>LR990248.1:10596578-11886885 GCA_905147385.1 Limenitis camilla
ACTACTTAAATTATTGTTATTCACGCTAGTTTTTTAGTTTTCGTAATGATTGAAGTGATTAGTCTTGCAGAATTTTTTGGATATAGAAATTAAATAAGTGTATCATGTAATCTATAAAATTTTATAAAATGTGAAAGTATTACACTTTCAAACTTAATTACATTTTGCAATGAAAATATAATACTTATATACTCTAACTAAAATCGTAACCTAAGACCTCATCCTTATCAGATGGGATGGTGCCGAAGATGCTGACTGCATTTCCTCTTTGAATGGCAATGTTAATTTTTTGGCCAAAATGCAAGCCATCTCCGGTCCCAGGAAACATCGTACAGACGCGCCGAAACCTCTTTATGAAAGCGGCGCGCCTCCGGCCCCCATGGACCCATCGTCTATACGCCAAAAGGCACAAAAATTTAGCCTAGTAGTAGAGAGCAAATGTAGTAATCTCTTCAATGGAATCTCATGTCGTGACTGACTGCTTGTTCGCGATAAACTCGTTAGAATGGTTTTGGTTTCACCAAAAGGCAAAGTAATTAACGAGAAAGGAATAAGTGTCTAATTTGTTAAGGTTTTATGCAAGTTGGTTAAAATATGACAATATTTGTTGAAAATAGGAGCTTTCCTTGAACGCTGCCCAGTCTTATGCATAATATGCTGCACTACCTGAGCAAAGTCAAAGCGGGTCGCTAGTCTTCTATAATTTGAGTGCAATTGAAAATAAATAAATATTCAAATTGAAAAGAATTAGAGTTAGGCTGTTTTCTTGTTTTATATAAACAATGCAGAGTAGAGTAGATAATGTAATATAGCGTAGAGTACGTGGTCGGTGGTTAAGTTCATCAAACAATTTCCCTCACTATGCGACATGCCCGCGCTAGATTACTTTATAACTATTAATAGTTTCGTAATACATAGCGTTAGATGGTATTTATACCTGCCTCATACTTGGGAATAGTCACAATAGCTAACAACAAAATGTGTCGTAAACTAAGATGGGGTAGCACAATAAACACACCGGTGTCACAGTTTCTGTTATTATGACATGTCCCACATTAGTTATAATAGCTTCCAATAAAACTTGTCGTAACCTAAGAGGTGGTAACACAATTAACATACCGGTGTTATAGTTTCTCTTATTTCGACATGCCCGATATTAGTCACAATAGCATTCAATAAAACTTGCCTAATGGAGAATACTACAATAAACACCGGTGTTATAGTTTCTCTTATTTCGACATGTCCGATCTTAGTCACAATAGCTTTCAATAAGATTTGCCTAATGGAGAATACTACAATGAACACACCGGTGTTATAGTTTCTCTTATTTCGACATGTCCGATATTAGTCACAATAGCTTTCAATAAAACTTGCCTAATGGAGAATACTACAATAAACACACCGGTGTTATAGTTTCTCTTATTTCGACATGTCCGATATTAGTCACAACAGCTTTCAATAAAACTTGCCTAATGGAGAATACTACAATAAACACACCGGTGTTATAGTTTCTCTTATTTCGACATGTCCGATATTAGTCACAACAGCTTTCAATAAAACTTGCCTAATGGAGAATACTACAATAAACACACCGGTGTTATAGTTTCTCTTATTTCGACATGTCCGATCTTAGTCACAATAGCTTTCAATAAGATTTGCCTAATGGAGAATACTACAATGAACACACCGGTGTTATAGTTTCTCTTATTTCGACATGTCCGATATTAGTCACAATAGCTTTCAATAAAACTTGCCTAATGGAGAATACTACAATAAACACACCGGTGTTATAGTTTCTCTTATTTCGACATGTCCGATATTAGTCACAACAGCTTTCAATAAAACTTGCCTAATGGAGAATACTACAATAAACACACCGGTGTTATAGTTTCTCTTATTTCGACATGTCCGATATTAGTCACAACAGCTTTCAATAAAACTTGCCTAATGGAGAATACTACAATAAACACACCGGTGTTATAGTTTCTCTTATTTCGACATGTCCGATATTAGTCACAACAGCTTTCAATAAAACTTGCCTAATGGAGAATACTACAATAAACACACCGGTGTTATAGTTTCTCTTATTTCGACATGTCCGATATTAGTCACAATAGCTTTCAATAAAACTTGCCTAATGGAGAACACTACAATAAACACACCGGTGTTAAAGTTTTTCTTATTTCGACATGCCCGATATTAGTCACAATAGCTTTCAATAAAACTTGCCTAATGGAGAATACAACAATAAACACACCGGTGTTACAGTTGCTCTTATTCCGACTTGTCCGATATTGGTCTGATAGCGCCATTTTGTAGTTATACTAATGGTACTAGCATTATTTTTATTGAATGTAAACTTACTGGTACCTTAGAAAATTACTGATCGAAGATTGCAGACTCTGTAGTTCAATCTGCTGTATCTGCTCTATTATAACTATCTCCTGCACAATTAATTTATCTCATAACAGAGATAAGCTTTAATATAGCGTCAAATCTAAATAATTTAATGTAGAACACTTAACAGAGAACTTCTAGTACATTACCATTTAGTCATTCAGAATTTCATTCACCACAGATAAATTTTACTGCGCGTTTTCAGTCCATATAAACTATTTTAGGGCGTTCATAAATTTAGAATGCTGTTTCACAGTCACTTTACTCAGCTTCGTATTTACGATTAAAACTAAGACTAAGATGGATTTAACTGATCCTGGTCTTCTTCCTGGATTACAATCCAAATCTAAGTTATCATTTTCATTTGAAGCTTCTAGGGTTTCTGTAACTGCTGTTTCTGTATCATCACCAAATGCTTGTTTGTTTGTTGTTATTCTCTTTATAAAATCTCTTCCTTCTTTTTCTTCAATACAAACTAATATTCCTTCTGGTCTTTTTCTGTAAATATTATTTTTAGAATGTCTATCTTCATCTACACCGTGATTTATAAATTCAAAACTTTCAAGTTTTTACTAACATTGAACTTTAGGACTCAATTTTCCAAAATCCGTTTCTGTGTTATTGTTTTATGGTTCATACTACAATATGGTATCATTTTCATTTAATCTACAATTATAAAATTTAATGTTCAGCGATACCTCCACATTGGTCTCCTTGCAATTTGGAAATTGATCAGAATTTGTAGGTAAGGGCAGGGATATCATCCAAATCAAATAAGAAAATGTATACTTATTGTGATATTGTTAGGTTTACAATAAAAAATAAAAGTCACACAGCTCCACATTCCTCATCAAACTAACCAAGGAAAAAATAAGCCAAACACAAGAAGGTCTACCTATAAAACAGAGTATTGTCAGTACTGCGGCTTGCTACGTAATAAAACTGAAAACTCAGGATATACGCTTTTTCCACTGTCCGGTATTCAAACAAAGTCGCCATTTTTTCTGTCAATTTTATACGGGATACAACATGGTTTTATTATTTCATCTACATCCCCGACCAATCTGAGGCTGTACTTTAAGAGCCACACGCCCCAGACACTGCTCGGTTTTCTGTCTAAATCAAACTAAATTTGTCATATAAATAAATAAATTTCTGGAGAGGCCCAACCATTATCAGCCATTGGTATAAAAAATAGCCTAAGACCTAGTCTCAGACCTACCAAATATACACAAAAAATTAATAAAAAGCCGTTTCGGAGGAGTTCGATAACCAACACTGTGACACGAGATTTTTAATCTATATCTATACTATTATATAAAGAGGAAAGATTTGATTGTTTGTATGTTTGTATGTTTGTTTGTTTGTTGCGAATAGGCTCGAAAAATACTGAACCGATTTTGAAAATTCTTTCACCGATGGGAAGCTACATCCTTCCCGGGTAATATAGGCTATGTGGTGTTGCCATAAATACTCTAATTAAAAAGATATGGCCATTTAAGTGCCATAACCTGGTCATTTTGTAAATTGAAGAGTTTCTCAGGAACAACATATCCGTTTTAAAAGAATTTTTTCACTGTTAGAAAAATACACTGTTCGCGAGTGACAAAAGTGATTTAGTGTTGCCATATACATTTTTTAATTAATAGAATATGGCCATTTTGTTGTTTCTAATCTGATTTTAAAAATTCTTTCACTGATAGAAGTCTATAGTATTTCCGTCTCTCTTTCTCTTAAAATACTATCATTGTCTCTCATCCTCTCTCTTTTTTCTCACTTTAATTTTTATTTTTATCTATTCAGAATGATTAGCCTCTTTTCACTTTTTTTCTTTCGATAATTTCTCTCTTTTTCTCTCCTTTACCCATTCAATTTTAGTTCTGCTCTGTCCTCCCTCTTTTATCATCTGTCGCTTTTCTTTAATTTTGTTTCTATTATTTTTCTTTTTATAACTTTTTCTTACTCTTTCTAATTTTTAAAATAATTAAAAACTACAAAATTACAGAGTGACAATTAAGGACATCAATTATAATATTGCTTTAAATACCCGGAGCGAAGCGAGGGCAGCCCTCTAGTATATAATAAGATTGAGAGGCAATTCATTTTCTACTTTAAAAACTCTTTCTGTGTACTTTTCAATTTGTCACATTCTACTTTGTGGACTTAGTTAAGTTAATAATGCTGGTTAGTTTCTCTCAATAGAATTCAAATCTTTAAGTACTAGCCATCCGCCCAGCTTTGCACGGGTATAGTAGCTAACTTTAGGTCTGAGAAAAAATAGTGGGGGTTTGTTGCGCATTGTGAGTGTGTTCCATCCGTGACGTTCCATTCAAGGTTAAACCTATATTTACCTGCCAGTAGACTGTCGTATGGCTACATGTTAGATTAGGCATTAGAAGGCGGTGCGACTGCAGCGAAACATCTTCCACACAATTATCACTATATTTTTTTTTTCTTTTTTTTTTTAAAAAAAGATTACTAGCAGTATGAATTACATACTACTAGTATTCCCTTTACCCCTCCTAGTAAGCTAATAAATAGCTTGTGTCAGGAGTGGGCCACGCCAGTAGTCCAATGTCCGGGATTTGAACCCACGACTTGTTGATCGTGAATCCAACCCGAACCACTGAGCTACTGACGCTTCACCAATTTACACAAAACCTTAACAAATCATATTCATAAACCTTCCTCATAAACTACTCTATCACTTGTAGAAAACCGCATGAAAATCAATTTAGGAATTATTGAGAAATATGACAAACAATATTTTTTATATAAATTAAGTTCCACGGTTTAAGCTAAAATATTAAAACTAATAAAGGTAAATTCTATTCAACATTGTTCAGCATAATTTATACCGAAACTTTCATTACTCCTTTTCTCTTGGGAGTTGCCGATTTTTAATTACTCTTACACTTTGAAATACTACTTACATTTAATATTTTTACGTTTAGTGAAACTAAAACTTCACTTTCACGATCATTAAATAAAACTCCATATTATAAAACAAAGTTCTCCGCTGCGTTTATCAGTTTGTTCACGATAAACTCAAAAACTACTGAACAGATTTTCATGCAATTTTCACCAATAGATTGAGTGGTTCACATGGAAGGTTTAAGTATTTAATTTGTTAAGCTTTTGAGTACATTGTTTCAAATATGAAGATAATTGTCTAAAATGTCGGCTGCAATCGGACCGCATGAGAGTTCGTGTCTATTCCCTTTTAAGAAATAAAAAATACTGTATTCTCAATTGTACAACCTGACTTCGTATGGTTTCTACTCTATAATATGCATGTATTATATTTATAAATCCCCCTATCTATTGGTGAAAACCACTTTAAAATCCGTTGCGTAGTTTAAAATATCTACAGACAGCGGGAAGAGACTTTATTACATACTGAAGATGATAATTATTATATACCTCAGTGCAGCGAGGGTTGACCAGTATATAATAAGTGGTGTAAGCAATAACTCGAGTCCAGCTACTTATAAGTTCAGCTCACGCCCGCCGCAATAATTCTAAATTATTTCTACTCCACACAAGGACGTGACTGACGTCGATTGACGTTTTATATCTTTGTTCTTTTCATCTTTAAAACACTTACTTAGGGGTTTCCTTTTGGGTTGTAGTGAGGGTAGTGTATAAAAGGATTCTCTTTTTAATGTATACTAGTATCTGCTTGTGTCTTTGTCTGCGGAAATTTTTGATGTGGTCCGGATTTGACAGACATGTGCTGACGCAAAAGTATTATATATTTTATTCGAAGGTTTACCTTTTTTCCTACAGGATCATTTCTTTTTTGGGAATAAAAAGATATGATTGATTTAATCTAGGTCATAAGGTATCTATTTGCGAAATTTCATCGAAATCCATTCAGCAGTTTTTGTGTGATTTCAGATTCTTCTCAGATTTATATTAGTATATTTGTTGATCCACTCTAACTTCAAATTACTGTATTGCTAAGCTTAAAACTCTAAAACACGTAGATAATATACGATGATTTTTTTATAAACCATTCGTTTTAATCTCAAGAAATTTTTTATGAAAAAAAATTACAGAAATATTTTCAAATTTATTAAAAATTATACATCTTTATTGTATGACATTATTATATGTACTAATATGAAATGGACACTTAGTATTTTATCATCTTCAAAGTACATTTACTAAAAAAATTGGAATTATAAATAAACTAGATAAACTCCTGAATCGAATATTATTTAGAGGTGTCGCATAATATCTAGTGTGGTATTCAAAATAAATGTATCCATAAAGCAGTATTCATAAAAAAACGTTATCTTAATGGCGATGTGGAATTTGTTGCCATATAAGAAAGGGTAACAAATTCCATATCGCCATTTTAGGGAAAAAAATTTCGTCTATTTTTGGAAAATAATATTTTGAGCTAGGATATCATTCAATTAGTTACACCATTTATAATTTAATAACGGCTAGACAGTTTTTAATTAAATTTGGTAGGTAAATAGAATTATTAATATTCATTTATTTTATTTTTAATTTAAATTTTGAAAAGAGCAACACATACTTTATTTTCATGCAATATTCAAAAATCATTTAAAATTTACTTATCTTTATTTTGATTTTTCGATTACTTAATTACACTCCATTCATTTTTAAAATAATTTAAAAAATCTCTTATTGAAGTGTAAATTATTTTTGAAAAATTTTTTTTTTTTAATTTGTTATCATAATATTTGTAATTTTTGTATAAAACATTGATGGCGAATAGATATAAACCAACCTAACGGGTTGAATAGCAATTTATTTGTATTTTCGTATGTAACGAATAAACTTTAAAACTACTAGATCGATTTTTCGAAAAATTCTTTTACCGTTAGAAAGCTACATTATCCCTGAGTAACATAGACTATATTTGTTACTAAAAAAATTAGAGATCCTCAGAAATTCTTACTAAAACCAACCCAAGGTGTAAAAGGATTACCCATAAAATTTGTTTCATCGCATGCGCTGCGGAAAGTCTTGATGATAGAACAAACAAATATTCTACAATATTATAGAACGAATCAATATCTACAAAAAACCTCGGGAGACCATATGTACAACTATTGTAGTTTTGTCGCTATAACTACTTTTTTCCATTTTAAAATGTGATAGAAATGCCTATAAAAATCAAACCATGTTATCCATACCTTTGTATTAATTCTTACCCAAATATTTATAATTCGTATTCAAGACTGTTTCAATACCTGTTGATTACTTTTTTAATTATTGAAATCGGACATTCCATTCAAAAGATATTACGAAATTAGTATACCCGTGCGAAGCCGGGAAGGCGGGCAAAGGCATTGTATATTTTGTTAGCAGTGATGGCCCAGTGGTTGAGACTTCAAGTCTTACTCGGGAGGTCCGAGGTTCGATCCTGGGCAGACACCTCAGACTCTGAGTTATGTGTGTTTTAAGCAATTAAATATCACTTGCTTTAACGGTGAAGGAAAACATCGTGAGGAAACCTGCACTCCTGAGAGTTCCCAAAAAGTTCTCAAAGGTGTGTGAAGTCTGCCAACCCGCACTGGACCAGCGTGGTGGACTATGGCCTAATACCCTTCTCATTCTGAGGAGGAGACCCGGCTCAGCAGTGGGCCATTGAAGGGTCGTGATGACATAATATAGCTCTTATATAGAATATGATTTAGTTCTCTTAATAGATGGCAGCACTATAGCAAGTGTATAAGCCCACACCAGCAGAGTGTCAGTAAACACACTCGTTTCAAAAAGCGGAATTATGCTTTGTGTTGGTGGAAATTTGGCTGCAGTACAAATATGAGTTTTCACGTTGTAACTGCTGAGAGCTCATTGTCGCCTAGTTACACGAAAACATCATAGACAACATGTTTTAAGTTTTATGCTTTTATTTTCCTACCAATATTATAAATGTTGGGATAGGTTTGTATGTTTGTCTTAATCACAAAAACGACGAATTTCAATGGCATACATATTTATAATAAGGAAAAAATATAGATTACTTTTTTGTATTAAAGGGAGTTGTCATTACAAAAACAAAAACAGGCCAAGCGCGAGTCGGCTCGCGCACGATGGTTTCCGTACCAATATTTGGCAAAAAAATCACCTTTAATGTATGTGAGTCCCACTTAAATATTTAATTTATTCTCTGTTTAGTATTTGTTGTTATAGGGGCAACAGAAACACATCATTTGTGAAAATTACAACTGTCTAGCTATCACGGTTCATGAGTGTATCTCATGAACCGTGTATCTTGCCTTGTGACAGACATACGGACAGACGGACATTTTACCCGTAATGTCTAAGAAAAATGTAAACTAACAGGCAGGGTTGGTGTAGGGTTCAATTTTATACCTAAAATATGGCTGTATTTTAGGTATAACTGATGATGGGGGTGTAAGAAAGAAAACTTCCTCTGCCCTCTATACGACGCATACGCATTTTTTAAATCTATTCTAGTCAAAGTCCAAGTGCCCAAGGTAATAGTTCATTAGGAGCATTAAAGTTGAATAAAAGATTCTCGAAATCTTTTATTTATAATGCTTCCCACAATTTCTACGTCGCTGACATCCTTTTATACTGGTATAGAACTTTCTGTATCACAAAATGTGCAAAAGAGTGATTGAGTGACTTGGAACGAGAGTCTCTTTCAATTCACTCTGGCACCAATTAAGTTATCGTGGGTAGATACGTATTACTAGATAACGTCCAGAACACAAATTTATTATTACATATTTCAGGCTGTTTTTGATTGTTAAAACTCTCGTCTTCATTTTTTGACATTGTTACCTAATAATTGGAGAGTCAGCCCATCATTCTTGATTCTTCTGATTAAGAACTATGAAATACATAAAAAAACAACGGGTTGCACTGGGGCAGTGCAGGTAGAAGTGAAAACTTGAACATTAACGTTGTGCGTTTTTGAATATTTTGGAATAGATAGGGAATAATTTCCCACGATTTATTTATCAGTATACAAGTATTACGCTATCGTACATAAGTTTAAATTCAGTTTTGTATGAAGCATGCTACCAATTAAGCATGCAAGCGCCGTCTTACGAATTTTCGACCAGGTCTCGTGTTTTGACGAAAGATTATCATTTTTTACCCATCCCAATCATCATCATCTCCCTAGCATAAACCGGAGACTGTCTCGTAAGTTACTAAATCTCACTCGCCCTAGTTTACGCAAAATTACTCAAATAATTACGGGCCACGGCCCCTTCAACAAACATCTGTTTAATCTAGGTGTTACTGACAGCCCCCTTTGCAGAGCCTGCTTGGAGGCAGAAGAGACGGCCGCCCACATTGTTCTGGAATGCACAGGCGTGACCGACTACCGGGCCAAACACTTGGGGTCACCGAGGACTCTCCCCGAGGTTATTGGTGACACCAGAGGTTTGATTAGCTTCTTAGAGGAGCTGGGATGGCAAGATTAACCCACCTTTCACGCAAAATAGGCGCACAGTGACGTCTAGTTGCGGAAACAAGCCCGTTTATACTTATATATACCCATCCCAAGAATGCACAACCCCACTATAGAAATTTCCACTTCTTCATTTTCAAAGGTTCAACTTGGATTAAATTCTAATATTATGTAACTCCAAATATAAGAATAGAATTCGTTTAGAATTGCATTTCGATATTCACTAAATAAGTAAAGACCAGCCAGCACAAAACAAGAATAAATCTGAAATTCCCAACGCACTCGGCGAAACATAAAATTCTCAGAACACACTTCAATGGACAAATTATTATCTGAACACCTGCTATCGAATATTCTATTGCATTTTTGAAGTGTTTGATTTAAATCGCATTGCATCTGATGTGGAGTATGTTATGTGTATTCAGATCTCTTTTACTCCGACGCTACAACGACGCTGTCTTATAAATTTAACGTATATATCTGTATGTATGTGGCATGTGGCAAACTTAATATAATCTAAATGGTTCTTAGCTATGTATTGCGAAGATCTGGTCAGCCGTTTGAAGACTATCAGCTCATTGCTGACTTGAGAGCTGCCTCACAATTCACAATTTTCACAATCACATTACTTACACTGAGTACGGTAGTTCTTCATATCGTGTATATTTTGCTTATTATTTGTTTTTTTTTTTGTTTTTTATTAATATTTTTTAAGATTGAATTGATTGCTGTTTTTATATTTTGGTTTCAGTAACACAAATATACCTAATAATAGGGAATCAATGAGAGAAAACGTTATTTTGCAGTGTAATGACCGGCATATTGGCAGTTGTAATATAATATTAGCAAACCCTCACTCAAGGTTGGCGAAAGATATTTATAACCTAGTTAAGTTAGCCTTAGATAATAGGTCTAGTTTAGTGAATAATTAAGCAAGTATTATGTATAATTAAGGATGTTTAATGTATGTATTGGGTATAACTAACAAGGGCGACATGTTCGCTATCTTGGGAACAAGCCCTTTCAAAATAGAAAAAAAAAATACTATAAGTAGAAATATTGAAAATAGTCGAAATATCGGAAAATTACTATAAGCCGAAAAAGTGATGGAAGAAATTCCAACTTAAGTAAGCAAAAACTGATTCCAAAACACTAACGAGACTAATCACGAGCCAATTAAGGCTATAGTAGCTAAAACGCTTTCGTGTTAAATGTCTTCAAAGTTCAACTTCAGAAGATTACAGATTCATAAACAAAACAATTTATCATACTCTAAGTATATTAGTTTTCTTAATAAATAACTAATTCAAATAGTTAGCGAGTGACCCAATATTGCAACTTAATTTATA
The DNA here is from genome assembly GCA_905147385.1 of Limenitis camilla. NCBI lineage: Eukaryota > Metazoa > Arthropoda > Insecta > Lepidoptera > Nymphalidae > Limenitis > Limenitis camilla. The sequence goes on from LR990248.1 coordinate 10,607,757, forward strand.
AAGGCCAAGCTCGAGACTATGAAAGATTAATAACTTGGACTAACTTGATGCAGATTTTAGTTCACTCTAGTTTCTTAATGAATTAGCTTCTGCTTTGGTGATACGTTCAAATTGCTGAGCAATTTAGAGTACTGCTTTATTAGTAACCACTTTCAACGAAATCTTATTCTGTGCCTGGCTAAATGCAGTAAAATATTAGTTTTACTGTATTAATAAATCTAGAATTTTGATACCAACTTCCTAACGAAACTATGCGATGCAAAATTATGTGGGTATTTACTAAACAAGATGGCGTTTTTGGAGCCGGATATGTAGTTAAAGTTTTACAAAAATAATCTAAAAATATTTTTTTACGACGATGATTCGAAGAATATTGAAACTGATCGAATTGCACCAGAATAATTAAGAAAATACCATGAAAAAGCTGATACCATGTAAGATATTGTGTTGTATGTGGGCTCGTGTTTCCGGACTTAGATTAGCATTTAGATCTAATTTGGTCCATTGTGCATAATGATGGGCTAGCAAGTCTAGCTCCTTCCAGAAGCGTAGAAGTTTCCAGGAAACTTCAGAGGCTTTTTGGATCTCATGTCATATAGACTTGTGTCCGTGGTGCTGCGACGCTCACGCATTCCAGGACAACATGGGCAGTTACTTCTGCCTGTAGGCATCCCTTGAAAATAGGCCTGTCTGTCAAGTCTATAGTAAATAGATGTATAGTTAGACAATGCGATAAGATTCAGACTGAGTGGTTTTCGGGATATGTCTTTGACTGAGCAAAAAGAGCTTGTTTAGACTGCCGACAGTCATACAGACAGACAGATAAAGCCAGGTAGCGATGATGTTACCAGAATGAGGATGATATTGCTTCCGTTATGATGATGGTTATAACATTATGAAGATATCAGCCTAGAATAGGGATAGGATGAGAATGATATTGGCGTCAGGTTAGGGATGATACAGGGATGGTAATAATTTTGATATAGTTCCAAACTCTTTTTAAATTTGCTTTTAGTTGGCAAAATCTGTAGTTTTTTTATAAAATTCAATGAAAAGCACCAAATTCTAAGTAAATCTTATAATTATACACTCGTACAACCTCGTTACAAGTAAAATGTGTCGAGTGTTCCATCTCTATTATACATAACTGAATTATTCCTGTAAAAATGTTAATATTATGCAAAATGAGTGACTCTGACTTAAGCTTTTATGGGTGACCGAATTTTAGATGATTTAATAAAAGCTCAAAGCTAAATAGTGTAACTAAATTATTTAACTTATTACACAGAAATGTCTGAACTCTGATATGTACTATCTGGTATTATGAAGAGTCAGTGCTTCAAAGTATCAGAAGTAGTAGTCACAGAATAAAACGTAGAAATTGATTTAATTAATTGACTTCATGACAACAATTTTTTTCTTGTATAAAGGCAGTTTGGCAAGTAATAAGTTACAACACCTATGAATTGCTCAGTTTTCTGTCTTAAGTTATGGCATAGATGTAATAGATAAGACATTATAGATGTATGGTTTATGGAATTCAATTTAGCATTGTGTCATCTTTCTCGATGTCCAGTCCTACAAACTATCATCAATAAATATGAAATAAATGTAATAAATATAAATGTGATCCTAGTAGATAGTTTATTATATAAAAGCGATAGAATTGATAACTTCCTTTTACCATTGTAAGCTAAATATTTGGTACTGGGCAGTTGCCAGAAAAACAGACAAAAATGGTGTCATTTATTTGTCAAGAAGACTTGTACATTACAACGCTACTCTCTTTTGGAGACATAAATATGTGTGTAATACGTTGTTAGAATTTATATTTACAATCTAAAAGAAGCTAGTAAAAACTATATTCACAAACAGCGTCAAAAATATCATAATTACATGACCAGAATACCATTGCCCATGGACTTTGATAATACACGAAAGTGACTCTTGTTTTGGTCAATATGTTGCCACCATGAAGATAAAGTGAGGAAGGGGAATAAAGAAGATAATTCTACGGTTGCAGCGAACCCTGTACAAGAACAAAGAGTTCACAAGAATCACAGCATTAACGGGATACGAGCGGGAGGGGTAACATTAACATTTAAATATTTGCTTGGACTTCAATTGTCATCAAAGAAACTGCGCACGAGCTTATGAAGTCCTATCTAAACAATAGAGTTTTAAGGGTTGAAGTGAATGGCAAGAGATCTCCTAAGGCTCGTCTGTATATGGGAGTCCCCAGGGTTCTATTCAACTTTGTAGAGAAAAAGAACAAGATAGTATTGATTGCTGATGAGACTTCACTAATATTTAAAGTGAAAAAGTATCCAAAAGAAACAGTCCCGCTGAGTTTCTTGCGCCCATTCTTCTCAGGTCTGGGTTAGGTCGTTTCCAAAAGGGTGGTAGATTCCGACGTTCAATAAGAGAATGTAAATTCCAATATTGAATAAAAAAAATTGACTTTTGACTTTGACTTGGCGCGGCCGTTACCGGAACAAGTGTTTTTCAAAATCGGTATGACGGACTTTGACCTCTGTACGCGCATTAACTGCTTTGTAACACTAATTTTGAAAATATACGCTATTTTGGGAGAAACGCTAGTTCTACATTATTTTAATCTTCCAATCTCAATTATTGGAGCTTCGAGCCAAGATACTTCAATCGCAAGAACCAGAAATATCAAGAAATTAAAACTTGATTGATCAACTATAACTTCGCAACGTTACGAGATCTTTGTTCGGTGAGACGTGCCAACCAGGTAATTCCTTCTCTTCCTTTCTTTATACCAAAGGCTAATATCTAGTGCTAATACCGTGTTGTTAGTATATTTCAGTAATATCAAATTTGTCGTATTATTTAAAGACAAAAACTATGATGTCTAAACCTCAGATTAGCTTGCCTGAATCTCCAGTTTTAGATCCTACAACTCAACTGATGAAAGAACTAATTAAACAAAGAGGTACTTTAAAAGGTCGGTTAGCTAAACTGTCTACATACGTTAATAGCTTTGAAAATCAAATTCTAGACCGCGCTAAAAGGGCAGAGTTAAGTTTAAGGATAAAGGGAGCATCTAGTATCCTGTCAGAATTTAACGATGTGCAAAATAAACTAGAAGGGCTTCTTCCTGAGTCACAAGATGATAAACAGCTTGACGAGAGAGAAACCTTTGAGAGTAAGTATTATAATATATTAGCTCAAGCTAACTGTATCTTAGACAATGAATTTAGTACACATAGTTTACAATCCATTAATGGAAACCAGGATAATATGCATCAGTCGGTTAGATTTTTGACATACTTAAATTAAAAATAAGGTAGTTTCATATGTTCCGTAGATTTTAGGTAATTGTTATCGTCAGTATTATAATTGTGATTATTAGTGTTTCCTATTGTGCAGAATTGAGCACAGAGTAGCAACACTACTTAAGACCCACACTGTGCTCTTATTGTAGTCTATCTATAACCACTTTTATTTAACCGAGGATAGTACTTAGTATCATTTTATATAGGACTGTGTATCTAGTTCTAATTTTTTCAAAGAGAATCAGACTATTTTTAATATAAAATAGCCTTTTCCTAGATCTGAAGCAATAGAATATTGCAACACGTAAGTCCGTAAGCAGTTCTCACTCAAAGCCGTTTCGATATAAAATACGAAGTTTGCGGTTTCCACTTCTTCGACACGTGTAAATTTAAAGTCGATTTTGTATAACGACATGCCTTTGATAGTGTTGAAAGGTTTATTCTCTCTACCCTCAAGTGTATAGTTTGTATGCGCAGTTTACTTGAGGGACTTATTTTCAAGTGTTAGTTGATTTTATAATAAACTGGCGGCTTGCCCTCGCTTCGCTCCGGGTATTTAAAGCAATATTATAATTGATGTCCTCAATTTGTCATTCTGTAATTTTGTTTTTTTTTTTATTTTTCATTATTAGTTTTTCTATCATGTATAGAAAGAAAAAGAAAAAAAGCGATATATAATATAAGAGGGAGGACAGAATAAAAATAAAATTGAGTAGACAAAGGGGAGAGAGAGATAATCTAAAGAAAGAAAGTGAAAAGAGACTGATCATTCTGAACAGCTCGATAAATTAAAGAGAGAAAAAAGAGAGAGAATGATAGTATATAAGAGGAAGACAGTAACAAAATGGCCATATTGTATTAATTAAAAAATGTATATGGCAACACTACATCACCTATGTCACTCACGATTAGTGTAGTTTTCTATCAGTGAGTATTTTTAAAATCGGATTAGTAGTTCCTGAGAAACCCTTTAATTTACAAAATGACCAGGTTGTGGCACTTAAATGGCCATATGTTTTTAATTAAAATATTTATGGCCACACCACATCGCCTACGTTAGGTTTCTATCGGTGAAAGATTTTTTTAAATCGGTTCAGTAGTTTTCGAGCTTATTCGCAACAAACAAACATACAAACAATCAAATCTTTCCTCTTTATATAATAGTATAGATATAGATAATTATGCGTATTAAACTTATATGGATATCAATGCGAAGACTGGGGTTTGAGACTCGGGTACAGGTTTAAGGACAACCACGTGAGCATTGATATAATTAAGATTTTTTTACTTTGAATTTGACTTACAAATACCCATTTGAGTCACCATTGTTATAATACTGATAAATAAAAGATGGCGTCAGTTGTGCGTCATCGGCTGTCAGGGATGGACGTGCTTTAAGAGTCCTATTACGAATCGTAAACACTCCGCGCGCGCTGGTGTTCGTTGGCAACTTCGGTGGTGTTCGGTTGTACTTTGATTTTATTTATTGTAATTTTTTCTGATTATATTGACAAACGAAACTAATGAAATGTATTAATTGTATAATGAAGTTTTATACTATATTAGTTTATTTGATAAAATTGTGTTTATTTAGAATATAATGGACGCTGAATCAAGACATTTATGGCTTAAATTAGGCTTTCTTTTTTCCGTGAAAACTCAAGTAATTTAAAGAAATTCTAAAACTCCAATAAACAAGTAAAACCTTCAACTTATATTTATTGAATTTTAGCTTTTATAAAAATTTAATGTAACAATGTTTTAGCGTATTGGTGGATGTGTGATTAAATGAAATTATATTATCACAACGAAAATAGTTTATTACACCAAATACAACCACACTACAGTACACAAATAATGATGAAAGATGCAGTACGAAATACACTACGATGAGAAGGAGAATGATTAAATGAATTTAAACTAAACAATGAGCGATTGATAATGAATGAAGGTGCACGGGATAATAGGCCGTAATGATATGATAGTACGGGTGCAAATGGCGTGCGCGTGTCGAGCAAATAGCGGAGAAGCGAATATAGGAGTGTATGCGAGCGTAGCTAAGAGTCGACTGGCGCGGGGCGGCGGGTCGCCTGCGCCGGAGTTTTTCTATTGAGGCGACTACGTCATGCGTGCAAAAAACTAGTGCGGCTCGTTCACACAGCATTCTTTCATTTGCAATTGTTGTATTATATTTTATTTATGTAAATATTATTTATGTAATTATGTAAATGTAATTTTAGTATGTAAGTTAATTTAAATGTGTAAGTTAGTTTTAATGTGTAGGTTAATTTTAGTGTGTATGTTAATTATAGTTTATGTCAGTGGGATGAGCCCACATCACTCCCCCCCAAAGACCTGGTTAGGGGCGATAATAGTCTGGGAACCGGACACGTCTACCAGAGCGAGTTGTTTTGGGTAGAACAGGAGAGAATGGTATCGATTCCTGTGCGTTCGCAGGTACGGTTGAACTTACCGGTAGGTCGGACTCTTTAGTAAGATCTTGCTGATCTTTTAGCTCATATGCAGGCTTCAACCTGTCCACGGAGACGGTGACAGGTTTTCCTTTAATGAGGAGTTTAAAAATTTTGTCACCTCTCTCAAGGACTTTGTAAGGGCCTGTGTAAGCCGGCTGAAAGGTTGCGCGCGAAGCGTCCTCACGAAGGAAGACGTTTTCGGTTACTGCAAGGTCTTTAAAAACGAAAACTTTATGTCTTGCGTGATTTGCAGTTGGCACGGGTTTAAGTTTCTCTGCAAAAGAACGTAAGCGCCCTGTGAAGTCAGACAAGTCCACCGTACAGGGTGTACTCGAATCGAAAAACTCGCCAGGAAGTCTGAGTGGTTCACCATAAACAAGCTCAGCAGACGAAGTCTGTAGGTCCTGCTTATACGCGCTGCGAATTCCAAGGAGTACGAAAGGTAAGACTTCTGTCCATGATGCGTCAGCGTGACACGTAATGGAGGCCTTGAGTTGCCTATGAAAACGTTCTACAAGGCCATTACAGGCTGGGTGGTAGGCAGTTGTGCGTTTGTGCTGAAATCCAGCAGTCCTTGACAGGTATTGAAACAGTGCAGATTCGAATTGTCGGCCGCGATCTGTAACAATATCTGTAGGACAACCGAATCTGGAAATCCAGCCAGATATAAACGCCTTTGCCACGGTTTCTGCACTAATATCGGGTATTGGCATGACTTCAGGCCATCGGGTAAAGCGGTCTACGGCCGTCAAGCAATACCTGTATCCTTGTGAACTTGGCAGGGGACCAATCAGATCTATATGGACCTGTTTGAAGCGCGCACGTGGTAAGTCGAAAGTGCCCAAAGGGGAGGACACGTGACGACTGACCTTTACGCGTTGGCAAGAAGAGCACGTTCTAGCCCACTCTCGGCAGTCTTTCCTTACCCCCGGCCACACGAATCGTTCAGCCACTAATTTAGCTGTTGCAGTTGCACCGGGGTGGCTAAGCGAATGTAAACTTCGGAAAACCAACTTGCGAAACTCCTTAGTAACAAAAGGCCTGGGAGTCGGTGTACTGGTGTCACAATACAAAGGTAATCGACTTCCAGGATGATTCATTTTCTTCAGGCGAAGAGATGAGCTGTCACTCAGATATTGAATTAACTCAGGGTCAGCTTCTTGAGCCGTGGCGAGATCAGTCAGGCATATTGGTGTCTCCAATTCGTTAACACGAGATAAGGTGTCAGCCACAATATTATTTTTGCCAGAGATGTGCCTTATATCGGTCGTGAATTGTGATATATAATCCAAGTGCCTGAACTGTCTCGGTGAACAATTACGCTTTCGGTCATGAAAAGCATAACAGATAGGCTTATGGTCTGTGTAGACCGTAAAGTGTCTCGCCTCGAGCATATGCCGGAAGTACTTAATCGATTCATAAATCGCGAGTAGCTCCCGGTCGTATGGAGAATATTTCTCTTGTGATGGGCTCAGTTTCCTAGAGAAGAAAGCTAGTGGCTTCCATTCGTCATTACAAAACTGTTGTAAAACAGATCCGATACCGTAATCGCTTGCATCTGTGACCAACGCAAGCTTGGCGTGACAATTTGGATGCGCCAGGAGAGCTGCGTCAGAAAGGCTTTCTTTGGTCTTAGTAAAAGCCAGAGCATTACCGGTTAGGATGACGGGCGTTGAGCCTTTGACTGCTCCTGTAAGAAGAGCGTTGAGAGGAGATTGTATCTGGGCGGCATTAGGCAAGAAACGCCTATAGAAATTAGCCATGCCCAGAAAGCGTCTAAGCTCTCTAACGGTCTTGGGGGTAGGAAAGTTGCGAATGGCTTGAACTTTCTCATCCAGTGGCTTGGTTCCGCTCTCCGAGATACGATAACCTAAAAAGGTTACCTCGGGAGCCCCGAAAATGCACTTGGATGGATTGATGACCATGCCATAGTCGCGGAGCCTTGTAAACACTTGCCGTAAATAATTTTCATGCTCAGCTTCATTTTTGCTGAAAACAAGAAAATCGTCAAGGTAACAATAAACAAAATCTAGTCCACGCATCATTTCGTCGACAAATCTTTGGAATGTTTGACCCGCGTTACGAAGACCAAACGTCATGAATGGAAATTCAAACATTCCAAAGGGTGTCGTGATAGCCGTCTTAGGGATGTCCTCCTCACAAACAGGTATTTGATTGTACGCCTTCACCAGATCTAAAGTGCTAAAGACTTTGCAACCAGAAATACTATGCGTGAAGTCGTGGATGTGTCGTATCGGATACCTGTCCGGGATGGTTCGGGCATTAAGTTGTCTGTAATCTCCACAGGGACGCCAGCCGTTATCTTTTTTCGGCGCTAAATGCAATGGTGATGACCATGAGCTTTCTGAAAGCCTAGCTGTGCCATTAGCTATCATGGCATCGAACTCTGCTTTCGCGATCTTCAGCTTGTCAGGTGCTAAGCGTCTAGGGGTGGATGTAACAGGTGGACCAGGTGTAGTGCGTATGTGATGTTGAGTTTTATGAGGTATGTGGCGTTGTGTACCTGCTGGTCGTGTTATAACAGTAAAGTCACGTGAAAGAATGCTATGGTACCGAGAATCGCCAGTGATAACCTTAACAGAAAGAACATCAGAATAATTATTTACACTACTAGCATTAATATACAATGTTGTAGTATTGTCTACAATTTTCTTATTTTTGCAATCTACTATTAAATTATAAAAGCACAAAAAATCCACTCCTATAATGGGTTTAGTAATATCAGCTACTACAAAACGCCAAGGGTACGTACGACGCAGCCCAAGATCTAAATTAAGGTGTGCGTAGCCGTAAGTATTTATGGTAGTCCCGTTGGCCGCTGTCAATTTATAACTCGTGGGTGCACGACGATCTCGAAGTTGGGACCGGGGGAAAACACAGAGGTCGCTGCCGGTGTCGACCAGAAATTGTGTTTTCGAGCTGCGGTCCGTCACGAAGAGGCGACCAGGGGAAGCAAGGCAATCGTTCGTCGCCATCACCGACTGCCTGTCGCGTTTCCCGACTTCTGGTAGTCGCAAGGCTTCTGACACTGGTGGGCTCTGGATCCAAATTTACTATGGTACCAGCAAATCGGGTACCGCCGGTATGCAGATGCCGACCGCGATCTACTGCGCGAGGGGTACCTTGGTCGAGACCTGGGCCGATTGGGAGGTCGAGAAGGACGTCTACGATCTTCAAGTTTAACCGCCAGGTGTTCCACCATCTTTCTCAATTCCGCGATTTCTTGGGAAGTGGAGCTGGAACCACCAGAGGAAGAAGCTGCCATGACGTTGAGAGGAGTTGTGATCTCCTGAATCCTATCAGCCAGTTCTGCAAGCTGCTCCAGCGGCATGTATGTTTGGGACGCCAACACCGTCTGTATGCTGTGAGGCAGTCGATCACTCCAGATAGTTCGTATGAACTCCTCAGGAACATTAGGTCCCGCTAGGTCTTGCAGGTGCCGCAGAAAATGGGACGCCTTCCGGTCTCCGAGTTGCTCGTGCGTCAGTAGCTGCCTCACTTTTTTTTCATGTGAGGCGGTGAGTCGTTTAATGAGCTCTTGTTTTATTTTTTCATATCGATTCGTAGTGGGAGGGTTCAAAATTATATCCTTGACAATTTTAGCCTGGCCAATTTCTAAGTTGCATATAACACTGTTGAATTTTTCGGCGTCGTTTTTAATGTCAAAATTGTCAAACTGTCCCTCCAACAATGCGAACCATATCTCTGGGTCCTCCGGAGAAAACGTAGGAACTTTCAGTACAATTTTTTTTGTTTTAACGAACTCACCAGATTCGGACTCTGTGTGAACACGCACTTTCTTCATTCGTTTGGTGATTCTGCTTCCAGACGCTGCTGATTCACTTGAATCGCTGTGTTGTGACATTGTGTCCAGCTTCAGGGGTCACCAGTTTAGCGTATTGGTGGATGTGTGATTAAATGAAATTATATTATCACAACGAAAATAGTTTATTACACCAAATACAACCACACTACAGTACACAAATAATGATGAAAGATGCAGTACGAAATACACTACGATGAGAAGGAGAATGATTAAATGAATTTAAACTAAACAATGAGCGATTGAAAATGAATGAATGTGCACGGGATAATAGGCCGTAATGATATGATAGTACGGGTGCAAATGGCGTGCGCGTGTCGAGCAAATAGCGGAGAAGCGAATATAGGAGTGTATGCGAGCGTAGCTAAGAGTCGACTGGCGCGGGGCGGCGGGTCGCCTGCGCCGGAGTTTTTCTATTGAGGCGACTACGTCATGCGTGCAAAAAACTAGTGCGGCTCGTTCACACAGCATTCTTTCATTTGCAATTGTTGTATTATATTTTATTTATGTAAATATTATTTATGTAATTATGTAAATGTAATTTTAGTATGTAAGTTAATTTAAATGTGTAAGTTAGTTTTAATGTGTAGGTTAATTTTAGTGTGTAAGTTAATTATAGTTTATGTCAGTGGGATGAGCCCACAAATGTGAATTTCAGCGTCAAAGTTCCATCGCTGACGGTTATGCTTGCAAACTGAGTTCGTAAATCATTTATAGTAAATTACACGAAAAGAAAAATGAAAATGTGTAACTCCAACTTACGAGATAGAGAATGGAACTATCGTTATTCATAATTAAATAATTAAAATATCTTACTGTTACTGAAAATTGCAGCGTCAAAAATATTGAATTTGCGTAAAAATACATATGCGTTAAGTGCTATATATAGTGGTAGTGATGTTTGGGGAAAATAGTGGACCACAGCCATTTTATTGGGACATTCTTTTAGGCTGCTAATGTATCTAGTTTTTACTAAATTGAAGCTACATATTTTACTGATATCTATAGTATCTTGAAAAGAGAATAACGTCTTATAAATTTAATTAAAATATACATAAATTCAATACACTGAAGGGTTTTTATCTGATAGTAAATGATAGCTATCGAATAGATACACTCTCTTTTTTGCTTGTGTATCTAACTCTCATTACATATAAACGCAAACGGGAACTTCATTTGAAAAAGTTGCATACTAAATGATTTATCCAACTGCAACACGATATAAAAATCCATCTCAATACGAGTAATGGAAAAGTACGATTAACAAAAAAGTAAAAAAGTGACGTTTTGAAACACTTTTAAACGTTTTCGCATCTAAAATTCAAATGGAAGTCGTCTGCTGACCGTATTTACTTGTTTTATCTGGACCGGACTCGAAATGTTGACAATTATACTGCAGCTACTATCTTCGACTACAAATTGTCCTGATTTTTGCTGATTTAGTCCTAAGTTTATTTGTAATTAAATGTTATTTTCATTAAACTGGAAAATAGGATGATTTTTTAATTATCATATGCAGAATTTGGATGTTATACCGACTGCGCCATGATATCTTATTATTAATTGATTAAGAATGAGTGTAGGTACAGATTTTTTTATATAGTCTTATTGCTAAAAGAAATACCATGTCTTAACAACTGCGCCATGTTAAAGACCGCAATGAAGGATTAGTGTAGATACAGATTGGTTTATATAGTATTATTATTAAAAAAATACCAATTCTTACCAACTGCGCCATGTTACAGAATATAATGAAAGATGAGTGTGGGTATCCACATTTATCATTACTTTACATAGTCTTATTACTCAAAAAAAACCATGTCTTACTGACTGCGCCATGTTAAAGGATGCAATGATGGTTGATTGTAGATACATATTACTTTATATAGTCCTACTATTCAAAAAATGCCAAGTTTTACCGACTGCGCCATATTAAAGGACGCAATGAAGGTTGAGTGTAGATACAAATTAGTTTATGACGTTTTTACGGAACATAGGCGCCATTTTAATAGAAATAATGAATAACATAAATATCGACAAAGGTTGAATTCTTTTAGGAAGACCTAGTCTAAAGGTAATGAATGTACCCTATGATGAAAATAATGGTAATGATAGATTTATTGGGTTTAATGAAAAGCAAAAATCTAAGAATTGAGATTCATAAAGGAGTCCACGAATTGTAAACAGGAGTCTAGGATATAAAATCAAAGGTTGTGACTGAAATTACGATTTTCAATTAAATGGATAACCAATCTTCAGGTTCCAGTAATTACTCGAATTAATAAAGGCAAAACAGATCCAATTCCACTTAAGTCACTCTGCGATAATTCATAATGGCATCCGCAATGTTCTGTCGTCCATTCTGATATAGGTCAACGATTCGAAATGCAAGCAAAACTGCGAGAAAATAATATAGTACAATAGACTTAATAATAAGTGCCTGCTAAGAATAAGTTATGATATCTTCTTTATTAATCTAATAAAAACACGACGAGGAAAAGCAATATATATGGTGATGAGAATGGCATACAAAAACAAATTACTCTAGCTATTTTATTGCTGGCTTATCTCCTAGAACTGCTGGTCGAAAGAAGAGCAAACTTTAAATGTAATGGGAAACCTCATTATTTTTAATTTAAATTTTAGGCGAAATCTGTGAAAAGATTTGTGGAATCTCTACTTTCATAATCTAACTCATTATCTTTATCAAAAAAATTAAAACTGTCTCTCTTACACACATATATTATCTCAGATAATTTCTCTTACTTACTCACTCACTCGGGTGACGGGTTAGAATACTATTCCCCTCTGCCGCTGGGAGAGCATCTCGTATGAGCCGAGTAACCCAGCACCCCCTTGGTGGTAGGGGATCTGTTCCCAGACTGGCTTGCGACCACCAGAATACGAATCCGACCGCCAAGTGTCATAGACGCGTTCCGGCCGAGCCGCATGTGGGCCAAACTTACTTCCTCCCTCTCCCATCCCATTAATGCTGCGTATCTAGTGGACTCTGGGCTCTTGCTCAGGGTTCGTTAAAACCGCAGCATGTTTTTTCTTCACTCCCCCTACCCACTCTCTATCTTCTAGGATGCAACGCATCGACAAAAGGTACCTCTTGTTTTGCCGATGTCCATGGGCGATGGTGGCCACTTACCATCAGGTGGACCATCTGCTCGTTTGCACCTTATCTACCATAAAAAAAAATCTTTTTATGACTTTTGTTAATTAATGGGAGTTATTGTCTTTGAAATAATCGTTAGTCATGGCGCCATATTTATTTTGTTTGCTGTTATCTTTACGTTGACACAAGGGTATACTTTAAACTTATAATTTTGTCAGTAACTCTTAAGAAACGTAGTAAACAAACGAAACTGCGACTTAATATACTACTTACGCCATCTGTTGACGAATAGATGGTCTGTCTGTCTGTTAGCCAATCAGGATTAAATCACTGAATATATATAGAGATACAATAAAGGTTGAGGAAGGACATAGGCTATGTTTTATTGCGAAAAAAATATTTAAGAAAACAAATGAGTGTGCTCGTACGCCATCTATCGACGTGGGGGTGAAGTGCATGTCGACCTGTGTGGCCGTTATATCTTTGGGAACGATTTATATATAAATTTTGATATTGTGATTAAAATGTGAAATTAAACCTTAATACATGTGGTAAAGTGCACTCGGACGAAGCCGGGACGGGTCGACTAGTAATTTAATATATGTTTTTTTTTATTTTACGCAAGCAGTATTGTTTAGAATTGATTATAAATTCTTTATTCATCAATATAATTCATATACTATCTTCTCACTCTTAAACTCTTATCATTTATAAAAGGTCTTGGTATATCATTTATCTATACTATTATAAAAAGAGGAAAGATTTGATTGTTTGTATATTTGTATGTTTGTTTGTTTGTTGCGAATAGGCTCGAAAAGTACTGAACCGATTTTAAAAATTCATTCACCGATAGAAAGCTACATCCTTTCCGGGTAACATAGGCTATGTGGTGTTGCCATAAATATTTTAATTAAAAAGATATGGCCATTTAAGTGCCATAACCTGGTCATTTTGTAAATTGAAGGGTTCCTCAGGAACTACTAATCCGATTTTAAAAATTCTTTCACCGATAGAAAACTACACTATTCGTGAGTGACAAAAGTGATATAGTGTTGCCATATACATTTTTTAATTAATAGAATATTGCCATTTTGTTTTTACTAATCCGATTTTAAAAATTCTTTCACTGTTAGAAAACTACACAATTCGTGAGTGACAAAAGTGATTTAGTGTTGCCATATACATTTTTTAATTAATAGAATATGGCCATTTTGTTGCTACTGATCCGATTTTAAAAATTCTTTCACTGTTAGAAAACTACACTATTCGTGAGGGACAAAGGTGATTTAGTGTTGCCATATACATTTTTTAATTAATAGAATATGGCCATTTTGTTGTTACTAATCCGATTTCAAAAATTCTTTCACTGAGGGGTCTATAGTATTTCTGTCTCTCTTCCTCTTATATTACTATCATTGTCTCTCATGCTCTCTTTTTTCTCTCTTTAATTTTTATTTTTATCTGTTCAGAATAATTAGCCTCTTTTCACTTTCTTTCAATTTTGCTCTGTCTTTTATCATCTGTCGCTTTTCTATTATTTTAGTTTCTATTATTTTTTTTTATAACTTTTTCTTACTCTCTCTTTAATATAAAACTACACAATTACAGAGTGACAATTTAAGGACATCAATTATAATATTGCTTTAAATACCCGGAGCGAAGCGAGGGCAGCCAACTAGTTTATTATATATCTCATTATCTTTGTATAAAAAATAAAATATAACCAAAGCCCATATAGAAAATATTTCACTTATTGTGAGTTATATCTATTATATTATGGAAACAGCACGCCCGCTCCAATGTGATGTCCATTTGGCTGTGTCGATCCACGTTCCGCTTTTTGTGTCGATTTAACTTTAATATTGCTTTGAGAATATGGAAGGAAGTTTTTGTGAGTTTTAAAGTGACATAAATCTTGTGGGAATTTTTACCGCACTAAAGTCTTAAGGAAATCTAGATTCTCGTGAAATTAGTTTAAGAAAGTGACCAACCATACGTTAAGATGAACAACTTTTTATTTTTGATTGTCAAAATAAGGATAAAATGTATTTTCCTTCTCTATGCTGAAGGAAATTGTATTTTTAAACCACCGTATGGTTATCACCTTCTTTCGTTGAGTCAAGTTAAAACTATTCATCAATCAAGGTGAGTATTCGGCGGGCGGAGTTGTAGGTGGAGGCGGTCCAGAAGAATTGTAGTAATTAATGAACACAGTAGGTCAGTGGTCCAGAGGCTGGATTCCCGATATTCGTGGGTTCAAATCTCAATCATTGCACTGGCCCACTCCTACCACAAGCATTATAGCTTAGTTAGCTAAGAATACTAGTGGTATGCGATTCATACAGCTAGTAATCTTTATTAAAAAAATAAAGTTTCCCTTAATGTCATGTAACCGACATTAGTCACTACTACTCTCAATAAAACTTGTCGTAACCTACGAGGGGATAACGCACAATAAACACACCGGTGCGACAGTCAAAAGCCATTCATTTATGTATTTTTTCAGTTGGAAAATCGCATAAAATATTGCCACTATAATATTATAAAATAAATTTATCTAAGCAATGCAAATAGTTGTCTTTGATTACGGAACTTGCTAGTCATTATTATTTATTATGAAACTACCGCACTCTATGACAGGACACGTCCTTCCTGCAGCGCGGAAGAGCCAACTATAATTTGTTGATTAACATATTTAATATGCAATCTACATACTTCTAAATATAATTTATGTTGTACATTTTAAGTTTTAATTATTGCTTCTAGACATCGTATTAGTTTAATTTAAATTTTTGAATGAATAAGCTTCTTCTTTTATATGATAGATAAGGAACAAATGGGCAGGTAATCCAATTAAAAGTTGGGTTTTAAGTGGGAGAGAAGAGAAGAATTCCACGGTTTTAGTGCCTCAACAAGAACCCGCAGCATTAATGGGATGTGGTAAGTCTGACCCATGTGCTGCTTGATCGGATCACGTTAATGATACTTGGGTGTCACATTCTGGTGGTCGCAAGCCAGTTGGGGAAAACATCCCATATCACCAAGGGGGTGCTCGGTTACTTGGCTTTTTCGAGATGCTCTACTAGCGGCAGTGGCGGCAGAGCAACCTATCTCCCAAAACAACTCATCCCCTCATGGGTAAGGCTAATAATAAACATAGTATCTATTGCTAAGAAGATGAAATGACATAATAATAGCGAATGAAAGTTATAGAGAAATCGTAGTTTTTCTTCCTTACTTCCTTAGAAATAATATATTTTTAACAAGCAATAAATTTAAATGCATTTAAAGCTTGATGTATTTAAATGCATTAAGTATATAGAAAAGAAGTAAACAATTTGAGTTTCAAACGTAAGTAAAGTCATTTGTTATCTGTAGAACAAAAACTGTACGAGAAATGCTCCATTAGATACATCTGTAGATGTAGCCATTTAAAGCTTCCAAAGCATCAAGAGATACTTGATGCATTTTAATTGTTTTATAAATCTTGTCTTAACCTAAGAGGGGGTAATACAATAAACACACCTGTGTGACAGTTTCTGTAACTTGTAACATGTCCGACATTAGTGATAATAGCTTCCAATATTGTCGCATCTAAGATGGAGAATCACATTAAGCACACCGATGACAGTATTTGTTACTTTGACATGTCCAACTTTTATTACAATAGCTTCCAATATAACTTGTCGTAACCACAATAAACACACCGGTTTGACAGTTTCTGTTTTTATGACATGTCTGACATTAGCCTCAATAGATTCCAAAAAAAATATGTGAACCTAAGAAGGGGTAACACAATAAACAGACCGGTATGATAGTTTCTGTCATTGTGACATGATTGATATTAGTCATAATAGCTTCCAATAAAACCTCGTAACTTAAAAAGAGATTACACAATAAACACACCTGTGTGACAGTTTCTGTTTTTGTGACATGTCCGACATTAGCCTCAATAGATTCCAAAAAAAAATATGTTAACCTAAGAAGGGGTAACACAACAAACAGACCGGTATGATAGTTTCTGTCATTGTGACATGATTGATATTAGTCATAATAGCTTCCAATAAAACCTCGTAACTTAAAAAGAGATTACACAATAAACACACCTGTGTGACAGTTTCTGTAACTTGTAACATATCCGACATTAGTGATAATAGCTTCCAATATTGTCGCATCTAAGATTGAGGATCACATTAAGCACACCGATGACAGTATTTGTTATTGTGACATGTCCGACTTTAATTACAATAGCTTCCAAAATAACTTGTCGTAACCTAAGGGAGAGACATTAGCCTCAATAGCTTAAAAAAATATGTTAACCTAAGAAGGGGTAACACAACAAACAGACCGGTATGATAGTTTCTGTCATTGTGACATGATTGATATTAGTCATAATAGCTTCCAATAAAACCTCGTAACTTAAAAAGAGATTACACAATAAACACACCTGTGTGACAGTTTCTGTAACTTGTAACATATCCGACATTAGTGATAATAGCTTCCAATATTGTCGCATCTAAGATTGAGGATCACATTAAGCACACCGATGACAGTATTTGTTATTGTGACATGTCCGACTTTAATTACAATAGCTTCCAAAATAACTTGTCGTAACCTAAGGGAGAGACATTAGCCTCAATAGCTTAAAAAAATATCTTAACCTAAGAAGGGGTAACACAATAAACACACCAATGTGACAGCTATTATTATTAGTCACAATAGCTTCTAATAAAACTTGTCGTAACCTAAGAGGGAGTAACACAATAAACATACTGGTGCGACAGTTCCTGTTATTGTGACATGTCCGACATTAGTCTCAATAGATTCCAAAAAAAATAAGAGGGGATGGCACAATAAATACACAGTGTCGATCACTATGGAGAACGATATATCGATAACTGAGCCTAAAATTAAAGAGCCCGGGTTGGACGCTCCGTTACATCGTATATATAATTTAATCGCACTTTATTGTTCTCTCTTGTTTGGGATAGATAGTGTTTTTCTCTTCTTATAACGTTTTATTGAACGTAACAAAGGAAACAAGGAAATTCAAGATTCAACTCTGCTAAAATTGTCGTATTGTGTTAAATGTTGAAACTCATAAAGTAATGGGTAATATTACTTAATTACATGGCATGACGTCACTAAAGACGCCATGATAATTATGAGTGTTTTTACGTGCAAAACTAAAACGACAGTTATGTGATTTACACTCTACAGGTCAAATAGGTTTAGGAACCTCTGCTCTGTTTAGGTGAAAAGAAAATTAATATACTAGTAGTCTTTGCATTTTAAATCTGTAATATCTTCGAAAATATTTATTTAAATTTCATGCTGTAAAGGGCCATATTGATCTATATTAAATGCACAATATACCTAAGGTACCTAATTGTATAAGGATTAATGCTGTATTGCTTAAAATCGCTTCGTAAATAAGCCATTATTTCTCGTAAAAAGTAGAGGATAAAATTGGTTATTGTGGGTTATCCCAAAGAGATATACATATACCGTTGCGGACGTTTTTGTAGACCTTTTTAAGATGTACAATACTGTACTACATTATTTTGATCTATCTGTAAGGGTTCAGCCAGCGTTTGCAATGTAAGCGCAAAAAATGTGTTTATTTACGACATCAAATATGATGTCTCTACTATATTATGTATATATATATATGTCGGAGCATAGTAAAAGATTATCGATTAATCGAATCGTTATCGTTGTCTATGGCGTTGGAGTGGGGTAGTAGTCACTTCCGTTGTTTTGACAGTATCTACCCTCGACCCTTTATATGCGATCGACAGTCTAACTGAAGTCTTAGTCGTGCGCGGTCTCTCAAGAAGTGAACATCATCTAAGTAGTGCTAGTGATAGTGATAGTGTCAAGTGCAGTGTAGTGTGGAAGTGCTGTCCAACTAAGGTCACGTAAGTCCTTACAATGTAATTGCCACGTGGTTAAGTAAACACAATGTTAGGTTAGGTTAGCCTTAGGTTAGGTTAGCCTTGTGTTAGATTCGGTTTATGTGCGTTTAACCTTGGGTTTAGACAGAGAGCCTGAGCAGTGGAGGTGAGTGTTATGATCATTTAAAGGAATTCCTTAAGCCTACACCTTGGTCACAAGTCCAAGGCACTGCTTAGGTTTCTCTCGTAATTGTTAGAGATCATATTTGATCATTTATCGGTTCAGAAGTATCTGCGTCGCGTTTACCCAATATTCCATCCAATACCATCACCCCCTTTTAGTGTTCCCCAATATTCCCCATCTTCCTGCTTCCATTTCCTTTCACATCGTTTTAAAATCCCCGACATATATAAACCTTCCTCTTGAATCTCTCTATCTATTAAATAAACCGCATCAAAATCCGTTGCTTAGTTTTAAAGATCTAAGCATACAGACAGAAGACGGACAGCGGGAAGCGACTTTGTTTTATACTATGTAGCCTTGCCAAGAGAATATTCCTTCATTCTCAGATTTTATACTTTAACTTAGGTTTGGAAACCTCTGCTCTAACTGTTTAGGTACAGACCTTAGAACAATAGAACCTAACCTTAATATAAAATTTTAATTAGCAGCTTAAACTGACGTAGCATTGTTATGCGGCCTAATTAAAAATGTATTTAGTACGTACGAGTGTATATAGGGTGTTTGGAATTTTATATTTAGATGATTTATATTTTTTTAAAGCACTTTAAACTTTGATTTACTTGAAGTGGGTTTCTTCTTGAGAATTAATTGAAACATTTTATTGCCATAGAAGCAGTGATAGCCCAGTGGTTGAGACTTCAATGTCTTACTCCGGTCTGAGTTTGATCCCCCACACAGACACACACCTTTGACTTATCTAACTTATGTATGTTTTAAGCAATTAAACATCACTTCCTTTAACGGTGAAGGAAAACATCGTGAGGAAACCTGCACTCCTGAGAGTTCTCCACGTTCTCAAAGGTGTGTGAAGTCTGCCAACCTGCAGTAGGCCAGCGTGGTAGACTATGAAATAATCCCCCCTCATTCTGAGTGACTGACGGGTCGTGGTGATAAATGATTGTCTTAGTTCAGTTAGACGTAAAGCTGTTATTGAAAAAATGATTTTGAAATCTGCACATGGGACACAAGCCCCAGGTAACGTACCTACTTAACATCGTTATTGCATTTTTTACATTTAAATTGTTAAGTTAGGCACCGTGGAATTAATTGTAGGTTACACTGGCAGCATAGTTCTCAACAAATTTTCGTCAACAAGGGCGCTAGGGTGATGACTGCACACGGGCGCTACTTGGGCTAGTGTCGCTCTTGCCTACAATAGTACAGTTATTTCTCTATTATTGTGTATTTATTATTGGATTATCAACCTGTCATATTTACACGCACAACAGTTATGTTCTAACACATTAGGACTAATTCTTTTTAATATTTCTGGTTATAATAAAAAAAGTATATAATGTCACAGATTATAAACACTTCAACCAGCCTATATAAGTATAACAGAGAGCGCAATTGTAGTGCAAGTTAAATATAAAAACCGGATTAAGCATCCGTCGAGAATAAAAGTTAGTGAAACTTTCTGGAATAACACTAATAACTGTTATGACAATGTTATTAAAAACACTCGAGTTCTTCATTGAATTAAGTGTTGTTTTTGGTGTTTTTTTGAGGTCGAGCTTTATACACTATACTGCTTAATTTTGAAATTTTTATCTACTTTTAAAAATACGATTTTTAAAATACTTTAAAAGGAAAAAAAGCCCAAGAGATCAGCTCGTTGTCTTTCTGTCTGTCTGTGAAGAGACTTTTTCTCAAGAATGTGTAGAGATATGATTTTTACTTCTGCCAGAAAAAGGTGAAGGATAACTTATCCCATGATGAGGACTAATCGAGTCGAGTCACCAGAGCGAATGTGACGCCTACCCATAGTATGAGTTACATAAGCAATGATAGTATATCTTAAACACGTCACTATATACGAAACCTTGAAATTATACTTTTTTTATGATAGATAAGGGAACACAAACACGACAAGTATAGAATATTCTTCTATAAATCGAAGAATTGCCGTGTTTGTGCACGCTTTTGTACACGAATACTTTAAAAGGTGGATTAATACTTAGGCCACTTTTTAGTCCTAAATAAAACACAATAGAAGAAGGGTAGGTAGACACAAAAGAGATAAATCTGAAAATTTTGTACACATAATGATGTATTTTTTTTTTTATGACAGATAAGGGACAAACGAGCAGACGGTCCACCTGATGGAAAGTGGCCATCGTCGCCAATGGACATCGACAAAACTAGAGGGTATCTCTTGTTTTGTCGATGCGTTGTCGCCTCGAAGATAGAGTGAGGGGAGCGAAGAGAAGAATGCTGTGGTTTCAATGGACCCCAAGCAAGAACTTGCTGTTCATTGGAACAGCAAGAGGGAGGGGGTAGATCCGGCCTACATGCGGCTCGGCCGGAATGCGTCAGAGACACTTGGCGGTTGGACGGCGCTGGTGGTCGCAAGACAGTCGGGGAACAGATCCTCTACGACCAATGGAGGTGGGTTACTCGGCTCATACGAGATGCTCTCTCAGCGGCAAAGGGGAATAGTATTCTAACCCGTCCCCTCACGGGTGGAACTTAATAAATTAATCATATTCGTCTACATGCTACGGCTAACACTTGAAACAAACTCGCTTATCTTAACTTATAAAACTAATATTATAATTTCGAAAGTAACTCTTAAGAATCGTAAGTGATTGTTAAGAATACAAACTAAACAAACGCTACTGGGATTTAAAGTACTACTTACGCCATCTATTGATGGATAGTTACTCTGTCTGTTACGAAATCAATACGTTCAAATTACTGAACCTCAAATTACTGAGTTTGCTACACAAATAGATTAGAGCTTATGGAAGGACATAGGCAATGTTTTATCGCGAAAAAAATACTTAAGAATACTTAGTAAACAAATGAGTGTGCCGTACGCCATCTATCTACGTGGGGGTGAAGTGCATGTCGAGCTGTGTGGATGTTACGTTTTTGGGAATTCATATATATGTCGGTGTGATTTAGGTTTAGGTTAGGTTAGCCTTGTGTTAGGTTAGGTTTATGATAGTCTAATCTTAGACTTAAACAGTGAAACTAAGCAGTGGTTGAGGCAAGTGTTGTGATTGCTTAAAGGACGTCCTTAAGACAAGTCCAAGGCACTGCTTGGGTTCCTGTCATAATAGTTCTTGTCAGAATAGTACGTGATAGTAATGTTTAGTTATATCCTGACCGTGTTGCCCCCGTATAGCTTTTATGATAGGCCATCCGTTCTGCACATACGATGCTTATTGAAAGATTGTATATCCATTCAATTTTCTAGTCTCCGACATATAAATTACGTTATCAATGAAAATTCACATATAGCGATAAGTGATATAGAAATTAAACCTGAAAATACACACGGTAAATTGCAGTTAGGTAAAGCCGGGACGGGTCGACTAGTTCGATATAAATCATAGAACAAAAGTATCTGGACAGGATATTTTTTCCCACAACTCAACAACCGCTGTGGATGCGGAATGGCGTGGAATGTGGATGATTGATGGATCTCCACCATTTCTAATATGAACGGAATCCAATATACAATATAACATATGTTTTCTTTTGATGGAAAATTAATAGAAATATACGTCTGTATATGTGTGTATATATATAAAGGTAACTGCTCGATATTTTAATATCCTGTCCGATCCGTAAATTTGTTATTGTATATCCAGAATTGATACTTAGAGGAAAGGAGGAATACTTGTTCCCTGTGGCTCGGTGGAGTCATTTTAAAAAGCTATAGTGAATCTTACAGAATTTTAAAACTAGCAACATTGGTAGACTATTGTAGTAGTAGATTTTGTATTATAATGATATAGAAATGTTTTATCGTGGTCGGAGAATATTTTCATATCATGAAAATCATACTCGTAAATCACTTCAAAAAAATTGTTTATGTAATTATTATCGGCTTCACTTACAGGTAAGTTCATTTGATTTTCAAGTCTTTGTTTACGGATAAAATTATTTAAAGATTTTTAAAGATTTAAAGCTTTTTTTCTAAGCAAGGTGCAAACGAGTAGACGGCCCACCTGATGGTAAGTGGCCACCGTCGCCCATGGACATCGACAATACACGAGAGTGACTCTCGGTTCGCCGATATGTTGCCAGATACAAGATAGAGTGAGGAAGGGGAATGAAGATAAGAATGCTACGGTTAGGAATAACGGGATGGGAGGGAGGGGTGAGTCTGGCCCACATGCGGCTCGAACGGAACGCGTCAATGACACTTGGCTGTCGGATTCGCATGCTGGTGGTCGCAAGTCAGTCGGGGAACGGATTCTCTACCCCCAAGGGTACGTAAGATAATAAAAAGAGCGCACCTTTTAGTTAGTTTTCCAACGGCGAACTAGTTCGCTCTTTTAGTTGGTAAGTTCTTTTTTTAAGTAATTTAGTAAAAATAATAAATAAAGGAAAAAAAACATCCATATTCTCAAAAGTGAAACATCGATCTTAGAAATATCGATGTTTATGAACAATATTTTGATATTTCTATCACCATTTATATATAAATATATATCGATGTTTTATTAGAAATAAGTCACTATTTTTATTTATAACACATTTATTTTAATAGGAAACAAGTAGTCAAGTATGGAAGAAACATAAGCATCCCTAGAAGTAATTAATTCAATTAAATAAAAATATAAGAACTAAGAGCGAGATAATTGACGAACTAGATCGTATAGTTCACCTAAAGAAGCGCTGTTTGGAACTAGATCGTTCGCGAACTACCCAAGACTAAGCGGCAGAAGGTAATTGTATTCTAACCCGTCCCCTCACGGGTAAGAATCATCGTAAGTCATCATCACGACCCTTCACTGGCCCACTGCTGAGCCGGGTCTCCTTCTCAGAATGAGGAGGGTCCACCACGCTGGCCCAGTGCGGGTTGGCAGACTTCACACACCTTTGAGAACTTTAGGGAACTCTCAGGAGTGCAGGTTTCCTCACGATGTTTTCCTTCACCGTTAAAGCAAGTGATATTTAATTGCTTAAATCACACATAACTCAGAGTCAGAGGAGTGTGTGAGTGGGGGATCGAACCTCGGACCTCCCGAGTAAGACTTGAAGTCTCAACCACTGGGCCATCACTGCTTTTTTATCATCATCGTAAGTGTGTAATTAATGTTAATACTGTATAATTAATATTCAATCTTCAAAGTTCATGTATGTTTGTTCAGTCGTAATAATTTATAAACCAGACGAAAGGGACGTGACCTTAAACTTCGATTATGTTAAGTTGCTGCCCTCTCTTCGCATCGTCAATTTTTTAATATATATTTTCTTATTATAGTAATTTAGACACTATAATATCATGAAATATATTTTATACACTATTGTGATAATATTAAAAACTTTCATCAAAATGTTTTTAACCATTTAATTGTAATTCATCATCAAACTATCTCGTTTCTAATATAAACTAATATATAGCATGCATGCATATATGATGGTGAATTGTTTTAATATGAGAGGGCAGTAAACCTTCACATATGCTTAAAACATTTGCAATTACTGTCTTTCTTAATATTTATCATTATATACACTCAATTTATATAATATCTTTATGTAATATGTTAATAAGATTTATAAGCAATATTACTGTAAACTTTCATCAAAATTCGTTCAATAGATTTTGCGTGAAAGAGCCACAAACATTCATAAACTTCAACAGCATCATTTCATTAGTATTCAATTCACCTTTATTTTAAAATAATTACCAACATAAATTACAAACAAACATATCTAAAAACAATTACTAGTTATTGAGCAGTAAATATAGGCTTTCGAATTTATGTTATATCTAATTAAAACGTGTACTACCCTCCTAATGTCTGTAATAAAATGTTAAATTACAATTCGCACAGTTTAAACTTTATTACACATTAACAAAGAGTATCTGGGCGAAATAATGTAATTCTTTTTTTTTCTATAAAATCGTATTTTTTTTCTTTGATGTCGGTTTGGTAGCAATTGTCATAGAATGAGAGAGAATTGATACCCATTACTGTACAGCATACACATGCAATTTAGACTTAGGTAACCAGTGCTTGGGGCTTGAGACCCAGGAGTTTAAAGAGCTCTTTCATAGTATACTAAAATACATATTAAAGTAAACTTACGTGGACCTCAGGAAGGATAACCACGACACTATAACACTAACTTGTATACTGCGAGAAAACACCAAAGAGACTGACTCTATCGCACTAAAGGTTATACATTGTCTCCACGTCGGTATACTTGGCCTACCCGCCAATACTGCTTCATAAACGGTGTTGCTAACACAATGAGAGAAATGAATGCGTTATCAAAAAAAAACAGGTTAAATTGATTTTTTAGGCAACCTTAATAAGAATAATCTTTTCTAAATATAAATAATTATAGAGATACCTAGAGAGAAAAAGAGAGAGAGATATGCGTACTTATATCAACATTATATTTATTATCTATATATTTAAAGTTATTCAAAAATACTTTATTTCTCTAAAGCAACTTTTTTATTATACACCACTACATAGTATAAAACAAAGTCGCTTTATCTGTCCCTATATCCCTATGTATACTTAAATCTTTAAAACTACGCAACGGATTGATGCGGTTTTTTTTATTAGATAGAGTATTTTAAGAGAAAGGTTTATATGTATAATACATACATAATATAGTAGAGAAACACTGATAATTTTACAGGTTTCTAATGTGATGTCGTCAATAAACACATTTTTTTCAGCTTACATTGCAAACGGTGGCTGAACCCTACGAGATAGAACAAAATAATTTACTACAGTATTGTCCATCTTAAAAAGGACTACAAAAATAGTCCGCGATGGTATATGTCTATCTCTAAAGGATAACTCACAATAACCATTTTTTATCCTTTACTCTTTACGAGAAATAATGGCTTATTTACGAAGTGATTTTAAACAATACAGCATTAATCCTTATCCAATTAGGTACCTTAAGTACATTGTGCATTTAATATAGATCAACATGGCCCATTACAGCTTGAAATAAAAATGAATATTTTCGAAGATACAGATTTAAAATGAAGTGACATAGCGGTTATGGCTCAGTACACGTGTTAAATTGCACCCGGGCGAAGCCGGGACGGGTCGAATAGTGTATATATAAATCAACAATGAAATCAAAAAAGTAAGAGAAATATCTATCACAAGAAAAATGAATATTAAATCTAGCAGACGAAGTAACAAAAACCCTTGTAAAAGATATGACATAATACATTAAAAGAAAAAAATTGAAAGTAATTTCTTTCAAGCCATTTATATTTCCTGAAATCCCGTTTTTCGTTAAAGCTGTAATCAAGGAGACAAATTCGAGGATTTTTAAGATTAAACTTATCCTTCAGTTTCAGAACGATTGATTTTTTTTATTTTACTCGAACGTGAATTGAATTTACATTGATTTTTTTTATTTTACTCGAACGTGAATTGAATTTACGTAATCTATTGATTTGCTTTGTAAGTTATTTTTGGATATACGATGGATGTACATTAAAAAAAATCTTTATTAAGTAGTGATGTCAAAAACATTCTTGTAACTGAAATTATAGAAGCCTTTGCAAAATCCTTTATAAAAAAGGGCGATAAGGACGTAGTAAGAAAGAAAGGTGTAGATGACGAACAAGAGGGAGCAGGAAATGAAGATAAATATGATGATGGGGAGAATGCGTGAAGAGAAAATCGTGGATATTAAGATCAAGGAAATAAAATCGGTCACATAAAGACATATTGCTGCAACTAAAAGAACAAAATAATTGAGACGACTGCATTTCCAAAGAGAGAAAAGCAGATGGAATACATGGTAAGTAAAAGATAGCTCATGATAAAGGTATATGTGAAGAAGGAGATGTTAAGGAAGAGACGGGTAATAGAGAGAGTGAGTGAGATTATAAAAGTATACCTAAAGTTATACCAATGATGATAATTATAACAGGGAAGGTTAAACTACAAAGAGAGAATGAGATTGAGGATAAGAAAGGAAAGATGGAGTCTAGGCTGAGAGTCCTATCACTGGTAAAATCGTACCATTTCCTTGGTGGTAGGGGATCTGTTCCCAGACTGGCTTGCGACCACCAGCATGCGAATCCGACCGCCAAGTGTCACAATCGCGTTCCGATCGAGCCGCATGTGGGCCAGACTTACCCTCTCCCTCTCCCATCCTATTAATGCTGTGGATCTAGTGGACTCTAGGCTCTTGCTCAATGTCTGCTGAAACCGCAGCATATTTTTCTCTCTCCTCCTCCCCACTCTATCTTCGAGGATGCAACGCATCGAAAAAAAAAAGAGGGTATCTCTTGTTTTGCCGATGTCCATGGGTGATGGTGGCCACTTACCGTCTGGGGGATCATCTGCTCGTTTGCATCTAATTTACTATAAAAAAAAAAACATTAGCCTGTATAAGTGACTAATACTGCGGGAGGTATACCAATAAAGATAATAGTAAGTGAGATAGAGAATAAAGAGGGGAAAAGGAGTCTAGGCTACATTTAGAGGAACTAGATTGTACTAAAAACAGATACAGTATCGAATTGTTTACCTTCTCCAAGTTTAAAAGAACTTCGTACTATCTGGTGTACATTCACAATTTAGCTTTGTGTATCCCACTTCTGAGGTAGTTAGTAACGTATTTCCATCAAAGCATTCCAGCATGGGCGCACAGCACTAGTACTACAATACTGGTATACTCGTAACATTAGCCTGTGTAAGTGACTCGTACGTTTAGCAGTCTAATAGAGCATTCTCTATACTTAAACACGTGGCTCTTTAGGAATCAGAGCCTTTATGTTTATGTCTAAGTTATAGACTCAATACCAAATGAAAATTGTAATTTTTTTTTCAATTATAAGTCTATAATTAAAAGGAAAATTTATGAAACATTGACGGTTCATTGCCATTTTACTTAATTGATTAAGAAAATAGGGGTAACACCATTAAAATAATGTTAGAATTTTTTTCGAATTGAGAGTGATATCAGTGTTCATAAATATGGTATTTCAATGGATTTTTCCTTTAAGGGTAGTCTCATATATACAATAATTCTAAAGCGCCGATATTTTCTAAAATAACAGACCCTTTATGATGGCTTTTTATTAAGAAATTTATTCCTCAATTAACCTATTCAGTTCAGATGCCTTTTCAATAAAAACTAATCAAAATAGGTAACTAAAATAATTTTTATTTATTTGAGTAGCCAACAGATGAGCTTATTTATTGTAGACTTAGAATACAGCATTGCTAAGGGTTTTGATTAAAATATCAAACTGAATCAAATCTGTCAGGAGTACGTGGTATTTATATCTTTTGTACGTTACTGTATAGCATTACTGTACTAAGTTTTAACCTTAATAAGGTAAATTTCAAATCGCTACCTCTCATGACTTGGAACCAGAAACCAAGTATGGAATTACCCTCTTTGAGAAACAGTTAATACATTACTGGCAGATCCGCCTGCTGCTTATTTAGTCTAGGTCCATCCGAGAGCGAATACCACTTGGTTATGGTTTCATATAGAATGTCTTTGATGAGGAAATTACTACATGAAATATTTTTCTCTTACGAATTCTATACTAAAACTTTTTTTTTTATCATTGAGGGGAGGTATAGTAGCTGGAAGCTAACCTTATATTTGAAAAAAATAGTGGGGGAAAGTTGCGCTTGTGAGTGTGTGGCAGTTCCTTCCGTGACGTAGCAGACGCGTGAAAATTATTAGTAACTTCTGTACTCAAGGTCAAAACTATACTTACGTGCCGATCGCTATAGACAGCGTTGTTTTATGTAAATAAATATTGTAATGTAGTTAGTAAATGACAATTATAACATTAAGTCAAGCAAAGTCAAGTCAAGCAAAACTAATAACCTAAATACTTAATATACTTTTCTCTAAACATTACCTTTGATATCACGGCGCATAGAACTAAGTCTGAAATTCGCTATCAATATACGTATAATAAAAGGAGAAGCTGACTGACTGACTGACTGACTGACTGACTGACTGACTGACTGACTGACTGACTGACTGACTGACAGACTGACTGACTGACTGACTGACTGACTGACTGACATATCAACGCAGGGCCTAATGTATAAGGGTTAGAAACTTGAAATTTTGCACAGGGGTTCCTTTTATAACGTAGGGGAGAACTAAGAAAGGATTTTTGAAAATTCACCCCATAAGGGGGTAAAACGGGGGTGCAAAGTTAGTATGAAACTTTGCCGTTTTTAAAGAATTTTTAAAATCGGATTAGTAGCAACAAAACAGCAATGTTCTATTAATTAAAAAATGTGTATGGCAACACTAAATCACATTTGTTACTCACGAAAAGTGTAGTTTACTATCAGTGAAAAAAAAATTAAAATCAGATTAGTAGTTCCTGAGAAACTCTTCAACTTACAAAATGACCAGGTTATGGCACTTAAATTGCCATATCTTTTTAATTAGAGTATTTATGACAACACCACATGCCTATGTTACCCGGAAAGGATGTAGCTTTCTATCGGTGAAAGAATTTTCAAAATCGGTACAGAACTTTTCGAGCCTATTCGCAACAAACAAACAAACAATCAAATCTTTCCTCTTTATATAATAGTATAGATGTCTACAGACGATCTCCTGTTGGCTAATATAACTACCTTAATATCGCAAACGAAGTGGCGGGTAAAAACTAGTATACGTATAATTTTAATCGCTTCCTAAATATATCTAAATAATCAGAAGATTTAGATCATGACACTGACAGACACGTCTCTTGTCAAAATATGACAATTGCGCAATATTCGAAACCAAATATGAGCAGGATCAGATTTCACAAAGGGAGTGATAATTATTATCAACGCATTTGTGTCTGAAGTGTATTATTTGTGTAATCAGTGCTGCTAAAATTATAACTAACAATACTATCTAAAGTTGATTTTTACGGTAAATATACTTAAGTTATAAATGAATGTTAGCAATACCGTTTATAAAGTAGTATTCACATGATGATAGATAAGGGACAAAGGAGCATACGGTCCACCAGATGGAAAGTGAAAACTAGAGGGTATCTCTTGTTTTGTCGATGCGTTGCTGCCTCGAAGATAGAGTGAGGAGGGGGAGTGAAAAGAAGACTGCTGCGATTTCGATGGATCCCGAGCAAGAATCCGGTGTTCATTAGAATCGCAGCAGAAATGGGATTTGAGAAGGAGGGGT
Organism: Limenitis camilla; assembly: GCA_905147385.1. NCBI lineage: Eukaryota > Metazoa > Arthropoda > Insecta > Lepidoptera > Nymphalidae > Limenitis > Limenitis camilla. The sequence continues at coordinate 10,637,769 of LR990248.1, forward strand.
AGATCTGGCCCACATGCGGCTCGGCCGGAACGCGTCAGAAATACTTGGCGGTCGGATTCACATGCTGGTGGTCGCAAGGCAGTCGGGGGCCAGTCCCCTCACGGGTAAATCTAACCCGTCCCCTCACAGGTACACATTCCGATAGTATTGAGTTAGTCTGTCAATTGAAATCACGCAGTACATGAATTAAAGTGGAGATGGACAGGGCATACGTTAAGTGGACCAAAAACCTTATCTTCTGGTACTAAAGGGCGAGAAAAAGAAACCGTGGCACACACTTCCGAAGTGGGGATGACGAAATAAAGTCTGTGAGGGGAATAGTGTGGACACGGAAAGTAAACCTTTGTCAAAACGGAAACAGACCAAATGTCGAGACCAGAAATTATATAGTGACGACTAAAGTAGTATTAATAATATTCTCCTAAATTCTTCAAACCCAATTCTCCTTGATATCGTACACCGCAGTGACCTTAGAATTCCTGACCTAGTAACTCGTACGTTAGTTATTCAGACCTCAGGGATAGACTCGCGCCACTTTATGACCTTATATATAAAGTTTGTTGATTGCACCATAAAATGTATATGTATCATTTGAGTTTATTGGACTGGACTGGCTGGAATAAGATATAAGAAAAACTCTTCTTGTACTTCACGCAATATATTTCTAGGTATTACTAGCTGAGCCGCGCGACTTTGCTGCCTCGTAAACTATATTTTGTGTGCTTCATTTTGTTCAAATACATTCTACTATATTTGTGTTAATAATAATCCCATAGAAATGTGCTTTCTATGTATCCTTGTATACCACAGTTCTTGTGGGATAGAGTCCCACTTTATTCTGGGATAAAGTGATAAATATTGATGTCATTTATCAATTCAGGTTATAAATCATATGATAAATACATTAATATAGTGGTTTTTATCTAAGTAAACCTTCTATCCCACGGGAATTACACTTTTCTACGGTATAAAAAATATATTTTTTCATTAATTCCAGGACATCCATAACAAAATCTAGATCAACATGTTTTATTCCCGAATAAAACACAGTTCCTAATAGAATTTTTTCATCAGGGAGTGTTTAACTGTGATGCCATTCTGAATTCAATATGGCGGACGTCCCAAGATGGCGGACTAGTTATTTTATTGTGCCCATAATATGGGTATCAAATGAAAGGTTTTTCTCAGAAGACGAAGATAATTCTTAAGATTAAACGTATTTTTCGATTCCTTCTGTACCTAATTCTTAAGTTTCCCTCTTAATACGAAAGCGCTAAGCGTAGCGTAGCGAGGGAAGTTAGCTAGTATATGTATATCTAGTATATACCTGTCTGATCCAGTCCATTTCATAAGATGTGCACTGAAGTAGTAAATTTAGTCTAACTGAGCGTATCTTAACTTTCCTGCTGATTTGAAAACTTTGGGAGCCTAAATAGTTTTGGTGGAATTGTTTTGTTTCTATCAAACGTTTTAAGGGTTCAGCCACATGGAACGGGACCTTTGAGGGGTCTTTATGCTCGTTTACACGCTCATTTGATCTTAAAGGACTTCTTAATAGTGTATACTAATAGAGACATTGGCTAATATAATAAGGAAGAACATCAGGAAAAAATATTTTTAACCCATCTTAGCAACATCTATTCGCCTTTTATTTTAAGTTTTAAGCGCATATTATCACTTTCCTTTGCGTGTTACTGTGCGGTATCGGTCCTATATATAATAGATAACTGTAGTATAGTTAGTTACATATTATAGTGTGTAAAGGGCATAAGGGTATAACATAACCGAACACTGTAATTAGTTTGAACATTGCGGTTGAGGCTGAGTGAAAATATTCTAAAATTCAGCAAAATTAATATATTGGGACATACTGTGGTTTGTATAGTGCCATATATCCATAAATTAGACGAATATTAGCATCTGGGAGTTGTGACCCAAACAAAGGCTATCGCTTGAATAACCTGTCTAACACTAATAAAAACATTTTTAATCTAAAGTACGATTAATAAAATGCAACACTGATGATTGCGTTTAAGCGTAGTTCCTATGGAAGCGCGGCAGTTTGACTAGTGATAATTGATAAGGAAATATAAAGTTATCGTATTTAATAAAAACTCATATTATGTGTCTTGTAAATATTATCTCGGTGGTCATCTAGTGTGGGTAAGAGTTTTAAATAATAAAAGGGCTTATGAAACTTCCTCCTAGGTCACAAGCCTCACAATATTATATTTTTTCAAAATTAATTAGTAAAATAACCTTAAAGTAATCTGTAATTATTGTGACGTCACAGTATCATCAACCGAAAGCACGCTTAGGTAGCAGACACTGCAATTTACGACATGCGTTCGGCGACAGTGCGGCACGGACGCGGTAGCTAGCGTTTTTTTTATTTAGATTAAATTCAAGTATTACTATAACATTTTCCATTGAATTAAATGTTAAATATTATAGAGGCGAGTAACTGGGGCTTGTGACCCTTAGCAAGTTTAAGGACATCCTAGACATAATCAAGAAAAATAAATTTACTTTCGTAAGCGTAACATTAAATTGAAAATTAAATGATTATACTCGATAAACTGTACCCATATGAAGACGGGGTAAAAGACTAGTATTACTATAATTGTTAATTTAATATTTAAACTCTTAACAAGACAAATACCACAATAAGTTATTACCATTGAAATTAATTCAGATAATCGTTATCGTTCCTTTACAATTTATTCAAGCCTACAATAAATGCCTCAAATTTGTATCTCTTACAACTGAATACCAAATTAAATAGACATTACTAATCCAGGAGTATCTTAGATCTAGATCTTTGAATAATTATTATTTAATGCCAACCTAAAGAATAGAGTAAATATTTTTCTAGAGTTTCTTTCCATCAGTTTCCAGATCCAATTAATACACTTTTACAATTAACTCGCCTCCACTACTTGATCTTGCTGTTTGTAGTTTAATAAGATTAAGTAATGGAGTTACAGAGTCACTTAGCAATAGTTACACTGTAATTTAATACTTTATAAATGCAATAGTAACTCTATTCGTCTATGTGTAACGATTTCTGGCTCAACCACTGAACCAATTATGATGAAATTTAGTATAGAGGTAAATTAGAGTTTGAAGAGGAACATAGGCTACGTTTCATCGCGAAAAAAAGACTTGAAAGTGTTGAAATAGGGGATGAAGTGCATGTCGAGCTGTGTGACCGTTTATATCCTTGGGATTTAGTCATATATAAATTTTTATAAATAAATGTAGTTAGTTAAATATAAAAGAGATCGTAGATTAATAATTCTCTTTCAAAACGTTTTATATAAATCGTTGTATGTAAAACCTTTTTAAGTCCGATCAAAGGAGCAAAAAATGTTCAAACAAAATAAGTAAGGAATTTAAGCTAAAATATAAGCGACCTTATCATCTTCCATTATAACAAATTGCATTGATCTTGTTATGATAAACTGTTCAAGCCTGACTGGCGGACGGATTGGTTACACGAGGATTTATATATATATATATATCTATACTAATATTATAAAGAGGAAAGATTTGTATTTTTGTATTTTTGTATGTAACGAATAAACATAAAAACTACTGGACCGATTTCAAAAATTCTTTCACCATTAGAAAGCTACATTATCCCTGAGTAACATAGGCTATATTTATTACAAGAAAAAATTAGAGATCCTTAGGAAATCTCACGAAAACCAACCCAAGGTGCCAAAAAATTAGCCATAAAATATCTTTCATCGCATGCGCTGCAAAAAGTATTGATGATAGAACAAAAAAATGTTCTACAATATTATAGAACGTATCAATATCTACAAAAAAGTCCGCGAGACCATATGTTCAACTATTATAGTTACGTCACTATAACTACTTTTTTACATTTTAAAAGTTGATAAAAATGCCTATCAAAATCAGACCATGTTTTCTATAACTTTGTATTAATCCTTATCCAAATAAATTATTTCGTATTCAAGACTATTTCAATACCTGTTAATTACTTTTAGAATTATTAAAATCGGACTTTCCATTCAAAAGATATTACGAAATTAAAAATATCAATATGAACAAAAAATACACGCCGACGCGACGGGCCAATATAGCGACGCATCGCAGCGAGTAACGCGGCGATAGAGGGAGCGACAGAATGCGGGAGCCAGTGTTAAAATAAAATTATCCACCCGTGCGAAGCCGGGACGGGCCCCTAGTATATATATATAGAGAGAGAGAGAGAGATAAAGGGTTAGAGACTGGTAGAGGCACTATAAATACAGTTTAACACGAGCTGAAACTATTTAAGCGTTGTTTACGCCGCGAACGTAACATACACTGATGCTCCGCTCCTATGGGTCGTAGCATAATTTTATATAGCCTATGGCCTTCCTTAACAAATGAACTATTCAATACTAAAATAATTATTCAATTTGAAGAAGTACTTCCTGAGAATAGCCAAACAAATAAACTCTTCAGCTTTATAATATTAGTATAAATGTTTAAAGCCATTTTACTCAGAAGTCAGTGAAAATACCAAGTTAAAATGAATATCAAAATATCATCAGATGTATAATATCTTAGAAATATAAAACATAATTTTTTTATGTCAACGAAATCAAAAGATACAGCCGTTTAAGTCCTTACTCGGAAGCTTAGAAGATCCCTTTTAATTACGTCTCACATAACAAGTGATAACGCATTGATGGAATCAAAACCATCAGGGTACTTTCCGTTGAACTTGAAATAAGGAATTAAGTAAGAAGCAATGTTGTATAGCGCATATAAAGAAAAAAAAATAACCTGTGAACAAGACGTAACTCTCCCTTTTCAGTGAGACGTAACACTCGATACGTTGGACTGAATGGCCAAGTCCCAAAGCCAAGGACAAAGGGAAAACATCTTAATAAATTATATACTAAGTTTTCAAATAGAACATGGGGCATGCGACCCAGGTACAGATTTGAAGGATCTTACTGACATTGTTTAAAATCTTTACCTAATTACATTTAAATAAACTACAGCTCAATAGGATACTGTCATTAGTAGTTGGTCTAATGATTTCATACATTGAACATGGAAAATGTTCACTGTATGAAATCAGTATGAGTATATGAATGTAGTTTAGGGTGGCAGAGTTAGGTTCTGCTTCATTATTACGGGTTTAGTTAGATGTGCTGAGCACGTTGTAAACAGTTCCTGTAACTATACTCCTGGGTCGCAGGTCTCAGGCTCCACCCGACTTTCTGTTTAGACTGCATAAATAATTAGTGTCATGTCCTGTTTCTTTGATAATTTTATTATTGGATAGTGTTAGTGACACAACACTTTGGAATAGAAACGATGTTTAATATTGAATGGAGAGTGTCTTCATTATGGAGGTCCTTGAATGTGCTCTTGTGTCACGCGCCCTAGGCACTGCTTCTTCCTGTCTAAAATACTTACTTATATTATGTGTTGCTATATATGTCAGAGATTAGTAAACAAATATTAAGTAATCGAATCGCCATAGTAGTAGTCACTTCCGTCGTTTCGACTCTTTATATACCCTCGACAGTTGGACTGCAATTTTAGTATTACGCGAGGTCTTTCAAGGATTGGATATCTGGGTAGTGCTAGTGATATGTTACGTGCAGTGCTGTGTTAGTGCTGTCTGATTAAAGTCACGTCTTGTGTTAGCCCGGGAGGCTGACCCCGAGGCTCCACTGGAACGCAGAAGGCGAGTAGGTTGTCGGCGTCGCGCATTAATTGCGACAATGCCCCCGTAGCATGTGTGTGTACGATGTGGGTGACGGACGGGGGTTTCTGCTGCTCAAGGGAGGCCCTACTGAGGTGCGTGACCCCTTCGTGTTCCAGGGGTGACACTTTGCAGAATAAATAGGGAGGTATTACCTCTTCCCCCCAGAGTAGTGTTCGGTTGCGGACAAGTGCCGGCAGGTCGCGAAACCAAGTCGATACCGTAGCTTGCCCTCGCCAGGCGCCACGTAGGAACGCCCCGGTTAGGTTTAGCGGGTCGGGCTGTCTCCTTCCGAGGCAGTTTATACCAACCCCGCATAATCCGATCTGTCCCCGCAGGTCGGGTATCTGATCAGCAGATTCCCCCGGTACAAAAAAAAAGTTTAGATTTATGTGAGTTTAACCTTGGATTTAAACAAAGAGCCTGGGCAGTGGAATTCTGTGAAAGGACCTCCTTAAGCCTACAACTTGGTCATAAGCCCAAGGCACTGCTCAGGTTTCCTTCGAAATTGTTCGAGATCCGAGATATAGTATGTGATGTTCATAGTTTACACCAAATTATATAGCAATTAACACGTACGTATTAAAGCATCCATCCGTCCATCCCCCACAATGGATGATATAGAACTGACGCCATTTTGTTTTTCAATACACCACAGAATTATTGTTTCCTTTCATTAGAGCAGGATAAAAAACAAGTAGGCTCATGATGAACAATGTTGGGGGAAGTAGCGAAGTTGTTCGGCGATAAGTTATCTCATTCATTAATAATTGTATTGTGATTAATGGACACCCTTACAATAACACTCAGATATTGAGATTCTTGCTAACTTACACAATACAGCTACTCCAAATCGTTTATTTTGTGGTATAATAATATTTAGATTATAAATATATTTAAGTTAACCTAACCTAAGTTTAAACAGAGAACCTAGGCAGCGGAGGTGCGTGTTTCAGTTGAATTAAGGAACTCCTTAGGGTAGGTAGGTTTGGTCACAAGTCCAAGGCATTGTTTAGGTTGCTGTCGGTTCAGTAGCAGTATCTACGTTGCGTTTACCCAATAGTCCATTTAATATCATCCCCCCTTGAAGTGTTTTTCAATATATGGGTTGAAAGAGGAAGGTTTTAAAGAGTGAGAATGTTTCTATTTATTCTGGCTTGAGCCTCATTTTGTCTCCTTTAATATTCCTACCAACGTTTCCATCTCTATAAATCTTCTATTTAATTTGTCAAAATCTTTTAATATCGTATTCACTATACACTTCCAGATTGGTTTCTGTCAAATTCACTCCTTCTTTATAACATTCATCCTTCAATGCTTAATCAAAACTGTGTATCGTCCCGAAACTTATTGCTCCATCACACCACTACCACCACTAAAGAGTGGGGATACGATCGAACAACTCCTTTAGTGCATTTGCAAAGTCAGTTCTCTATTCGTCAATCGAGATATAAATCAAAGTTGTATTTATATTTAAATGAAATCTAACACAATATATCAATCACCATACATTTCCAGATTGATTTTAACTAAAATTTATAAATATGTCAATCACCTTTGTCAAATCATCATCATTTTTGTTAAAATTATTTATCAAGATATATTTTTGCTAATTAACAATTTTAGAAAATATTTTTAAGTTGAAAAGAGTATTGACAATGAAATTAAAATGGGAGCACACAGATTATTCTATGTTTTTTCTTAAACAAAACAATGTTTTCTAAATACCCGCATCCCATACCACCATTTTGTTAAAAAAAACTAATCTAAGTATGTAAATGTAGCATGCGGGATATAATTTAGTCCGCATATATTATTGCGCTTGTTACATTAGTCCAAACTAGTTACAAACTACTACAAATCTGAGTTGCGCATTTTAGCTGAATGTTAGTGCTTATTGTTAGTTTTAGTACGTGCTACAATTTAATATTATATAACTAGACCACCCTCCTACAGATTTGAAAAGTACACAAACTCTCACATAGCAACATTTAAAAAAAATAATAATGGATTTTAGATAGGAAGCCGAATCTGCGGAGACGAACGTATGTTTTTTTTATAGCAGTTAAGGTGCAAACGAGCAGTCGGTACCACCTGATGGTAGTTGGCCACCATTGCCCATAGACATCGACAATACAATAGAGTGACTCTTGTTTTGTCGATGCGTTGCCACCTCGAAGATTGAGTGAGGAAGGGGAATGAAGAAAAGAATACTACGGTTTTAGTGGACCCTGAACGAGAGCCCAAAGTTCACTAGAAATGGAGCATTAACATTAATATAATTAGAATAGTTTGATCAATATCTCGATTATCGAATATTAACTTGGCAATATAGGCCTACGACCCCACCTGATATCAATGTGGGAATAGATGAGGGGGTATTTTGTATTATAGAAAGGATGACTTTACGCAATATGGTTCAGTTGCTCTCGGAACTAGGTCGAGCGGTGAAGGAGAGTGTTTACTGGTACTTTATACTATGTTATGCAAAGGCAAAGGGGCTACCCCTTCCAAAGCAATGGAGACATCACAGAAGTCCTTTAGACAATAATTTTATCCATTCTATTTTTTTACTATTTCCATTATTCCAACTGAATTAGTTTTGTAAATTCATCCTGATTCACAATTTGACGTTTTCTACCGTAAAATAATGTGTTAAATTGTAATTGAAATTTTACGGTTAACAATATTTCGATAGTTACAATATTGCGAGATAGATTATAGTCTAACAGTATTTTCAATTTAACAGTAACATATATACTACTTAATCTTCTATCAGCCAGCCAAGTGACACCCATAGGGGACTAGGAAGGAATGAAACATTGCCTCTTACATTCATACTGAATGCCAGTCACCTAACAAATATAGTGCTGTCAAGTTTCAAATTTCTTAACATCTGTGTGTCTCGTAACGTTTACCTTGTAATAAAAAAGATGGCGCTTTTTTATAAATTATCCGAAAATCAATAGCTATTGTCAATTTAAAAACGCCAATAATATTAAGAGAAAATTTTAAAAGGCTGATTTATCCCTCCCCCTTTCATCCCGTCAATATTCATGTCGATATTCAATCAACATGATACTATAATATAGTATAATGGTACTCTAATCATCAATTCACTCAATCTACTCATTCACATGGTAGTCGTCTTGTCTGTCTATAGATCACCTAATAAACAATTTGAGATAAGTATTTGCTACTTTTACCCAAATGCAAAAGAAAAAGAACAAAGTCTTGAACAAAATGACTAAGTTGTACAATCTTTGTACTCATAACGAAATCAGCACCTTCCTACACCTGACTTAGTCCACGACATCTACTGCAGCTAGTTTATTACTAACATTTCTATTTTATTTCGCGAAACAATTGGAAACCTTTGACAATTTTAAAAATCTTTTAACTTTGTTACCAACACTTACATTGTCTGAGGAAACTTTAACTAATACTATAAAATTCTTACTATTCATCTTTCTTTGCCTTAATTTTTTCATTCTTACCTTATTTTTACTTTCTATTTATTATTTTGTTGTGATTCCATTGCTACTTCTTTTTTTTTAATATACTCAATACTCATCGTTCTCTTAACGTGCTCTGTCATCCTTTTTATATTCTTCTTAATACATTTTCCTTACTCTTCTGTCTTTTTATTTTATTCTGGTCTGCTATTCCTTCTTACTTTTTGTCTATTCTTTCTTTTTGTAAACGCTCACTCGTTGAGCAGTTCCACAGATGATGTCATCTCTTTGTAGTAACAGTATATCATTATCTAACATCGACAATATAACAGTGTAATAAAAAATGCCATTTTATAGTTTTCGTTTACTGTATCTTTAAATCCCGTTTATAATTCTACCCTAAAAGGAAAGCAGAGACAATTAAATTACTCCTAAAATTCCTAATACTCAAAATGTAAAACATTTGTTAATAATTAACATAATTATATACACACCCCAATCTCAAACTTAATAATTTATGCTGCTGAAGCAAAAAGTTGCAAAATTTTATTTGCGTTGGAAATTGTGTGAAACGTCGAGAACATTCGCTCATTCTGTACATAATTTAGGGGAGTTTATCACCATTAGGAATACGAAATCTATTTACATTTACCAACGATAAAAAAGTGGTCATGTCATACTTGTTTGAACGCCTGCTTGTTAAGCAGTAACGACTCACAACGCCTTCTTGTACAGTCTTGAGGTTTTACTGGCAGCATCGAGTAGGGCCATCTCGTAGAGTTTTTTATGGATTAATATATCAATATCCAATATATCAATTTCTATGAAACCCCGAAGATTTTTATATACCAGTATGTGAATATTTAGTAGCGACAATATAACCATCTCGAAGACTTTTAACGTGTCATCTATACTATTATATAAAGATTTGATTGTTTGTATGTTTGTTTGTTTGTTCCGAGTAGGCTCGAAAAGTATTGAACCGATTTTGAAAATTCTTTCACCGATACGAAGCTACATCCTTTCCGGGTAACATAGGCTATGTGGTGTTGCCATAAATACTTTAATTAAAAAGATATGGCCATTTAAGTGCCATGAGGTGGCAATTTTGTAAAGTGAAGAGTTTTTCAGAAACTAAAAAAACGATTTAAAAATTCTTTCACTGAGAAAAAACTACACTATTCGTGAGTGATAAAAGTGATTTATAAGTGTTGCCATGTACATTTTTTAATTATTAGAATATGACCATTTTGTTGCTACTGATCCGATTTTAAAAATTCTTTTACTGATAGAAGTCTATAGTATTTCCGTCTCTTATCCTGTTATAATACTATTACTCTCTTTTTTCTCTCTTTAATTTTTATCTTTATCTGTTCAGAATGATCTGTCTCCTTTCACTTTCTTTCTTTCGATTATCTCTCTCTTTCCCCCCTCTCTTTTTCTCTTTTTCGCTTTCTCTCCTTCACCTATTCAATATTATTTTTGCTCTGTCCTTCCTCTTTTATTATCCGTTGCTTTTCTTTTTCTTTCTATTATTTTCTTTTATAACTTTTTCTCACTCTCTTTTTTTTCAAATAATGAAAAACTACACAATTACAGAGTGACAATTTAAGGACATCAATTATAATATTGCTTTAAATACCCGGAGCGAAGCGAGGGCAGGCAGCTAGTAATATATACATCCAAAGTGATCGCGTATATCTCAACATACGCGAGTCGACATCTGATGAGGATAGTATTATGACGTCATCTGAAGTATTTTAAGGTATTAATATGCCAACATCAAAAAGTGACAATATGGCGCCATCTCGTGGAGTTTTATGGTCCAATAGCGACATCCAATATGGATATATAACTACATTTTGAAATTATAATGCCACCTTGTAGAGTGTTAAGGTACTAGTATGGCAAAATTCAATAGTGAATATATAACGCCATCTATTAAAGTTTTAATGTACCAGAACGGCAACATTTGTTTTATTTATTTACAAAATCCACAGCTTCTTTTACAAAATTTAAGGCAAATAGCAAAATCACATTATATGGATTTTTGCGTTGTTGCGAAGTTTCATGAGTTTCCAATAGATTGCGCTGTAATATATTTTATTGACGCAACACTTCGTGTTTGGTTACTCAAGCATCCAATAGATAGCGTAAGATATTAGAATGGATATGTAAAGAATATTAATATTAAGCTCTCTACTCCCTAAGTATCGTTATATAGAGTTTATATATGCAAATTATTCCTTGAATGGTGAGTGGTAACTGTTGTTAAACTTCAAAGCAGATCGTAAGAATGTTTGAGCTGTTTTTCATATGAATGTGCGATTTAGGACGTGACGTGCATTACGAGTACAAAGTGTATCTTATAAGGAAGTACTGTACGCATTTGAATAATACGATAAATGTTTGTATTTTTACGCAGCACGGAACGAAAAAATCTTTCCGTGTTGCCTCAAAAATGTATTTATAAATTTCGTTGTAGATTATCTATCAAATTACTATAATAGTAATCAAAATTGTTTTAATAATAAAAACCTACACTATTCCTATTTAAAATACACTATTTCGGTGACCATAAATTATGTACTTAAAAATGTATGTTCCCGTATATAAACAATTTTAATTATATGCTAAAAGTTTTAAAATAGGCTGTAATGGCTTGTAAAACAATATGTGAAACCGATCCGTTGTACAACTAGGATCAATAATGTACACTAGTGTCCAGTACAAAAATAATTATGTTAAAAAAATAATCCTTACTACTAATTAAAATACGCTATTTCGGTGACCATAAATTATGTACTTAAAAAAATATGGATAATGATTCCCAAATCCTTTGTTATAAAAAAGAGCTTTATATTAATATCACTTAAAAAGGTACTATGCCATAGATTAGTATAAGATGTATATTTGTAAAATTGCGTATATGTTACGATTTTTTATGTCTCTTATCATTTTTCTATCCCATTATACTATCCTCTTTTCAGTAAACGAAATGCTTACACTGACTCTGGCTGTATATTCGAGCTGACCTAGAAAATCAATAGAGCGGGCTATTTTGCATGTAAAGCAGTATCTTAGTACTCCTGACAGGACTGTAGGTAGATTAATAAATATATAGAAATAATTATTTAACGTGACTTGATACTACTAACACTAAAATATACTCATCTCTTAAATCAATTGATTAATGCTAGACGGATGATACATAAAAGTATAAAAAATAAAAATACCTTGTCTTGAAAATATTGGACTATAATAGATATTTTTTACTATTACTTATTATTGACATTTTTTTATGGCAGTTAGGAGGCAAACGAGCTGACGGCCCAACTAATGGTAAGTGACCACCTTGGCAATACAAAAGAATGACTCTTGTTTAGCCGATGCGTTGCGACCTCGAAGATAGAGTGAGGAAGGGGAAGGAAGTGAAGAAGACTACGGTTTCAGTGGACCCTGAACGTGACTCCAAAGTTTACAAGAACGGCAGCATTAACGGGATGGATGGGGAATGGGCAATTCTGGCCGAATTCACATGATGGTGGCTGCAAGCCTTCGGGATACAGATCCTCTACCACCAAGGGGGTGCTGGGTTACTCGGCTCTTACGAGATGCTCTCACAGCGGCAGAGGGGAATTGTATTCTAACCCGTCCCCCCACGAGAGGATGTTTAGTAAAAATGCTAATTCATTTAAACTAAGATTTTAATTTCTAGTTTTTTGCTTTCCCTTGATATAATTCTAATCACACAGAAAATCTTTTTAGAATAAATAGAATTATTATATAAAACAGGCCAAGTGCGAGTCGGACTCGCGCACGAAGTGTTCCTTACCAATATTTGGCAAAAAAGTCACATTTGTTGTATGGGAGCCCCCCTTAAATATTTATTTCATTCTGTTTTTAGTATTTGTTGTTATAGGGGCAACAGAAATACGTCATTTGTGAAATTTCAACTGTCTAGCTATCACGGTTCATGAGATACAGCCTGGTGACCGACAGATAAATATATGACGGAATAGAGTCCCGTTTTTACCCTTTGGGTACGGAACCCTAATAAAACAAATACATCAGTTACCATAGAAGAGAAGGACAAAAACCACATTTTTGAAAGCTAAATTTTCTAATGTTACTAAAATAACCATATCTAAATACATTATTTATGGTCACTCTACTTACTCTTTGTCTCACAGTAATAGTTTAGTTTTATAACATTTATTCCTATTTTATTAATATGCCAGCATCAGCTCGGGTTTCCACTAGAGATGTGCGAGATGCGTATCATCCTCATCCGCAATTTGACACACTCTGAACAAAGCTTGCTAAATGAAGTGATTCTATTGGTTATTAACAATCACATCCCTCGTTACAGTTCCTTGCTCATCTCTGGTGTAAAACTCAGGTTACCTATGTCCTTTGCCAAAACTTTCGAATTGAGTCCAAAGTGAATTGAAAGCCACTTACGCACCAACTCACTCAATCCCTCTTCTAACAGACTCACTCGCTCACCTATTCTGTTTTACAAGGATTATCCTACTTTTAGGGAGAAAATGCATCAACATCAACATGTCATTTATATCTATTTACTTGTTTTTGTGTGAAAAACTTCCATTTAAACTTTGCTCTTTCTTTGGGTCCAAAATAGCCTATAATTTTAAATGCATTTATTTAAATCTGGACAAGCTAAACATACAATATTTTACATTTACAACATCATTAAAAGAAAATATATAACATTAAATAGTATAAAGAGAAAATGAAAGAGTTTTTGCCAACGCTACCCAAATCAGCTAATGTGCTCTGCATACTGAGATAAATCTCTTCCATAACAATAAAGCTTTTCATCAATGAGAAAAATACCGGGTAAAGTAATTATGTATTCTATACCGATGTTTGTTGTCTGCGCTCTTCGGGCTGAATTTATATAATTTGGGTTTTAAAGATGGGGGTATATTGAGATTTATAAACTAATGTTAGATTTAATAATTAATAATTCGGAAAATTGGCAAGGAAGTATGTTAAACTGCTACTGAAACCAAAGTGTAGGTTTAAGGAATTCCTTCAAGCAGTTGCATCACTCGCCTCGCACTTTCACTATTACTATCCAGATAATGTCCACTCTATCAGACCACACGTAAGACTAAGCTCTACTGCCTCGGTAAGAGAATATAAAGTGACAATGCAGTGGTAGGAATAACGCTCTACGAGTGGGGTACTGGGGTAGACGGTTACAGTGTTGCTATTCAATAAATTAAATTACCACCATTATGATTATTCTCTGATAAACATTTAAATTTTCAGTGTATTATAATAATCTCGTGTTACAGAGTTTGTTTATCATACTCCTCGGAAAAGGTTTGACCGATTATTATAAAATTTAATATATTTGGTAGGTTTGGTAGGTCGTTAACTATTTTTTATACCCCAAGGTGATAAGGGTGGCCCTCCCCAAAAATTACTATATGGTAAAACTACTTTTTCTGGGTCAGCTCGTATTACTATATATACAAATTTATAATTAAAAAAAAATCTTATTTTATCCTGCAGAAAGAATAATTTTTACTCTCATCCAGATATTGCACAAGCTGATTAAACATAGATTACTTTTATCCCGTAAAAGCAATACCATGAGATAGAAGGAATTCAAAAATAGCAACAAGCGAGTCGGGCTCAAAAACTTTTTAAAATCACTTGAAGACTCCGAAATTGATTTCTCCGATTGAAATTGCCGCGGAAGAAGTCGCAGGCAGTACTTATTTTTAAATATAATTGTAAGAAGTAGTGATACCCAGGTCTCATAAAGTCACCAGCTATATACATTCGAGTAGTATTGTGTCGGTTCGTTACGCGACGCTTTGAAACTGAAGTTGTTTCATTTGAAGGCTTTGCCTCAAAAATACTAAAGCTCAAAGGCGATTGCGCGTCATGTACGCAATACCATGGTTTTTGATGTCAACTAGCTACATTCATTATTGCATGTGTGCTAACATGACAAGAGCCTGGAGCTTGCGAACTAGGCATAGGTGTAATTATAAAATAAAACTCACTTGAATACAGTTCCAGTCCAATATGGCGGAGCGTCCAAGATGGTCGACTCGAAGTTACATTTTGAGCATTTGCTAATATGTACATAGAATGAGGGGGTTAACTGAGAAGAACATAAAAAATAAAATTATTTGACTCTAAATCCAATATGGCGGACCGTCCAAGATGGCGGACTAGAGAGCTTAGAATATAATATTTACGTTTTAGTAATCGATCAAGCTCAAATACTGACTTATGGATGTAGTGAGTAGGAAATTATTTAACATTTAGTCAACTACCCATATTTTGGCGATTATTCCTGCTTATCATCAGCTCAAAAGCATCATAATCTTTGGTTCAGTTAGTGATAAATAGAGTGTTTAAATGGAATTGGACGAATAATCCAGCTTGGTAAGTCAAACACAGCGACTGAGCGGTTGATTGCTCGCGATCGTTTCCATACATCTGTTATTAACTGCTCAGTTGCGTTCATTTGCATCTCACTTTTCGCAAAATTTGGATAATTTTGTAAGTTTAAATAGAGGGCGCCATCTTTAACCTTAGCCTTTCGAAATATTTTTCCAACATAATCATTTAATAAGCAGTACCTAAATCTTGTGACACAGGTGAAGATTTAGAACCATATTTGATCATCAATGAGGACCTAATAAAACTAGTAGGAGTTACACTACACTGCACTATTAGTACATAATCCAAAATAATCAATATTCACTCTATAAAATTTCTCTCAATCTGTCATTGTCGGATCAGAAATTTTAAGTTGTTGCAGTAGTGGAAACTATTAGCTAAAAATGTTGCTATACTATCATAGTGTGAGCAAAAGTAGTGAAAATAGTATGCGCATTATGACCTGTGGCGTGCACCTCGTGCCCTAGATAGGGACTTCTGTGCATTCAAAGATTTATAATTATTAACACTAAACTTATAAATTAGATTTATTAACGAAAAGAAAAGAGATACTCTTTTTATATTACAAATATAAGTGGATGAGCTCTAGTTAAAGAAAATTAATTGATTTATCAAAGTCGAAGATTGAAAATCAGATATACATTAAATGGCAAGAATTAGCTAAATATAAGCTACTATAATAGAGAACACAATTAAGTAAACACTAGCTATAATAGAATATTACCAAGATAAACCTTCAGCGCCTAAATCAATATCAAATTGAGCCATATCTCTTGAACTAGGCAATACTCGAATTTAGTGCAATACAATAACTCAGATCATCTATACAATAAGCTATTGACTCAATAGCTTCTGAATTCCCTAGTTGTAAACCTCGTGGTTTAGTATTACCCATACATGCGTGATATAAGACTGCGGAATTTACTAAATAATATATAAAAGGTAATTTATGTTAGTGATATATTTCACCCGTTAATAGCCTACTGCTGAGCCAGGCATCCTCCACCATACTGGCCTAGACTTCACACACCGCCAGAGAACATGGAGAACTCTCAGGAGAGCAGGTTTCCTCACGAGGTTTTCTGTCACCGTTAAAGCAAGAGATATTTAGTTCCTTAAAACACACATAACTTCAAATGTGTGTGTCCAGGATCGAACTCAGACCTCCCGAATAAGATATTCAAGTCCCAAGCACTGGACGATCACACACTGACTCCTTAAAGCACAGCAAAAGCTACTAATGCTTGTAACATCAAATTTAAGAATCATTTCTTTTGGTGACTTGGAGGAACCTCGGCAATAAGTAATTTTTCAGAATTTAGCCCTTAAAGGAGGGTAAATAACAGATACGAATGCTTTTGAAACACTTTCAAAGGAAAGCAACCTTTTACTGCTCTGTCGTTACTTTGCTTAAAGTGAAAAACTTTCACTTTAAGCAAACTTAATAATTCAAATATTAGATATCTCATAGACTACCCTCTCTTTCTCTCTACACCATTTGTTTACAAGATTTTTTAGAATTGCTCACCACTAATTATTTGAAACCTATTTCCTTGATGGACAAAATTAGGTGGTTTGAATGAATCAAGGACTTATAGGCTTAGTTTTATTCACAAGGTTTTTAATATAATAGCATAAAAATATATATAATATTGCAAAAGCTACCAATACTCTTCATTTATAAAGCATAGAATTACTCATCTATGCAATATCTAGTTGACCGACATTGACTGGATCCGGTCGAATGCTCCACTCGATGAGTAACCACATGAATTGCTTAACCAATATATTCGTATACGTTACTTCGGAATTTACGGGACCGAATTTTATAGCACACATTTTGGGGCTCCAGTTCCATTTAAAATTTACAACTAATTCACGTTTAGATTGAAATGAAATAATCAGAGGTCCTCCAATTTTTTTAACTTGTAGATAATTTATCACTTTTTCTCTTACAGATAGACCCTTCTTAACTGAAATGGAATTTAAAAATTAATTAACTGAGGTAGGACACAGCAGGAAATTTCCTGCTCCAATATGGAGCTGCCCGACTGGGGTAGTACTCGAGGTACCTTTGCAGAAGATCACAGCTAAATAACACTAGTCTAAAGCAGTGTTGTGTTCCTGTTGGTGAGTAAGGTGACCAGAGCTCCTGGGGGGAATTGGGGATAGGGTCGGCAACGCGCTTGCGATGCTTCTGGTGTTGCAGACGTCTATAAGCTACGGTAATCGCTTACCATCAGGTGAGCCGTACGCTTCTTTGCCGATCTAGTTATTAAAAAAAAAAAACCCCAACTACTACTAATTAAGGAAAATAATTTTTAAAATCATGACCTATGTAAATAAAATACTGGAATGCTATTTGTTTTTCAAAGACTCTCAATAATTTTTCTCATTCCTATGGTCACCGTCTCGGAGTAATTCCATTAGAATTTAGAAGTGGCCAAGTAATTTTTAAGGTGTTCATGAAATCGTTGAAATATCTCCTAGAATATGTCAGTGGAATTAGATATTGGGAAATCTGAAATCCATCCATTCGAACAATAGTGCTCCTTTACTGGACATTGAAAACTATCGATCGTGGCATGAACCTCATCAGCAGCTTAAACAGGCTTTATTATTTCATCAATTGATTAATTCCATAGTAACGACCGAAATTCTAGTTCGCAATCATTTATTATTAAATCCAAAATCGTAATTCCAGTTAGGTTAGCCAATATTTACTACCTCGCCTGCAGACATGAGTGAATTATAAACTATGTGAATTGGTTTCCCAATACATTTGTTTGGTGTTCTGGACATTTGTGTTTATTAGGGTGTGACGTTGATTAAGAGGATTTCAGGGACATGAATGGCTGTGTTATGGTAAAGTAACTTCTAATGGAGTTCTGTAAACATAACTGATAGAGTCTATCAAAGGAATTTAAGGTGGAATTAAAAATAAAACCATCCTGAAGCTACAAGGGTTTTATAGAAGCATAAAATCCGATATAAAAGGCATAGTAGCAAGTATCATAGTATAAATATATAAATATCATAGCAGCATTTAAAGAAAAACTGCATCAAAATCGGTCCATTATCTTGGGCGCCACGATTCCACAAATAGATATACAGATACACATATACAAACGTTAAATAAGTGATAAAACTGCGTAGTTATAGGGTCGTAGGTTACAAAAAGGTTACAAAATCTCAGTGTACCCCCAACTTTTTAATTCGATAACAAATACTACACTTTCAGAATATTAAGCATCATTTTTAATTCCACTTGCTACATCATAATTGGGATATTGATCACTGATACTCGAAGTTTACACAATTTACAGTAGAAAATCGTGCAGAGTTTTCTATACTAATATTATAAAGAAGTAAGATTTGTATTTTTGTATGTAACGAATAAACACAAAAACTACTGGACCGATTTCAAAAATTCTTTCACCATTAGAAAGCTACATTATTCATGGATAACATAGGCTATATTTATTACAAGAAAAAAATAGAAATCCCCAGAAAATCTCACTAAAACCAACCCAAGGTGCAAAAAAAATAGCCATAAAATATCTTTCATCGCATGCGCTGCGAAAAGTATTGATGATAGAACAAAAAAATGTTTTACAATATTATAGAACGTATCAATATCTACAAAAAACTCCGCAAGACCATATGTCCAACTATTATAGTTATGTCACTATAACTACTTTTTTATATTTTAAAAGTTGATAAAAATGCCTATCAAAATCAGACCATGTTTTCCATAACTTTGTATTAATTCTTATCCAAATAAATTATTTCGTAATGAAGACTGTTTCAATACCTGTTAAATACTTTTTGAATTATTGAAATCGGACATTCCAGTCAAAAGATATTACGAAATAAAAATATCAAGATAAATAAAAAATAATCCCAGACGGGCCGCCGGCGCGGTGTGCAGTGCCTCGCAGCGCAGCGAGTAACGCGGCGATAGAGGGAGCGACAGAATGCGGGAGCCAAAATGTTAAAAAAAATTATCCACCCGTGCGAAGCCGGGACGGGCCCCTAGTATTATATAAAATAAATAATTATGATATCCTGTTCCTATACTAATGCCAACCGAAATATATCTTTACTATTATATAAAGAGGAAAGATTTGATTGTTTGTATGTTTGTTTGTTTGTTGCGAATAGGCTCCAATAGTACTGAACCGATATTCAAAATTCTTTCACCGATAGAAAGCTACATCCTTTCCGGGTAACATAGGCTATGTGGTGTTGCCATAAATACTCTAATTAAAAAGATATGGCCATTTAAGTGCTATAAGGTGGCCATTTTGTAAATTGAAGAGTTTCTCAGGAACTACAAATCCGATTTAAAAAAATTTTTCACTGATAGAAAACTACACTATTCGTGAGTGACAAAAGTAATTTAGTGTTGCCACATACATTTTTTAATTAATAGAATATGGCCACTTTGTTGCTACTGATCCGATTTTTTAAATTCTTTTGTTGAGAGAAGTCTATAGTATTTCCATCTCTCTTCCTCTTATAATACTATCATTGTCTCTCATCCTCTCTCTTTTTTCTCTTTTTAATTCTTATTTTTATTTGTTCAGTATGATCAGTCTCTTTTCACTTTCTTTCTTTCGATTATCTGTTTCGCTCTTT
The DNA here is from genome assembly GCA_905147385.1 of Limenitis camilla. NCBI lineage: Eukaryota > Metazoa > Arthropoda > Insecta > Lepidoptera > Nymphalidae > Limenitis > Limenitis camilla. Next base: position 10,658,055 of record LR990248.1, read on the forward strand.
GTCTCTCTCTCTCCTTTACCTATTCAATTTTATTTTTGCTCTGTCCTCCCTCTCTTAGCATCCATCGCTTTTCTTTTATTTTTGTTTCTATTTTTTTTTCTTTTTATAACTTTTTCTTTCTCTCTTTTTTCAAATAATGAAAAACTATACAATTACAGAGTGACAATTTAAGGACATCAATTATAATATTGTCTTAAATACCTGGAGCGAAGCGAGGGCAGGCCTCTAGTAATAAATAAATTTGTATAAAATTAGTTTGGTAGTTTCTAAGAAAACCTCTTTTGGAAACATTACAAAATTCTGCGTATTTTTATTTATATAAAGCAGCTCTGTTTCTTTCTAATTTCCAAGAAGCTTAATTTTCCTAAATTAAGCTAATCCTATTTTCTCCGATTCCCAAAAATGGAATGAAACTAGCATAGCAAAGTTCTGAAAATAACAACTAAAACTTATTTACTTCATTACTATTGCTAGAAGTTCGTCTAAATACAGGAAAACTACTGAGAATAAACTAACTTTACTAGTTTGAGATACGGAACCTTCTGTAGAGGAACTTGAATATACTTATATGAAGAATATAAAATAATGATTTGTTATCATCTCTATATGAACAACTGGAAGAATGGAAATATTTATAGATTGATGATAGTAAATTTGATCTGGTAAATAATATATAAAATGACTTCTCATCAATAGGTAGCATGGAAAACTAAGTGGTAATTTTATTAATATTTTAGTAATTTAAAAGAAATGCCTAAGAGAATGAATGATATATTAAGGACCTATCTTTGAAAAGGGTAAAAGCTACCCTACCCTACCATCCTTACAATGCAGGAAGGAAATTCTAGTAGAAAAAGAAGAGAAGGAAGAAAGAATCTTGCATGCGATCTAGAATATTCACTTTTATGTGATGTAACCCAGGAGCAATCTGATTTAAATGACACAGGTCCACTAGCACTTTAAATATTAATAACCAGTTTAGAATATTCAGATCAATTTACTGCCCTGCAATCGCGAAACATAAAAAAAGATGGCAAAGCAAAATTGCCATAATACGGTATAACATGAAACCATTTAAAAACCCGACCAGCATAAAATGAACTAGCGGACAGATTAAAAAGTGTCAATTTCGGATCAAAAAATATTTGCTCAGGCCGGCATCGGCTTTTAGTTAACTTTCCATTATACGTTACTGTTTGTTCAGGAAGACGATTTCCGTTGACGCCATTTTAGGATCTCAGATAGCTTATGTAATTTGTTGTTCTATATTTAGATGAAGTAAATTATATGAAAGGGACATCAGAAACTTTCCAAACTTAATTTAGTGGATTCTATTACTATCACTGCAAAATTTGAGCTTATTTGTTTAACTAATAAGTAAACCGTTTTTTGTTGAGACTCCCCAAGCGTGGACTTGTGTAGGTTACGCGAGGTTGGTGCAACTATCTCTTAAGGAGACAGTCCAAATCTGCCTCAGAAGGCGGCAGCCCGACCCGCTAAACCATCTGGGGTGTTCTTCTCTTCTGCTATAGGGACGAGGCCACATGATTTGAAAAGTGTTTTTATTAAAAAACTGCATCTAAATGCGGTTAGTATTTCTTGTGATTTAAGTTAATCTTATAATTTATCTAGTATTGTCTGTTCTATTATTATTTTTGTCCTTTGTTGTTGTTTTAATCCTTCCAAAAAGAGATCTTTGTACTCGGTATTTTAATAGTCGTATTCTAGATTTATTTATTTTTGATACTATTTATATATTCGCTTTCCCTAAGGTAGTTATTTCTTTTCAATTCCTATTTCTAGCAATGAACGTCAATGGAGGGAACTGAATCTGGAATTATAAATGAAATCCAAACGAGAGTAAACAAGCAATCAAATATTGGATCACCACAAATCGGTAGATTGACCGCTAATTTCTATTCAATCGTTGCACAAACATGCAGCCGTTCAATTATTTTTGTCACTATTTGTACTATCTGTTTGTATGTTATTTTAACGCTATGCACAGAAGTTTGTGTTTACTGCAGTAGTAACATAATGGTTATACGATGCATTCGATATCATAAACTTCGTTTCTATGAATCTCATATCTAGCTAAAACAAGTCCATCGAGTCAAATGGATGAATGGAAACCCGATCCTCGTTTAGGTTCAATGTTTATATTATATTAAGACAAATGCTGTGCAGGTTTTATAAAAAGTTTCTACAGGTCCATTAGACATAGAAAATATTTACGTGCCAAGGAACTTAAATTAATATTGAACTGGTGAAGCCTTCAGGTTTGATCATAATATAAAGTCTACTGTAAGCTTTATTAGATTATTTAAAGGGAGGATTCAAATATTAACTTGACGACCTCACCTGTCGTCATCATAGTGGGGAGGTGAGGGGGTTATTTTGCATTATAAAAAGGATGATTTTTATTCTCGGAGCTCGTGTGATTTCAATGTGTTTTGTATTTAGATAATTTTGTGTAATTGATGTCTGCTGAAGAAGTATTAAATATTAGAGTCAGGAGGTCGAGCGGTGAAGGAGTGTTTATTGGTCGCACGCCCCAGGCACTGCTCGACTTTTGTTACGTGTAGCGTTCCAAAGTTTTATCATAGAACTGACAAAATTTTATGTACACTAAATGAAAACTGCACCATAAGCTTTAATATTCACGTAGATATTGCAAAGTCGCTAGCGACTATAGTACACACTATTAGTAACGGCTTCGTCCCAACCATTACATTTGCACGCGTTTCATTAATTTAGATCACATCGCAATGACAATCGAATTGTGAAACGACTAGTATTTTAATAATATTGTATTACCTATAATACCCTTCTACATGCAGAGATAATCTTAAGTTGATCTGAAAACTTATATAAAAGCAATAAGTGACTGTCAATGTTGCCAATTTCACAATGGACACTTTTACACCAATGTATTTATTATGTCACTCCTTTTTAGGTTACAAGTTTTATTGGATGCTGTTGTGACTAATGTCGGACATGTCATAATAACAGAAACTGTCACATCGATGTGTTTATTGTTTTATCCCCTCTTATGTTACGACAAGTTCTATTGGAAGCTATTGTGACTAATGTCGGACATGTCACAATAACAGAAACTGTCACACCAATGTCTTTATTGTTTTATCCCCTCTTATGTTACGACAAGTTCTATTGGAAGGTATTGTGACTAATGTCGGACATGTCACAATAACAGAAACTGTCACACCGATGTGTTTATTGTTTCATCCCCTCTTATGTTACGACAAGTTCTATTGGAAGCTATTGTGACTAATGTCGGACATGTCACAATAACAGAAACTGTCACACCGGTGTCTTTATTGTTTTATCCCCTCTTATGTTACGACAAGTTCTATTGGAAGGTATTGTAACTAATGTCGGACATGTCACAATAACAGAAACTGACACACCGGTGTCTTTGTTGTTTTATCCCCTCTTATGTTACGACAAGTTCTATTGGAAGCTATTGTGACTAATGTCGGACATGTCACAATAACAGAAACTGTCACACCGGTGTCTTTATTGTTTTATCCCCTCTTATGTTACGACAAGTTCTATTGGAAGGTATTGTGACTAATGTCGGACATGACACAATAACAGAAACTGTCACACCGATGTGTTTATTGTTTCATCCCCTCTTATGTTAGGACAAGTTCTATTGGAAGATGTTGTGACTAATGTCGGACATGTCATAATAACAGAAACTAACACACCGGTGTGTTTATTGTTTTATCCCCTCTTATGTTACGACAAGTTCTATTGGAAGGTATTGTAACTAATGTCGGACATGTCACAATAACAGAAACTGTCACACCGGTGTCTTTATTGTTTTATCCCCTCTTATGTTACGACAAGTTCTATTGGAAGGTATTGTGACTAATGTCGGACATGACACAATAACAGAAACTGTCACACCGATGTGTTTATTGTTTCATCCCCTCTTATGTTAGGACAAGTTCTATTGGAAGATGTTGTGACTAATGTCGGACATGTCATAATAACAGAAACTAACACACCGGTGTGTTTATTGTTTTATCCCCTCTTAAGTTAGGATAAGTTTTACTGTAAGCTATTGTGACTAATGGACTATTTGAAGCTAAAACGCAATACAAAACAATTTTACAAATTGACAGTTATCGTGTTATCTACGATAGACATGCTTTGTTTTAGTATCATACCAAAAATAGTTGATCGCGATTCAGTGCGTTATTGGTGAATAGCTTGTGACCGTGGCATTCGTGTCCCGTGTAGAATCCTACCGACTGCGCAATGCAATAATGTGGCTTATGTCACTGTTGGAATGACATACGTTACAGTACAATTTTTAAACTCAAATATACATTTTCTGGATTCTCTGTGTGAATGTGAATTCTAAAGTTATCTTGCTTTCGAGTGTTTTAGATGTTACGTATTTTTGTTGGTTTATTCTTTTTTTCTTTACAGAGATAGCTTATAGACCTGGGGGTAACAGAAGCTATTTATTATCCCGGATAAATGTATACTTTCTGTGGACTTTTCGCTTTCGCTAGAATACTAGAAATTCAGAAAATCATAACCCCAAAATTTTAAAAATTATGTATTCTATCGACCAAAAACAGATAATAGCTATAAACTAAAGAATTTACGTCCAATAACATATTTATAAAAGAAAGAAAAACAGAAATACAATTCCGGGCAAAGTAAAGGCGCGCCAATAACCACGAGAGTAACGTGTCCCTGAAAATAAAACAGCAAAAAATAGGGGAAATGTAATTTTGAGACGACACGATCGAGCCAACCATCTGCGTCTTGATTTTGTGCTCTACGTGTTACACGCTGTACACTATATTGAAGAAAAAAATGTTTTTTAAATAATTAACAGTAGAGTAAGATACTTTATGAGCTCAGAATAGAGACCTAGACCCGTAAAGACATGGAAAAAAAAACCACAGAGATATCTAAGACTCTTAACTAAGGAGATCTTTGTCTAGAAGTAGTATAATAGTAGTAAAAATCAGGTCTGTTTTGTGATACTTCGAGTATCACAAAATATTGTGAGGAGAAGACTTTCACAAATTATATTACGCGTTTGTATCGATATGTGACTGCCAATTACTTTTGCCGCATTTAAGCCAGATGTTCCATTTGAATGTGCTACTTTTTTTTACAAATTAAGCATTAATATTTTGTAACCATCTAATCTATAGCCGTTTCTTAAAGTAAATAGAAGTACAAGAGAGAGTATGTAAGTAAAAAAGAAACTATACCTTTCTATATATAAACTCCGAATACTACTCTCCTCTGCCGCTGGGAGAGCATCTCGTAAGAACCGAGCCAGCACCCCCTTGGTGGTAGTCTGTTTCCCGACTGGCTTGCGACCACCAGCATGCGAATCCGACCACCAAGTGTCCAGTACCTCCACCCTCTCCCATCCCAATTAATGCTATGAATCTAGTGGACTCTGGTCTCTTGGTCAGGGTTCGCTGAAACTGCAGCGTTTTTTTTTCTTCTCTCACCCTTCCCATCTATTTCCGCGATGTTCATGGGCGATGGTGGCCATTTACCATCAGATGGACTATCTGCTCGTTTGAACCTTATCTACCATAAAAAATATTTGCTGCATAATATTACAATGTCAAATAATGATAGGTCCTAAAACAAATCCTATTTTATACATTTTGGAAAGATAAATGTCACAGTAGATGTAGTGATTTTTTTACTTTACTTAAATATGGAATAAAAATGAAGCTCAGTAGGATCAGGTTATCAATAAACTTGAAAAGAAATATGAATAATACTTCACCTTTATTTCACTACAATCTTGTATAGGCAACAAAGAGTGTACAAAACATCAAAAAGGAATCGTTTAAAACGAAACGAAACGGAGGTGAGAATAAATGTTTTTTATATTTTATGGCCGCGGCTGTAGAGTATCAATAGTCTTTAGAATCAGTTACTGAATCATTTATGATTGGAATTCTTGAACTAAAGTGGTAATAAAGATAATATTTTTAAAAGGAAGTTGTGTAATCCGAAATTGTGAGTAGATGGATTGATTGATTGATTGTTTGTTTTGCCAGATTGTAATAAAGTATGATTGTTATGGTTATGGGGTTTCATTTTAAAATGAAGCGATGTATTAAAAATAAAACTATAAGTCGGCGCGTAAGTTAAGCTTGGGTTAACGTAATCTTACTTTTGGGCGAGTGTTTCGATTGAATAAAAGGATCCCTTGAGGACTTTTTTTACTGTTTAGGTTCCTTTCGTAATTGTAAGAGATCATAATATTTGACTATTTATCGGTTCGGTAGCAGTATCTACGTTACGTTTACCCAATAGTCCATTTAATATCATCACCCGCCTTAACGTTCTCAATATATCCTTTTAAGGGAGGAGCCCTTCTCATAATAAATATCCAAGTTATATAACTATACCTACTTGATTTTCCACTTTTTCTACATCTACCAGTACTACATTTAAAAGTCCTATAAAAGCTTTAACTTCTGATTCTACTTCAAAACAGTAAGGGCTGCTAATAATTATTAAAATAAACATTTAAAATTATGTAATATTCTAAGATGGTTTGAAAGTAAGAACTGTTTTAGAAAAATTTAGTAAAACGTTGAAATAATGGTTGATGTAATCAGAAATTACATTAGATTCTTATGATCAGACAAACAGTCATAGTAACCTAGAAACACCATAAATATTTTCCTCCATCGATAAAGCTGTCACACTGTCAAATAGATTCGTTTCCGTCTCCCTAAATATATATGGGAATTAACAAGCACCAAGCTAAATATTTACTTACTCGGAAACATATCACCATTTAAGGACATGCTTGTGACGTAATCGCCATTTCTGTTGTAGACAGTCCTAAGTTTACTTGTTCAATATTTTTTATTATTTTAATAGTAACAGTTGGTTGGTTGGAATTTCCTAGACCTTTTAAAATCTCACAAATCATTACTATCAACATACTTCAACTAGTAATTTCTATATTATATACTTGTCAATGTTACACTATATGTTATCTTTTTATATGCTTACCTTTTTATTATAACCGCTACAGGAACTAATAAATTTTTATAATAAATTTAATAATTTTCGAAATAACTTTGCAGTATTGATTTCGATAGCGTTTTGTATTCGAAAGTGGCCCAACTGTTACATTTACGTGGAAAATGAGTTGCATTGTGAAATGGTGGACATTACCAAAACATCTTTTAATAAATCATTGAATAGAAGTAGTGTTGCTGATAGAAGTCCTAACTTATAAATCATAAAGTAAAAGTTTATGAGCGATCAAAATAAAGTCATTCCAATATTCCTACAACAGTATATTATAGCAGTCTTCGAAAATTTTAGCTAAAATAATTTTCAAAGACAAGCTTAAGAGATTTAACCAACTAAATAGGGTACAGCTTGTTACCTAAAGGCTGAGATACCTAAATCACTCCACTGACTCCTTGCTAGTATTAAACCTTCAAATTTTATACTTTGAATCTCAAAATCCCTTTAAATATTAAATAGAGTTGAAGTGAGCTAAGATTTAGAATACAAAAGAATTTTGATAAATGTTTTAGCGTGTAATCTTATCGAATATTTTTCTCCGAAAAAATACTAATTCGTGTGGATTCATATACTAGAATATTTTTATTCCAATAAATACTAGTCCATGAACTGGGCTAACTTATCCACAAAATAGTGTACCATCTAGTCGAATTTTCGTTCCACGAATACTATAAAAACTGGACAAACTTTCCGGTTCCATAAAAAAACTATGCTAACTAGTTGAATTCCATTTTTTCCAAGAAAAACTACGTGGTCTGGTCAAAATTGTATGTTCCATAAAATACTGTATGTAGTAATCTCTGGTTTTTTCATCGATGAAATAGTGTGCAGACTGGTTAAATTTCTGGTTAAAAAAATACTGCAAAACCTAATTAATATATTTTCATATTCGAGTGTTGAACTGAATATTCGTCAGAGTGTTCAAGCTGTATATTCGACGAAACACTAAGATTTTATTATATTTATACTTGAGACGACTTAGTTTCTCGTGATTGATATAAATTAAATTTGTGTAAATTGTATATTTGTACAAAGTGTATTAATAAGACAATAATAAGAAACCTCCACATTCAAAGTCATTTAAATCTGACGTAAGTTGGGAATTCACACAAAAACCCTTATAATACATCATAAAAAGAGGCAAAACAAACACTTAACATTTCTCATTTTTACGAGCATTATATAAAAAATAATTGGCGCATAAAACTTAATATTAAACTCTAACACTCGCACCATAACTAAACGTAACTCAAAAAGTCCCACGTCGGGCGCCACAATTATTAAAGCGAAACATATTGTTAAAGTTTCGTAAACTAAGGTTGAAAACTTTATTTTACGTTATTTTAAATTAAATAATAAATTTTAAATAACCGTAAATTTTAAATTACCCATTTTAGACTTAAACTTATTAAACAAAAATAACTAGATTTTTTGGTTTCAAGACCTTAAATCTTATAATCTTATTAAAATTGTTAATATTTTGGGAATATATTTAATAAAAAGTCTTACTCCAATCGTTAGGTTTTACATAATACACTGATACTTCAAACCATCCAGGACAAATGGAACAAGACTGTGATAGAGATTTATCAAAGACAAGGAAGTAGAGATAATAAAGGCTTGTATGGGAGAAGCCAAGAGCAGGAAACTCTTTAAAATCTAAAGATCACATTGTTTCATTTTTATATTTATAATAATAAATGTTATACAAACCCACTAAATATAATAAGGTATTCTGATAATATTTCATAAAATATATTAATTTTGTGGTAAAAGTAAGAAGAAGCCTAAAATAAACCTAAACAGGTAAACAAAAGTTCCCTCGGATATGAATTAATAGAAGACAACAAAGTGGATGATGAATCACTCACGCAGGTGTTTTTAACGCTGATTAATTGCCGAAAACGCCATCTTGGAGATGTGTGATTGGGAAACCTGTTTATTTTGTGAAATAAATGTTAGCAACACTTTTAATATCTTTTAAATGTTGTTGGTTTTCATGGATTTATATCAGCAAAAATCAGGGCCTTTTTTGGTCGTTAGTATTTTTAGAACGGCCGTGGCGGATTTTCGTCATCATCATCATCACAAGTCATAACACATTAATAGCCCACTGCTGAGTCGGGCCTCCTCCTCAGAATAAGGAGGTTGTTAGGCAATAGTCCACCACGCTGGCCCAGTGCGGGTTGGCAGACGAAAAATGTGTAATCTTTGAGTATTTTTTGGGAACTCTCAGGAGTGCAGGTTTCCTCACGATGTTTTCCTTCACCGTTATACCAAGTGATATTTAATTGCTTAAAACACACATAACTCAGACAAGGGCCCAGGGTTGAACTCGGACCTCCCGAGTAAGACATCAATGTCTTAACCATTAGGCCATTACAGCTACCGTACGTTCTCGGTTATATATTACCACTTTCCTAAACAATCTGAGATGTTCAAGTAATTTCATACAGTTAACATCATCTTAAGTAGTGGTAGCGTGGTTTGGTGTTGAGGTCATTGACCATTTCTTGATCCTCATCTGTGTTTGCTTTGTTATCTATTGTAGTAAGGTGTTTAGCAGTGAATTAGTAGTGAACGCGAGTGTTAACTTTACACATTGATCATAAGTCACAGATGAAATGGGTTTTAAAATCTTCACATCCGAATGTCCGAGCAAAACTCTTGCAAGTTTTATGTATGACTCTCTCTAGCGACCTACTTCATTTTTCACAGATAAATGAGATTCTGACCGCGATACACGCCCTTAGGGATTATGGATGAATTTTAAAGAGATTTTTTTTCAAAATTTCACGCGGTAAGTACTGATTCGAAGATTTAGGAAAATTACCGTTAAACTCCCCAAAACATCTACATTACTTGAGTCTGGTCGGCTTATGTTGTTTTAATATTTTTAAACAAAATGAAATATAAGTATTACGCATGTGGGTCTGAACTGCGACACGACTAATTTTTAATTACAAAAAATCATTAAATGTTGTATAGTATTGGACAAAATTTATTTTAAATTGGTGGAAGTAAGTTAAGCGATTGCAAAATAAATCTCCAGGAAAAAAAGGAAAATTTGTATAATGAAATATTATACAAGCGAAGCGAGGGCTAATAAGCAGACCTTTCATTATTATTTGAAATAAAGAATAGCACTTATAATACTTTTCATTATTCACTAAATTCTTTGTAGTTGGCATCAAAGAACTCAAGTCAATTCTACTTAGAGAACAAAAATGCTAGTGACAGTACTTGATATATTGGTATTACTAAATGCCTAGATTTTCTATTTAACGAATAAACTTTTGTTTAAACGAAACTCAATCATTCTTAATATTTATTAGTGTAAGAGAAATAAGAGAGGACGTGGGTAGGTTTTGTGTGGTTGGTGCGACTACCTCTGAAGGAGCGAAACCATCCAGGGTTTTTCTCTCGTCTGCTATAGGGACAAGGTCATGGGAAATGAGAAGAGCTCTGCGAGATTTTGTCTATCTCTGTACGAAATTCATCTAAAACGGTTTATTGTGTTAAGCGTAACAGACAAAGTTACTTTTAAATTCATAATATATAATAAATGTCGGAGAATAGTAAACGATTATCGAATTATCGTATCGTCGCCAGTAGTCACTTCCGTCATTTTGACAATCTCGACTCTTTATATGCCCTCGACAGTCTGTCTGTAGTCTTAGTCTTATGCAGTCTCTCAAGGAGAGAAGTAGTCGCTAGATAGTGTTAAAGAAAGTGTGCAGTGCAGTTTTGTGTTAGTGTTCGGTGTGCTGTCCGATTAGGATCAATGTATAATAACAATGTAATTGCCACGTGATAACTAATTGCCGCAACGTTAGGTTAGTTTATTTCAGCCTAACCTTAGGCTTACATAGTGATTTCCATACTTTGCTCCGACATAAATATATAGTTGGGATTAACACAGTTCACACCAAAACAAAATTTGAAATCCAGCAAATGTTTTATACGGAAATTTTCCTAGTTTATACAGTTCTACTGCTTATCCAAGCATAATATATCACACATCAAGAAAATGTATCGCAAAAGCACTATTTTATTTATACAGCACTCGCCCTTGGAAGATAAAAACTAGTATGAAAATCCCTAAGGACCATGAATAATGGACGTATGACACGCCTATCAACATAGTGACGAGTCACTACAAAAAGTATAACGTTTTTATTTACATAGCTCTAGCTGGTGGTGAAAAACCACATTCAGTTTTGTCGCATCTTGTTTAATATTTAAACAGCGTGGCTACTAAATGGAGATAGTTTTCCTTATTTTTAAGATTCACAAGGTTACGACAACTTTTATTGGAAACTATTGAGACTAATGTCGGACATGTCACAATAACAGAAAGTGTCACACCGATGTGTATATTTTGTTACCATCTTTTGGGTTACAAGTTTTATTTGAAGAAGAAAGTGTTACACCGGTATATTTATTCTGTTATCATTTTTAAGGTTAAGACAAGTTTTATTGGAAACTATTGTGACTAATGTCGGACATGTCACAATAACAGAAAGTGTCACACCGGTATATTTATTCTGTTATCATTTTTAAGGTTAAGACAAGTTTTATTGGAAACTATTGTGACTAATGTCGGACATGTCACAATAACAGAAAGTGTCACACCGGTATATTTATTCTGTTATCATTTTTAAGGTTAAGACAAGTTTTATTGGAAACTATTGTGACTAATGTCGGACATGTCACAATAACAGAAAGTGTTACACCGGTATATTTATTCTGTTATCATTTTTAAGGTTAAGACAAGTTTTATTGGAAACTATTGTGACTAATGTCGGACATGTCACAATAACAGAAAGTGTCACACCGGTATATTTATTCTGTTATCATTTTTAAGGTTAAGACAAGTTTTATTGGAAACTATTGTGACTAATGTCGGACATGTCACAATAACAGAAAGTGTCACACCGGTATATTTATTCTGTTATCATTTTTAAGGTTAAGACAAGTTTTATTGGAAACTATTGTGACTAATGTCGGACATGTCACAATAACAGAAAGTGTCACACCGGTATATTTATTCTGTTATCATTTTTAAGGTTAAGACAAGTTTTATTGGAAACTATTGTGACTAATGTCGGACATGTCACAATAACAGAAAGTGTCACACCGGTATATTTATTCTGTTATCATTTTTAAGGTTAAGACAAGTTTTATTGGAAACTATTGTGACTAATGTCGGACATGTCACAATAACAGAAAGTGTCACACCGGTATATTTATTCTGTTATCATTTTTAAGGTTAAGACAAGTTTTATTGGAAACTATTGTGACTAATGTCGGACATGTCACAATAACAGAAAGTGTCACACCGATGTGTATATTTTGTTACCATCTTTTGGGTTACAAGTTTTATTTGAGCAGAAAGTGTTACACCGGTATATTTATTCAGTTATCATTTTTAAGGTTAAGACAAGTTTTATTGGAAACTATTGTGACTAATGTTGGACATGTCACAATAACAGAAAGTGTCACACCGGTATATTTATTCTGTTATCATTTTTAAGGTTAAGACAAGTTTTATTGGAAACTATTGTGACTAATGTCGGACATGTCACAATAACAGAAAGTGTCACACCGGTATATTTATTCTGTTATCATTTTTAAGGTTAAGACAAGTTTTATTGGAAACTATTGTGACTAATGTCGGACATGTCACAATAACAGAAAGTGTCACACCGGTATATTTATTCTGTTATCATTTTTAAGGTTAAGACAAGTGTTATTGGAAACTATTGTGACTAATGTCGGACATGTCACAATAACAGAAAGTGTCACACCGATGTGTATATTTTGTTACCATCTTTTGGGTTACAAGTTTTATTTGAGCAGAAAGTGTTACACCGGTATATTTATTCAGTTATCATTTTTAAGGTTAAGACAAGTTTTATTGGAAACTATTGTGACTAATGTTGGACATGTCACAATAACAGAAAGTGTCACACCGGTATATTTATTCTGTTATCATTTTTAAGGTTAAGACAAGTTTTATTGGAAACTATTGTGACTAATGTCGGACATGTCACAATAACAGAAAGTGTCACACCGATGTGTATATTTTGTTACCATCTTTTGGGTTACAAGTTTTATTTGAGCAGAAAGTGTTACACCGGTATATTTATTCAGTTATCATTTTTAAGGTTAAGACAAGTTTTATTGGAAACTATTGTGACTAATGTTGGACATGTCACAATAACAGAAAGTGTCACACCGGTATATTTATTCTGTTATCATTTTTAAGGTTAAGACAAGTTTTATTGGAAACTATTGTGACTAATGTCGGACATGTCACAATAACAGAAAGTGTCACACCGATGTGTATATTTTGTTACCATCTTTTGGGTTACAAGTTTTATTTGAGCAGAAAGTGTTACACCGGTATATTTATTCAGTTATCATTTTTAAGGTTAAGACAAGTTTTATTGGAAACTATTGTGACTAATGTTGGACATGTCACAATAACAGAAAGTGTCACACCGGTATATTTATTCTGTTATCATTTTTAAGGTTAAGACAAGTTTTATTGGAAACTATTGTGACTAATGTCGGACATGTCACAATAACAGAAAGTGTCACACCGATGTGTATATTTTGTTACCATCTTTTGGGTTACAAGTTTTATTTGAGCAGAAAGTGTTACACCGGTATATTTATTCAGTTATCATTTTTAAGGTTAAGACAAGTTTTATTGGAAACTATTGTGACTAATGTTGGACATGTCACAATAACAGAAAGTGTCACACCGGTATATTTATTCAGTTATCATTTTTAAGGTTAAGACAAGTTTTATTGGAAACTATTGTGACTAATGTCGGACATGTCACAATAACAGAAAGTGTCACACCGATGTGTATATTTTGTTACCATCTTTTGGGTTACAAGTTTTATTTGAGCAGAAAGTGTTACACCGGTATATTTATTCAGTTATCATTTTTAAGGTTAAGACAAGTTTTATTGGAAACTATTGTGACTAATGTTGGACATGTCACAATAACAGAAAGTGTCACACCGGTATATTTATTCTGTTATCATTTTTAAGGTTAAGACAAGTTTTATTGGAAACTATTGTGACTAATGTTGGACATGTCACAATAACAGAAAGTGTCACACCGGTATATTTATTCTGTTATCATTTTTAAGGTTAAGACAAGTTTTATTGGAAACTATTGTGACTAATGTCGGACATGTCACAATAACAGAATGTGTCACACCTATGTGTATATTTTGTTACCATCTTTTGGGTTACAAGTTTTATTTGAGCAGAAAGTGTTAAACCGCTATATTTATCGTGTTATCATTTTTAAGGTAAAGACAAGTTTTATTGGAAACTATTGTGACTAATGTTGGACAAGTCACAATAACAGAAAGTATCACGCCGGTACATTCTTTTGTTAATACAACTAATATGTAACTAGTTAGATATTTACCATAATGAAAGCTATATTCAAATGACAACGTTTGAGGCTAAGTTCCAGCATGAACTAATACTTTTAAAATTTCAATTGAGTCTATGTGTTAACTAGTTTCTAAGTTACTTATGAACCTAACGATAGGTTATTGCACGGATACTAAAGGCTCTAGTTCATCTAATATAGTAATTTTTGGTATAATAAATCAGCAAAGTATCTGATTTATCTATAATCGCTTAAACAACAGTCATTAGTATCCCAACAGGCAGCAGGCAACAGAGAGGGAAGTAGAGAGGGCAACAGGGAGGGCAGCAGGCGTCTGATATAAATTAAATTAATATTCTCACGGCAAATCGCTTAATGGAATCGGGCTAGCTATTTAAGAGCCGATATTAAGCGTACCCATCACACACATTAGACTTGCAATACAGAATACATGTTTCTGTACGTATTCAATTTACCAGTGGCATTATTGAGATATTGTTTTATATACAGCAGAATATCTCTTTCAATAAAATATTACTCGCGGTCAAATAAAAATCGTATCTGTCACGTTACGACAAGTCTTATTAAAAGCTATTCTGACGATAAATGTCAGAGATGTCACATCGGAAGTTGTAATCATATATACTTCTACTATTAACAGCAAAAGTTAAAAAAATAATTAGTTTGCCAGCCAAAAATTAATTTTTGTTTTTTATATGCAATTGTGTTAGCAACACCGATTATAAATAGAATTTCGCGGGTTATGGGAGCTCATTTTATCTTATTTCGAGTAGACAATATAATAATTCCGTTACGATAGAATTGAGTTAGTCTGTACATAATAAAGTAGTGTGACTAATAGTGTAGTGTTGTTTGGTGGCGTGATGCTAGGCCTCCGTTATCGACGAGCACGTGAGTAATATGCTTTTTTTATTTTAATATTTGGTAGCGAGTTTGAGCGGTGAGAGTTTACAGTTATAAAGAAGTATTTAAACCTGCTCCTTTGTCTCAAGTCCCTAGATTACATATTAATATTGTCGTTTAAGAGTTACTGCGCAGTATAGCTCCCATATTCTAAATCATTGGATATGATTTTATTTTATATTAAAATTAAAAAAAAATCAAAATTCATGTCCTTGTCTACAGTCTGCGCACACCCAATATGTAAGATAGGGCTGTTAATATGAATCAATATGCGCAACAAAATGTACAAAATTCCTCCCCAATCCCTTCTAATTTGTACTTCTATACTTGTGAAAAAAATAGATATTAATCCTTTAGGTTGATGTTATCGTCCATCAAGTATAGGTATTTATATAATCTACATTATTTGAATACAAGTATGTGTGTATGAAACTTTCAGCTTTCAGTTTCCGGCCTTATCTCACCGGAACGATGTTTTTTTTCATGACAACAAACACTGTGTTAATCCACTTTCTAAAGAATCCGTATACTACATTCCATTTAAATCTGATCAGCCATTTTAACGTGATGCGTGTAAAAAATTTTCCGATTTTATTATACGGCCTTTTATTAGGCCTAAGCCTAACTTACACTTCCGACATACCTACCTAAGTTAGTCTTGTGTTTGTCCTCATGTTAGCCTAACCTTAGGTTTAGACTATGAACCTGGTCTCCAACACAACTGTAACACTCACCATGTTACAGTTGTGTTGGAGAGATCTTTAAACCTACACGCTTGGTCACAAGTCAAAGGCAGTGCTTGGATTATTGTCAGAATAGTATGAGATCGTAATGTTTAGTTATCTCCTGACTGTATCGCGGCCGTAGCTTTTTTGATAGAACATCCATTGTGCACATGCGATGCTTCTAAAAGATTGTATATTCCAACTATTGTGACAGGTTCGACATTAATCACAATAGTTTCCAATAAAACTTGTCGTAACCCAAGAGAGGATAAAACAATAAACACATCAGTGTGACAGTGTCTGTATTGTGATATGTTCGATATTAATCACTAGCTTCCAATGAAACTTGTCGTAACCTAAGAGTAGGTAACACAATAAACACATTATTGTGACAGTGTCTGTATTGTGACATGTCCGGCATTAGTCACAATAGCTTCCAATAAAACTTGTCGTAACCCAAGAAAGGATAAAACAATAAACACATCAGTGTGACAGTGTCTGTATTGTGATATGTTCGATATTAATCACAATAGCTTCCAATGAAACTTGTCGTAACCCAAGAAAGGATAAAACAATAAACACATCAGTGTGACAGTGTCTGTATTGTGATATGTCCGGCATTAGTCACAATAGCTTCCAATAAAACTTGTCGTAACCCAAGAAAGGATAAAACAATAAACACATCAGTGTGACAGTGTCTGTATTGTGATATGTTCGATATTAATCACTAGCTTCCAATGAAACTTGTCGTAACCTAAGAGTAGGTAACACAATAAACACATTATTGTGACAGTGTCTGTATTGTGACATGTCCGGCATTAGTCACAATAGCTTCCAATAAAACTTGTCGTAACCCAAGAAAGGATAAAACAATAAACACATCAGTGTGACAGTGTCTGTATTGTGATATGTTCGATATTAATCACAATAGCTTCCAATGAAACTTGTCGTAACCTAAGAGTAGGTAACACAATAAACACATTATTGTGACAGTGTCTGTATTGTGACATGTCCGGCATTAGTCACAATAGCTTCCAATAAAACTTGTCGTAACCCAAGAAAGGATAAAACAATAAACACATCAGTGTGACAGTGTCTGTATTGTGACATGTTCGATATTAATCACAATAGAATTCAATAAAACTTGTTGTAACCTATAAGAGCGTAATACAATAAACACACCGGTGTAAAGTTTCTATTATATTATAGCTATTCATACTTATTCTACAACAGAACTGAAAACCACAGTTTTTTTCTTTCACAATTTCTCTCACGTCCAAGTAATTTTGAAGAATATAAACCCATGTTAAAACGGGCTGTCTTGGTTCTAACAAACGTTCTTTTATGCCAAAATGAATTAAATTACCGACAAACGTTATTTTATCTAAAATATACAGCGACTACAATAGTATCCCAGAATTGATGAATCGCCAAGAAACCTTGTTATTTTGGACTGCTCCATTTTTTAACATTATTTTTCGTCTTTTTATACAAAGAGCGTTTTATAACTTATAACTTCTATGGCCTGATTTTACTATTAGTAATAAAGTCATTTACTTCACTGAGTATCAAAAATGAGCTGTTGAATAACAAATTTACTAAACAATGACAGCCTTTAATGGAAAAATTAATAACAATTCCATATTGTACTTTAGGAATCTTTGAATATACAGATAAGCTTTTAAAACTCATTGTGATAATTGAAAGCTACGATATATCGGAATGGCCTCATAATCCTATGAGAATAAAATTAAAATGAAATCTATGAAATATCTTGAGTGGACAGCGCATCAACCTTTAACCTCATCATAGATTTTATTTTATTTATTGTTTTTAATTATATTATTTTCTCCCATTGCTTTATATTAATCCCTTTACTCTACCAGCAGTCTTCAATTCTATATGTCTGCCATCACGCACATATCTCGGAGATTTATACGACACAAACTGATTTACTTTAAATTGTACCATCGACAATCGACCACAGATACATTGTACCTTCTATTAATATGTGACATTACAGTGTTGCTATTAAAATAAATTAAATTACCACCATTATTCTCCGAAATATACAGAATTTTAGAATCAAATTTTCATTCTTTATTTCAAATAATAACATTTAATAGAAAACTAACGCAATCTAATATGCTATACTATTTTATAATGTATGTTAAGAGGTTTTTTAACGAGACATTATCATCATTTTGCAGTAGAATACGTGCTTGGGCAATCTAAGAGTCTGTTCAGTGGTATAATTGAAGTAAATCACCTATTTTTCCCGTTTTAACTTTTTAAAAGATTTAAGGTTATAGTTGTTTTCCAAGGTACTACCAGTACATTTCTTTGGAATTAATATAGGATATTGTGTGTCACTGTTCTAGAAAATTTGATACCGCTTTTGACAAACGAGAACATTATCCGATTTGAGGAAGAAATCTGGTAGTTCATGAGTTAAATAAGCTTTATAACTTAATATTAGAAAAACACAAGAAACAAAGTTATAAGTAGGTTAACAATATTGATATCCAGAGAAACTTCTTGAAGAGAATCAGCGAGTATGCGTTGGGAATAGCGGACAGTCAGACACGTTTCATATTATATTATATTATTCATAAAGTTCTCGAAGAATAACAAAACTTAATAGCAAAAATATAGCATTGTCAGTTTAATGAATGATAAGTATATTTTTATACATATATGAAAAAGCTATCTAAGAAATCGAATAAAAATCTTCAAAGAAATCCGGACTTCGACAAAAGTGACAGCTTTAGCTAAAAATACAGATCCAATGAGCAACATAAAATTCATTGATATTAATGAAGCAGTTAAGAAGGAGATTTTGAGATATAAAAAGCATTTGTAGTTTAACAAAATCAGCACGTACCTCTATCGGTTGTACTTCAATAATTCATGAAACATAAAACTTTTACGTCTCTTCGGATTCAACAAAGACAGATATAATGCCGCTACATTGCTATAAAATGACACTTTCTTTTTATGTTACATAGTAAAAGAATAGACGATTAACGAACTAAGGACCTAGCTTGGGCTACTGATGCGTTGCTAACCTCTAAAGACATACAAGAATAAATTTGCATGTCAGTAAAAGTAAGCAAAGCTCTAACTCCTCCCCCATGCTTACGTAAACATATGATGCATGCATTTTTCTCCCTTCTCATTCTCAGCAGAAATATTCACGTTTCGATGTGCGTGATTACTTTTTATCGCTGACGTAAGTACCATAAACACTCCTTCCCCCCATTAATTCAAAAATAAGTCATCAAAATTAATGTTTACTCAATACTTGAATGGCACCTAAACATAAAAATAAAAGTGGTGGTGGTGATATCCTCTATGTATATTGTTTTTTTTTTTTTATTACCATGACAAATGTTAAACAAATTCTAAATGAAAATTGTGTACAAAGGATGACTTATCTCTACAATAGAGATTTCTTCGACTGTGGAGGAGGAGGACAATAACCTTGAGAAGCTCCTGCTGCTATATAAAATTCTACCGAAATGATATCAGCTTTAATAAATTTGAAGGATGTTCCTAACAAGAAAAGCTAAATACAATAATTATCTCACTCCCTCAACCTCGACTTGACTCTGTAATAGACTAAGCTCTAGTTACTCTTAATCAAATGGTTTTCAATTTCGCGAAGAAAGGTATGACTGCAACTGGTCTTCCCTTGTTGGTAGCACCCTAAAACTAAACATTGTTGGAGGCGTCATAATTCAATTGATAGATAAATATCGTCTATAGTTAATCCATGTATATAACTAAAAATCTCCATGACTTACTAAAAATCTCGCCATCGCAATGTAATAGTGTTACACGCCGCGAAAATATTAACTACTAGGGGCCCGTCCCGGCTTCGCACGGGTGGATAATTTTTTTTAACTTTTTGGCTCCCGCATTCCGTACACCCCCCCCCCCCTTTCGCCGCGTTGCTCGCTGCGCTGCGTGGCGCTCCACACCGCGCCGGCTCGTCGGCGTGTGTATATTTTTTTTACGTAATATCTTTTGACTGGAATGTCCGATTTCAATAATTCAAAAAGTAATTAACAGGTATTGAAACAGTCTTGAATACAAAATAATTTATTTGGATAAGAATTAATACAAAGTTATGGAAAACATGGTCTGATTTTGATAGGCATTTTTATCAACTTTTAAAATGTAAAAAAGTAGTTATAGTGACTTAACTATAATAGTAGTACATATGGTCTCGCGAAGGTTTTTATAGATATTAATACGTTCTATAATATTGTAGAACATTTTTTTGTTCTATCATCAATACTTTCTGCAGCGCATGCGATGAAAGATATTTTATGGTTAATTTTTTTACACCTTGGGTTGGTTTTAGTGAGAATTTCTGGGGGTCTCTAATTTTTTCTTATAATAAATATAGCCTATGTTACTCAGGGATAATGTAGCTTTCTAATGGTGAAAGAATTTTTGAAATCGGTCCAGTAGTTTTTATGTTTATTCGTTACATACAAAAATACAAATCTTTCCTCTTTATAATATTAGTATAGATATAATGTAGTAAAAAAATACAATTGCGAAAACAGTAACACCATGCGATTTTAATTATCTAAATATGACTTGCAAACCCAAAAACAGAGTATTCGAGATGTTATTCTATCTTGAGGAAAACAAGAGATTTCAGGAGACAAATGATCTTTTATGCAGAATACCATTATTGCTGACATTAAAAAATGATCGCATAACATGATTAAGGGTTGCCTACAGGATTATTTAGAATGGGGAATACATTAAAGTTCTTTCTTGCTTTAGTATAAAATACCTCGCTTCGCTGAGATATCAAACCTTGCCTTTTATGGTCAAGGTGTCTTGATTATATTGACGTTATATGATTACTTAGTGAATAGCCTTTCGTTGTTCTTTTTATTAAAAAAAAAAACATATTTATAATCATAAAAGGATATTCAAGAAGAATTTTAATGAAGAAAATTGTAGTGTTGATGAGTTAATTTTACAATTTCTACCTAATGTCCTTCGCAAATTCTTGTATCTCTTTAAAAGTCTCTAAATTCTCCGTTAGCCATAAAATTTACGGATATATATGTCGGAGAATAGTAAAAGACTATCGAATTATCGAATCGTCATCGGTATCTATGGCGTTGGAGTAGGGTAGTAGTCACTTACGTTGTTTTGACAGTCTCGACCCTTTATATTCCATCGACAGTCTGACTGAAGTCTTAGTCGTGCGCGGTCTCTCAAGATGTGAAGTAGTGTCTGAATAGTGATAGTGATGTGCAGTTGTGTTAGTGCTAGGAGTGCTGTCCGATCAAGGTCACGTGAGTACCCTACAATGTAATTACCTCGTCTTGTGTTAGGTTAGGTTTATGTGCGTTTAACCTTGGGTTTAAACAGAGTGCCTCGCAGTGGAGGCGAGTGTCGTAATCACTTAAAGGAGCCCCTTAAGCCTACACCTTGGTCACAAGTCCAAGGCACTGCTTAGGTTTCTCTCACAATTGTTAGAGATCATATTTGATTATTTATCGGTTCAGTAGAAGTATCTACGTTGCGTTTACCCAATATTCCATTTAATACCATCCCCCTGTTAGTGTTTTCCAATATTCCCTCACCTCCTTCCTTCACACCATTTAAAATCCTCGACATATATTTCTAGATTCTACCATGTATTTTTTTTTACCTATTACCTAATAATGTCCAAGTAATTTTTGATTTAGTTGGTTTTGCTAAACAATATGAACCAGTTTCTTTGAATGCATTTTAGAATAACTCAGTGAATGGTTCTAAGGCAAGCAATTTCAGGCCTGATATTTTATTCAGTGCTTATCGTTCTGTTCGCCAACTACTTTCGTATCGGAATTTGCATTGAATATTTCTCTAATTCTTCATTTAATATTTGAGAGCTATCTATTGTTGGTTATGGCGTGGCAACATTAATCTGCGTTGCATTTGAGTTTAGAGCACCAACTGATTTATTCAGTTGTGCTAATGAAAACATAAGAGGTAAAGACAATCAGTAATTCTGGATTTGCGTGTCTAAAGTATAATCACGAGGAGTAATATTCTAGTCAACAAGCCGTGATACTGTTCGTATGTGTGTATAGTATAACTCATAATTACTACTACTGATATTCAGGGAAAATAAACCCTTTGAACCTTTCTGATTTATCAAAAAAGAGGATAGCAAGTTTAACATAGATTAACACGTAGGCGGTAAAATTATTCTACAATTGGAAGATCATTATGAAGTTGAAGAATTGGCTCAAGGTCGACCGCCGCTTTGGCTTTAGAGTTCAGGCGCGATAGATGTTACATTCATTGGCAGTGAAAATGAAAAAATTAGACGAAGAAGTTTTAGTAGTAAATAGGATGGCTATTTGAATTTTCGGCGTATCATCAGTGTATTTCTGATAAGATATCCTGAACTGATATGTAAAACATTAGTTTAAATAAACTTTAATAATAAAATAAAACAATAAAATATGTCTAGACCAAATTCATAAATCAATTACAGTCATATTGCTGATCCTGACCTAAAGTAAAATACCGCAGCAATATTTCTTCATAACGGATATTATCTAGAGAAATAAGAGAAAATCCCTAATTTCTAATAAAGATATAGGCCTAAGTCGACATTAATAGATGTATCGGAGTGTGTTAATCAAAAATATTATTGCTTTTGCTATGAAACAGGTGGGTATTGTTGGTTTTTCTTATATAGCCAATCTTTAATAATTTTTTTTTTATTAAAGAAAACCATACTTGCGAAATTAGACATAGAGCCCGTAGTATTACGTAACCATTAAAGGGAATCGAGGGGGGAGGGAGGTCTCATTGCTTTGCTTATTATGATGACATGGGAGATGGGAGGGTCTGAATGGTAATTACGTCAGCGATAAAAAACTAAACATGTAACTCGAAAAGTGAATCCCTGCTTAGAATGAGTTTGTTTTATAGTAGATAAGGTGCAAACGAGTAGATGGTCCACCTGATGGTAAATCACCACCATCGCTAATGACATCGGCAAAACAAGAAGTTATCTCTTGTCGATGCGTTGCATCCTCGAAAGTATAGTGGGGAGGGGGAGTAAAGAAAAAAAATACTGGGATGGGAGAGGGAGGGGGTAAGTCTGGCCGACTTGCGACTCGACTGGAACGCGCCTATGACACTTTGCGGCTGGATTCGCATGCTGGTTGTCGTAAGCCAGTCGAGGAACAGATCCCCTACTATCAAGGGGGTGCTGAGTGTCACGGCTCTTACGAGATGCTCTCCCAACGGCAGAGAGGAATAGTATTCAAACCCGTCCTCTCACGGTATAACAAAAGAGAGTGAGAAAAATACATGCATCAATGTTTACATAAGCATAGTTGCTGACATGGGGAGCTAGGGGTTGATAATTGCTAAAAATCTGTTTACGTAATACGTTAATGGCTCCTGACAATGTTACTCGTTTTAGATGTACATCATAAAATCATAAAATAATCTAGGATTTGGCACTACTAAGATATCCTAAACCTATAGCAGTATATTGCACACAAATTCTCTATTATTAAAGATCTAACTAAAGTAATAATTCATAAATGTTTCAGACTACGCATCATCTATTTCAGTTATTAAAAAAAAGTTTTTGTTTTATCAGTAGGAAGTAGAATATGTAATTTTTTGAATGTGCTCATAAAATTGCGAAATATTTGTACAAAAATGTGACATATTTAACGCCTAAATTACTTCACAACACGCCACGACTTATATAAATTAACCTTCACTTGTCAACGTTGTAACGAAAAATCTAGTTACTGACTCTGAAATGTATCTGAATAAAACAGTCTTTATTGATTAAAGAAAACCATATTGTTATAAGCAAAACTACTGTTGTTGCTGATGATAATAAAACTAAAGATGATGCTAACTTATAATGTGCGGAAGAAATTAAGGCTTCAGCACAAATAAAGTTAATCAATAATGAATCGTGAACTACCATAACACAAGAGATCAAAAAAGTTAATCTACAGATTCTGGAGAATATCTCGAAGTTAATGAAGAACGGTTTTCAGATGCAGTTTTTACCAATAGAAAGAATGATTCAAGAGGAAGAGTTACAGTACGTTTGATAGATGCATGTAGTAGAGAAATCGTGCGAAGCCGGGATGGGTCGCTAGTTATAAAATTAAAGAGATTTTGAGAGCCTGGAAAATATAAAGAGCTTATTTAATGAAAATTAAAATTAATACTATTAGAACTAAATAGAGTATAATTATACAAAATATTGAAAGCAATGTAAAAGGCAATCACAGTGTTCAAACATAAGTCTGAAAATCAATGCAAATTAACCTTCACGAACTGTCACTCGCTCAACGACAAAATGCGTTGCTTCTGATGAACGGTGTTCACGCGAATATCTTCTGTGGTCTATGATATGAGCTAAAGATGATTAAATAATCAGTATTATTTTTTTGGGACTATCTTATACTATAAGAAATTCTGAAGATAATCACATTAAAGATGATGATGTCTCAACAGGATCAACTAGAAGTAAAGAAAGATCGCTTGATCAGCATTCATGGACATTTAAAATTAATCTTGTTGAATTTATTAATATCCATATAATAATATATCCAATCTAATAATAATCGTATCTGCAATATCAGTATTCATCAGCTCAACTCCTACATGTTAATACTAGTTTATAAAAAGCTGGTAATGGCGCAACAAGCAAATACAAGGTTTATTAAAATCTAGTAATGCCCGCCTTGTCACATAGAAAGTTACATTGAAACGGTCTTCCTTCGATATTAAACTTAACTACCAAAATTACAACTTACGCTATACATGTAACATGAGAAATAAGAACAAGAGGGGGTATATTGAAAACATTAAGAAGACTGATATTGAATGGACTATTGGGTAAACGCAGCGTATATACTGCTACTGAACCGATAAAATAAACATCATGAGCTCTTACAATTATGAGAGGAACCTAAGCAGTGCCTTGCACTTGAGATTAAGGTGTAGGTTTAATTGAAACTGCCTCCACTGCCCAGGCTCTCTGTTTGTATATCCGGTTCGAAGGACCAAAATGAACACTTCGTCACTACCACTACTACTACTACTACCGCCCACCATAAGGACAAATCATTGTCCTTATGGTGGGCGGTATGTATAATTTGGTTGTGCAAATCGCAGCTAGATGGCGCTGTGGTCAAATTGCATCACGCTTATAATAAATTAGTTTTTGAAATGTAAGTCAAAATTAAATACAAAATAAAGTTCCTTTGTTGCTACAAAAATTCACTGGTTTCATTTCGGGGTCACTAGAGGGAGCCACGCTCTCAGGTTGGGTTTAGTGATGAAGTGTTCACTGTTTAAATCTAGGTTAGGGTAACCTAAGCCTAAAGTTTTCTGATCTGGTATAAAAGAAGTCAATCTTTCAAACTTTTTTAAATTGATTGTTGAATAATAGATAATTTTTAAAAATTTCGCAGCACTACTATTTGTTTTGAGTGAGTGTTTAATATTGGTTACATAGTTTCCGTTTTAAGAGCAGAAAAGAATTTTATTAATAAAATATTATAAAATCGCGACCTCTTGTCCCAACGACCTGGCCAATTAAAAGTCGATGATTAGTGACATCGTTAGTGAAAGGCGACATCTCTTATACCTTCTGCTGTGTTTGGTAACTTTTTACTTTTCAAAAATGAAATATATCCATTACATTTAAAGAAAATATACAGTTAGCAACTTTTTATAAGTTAGTTATCCGGTGGTTATTGTGTTTCAACTACACCAACATGTAAACAATTTAGTTGTGTTTAACCTCTTTTTCGATAGATTTTAGCTAGCTGTCAAAGTGATCTCGCCCGGATGGGTTAGAATATAAGTCCCCTCTGTCGATGGGAGAGCATCCCGTAAGAGGCGAGTAACTCAGCGACTCCTTGGTAGTAGGAGATCTGTTCCCCGTCTGACTTCCCCACTAGCATGCGAAATGCGCCAAGTGTCTTTGATGCGTTTCGGTCGCACCGCATGTGGGCCAGATCTATCCCCTCCCTCTCCCATTCCATTAATATAACGGCATAAAGGTCTAAAGTGCATATTATTACTGTCTTTTACGTGTCACTGTGTAATAAATAACGTGAATATCAAAATATATGAATTTTATATGAAGAACCTCTTAAATATAAAAAATAAATTAAAAACACACTTTTAACATTTTTTTAAATAATTAATTTTATATTCTGAACACCACTTGAAACCGACAGAGAAAATAAAAATCAGTCACATTTTGTAGCATTTATTTTATTTGTACAAATTAACCGAGAATACTGCGTATTAAATTACAAAGAAAATCTGATTGAATGTCTGACATCTGATTAAATTGACAGTTGTACATATATTTGTAACAATAGATGTTAATTTACTAAATGTCAGTCATTCTGTAGAAGCTATTACTATTGAATAAGATTATTTTAAAGATGTTGCAAGACCTTTTGAATTTCCTTCACTAACTTTAGTGATGGTAAATAATTAACTCTATCAACATTTATATAATTAACATCAAAATGCTCTTAATTTCATTAAATATTATGATCAAAAGATTGAAAGGAAAGTTAGAAGAAAATATATTCTAGATGTATTTGTCTAGTTTGATGTTAATTAACAAAATGTCAGTCATTCTAAAGGTACTGTTACTATCGAACAATATTAAGAAGCAGCACGAAACCCCACACAGACACGCACGCACACACCGACAACTTGCAGGAATTATGTATATAACGGTGAAGGAAAACATCGTGAGGAAACCTGCACTCCTGAGAGTTCTCCATGTTCTCTGTCAGTGTGTGAAGTCTGCCAACCCGCACTGGCCCTCTGTGGTGGACTATGGCCTAATACCCTCCTCATTCTTTCCTTCAGGATG
This sequence comes from Limenitis camilla, assembly GCA_905147385.1. NCBI lineage: Eukaryota > Metazoa > Arthropoda > Insecta > Lepidoptera > Nymphalidae > Limenitis > Limenitis camilla. The sequence goes on from LR990248.1 coordinate 10,685,117, forward strand.
AAATAGCAAAAAGATGTTGAAAGACCTTTTTGTATAGCCTTCACTAGCTTATGTAATGGGAAGTAATCATTACCATCAGCGTGTACAAGCAAAAATGATCAAGAAATTAATATAAACTTTCATTTCCATACAACAAATATAAAACGACAAAAATTATCATCGAGATGCGATAAACAACTCATATTATTTCGTCAATTATGTAGCTGAACAAAATAAAAGAATTTCTGACCCTTAAAATATATGTAACGGACATATAAGAAATCTGGGGCTTAAGCTAGTGTGTAATGTTGAAAAGTTAAAAATTCATGCAAAGCCTACTGTCACAGGCAAAACTACAACTCTCAGTTTTCCGATGGAAATCAAAGGGTTTACTCCGCATCGTATTTCAATGTACATTTTACATCAACAATTTCGCGAACATTTTTTCAACCAGTCCACAATATACGAATTTATGTGGTTTTGTTTTTGGTTCATTTTTTAAAAACTAGCGAAACTGACTATTGTTTATTCCGGAATAATGTTTTGGTAAAAAAGTTTAGTACTGAGGGTTCTTATAGTACAGATTATAACTATGCATATGAATTCAACACCACAAAATTGCTGATGAGCTTAAAATTAAAATAAGTTATACTAACAGTTTAAGATTTTATATTTAAGTTTTAATAGTATGATTAAAATTAAAAGACCAAGTGATACCTCCACCTACTACCATCAATTTAGAGGTCAATAAAGAGAAAGAAACTCGAGGAAATTTAGTAGGCAAAGTCACATTAAAATCTAACTAGAAGAAGTTAATTCTATCATAATTTAAAGCCATGTAACTAGTTCATGCTCTAGTTATTGAAATATCATCATTGTATAACAACTTACAATGAGACTACCCTCAAGCTGTTTTAATCCATCCATATTCATATACAAATATAATAAAATCGTAGAATTACCATGTTTGTCCTCTCATGTTAAAACTGCTAAACCGACTTCAGAAGGTTTATTAACAGATAGGATACTTTTTATCTCGAAAAAAGCATCGTTCCTCTGAGTTAAAAGCGTAGGTTGGCTCAATAGAAGATGAAAATATACTTAATTTAACATATATAGACGCGGACGAAGTCTGGCGAGTCGACTAGTCATTAATATAACAGGTATTTTCTGCATAATATTCCGCTGGTCTGCGGTCTAGTTGCATAGTTTCCATAAGTTTCTGGTGACCTAAGTCGCTGAAGTACTCTATTTACATAACAGCTTTATTCAAATATTTTCATCCCCTATTTGCAATGCGAGATAAAGGGCGTTATTGGTCTGACGTGTTTGGGATGATTGGGACGATGGCGATGCAATTTTTGTTGTGAATATCTGAATACAATTTTCATTTAGCTCTATATATATTTTCTATGATCAAGAAGAGGCAAATGTCTTGAAGAAAATTGAAAGCAATACAGAAAGAAGACTTTATGAAGGAAACCCTAAAAACAAAAATCACAAAATAAGAGGGGAATTCTCTCATCAAAGTATAGTGATAAATATATCCGCTATAGTTATAGATCAGTTATTATAAAACACATATTACAAAACTCGAAAATGATTTGAGTACGAAAATCCATTGCAATCCGTCCGAATATTTAATTCAATAGCCGAAACCGTCAGCTTCTGTTCAACTATGAATAATGGACTGTAGCTCAATTTCCCAATACCCAACAGGTTTACATTGGTTGGTTTTCAACGTTTCAACGGAACTTACTGGGAAAGCTAAGGAGAAATATTTCAACATCATCCTTGTTTGGGATGTTTTGACTTCCTCTGTAATATTGGTATATAGTACCAATGGATATTTACATTCTTAGTATCATAGGAATACAGTAACCATGATATTACTTTATAGTTCAAACTTCTAATACTCTTACCGCAACCAATTCCGATTATTTAACATATTTGCATGTTCCTAAGATACGTGAGGGGTTCAACCCGTGAGGGGACGGGTTAGAATACAATTCCCCTCTGCCGCTGGGAGAGCATCTCGTAAGAGCCGAGTAACCCAGCACCCCCATTGGTAGTAGGGGATCTGTTCCCCGACTGGCTTGCGAATCCGACCGCCAAGTGTGTCTGACGCGTTCCGGTCGAGCCGCACGTGGGCCAGATCTACCCCCTCCCTCTCCCATCCCATTACTGCTGCGGTTTCAATGAACTTGAGTTCTTGCTCGGGGTCCATTAAAACCGCAGCATGCTTCCCTTCGCTCCCCCTCCTCACTCTATCTTCGAGGCGGCAACGCATCGGCAAAACAAGAGATACCCTCTAGTTTTGTCGATGACCATGGGCGACAGTGGCCACTTTCCATCAGGTGGACATCCTACTCGTTTGTCCTTTATCTAACTTATCTACATAGAACTGATACCGCACAGTAATACGCACAAGACAATAATAATATGCACTTAAAACGGAACACTGAGCAACCAATATTAAAACTTTGTGACGGAGACCCAGCATCACGACACCATACCATTGCATAGCCATCAGGTCACCAGGCGACCTCCGTTTGACAAGTGTATCGGAAATATCTTGAAATAAAATACTACCCCTAAATATTAGTTTTTACATCAATACAATCAAATCATTGTATCCAAAAGTTTGATAATCCGAAAGCTTTAGTAAACAATTTTACTGGTATTTCTATAGATAACATTATAAATGAAAAAGTTAAATGCGTGTGTTAACTCAGATTTGGTAGTCTTGAAATTTTTTTAGATGTGAAATCTAATTACTAGAAATTAGAAGTGAATTTCGTTAATATTTCTATTATAATATCAATAGACCTACATATAAATTAAATCCATACCATGTTCTACCACGTTAGATTAATATCAGATACAAATAGCGTGTAAACAAATTATTCTAAACAAAAGATCGCGTGCTTTATATTAATTATACGTAAAGTTTCAACAGGTGCCCTAAAACTGGACCTCATATATCATATGTGGTCACGACAACTTCGTTATTAGCTTAGGTAAGCACGAAACTCTAAATATTTAACTTCATGGTTACAATAAGAATTTATTTTTATTTACAACGACGTTGACGTACAAAAAGCAAATACATTTTTCTAACTTACAGAATTTGTTATGAAAGATGTTGATATTTTTATATTGAAAATTTTACTATTACTAGACGACTCACCTGCGTTATACTCCAGTAGCGGTCCAGCGATATGAGGCACAGATTCATTATTGACGCCGTACACAACAACACATCCATCGCCGAATGAATTTCACACCACCAAAATCCAAAAATCCAGTAACCCATCAGCTCATTGGCTAACGAGAACGGCATTATCACTAAACCTAAGAAAAAGTCTGACACAGCCAATGACGCTATGAACCAGTTCTGTATATTCTTCAACGCTTTCTCCGTAACTATTGCTATGATGACCAGCATATTGCCGACCACCACCATTATCATCAACACTGTCACTACCACGGAAGCTATTATTATATGCGCTGGGGAGTAACCACTGGGATACCACGTCTTAAAAACTATTTGATTGTATAACGATTCGTTCACTGTTGTATTTAATCCAGAATTATTTGTCATCTGCAGCGCCAAAAACTCCTCTTGGCTCATATAAGTTGGGACGAGAAACGTCGAATTTAGCCCTAGAGTGCCATTCAACTGTGTTGTCATTGTCGTCCTCAGAGTCGTGTTTGACACCATCTTTTAGTTTTTCTATATTAATAACTATTGTTTCGATTATATATCTTGTTAGTTTGGCCCCGTTTTGTTTAGAATCGGTAAAGAAAGTATTGCCTATAGGAACGGAATTATTTCTATTACACTAATACCCGTATGCTAGAACGAAACTATTTATATACAACGTTGAAGGCCTTATCTAATATTGCTCTTGGACATATAAACGAGATTAAAAGAAGTTAACTAAAATTAGCAAATTAAATTTAATCACACACTTTTAACGATGCAACACTCAAAAAAGCACCTATTTATTGAAGCGAATTATTTTATACACCCGTTAAAGTATCGTGACGTCATCGCGCAATTCTGTGCTTTCTGCGGTCCCAAAATCGATCGGTTTTGGCGAACATGTTTGATTTTTGTTTACATTGTTTATTTATTTTAGTGTCATAGTGAATTAAGAGACTATGGGTTTGAGTTTTGCTGAGGGTAGTTTGAGTTTGTCGGATGGTCTTTCAGTATCTGAAACAAAAAAAAGATATTATTACTTTCTATCCTATAAAAAAAAACTTACTTTTTATGAAGTGTGTAAAGCGTCACATATAGGTTAATAAATCAGTCTATATCCTACAAATGCTTTTGAAGTTTTACTTTATATGGCGCAGTCGGTAGGACCAAAAATTAGTATAGAAAGTTATTTTTTTTATTATTATTATTTTATTATTTAGCTTCTAAGTTAATTTCGTCAAAATCAATACCTTTTCTTCCATCTCATGTTAAAACTGCTGTATCATTGAAACTTTAACATATAACAGTTAACGATTCAAACGTTCAATATGCATTATATGTATAGATAAGAAGATTAATGGATGTTGGTTTGTCAGAAATTAATGAACTTCGACACCGTTTAACCGAACACCATGAAACGTACATGTGTATGTTATCGTAAAAGTGATTTTGGTATTCGTCTGCACATTTCCATAAACAACCAATATACAAAAGCTGAAGTAAAAGGCACTTTATATCGTTGGCAAAAATCAATTCGATTCGACCCAATTCAGCTTAGTCAGTGAAAATAAAATACTACATGAGACCTTGTACGTTAGAAACTTTTACAATATTCTGTTGGTAAACTGCTTTCATCTAAGTTGCGAATATATGGACTGTAGAACAAAAACTAGAAATAGCATCAATGGCGTCATATTGTAGATATTTATTATCTTCTGTATCTGATTTATTTACTAGCATATTGTTTATAATAATACTAAATGGGTGAGAATAACAACTCAATATTTTTAACTCTTTATTCCTCTATTTAACTGTAAATCACACTCCCTATTTCACTCACAAGATTCGTTCTGAAATAGTCTAATCCTACAAAAATAAAATTTAACTCATGTATATTTTTATTTAACCTAATTTACGACAAGCTTTACTGAAAGTTATTGCGATTAAAAGTGGCTATGTTACAACAGATTTCATTCTCAAGTATCTAAAATAACCTATACTGCCTCGAAAATCGACATATTTCCTACCATATAGTTTAAGTAGATAATAAAATGAATTAATCAGGTGATCCTCTATTAAACAAACCCAGCAATAACAATATACTTTACTACTATCACGCTTAAGATTTATGCCTAGAATGACTAATGTATCTACTATCCAATCAAAGGCCATTGCTAATGAATAATAATTTAACAACTGTAACATTATCTACCGGCACGTAAGTATAGGTTTGACCTTGAATGCGCAGAAGTCACTAATAGCGGGGCGAGAGCGGCGCGACACACGCGATTGGTTTGCTACGTCACGAGTGGAACTCGAACGACCTTTTCTCCAATTCTTTTTTCAGACCTAAAGTTAGCTGCCGGCTACTATAACATTTCTATTCTTCACTATTCTTTGGTCTAACAACGGCACATAAAAACTTTGTAAAAATGTTTTGACGGGTAAATATCCTCAGCAACGATTACATACTTATATTACTATATTATTAATAGAGCCTTGGTGTACTCTTGATAATGTAATATAAGTTACTTCATATATATAATATTATTTGTTAACTTCATATAGAGGATAACTTTACGAATTATTATTATCTATTTCTGCTCTTTCTACCTTATTAGTATTTTTGGATTCATTATTATTTTCTATAGATACCTCTTCTCTTTTAACATTATTATTAGAAAAATCAATATTTTCCTTTACTACCGTTTAATCATTATTATATTATTTATAGTTCTTTAATGAATGATTAATTTCTATATTTAGATCTAATTCTTTATTTCTTTCTTAGAGAATTTATTAAAAGATTATATTAGAAATAGATATATTTCTAGCTCCTATACTTTGCTAATATTCTTAGATTAATTATTTATTTCTGCTTTTACCCTTGCCCCTTAATTTTTATTCTTAAATTAACCTATTACTTCTGTTTTATTATTATTGGTTAAATTTACCATTTTTTCTATTTCTAATTCTTCATCTTTATAATTCTTCCTCTAATCGAAATCAATAGTTTCTATTTCCTCGAATAAAATCCATTGCTATTAATCACAAAACGTATATCTAAATCGATCTACTAACGTTTTAGTAAAAACAACAGTGACAACTAAAACATTTGAGTTGTCATTACAAATGATTGACGACGCCATTTAAAGTTTGGAAATTAAGCTATTTTGTTCGGATGAAAGAATCGGAACTAATATAATTTACGAGTTCATTCGGAGGCGGACATGGATAGTCTATACCTGTAGAGGTTTATGGTATTTTTGTGATCATAACTAAAAGAAATTGTAAAATCAAGTAGAAATTGTAATATTTACCATCTTGTATAATCATCTCATTATCATAAATCTATACTAATATTATAAAAAGGTAAAGTTTGTACGTTTGTGAAGTTGTAGGGGGTATTCTCTGGATCTTCTGAACCGATTTAAAGCCATATTATTTGTGAGAGTCATAGACTATATATTAATCCGAAAAATGCATATTTCGTGGTAGTCGAATTTGCAAAGTAAGTCGGAGATTTTTTTGAAACGAACACTGCCTTAACGATGAGAGATATATGATTGATTTCTAGAGAAAAGTTGTAGAGCTTGATAATAACTATAAAAAAGTCAACGACAGTATATGACTAACTTTAATATCTTAGTCAAAAAAGTAGTTTTTTATATAAAAAAATATTAATATCAAAATAAATAAAGTCATTGTCTCAAGTATTTAAAACAAAAGAATTTTTAGTGCAATCATCTCAACGAAGCGAGGGCGGGTCGGCTAGTGTATAATATGCAAGAATAACAAATAAAATTAAGAAATCCCAACTAATAATTATTAGTATTATAAATGCGAAAGTCACTCTGTGAGACTATTACGCTTTCACGCTGAAACCACTAAATCGATTTTGATGAAATTACTACATTTTACCGCGGAAAAAAAACTTGAAGGGGTTGAAATAGGGGATAAAGTGTATGTCGAGCTGTTTCATCGTTGAAGTCTTTGGTCACATATATGTTGATATTTAAAAATAAATGTAAAATATACCTAACGGATTTTGATGCGGTTTTCATCAATAGATAGAGTAATTCAAGCGGAAGATTTATATGTATAATATATACATGTCGGAGGTGTGAGTTAGGTTTAGGTTAGGTTAGCCTTAGGTTAGGTTAGCCTTGTGTTAGTTTAGGTTAATGTTAGTCTAATCTTAGGTTTAGACGGTGAAACTAAGCAGTGGAGGTGAGTGTTATGATCATTTAAAGGATATCCTTAAGCCTACACCTTGGTCACAAGTCCAAGGCACTGCTTGGGTTCCTGTCATAATAGTTCCTGTCATAATAGTAAGTGATAGTAATGTTTAGTTATATCCTGACCGTGATGCGCCCCTATAGCTTTTGAGATAGGCCATCCATTCCATTCCTTCTTTTAATTAGTTACCGACATCAGAAGTGGGATAGACCTTCGCTTCACATGGGGTCTATCAGCATTCTCGTTATTAGATTATGACGTTGAAAGATTTTTAAGAAAATGTAAACCCGTGCGATTAAAAAAAATGATTGTAGATCATGTACCAGTTACCAAATTAAGTTGAAGTTAATGGTGATCATGATTAGTAAAATGGATTTTGGTTTCTTGAGTGATAGAATCTATTGACCGTATTGAAATTTGTTGCAGTCCATGTGATGGATGTGCGTGAGAGTTGCGATCCACGAGGTGGATGCGCGTGTGATGGTAGTTGCGATTACCGGTCGGCTGTGAGAGCCGTGGTGATGGAGTGTATCACTCAAGGATTTGTAGAAGTAGTTAGTGTGTAGCTTTTGAAAGTTGGAATAAACAGTTCTGGTACATGGCTCTACTTGATGATGTTGTTTTCGTGTAGTAGAAAATTGTCATTATCTTAATTTGATAGCAGTCCGGCCAAAGACACAGTGTTAGTTTCGCCAGAATTAGTTCCTTTAGTACCTTGACAGGAATCGGTGCGAAGTAAAGAATAGAGAGTATAACGTGTGCGTTCGGTACGTTGAAGATACAGACTTGCTTTAAATCTTGATTAATCGTTTAAATTAACGTTTAGCCAGCTCATCGGTTAAGATGAAGACGATATTACTTCGATTGTGATACTTTGAAATAAGTTCCTTTAATGTCGTTCGATGTAGACTAATGACTAGTTAATTGTCCAGTTCAGTTAGTACGTTTACCAATTTTAATTCTTGTGACTTCGCGTTGAATAAAGTATTGTCAGGAAAGACGAACGGATTTCCTTGTGATAGTTGGTTTAGAAATTCAGTATCACCCGAGGACGGTCGTGCGTCAGAATGGCCGTGTCGGAGGTGTGAGTTAGGTTTAGGTTAGGTTAGCCTTAGGTTAGGTTAGCCTTGTGTTAGTTTAGGTTAATGTTAGTCTAATCTTAGGTTTAGACGGTGAAACTAAGCAGTGGAGGTGAGTGTTATGATCATTTAAAGGATATCCTTAAGCCTACACCTTGGTCACAAGTCCAAGGCACTGCTTGGGTTCCTGTCATAATAGTTCCTGTCATAATAGTAAGTGATAGTAATGTTTAGTTATATCCTGACCGTGATGCGCCCCTATAGCTTTTGAGATAGGCCATCCATTCCATTCCTTCTTTTAATTAGTTACCGACATACATATTATAGTACAGAAAAACCGAAAAATATATTTTTTGTGCGCTTAAATCGCAAACGATGGCTAAACCCTTTGAGATAGATCAAAAAGATCGATAAAAAAGTCCGCGATGTTATCTACACTACACTCATGCGAAGCCGGGATGGGTCACTAGTTATATAATAAAACTGATGTCAAGGATATTATCCTATTATAGCTGAGGGAAGAAATATCCTTAGTTAGACTCTAAAGGTGGAGATACATTATGAATATGAATGAATACGAATAAGTCGTATATTAATGAAAAAGTTAGCCTATATCCTTCTCTAATATCTCATCTATATTTAAATCAAAATTCATCAAAATAATTCAATAATTTAGGAAGAGCAGTCAGGGATACAGAATTGAAATCAAAAAAATAATCAAAGACGAACCCGATTGCGATTCTTTACAAAAATCGGTGGATATTCGCGATTTTTCATTATTTCAGTGTAATTGTGGTTACCTGAGTTTTCATCAGCGACTTTTCAAAGATAAGCGAGATATTAAGACCGAGATTAAGAATACGAAACGTCAAATCAACGGAGTCGGTGGATTGTGAACTGCTTTCTTATACATTATTTTCTACCGTCTCTCAGGTTAATTTGACTGTTATTTTTTGTATTTCAATACTAATAATAATTTTTACAAAGTATTTTTGACACGTCAAAAATTGGTCAGTCAGTCAGTTAGTCTGAAGCTACCACCAGTTCGGAAAGCAGTTTCCTGGTGAGAAGAACTGGCAACAAACTCAACAATTGGTCTTTTCAAAATGCCATTGTTTACATCAGTCTGTCTGTGTTCTGTTACAAAGGTATAATCATTCAGCTGAGCATCAACATCATTTGGAATAAAAGCTTTGTCGTCATTCAAATAATCTTGTACAGAGTAGTAAGCTTTATTTACTAAACACTTTTTTATTCGAGTTTTAAACTGCTGAAGTGGCAAGTCTAATATAGTCTGTGGGATCTTATTACAAATGCGAACACCAAGCCCCATGAAACTATTACTCACTTTGTGGAGACGATAGTATGGCGTTACAAGTTTATTATTATTTCTAGTATTTATCCTGTACAGCAACAACATGTGCCTGGTACTTGCGACCCAGAAGCAGGTTTAAAGACGTCTTCTTTTATGCACAAACTGTCACCTCCACCGTTCGACATCGCTACCGAATATTAAAATAAAAGGAGGCCTAGCACCACGCCACTAAACAACACTACACTATTAGACTTGACAGACTAACTAAAGCCTATCGGAACGAAAGTTTTGTATTGTCTACTCGAAATAAGATAGAATTCTAATACTAATTTATAAGCAGTGTTACTAAAAAATTCACATATTTCCATTTTCCAATAAGGTTATAGGGTTTAAGGGTTTTATTTAATTAAATAGTTTACTGGACCTGAGTTATTCCAGAGATAACATTCAGCATACAAAGTTGTAGACTTACAAACTCGATTTTACGAATTCACTCACTCATGACCTTTTGAATTTACGTTTTTATATACCTACGAACTTATGTACTTATGAATTTACGTACTTACGAACACGTTAACGTAGTAATTATATTATAGCCACTATAATATATTTATGCAACGACAAACATACAAACTAAGAATCTAAATAATAATTAGTTGAAATATAACTGAAACTCACAAAATAACAATTTTATCATTTTTTTATCCCAAAATATCAAATATAATTGTAACGACGAAGAGATCCTTTAATGGTCCCTTTTTTATTTTGATATATACTTTAAAAGTTCCACTAAGAAATTTTTTTGCTTTTGCATTAAAGAAAAGGAAAAATTAAACTTTTCCCTTGCTCCATAGGAAAGGAAAAATAAACTTTTCACCGTATTCCAAAGGAAAGAAAAAAAATAACATTTTTTCACTTGTTCCAAAGAAAAGGAATAATAATTTTTTTACCTTGCTCCAAATAAAAGGAAATAAATCTTCTGCCTTTCTCCAAAAGAAAGTAAAAAAATAATTGTTTTTTCCTTGCTGCAAAAGAAAGGAAAAGTAAACTTTTGTCCCTTGCTCCAAGGGAGAGGAAATAAGTTTTCTGCCTTGCTCCAAAAGAAAGAAAAAAATTATTGTTTTTTCCTTGCTGCAAAAGAAAGGAAAAATAAACTTTTGTCCCTTGCTCCAAAGGAGAGGAAATAAGTCTACTGCCTTGCTCCAAAAGAAACAAAAAAATAATTGTTTTTTCCTTGCTGCAAAAGAAAGGAAAAATAAACTTTTGTCCCTTGCTCCAAAGGAGAGGAAATAAATCTTCTGCCTTGCTCCAAAAGAAAGGAAAAATAAACTTTTGTCCCTTGCTCCAAAGGAGAGGAAATAAATCTTCTGCCTTTCTCCAAAAGATAGAAAAAAATAATTGTTATTTCCTTGCTCCAAAGGAAAGAAAAAATAATTGTTTTTTTATTCCTGCAAAAGAAAGGAATAATAAACTTTTGTCCCTTGCTCCAAAGGAGAGGAAAAAAACATTAACGTTGTGCGTTTATGAATATTTTGGAATGGATAGGGAATAATTTCACACGAATTGCTTTATTTATCAGTATACAAGTATTGCGCTATCTTACACAAATTTAAATACAGTTTTGTATGAAACATGCTACTAATTAAGCATGCAAGCGCCGCCAGGTCACGTGTGCTGACGCGAATTTAACATTTTTTACCCATCCCAAAATAAATTCTATCCCTTGATGATGTCTAGAGCCTTGGTGCTTATGATTTGCTTTGGCGCAATGTGTTGGAGTTAATTGGACACTTGTACTGCCTTTTCACTTCATTAATAGCCAATTCCAATACCAATATGGGTTTTTGATAAAGCAGTCGTCTGCTTTGTTATTACGAAATCAAGAGCAATATCTATTAGAAAGAATCTATACTTCTCTAAACTCTCTCAATCTCTTTTCTTTGGAAAGCATGATCACCTAATAATAAAACCTTACAAGGCCATAAGTTTAACTCTGTATGTGTGTATGTCTGTGGCATCGTAGCGCCTAAGATAATGCACTAATTATGATAAAGTTTTATTTGTTTGAAAGGTAATTTAATCACGATGGTTCTAAGCTATTTATTGTGAAGATCTGTTCATCCGTTTGAAGACTATCAGCTCATTGCTAACTTGAGAGCTGCCTCCCAATAATAACATATTGAGAATTATATTTTGTAACCATGGTAAATTGTTTCCCCCAAGGTTATATTTAGGTATTTCAATCACTTTAATATGTAAAGTAACAAAAAGTTCCACCAAAGTTTTACACCGCCGTAGTTTAAGACATTCGTCACTGTCACAAGTGATAAGTGACAGCTGTTAAGTAAAGATGGATGTCTAATTTAACTAATATTGTAAGTGCGAAAGTGTGTTTGTTGTCCCCCTTTTTACTGAGTAATAGATAGAGATTTGGAAAAATTAAGACCAATAGAATTTTCGAGATTTTTCGAGATAAAAAGTAGCCTATATATTAATTGATGTTATAAAGTATCTGTCTGCTAAATTTCATTGAAATCAGTTCAGCCGTTTTTGTATAATTGAGTAATAAACATCCAAACAATCCAATATCTCAACAAACAAAGCTTTCTGTTAATTATTATCATATAATATATACATATAATTTATCTAGAAAAATGTAATGTGACGTCACGCTTGTCAAAGTAATCTATGTGAGTCGCAAGCATGCGTAGGGCAGAGATGCAGGGCGGCGCGACTAGGACGCGGTAGCGGTGAATGAATTTATAAATATATTTCTTTTTATTATAAATATACTGTCACATACAATATTAAAAAAACTAATACACAGACATAATAATTATGTTAGGTTTCCCAAGTACGCCATATTGACTGAAAAAAATCATTATTTACATATATTGATAAATTCATCATCATCATCACGACCCATCAATGGCCCACTGATGAGCCGGGTCTCCTCCTCAGAATGAGGAGGGTATTAGGCCATTGTCTACCACGCTGGCCCAGTGCGCGTTGGCAGACTTCACACACCTTTGTGAACTTTAGGGAACTCTCAGGAGTGCAGGTTTCCTCACGATGTTTTCCTTCACCGTTAAAGCAAGTGATATTTAATTGCTCAAAACACACATAACTCAGAGTCAGTGGTGTGTGCCTTTGTAGGGAATCAAACTCGGACCTCCCGAGTAAGACAGGACTACGGCTGTGGTTCCACAGAGATGTGGTAAATGAAGTGATCCTATTGATTTTTAACAAACACATCCCTTGCTACACAACATCTTTCATCTCGGGTATTCACTGTATGAATTTTAGACTGCAAATCAAACAGCGCTTGGGTAGCTTACTTAGGTGCTGGGTTATAAACCAAAAAACGCCATACTATCCACCAATAGATATTACAGTAACCCCTCATGATCATCAAGAAAAGGACCACAACACTTTCACACAATATAAGAAGTTAACTGTATTAAATCACTACATAGTAGTCAGTCAGAGGTGTGTGTGTGTGGTGGATCGAACTCGGATCTCCCGAGTAAGACTTGAAGTCTCAACCACTGGGCCATCACTGCTTTTTGATTGATAAATTAAATCATTGAAAAAAACGAGAAGGCAATCGATTATGGGTGAAGGAAGTCAGACTAACTTAACAAGAGATTACTTTGCTATAATCCGCTAAAAGAAGACATTTACTACTGACTGTAGAGTATACATCTCCTGAGGTTATTTTGAGTATTCTGTTGTGATTTTGTGCAGTGTTCTTTGGTCCAGGCTACTAGCTTAAAAAAAAAATAAAGCAGATCTAGTCTTTTACATATAAACAAGAAATATCCAAGTACACCATCTCATTTCCTTTTTCAATAAACATTTTGCACTTATAAAAATAAAGTAAGGTAGAGGCCATACCTTGCGCGCTATTGTATACTCCAAGTATTTACTTAAACGTTAGGATCCTTGTCTGTTTCCATTTTCCCTTTTAATTTTTTTTGACAATCTTACGAGTGTTAGCAACACGCGGATAGTTTATTCTATATTATTTCGAGAAGACAATATATAAATTTCGTTCCGATTGGAGTTATTCAAGTGATATTCAGTACATATTAAAGTATTGAGACTAGTAGTATAATGTTGTTTGGTGGAGTGGTGCTAGGCCTCCTTTATCGAGGAGTACGTGCGTACTTTATTATTTTAATATTCTGCTCCCATATCCATATAAATAAATAAAATTTGAGTGTCTGTTTTATATATTAAAACAACAACAACATTTTTTACAATTTTTGTCTGTCGGTCTGTCTGTCTGTTTGTTCCGGCTAATCTCTGAAATGGTTGGACCGATTTTGACGGGACTTTAACTGGCAGATAGCTGATGTAACAAGGAGTAACTTTAATATCTCGCTACGACCCATAGGAGCGGAGCGACACACGAAATAATTATAGTTTTCAGAAAATAGATTTTTTGGTAATTATCAAACTTCTTCAGAAGGACAATGAAACCGCACTCTAATTCCACAGACTTGACGTAGGATATGCGTGATGTTAACCCGACAACCGACAACCGACACACATTGTTCTTCATAAATTTCGTCCCTAACATAAAAGAGTAAACAATCAAACCGTAATATTGTTACAAATAAATTATTACGCTTCGTGGAATCTGGTTTTTATCCCTTTATCGGTTTTGTTTGGAATTTATTTGAGGAATATTATATTTTTCTTTATATCCTTTTGCCTTTATGTTCTTCAATAAGAGGATTGAAAAAAATGATTTAGATTACTGTCTCTTTAGGCGACGCACAGCTCGACATGCACTTCACCCCCACGACGATAGATGGCGTACGAGCACACTCATAAACAAATAAAACATAGCCTATGTCCTTCCTCAAGCTCTACTTTATCTCTGTATCATATATCATCAAAATCGGTTCAGTGATTTAAGCCTGATTGTGTAATAGCTATAAAGACGCCATCTGTGCGCCAATAGATGGCGCAAGTAGTATATTAAATGACAGTTTTGTTTGTTGTATTCTTAAGTATTTTTTTCGCGATAAAACATAGTATATCTCCTTCCTCAAGCTTTACTTTATCTCTGTATCATATATCATCAAAATCGGTTCAGTGATTTAAACCTGATTGTGTAATAGCTACATAGACGCCATCTATGCGCCAATAGATGGCGTAAGTAGTATATTAAATCACAGTTTTGTTTGTTGTATTCTTAAGTATTTTTTTCGCGATAAAACATAGTCTATCTCCTTCCTCACGCTTTACTTTATCTCTGTATCATATTTCATCAAAATCGGTTCAGTGATTTAAGCCTGATTGTGTAATAGCTATATAGACGCCATCTGTCCGCCAATAGATGGCGCAAGTAGTATATTAAATCACAGTTTTGTTTGTTGTATTCTTAAGTATTTTTCACGATAAAACATATTTTATCTTCTTCCTCAAGCTTTACTTTATCTCTGTATCATATTTCATCAAAATCGGTTCAGTGATTTAAGCCTGATTGTGTAATAGCTATATAGACGCCATCTGTCCGCCAATAGATGGCGCAAGTAGTATATTAAATCACAGTTTTGTTTGTTGTATTCTTAAGTATTTTTCACGATAAAACATATTTTATCTTCTTCCTCAAGCTTTACTTTATCTCTGTATCATATTTCACCAAAATCGGTTCAGTGATTTAAACCTGATTGTGTAATAGCTATATAGACGCCATCTATCCGCCAATAGATGGCGCAAGTAGTATATTAAATCACAGTGTTGTTTGTTGTATTCTTAAGTATTTTCTTCGTTTCTTAAGAGTTAATTTTGAAATTATCATATTATTTAGGATATACTATCTTAAGGTAGTTTTAAAATAAAATACTCGTATAGCGAATTGTAAAATCGAATAATTGAAATAGTATCCTTTTATTTGTAAGGCACAGTGATGCCTGGAATCCTTTTAAAAGGATTTTCTCTTTGTTCGTCTTTTTATCCACTGGCGTATACAAACGTGGATCTTGGAGCTCATACCAATTACCTGGAAATTCTATTCCATAGTAAAGATTTGTTTAAATTTATTGTAGATTGTAGTTAATGATTTTAATTTATATAAGATTAAAAAAGTTATCATAACGATCAGACTTTCGTGATTTTATAAAACCTGAAAATTTTACTGTGATTGATGTTTGGATCACGTTTTCTCACACTATATCTTCTCTCCACTTGCTCTATGATATATAACATCTTTTTTTTTATCTAATCTTTTTTTTGGCTACGCATGGTTATTTTCTCTACTATACTATGCATGTATCAAACATATAAACCTTCCTCTTGAATCACTCTATCTATTAAAAGAAATGCATTAAAATCCGAAGCGTAGTTTTAAAGATCTAAGCATACGTAGGGACAGACAAACGGGAAGCGACTTTGTTCAATACTATGTAGCGATTTAATACAGTTAACTTAAATGTAAGATACATTGTGTAAAAGTGTTGTGGTCCTTTTCTTAATAATCATGAGGGGTTACTGTAATATCTATTGGTGGATAGTATGGCGTTTTTTGGTTTATAACCCAGCACCTAAGTAAGCTACCCAAGCGCTGTTTGATTTGCAGTCTAAAATTCATAGAGTAAATACCCGAGATGAAAGATGTTGTGTAGCAAGGGATGTACCACAGCCTTAGTCCTGTATAGTAAGCATTGATGGCCCAGTGGTTGAGACTTCAAGTCTTCCTCGGGAGGTCCGAGTTCGATCCCCCACACACCTCTGACTCTGAGTTATGTGTGTTTTAAGCAATTAAATATCACTTGCTTTAACGATGAAGGAAAACATCGTGAGGAAACCTGCACGAGTGAGTGTTCCCTAAAAAGTTCCCAAAGGTGTGTGAAGTCTGCCAACCCGCACTGGGCCAGCGTGGTGAACTATGGCCTAATACTCCTCATTCTGAGGAGGAGACCCGGCTCAGCAGTGGGCCACTAAAGGGTCGTGATGATGAGTCTGAATAAATACTAGAAAAACTATTAGACCATTGACAGTCATTCTATAGAATAAACAGAGTGAATTTCAGCTTATGCTTTCAAAACATCTATTCAGTCACAAGTAGTAGTTATTACGTGAATAGATCTTCATTTAAAGCAGAAAGGTAATCATCTCCACGGAGTCATTTCCTGAACACATTAATTGGTGCTGGGTATTGATTCAGCATTTACTGGCTCGGATGCAGAAACTAACTACAATTACTGGTGATTCACTTCTTTTGATGTTGCTCTGTTTTAAAATAGTTTGTGAAAAGATTTTCTAAAGTTTAGTACGATTTGATTACGTGCAATGGTTTTAGTAGCTTTGATTTAGACTTTAGATATAGTTTAAGGCTGCGTTTCCGCCAGAGATATGCGAGTACGCGTAGTGAGGGATATGTTTGTTAAGAAGGTCTGAGCGAGGCTGAGTTTAAGTTTTTTCACGTTTAATATATACTAGTAGAGCCATAGGCAAGTGTAGACGTGGTGGTAGTCTATCCAATAAGTATGTGAACGAGCCTGTAATTATAAGTCAACTAGCTGCGCCCCACGGTTTCACCCGCTATATTTTGGCCAATTCACACTATATCATTATAAATAATAGCCTATATGTTTCTCTAATATGTAAGCTATATTATTGAAAAGTTTCATCAAAATTCATTCAGTAGTTTTTGCGTGAAAGAGTAACAAACATCCATACATTCTTACAAGCTTTCGCGTTTATAATATTAGCAGGATATTGTGAGTTGTCAAATTCTTCATGTGTGTTCTTTTCTTGACTCTTTATATTCCCTTTACAGTCGGACTGCAGTCTTACGCGTGGTCTCGTGGAGTGGATTTTATCTGGAGTAGTAATAGTAAAAGTGATAGTGTATAGTTGTGTTGCTGAGTACCTTACAATGTAGTTACCACGTGGTTATGTAAACACAAGTTGGGTTAGATTATAGAAAAATAATATCTATGTGTTGCCGCAATATATTGATGTTTGAACTATTCAAGAGTTTGAAGATTGTTTCTGTATTATTCGTTTTCCAAAATTCCCACAAAAACAAAAACTTATAGATATTACTGTTGAGTAAATAAGCAATCAAGTAACATGCGCATTTTGTAACAGCATAAGATTTGGAAATACCATCTATGTTTTCATGAAGAAGAATTTCTTTTGAATATTTAAAAACAACAAATGCGGCTTTATTATTATGCTAGACACTAAATTAATAAACTTCATTTTTTCTTTTAAGTTTAAAGTCTATTTATTTTATAATAACAATTTATTATCGTCCTTTTTACATTAAAAAAATTAAAGTAAATTACCCTGTCACCGGCAAGCGCGGCGAGCGTGTTGAGAACAATAAAGCTGTCACAGAATTGCCTTCCTTGCGACTGCGAGTGCGAGTTGTGGACGAATATACCAGATCAATTAACTGAGAGTCGCCCACCTGTACACTAGTGGCGGCTATTGTCGATACTATCCATATACCCTTCAGGGGAGAGTAGGGAATACTAAGCTAGCAACTACCTTGTCACCGACAAGAGTGGCGAGCGTATTGCGCCTTCGAGTGGGAGTTGCGGGCGAATATAACAAATTAAGTTAAGAGTCGTGCACCTGCTCACTAGTGGTGTCGCTACTGTTGATACTATCTATATACCCTTCAGCGGAGAGTAGGGAGTACTAAGTTAGATACTAACCTGTCACCGGCAAGCGTGACGAGCGTGTCGTGACTGCGATTGCGAGTTATGGACAAATATACCAGATCAAGTAACTAAGAGTCGTTCACCTGCACACTAGTGGTGTCGCTACTGTCGATACTATCCATGAGCCCTTCAGAGGAGAGTAGGGAGTACTAAGCTAGATACTACCCTGTCACCGACAAGCGTGGCGAGCGTGTCGTGACTGCGATTGCGAGTTACGGCCAAATATACCAGATCAAGTAACTAAGAGTCGTCCACCTGCACACTAGTGGTGTCGCTACTGTCGATACTATCCATGAGCCCTTCAGAGGAGAGTAGGGAGTACTAAGCTAGCAACTACCCTGTCACCGACAAGCGTGGTGAGCGTGTCGTGACTGCGATTGCGAGTTATGGACAAATATACCAGATCAAGTAACTAACAGTCGTCCACCTGCACACTAGTGGTGTTGCTACTGTCGATACTATCCATGAGCCCTTCAGAGGAGAGTAGGGAGTACTAAGCTAGCAACTACCCTGTCACCGACAAGCGTGGTGAGCGTGTCGTGACTGCGATTGCGAGTTATGGACAAATATACCAGATCAAATAACTAAGAGTCGTCCACCTGCACACTAGTGGTGTCGCTACTGTCGATACTATCCATGAGCCCTTCAGAGGAGAGTATGGAGTACTAAGCTAGTAATCCTGTCACCGTCAAGCGTGGCGACTATATTGCGTCTTTGAGTGGGAGATGCGGACGAACATACCAGATCAAGTAACTGAGAGTCGCCACCTACACGCTAGGCAAGTCGCTACTATCGATACTATCTCCATGAACCCCTTCAGAAGCGAGTATACTAGGCTTGTAATTATCCTGTGACTGACCAGTATTTCACCATTAAAATAGACCATATTTTTAGAGGTTCAATAAAAATATCGATACATCACCAACACTTCACCGTTCAATCAACAAACAGCGAACAGTCGGTAAACTGAGGCAATTAATCGACGTCCACTTCAATACTTTACATTACTTTTATTTTTTAACCATACAAACTGTCAGTTAGATATTTGAAAACTGATTCAGTGAGGAGATATCTTTCTATCAAAAAAGCCTGTATTTTTATTTACGGAGATACCAGAAGACAAAAGGCCATAATTGCCTTTTTTTTAGTTATTTTAAATCACCAAAAACTGCTTCCTACAAAATCCACAAAACTTCATTTCGAAAATTAAAAGTGGAACAAAATCATAATAGAAGAATGAAGACAGGTAGCTAAGAAGTGCCTGGGACTAATGCTCCAGGTGTTGGTTTACAAGGTCTTTTAACAATTATCACAAGAAATAAACTAAGTTTATCTTAACAATTAATGTGATCGTCTATAAGAGATACCTTGCAACAGTTATAAGAAGCATAAAATTACCTGGACCTTGTGACCAGTAAGAAGATTTACGAGGGAGTTTTATAATCATCTCAACAATTGTTATATATTAATAAGACTATACTTTATTTACAAATCCAGTACTAAAGTAGGCAATATTCATGCTATGAAATTACTTGTCAAACTGCCTTTGATCTATCAGGACGTCTATCAAAAGTATTGCTGTCTCTTTTACAACAGTCTATCGAAATCAAACAGTAATTTTTGATAATAAACAAGAGTATTGGTAAAAATGAGTGAAAGTGCAATATCATGCCTGTGGGTAACTAAATTAATCAACACGTTAGGGTTGTCACTTACCTTTTAAAAAAATTAAAAAATCAATAAAATAAAAAAAAATACATTTTGTCTGTCTGTTACATTTTCATAGCTGTACCAATTTAGATGAATATATATTTAAAAACCTTTTATTTTAAGATAAACATAACGAGCGCATTATACAGCATACTAGCTAACCAGGCAAATGTTGTTCAGCCAAAATTAAGTCGCCATTAAACGCGCGTGGTTGAGGGTAGGCGGGTGAAAAATATTATACGTTCTAAGAAATACCAAAAATACAAAATAAAATCTAGAAAATTTTGCCGTTTTGAAGGAGGTCTTGACTTAAGCTACTGCTCATCATCACTCGTCCGTCCCGTCAATGGCCGACAATATCCGGGTCTCCTCCTCATAATGAGGAGGGTGTTAGATCTTAGTCCACCATGCTGGTCCAGTGCGGAATGGCAAACTTTACACACCATTGAGAACTTTAGGGAACTCTTAGCAGTGCAGGTTTCCTCACGATGTTTTCCTTCACCGTTAAAGCAAGCGATATTAAATTGCTTAAAACACACATAACTCAGAAAAGTCAGAGGTGTGTGTATGAGGGATTGAATTTGATCCTTCCGAGTAAGACATGAAAGTCTTAACCACTAGGCTATCATTGTCTAAGCTACTTTTGTAATAACTAAATCAAATTTTCACACATACATTCATTTACTTATTCAACTGTTCAGGCCAAAGGCCAGTATGGGCGTTGTTTAATATATTTGAATGCGCGCGCGGCGGGGGCGGTCGTGTGACAGAGTCGTGATGTAGTAATTGAGAGAGGCGCACGCGCGCGGTGCAACTCCCTCCCCCCTGTTGATCCCTTTATTGGTTAATAATATCCCGAGTTCTGTGTGTACTATATCTCCTAAACGCTAGTTAATTGACCTTTTCCTGACGAAAACCAACTGGTGGTGAAATGCGAACTATTTAGTGTTATTATGTGTTGTTGTGCGATCGGGCTTGCCCAAGGAAGATTCAAGATCATCAAGAACTTGTGAGTACTGTGTGCCTTTATCACATAACTGATAAGAATCATAACCCTTAATCTAAAGAAGCTAGAACCGGGCCCAGCCAGCTTCCACGTGTGTAGGGTTTTGTACGCCCAGGCGTATTTATAGTCTGTAATTTAATGCGTAAGCGAGCCTTATCAGACAGCAGTTTGACAAGTAATTCAAGCGTCAGTGAGAGGTGAGTGGTCAAGGCGTTGAATCCACGATCGATAGGTCGTGCCATCCCACTCATTGGACTACTGACGTGGCCCACTCCTGACACAAGCATATAGCATAGTTGGAGGAGTTAGGAATACTAAAAACTAGTAGTATGTTATTTTACATGTAGTGGCAACCCTACCTCATGTTTATTGATGGCAGCTGCGTGAGACTTACTCGAATAGTTACTAACTGTCGGAAATATTATACAACTATGGAGTTACTGTTAAATATCTGTTTTCATACCAAAACTTAAACTATTACTAACTTAGATAAAATACATATACAAGACTATGTTGACTGTATGAAATCTCTTGAATAATTGCAATATATGCGCAACTTAACAGACTTAGTAAGATCTGTCAGGACAAATATGTGAAATGCGAGGTGGTTTTTTTAATGTTGAGGACGATGTCTTGATCATATCAAGGACTTAAACATGGACCTGGGTCACATGTCCCAAACAAAAAAAAATATGTAGTATACCTGTATGTATGTATGTAAGTTCCTACACATCTTCAGAAGGACTGCACTAAACTAGACCGAGTGTGCAAAAGAGTAGATCAGAAAAGGATTCACGAATGAGTGAGTGAGTAAGGGAATGAGTGTGCAAAAGAGTAGATGAGCAAGAGTGTTAGCGAATGCGTGAGTGAGACAGATAGTTGATAAATAATCGACAGGGTTAGTTTGGATATGAATTAATAAACGAGTAAGGGAACGAGTGTGCAAAAGAGAAGATGAGAAAAGGATTCACGAATGAGTGAGTGAGTAAGGGAATGAGTGTGCAAAAAAGTAGATGAGCAAGAGTGTTAGCGAATGCGTGAGTGAGACAGATAGTTGGTAAATAATCGAGAGGGTAAGTTTGGATATGAATTAATAAACGAGTAAGGGAACGAGTGTGCAAAAGAGAAGATGAGAAAAGGATTCACGAATGAGTGAGTGAGTAAGGGAATGAGTGTGCAAAAAAGTAGATGAGCAAGAGTGTTAGCGAATGCGTGAGTGAGACAGATAGTTGGTAAATAATCGAGAGGGTAAGTTTGGATATGAATTAATAAACGAGTAAGGGAACGAGTGTGCAAAAGAGTAGATGAGAAAAGGATTCACGAATGAGTGAGTGAGTAAGGGAATGAGTGTGCAAAAGAGTAGATGAGCAAGAGTGTTAGCGAATGCATGAGTGAGACAGATAGTTGGTAAATAATCGAGAGGGTAAGTTTGGATATGAATTAATAAACGAGTAAGGGAACGAGTGTGCAAAAGAGTAGATGAGAAAAGGATTCACGAATGAGTGAGTGAGTAAGGGAATGAGTGTGCAAAAGAGTAGATGAGCAAGAGTGTTAGCGAATGCATGAGTGAGACAGATAGTTGGTAAATAATCGAGAGGGTAAGTTTGGATATGAATTAATAAACGAGTAAGGGAACGAGTGTGCAAAAGAGTAGATGAGAAAAGGATTCACGAATGAGTGAGTGAGTAAGGGAATGAGTGTGCAAAAGAGTAGATGAGCTAGAGTGTTAGCGAATGCATGAGTGAGACAGATAGTTGGTAAATAATCGAGAGGGTAAGTTTGGATATGAATTAATAAACGAGTAAGGGAACGAGTGTGCAAAAGAGTAGATGAGAAAAGGATTCACGAATGAGTGAGTGAGTAAGGGAATGAGTGTGCAAAAGAGTAGATGAGCAAGAGTGTTAGCGAATGCGTGAGTGAGACAGATAGTTGGTAAATAATCGAGAGGGTAAGTTTGGATATGAATTAATAAACGAGTAAGGGAACGAGTGTGCAAAAGAGTAGATAAGCAAAAGGGTTAACGAATGAGTGAGTGAGTGAGACAAAAAACAATTGATAAATCGTTGAGAGAGTGAGTTCTAGTATTATTTATAAACGAGTAAGAGAATGAGTGTGCAAAAGAGTTGATGAGTAAAAGGTAGTGAATGAGTGAGTGAGACAGAAGACAGTTAGTGAGATGGTGATGTCCACTGCATATCATACTACTCATTATTGAATAAAAAATCAACAGAAAAACATGAATTTATAAGTGAGTGTGTGAGGAAGTGAGTGAGTTTATAATATTAATATGTATCACGATCCAATTAAAACCCTCGTCTTTAAAGTAGGTTAATAAAGTATTCATACAGAATTCCGTACAGGAACAAAACGCTCGTTGAATTTAAAGCTACAGCATCGTGTGGAAGTATTGGTTAAGTGTGAGTTGTCAATGTTATTTGGGTTCTGGACTATTTTTAAATAACCTTCTTGTCGTTACAAATCTACCAATATCTCATTTAATAATACGTACTTTTTTTTCAATTCCTCTATGAAATTATTCGTCAAAGAACATCTAATCTATTTATCGGGACAGAGCCTATAGGTAGTTAAATCACTGGCCGCATTCTTATAAACTGAATGATACAAGTCAAAATGAGAATAATGCAGATTTGCATAGCCTTTTTTATTTTTTAATCATTCTATGAAATTATTTTTTACACTACCACTGATGTATTGAAATTGTTATATAATGCATGCAAGCTGGGCAGTACCTTGGACTTGCGACCAACGTGTAGGGTTTATATAATGACGACGCTCCCCTTCACTGCCCAACCACTAACAACAGTAGGGTGACCTTAACCACGACATATGCGCGACAATACCAGAGACTGACTCTATTCTATCGCTCTAGCGGTTATATATTGTCTACACATGGCTATACTTGAAATAATATAGAAGGAGCTATCCGAGAACACTAATTTATAAACGCTTTTGATATCATATGTAGTAAAGGAAGTGAGGTCAGTAATGTATTTATTATTTTTGTATGGAACCCTAAAACCCGCCTCCAGCGCGGTACTTTTTTAACAATATTATTTATATGCACTCGAAATGCTCTCAATTCATGATGCATAACTTCTTTTATGTAAATAATTTATTATGCACATACTTTATGGAATTAAATGATAAAAGACGGGTTTAATCTTTTGTAATAAATAATATTGGGTTTTATTTCTCATTTCATATTTTTTGGGATGTTTTTGACTATCTACAAAAAGGAGTAAACGAGATAATAATAAAATATAGATATAAATATGACCTGCATTTAAAAAAGATTTGACCATAATTGTTTTAGTTTTTAAAAACATACTACTCATCTATTTAGGAACAAAAATCAACCAAAAATCTCAATATATATATCATATAAGTCAAAATTTGATTAAAAAATAAGGAAAAAGTTCATCTTTGAAAGCAATTAAAAATCGCGGAATATATGGTTCAGATAGTCCAGGTAATGCTCTACAACTGGACGCCTGCTTGACACTGTTTATTGGGATATAATTGTTTTTTTTTAAATAATTTTGACATTAAAAGAACCTAACTCTAAGGAAAATTAATTTTTAAGAAATATTTTACTATTTAAAATAATGTTTACTGTATAAAATCACTTGACAGATTCAGATATTTTAAGATAGAGGTTTCATATGCTAACCTAAAATTTAAGGTTTCCTGTAGGGTAAGAAAAGTTTCACAGGAAATTTACGCGATAGCACAAAAGGAAACAAAGCAATGAAGAAGAAAACTATTGTAATATGAACATGTTACAATGTAACAATTTCGTAGAACAGCTACGATGCTACGACGCTGTGACACTACTGTGCTACGAGCTGCTACGACAGAGCTATAAAAGAAATGATACAAGATCTTACAATGATACTATAATATAAATACAGAAAGCTTTTTCAGCTAATTTTTTTAAGGAATATATCAAAATATTTTAGATTTTAAAAAATATGTAGATAAAAACTTTAATTTGTAAGGACAATTTTGAGACCGATTAATTATTTCCATTACTTAGATTATACTCTAGGGATCCTAGTAATATGAATAATATATTTTTATCAGGTAGCAAACATAAAATATTTTAAATTAAAAATAATGAACTTCTAACATTTTTCTATTGCCATATTTGGTATTTAAAAAATAAAAATGTCAACTCCTAAATAACAAGAGCAGATGTAATGCTATAATAAATTGGTATGAAACATAGAACTATGAATAAAGAATAATATTCCATTAATGATGATGAGAGAAGAGTGAATTATGTTTTTTAGTAAATAAGCACATAGTCAAAAAAATAAAGATATTGATTTAATGATATTTTTCAATTTTATTTCATCCTTATCCTTGACATGAGCGTTATTAAAAATAAACATGGAACTTTAGATTAATAAATTATTCTTAACTTTAAAAAATTGAAGAACCGCCTGGTATTGGACAATAATGTTCTAATTAATTATAATAAAATTGTCACCAAGTAACTAATTTAAACCAAATTATAAAAACTACATAAGATTGTTATAATCAGTTGTAGTTGAAATATAAATAAGTCATAAATTATATAAGTAAATGTTAGTGTTTCTCTAAATATATCATTTATATATACATTAGCTTGCTAAAAGACTGATAATATTTTATATGCCTCGGTAAAATAACACTAATAGATGTTTTTTAACTTTTATGGTTTTTTTTATAATGTACCTTATAAAATATTTTAATCTAATAATTTTTGTTATAAACCTTATTTATTCTTCAATTACCATAGACAAAAATATAATACAGTTACAGTTTTAAAAACAAACAAGACAAAGAAAAAGATCATAGATTTGAATTTAGCCAATATAACAACAATATTCAGCCACCTATTTTGTGTGGCTCAAGGTAAAACAATAAATAAATTCAGAAACTGAGTAATAATTATTGAATAAAATAAAAAAGCTTGCCACTGTGTGTTTGTATGTTGCACTTTCGGATCTAAGCTGTTAAATCGTTTTTAATGAAATTTTGTATAGAGATTTACTAGAGTTTGGGAAATGACATAGACTACCTTCAACATAAATACACGTGGTAAATTTCAACCGAGCGAAGCCGGGATAGGTTGCCTAGTTCTAGTGTCTATATGTCTAGTGACTATATATTTTCTATTTAATGTCTTCTGTGTAATATATTTCTTATTTGTTGCTAATTGACCATAAATGTATAACATCATCAGTACGTAAGACAGGAAGCTTTTAACTGAGGTAGGGCACAGCAGGAAACTTCCTGCTCAAATATGGAGCAGCCCGACTGAGGTAGTACCTCGACCTTACAGAAGATCACAGCTAAATAACACTACTCTAAAGCAGTGTTGTGTTCCTGTTGGTGAGTAAGGTGACCAGAGCTCCTGGGGGGAATTGGGGGATAGGGTCGGCAACGCGCTTGCGATGCTTCTGGTGTTGCAGACGTCTATAAGCTACGGTAATCGCTTACCGTGAGCCGTACGCTTGTTTGCCGACCTAGTTACATAAAAAAAAGGAAAACTTCATAATAGTATTACAATTGTAATGGAAACATGTTGTAGGATACTTGCTACGAGTTTCGTAGCAAACCACTGATCAAGCTACGAACAGCTACGAGCTATGTACCTGCTGCCGACAGATATGACAGCAACGCCCTGGAACACCACTGTTCCTGTTTCTGTTCTTCAAAATTAAACTGTTTTGATATCACGTAGCTTACCTTTATTATAATATATTAAGCTAGGTATGAGGCTCAGACAAAGTTACTGACTATTTTTACATTAAACAAAAAAAAAACACGTATCAAAAATACTTTTCTAAAAAGGCCAAATATTTCATAGGGTTTGAAGAGAGAGACAAACTTAACTTTGCAATTGGACGCCATCTTATCATAACATTCACTTGAAAATTTTGTTTTCACAGTTCAGCAACAGAGCAAAAGTATCTTTACAAGAAGTTGATCTTTTAAGGGTCCTAAGCCGGTCTTTTGAGGCTTTTAAGGGATGAAAATTGAAATTACAGCATTCTAAAAATATATTTGTATTCTATATAACTATATTTAATTTTTAAGAATGTAATTTAGTTTGTATTTTAAAAATAATATAAGATATTAATCAAGCCCATCCAATGAGCTGAACTAACGGGTAACGTAAAATAATTTTCAGATTCAGTTGGGATTGAGACGAAATGTAGGCGATACTTCACATCGTGATGAGATTTCACTATACTCCTACAAAACTAGGAATATTCGGATATGACAAAATAAACTGTAATCCAAATTCTAACTAATATCATAATTTTGGAAGTAACACTTAAGAAACGTAGGTAATATTTAAAAATACAAACTGAACAAACGAAACTGCGATTTAATATACTACGTACGCCATCTATTGACGAATCTGTCTGTCTGTTATACAATCAGGCTTAAATCACTAAATTTTTATTGCGAAAAACATACCTAAAATACTTAGTAAACAAATGTGTGTGCCTACGCCATCTATCGACGTGGGGGTAAAGTGCATGTCGAGAATGTGAAATAAAACCTAAATACATGTGGTAAATTGTTATATCACGTGGAAAACTTATTGAATATATCGAAACAATATAATAGATATATTAAATTTTTACACTATACACTTAAACTGTAATTCGTATATTATTTATAGCTGAGTCCGACCTTTATCGACATTTTAATGGCCCATAATTTAGTGTCAACAACTATTGCATTCAGACCTTTTGGCAAGCTTTCATATTATTATTATTTATTTTAAACGTACTTGTATATAGGTGAAGAACGATTTGTTGAAAAAAAAATAATATACACCATATTCAAGATCTGCACCAATGGATTCAAATATCAGTATGTTTCATGCTAAAGACCCGCTGCCAATGATTTTGAAATATCAATTTAGTCCATACTAAAGACCAGTAGTGAATTGTTTATAATTTACTAAAGACTTCAGACACAGCGTTCAGTTTCAAAATATCAATGTGTTTCAAACCAAAAACCAGCTATAAATGGACTCAAAATATAAATTCAATTACAGAAGACCTTTCTAATATCAATGTGTTCCATATTTGTTTCTCACTATACACAGTTTTTTCACAGTTAATATTGAAACACTCTGTCTATTGGTTTAAATAATTGGTAATTATAGGAATGTATATGTATTGTATAGTTGAATATCACAACTTTACTTTGTAACACTCGTTCATAAAGCAAATAAATCAATGAATTCCATATTATAGATGCAAAAAGCAAATGGTTTAAAATATCAGTGTATTCCATATTAAATACCGAAGTTATAGAATTTATACTTTTGGTACAAAATACAGATAATGATCAACTAGCTTATATTTAAAATATATTAAAGGTATAGTAGTGTAAATTGTTTCGGCCATATTGTATTTTCGTGCATCAAGTGCAGTACTGAAGTGTCGATAGTCGAATCACATCCGCTGTATAATGACGAAGATATTGAACGAACATCAATATTTATTATTCAAATTATTTTTTATTGCCGGTTTTTATTGAAAATATAAAAAACAATATACACTTAATGTATGTATTATACACATAAACATTTCTCTTGAATCACTCTTTTATTGGTGAATACGGCATTAAAAAAAAGCAGTGATGGCCCAGTGGTTGAGACTTCAAGTCTTACTCGGGAGGTCCGAGTTCGATCCCCCACACAGGCACACACCTCTGACTCTGAGTTATGTGTATGTTAAGCAATTAAATATCACTTGCTTTAACGGTGAAGGAAAACATCGTGAGGAGACATGCACGAGTGAGAGTTCCCTAAAGTTCTCAAAGGTGTGTGAAGTCTGCCAACCCGCACTGGGCCAGCGTGGTGGACTATGGCCTAATACCCTCCTCATTCTGAGGAGGAGACCAGGCTCAGCAGTGGGCCTTTGACGGGTCGCGATGATGACCGCATTAAAATCTGTCGAGTAATTCAAAAGATCGAAGCGTACAAAGAGCGGGAAGCGACTTTGTTATACTATGTAAAAAAATTACGATTTTACACATCTTAGACAACAAGCCGAACAGTATTTGGGGTTAGCGACTTAAGTACACTTTTACAGAGCTCCTTTACAATGCATAAACTCTCGCCTCCACTGCTCGAACTTGTTATATAATCATTATTTAGCTTAAAACATTATCAACAATTAGGGTAACATTTCCTCACACTTTATTACGTGATGGAATTACTCGTCAAACTGCCCTAGATCTCTCTTAAAAAGCCCGATAATTGGAGAAGCTATTAGCTAATTAAACTTTATCACCAGTGTTGCTAGCATAAACATCAACGCAGGTAAGACAAATATCAGTTTCAGTAAAGTAATTACATAGTATATTTTAGTTTAGAGTAATAAACGATGGCTATTATAATTAGTTCGTACATTGTGGCCAGTGACGAGCGAAAACATGCTGAAATTAGGCAAAATTAAATGTTCTACGGTGTGAAAATGTGCAAACATTGCTTGTGGTTGGGAATGTTATGTAATTCTTGAACAATAATGTTATAGGTGTGGTAACATTGAATTTCAATCGAATATATACTACTAAATATATAATTTTATTTATCATTTAGATAACGAGGTGGAAAAGGCCTTGTAAACTATTTGTATAATTGCAATATAATTTCCGTTGATACATTTTTAACAAATCTCCTGTTCGTATATTTGCAATATAGTTTCCGTTGACACATTTATAACAATTCTCCTGTTTTTATATTGCAATATAATTTCCGTTGATACATTTATAACAAATCTCCTGTTAGTATATTTGCAATATAGTTTCCGTTGATACATTTATAACAAATCCCCTGTTCGTATATTTGCAATATAGTTTCCGTTGACACATTTATAACAATTCTCCTGTTTTTATATTGCAATATAATTTCCGTTGATACATTTATAACAAATCTCCTGTTAGTATATTTGCAATATAGTTTCCGTTGACACATTTATAACAATTCTCCTGTTTTTATATTGCAATATAATTTCCGTTGATACATTTATAACAAATCTCCTGTTTGTATATTTGCAATATAGTTTCCGTTGACACATTATAACAATTCTCCTGTTTTTATATTGCAATATAATTTCCGTTGATACATTTATAACAAATCTCCTGTTAGTATATTTGCAATATAGTTTCCGTTGACACATTTTATTTAAAAATCAGTGTTTTTATTTAAAATGATGTTTCCGTTGGAACATTTATAATATATTTCCAGTTCATGTATTAGGTAGTTTCATATAGTTCCAATTCCTAGAAATGTTCAATAGGAAATGTGTTAGTAGTAGAAGTCAATCCCCATTTTTTACTTTAGTAATGATGAACTTAATCCTGTTTCTAGTATAAATATGCGAAGATTATTCCTATTGGTTTATTTTGTACATAGTTTTCGTTGGAATATTTGCAAAGTAGTTCCCCTCAGCATATTTGAGACAGACACAGTACACATTCATAATAATTATAAGTGTAAAAAATACCAACGGTAACTATGTTGCAAACATAATATACGACACATAGTTTTAATTAATATATTTTGAACAGTATTGTATACCTAGTAATTAAAAAAAAAGTTTTATTTATAAATTTGGGACAAAGTTCCCGTTGACATATTTTGAACCCTACTTCCGTTGGTATATTTGGGTTAAATACATTTTGTTTATTATTTTCTTATGAAAATATCTTAAAATTCTATCTCTCTAACTATCTTAACTATCTTTATTTCATGACTATATGTTTTATAGTTCCATTAGTTACAAATAATCCAGCAAATCGATAATATGTTATCTACATATTAGCTTTACCGCACAGTAACACGCACAAGACAATAATAATATGCACTTACAATGGAACACCGAGTAACCAATTTTTTTTATTTTTTTTTATTATATAATGGGCTTACTCTTGACCCTAGTCTAGAGCAGAGACGAGGTCGAAGATGGAGCGAGCTCGCCCAGAAGAAGCCTGTTCACTCGCGCTTTAAAAACATTCGGGTTATATTTTCTCGGAAATACAAACGCCGGCAGGGAATTCCATTCCTTGGCCGTGCGCATTAAAAAAGATGATTTGAAGCGCTTTGTACGAATAAAGGTATATTAATCAGGTGAGGATGAAAGCCTGCGGTGTGTCTGTAAGTCCGATGGAATAAAGGAGATGGGGGTATGAGCTCGTGCAGCTCCAGGGCACACTCCCCAAAGTACAATCTGTAAAAGACCGTTAGACTGGCAACTTTTCTTCGATGAGCCAGAGTGTGAAGAGACTTCACCAAACTGGCGTTACCGAATAGCCTCTTGGCTCTGCGTTCCACTGAGTCCAGTGTGGCGAGTTGATATTTAGCTGAGCCATCCCACAAGTGACTGCAATATTCCATGCACGACCGGACTTGAGCTTTATACAGTGTTAGAAGCTGTCCAGGCGTGAAATTATAAAATATTAAACACTTACATCAAACCTAGTAATGGAGACCCAGCATCACGACACCGCACCACTGCACGGACATAATGGTCACCAGGCGAGCACCGTTTGGCAACTGGCTCAAGTCTATCGGAATAGAGGTTATATACAGTCTTGAAATAAAATAAAGGTACTATCCGCGGTTATAGACATCTATACTCTATACTGTTATGGAAAGATTTGATTGTTTGTATGTTTGTTTGTTTGTTGCGAATAGGCTCGAAAAGTACTGAACCGATTTTGAAAATTCTTTCACCGATAGAAAGCTACATCTTTTCCGGGTAACATAGGCTATGTGGTGTTGCCATAAATTTTCTAATTAAAAAGATAAGTGCCATAACCTGGTCATTTTGTAAATTGAAGGGTTTCTCAGGAACTACTAATACGATTTTAATTTTTTTTTACAGATAGAAAACTACACTTTTCGTGAGTGACAAAAGTGATTTAGTGTTGCCATATATATGTCGGAGAATAAGTAAAAGATTATCGATTAATCGAATCGTTATCGCTATCTGTGGCATTAGAATAGGGTAGTGGTCACTTCCGTTGTTTTGACAGTCTCGATCCTTTATATGCCATCGACAGTCTGACAGAAGTCTTAGTCGTGCGCGGTCTGTCAAGAAGTGAAGTAGTGTCTGAATAGTGATAGTGTTGTGTTAGTGCTAGGAGTGCTGTCCGATCAAGGTCATGTGAGTACCTTACAATGTAATTACCTCGTCTTGTGTTAGGTTAGGTTTATGTGCGATTAACCTTAGGTTTAAACAGAGAGCCTGAGCAGTGGAGGTGTCGTAATTACTTAAAGGAATTCCTTAAGCCTACACCTTGGTCACAAGTCCAAGGCGCTGCTTAGGTTTCTCTCGTAATTGTTAGAGATCATATTTGATCATT
This sequence comes from Limenitis camilla, assembly GCA_905147385.1. NCBI lineage: Eukaryota > Metazoa > Arthropoda > Insecta > Lepidoptera > Nymphalidae > Limenitis > Limenitis camilla. The sequence goes on from LR990248.1 coordinate 10,717,749, forward strand.
TATCGGTTCAATAGGAGTATCTACGTTGCGTTTACTCAATATTCCATTTAATACCATCACCCCCTTTCAGTGTTCCCCAATATTCCCCATCTTCCTCCTTCCATTTCCTTTCACATCATTTTAAAATCCCCGACATATATTTTTTTCTCAATTATAATATTGCTTTAAATACCCGGAGCGAAGCGAGGGCAGGCCGCTCGTATATTATAAAATCTGAACCGCCATTTTTAAAAGATTACATTAATCTGTAACCGGTGGGTAGCATAAAAAATTTACGAACCGGAAGCATTCCATTTTGAAACCCTTAAGATATATTAGGGCGACTTAATTAGATCTCTGACAAATCTCTACAATTTAGAGCTTTGCTCCGAGATCTGACTTTAAATACGATTTTGGTTATTTTACCTTAAAGGAATACGTATTATGTCATAATAAAATGCCTTTTAGACTGTCAAGCAGCACCTAGGACTTGTGACCCAACTATACCTCCGCTAAACTAAATTTAAAAATAAACACATTTCTCAGTGAAGCTTACATTGCATCATTAATTTATACTATATCAGTACATATATTCTTCATTGCTCTCAAAATATATATTAAGCAAAGGCGGACGTATCCCTAGAAGAAATTTCTTCCAGACAACCTTTTACTATTATATTGCAGACAGGGTTTTATGGAAAATAAATACTTATGTTACCTAAAATAAATGTATATAATTTTACTATAGATATATTTATTTAATTTTAAAATTGGTTTGCCTGTTTATGTACAGTTCCTCTCTCCAAGGTTTGCCTGGAAGAGGTTGATTTAGCGATAAGGTCGCCTTTGCATGCCTCTTAAAATCAGTCTGACTATCTCTAAACTATCCTAGAATATATTCTTACAATATTATAGTTGCTGCCTACTTATTTTGTCCCCTCCTCCCACTAATTGTCAGCTCCTATCACGATCTTATACTTTATACTTCAGTATAAGATTAGTATCTTTCGCAAAGTGAGGTTGCCTTTCCACCAGAGATGTGCGAGGATGATGCAGCGAGTGAAGTGTTTGTTAAGAACCAAAACCGCTTCATATACTTAGCCTCGCTCAGAGTGTGTCAAATGAAGTGATTCTATTGGTTCTTAACAAACACATCTCTCGCTGCTCATCCTCGTTAGTCTGGAGGATAAGCAGCCTCAAATGGGGGAGATTATAAATCAAATTTGTAAACTCAAAATAAAATATAAAAAAAGTATAAAGCACACACACAATTCCTTTAATAAAGTAAAATGTTATCCAACATATACTAGTATAATTTAATGAGTTTCTTCGAAGGGGAATTTTAAATAGACCCCAATCTGTACCAATAAGGCTATATTAAGGATCGGACGTCAGGGTCACCATTATATCAGAGTGTAAGGGACAATCCTGCTTTAACATTAACAAACTATTTAACCACGAATAGAAAGAATCAGAATTAGAATCATGACCTGGTTTAATGAATTTTTGTATTCATGAAATCCTAATTTTTTTCGCTTTGGGAATTAATATTCCAAGTATATCGGTAGAAATAGGTTTAAAGATCTGCTTTACATTAACTCTGGCCTGCATTATTCGACGTGAATCACCATTTTTTTTTTAAAGGATTACTAGCAGTATGGATCACATACTACTAGTATTCCCTTTACCCCTCCTAGTAAGCTAAAATGCTTGTGTCAGGAGCAGGCCACAACAGTAGAGCAATATCCGGGATTTGAACCCACCACTAAGCTACTCAATAACAATATCAAACACCCCCATGGCCTACTATAATGGAAACTGTTTCCGCTAGTTATAATTAATGTAATTAAAATATTTTTTAAATATATTTGTACCCTCCTCCTATCCTTTCGCACGCCGCACCGCATGATACATAACCCGTAAATCAGTGCATCGCCACACTCAGAGCGAGGATCCGCACAAGCGCTTTCTTAACTTATGCTTGTGACTTGTGTACACCTTGGTTTCAACCTACATTTTGAATCACTAGAACACCACCAGGTAGGCGAGCAAAAATACAGTCCACTTTAATACAGTACTTTCTTCTCGCCCTTTAAATAGCCGCAACATTCTTTACACCCTTCGTTGATATAATCAATATTTAATCTATGGTAGAATTAGAATGTACTGCAATAAAATTTATAAATACTCGAGTTGGTAGTGATATTATAAATTCAACCAATAGAAAACGCTAACCGAAAAAAAGAGAGCTTTACTATCATGATACACAATCACGAAGTACCAAAAATTCTTCATGATCGGATCTGCACGTAAGTGGTTCCGAATTAATTGATTAAAACTGTACATTATTTATGACCCATAGGATTAACGCTTATTTTATTTTTAAATAAATATATTCCCTTTTATCCCGCCACCCGTTGAAGCGTAGTCTCCCTATATAGAATACTTATCATTTTAATATCGGCCCCTATAAGAGCTGAATGGAGTCAGGTGGGACAAAGATCACTTTATATATTATGAGTATTATATATTGCTTTTTAATTTGTGATGTGCTATCGCTTTTGAAAATTAAAGAAGATTAATTAAAACTATGAAACTGAATGATGACTGATGAAACTTATCATGGCCCTGACTTCATTCTCTATTTTAGTTTTCAATATTAACATAATCAATTTATATATTACGAACTCCCAGAGACAAACGATCACATATCTCGACATGCCCTTCATCCACTATTCTAACCCCTTTAAGCTTATTCTTTTCGAAATAATGCGTAATCTATGATCGTTTTCAAGCTTTAGTCTATCAATTTACCAAAATTTCATCAAAAAGAAGCTGTTTTCGAGATCAGAACTGTCATGGAATCTTATGATAAAAATATTCTTTCCTTATTGCTTTCATTATACCTATTAACTATTTATTCGTGCCAGTTTCGCAGGGTTTCTTTACTATAATATGCGTGTACTTTACATAAACGTTCCTCTTGAATCACTCTATTCATTAGTGAAAACCGCATTCAAATCCGTTGCGGTTTAAAGATCTAACTGTAGAGACAGCGGGAAGCGACTTTGTTTTGTATATACAGATCAACTTTTCGTATTAATTACTTAAATATACTAGTAAAGTCATATGTAAATACAAATAAAATGTTGTCTATCCAACATATAACATGTTTAGCAAGTATTTAGAGTACTCTATCAAAGTCGGTCCATTCGATTTTCTATTTCTTTGATCGTCCGAGCGCGAGGGTCCTGACTCTTGAACATAAACATAATTATCTTCGCGTTACTAAGCAATGCTACATTTTACATTTTGTACTTTATATAATTTATACTATGGGTTTACTATCAAAATTCGAATACAAAAAAAACTTTCTCTTTTTCTCTTTTTTTCGCTTTCTCCATCTGTCTATTCTTTTCTATTTGCCCTCTCTCCCAATTATCTTTTTATTCATTTACCTAAAAAAAGGATTAATAGGTGAAAAAAGAGTTCTCGTATTATCCCGTTTACCTCAAAGTCTCAAAGTCCTAATTATTCATATCAAATCAAATCATTTCTTTGCCAGAATGTTGTACATGTGATGTTATTATCAAAGGAAGAGACCAAACATTCAACTAAATTAATAGTGTGCAAATTCCAAATTAAGTTTATAAAAATAAAATAGAAATGTCAAATTAAATTAATACAAATAAAAAAATATCAAGAATAAATTAAATTAGCTAGATTAATAAGTAAAAAATCTTAAAACCATCCTCATAACATAAATTAAAATTATCAATTAATAATTACAATAACAATTCATTAATGTCGTAATAGCATTTTTCCAACAACCACTCATTAATTTTTATCTTAAACAGATTTTGGTTAAGAGTTTTAATTCATTCGGCAGCTTGTTAAATATTTTGATAGCCATGCAATACGAACTTTTCATATACGTATTTCTACAACATTTCAATAGGATCAGCTTATTGGGAATTCGAATTGACCTACAAGTATCTCTATCGCAATTTCTCTGAAAGTACTTTGGATATTGTTTTACAAAAAAACATGGAATTGGGAGTATACGCAATTTATTAAATATTTGCTTGCAACATTACAAATAGCCCTTATGCATTTCTTTTGGAGCCGAAATGCTCGAATGGCATTAACAGAATTTCCCCACAATATTAAACCATATGACAAGACAGATGATACATAGCCGTGATAAGCACTTAATACTGCATTTATCGATATCGTTTGAGCTAGACGTCTTAACGCATAAATAAACCTGTCTAGCATTCTACATATTTACTCAACGTGTGCTTTCCAATTACAATTTTTATCATATATGATGCCTAAAAATTTTAATATGTCAACTTCTTCAATGCTGGTAGTGTTATACGTAATATTTAATGTCAATGTTTTTGTATTGTAATATCCAAATTGCATCAGTTTGGTTTTATTTAAATTTACTTGTAAGTCATTCCTATCCAGCCACTTAATAATATCCTTTAAAGCGTCATTAATCTCTTCTTCATATGTCATAATATTTTTACACTTTACTAATATCGTAGTATCGTCAGCAAATAATACACCAGGATGAATTGTAGTCGTCGTAATGGCATTAATGTAGCTTAAAAAAAGAAAAGGCCCCAATATACTACCTTGAGGTACTCCCCTCCTAATGTACTTGTATTGAGATTTGTAAGCTATTTTTGTATTATTTTCCACGTTAGAAATTTCTGTGCACACTTTCCTGTTACTAAGATAGGATTTTATCCAATCTATCCATCATTCTAATTTGTCAAGTAATATATCGTGATTAACATAGTCAAAAGCTTTTATCATGTCAAGAAAAATAGCTGTAATTGGTACTTTGTCATTTAAGTTATCGTCAATAATTTTTTTTAAATAGAAACAAGCCTCTCTAGTGGAACTATTGTTACGGAATCCAAACTGTTCATTGATTAATAATTGTTTGGAATCAAAAAAACCTTTTAAACATTTTAGCATTGCCTTTTCTACTATTTTTGCTAGAATGGGTATCAAAGTTATCGGTCGGTAGTTATTTATGTCATGGCGATTATCCTTTTTAAATAAGGGTTTTATAACTGATATTTTCAACTTATTTGAAAATAGTGGTCCACATAGGTGATATGCACATTTCTTTAGAATATCGGTCCTTATCTCGTCATAGCCCACAGCTTCAGTAGCATTTAACGAATTTATAATACCTAAAATGTCATATAGATCTGTAAGCTTTATAAAAATGGAATGTTCATTTGATGAATATGAGTATGACTTATCAACTAATTTATTAGAGTCATATGTATTGTTACCTAAATTAATAAAAAAGTCACAAAAAATTTCACAAATTTCAATTGGATTACTACATGTCCCAGTTTCTGTCGTAATTAAAGAAATGTCAGTATGTTCTCTTGGTAAACCTAGATTGTCATGAATAAGTTCCCAACTTGCTTTACATTTATTTTTTTGTTGATTAATATATTCTGTGTTGTGTAACTGCTTCGACTTGTGTATACATTTTTAAATAAATAATTGTATTTTAAAAAATATTTTTATTTATGTTTTTATTCAATCCTGAAAGTCTATATGTTAAGTGTAATCTTCTTTTCTGTGTGCTAGATTTCCTAATACCTTTTGTTATCCATTTTGTTTTATTAATGTTATTATTGATTTTTACCCTCTTTTTTGGAAAACATAGTACATAAAAAAGCGTTAAAACATCATGGAATGAGTTAAATGCTTCGTTAGCATTTTCTGTGTCTTTGATATCTGAAAAAACTAAGTGCAGAGATGCATTTTATAAATTTATTAACATTTTCCTTATTGAAATCTCTTCTATACTCATAACATGTAGTCTTATATATCACTTTGTTTACTTTTATTGTTAAAGTTTGTGCGGTGTCATAGTCCGAAAGACCTAAGTGGTGGATTTCCGCAGTGGATGACTTAATATTGCTGGCTATTAGGTCTATGCACAAAGATAATCTTGGTGGGAATGTAATGCCCTACATATATACTACATATATATGCCCAATAAATTGTATGAATAATCATTTGGTCTGTCTTTATCTCACCTCTTTAAATCTCTATCCTCCTCGATTCGTAGGAAGAGAGTGAAGAAAGATACCCTTCCTTTTTTATCACTCGCTATATACCTATTTATTCCGCTCTTTTCACAATCTTTGTCTCGTTCATTACTCTCCATATCTCTTATTAAATCTATATATGCTACTCCTGTCCCTTCCTGCGCCTACCTTCTTCTTCTATCTCCCTCTCCCTTTCACTCACACACAAATCTAGAAAAACTAGATGCAATGAAATAAATTTCTTTTTCCTTTTCTTTTTTTCTAATCTGTCTTGCCACAGGTAAAACACAATTTTTTTTTACAAAAAATAGTTTGCGAAAACTTTGCGACAAGTGAAAATAAGAAAAACAAATAAAAAGTATCTAAGTTTTCCTCATCGGAACATCAAGTATTGCGTATTGGCGGAAAATAGGAAAGTCCACAAGAAGTTGACCTTGTTGAGCCGTATATCCGCGCTTATAAAACTGCTATACTAAATTATATACTATATCCCAGTTTACAAGAGATAGCGTTAATCAATTCAAGCGTTTTTAAAATAATTTATTTTTGATCCGAAATGTTTTCATTTTAAATTAAAGGAACAATAATTTAAGATTAACTTATAGACATAATATAATGTATATATTGGCGCGTAACTTAGACTTAGGTTAGCCTAACCTCAGATTTAAACAGATAATCTGGGCAGTGGAGGTGAGTGGTAGCACTTATGTGGTAGGGCAGCCCTTAAGCCTACACCTTGGTCACGAGTCCAAGGGACAGCTTAATTAGGTTCCTGTCTTTAAAAAATCATAATGTTTAGTTATTGATCGGTTCAGTAGCAGTATCTACGTTACGTTTACCCAATAGTCCATTCAATATCACCCCCCTCTTAGTGTTTTTTATACCTCATCTCCTTCGTTCTATCTCCAAGTTATAAATTTAATAAACATTCTATATTTGTTAATAACTTTCAACCTTTATTGCTATATCGGTGTATGACTTGTTTCCAAAGACTTCAACGATCACAGAGCTCAACGTGTACTTTATCCTTTTCAAGTCCTATTTTTGCAATAAAACGTAGCCTATGTCCTTACCCAAACTCTAATCTATCACTGTACTCAATTTCATCAAAATCGGTTTACTAGTTTAAGCGTAAAAGACAAAATTACTTTTATATTTATAATATTTTAGTTAGGACTAGTCGAGTCATTTAAGCTTCTCTTTAATAATATTCTTCTGAAATTCGATTTAAAACTTGCAACAATACAATTGTGAAAACCGTATCCAATTTCATGCAGTAATTTTGGCTTGATGCACCAATAAACAGGACAGGATCAGACAGGTTTTGGATTTTGACAAATTTCAACAAAGTCTGTCTAGTTATTGTTAACGCTCTCACTAACGCCATCTATTCACAAATATTTATAATTACACTGCTAAAATAAGTGACTTTTGTCTTTTATTAGTATTTAATAATACACACACCTTTTGTATTTTTTACAAAATATTAGAAAATTATTAGTACCTAAAGTTTATTCTATAAATTAAAATATTTCATTTATATAAAATCGATTTTATAAATATTTGTAACAGCGATTCTCTCAACAAATTAATTTTTATATCATATTCGCTCTTGTAGACTCATATTACGAGTATATGTTCGCTTACAAAAGATATCAAATTATATTATCCTCAGCGTAGTACAAGTGAAAAGAGGTAGCGAGTTAACAACTGGCGATGCAATATTTTATATCTAATACTAATAATATATAAAGCTGAAGAAATTGTTTGTTTGAACGCGTTTATCTCAGAATCTACTGGTTCGATTTGAAAAATTCTTTCGGTGTTAGATAGCCCATTTATCAAGGAAGTCTATAGGTTATATATCATCACGCTACAACAGATAGGATCGGAGCTACACGCGGACGAAGTTGTGTGGGTTGACTATTACCATATAATCTGTAACTCTATTAAAAAGATAGTAGTACCTTTTCTTTTATTCTAAGACTGTATATAACCTCTGTTCCGATAGACTAGCCAGTTATCAAACGGAGCTCGCCTAGTGACCATTATGGGTGTGGTGTGGTGTCGTGATAATGGGTCACCATTACTAATTATGCAGTAAGTGTTTAATATTGCTTACTCGGTGTTTTAAGTGTATATTATTATTGTCTTGTGCGTGTTACTGATATCAGTCCTATGAAGATAACATAAACAAATTTAAAATACAAAAATCGCTATATAAAACGCTGTCTGTCTCACTTTAGATCCAACCCAACGAGTCGCTCGACCGAAACGTATTGACTGCCTAATCGGAAGGAATTCTCTAATAAGAACCAATCTCGAATACCTCGCAGATAGATTGCTGAGCTATTGTTTTTATTATGACACTTATATAGGTTATCTATATATATTTAAAACTAAACTAGACTGACAAGCAGTGATGGCCCAGTGGTTGAGACTTCAACTCTTACTCGGGAGATCCGAGGTTCGATCCTGGGCACACACCTCTGACTCTGAGTTATGTGTGTTTTAAGCAATTAAATATCACTTGCTTTAACGTTGAAGGAAAACATCGTGAGGAAACCTGCACGAGTGAGAGTTCCTTAAAAGTTCTCAAAGGTGTGTAAAGTCTGCCAACTCGCACTGGGCCAGTGTGGTGGACTATGGCCTAATACCTATCATTCTGAGGAGGAGACCCGGCTAAGCAGTGGGCCATTGAAGGGTCGTGATGATGATTTAAAACTAGCCAACTCGCCCTCGCTTCGCTTCTTCAATGCGTAGTATGTCACTGATGTGCAGTAGACACCACCATCTCACTCACTCGAACACCTCGTTCTGAAGTTATGCTATTTTATTTATATAAATGCTCTTTATATACTTACTCTTACACTTCACTATAATAGTTATCTAAATAGATATAATAGTATTTTGAATACATAGTTTTTGCGCCAGAATTTCCCTGAAATCAAGCAAATATTTAAACTATGACAACACTTTGAAACGACCTTGAGTACCAGTCACTCAATAGTAGAAATAATATTTGTGATTTTACTTAAATTTATTTAGGAGTCATATTTAGGGTTCCGTACCTCAAAATGAAAGGCTCCGTTATAGCTATATTATTGCGTTATTTGTCCGTCTGCCTTTCATTTGTATCAAAAAAAATTCCGCAGGTTAAGCGAACGCAATCAAAGGATCCACAGCAATTTACGCCACATATATTAATATTTTGATCCTCACATAGAAATCAAAACCAACAGTGTACTTCCCGTTGAACTAATATTATAAAGAGGTAAGGTTCGTCAGGTTGTAGGGGGTAAACTTTGGATTTACTGAACCGATTTTGAAAATTCTTTTACCAACAGAAAGCTACATTATTTGTGAGTATCATGGGCTATATATTACCTGAAAAACGAAAAGCTTTTTCGTGATTGTCGGATTTGCTGCAGTAAGTCAGAGTACAAACGGTCGAACGAAAACGTTTCTTACGAATGCTGCCTTAACGATGAGAGATATATGATTGAGTTCTAGAGAAAAATAGTAGATTTTGATAATCCTTACAAAAAATCCAACGGAGGTTATGTCTATGTTTTAGATTTTAGTCACAAAAAAATATTTACTGTTGTTTTTGTGTTAGTTATTGTCAGGACAAGGTTTGTATTAAAGAAAATTGAGTGAGACAGTGTAGGTTAGGCAAGAGAGTTAGCGAATGAGTGTGTGAATAATTTGAATACACCTCAGTGAAGCGAGGATGGGTTGGCTATAGTTAATAAATTGATTGCAACTTATGTCGACGTACAAAAATTATTCGACGTCAAAATTAAGTGTGTTCCTCAATTGAACGAAACTTTTAATATGTTAGATAGTGTTTTTTAGTTCATTAATTGTAACACGGACAGACGGACAAAACGGCAGTGAAAATATAAAAGTAATATAGACCTTAGCAGTGACCTTCCAGCATTGGAGTGTAATTGCGACAGTCGTAATCTAATTCCACTTCGATTACTACTGATTGGTTTGCTTATTTAGGACATTTAATCTAGTTACTGAGGCTAGAAATAACTCGTATTTCTAGCTTCGGTATTATAGTCTAGCCTTCCCGCCCTGGCTTTGCGCGGGTGCAATCTTATAATTAATTCTCAATATATTGCTGTATAAAAATATTGAAGCGTTCAATAAATATTTTGTTGTTATCCCACAGGAACTATGATTTTTTTGGGGTGAAATGTAACCTATGTACTTTTTCAGATTATAAAGTATCTGTCTGCCAAATTTCATCGAAATCCATTCAGCCGTTTTTGTGTAATTAAGTAACAAATATCCAAAATTTCCCAACATACAAACTTTTTGATTTATAATATTAATGAGACTACTATTTTAGTCGTGTACTCTAAATGCTCATTCATTCTCTGGTCCACTCTCATGCTGACTCAGTTGCAGACAGACAGAGAAGTCTCTGCACACACTCACTCACTCACCTAATCGTTTTATTATACACTCAAGAGTCTATGAAGATAATTTACGAATTCACTTGTCATTTCTATATAAACCAATGTAAATACTTTGAACATTAAATAAATAAATTAAACTTACTCGCCCACTCCCTCGCTTGCTCCCTTTGCTTGTTTACTCACTCACTCTTTTATTTGTCATGTGCGATGCGGGAACGAAACAATGTTTGACACATTGTGAGTCATTGAGTTTTTCAAATTTTACAATATTTCATAAAGCCCCCTTTAAATTTTTATTTTGTTATTTTTAGTATTTGTTGTAATAGGGGCAACAGAAATACATTATTTGTGAACAATTCAACTGTCTAGCTATCACGGTTCATGAAACACAGCCTGGTGACAGACAGACAGACGGACGGATGGATGGACAACGGAGCCTTAGTAATAGGGTCCCGCTTTTACCCTTAGGGTACGGAACCCTAAAACGAAATTGCATAAAAAGGATGTTTTCAATAAAATCAACAAATACCAATCAAACCAAATTTAAAAATATTCATAGAAATATATTTTTTATTAGAATAATGGGAAAGGATTTATTAGAGCTATGAAAGGCTCAATCCTATATTGTGTTCAACGTTTCAAATTCGAGTTAATTTTTATCCCAATTTTAAATCGGATTCTATTTACTATCTGCGAATCCCTTTAAATGTAATGCTACTTTAAGAATTCTTTAGATTTACGTTAGAATACTATTCCCCTCTGCCGCTGGGAGAGCATCTCGTAAGAGCCAACTAAACTAACTGTGGAGAGATGTGTTCACCGTCTGGCTTGCGACTACTAGCATTTGAATCCGACCGCCAAGAGCCCACCCCTCCCCTCATCTCCCATTCCATTAATGTGTGTGTTCCCGATCAGGACCCACTGAAACCGCAGTATTCTTCTGTGCTCACCCACTCTATCTTCGAGCGGTAAAACAAGAGACACCATCAGGTGGATCGTCTGTTCGTTGGCCCTCTATATGCCATAAAGAGTTACCAAGCAGTGCCAAGGGAAATAATACACAGGAACAGCATAGAACATATACTCTTCCTACCCTTCCTGTCCCTTTTCCTCCTGTGCTCACTCTCACCACCTTCGGTCAATTATGAACTCCCGCAATCATTATATATTTATTTTTCGAAAATTTTTGTACATCCGTATCGAATGTCCAATACTAAGGTAAAAAGACCAAGTACGGGGAAAATGAAATTATTAAGATATGGCAACACTTGTTTGTAATTTAACAACGAAGTATTGAGTTAAAATCGATCTGAGATACTAATTTTGTGATTTCAAAAGATAAATTTGCTCGCTCTATCTCTTCATAATAATGTTGGTATGGGATCGTTCAAGTATTACGTTAGCATTAAAAGGGGATGGGGGGTCCTTGCTTTTCTAATTTTGATGACATGCGGGATGGAGGCTGCATGGTGATTACGTCAGCTATGAAAACGTGAATATCAGGGATATTCACACAGAACAGAATGAGGGCTTTGCTTACTTTTGTTGACAAGGAAGACAGGGGGGTCGATAATAGCAATAAAACCTGCTTACGTAATACTGCTTATAATAATTGAAAACATAGTAATATAATGAAAAGGTAGTATAAATATTAAATTCTATTCTAGAGCAGTGAATGTCCATCGAAGCTTGGCTTAGTATTGGAATCAATTGAAGCATTGTGCATACAGAATGAATAAAATGTATATAAATGGCTTTCAAGTGCCATATTCCATTTTTACATATGTATTTTATATTGAAACTAAAATAAAATAATATGTTGATATTGGTTTTTGTATAAATTATATCTGAAAACTGTCCGTGGCTTGCATATATTAATAAATATATATGAGAAAATTTAGTAATAAAACAATCTACACGTCTCTTTTACTTTGAAGGTAAGCAGTGATACGCTCTTACTTCGCTGAGGTATATTTAAATCGTTCACTTACTTACTGCCTTAAATACGCATAAATATGTTACGTTTAATTTCTATAATATAATGGATGGTGGGACTAATTTTCAGAGATCAATACCATCTTACCAAATATTTTCTATCGCACTCACTCTTTTGTCCAAAAAGAGATTTCTCTTTCTTTTGTCCAAGCAATTTAGTGCAATCGTTCTGAAGTTATGGACGTGTATCCAAGACCAAGAAGTCGTTAGGATAAACATAACTTGTAATTAGAAAATAATGAATATAATACAAAATCTCTCGCTCACTTCTATATAAAAAATAATCTACATGTCTCCCTCACTCAGAAGGTAAGCAGTGTTACTAAAACACAGTTAATCTTATATATAAAAATGAATCCCTATTTCCCTTGGTCACTGCATTACGCGTCAGCGGCTGGACCGATTTCGCTAATTCTTTTTTTGTTGTGTTTGTTATTGTCAGGAGAAGGTTCTCATCTAAAAAAAAATTTAAAAAGTTGCGAAAAATATTAGAAAATTTAAGAAAACTTAACAACCACATTAACTGTTCTAATGTAACGTTTATAGCATTTAACATAACTGTGACTCATTCGACAAATACTCATAGTTAAGACAGGACAACGTCTATCTGGTCAGATAGTAATAAATAAAATACAATACTTAATGATATAGAAATATAGTTATGGCTGCATCATTGTCTTGTGTGAATAGTTCCATATGGGGTAATTACCTTACTTTTTTATTGCCAATTTAATTGCCATACAACGCATGTGCACTTCTACAAACAGTTTATTTGTTTATCTTCGATTATAGGTATGTATTTGGTTGAAGGCCTTTTATAAAATTATAACGCTTCCCTTCGCTGCCTGAACACTAACTACAGTAGATAATAAAGCTAACTTACGTGGACCTCAAGTAGGGTGACCTTAACCACGACACTATAACACTAACTCCCATGTACACTGCGCGACAACACCAGAGAGACTGACTCTAATCTATAGTACTAATGGTTATAATATAATATACTACCGTACCGGCTTCGTACGGGTGGATAATTTTTTTTTAACATTTTGGCTCCCGCATTCTGTCGCTTCCTCTATCGCCGCGTTACTCGCTGCGCTGCGAGGCACCGCGCCGGCGGCCCATCTGGGATTATTTTCTATTTATCTTGATATTTTTATTTCGTAATATCTTTTGATTGGAATGTCCGATTTCAATAATTCAAAAAGTTATTAACAGGTATTGAAACAGTTTTCATTACGAAATAATTTATTTGGATAAGAATTAATACAAAGTTATGGAAAACATGGTCTGGTTTTGATAGGCATTTTTATCAACTTTTAGAATGTAAAAAAGTAGTTATAGTGACTTAACTACAGTAGTTGGACATATGGTCTCGCGGAGTTTTTTGTAGATATTGATACATTCTATAATATTGTATAACATTTTTTTGTTCTATCATCAATATTTTTCTTTTATCGCTAATTTTTTTGCACCTTGTGTTGGTTTTAGTGAGAATTTCTGGGGATCTCTAATTTTTTCTTGTAATAAATATAGCCTATGTTACTCAGGGATAATGTAGCTTTCTAATGGTGAAAGAATTTTTGAAATCGGTCCAGTAGTTTTTATGTTTATTCGTTACATACAAAAATACAAAAATCCAAAAATACAAAAATACAAATCTTTCCTCTTTATAATATTAGTATAGATATAGAAAAGGAACTACCCGCCAACACTAATTTATAAACAGTTATGAACTTGTAAGTTTCGGGCTAACGTTATTAAAAAGTAATCAAAATTCGACGTCAAAATCATTTAATGAAGGTAAGAGTTCATTTATCATTTTGACAGTTAAATGACAGTGACCACTGACCACAACTGATAAGAATAATTTGATGGTTCGGCTTCAGGGTATTGACCATTAAAAAATAAGTATTTACATACAAGAAGCTTTTTTATTTGATAACTATCAGTCAATATTTAATTCAACCAACCCGCGCGACTTCGTTCGCGTGTTGCTCCGCTCCTATGGGTCGTAGCGAGATGTTTAATAGCCTAAGTTACTCCTAGTGACATCACCTATCTGCCAGTGAAAGTCCCGTCAACATCGATTTAGTCATTTTAGAAATTAACCGGAACAAACAGACAGCAGTTGTTGTTGGTATATGTGGTGAGTGCGTGTATACATCCAAATGCACTCAGTAAGACGCGGTTATTTTAATATTACAAACAGACACTACTACACAATGTTATTTATTTGTATGGATAACAATTCGATTTGAAATTCGAACAGAACTTTTTATAAAATATTCGTTATTTTTCAAATAATTCTATTGTAAGTTTGAAAAATATTTCAATTTTTGAAAAATAACTTAATAACGAATACGTAAGTGCAAATTATTCATATTATTCACAATAATTTTTTTTTTATAGTAGACTAGTCGACTACCGTGACTTCGTTCACGTTAAAGTATATGTTAAATTAAGAATATATGTACAAAAATAAAAATAAAGGAGAGAGAGAGAGACTCTCGAAAAAAAAACCGAACAGAGACTGACCATTCTGAACAGAGATAAAGATAAATATTAAAGAGAGAGAAAAGAGACAGGATGAGAGAAAATGATAGTATATAAGAGGAAGAAAGACAGAAATACCGTAGACTTCCTCAATTAAAATCGGATCAGTAGCAACAAAATGGCTATATTCTATTTAATAAAAATGTATATGGCAACACTAATTCACTTTTGTTACTCACGAAAAGTATAGTTTTCTATTAGCGAAAGAATTTTTAAAATCTGGTTAGTTACGACAAAATGGCCATATTCTATTTATTAAAAAATGCATATGGCAACACTAATTCACTTTTGTTACTCACGAAAAGTATAGTTTTCTATTAGCGAAAAAAAAATTAAAATCGGATTAGTAGTTCCTGAGAAACCCTTCAATTTACAAAATGGCCACCTTATGGCACTTAAATGGCCATATCTTTTTAATTAGAGTATTTATGGCAACACCACATAGCCTATGTTACCCGGAAAGGATGTAGCTTCCTATCGGTGAAAGAATTTTCAAAATCGATTCAGTACTTTACGAGCCTATTCGCAACAAACAAACAAACATACAAACAATCAAATCTTTCCTCTTTATATAATAGTATAGATAAGATGTAAACGAGCAGATGGTCCACCTGATGGTAAGTGGCCACATCATGACATCGGCAAAACAAAAGACACAAAAAAACTGGAGGGTACTGTTTTGCCGATGCGCTGCATCCTCGAAAATAGAGTGGGGAGGGAGAATGAAGAGTAGAATGTTGCGGTTTCAGCGGACCTGAGCAAGAGCCCAGAGTTTACTAGATCCGCAGCATTAATGGGATGGGAGTGGTAGGGGGTAAGTCTGGCCCACATGCGGCTCGACCGGAACGCGTCTATGACACTTGGCGGCCGCATTCGCATGCAATTATTTTTTTTATCCATATATTTTTACATAATGGTTTACAATTATTCGAAAGGTTCGTAATATTAATACACAATATTATAATAATAGTAACATATACTATAACAAGTGTTGTGATCCTTTTTTCAGTCTAGCTTCCATTTCTATAACGAGATATCAAATGTGAATGTCAATCTGTATATCTAGATCCATTTTTCATATATTTTCGGTTTTAGTTTGACGGGTCTGAATAATGATGAGCGCTGACCAATCGATATTTTTGATATGTTTACTATCAGAGAAATGTATGTTAAATCTATAATAAAATATATAATAGCTGGGGCATGTGACCGAGGTGCAGGTTTACGGGAACTATTCGGTCTCCCTATCTTATTCACTAAACTATGTAGTAAAGTTTCGAACTGCCTTTGATCCATTGGGAAAGATGTTAAAAGTTGTCGAACCACAGTCAGTCATTAAATATAATATTGAATAGATCAGTACAAAGTCACTAAATATTAAGTCATTGAATATAAAATTGAATAGTTCAGTACAAAGTCACTCAATATTAAGTCATTGAATATAAAATTGAATAGTTCAGTACAAAGTCACTCAATATTAAGTCATTGAATATAAAATTGAATAGCTCAGTACAAAGTCACTCAATATTAAGTCATTGAATATAAAATTGAATAGTTCAGTACAAAGTCACTCAATATTAAGTCATTGAATATAAAATTGAATAGTTCAGTACAAAGTCACTCAATATTAAGTCATTGAATATAAAATTGAATAGCTCAGTACAAAGTCACTCAATATTAAGTCATTGAATATAAAATTGAATAGCTCAGTACAAAGTCACTCAATATTAAGTCATTGAATATAAAATTGAATAGCTCAGTACAAAGTCACTCAATATTAAGTCATTGAATATAAAATTGAATAGCTCAGTACAAAGTCACTCAATATTAAGTCATTGAATATAAAATTGAATAGCTCAGTACAAAGTCACTCAATATTAAGTCATTGAATATAAAATTGAATGGCTCAGTACAAAGTCACTCAATATTAAGTCATTGAATATAAAATTGAATGGCTCAGTACAAAGTCACTCAATATTAGGTCATTGAATATAAAATTTGAATGGCTCAGTACAAAGTCACTCAATATTAAGTCACTGAATATAAAATTGAATAGCTCAGTACAAAGTCACTCAATATTAAGTCATTGAATATAAAATTGAATAGCTCAGTACAAAGTCACTCAATATTAAGTCATTGAATATAAAATTGAATAGCTCAGTACAAAGTCACTCAATATTAAGTCATTGAATATAAAATTGAATAGCTCAGTACAAAGTCACTCAATATTAAGTCATTGTATATAAAATTGAATAGCTCAGTACAAAGTCACTCAATATTAAGTCATTGAATATAAAATTGAATAGCTCAGTACAAAGTCACTCAATATTAAGTCATTGAATATAAAATTGAATAGCTCAGTACAAAGTCACTCAATATTAAGTCATTGAATATAAAATTGAATAGCTCAGTACAAAGTCACTCAATATTAAGTCATTGAATATAAAATTGAATAGCTCAGTACAAAGTCACTCAATATTAAGTCATTGAATATAAAATTGAATGGCTCAGTACAAAGTCACTCAATATTAGGTCATTGAATATAAAATTTGAATGGCTCAGTACAAAGTCACTCAATATTAAGTCACTGAATATAAAATTGAATAGCTCAGTACAAAGTCACTCAATATTAAGTCATTGAATATAAAATTGAATAGCTCAGTACAAAGTCACTCAATATTAAGTCATTGAATATAAAATTGAATAGCTCAGTACAAAGTCACTCAATATTAAGTCATTGAATATAAAATTGAATAGCTCAGTACAAAGTCACTCAATATTAAGTCATTGAATATAAAATTGAATAGCTCAGTACAAAGTCACTCAATATTAAGTCATTGAATATAAAATTGAATAGCTCAGTACAAAGTCACTCAATATTAGGTCACTGAATATAAAATTGAATTACTCAATAGAAAGTATCATAATATAAATTTGACTAGCTCAGATCAAAGTCACAGAACATTTTGTTTGATTAAAAAATTACTTATAACAAACAACATATTAAGTTTCGGAAGCTACAGCCCTACAAATATACGGGTTCAGGCTTAGTAATTGGCCTCGAAATAAAGATTTCGTTCAGCAAAAGATTGAACTTTGTTAATATAAGAGATAACAAGGAAACCCTTTCAATAAGGTCCGCATTCAAGTTTCGGAGTAAATTGTAATTGCTAATCTACTGTTTGTAGCTGGATACAAGTCTATATAGCTTGTTTTCTACTTACAGTATTACCCAACCCTCGCTTAGCTTCGGTATTAATTATTTTATCACTCAACAATATCTTCTGTATCTATATAAAAATCCGCATCAATGTTTATACCCGTTATTTTCAGGACAAGACAATGAAGGTTCTAGATTCGTTCCAAAAATATTACATTCGATTTGACAGCTCTATTATCAAAGGTTTTTAGTTGTTATTGGATTTCGGTTTACCTAATCATAATCTCAGTATATAAGATTTTCTATATACTGAGACTATGATATAGAATTTCAATTCAAAGTTTTAATATATAAACTGTGTCCTGAGGTTACACCCACTATATATCAGATAATTTACACTATATCATTATAAATTATGGCTTATGTGTTATTATGATGTGTAAGCTGTATTATTGTAAAGTTTCATCACAATCCATTCAGTAGTTTTTGCATCCAACCGATTTAAATGTAACTTGGTATACAGATAGTCTAGAGGTTGAGAAAGAACATAGGGTACTTTTTAATACGAAAAAAGTGTAGTAAGGGGTTGAAAATAGATAAATAAAAAAATCATATTTAGTTAGTATCAGTGAGAAGGTAAATAAAAACAATTACCTGAAACGAAATTTCCTTCTACATTGTTTGAAATATAAGACTGGTTCAGGCTCTAGAATTTCAGCTCATTGAAAGATTCCAACGTTCTAAACATTTAATTAAAAAACTCTGAAAGGAAGCAAAATTACTCTCTTTACTGAGGTTTTACCCACAAATAAAACGTACTCTCTTTTTATATAAATACTTTTAATTTAATTGTGAAAGGTTAGCAACACTTTTAATAGTCGGCCCGTCCTGGCTTCGCCCGGGTGCAATTTAACACTTGTATGTAGCCGTAACCAATATGTCTTTGCATTTTAAATCTGTAATATCTTCGAAAATATTCGTTTAAATTCCATGCTGTAAAGGGCCATATTGATCTATATAAAATGCACAATGTACTTAAGGTACCTAATTGGATAAGGGTTAATGTTGTATTGTTTAAAATCGCTTCGTATGTATATAAGTCATTATTTTCGTAAAAAGTAAAGGATAAAAAATGGTTATTGTGGATTATCCAAAAGAGATAGACATATACTATCTTACTATTTTTTGTAGACCTTTTTGAGGTGTACAATACTGTAGTACATTATTTTGATATATCTCGTAGGGTTCAGCCAGCGTTTGCAATGTAAGCGGAAAAAATGTGTTTATTTACGACATCACATTAGAAACCTCTAAAATTATCAGTGTTTCTCTACTATATTATGTATGTATTATACATATAAATCTTCCTCTTGAATCACTCTATCTATTAAAAAAACCACATCAAAATCCGTTGCGTAGTTTTAAAGACCTAAGCATACATAGGGACAGACAGACAGCGGGAAGCGACTTTGTTTTGTACTAAGTATGTAGTGATTTTCTAAATACCTCTACTAGTTCGATGACTTATAATCGCTGTCCCGGTATATTAGAGGCAGTTTGACAAGTAATTTCATCACGTGACTCTTTGACTATAATACTTAGCCTAGTAAGAGAGATCTATTATTACTTAAGATGCACTTATTTTATAATTTGAGATATTTTTTTTTTAAACAAATATCTTGTAGCAGAATATTGTTTTTAATTTTTTTGTAGAAAAACTGAATTAAAAAAACGATAAATAATTTTTTAATAAGTTATTAGTCTGCCTGTGTATATGCCATTCATCTATAACATATAAATGTTGTATTTATGTAGCTTTTAAATTAAAAATTAAGTTCATGTGATGTGATGTACATATATCTTTATATTTTATTTCTCTTTGTGCGGGTATTCGCCATAATAATACAGGATACCTATTCAAAAAATACAGCCCTTTTTGGTGTAAATAATATAATCTAATTCAGACTTATATTATAGCATTAAGCTGGAAGTTATTAGCAAGTAGAAATGGAGCGCACAAAACCGTTATGAGGTTAGTTAAGCGTAAGCGGAGAACTTCTTAGACGCCGTGACGTCATTACTTTATTAGATTTACAATTATATTTTACATTTTACTTTAAAATACAATAAAGTTAAATAAAATAATTAATATTATTTAAATTGTAATAATAATTCGTATATATGAATAAATCATCGAAAAATATATAGATCCTAATGATAATGAATTGTAAAAGAAGTCAAGTCTCGTAATTAAGTGTGCTAAAAATTTGTGGCCGACATATCTATATATTTTACTAGTCAACCCGCCCCACTATGTGTGTAATTTACAACATGTAAACCTCCAAGGTTTGAGATAAAAAAAATATTTTTTTACACACAGTACTTTTAATATTTCCAGGATAAAAAGTTGCCTATCTGTAAATCATGGGTATAAAGTTTCTGGGTGCCAAATTGCATTGAAATCCGTTTTTACGTTACTAACAAATATCTAAACATCCAAACTCATATTTATAACATAAGATAAATATTATCGCTTGCTATGCAATTCTTATTTTAAGTAATTCCATTTATGTGACGACTTTTGGAAGAGCGAGCGAGGAAGAACGAGATCTTCCAACACAAGTAATATAATGCTATAAGGAAGTCTCATAAATGTTACTATATACTATAGTTACTATAATTATGTATACTATATGAAAATGAAACAAACTTTTATTTTATTATTTTAAACTTTATTTTTATTGTTTTTTATTGAAGTGAAACTTCTTTAGAATCGTTGTGATTTCAAACCGGATGCAACGGAAAAAACGACAGGTAAGAGACACAAATACAAAAATGTGTAGGAAAGAATGAGACAGAAATATACATACTATTTTATATTATTATATATATTCATCTCATTCTTTTATCGATTTACTGAAGTTTCACTTCTATCGTGTGTGAATCGCACACAGTTTTTTTAAGTAATTGTTATTACTAAATTACTAACAATACAATCAAAAATAATTCAATAGATATTTATATTCCGTAAACTATAAGTTTAACAAAATTTTAAATTTTCTAGTTGCATTTAATGTGGTTACAGTTTTAGTTTATAGTTTAATCAGAAATCCTGAATTGTTTGCTTTGCGCTACTTGGCGGATGCGGTGCAGTGCCCCTTGATGATTCGATTACATCTCTGATATCTATGATTTTAAATAATTGATAATTATCAATTGATTTTAGAGCCAATGTAGATGATCTTGATTTCCATGGTAATTTATAAGAAAGAAAAACAGAAGAAATGTAACAGCAACTATTAACTAGCTATGTGAAGAGAGGGCAATACAGTAAGTGCTCTATAACATCTGAAATTTTAAAGCAACTTAGTAAAAGTAAAATTTTATTTTTGTATTTACAAAATACAATGTCGTGTGTCATAAAAGTAACACAACATTAAAATGTTTCTATCCGACACTTCCTGGTCGTGTATGCGATAATATTCTTTATAGGCTACGAGATAAGGGTTATATTCCTATAATTATTTATTTTAAAACTTTGTCGCCAAGGAAACTAGTAAAGCGTAATGTTATATTTACACGTTATTTACGTTTATATACTTTTATAGAATGTTTTAAAATGGCAGCTGAAGGGTTTTGTATAAAGTTATATAACACTTGACTTCTTTTTTTTTTTTTTCTGCTCTCAGAAGCAGATTTAAATATGTAGTTATCTTAATACAATTAAACCTTAAGGTGAAACCTCATCACGAACACTCGTCTGTAACGTTACCTCTCAGATTCGAGCATTACTTTTATTTTTTATTTAATTAGAATAGGTACGATAATGGGATGAGAGAGAGAACGATCTCCCATCCCTCTCTCTCTCATCCCATTACTGCTGCGATTCCAGTGAACACCGGGTTCTTGCTCGGGGTCAATTGGAACCGCAGCAGTATTCTCATCGTTCCCATCACTCTATCTCCGAGGCGGTAACGCATCGACAAAACAAGAGATACCCTCTAGTTTTGTCGATGTCCATGGGCTCCATGCTCGTTTGTCCGTTATCTATCATAATAATAAAAAAAACAGAGTGATACATACTAACAGCACATTAAAAAAACTAATGTTATACATACTTCTCAATTACAATCGTACATATTACTTAACATTCATATTACAAAGAAAGTGCGATTTTATATACTGCTTACGCCATCTGTTGACGGATAAATAGCGTCTGTCTGTTACAAAATCAGTCCTAAATCTTAATCGATTTTGATGATACATAGATAAAGTAAAGCTCGAGAGATGACATAGGCTATTTATTTTAACGCGAAAAAAATACTTAAGAATACTTAGTAAACAAATGAGTGTGCTCGTACGCCATCTAGCGACGTGGGGGTGAAGTGCATGTCGAGCTGTGTGGACTGTTGTGTCTTTGGGAATTAATCATATATAATTTAAAATCCTACTAATATTATAAACGCGAAAGTTTGTAAGGATGTATGTTTGTTACTCTTTCACGCAAAAACTACTGAATGGATTTCGATGAAACTTTACAATAATATAGCTAACACAACAGAATAACACATAGGCTATAATTTATAATGATGTAGTTTGAATTATCCAAAATATAGAGGGTGAAACCGCGGGGCGCAGTATAATATAGTGATATAAAGATTAAACCTATTAGATGAAGTTAATACACGATAATATTTCAGCTTAGAAATAATAAAAAATTTAATCTACTTTATAACCTTAGTATTTAGAATCCATCTTTGTCAGAAAAACATGGCGTTGACGTGTTGCCCACTTAATACATTATGTTGGATTATTTCGCTTGTCACTATATAAAATTAAAAAAGTCATATATCAAACTTGATAATAGCTTCTAACGAGCTAGAGATAAGTGATAAACTTTTATATTGAGGGTAAGAGGGTGACATGCCACTGGAAATGACTGCAGACTGACAAATTATTGCAATAAAAGGTTTTTAATAATATCCCGCGTCCTGTGTGTGCTATCTCCTAAACGCTAGTTAATTGACCCTTCCCTGATGAAAACAAACTGGTGGTGAAGTGCGAACTATTTAGTGGTGTTTTGTGTTGTGATGCGACGGGCATGCCCAAAGAAGATTCAAGATCATCAAGAACTTGTAAGTACTGTGTGCCTTTATTACCTAACTGACAAGAATCATAACCCTTAATTTAAGAAGCTGAATCCGGGCCCAGCCAGCTTCCACGTGTGTGGGGTTCTGTACACCCCAAGGTTACTGCTTCAGTCGTTTGACCACAGATGGCTGTCAGGGGAGATAGACGTCTTCAGGTAATAAATACATGAGTTTATCAACGGACTTCCCTCAAAAAAGGAGGAGGTTCTATGTTCGACTGTATATTTTTTTTATGTATGTTCACCAATTTCTCCGTCAATTGAGGACAGATTTTTAAAAGTCCTGTTTTATTCGCAAGAGTGCACTTCCGAGGTTATCCCATTGGAACCAAGTCAGGATCTTATGGTGGAATGCGAGGAAATTGAGGAAAACCCTCAAATTTCAATGTCGAGCCCAAACAATACAAAAATAATAATATAATTTTGTGTCATATACATCGGCACCGACTTAAAATTGATCTGTCTTACATAATATTTTTATATATAGCTACCGGCACGTGAGTATAGGTTTGACCTTGAATGCGCGGAGGTCACTACTGGGGGAGAGAGCAACGTGTTTCAGTTTCCGCGCGTCTGCTACATCGCGGATGGAACGCAGCACGCTCACAATACGTTACTTTCCCAATTATTTTTTCTCAAACCTAAAGTTAGATGCCGGCTACTATACCCACTACACTAAAATAGTGGGTAGACTAACACATACTTACTGTGTAGTAGTCAGTGTTGCCAACTTAGCAATTTTGTAGCTAATTCTGGCTATTTTTAAAAATCCATGAGTTACAAACCAAAAGAAATGGTGGCTAGATTATTTACCGACTTTTTCTAGCAACTTTTCAATCTAACACATTTTTATGGTTTTACCTCATTTCTAGCTACTTTTTGCAACATCTAGATAGCTACTGATAATGGGTCAGTTGGCAACACTGGTAGTAGTGCATCATTTCATTACGATGCGAACCTCTGACGAGAGCAGACGTATCGCTTGGTGGTTTTTATTCTTGTTTTATAAATACGCACATTAGTTTGACTAACTTTTTTTATTACTTAGTTCTGATTTTTTTTTCAAGTATACCCACCAGTAGACAATATATAACCTTTTCTCACGCAGTGTACATGGAAGTAGTGATGCTAGTATTATGTAGTGTCATGGTTGAGGTCACCCTTCTTGAGGTCCACGTAACTTAATATCTATTGTAGTAAGACTCCGTACACGTTATGTTAGGATAGATTGAGCTACTTGTCAAACGGAGCCACGCCTGGGGACCATTATGGCTGTGCAGTGGTGTGGTGTCGTGATGCTGGGTCTCCATTACTAAGGCTTGTTAGTGTAACACGATTACTGGACGCCATTCAACGAGTAAATTATAAAGTTACAAAGGCGATCCAATATCTTTGCAGGTGCTCTAATGCAATGGCTTTGTGCGGGATACAAACTTCATCTCTATTTTAAAACGGAATAAAAAGGGTTTTGTAGGAAATTAAACTACCCACCTTTTGAAGGTAGTATTTGTGAAGCTATTCTTAAACGGCTGAACTGTGAATGATTTATTTTTACTATGTTTTTAAGTATGAGGAAATTTCTTATAAAGATTATTAGTAACGTCAAAAATAATGGACCGATTTTGATGCGGTTTTATTTACTTGAAAGGTAATTTAATCGAGATGGTCTTAAGCTATGTATTGTGAAGATCTGGTCACTCGTTTGAAGACTATCAGCTCATTGCTAACTTGAGAACTGCGAGACCGTATTTAACGAAAACAAACGTGCGAATTTATCTTTTACACGGGATTTTATAATTATTTTGAATCGGTGAGAGTCTGGACAAACAGTTATAAATATATACCCTCAATACCTCGACAAGATATAACCTCTATCCTGAGGGATCTAAGGCAGTCTGAGTAGTAATTTTATTCAGTTATTATGTGTGAATGCAAGTAGTTATTTAATGAGTAAATTACTTTACAGTTTGAGTGAGTCTATTAGTAGAAGGGTGACTCAGTGGTCGAGTCCCGTAAATCTAATTCAGGTAAATAATAATGAATCTGAGGACAAAAAGTCAGTTAATATAATAAAAAAATCAAATTATAAGCCACAAAGGAAACAGAACATAATATTTTGATTACATGTTGACGAAAAAAACGAAATCGCGTCCCATTGGATTTATTCCATGCATATTGATGTGAATGTATGTTTATATTAACATTACGTTGTAATTTTACTGTACTTCATATTTTATGGATTTACTTTGTTTTAGGAACACTACGCTTTGAATTTTGATGCGGTTATTACTAATCTATAGAGTGATTTAAGAGGAGTGTTTGTATGCATAATATAGTAAAGAAACCTGGCAAATCCAAAGCGAGTCGCTAGTTTAGATAAAATCAGATGAACTATTTGTATAAATATAATAAATCTCTTAATATATTAAGAGTCCTATTACGAATCGTAAACACTCGCTTACCGCGCGCGCGCTGGTGTTCGTTTGCAACTTCGGTGGTGTTCGCTTGTACTTTGATTTTATTTATTGTAATTGTTTCTTATTATATTGACAAACGAAAACTAATGAAATGTATTAATTGTAGAATGAAGTTTTATATTATATTAGTTTATTTGATAAAATTGTGTTAATTTGGAATATAATGGACGCTGAATCAAGACATTTATGGCCTAAATTAGGCTTACTTTAAGATTTTTTCCGGGAAAACTCAAGTAATTTTAAGAAATTCTAAAACTCCAATAATCAAGTAAAATATTCAACTTATATTTTATGAATTTTAGCTTTTATAAAAATTTAATGTACCACTGCGAATTTCAGCGTCAAAGTTTCATCGCCGACGGTTATGCTTGTAAACTGAGTTCGTAAAACATTTATAGTAAATTACACGAAAAGAAAAATGAAAATGTGTAACTCCAACTTACAAGAGAGAATGGCACTATCGTTATTCACAATCAAATAATTAAAATATCTTACTGCTACTGAAAATTGCAGCGACAAAAATCTTGAATTTGCGTAATAAATGTAATAGGACTCTTAACGTACAAATTGAAGAACTGCTCGACCAGTTTCGATGATTTTTTTTATCATTCAGGTCTCACTTTTACGAGAAACATTAAAAAGTTTTAAAGGATTTTAATTTAATAGTGCCTTGAGTAATATCAGCAGTGGGTTAGTAAGTAAATTTAAGTGAGTTAGAGAATGAGTGATTAAGTGCGAGCGAGGCTTTTAGGGAAATATATATATTTTTTTAAATGTGAGTAAATAGATGTATGGGTGATGTTGTGAATAAATAAATTGAATTGAATGCCTTTAAAAAATCACCGGTTTTTTTATTTCAACTAATGTTATTATCAAAGAAAATTCCAACAAAGACAATAATTATAAAGCCTTACAAAATAGAAATAAAATTTACATTTAATTCCCAAATTTTAAATTTCAAAGGGAAGATAAATTACAATTAGCATTTTAAGCAAAATTCTAAATACCTCATTTTAATGAAAAAGGGTTAATAATGTGGCGCGGAACAATTATCCAGCTAATGGCCAGCCTTTTGTTTAGAACGGTTATATAACAACGGACTGACCTGTATTCCTACACAATCATATAACATAATCACGCATACAGGTATAAGTTTAAATACCTGACTTTGCCGCTAAATGAAATAGTTACCCGTTACTATTATCCCCTTTTCATTATGTTTTCAAAATCTTACTTAAGGGGTAAATGGTAGTCAGAGACACGAAAAAATGAGAATGTTCAGCAATTTTTTTTTGCTATTACATCATTTTATTTTATAAAATTATTAACATGGCATCATTACACAATGTTTTGACTTCAAGTCACGAAAATTTGAAAAATAAATATTTATAATTTCAAAAGTTATAGCTGTTTGTGTTGACCCAGTTCCGATAGAAGATCCTTGCGGTGACCATCATAAGTCCTTGGAGATTCATCTAAAATCAATCGGACAAAAAAATAGTTTTATAAATAGTATAGTAATATAATATGAAATGATTTAATGGCAAAAAAAATTACTGAAAATTCTCATTTTTTCATGTCTCTGACTACCCCTAACCCCTTAACCTATTTAGCATCATTGTCCTAGATTGATTGACCACTTACCTATATTTTAGAAATGCTTGGCATTTCCATATAATGTGACAAACTATAACAACGTAAAAGACGTGTTAGTCACATTGTTTTATTTCAAGCATACCCACGTATAGACAATATATATCCTTTAATGCGATGGATTAGTCAGTCTGTCTGGTGTTGTGGCGCAGTGTACATGGAAGTTAGTGTTATGGTGTCGTGGTTAAGGTCACCCTTCTCGAGGTCCACGTAACACATCACATTGTAGTTAGTGTCCGGGCAGCGAAGGGATATAAGTTTTATATCTACCGACCCATAAACTCTTGTCTCCACTATTTAAATCATCACTTAATATCTATAGCGATAATATATTAAAGAGTTACGTGATGCTGCTGAACTACGGGTCTGAGCTTATAAGTCCAGCCAGTTTTTAAATAAAGCAGTTATTACTGGTCAACGCTAATAACAGTGTTGCTACTGGAAAGTCAAATTGTCTCAAAAACTTGCTTCGAATAATTTGACCCCTCATACGCCAGTACTCAATTGAATACACGCTAAGAGGGGATGGTCTTTCATCGGTTAGCTGTTACACGTTGTTACAGATCAATGGGTTAAGGTTCAGCTAATCTATATCCCGGAATACAAATTGACTTTGACTTTTGACCGTGACGGGTTAAAATACAATTCCCCTCTGCCTCTGGGAGAGCATCTCGTAAAAGCCGAGTAACCTAACGTCCCATTGGAGGAGCATCAAGTGTCATAGATGCGTTCCTGTTGAGCCGCATGTGGACCAAACTTACCCCCTCCCTCTCCCATCCTATTAATGCTGCGGATCTGCAGCATTTTTTCTTCACTTCCCCTCCCCAATCTATCTTCGAGGATGCAATGCATCGAAAAAAGCAAGAGAGTATCTCTTGTTTTGTCGATGTCCATGGGTGACGGTGGCCACTTACCATCAGGTGGACCATCTGCATATTTGCACCAAATCATAAAGAATGGTTTCATTTTATTATAGTTTTTTTACTGTAAATAAAATATGAATCAGAGATCATTTAGTTACTTCTTCGTTATTGCAGTACTTAAAAAGGGGTTTAGAGATTTAACTTCAACTTTAAATAGTAAAGCATTAAGATAAGGTAAATAAGTTAGCGGCAACCCGCAATCAATAGAAATAGTAACAAGCCACCGATTCAATAAGAAGCTATACATAATGTATCGGGAAATTTCTGGCACGCCTCACTTTCCGCCTACCACAGACTAAAAAATATAGTGATTTAGGTGTGTAAACAATATTAACAATTTTAAACGTGTTTTTGTTTGTATACCTATGCTATATTTCTGTGGATTGATATCCTAGCATCTTGGTTGCCTGGAAGAGATCCTTCTTAGCGATAAGGCCGCCTGTTGTGCATCATTTTTTGTATGTTTGTATTCCTTGTATGTTCGTATTTCATGTTGTACAATAAAGTGTATTTGTTGTTGTTGTTGATTTTATTTCTATTTTGGATCTTAAAGTGTTATGTGTATTGTTGAGCAACAGTTGAGCAACATCATGAGTTATCTTTTAGATTGACTGGTAGAGATCTTTTTTAGACTTAATTCACCTTTGTCGGAAATCTCTTAAAAATGATTTGCTGTTCGTTAGTCTCACTAAAACTTGGGAACGTCTAAACGGCGAAAAACTCTAAAATTATTTTAATCAAACTTTTAACTGTAGTTTAATACATCTCAGCGAAGCGAGGACATGTCAGCTAGTAAAGAAAAGTTGTTGTTTTATCTGAACATCTATGAACATTAATGGATTATTTTGATTTATTAGTATAGCAACACTAAACACTGTAGCTGTCAAAATCAGCGATATGTGTGCGATGTTATATGTTATCTCAGTTAGAGGAACTAAATCTCATCAAATCAGCTTCAACATTGTTATTTTTGTTTATCAACCAATTATGAAACCTCCCCTTCCCGCCTTCTATATCAGCAAAAGTAAGCAAAGCCCTAATCCCTCCGCCCATGCTCACGTAAACATTGATGAATAAATTTCAACGTTTCGATGTGCGCGTTTACTTTTTTATCGCTTACATCATTACCGTGCATCGTCCATGTTATCAAAAATAAGTAAAGCAAGGACCGAATCGTGACAATTGTTTTAAAAATAAATACTTCCAACTTCCAAGTAAAAGAATAAGCTTTAATATATACACCGCAGGCCCTAATAGGTAGTTAAGATGAAAGCCAAGGATCACATCTACATTTTATTCTCTGACAACCGCAAATCGGAGTCCCTGCGGTCACATCAGAACGAATCGAGGCATTCGATCCACTACCTTATTCTAAATTAGGGCATGAACCCTCGGGAACTGGTTCCCTTCAATTGCTCTTATCTGTTCCGTATATTACTTATTTGCTTCATTTTAGATTTAAATGGAAATTTAAATATTTATATTTCAATGCAAGCGTACCCACATGGAGACAATATATATGTCGGGGATTTTAATGATGAGAAGGAAGGAGGAGAAGGAAAACACTACAAGGGGGGAATTGAATGGACTATTGGGTAAACGCAACGTAGACACTGCTACTGAACCGATAAATAATCAAATATGACCTCTTACAATTACGACAGGAACCTAAGCAGTGCCTTGGACTTGTGACCAAGGTGTCAAGGACGTCCTTTATTCGATCGAGACACTCGCCTCCACTGCTCAGGCTCTCTTAAATCACAACAAATAAGACGTAAGAACTCACATAAACCTAATCTAACCTAACCAAATTATGTTTACATAGTCGCGTGGCAATTACATTATAAGAACTTACGTGACCTTAACACTATCCAGAGACTACTTTACTCCTTGAGAGACCGCGCACGACTAAGGCTACAGTCAGACTTTCGATGGATATAAAGAGTCGAGACTGTCAAAATGACGGAAGTGACTACTACCTTACTCCAGCGCTATGGATGGCGATTTAGATTTGATTATTCGATAATCGTTTACTATTCTCCGATATATAACTGGGTGAAAATAAAAGTAGGAGGGAGTGAAAACATTAAGAGGGGTGTGATATTGAATAGACTATTGGGTAAACGAAAAGTAGATACTCGTATTGCTACTGAAGTGGTAAATAAACATTGTGATCTCTTACAATTACGACATCAACCTAAGCAATGCCTTGAACTCCTTACCACATACGTGAACACTCGCCTCTACTGCCCAGGTTCTCTGGTTAAACCTAAGGTTAGTCTAACCTAAGCCTAACTTACGCGCCGACCAATCATTTGAATCGACCCCTTTTGATTTGGATGAATTTTGGTCAGAACTTTTCTTTTATCACACGGAGTGTTGCCCACAGAAAAAAATATATATTATTTATAAATTCAAAATTTCTCTATTTTTTTTTCTCAAATTTGTTTTTCAAATATCTCGAAAACTTATGTAGATACAAAAAATTTTTTGTTCTAAAAAGGATACTTGATACAGAAAAAAAAATATTTCGATTTTTTTTTCAAAAATCTGTCGTAAACATGGATGCCTGACATATAGGTTTATGTTTGAGTTTTTCGAAAGATTCTGAAATTTT
The DNA here is from genome assembly GCA_905147385.1 of Limenitis camilla. Taxonomy (NCBI): domain Eukaryota; kingdom Metazoa; phylum Arthropoda; class Insecta; order Lepidoptera; family Nymphalidae; genus Limenitis; species Limenitis camilla. The sequence continues at coordinate 10,748,783 of LR990248.1, forward strand.
CAAGATTTTTTTTTTTCAAAAGATATAATTTTATGATTATCTAGTTTTCCTCGTCGTTTTTATTTATTTAAATGTTTAGTATTAAGGTCAAGCAGTGTAGGTGAGTATCTATTCAAAAAAAAATTAAATATTTATACTTTAATGCAAGTGTACCCACATGAGGCAATATATAACCTATGGCCCGTTACATTTATATGCATTATAGAATGGATGGCCTATACTGAAAGCTATGTGTGCGATACAGTCAGGAAATTACCGGTACAGAAATAATATTACGATCTCTTACTATTCTCAAAGGAACTCAAGCAGAATCACCAGTTTGTCCAAGGTGTAAGTTTAAAATACCTCTTCATTCAATTAAAACACTCGCCTCCACTGCTCAGGTTCACAGTTTTAGCTTAACCTTCCTTCCTTTTTTATACTTTCATTCTCTCTCTTTTTTCTCTGTTTCATTTTCATCTTTATCTCTGTTCATTCTGTCTCTTCACTTTCTTTATCTTTATTATCTCTCTCTTTTATCTATCGCTCTTTCAACAAAGGGGCGAAGCGAGGGCAAGTCACTCGTACATTATATTTCTTTATCACAAAACAAACAGTAAGTATCATAACACGTCAGTTTAATATGTATTATTATCTAGTTTATGTAAGCATACAATAGATGGCGCTGCGATAGGATTCATCATCACGACCCTTCAATGGCCCACTTCTGAGTCGGGTCTTATCCTCAGAATGAGGAAGGTATTAGGCCATAGTCCACAACGCTGGCCCAGTGCGTGTTGGCAGACTTCACACACCTTTGAGAACTTTAGGGAACTCTCAGGAGTGCAGGTTTCCTCACGATGTTTTCCTTCACCGTTAAAGCAAGTGATATTTAATTGCTTAAAACACACGTAACTCAGAGTCAGAGGTGTGTGTGAGTGGGGGATAGAACTCAGACCTCCCGAGTAAGACTTGAAGTCTCAACCACTGGGCCATCACTGCTGCTTAGGGATAGGATTATTACACATAAAACTATATAGCCCAGAGGTTAACTATGACGTCACAAAAATACCATTACATATATCCAATTCCCAAGAAACAATTTTCGCAATGAAAGCCCTGTAACAGTCGCTAAGGGAATTAGAAGGGTTTTTATGGTGTCGCCATTACTTTTTGTGATCCTTTTAATGAAAAAATGTTTAGCCAATGAATGGGTTTCTAGTTGAGATGGAAGACTTTCTTTGTTAGTTACTTGTGTCCTGCCCTCGCTGCCCTTTGGCCACAACAGTTTTATTATATTTCCGAATTATTATTTCTAATGAAGTTTTATTTGTTTGAAAGGTAACTTAATAGAGATGGTTCTAAGCTATGTATTGTGAAGATCTGGTCACCCGTTTGAAGACTATCAGCTCATTGCTAACTTGAGAGCTGCCTCACAATATTAATATATTGACAATTATAACAATCTTGTAACTATGGTAACACACATCGCTTACATATCAAGCTTTCTTTCGATATCAAGTATCGAATAGAATAGAGTATCAAGCTTTTTTAAATAAAATATTCCGAAATCCTTAAATTCATAAACAAATTAGAAACATAACTCCCATAACCCCTATTTCGCATATATTGAATATTCACGTAATAACGAATAGTCGTTTAGAATACAAACAGAAGCATATTTGTTTAGGTAAAGTTTCACAGCAAAATATCAATATTTTCGTATCCTATTAAATTGAATGGACTTTTAACTATACATAAAATTGTTATTATTATTCATATCTATATATCTTTAAAAACAAATGAGAGGAAAATATTAAACTTCATCTTAAATAGTTGATTTTCTTGGATACAGCGAAACAAACTCGTTTTTTTTAATTTGAAAATTTTTAATGTTTGTCAAAATCTTTCTAAATAATGGATAGATTTTTATAAACTGATATTATCCCACATTTTTAGAAATAATCAAAGAGAAAACCTAAAATTTCAAACTTCTTATAGTATTTAGTATAAATTCTTTTCTTTTACTTGTTGACTAACTTTAGTTTATACTTAAGTTAGTCAGTAAGTCAAAGAAAATCATCTCACAGTCTCTACATAGTACGTATCTGTAAGCAAACTACGCAATAGATTTTTATGCGGTTTTCAACAAATTCAAGAGAAAAGTTTATGTATAATACATGCATATTATAGTATAGAAACCGTGCGAAGTCAGGCTGAGTCGCTAGTATACAATAAGAAGCAGAATAACTGAATAAACGTAAATAGGTTAATTGGTCGATTGTTCTTTACTCCACCAATTACTGTTGTTGTCTTTCATTGAGGGACATGTTTAAATTGAATTCATTAATATTTATTGTATATGCAATACTATGTTTATTGCAATAACGGAGAAAAATAATATAAGTTATATTGGTCCATAATAATAATTTCTGGTGATAAGAAACTGTGGTTAAAATTTTAAATTCTTACTTATCCTTTAAACGAGCAGACTTTCCACCTGATGGAAAGTAGCCACACTTGCCCGTGGACATCGACAAAATAAGAGAATATTTCTTGCATTGCCGCCTCTATAGTTGAGTTCGAAGGTGGAGCGACGAGAAGAATGCTGCGCTTTCAGTAGACCCTGATCAAGAACCTAAAGTTCACAACAACGGCAGCATTATTAGGATGGGAGAGGGAAGTCAAGATGCTGTTGTACAAGTAACGCGTCAAAGACACTTGGCGGTCGGAATCGCATGCTGGTGGTCGCAAGCAAATCGGGCAACAGATCCCAGAAATTTATAATAATAAGAGAATAATATCAGTATCCGTCACTTAATATCACTCGCATTATCTGTCTAAGTATCCGTCTCAATCTCAGTGTCGGTGCTAATAGTAAAAGTGTTATTGCCAGTGTCGGTATCAGTACCACTCTTAATATCACTCGCATTATCTGTCTAAGTATCCGTCTCAATCTCAGTGTCGGTATTGATAGTATGAGAGTTATTGCTAGTGTCAGTATCAGTATCATTCTCAATATCACCCGCAGTATCTGTCTAAGTTTTTGTCTCAATCTCAGTATCAGTGTTAATAGTATAAGTGTTATTGCTAGTGTCAGTAATAGTATCATTCTGAATATCACCCGCAGTATCTGTCTAAGTATTTGTCTCAATCTCAGTGTCAGTGTTAATAGTATAAGTGTTATTTCCAGTGTCAGTATCACTCTCAATATCACCCGCAGTATCTGTCTAAGTATCCATCTCAATCGCAGTATAAGTATTAATATCAGGAATAGATCACTAAGTTGTAATCTATGATATCAGTATAGTATTCATAGTTGCAGTCGTGTTTCAGTTTTAGTTTTAATTTTCTGTACAGTTTTAAGGCGGCGACGCAATAACCGTTTAAAAACAACACTTTCTATTTGTAACAGAATAAAAACGGAGATAAAATTATACATTTGTGATATTACACTAGTTTTATCCTGTTTACGTATAAAAATAAATGGCAATACTGTTATTGCTGCTAACATCAGAAAACAGTTTGTATCGGAATTCGCATTTTGTATTGACTTGCTACAAACAACAATGATTAATAAAATAATTGGCTTCTGGTTCACCTTATTTTTTATTTTATAGTAAATATAAATATTTATTTAAATAATAAAATGACTGACAAATTCTACAATGTAAAAATGTATCGAAATATTTGACCCACTTTGACCCACTCGATATATGAGAATAAAAAAAAATATCGATATTTTTGGATAATCAATTAATTTTTTAGGACATATATTAACAAGGAATTTGGACACCAAGCCAAAGGTTTAGGCTTCGCGTCCCTGTTGCAGGTTGAGATATTTTGATGTTCATCACTCAATCACACAAAAATGGCTTAACGGATTTTAATGATTGGCACACAGCATATACTTTATATTCTAAATTATCATATAGGCTACCTTTTATCCCGAAAAATATCCTGTTCCTGCTGAATTCCTGCACGATAACAATAAAATCTATTTACTGTTCTAAGCACCCTAATATGTTTATTTAGCAACAATATATTCAAAATGTTTTGTTAGTTGTAAGTGACAAGAGGAAGCGAGGGTACAGGTAAGTAGAAAATCTAATCAAAAGATATAAATACATTTTATATTATCCTCAAGTAATTTGTAACAAAACATCTTTTGAAATATTTTTTCGATCCTACTCACCCGTACCCATGTAAACCTCAAATATTCTTGTTTTGCTCTAAAGATTATATTTATTACAGATTATGTAGAGAATAACAAGAAGAGAGATTTGTAAAGATGATTTGCAAACATCGACTTTTTTCATGTCCGCTATGTGGAATATAGAAAAACTACTTGTTATTATTTCAGTATAAATGGCTATATTTATTGATTGCTTACACTTAGAAGTTTAATTTTTTTACAGCTTCAAGATACTATAGACTTACATGTTTAATATTAATATCAACTTGACAACTTCACGTATTATTTAACTAACGCGTCAAAACCTAAATATATAATAACGGAATCACTGTAAGCCCAAGGTTAGGCAAATATAGGTTAATCGGACAGCACTCCCAGCACTAACAAAACACTGCACTGCATAACACGGACACTATCCAGAGACTACTTTACTCCTTGAGAGACCGCACAAGACTAAAACTACCGTCAGACTGTCAATGGCATATAAAGAGTTGAGACTGACAAAATGACGGAAGTGACTACTATCCTACTCCAGCGCCATAGATATCGATGACGATTCGATTATTCGTTTCGTGATTTAAAAACAAAATGCCATTTTTCAGATTTTTCCCAATACTAGTGCTAAAAGACCTTGCCTCGCCAAAAATCATATTCTTAGGTCAAAGAATTAAGCCCGGAAGTTTTAATTCTTGAGAGAAATCAAACCAACAACGCATGAGATATAAGCGGCTGTATCATTTCATAACGTTGACTTAGAAGTTTGATTTTTTTACAGCTCTGTTGGATTAGAAATTTCATCTTACAACAACGGGAAAAAGGGCGTGACAATCAAAAAAGTTAATTTTCTAGTTATGTACAAAGATATTTACAGTTCATGCTAAATTTCATGGTTCTAAGTCATCGGGATCCTATAATTATGTAAATGACACTAACGGTCATATCTTTTCAATGCGTGGACTTGGAAGTTTTATTGTTTACCAGCCGCAAGGGACCGCAGGCTTGACTATTTGATATTAATTTCAACTTAACATCTCCACGCGATCCTGAGAAAAAGGGTCTTGACAGACAGAGAGGGGAACAACGAATACGGAATCCGAAAAATGACAAAAAGCTCAAAATAAAAATTTGAGCTACGCGTAAATAAAAATATGTACATTCTTTATTATTATACGTTCTTTATATCTTATTTATCTCTATTATATTACCACGTCGTCGTTTTAAGGAATATTTAGTAACACCGTCACTCATAATACACTTTAGTAGTTGAGGGTTAAATATATGTCGGAGAATAGTAAAAGACTATAGAATAATCGAATCGTTACCGGTATCTGTGGCGTTGAAGTAAGGTAGTGGTCACTTCCGTTGTTTTGACAGTCTCGACCCTCGCCCTTTATATGCCGACATTCTGACTGAAGCCTTAGACATACGCGTCTCTCAAGAAGTGAAGTAGTCTCTGAATAGTGTTGTGTTGTGCAGTACAGTGTTGGTGCTGGGAGTACTGTCCGATCAAGGTCACGTCAGTACCTTACAATCTAGTCGCCACGTCTTGTGTTAGGTTAGGTTTATATCACATTAACCTTGGGTTTAAACAGAGAGCCCAGCAATGGAGGCGAATGTCTCGATCGAATAATGGAATTCCTTAAGCCTACACCTTGGTCACAAGTCCAAGGCACTGCTTAGGTTTCTCTCGTAATTATTAGAGATCATATTTGATTATTTATCGGTTCAGTAGAAGTATCTACGTTGTGTTTACCCAATATTCCATTCAATGCCATCCCCCGTGTTAGTGTTCTCCAATATTTCCCCCTTCCTCCTTCCTTCTCATCGTTAAAACCCCCGACATATATTAGTAACTATTAAATTTAAATTTACTTTAAAAAAATATGCATAAAACATTATGCAAACACATAAACCAAATGATATTTTAAAAAGCTTGTTATTTTTAAACTTTTTAAGATGTTGGGATAAGAAGAAGACGTGTCTTATCACTTTTATTTAAATTGAGTTTTCCTTTATATTTTGTTGGTAAACACGGTATTCCTACAAACAATATTGCTCATTTGACATTAGATATAAACCCGTAGCTATCTGTAAGTTTGAACAAAAGTAGTGGGGATAGTTTCGCATTATAAACTATTTTACAAATACTAGGCGCGCGGGAGTAGAACCGTCGCGTAAGAACCAATCACGTGTGGTGTGCTGCTCTCGCCCCACGTTCGTCGCTAATTCAATGTTAGAAATATACTAAAAAGCCTTCGACCATACGAGTATTTATTATATATAGTCTGGCAGCAAGTTAACGAGTAGTTTTATGAATAAAATGTTGACTATCATAGTTAAATATTAATGTGATTTTACCTCCATTGAGGATCACATGTGTCTTTACAAATATAATTACTTTGTTTAAATGTTTTGATAACCAACTCGAACTACGTCAACATACTCCTGTTTCAAAGGTTTTTCTATATTCTTAATTACACAAATAAAAATCCATTTATTCGTCTTTGTGTTTGTTTGTTACGCTTTCATTATTTAAAAATGTTTTAGCCCAGCGAAACTAGAACAGACTGACTATTCTCAGAAGTAAAATTAAAAATCATGACGCTTATAGTACCAAATATTTGCTAGCACCTACGTCACTCTACGCCGTAGCGTCTCGTAGAGGTTCGTAGCAGCTCGTAGCGTCTCATAGCTCGTAGCTCGTCTACGTGACATTCATCTCAAGGAAGATGGATGCATTCATATTATTCTCATTGTCGACGTCTTTTGAATTTATATTACTTTTATTTAAATTATTATTATAGAAATTATTTATTTATTTGTTATATTAATGTATATCATTATAATTACTATTTCTAGCTATTTTATGGCCGTAAACGAAACTTCAGTTTCATTTCTTGTCTTCAGTTTTTTTTCTACCACCGTACTATTTTATCCCTCGGGATCGCTACTTTTTTGAGAAAATGTATAGGTTTTTAGATCATATATTAATTAAGTTACTCCATGATAACGTATAAAATAAATAAACACATAAAGTATTTATTTAAATGTTGAAAAAAATATATTATTGTTCACATAATCGTCAGCCGTGAGTCAGCAACCCATATCGCTACATCATTATATCACTATAACACATTTTTGCGATAAAACGTACTCTATATCCTTTTCTTTGTATTGTGGTTTAGGCGTGAAAGCGTAACAGACAGATAGACTGAGTTACTTTAGCATTACCAATATTAAGTTGGGATATATACTCCTATACAAACTTTCATCCCATATTGTCGTCTGTCAGTTGGTCATGGTTTCGGTGAGATTTAAGGACGAGACCGAAATTTAATTGAAATTACTTATTAAAAAATAAATAATATTTCAGATATAAACTTAATTAGATTTAGATCTTTTGTTATATTAAAACAGTCTAGATTATATCTAAAAAGGCTTAATAAGTAAGCCTGAACGTAATTATATGTCATTCCCTTCTAACTCGTTACGTGTAACTAGCTAACTAATGTGCAGTAGACAAAGGGTAGACCTTTTCGGACTGGGGATTTAGTCTTTATATATATAACTAGCGAGCCGCCCCGACTTCGCTTATGTAGAAGAGCATGTTGTATCTGTATGTATCCGGCAATGCACTGTTTTTATTTTGACATATTTAAACTTGTAATATCTTTTGAACGGAATGTCTGATCAAGTTTTTAAAATATAAAAAGTAGTTATAGTGACATAATTACAATAGTTGGACATATGGTCTCGTGAAGTTTTTTATAGATATTGATATGTTCTTTAATATTGTAGAACATATTTTTTGTCTACCATCAATAGTTTCCACAGCTCATGCCATGAAACACATTTTATTGCTAATTTTTTTTCACCTTTGGTTACATTATTAATCTAATTTTTTGTAGTAATAAATATATCCTATGTTACTCAGGGATAATGTAGCTTTCTAATGGTGAAAGAATTTTTAAAATCAGTCCAGTAGTTTTTGAGTTAATTCGTTACATACAAAAATACAAATCTTTCCTTTTTATAATATTAGTAAAGATGTAATAGATTAAATGTTACTCAAAATAAAGTTATAAGATAATACTGTAATTTTATTAAAAAATATTATTCACAATATCGCCATCTATCGGTACAAAGAACCATCTTATTTACAAAATGTTTAAGTGTTGCCATTTTAGTTATTCAAAAGTTAGTTAATAACATCTTTATTTGATCCAGATTAAATTAAAAGTATGTATACGCAATACTTCTATTTTTAGCTTATGTGAAAATCCAGGTTATAAAGTATCTGTGTGCTAAAATTCATTAAAATCTGTTCAGCTTTTTTTGTGTAATTGAGTAACAAACATACAAACTGTCACATCTATATAACAAAATCGGGTTAGTTACGCTGGACCGATTTTGATGAAATTTGGTACAGCGATGGACTAGAACTTGTAAAATGATGTAGGCTACCTTTTTATCCCGAAAAAAGGTTTCAAAGGTTTGAAATAGGAGATGAGAGTTTGTATGGAACTTCGTCATATACTTATATAGAAATATGTTGAAAATTAAACAAGTGATAAAATTCACCTGAGCGAAGCCGGGGCAGTTCGACTAGTTTATAATATGCGATGGTTTAGAGTCAGTCTCTCTGGTGTTGTCGCGCAGTGTACATGGAAATTAGGGTTATAGTGTCGTGGTTAAGGTCACCCTTCTTGAGGTCCGCGTAAGTTAACTTTATTATCTACTGTAGTTAGTGTTCAGGCAGCGAAGGGGAGCGTTATAATATGTTTTATGTGTTACTGCACAGTATAACTCACATAGTATTAACTTCTAGATTTTCTAGTAAATACTAACGTATGTTCGAGTGTATTTTTCTCTAAAATCCTTGAAGATCGAGAGGTTCTATTACAGCTGATTTTGAGTAATAGTCGCAATAAATCATAGTGTTAGTGAAAGGTACAAGAAAGTTTAACCGGCTCTTAACTTTGACTTATTACCAGTTTAAACGATTATTCTTAAATTTAAGATTTTCTATTCTTTTAAAACGTAATGTAGATTAAAATTAAATACACTTAGATGTAATTGTTAACATATAGGTACGTACGTAAACTTTTATTATAAATATCCCGCAAGATTTCTGGATGTTTTGCGGGATAAAAAGTAGCTTGTATGTTAATTCAGATTATAAAGTACTAGTCAACCCACGCGAATTCGTCCGCGTGTAGCTCCGCTCCTATTGGTCTTAATGTGATAATATATAGCTTATAGCCTTCCTCGATAAATGGCCTATCTAACACTGAAAGAATATTTCAAATCGGACCAGTAGTTCCTGAGATTAGCGCATTCAAGCAAACAAACAAACTCTTCAGCTTTAAATATTATTCAGATTATAAAGTATTTGTGTGCCAAATTTCATTGAAATCTGTTCAGCCGTTTTAACATGATTGAATAACAAACATGGAGTTAATGTAGTGTTAGTTAAGATGTTGGCAAAATTGATTTGAATAACATTTTACAGTTGGTACAACTGATAAGGGAACCAAATAAATACACCGACATAACAGAAATCATTATTATTTCATCGTGAAAAAAAATTGACAACATTTTTAGCTAAATGGATGTCCTGGAATCTCACATGACCAAGAAGAAGAGAGAGTCAATAAGGAGATGAGAAAATTAATTAAAGGAGGAGGGATAAGATTTAAATTAAAGGTATATAGTTCTCCATGTTTTTATTTCTAAAACTTTTTAGGCTGCGTTTCCATCAGAAATGAGCGAGGATGTATAGCGAGGGATGTATTCGTTATCTCTGGTGGAAACGCAGCCTAACGTTTGACTTCTGAGCACTTATACCGGCAGTGTTTTGGAAATTGTATCTACCGTGGCTTTAGGCTCTTTTGTATAGTGACTTTCTGTCATTGGCATGGCTTTGAATGTTGTTATCTACGAGTAGTTTGGAGCTTCAGCTTAATAGTGAATATTGTAAAAGCTTTCTACTAATGAACCACGCTTCCCTGAGGTAAATTTAAGTTATCTTTAACAGAACTTTCATCAACGAAAAAAAGAAAAACAACTAAAAATTTTAAATATGTATTTTTTTAGGATTAAGTCTAAAACAAAGATACTTTACGAGTCTGAATGTGAGTTCATTCTCTGATTGCTAAATTAAGGGACAGATTAAAATACAGTTTTCACTAATGGAGAGAACGATTAATGAAGGTTAATAAATAAGCTGTTATATACTACTATTATTATGAGTACTTATATCTCAGGAGAAAACAGAATCCCAATCAATACTATAAATGAAAAATGAGGCTTGAAATAAGAGATGAATTTCATATACGTCTGTATGCCCGTTTATTTCTAAAAGGATGAGTCCTATATAAATTATGTTAGTGTCTTAAAATGTAATATTAAAACGTAATACATGTGATCAATAATTGTATCCAGGCGAAGCCAGGTCAGGTCGACTAGTATAAATATAAAAGCCTACATGAATGTATTTAAATGATCTGAATTCAGCACATATTGAAGTACCGCAAACCAATATCTTTTTTATTAAAATCGACTGAGTATAAATTAATTATACAGGTTAATGAGAGCCTTTGTAAAATTATTTATCAAGAAGTTTTTATAAACCTACAAAGAGAAATTTGTTTGCTGATTAACTATATGATAATCTAGTTTTTTTTACTGACTACTAATCAAAAGTTGCTTTAAGAAATTTCTTTATGATTCGCATCAATACTAACCTTCACTTTTCAAGCACTCTGCTTAAGAATGCCAATAAACTTGCTCACTTAAACCCACACTTATAATTATGATTACTGTTAAGTACGTTACAAACTAGCTAACCTGAACTCACACTTATAATTATGATTACTGTTAAGTACGTTACAAACTAGCTCACGTGAATTCACACTCATAATTATGATTACTGTTAAGTACGTTACAAACTAGCTCACCTGAGCTCACACTCATAATTATGATTACAGTTAAGTACGTTACAAACTAGCTCACCTGAGCTCACACTCATAATTATGATTACTGTTAAGTACGTTACAAACTAGCTCACCTGAACTCACACTCATAATTATGATTACTGTTAAGTACGTTACAAACTAGCTCACCTGAACTCACACTTATAATTATGATTACTGTTAAGTACGTTACAAACTAGCTCACCTAAACTCACACTAATAATTATGATTACAGTTATGTACATAACAAACAGACTCAAAATATTTAACGAGATTATTTTATACCCCTAATCTCACTATAACACTTTTTCAAAAATTACATTCTCTTAGAGTTATTTCCATTTGTCCCTAAAAATATGTCTAAATCCAAACTGATGGATGGCAAAGGGTTTTATTTAATTAGGAGCTGCACCTGAGCTGTTTAATCCGAAACGCTCTAATTTACCCTTGCTTTGTTTTTGTTTTGAATTTACCCTAGACCCTTCGTCGTCGTTCTATCACACTAGAACGTTTACGAAATTACGATAAGTTTTATTGATAGCTATTGTAACTAATTAGAACTTAACTAAGTAGAATTTTCAATTTTTAAATTTCAAATACATAACTTATCAAGTTATATTCAAGTGTCAGGTACATATCTTACAAAATCATACTCAAATATCAAGCATATGCCTTGTCGCGATTTATTGAAAACTATTATGACCAATTGCAGTCTTATCCAAGTATAATTTATATTAAATCACAAACACATATCTTACCAAGTTATATTCAAATATGAAGCAGATGTTTACCAAGTTTTATTGGCAGCTATTGTGACTAATGTGTGCCTTCATCATCACGACCCGTCAATGGCCCACTGCTGAGCCGGGTCTCCTCCTCAGAGTGAGGTGGGGGATAGGCCATAGTCCACCACGCTGGCCCAGTGCGCGTTGGCAGACTTCACACACCTTTGAGAATTTTAGGGAACTCTCAGGAGTGCAGGTTTTCTCACGATGTTTTCCTTCACCGTTATAGCAAGTGATATTTAATTGCTTAAAACACACTTAACTCAGAGTCAGAGGTGTGTGAGTGGGGGATCGAACTCGGACCTCTCGAGTAAGACTTGAAGTCTCAACCACTGGGCCATCACTGCTTATATGTGTGCCTTACTGCAGCGGAAATATTAAACTAATATCTGTCATAACCAAGCGGGATTATTCTCATGTGTTACCAAGTTACATTCAAGTGCCAAGCACATATCTTACACAGATATATTAAAGTGTCAGGTGGTCAAGACATATTGTGGTATTACCAAATTTTATTGGAAAGTATTGTGACAAATGTAATTCATTTTGATAGCCAATAAGGTAGCGTCAGCCTTCAGAAAGTCCGTGATGAGGCTTAAGGATGCGGCAGTAAGTGAAAGAGTAGGCGCCTTCATTTCGTAGGAGGAAGTCGAGCATCCGCAAATACAATTATGCATTGAAGTCTGGGACGACTTCCTATTGAAGCCTTGCAGAAGTTCCCTGCGAAAAGCTTCACGTGGACTTCCGTAGGGACACCACGATTGAGTGCATATAAGCGATCCCGTGGTGCCCACCAAAAGACGGCTTCGGTTTCAATGGTTTTTAGTGGGTATTCACTGCTCATCGCTGCGAGTAACACATACTTCTCATCCTTAGAGAGTATGCGTAAATGCATTATGTTATTTTGCAACGATAATTATATTCAAATATCAACGACATGATACAGTGATAGCCCAGTGGTTAAGACATTGATGTCTTACTCGGGAGGTCTGAGTTCGATCCTCAACACAGGCAAACACCTCTGACTTTTTAGAGTTAACAGTGAAGGAAAACATCGTGAGGAAACCTACACTCCTGAAATTTCCCTAAGGTTCACAAAGGAGAGAGAACTCTGCTAATCCGCAATGGACCAGCGTGGTGGACAATGGCCTACCTCCCACCACACTCTGATGAGGAGACCCGGCTCAGAAGTGGGCCAATAATGGATTGTGATGATGATGATGATCAAAGACATGTGTCACCGTTTTATATTAAAATATCAAGAATTTGTTTAAAAAGTCATATTCAAATATCAACCATTTCTCTTACCAAGTAATAATCAATTGTATCAATTTGGAAAAATGTTAGAAGAACTTGCTATAAATAAGTTTTCACATTTCTATTGTATAATTTAAATCACGGTATTAAAGCGTTAAACCAAATAAACACTAGGTATGTAATATATATTATTACATACCTAGTAATGCAGGACCGTCCTCAAATACTATTGTTCGTATTATAATGTTTCATTACCAAAATGGCGAACGCGATGAAATATTAACGCCAATTCGTATAATATCTTGAACAACTGAAATTAACTGTGGCATCCAAGAAACCATTAGTCAAACCCAGGACTTGAATATAACCTTCATTATATACCTAAACATCGCTTCGATGAGGGGAAGTTGAGTTTTAATAACTGACCACTAAGTTCTACCGACTGTATCGACTGCTGAATATTTAATATCTCCTTGATTTTTTTTTTTTATGGTAGATAAGGTACAAACGTGCAGATGGTCCACTAGATGGTAAGTGGCCACCATCACCCATGGCAAAACAAGAGATACTCTCTTGTTTTGCCATGCGCTGCATCCTCGAAGATAGAGTGTGGAGGGAGAATGAAGAAAACAATGCTGTGGTTTCAGCGGACCCTGAGCAAGAGCCCAGAGTTCACTAGATCCGCAGCATTAATGGGATGGGAGAGGGAAGGGGTAAGTCTGGCCCACATGCGGCTCAACCGGAACGCGTCTATGACACTTGGCGGTCGGATTAGCATGCTGGTGGTCGCAAACCAGTCGGGGAGCAGATCCCCTACCACCAAGAAGATGCTGGGTTACTCGGCTCTAACGAGATGCTATCTCAGCGGCAAAGGGGAATAGTATTCTAACCCGTCCCCTCACGGGTATGGGTATTTATCAAGGAGTCTACTTTTATTCACGTTGGCAACACATGTGAATATTATTTATCTACCACGATCATGATTACCTGACCACTAAGTTCTCCCGACTGCATCGAATAGTAAATATTTAATATCTCCTTGAATTATCGAGATTGATCTTCACAATACATCGATTGAATTACCTTTCAAACAAAGAAAACTTCATCAAAATCAGTGCATTATCTTGAGCACTACAATGCCATAGACAGACACACAGATTCACAGATACTCACGTTAAGCTTAGTAGCGTCGGGGGTTAGAAATACAACAAAAGCGAACCTATATTTAGACAGTCCGGATCCGGATCTAGAAAACTATTTTACTAGAGTGTTTACTACTTGTTAGAGTTAAATCTAACTGGATATGTTTGGACACTTGTAGAACGAGAATAGAGTTATTTTGAGTTGCCAATATCAAAGGGAAAAAGGCACTCTTTTTCGTTTTAACAACAGGAAAGGATAAACCATAGGAGGTTTTTATTATTTTTAATAAATCATAGAAACCGGAATGACTATCCGTATTTGTTTTTCTGTTAACACCAAGCCGTTTAGAAAGTCTAAAAAAATTACGAGGATAATAAATTATTTTTTTTAACCTTCTTTAATTTTCTAAATATTACCTTTTTAACTAAATTGAAGAATTTGTGAGTTAACTAATATAATTATACACTAACTCACTGAAATAAATAATTAATGGCTTTTTTTCTCAATAACTGTGTTATGTTTAGAAATTCCTACTTATTTACATGCAAAATTTCATTCAACTTTGGTCAGCCGGTTTCTGTTTGAATGTAGACTATATTTGCTCAATGTCATGAACACTGAGAGAAAATACCTCAGGGAAGCGTATTTATGTGGTAGTGCAAAAGAAAAAAATAAGGTAAATAATTTTGCCTTATCATTGCTAATCACGTCCCTGTCTATACTTAATTTTACAAAGAGATAAAGTGTGAGGTTGTAGGGGGTAATCTCTGGATCTACTGAACCGATTTTGAAAATTCTTTTACCAATAGAAAGCCACATTATTTGTGAGTGTCATAGATTATATAATAACGCAAAAATTAAAAGACTATTTCGTGGTAGTCGGATTTGCTGCAGTAAGTCAGAGAACAAACGGTTGAACGAAAAGGTTATATGATTCATATTTGTGTGAATGAACAGTTTAAATACACCTCAGCGAAGTGAAAGAGGGTCGGCTAGATAGTAATATAGTAGAAAAATCTATACAAAACAATAAGTAATCAAGCAAACCCTGAATAAGTGAAATATAATTATAATATAAACTACGAATAGTCTCGAGTTTTTAGATTAGGTACGACAAAGAAAAATGTAACTTATTGTATGTCTGTACATCTTACTAATATTATAAAATTTGTTGCGAATAGTTAAATAATTCTTTGTCTCATTACTTTTACTTTACTCTTTCGAATTCACTATATTATTACTCTTTCAACATTTCTTTTATCAATTATAAAGAAAAAAAAGCTAAAACAGAAAAGCGAAGCGAGCCCGGGCCGCTCGTAATATCTATCTAATCCATACAAATAAATAACATTGGAGTGTCTGTTTTTAATATTTAAATAACCGCTTCTTATTAAGTGCATATGGATGTATATACGGTACACATACAAAAACATCATTTTTTTTACAATATTTGTCTGTCTGTCTGTTTGTTCCGGCTAATCTCTGAAATGGCTGGACCGATTTTGATGGGACATTCACTGGCAGATAGCTGATGTAACGAGGAGTAACTTAGGCTATTTAACATCTCGCTACGACCCATAGGAGCGGAGCAACACGCGAACGAAGTCGCGCAGGTCGGCTAGTATTATAATAATATACAAAAATTCTTTCACCATTAGAAAGCTACATTATCCCTGAGTAACATAGGCTATATTTATTACAAGAAAAAATTAGAGATCCTCAGAAATTCTTACTAAAACCAACCCAAGGTGTAAAAAATTAGCCATAAAATGTATATTATCGCATGCACTGAAAAAAGTATTGATGATATAACAAAAAAATGTTTTACAATTTTATATAACGTATCAATATTTACAGAAAACTTCGCGAGACCATATGTCCAACTATAGTAGTTATCTCACTATAACTACTTTTTTACATTTTAAAAGTTGATAGAAATGCCAATCAAAATCAGACCATGTTTTCTATAACTTTGTATTAATTCTTATCCAAATAAATTATTTCGTATCCAAGACTGTTTCAATACCTGTTGATTACTTTTTGAATTATTGAAATCGGACATTCCATTCAAAAGATATTACGAAATTAAAAATGTCAATATAAACAATAAATACACGCCGACGCGCCGGTGTGTCCATGCAGCAGCAACTCGGCGGGGGGGAGCCGAAATGCAAGAGCCAAAATGTTTAAAAAAATTATCCATCCGTGCAAATCCGGGATGGGCCGCTAGTATAAAATAAACTTAAAAGACCCCAGTGTAGATCTCGTATGGAAACTCGACAAGACCGTTTTCAACGGATTTCAACAAAATTTGACACACAGATAAATAACCTGAGAAAAGATACTTTCTTCCAAAAAAATATTCGGTGTCAAGGATAAGCTATTATTATACTTTATATCCCGTCCGGGGTCTGTAAGCAAATATTTTTCAATTGACTTTGGCCAAAGTCGCGGCAGATACTAGTGCTTAATGTATTAGATCTGTCTGCACTCTGTATGATATGTTACGAGTGCTGACCTCTGAACTACGTCAGCTGGCGCAAGACCAAAGTATACTGGACTACACCTGCTTCTCTAATATATTCTTTGACTAATAAAACCACTAGTTCCTCACGTGACTTCGTCTGCGAATACTAAACCTAGTCTCTCCTTTTTTTGAGAAAAAAAAACTTTTCAAATTTGTAATTCAATTCACATCTATATCTCAACATAACTCAACAACGGCTGTAACGATTTTGTTGAAAATTGGTACAGAGATACACTAAAGCTTGGAAAAGGACATAGACTACGTAATATCGCGAATACAGTCTTAAAGGGATTGAAATAGGGGATGAAAGTTTGTATGGCTGTTCGTTATATATGTATCTATAATATTTGTAAGATGCTTTTTTAATAAAATAATACTAACTATTTGACTCACTAGTAACGACTTTAAACTCTAAGTACAAAACCTTCTTTTTAATCAATTGAAATATTTTACAACTTGTCATTTAACAACATGTCATATCGTCAACAGCCATTCTCTAAAATAGCTTTAGATTCATTTCACACGATACGACGACAAAAAGTCCATATTTGCGATTTTACTAACATTCGAATAAGTTATACTTTTACATGTCTTCGGCACAGATTTAAACCCTGATGAAAGTTATACTAGAAAGCTTTGAAAATCTCAGTAACTGGAAGAGTTGCCTTACTTTAAACCTTATAAACCAGTCTAAAAATTAAAAATTTAGTAAATTAATTAATGGAATTGGTAGTTTATCAAATAATATTTTTAAATACATTTTTGCATTACTTATTATTTCTTTCTTTCTTGAAATAAATTTATTTAAAATTACTACTAGACTACATTTATTGATTTTTTCATAGCTTTAAGATACTATAGACTTACATATTAACTTCAACTTAATAACTTCAGGTATGCTTTAAATAATGCATGAAAACCTAAATATATAAAAGATCTTTTTTTCGTGGTGTATCAACAAATTTCTAGTTTTCGGATTTTTCCCATACTAGTGTTCTTGCCAGATCTTGCTTCTTAACAAAAATCTTGTTCTGAGATCAAAAGACAAAACCTGTGAATTGTGATTCATGTTGAAAATCAAAACTTTTTCATTAAATTGATTTTTTACATATCCGACTAAAGACTTGGATATTTAGAGATAAGGAGTTATACATTTCAACATGTTACCTTCATGTTTAATTAAAAAAAATATTTCTCTAATGATGTTGAAAATAATTTACACGTTTTTTTAATTTTATCCTTTATTTGTGCTATGAGACCTTGCTTCATGCTAAATTTCAGATTTCTAGGTAACCGGGAAGTACACTTTAACTCTACAAGTAACCACATTAACGGTCATATCTTTGCAGTACGTGGACTTAGAAGTTTGATTTTTTGTCAGCCGGGAGGGACCGCTACGTGATCGTGAAACAGACAGACGGATAACGAAATGATCCTGCAATTTTCAAAAATGAATATTATTCAAACTAAACAACACGAACAGAACAAACAAGAAGTGAATAATGAAAACTTCACACAAGTCGACATAAGCTGTAACAATACCATGTAGATGTGTTTGCGCATATATTTGAATATATCAATCTACAGTTTTACAGTTAACTCGTACAATATTGTACTGTACAACTAGCAATCTGCCCTGGCATCGCTCGGGTAGTAGAGAATATTATTCCAACATTTATTTCACCGTACATTGTTTTGGGATTAGACAGCAGCTCCCAATGCAACTACAGTCGACATTTTCAACAATAATCGTCACATTTCAACCAATTTAAACAAAACCTTAATAAGTTAGTTATACACATAATCATTCCTCATTAATCACTCTATCTTTTACTGAAAACCGCATGAAAATCCGTTTAGTAGATAGACAGATAAAATTGAAAATGTCGGACAACATTCCCTAAACCCTTTGAGATACAACAAAATATCCTCTTAATTGCAGACAGTAGGTGAATGAATTATAATATACCTCAGCGAAGTGAGAAATCGGCTAGCAACTAAATAATTTTATGATGCATAATATTTTTAATTCTGAATAATACCTCTATATTTAGAAAAGCTTTCAATTATGAAACTAGATGGCGCTACTGGTCAGTTACATCGCGCTTGTGAAATATTGTAAAGAAACGTTTAAGTTCAACTATTTAGTGATTCATTTTGCTAAAAACTTGTTGGTTACATTACAATTTTGAAACGCGTGTTCTTGTGACACGTATAATAGTACTATTGATGCGCTCTGGCTTCGCACGGCAATGTTGCTAACTTCTCCTAAACTTAAGCGGTAAAATTTTTTCGAGGTTTTTTACGAATCAAATTTCAGTTTTCAATTTTTTTATATCATTATGTTTTATGTTAATAAAAAAAATTAATTTTTAATACAATGCTATCCAGGTGTTCAGTAATATCCACTACATTACCAGGTTAAGCTTCCTAAGATTTAAAGTAGATGGCGCTACGAGTCAGTTACATGAAATGTTAATGTCGTCTAATGAAGGATATACATTCAAAGGCTGTGTTGAGTGGATGAGTTAAAGTTTAAGTATATAATATGTTTAACGATATTTTAAATGCGTGTTCATGCGACAAGTCTAATTATTTTATAATCATTAATCAACTTTGAACAACTCCGGCTTTGCAGGGATGTAAGGTATATCATAACCATCTTTAATTCCAGTCGTTTAAAAAAATAATTGTTAATATCCTGCAGGCACTGAATATTTCCAGGAAAACCTTACAAATGACTAAAGTAGATGACGCTACGAGACTGTTATATCGCAGTTTTTGGTGGTTATTTTTGGGTTAAAGATCAAATTTAAGCGGCGTTTTTTTTAATTATTAATTATACTAACATTTGGTAAAATTTATCATTTATTTTAAATCTAAATTATTAAAATCATTAGGAAAAAAAATTTTAAAAATATCTTTTCTAATGATATATGATGATTTTTAGTCTGTGGTACTCATTTCGCGGTAAAATTAGTATTTCATAATCTGTATGTGATTCCTTAAAAAGATTAGACGGACATACGTCATTTAATCGACCAATCAGGAAGTTTCCCGCGTAAATAATAAATATATTGCGTTTAAGTTCAGTGGTTTGGTAATTCGCGGGGGGCGGCTAGTCAATACACTACTACCGCCTGTCCCTATGTATGCTTAGATCTTTAAAACTACGCAACGGATATTGATGCGGTTTTTTTTATTAGATAGATTGATTCATGATGAAGGTTTATATGTATAATACATGCATAATAGAGTAGAGAAACACTGATAATTTTAGAGGTTTCTATTGTAATGTCGTAAATAAACACATTTTTTGCGCTTTCATTGCAAACGCTGGCTGAACCCTACGAGATAGATCAAAATAATGTACTACAGTATTTTACACCTTAAAAAGGTCTACAACAACGATAGTATACGTATACCTCTTAGGGATAACCTTTCTTACGAGACTTCTTTCTTTTATAACTTTTTACGAGACTGGCTGGCTTATTTACTGGCGATTTTAAACAATACAGCATTAATCCTTATACAATTAGGTACCTTAAGTACATTGTGCATTTAATATAGATCAATATGGCCCATTACAGCATGAGATTTAAATGAATATTTTCGAAGATATTACAACTTTAAAATGCAGAGACATAGCGGTTACTGCTAAATACACGAGTTAAATTACTCCCGGGTGAAGTCGGGACGGGTCGACTAGTAATACATATATAAGATGGTATTATATGTGTGAAACTGGTAGTATATACATAGTGAAGGCATGTGATAGAATGTATCTAAGACAGTAATACCAGAGCTCTGTAACAGTATTTTCAATGATAACATAATGCAGAGGATTAGACTGGAGCACTAACTAACATCCGTCTATGTATAGTATACAGTATAAACTCTATGTAGAGATGCTTGAGATTATTTATGTTATTAGGAGGTTTGTATTAAAGATTTATTAAAAAGTCATGAATCGATTAAATGAGTAAAGAATCGGTAAACCTCACCGCGAAACCAAAGGTTGCATTAATAAATAAATAATGATTGCAATTAATTATTAATTTCAGCCGAAAATCAATTTACATATTTTTATTGTAATGTATGTAAATTGACTTGCGACTGAATATATAAAATTATTATTATTATTGCACAATCCGTAGCTAAACATGGCAACACTGCTCTCATTCCTAAACGTGTCGCAAGAACACATTTCAAACATTGGAATTCTTTTTAGACCAGTGCCGATAATTTTTGAAAACAAATAAATGATGAAAATGAAAAACCTGGTGAATTGAATTTTTCATATAAATTTTGAGGTTATGCGAAAAAGTTAAAAGACAAAAGTTGTAGATTTTTTTATTTATTTATTTGTTCTGCCGGAAATCGAAAAACGCTTATTTTACCCTTAAATTATTTTTCTTTTAATTTTTGGTATATTCTCTTCCTTTTCCAATGAGTTTCTACTATAATTTTATTTTACTTTTTACCATTTTCGAAGGCTTCGATACTGGTCTACTTATTTGTTACCAAAATATGCAACAGTTATCAAGAAATACTTTGCAGCGCCATCTAGTGTAGTATTTGGAAGGTTTTCCATCTTCAAGGCGCGACGTACAAAATAATTTGTATACGCTTAGATCTTTTAAACTACTCAACAGATTTTAATGCTGTTTTCACTAATAAACAGAGAAATTCAAGAGGAAGGTTTATATGTATAATATATATTGCAGAGAAAACTTGCGAGACTGTGGTGGGTAAAAAAAAATAATAATAGTCGTACAGCCTATTATGGCTGTGCTGTGGTGTGATGTCGTGATGCTGGGTCTTCAGTACTGAAGTTTGTAAGAAGAGATTCTTGTAAAATGTATGTCGTTGCAGTCTTTGAGTATCATTGCAGCGTGAACTTCTCATTAAACTTAATCTTACTGTGAAAGTTTGTACGTTAAGATGTTTGTTACTCAATCACACAAAAACGGCTGAACGGATTTTAATAAAATTTTTCACACAGATACTTCACACCATGAATTAAAATAAAACCTACTTTTTATCCCGTAAAATGTATAGTCTTGCGATATAATAATATTAATTCTTTCTTCACTACATAGTATAAAACAAAGTCGTTTCCCGCTGTTTCTGTCTGTCGCTATGTATGCTTAGATCTTTAAAATTACGCAACGGATTTTGATGCGGTTTTTTTTAATAGATAGAGTGATTCAAGAGGAAGGTTTATATGTATAATACATATATAATATAGTAGAGAAAATAACCGTGCGCAGCCGGAGCGGATCGCTAGTGTATTATAAATATGAAAGTTTGTATGTTTGTCGCTCAATCACGCAAAAATTACTGAACAGATTTCAATGAAATTTGGCATAGAGATACTTTATAAGTTGAATTAAAATATAGTCTACTATTTATCCCGTAAAAACTTATAGTCTTGTGAGATAATAATAAAATATGTTTATTGTTAAGCCTGGTAAATGAGGGCCATCTAGCTTATATATACAGATGAACTGTACTCGTAAAATACAAAAATGTGGAAAACAATCTGGTTAAAACTATAAAAGCGTCAAAGGACTCCACCACAGGACGGACGTAGACAAATGACCACGAAGAATAATGACCCAACGTTATTTTGCCTCCAAATTAATGGTGAGGCGCCTCCCTTATCGACAATGTTAATTAAACTCTATTCAGACTTATTAAAAATATACTTAGATATTCTGATTATTATATATTCATATTTATCCCGCGACTTCCATTAAAAGAATCACTTACGTTCTCTATATTACTATCAATTCTATACCATAAGCACTTTACTTCCGCCTATATTATATTAGTATTTGTATCTAATAGTCGGAGACAGATTTTTAATTTATTATTTTCCTGTGGGATAGAATGAAACCAAAACATAATATTATCAGATTTATGATAACACAAAGGATACTTTTTACCATGAATTATCCCACAGACGTTTGATAGAAAGATATTATTTGAATACAATCTATGGACACCCTTTTTAGCAACATTGTTGATAATTTAGATATATTTTGAAATAGTTTTGACCTTATACATCAGCGGCAGTTTGACGAGTTATTTATTGAATACTCTAATACTACATCACACTGCTTGGCTTTCTGTCGGATAACCAATAAAATCGCTCAAAGTGTGTCAAATGTAGCATTCTATTGGTTTTAACAAACTCATCCTAAATCCTCGCTCATTCCTGGTGGGGACGCTAGATCTAGAATGTATCTACCAATCAAATTTATATATAAAGTTGTATGTAATTCTATATGTATGAAGGTATCAAGGAAATCTAAGCAATATCTATTGGCAACGTCTGGATCGTTGAAAGACAAGTGCTGCTGTCAGATTTATCTGCGGAATAACATGATATGTTGGCTACGCGTTGGATATTTGCGCATTGGACTGTATATACTTAGGAATTACGTAACTATTGTATATATTTCTCTACAATATTGTGGACTATTCGCGCTGAAAAGTGTCCCAGAAAGAAGAGTTCTAAAACGCTAAAAACTTATCTTTTTCTATTATAAAACTATGAACTCTGTACGATTTGGATGAAATACAAACTTAAATTTGCAGTAAAAAAAATGTTGATTCTATACATTAATATAGGTCACAATTAGTTTACCAACCGCAAACATTTTTTGTTTGTTTGTTACATAAAAATGTTTTGCTAACTTTGATTTCAGGTCACTAAGAAATTCCTGTTAGCATAGATTTTGATTCTTTTGAATGTAACACCATAAATACTATATACGTATTAACATGCAATTTAGAGATGCAGAAGCAGTGATGGCCCAGTGGTTGAGACTTCAATGTCTTACTCGAGAGGTCCGAGTTCGATCCCCCACACAAACACACACCGACGACTTTTCTGAGTTATGTGTGTTTTAAGCAATTAAATACCACTTGCTTTAAGGATGAAGGAAAATGCGTGAGGAAACCTGCACTCCTGAGAGTTCCCTAAAGTTCTCAACGGTGTGAAGTTTGCCAACTTTCACTGGGTCAGCGTGGTGGACTATGGCCTAATATCCTCTTCATTCTGAGGAGGAGACCCGGCTCAACAGTGGGCCATTGACGGGTCGTGATGATTAGAGATGCTGAACAGATAGAGCAGCAGTAATTTGGGGCAGAGTTTGTGCTCGTATATTATCGAGAAAAGGTTCTTTAAACAAATGTTAAGGAAGTGGAAATACGGGCACATATGTCGCAGAAATGACACCAGATGGAATCTAGAACTTTTCGCAGATACAGAAAAGGGGAAAGTGGAAGGAATGGGTGCGCAATAGAAGAAGCCTACACTCAGCATTAGGTGTCAATGGGCTGAAAAGAAGGATCAAGGCATTAAAATATAACAAAAGTAGTGCTAACAATTTTGTCTTACGTAACCCTCAAAAAGGAAGGTATAATAATTTAAAGTCTAAGTATAACATCACAAAGACGTATTCAAGTAAAGCAATTCATTAGTCTAAAAGCCGTATACGATAATTTTTCAAAAAATAACGTAGGTACAAATATCTAATTCTTTTGTTAGCGAATCTAATTCACCCTTGACGGGGGATGTGAAAAATCGCCCTTTATATTCTTACTCGGGATAATGGACGGGTCATACTATACTGAAACCCGACGTTACTTGCTTTTATTGTTCAGTGAAGTCAATCTTTTGAATCTTTTTTAGGTATACTGCGTACACAAATTATTCCCACTATAATAGCTAAACAAATTTGAATTAAATTTGACTTACAGATAGTTTATATCCTGAGTTATAACATTTCCAGAAAAATAGGTCATTAAATGAAATAATTGCTTTTTTGGTCAGAAATACACGACTAAAAATGTCTGTCCTCTCTGGATCAAATTCTGAAATTCTGAGAGATGATGGACAGAAATTGATATAAAAAACTCTCTTCCTTGTCTAGTAAAACCAACAAATCGATAGCCGGTTTAAAAAAAAACAAAAACCTTTTAATATAGAATTAATTCACATTAAAACAACGCCATCTAGTTATCATGCTACTTTCATATGAGCATACTATAGAACACCTACACTATAATATATTTGTTTAGTACTTATCATTAAAAATGCATATAAAATCAAAGATTCGACTGTTTATGTCGTAACTTGCTAAGGAATCAAAATCTATACCTTACGGACAATTCTTGTTTCAGCATATTACAAGTTCAACCCGTGAGGGGACGGGTTAGAATACTATTCCCCTCTGCCGCTGGGAGAGCATCTCGTAAGAGCCGAGTAACCCAGCACCCTCTTGGTGGTAGGGGATCTGTCCCCCGACTGGCTTGCGACCACCAGCATGCTAATCCGACCGCCAAGTGTCATATAGACGCGTTCCGTTCGAGCAGCATGTAGGACAGACTAACCCCCTCTCTCTTCCACCCCATTAACGCTGCGGATCTAGTGGACTTGCTCAGGGTTTGCACCATAACTGCTATTATTACTTATAAATCAAAAGATACAGCACAAAACAAGACAAATAAAAGGATTAACTTATAGCTAAGTGTAAAAAAAGGTATAGTTACTAAAAATAAATCTAGTTATATAATTCCTATCAAAAGGAAACCGAATCCACAAAACTAGAGCTGACCGTGTTTTATCATTCCTTCCCCAAGTCCCAGTGGTAACGTAAGTAATATAAACTCTTATTAAGACCAGTCTAATTATCATACTTTATCCTTTTTCTACCTAAAATAAGGAACAGTCATCCATTTTATCAGGAAGTAACATTTTTCAGGAATGCTTGAATAATTGACGCTGCGGAAATTAGCTGATCTCCTACAAGCATTTATATTTATATTTCCTTGCTTTAGTACTATGTTGCCATGGTTACGAGTACATTAAATGGCGGAAATATTAACTGACAACACATATTATTACATGACTAGTCGATTTACCTGATTTCGACCACGTAGTTGTCAATGTCATATCTATATATGTCGGAGCATAGTAAAAGATTATCGATTAATCGAATCGTTATCGCTGTCTATGGCGTTGGAGTGGGGTAGTAGTCACTTCCGTTGTTTTGACAGTCTCTACCCTCGTCCCTTTATATGCGATCGACAGTCTAACTGAAGTCTTAGTCGTGCGCGGTCTTTCAAGAAGTGGACATCATCTAAGTAGTGCTAGTGATAGTGTCAAGTGCAGTGTAGTGTGGAAGTGCTCTCCAACTAAGGTCACGTAAGTCCTTACAATGTAATTGCCACGTGGTTAAGTAAACACAATGTTAGGTTAGGTTAGCCTTAGGTTAGGCTAGCCTTGTGTTAGATTCGGTTTATGTGCGTTTAACTTTGGGTTTAAACAGAGAGCCTGAGCAGTGGAGGCGAGTGTTATGATCATTAAGGACGTCCTTTAACGTCCTTAAGCCTACACCTTGGTCACAAGTCCAAGGCACTGCTTAGGTTTCTCTCGTAATTGTTAGAGATAATTTGATAATTTATCGGTTCAGTAATAGTATCTACGTTGCGTTTACCCAATATTCCATTCAATACCATCACCCCCTTTTAGTGTTCCCCAATATTCCCCATCTTCCTCCTTCCATCTCCTTTTCACACCATTTAAAATCCCCGACATATATATAAAGGGAGAAGGTGGCTGACTTAATGACTGACATATCAACCCAGGGCCTAAACTATAACGGCTAGAAACTTAAAATTTTGCATAGGGATTCCTTTTATTACGTAGGGGAGCATTAAGAAGGGCTTTTTGAAAATTCACTCCCTAAGAGGGTAAAACGGGAATGCAAAGTTAGTATGAAACTTTGCCGTTTTTGAAGTTATTCAAATGAAATTCATTATGAAGGTTCTTCATTGAAAGTTATGAAACACATCTAAAATATTTTTTTTCGAAAGTCATCCCCTATGGGAGTAAAAGGGGGGGGGGGTGTAACGTTAGTATGACTACCTCATAAAATTATTAAATATGTCTAGAGACGATCTACTGCAGGCTAATATAACTACCTAAATATCGCATCACGGTGCTTTTTTCGGGTTTACCCTTTGTATTATAGTAACCGGCATCTAACTTTAGGTCTGAGCAAAAATAGTGGGGGTAAGTTGCGCATTATGAGCGCGCTGCGTGCCTTTTTTGGCAGTTCCATCCATGACGTCTACTATTCTGACAAATGGCAGAGGCGCGGGAACTAAAACGTCGCATATTATCGCCTCTAATTGTGACTTCTGTGCGTTCAAGGTCAAACCTATACTTACGTATCGATCCCATGTACCAAATTTAATTTAAGTCATTAAGAATTAGGTAAATATTTATCTAATATATTATGAAACTCCCTAATTTTTAGCATCCTAAAAATATATTTTTTTAGGGTTTTTTTATATACTCTGATTTCTTATTATTCGTATTAATAATACCTCAGGGAAGCAATGATGCTATTTTAAATGCAAAGTATTGTATTTAGTAATTTAGTAGATGAACGTTATTTTGTATAGATTATATCTAACTGATCAACATTTTTCTGAAAATTATTGAAACTATTTTTTACATTTAGGCTGCATTTCAAACACAACCCTCGCAATACATTCTTGCTCTTCTCTGATGGAAACGCAGCCCAAATAAATTGTCATAATACAAACACATCATATTAGCTGTATTTTACTAATATTCGTGTAGTTTTATATTACATAATTTAGCTCGATTCATCCATTCTACATTTTAACAAAAGTGGTTGTTCTTAAAACAAGATATATAGCTTTCTTTGAAACTCCACTTGCATAAGAACGCCCTCTCATTATTTATTGCGTTCCTCCACCGAATACATTATTTTACATTTAAAATAGCATCTTCGCTTCACTGAGGCATTATTGGTATGAATTATAAGAAGCTAGTTGACAATATAATTTATATATGACTAATTCTCAAAGACAAACGGTCTCACAGCTCAACATGCACTTCATCCCCTATTTCAACCCCTTTAAGCCTTTTTCTTATGATAAAACGTAGCTTACGTTCCTCCCAAAGCTGTATTCTATCTCTGTACCAAATTTCATCAAAATCGGTTTATTGGGTTAAACATGAAAGCGTAACAGATAGACAGGCCAAGTTACTTTTGCATTTATAATATAAGTAGGGATTAGAATATAAAAAACTTCGATTAATAATAAGGTATAGATACACAATCATTTTTAAAAAAGATCCCAACTAAATGGCCGCCCATTAGATAATTTAGTGTGTTGTACTGTGTTGCAGAGTGAGCGAGACGCAATAGTGTAGCATTGAACGTAATGAGCACAGAGTAGCAACACTACTTAATGCCCACACTATGCTCTTCATCACGACCCGTCAATGGCCCACTGCTGAGTCGGGTCTCCTCCTCAGAATGAGGAGGATATTAGGCCATAGTCCACCACGCTGGCCCAGTGCGGATTGACAGATTTCACACACCGACAGAGAACTTTAGGGAACTCTCAGGAGTGCAGGTCTCCTCACGATCTTTTCCTTCACGTGTGGGCCCAGGATCGAACTCGGACCTCCCGAGTAAGACATTGATGTCTCAACCACTAGGCCATCACTGCTTCTCTTATTGTAATCTATCTTATAGTTGAGGACAGTGGTTTGTCAATTTGTACGGGACTGTGTATCTAATTCTTATTTAGTGATCAACAATGAAATAGAAACAGAATTAAATCTTATTTATCTACTCTATTTCCAAAGCAGATTAGTTTAACCGTTTCAAAGGAATCAGTAAGAGGAAGTCGGTAAAGTAAAGAGTATAAAAGAAAAAGAACTGTCTAGCTTGGTTTTAAATTCGAACTGTTGGCCAATTAATTTGTTCTCTGTATTTTGATTCTGTTTGTTTTAGTGTTTTAATTATTCTTTCTCTTTTTATTTTCTAAGATAATGTATTAAGAATATTCTTTACAATCTAATAAAAACAGAAACTGTCACACCGACGTGTTTACTTTATTAATTACCCCTCTTAGCTTACGACAAATTTTAATGGAAGCTATTGTGACTAAGGTCGGTAATTTCACACTAACAGAGACTGTCACACCGATGTGTTTACTTTATTATTTACCCCTCTTAACTTACGACAAATTTTATTGGAAGCTATTGTGACTATGGTCGGTCATTTCACAATAACAGAGACTGTCACACCGTTGTGTTTACTTTATTATTTACCCCTCTTAGCTTGCGACAAATTTTATTGGAAGCTATTGTGACTATGGTCGATCATTTCACAATAACAGAAACTGTCACACCGATGTGTTTATTGTGTTAGTTACCCCTCTTAGGTTACGACAAGTTTTATTGGGAGCTATTGTGACTAATGTCGGTCATTTCACAATAACAGAAACTGTCACACCGATGTGTTTATTGTGTTAGTTACCCCTCTTAGGTTACGACAAGTTTTATTGGGAGCTATTGTGACTAATGTCGGTCATTTCACAATAACAGAAACTGTCACACCGATGTGTTTATTGTGTTAGTTACCCCTCTTAGGTTACGACAAGTTTTATTGGGAGCTATTGTGACTAATGTCGGTCATTTCACAATAACAGAAACTGTCACACCGATGTGTTTATTGTGTTAGTTACCCCTCTTAGGTTACGACAAGTTTTATTGGGAGCTATTGTGACTAATGTCGGTCATTTCACAATAACAGAAACTGTCACACCGATGTGTTTATTGTGTTAGTTACCCCTCTTAGGTTACGACAAGTTTTATTGGGAGCTATTGTGACTAATGTCGGTCATTTCACAATAACAGAAACTGTCACACCGATGTGTTTATTGTGTTAGTTACCCCTCTTAGGTTACGACAAGTTTTATTGGGAGCTATTGTGACTAATGTCGGTCATTTCACAATAACAGAAACTGTCACACCGATGTGTTTATTGTGTTAGTTACCCCTCTTAGGTTA
Source organism: Limenitis camilla (assembly GCA_905147385.1). Lineage (NCBI taxonomy): Eukaryota > Metazoa > Arthropoda > Insecta > Lepidoptera > Nymphalidae > Limenitis > Limenitis camilla. The sequence continues at coordinate 10,778,559 of LR990248.1, forward strand.
CGACAAGTTTTATTGGAAGCTATTGTGACTAATGTCGGTCATTTCACAATAACAGAAACTGTCACACCGATGTGTTTATTGTGTTAGTTACCCCTCTTAGGTTACGACAAGTTTTATTGGGAGCTATTGTGACTAATGTCGGTCATTTCACAATAACAGAAACTGTCACACCGATGTGTTTATTGTGTTAGTTACCCCTCTTAGGTTACGACAAGTTTTATTGGGAGCTATTGTGACTAATGTCGGTCATTTCACAATAACAGAAACTGTCACACCGATGTGTTTATTGTGTTAGTTACCCCTCTTAGGTTACGACAAGTTTTATTGGGAGCTATTGTGACTAATGTCGGTCATTTCACAATAACAGAAACTGTCACACCGATGTGTTTATTGTGTTAGTTACCCCTCTTAGGTTACGACAAGTTTTATTGGAAGCTATTGTGACTAATGTCGGTCATTTCACAATAACAGAAACTGTCACACCGATGTGTTTATTGTGTTAGTTACCCCTCTTAGGTTACGACAAGTTTTATTGGGAGCTATTGTGACTAATGTCGGTCATTTCACAATAACAGAAACTGTCACACCGATGTGTTTATTGTGTTAGTTACCCCTCTTAGGTTACGACAAGTTTTATTGGAAGCTATTGTGACTAATATCGGTCAATAACAGAAACTGTCACATCGGTGTGTTTATTATCGAAAATTCAAACGAACCCATTTGAAAGAAGCAGCCCAAAAAGAACAAATAAAAATACATTTTAAAAGAAAATTTCAAAAGGAAACCCTTACATAAAGACGTAAGACAAGATGAAATATCTTGTCAACTTTTAATAGCTACTGTTTTAAACTTTTTTCCAGTATACCGTCATATCTAAAGATAAGTAAACTGTAGGAAAAAGATACGATAGATACTGTCATGCATTTTTTAGAATTAATGTACAAGTTTTAATAACGCAACTTTATCGTTTGTTAACAGTTTGGAAGTTTTTTCTTTGACAATTTGTAAAATGGTTTTTATCGATGCTATACTGTTATATTTATAGAATTCTTTCCATTCTAAAAATTTAGATGATAATACCTAGTTACCAGGTGTTTCCAGGCGACATTTTAAATTGCTAAAGAGTATTAAAAGTATATGAATATATTGTCGCAGGCCCCTGTATGTCTATATAATTTTCTAGACAACTTAATAGTAAGTAGAGGTAACAGATCCATAAAAAGAGTCCATAAAAAGAGAGAAAGAGAAGAGAGGGTTTCAAGCCCCAGGGTACTTATACAAGACAACCGACAGGATGTTAATGTAATTGTAGGTCCCCACCTTTAAATAAGTAATTTTTTTTTCTTGACACCTGATACATTCTCACATCTAAAATATAACAGTACAAAAATTCAAAAAAAAAATCAAAACCAAAAAATACTCTATATTTGTTATTGAAGTAAATAGTAAAGATTGCTTATCTTTCGATTATTACAAATATATACGAAAGATCAGATGACAAAACAAAAATATTGATGTACTCGTATTCTTCTGACACTTTTTCTTGATTTTATTACATCCACCTTATTTTTTTCATTCGTTCACGTAAAATGTAGAGAGAGAAAATCCCAAAACATTAATACGCGTTCAAGTATCAAGTGCAAACAAAAGTAAATAAATTGCCTCTATAAATATCACTATCAAAGAGCTAGCCTGTTATTAGTCTAGCTTAAATTTGGCTTTTTAGGCTAATCTAGATCTATACTGTCATTTACTTACAACAAAAAACTTCAATAGACGACTGGTAAAATGAAAGTGTTAGAAAAAATGTGTCATACCGAAGCTTCGTTTTCGGTCAAAAAATCTTGATTCGGCCGCCATATTGTCTATTATGTCAGGTGGTTCGGATGGAAGCCTGTTCAGAGAGAATATTAATATTTTTAAAAGTAGGACTAAAGATGAAACTTTTTTTCGTTTTCAACTGAACAAACGATTTCCGGAACTAATGTAATAGCTAATATAGTACTATTGCGTCTGTAGTCAAAAAATATTTAGAACCTGAGGTTTGTCACTCAGATGTACATTTGGCAAAGATTCCAATAGATTTAGTAATTAATATAACATCTACCGCGCCCGACCTTTGTAAAAATAGTGGCGGTTGACCCACGAAATAAATGATGGTGACCAATCAAGCAATTGCCGCAATATTGTTTTTTATCGGATATTATACATAAAAAGATACTTCTCCCTCTTGTTTACTGATATCGTGGACGACAAACGTCGCCGAGTCGCAACTAAGTAATTAAGTCTTTGCAAGTGGAATATTGTTGGTATAGTGTAAGCGTGGTTACAATAGTTATATAATAATTATCGCTAGTACATTAGTGTTCATTGTGCAGTTTTTATCTTGCTAAAAATTGTAGTTTTTAGAGTTTGATTAAATTCTAAAAGGATTGTTGATTTTTTTTTCTGACAGACTCAATGTGAAAAATGTAATAATATTTAGAGTTTGTTATTAAAAAATTTAAAGTGAAACCGTGTAGCTTATTCTGTCACATCGGTGTTATTATGTCAGTCCGAACGTGTTGAAAAGAAGCGAAAAATTCTATTTTGCACTAAAAACGTGAAAAAATATATAAAGTGTAAGTAAGATTGACAGCCGGACTACTAGAGCTCACAAAATACTATTCTAGATATATTCTTGTCTATTTTTGTTTAAATACGTTGCATGGTAACACGTAAAAAATATTAATACTATGGAGCTGAGCAGTGTGCCTGGGGCCTGTGCTCAGGTGCAGATTTAAGGGTTTACTGTACATTAATGCATACTAAGATGGGTATCTTCACAACTCGACGTCGTTATATAACTTTATTAATTAACATTATTACACTAAGATAGACAATATTTTATATATAAAATTATTTGTAAATCTAGATTTTATATCATACGTCATGTCAGTCATAAATATTAAAAATAGCATTGGTGTTAGTACAGATCCTAGTGGTACACCAGAAGGAATATCATGAATACATACAAGCCATTTCAACTATTTTTTTAATAATACGCAAACACATTTTAAAATGTTTGAAACACTTACAATAACCTATGACTGACAAGTAGTTTTTATTGGTTTATTTTAATAAATAGACATACCATGTCAAAAGCTTTCTCTTTCTCAATATGTAACAGAACCTTCAATTATGCGTTATTTGCTCTTAGCAAAACTTTTGATAAATTTTAATACCTAGTAGTTGCTTTTAGTTTATTTTGTACATTAACTCATTTTGCGATTTTTAAACTCTCTCAAGACATAAAAGCAGAAAGCAATAGTAGCACAGTATTAATAGAATAGTTAACTTTGCTGGGGTCATAGGTCTCAAGTAATGCTGTATTATATACACATACTAAGAACCTTTTCCCTCATTTATAATTCAGCATTAAAGAACATATTACCAGACTCTTCCACATTTATAAGTGAACATTAGTTAACATAAATTAGCGAAGTTTAATCACCAAAGTTTTGGACAGGTCCGGTCAACGGGCGACGGACAAAGCGTTTCATTGTTAATGTTACCTCTAATATTATAATGGTATTTGTTACTTAAAAGACTCATTAAAAGGTAGCTTTAATAAACTGGAGTTCTTAGTAAAATCTTTGAAAATCGGAAGTAAGTATTACGTAAAGATACTTTTATTAGTAGACGTAAATACTGGGAGAAGTTCATAACTCTAAACACAAAAGCTGATTTTTTATGTGCAAAGCGATTAATAATTTATTTAAGATAATATAAGTAGGTATTTATAAAAAGTATTTGAAATAAATAATTCACACGATTAGTGAAGCAGTAGAAGAATTAGAGATACTTCTTCTACGTGTACTAAATGTACATATACAGATTAACATAGCATTAGTAAACTGTGCTGAAATTTAACCACATCTAGTGAAACTATTTGGTGAAAGCAATTTTAATTTGACAGAGGATTTCCTGAGTAATTCAAAGTCTCTATCAAAACAAAGAAAACTTCTTCAACTAATTAAAGCAATAATAACTTCTAGAGTGAGTGAGGTAGAGTGAATTCTAAGAAATAGATCGACCTGGAAACAATTATAGAATTTATTGATTTTGCAAATTTCTTGGAACTCACTGTATTGAAGCTGGCATTAGTGCATTGTAAAGATTTTCCCACTTTATTATGGATTTGATAATTAGCAATAACTTAAACTGTTTCTGTTATTGACACATGACCAATATTAGTCACAATAGCTTCCAATAGAACTTTTTATAACTATAGAATTTAAATTTTACGACAGGGAATAGGGCAAGGGAAATATTCCTTTGGCTTACTATCGTATATAACTCCAAAACGCTCTCCATAATCCACAGTCCATCTGCCGTCTTTTTAGTTCTAAGGCCGATCTCGTTAAGACTACAGCTTTCGCCACATATCTTAACCTCTTGGTAAACTCACTTGGGAGCAACACAATAAGCACGCCGGAGTGACAGTTTCTGCTATTATGAGATGACCAATATTAGTTACAATAGCTTCCAAGAAAACTTGTCTCAATCTAAAAGAGGGTGACACAATAAACACACCGGAGTAACACATGACCAATGTAAGTCACAATAGCTTCTAATAAAAGTTGTCGTACTCATAAATATGGCAACACTCTAAAAACGCCGGTGTGATATTTTCTGTTATTGTCACATGACCGACGTGAGATATAATAGTTTCCAATAAAACGTGTCGTAACCTAAGAGGAGGTAACACAAGAAATACACCGGAGTGACACATAACCGACGTAAGCAACAATACCTTCCAATAAAACTTGTCGTAACCTAAGAGGAGGTAACACAAGAAATACACCGAAGTGACACATAACCGACGTAAGTAACAATACCTTCCAATAAAACTTGTCGTCACCTAAGAGGAGGTAACACAAGAAATACACCGGAGTGACACATAACCGACGTAAGTAACAATACCTTCCAATAAAACTTGTCGTAACCTAAGAGGAGGTAACACAAGAAATACACCGGAGTGACACATAACCGACGTAAGTAACAATACCTTACAATAAAACTTGTCGTCACCTAAGAGGAGGTAACACAAGAAATACACCGGAGTGACACATAACCGACGTAAGTAACAATACCTTCCAATAAAACTTGTCGTAACCTAAGAAGAGATAACACAAGAAATACACCGGAGTGACACATAACCGACGTAAGTCACAATACCTTCCAATAAAACTTGTCGTCACCTAAAAGATGGAAGAAAAAACATTCTAAATTCACCGGCATGACAGCTTCTGTTATTTTGAGATGACCAACATTAGTCACAATAGCAATTGCAAAAAAATACATAGTAACATTGCCCATGTCAGATTGTAACTTAACATGATAACATTCTAACATATTCGCAAGCAATTAGAATGAATCAGCTCATTATTTATTGCTAAACTTATACACTTAGTGAAGATATATTAATTTGTAATGACAACAAGTTGGAAGTTCCAAACATTTTTAATAAAAGCCCCCTTTATACAAATATAAGAGCGCCTAATTGAAATTTGATATGAAGTTTTGTAATTGTTTATATCGAACTTTTCTTATTACTTCTAAATATGATTTTATTAAAATATTAATGTTAAACTTATTTAATAATACAATGAAGTGACTAACAATGATATAATTGACTTCTTGGCTTCAAAAGTTTAACGTGTCTGTATGTCTGTTTGTGGTATCGTAGCGCCAGCGCAAAATAATGGACTAGTTTTGATTCTGTTTGTTTTTTTAAAGGTAATTTAATTGAGATGGTTTTTAGTTGTAATTTGTGAAGATCTGATCAGCTGTTTGAAGACTATCAATTATCACAAGTTCATTTGATTTAAAATTGTATTATTACTTTGGTATTTCTAGGACCTGGCAACCTCAAGATGATGGCAGCATCAAATAGTCTGATGCATACCCAACTCCTCAGCTACTTACAGCAGATAATTCGTGTTTAAGCTAAACCGAACAGTTTCTATGGTGGTATCTCCTAGATATATCAATTTCAGGTAGTCGGGGGTAATTTAATTTTTTAAGTTGAATGTATAAAAAATCTCTTTATATTTTAAAGGAAGAAAAATTCTGATCTACGTTGAAGGCAGATTAATCTTCTCTACGTAAAAAAAATCTATTTTTTGACTTACTATTTTTTATCTGTATGAGAAAGATTTTAATGCCCATCTAAAGTTTCTCAAATAAGGACACTTTTTATAAAAGGTTTTATACGATCCTACAGACAAATGTAATCTTGTGCATATCACGTCAGTAATACGAATTTCACAGATCAGTGTAGACGTGGTAGTCTGTCCTATAGCCCATAAGTATGTCTAACTAGTACCCAACTGATTTATTTTAAAAGTACTCCTACTTTCTCGAGAACTTACACCTATATTGTCATAGATTAATGGCAGTTTGACAAGTTATCTCATAGAGTTGTGTAAAATTATAACAGCTAAATTTAACTAACTCTTTCTTATTGAAGATCACGTGAGTTTTTGTTCGGAGAATTTAGTTAGATATTGTATAGGTTTGTAAAGGAGCTCTATTAAACCTGCACTTTGGTTGCAAGTACCAGGCGTTTCGTCGATGGTGTATTAGTTTATATCTTTATCACTGTATGTATATAAAATACGTAGTTATTGACATTTTAAGTGGTCAATTAGTAACATCTAATGCGTAGCTTTCTTGGCAGCGAGGTAATGTCAGAAGTCAATAGGTTACTAACTTGAGTAATGTCGTCACTTATAGTACATTAAGACGAGAAAAACCTTTTAACTGACATGACTTATCTCTTTTAACACAAATTTTACTGCAACGAAGAGTATTAGAAAATAAAAACTCTGTACTCACGACATCGATTTAGTAGAATCGATATTAACTTGTATAAGTCGATCTTTTGTATTGTTGAAAACAAAATATAAAAGAGCAGTCAATACAGACTTAACAAATATTCGTAAAATGCAAGAAAAAAACAGATGATAGATAATATATCGGAGCCAAATAAGGTAATCACTGTAACCCCCTTGGTGGTAGGGGATCTGTTCCCCGACTGGCTTGCGACCACCAGCATACGAATCCGATCGCCAAGTGTAATAGACGCGTTCCGGTTGAGCCGCAGGGAGATCCCATTAATGCTGTGGATCTAGTGGACTCTAGGCTCTTGCCTAGGGTCCGCTGAATCCGCATAATTTTTTTTCTTCATTCCCCCTTCCCACTCTATCTTCGGGGATGCAACGCATCGACAAAACGAGAGAGTGCTTCTTGTATTGTCGATGTCCATGGGCGATGGTGGCCACTTACCATCAGGTGGACCATCTATTATAAAAAAAAATCCTAGGGTTAGGGCTCACATAAACCTAACCTTACACAAAGCTAACCTTACCTAACTTTGTGGCAATTAGTTACCACGTGTCAATTACATTGTAAGATACATTGACCTCAATCGAACAGCATTCCCACCACTAACAACACTGCACTTAACACTTTCACTAGCACTTTTTAAAGACTACTTCACTCCTTAAGAGACAGCGCAAGACTAAAGTCTACAGTTAGACCTTTGAGGGCATATAAAGAGTTGAGACTGTCAAAATGACGAAAGTGACTACTACCCTACTCCAGCACTATAGATGGTGATGACGATTCGATTATTCAATAATTGTTTACTATTCTCTGTTATGTACTTTAAAAAGCCTGATACTCGATTCTGTTCGATGCTTGATATCGAACGAAAGGTATTGAGAAATACCGTTTCATGTGTACTCAGTGTAAGCAACGGGAGTGTGTTGTCATGGTTACGAGATTGTTATAATTGTCAATATAATAATATTGTGAGGCAGCTCTCAAGTGAGTAATGAGCTGATAGTCTCCAAACGGGTGACCAGATCTTCACAATACATAGCTAAGCACCATCTCGATTAATTAGCTTTCAAACAAATAAAACTTCATCACAATCAGTACATTATCTTGTGCGCTACGATGCCACAGACACACGTTAATTCATTCAAGTCCACCTAATGGAAAGTGGCCACCAACTCTCTCGAAGGTATCTCTTGTTTTGTCGATGCGTTGCCGCCTCAAAGATAGAGTGAGTAGGGGGAGCGAAGAGAAGACTGCTGCGGTTTCAATGGACCTCGAGCAAGAACCCGGTGTTCATTGGAACCGCAGCAGTAATGGGATGGGAGAGGGAGTGGGTAGATCTGACCCACATGCGGCTCGGTCGGAACGCGTCAGAGACGCTTAGCGGTCGGATTCGCATGCTGGTGGTCGCAAGCCAGTTGGGGAACAGATCCCCTACCACCTATAGGGGTGCTGGGTTACTCAGCTCTTACGAGATGCTCTCCCAGCGGCAGAGAGGAATTGTATTCTAACCCGCCCCTCACGGGATTGAAGATTAAAAAAAGTGATAGAAATAATACTATATACTATGTATTAGATAAAACTTTGTAGCATACTCATATAAATTAACTTGTAACATCAGTACGATTGATAGCAATCGATACGGTAGCGCTTAAAATGATTCCTGCAATAAATCAACTAGATAAGCTAGTCCACGGAAATACTGTAATTTGTTCTACCTATATTATGTTCACTGTAGTATTGCTGTAGTTAACATACTAACGTATCTTACGTTACACTGTAACATGGTTACATTGTAACATATTGCCGAAGAAACTAAGATGTTTCTCAAAAAAAATAGGGTTGGATAGCCAATTTATAGAGGAAGGCTATAAGCTACATGACATTACGTTATGACCCATAGGAGCTGGGTATTAGCTCGCTAGCTAGCTAACAGTCTCATCTTTATATGCCCTTGACAGTCTGACTGTAGTCTTAGTCTTGCACGGTCTCTCAAGGAGTGAAGTAGTTTCTACATAGTGTTAGTGAAAGTTTTGTGCTGGGATTGCTGTCCGATTAAGGTCACGTGTGTACCTTACAATGTAGTTCCTATATCTTGTGTTAAGTTAGGTTAAGAGAGTTTAACCTTGGATTTTAACAGAGAGCCTGAGCAGTGGAGGCGAGTGTTGGAATTCTGTTTGTGAGAGCATCTTACTTGTATGAGATTGATGTTCCTTGTTTCTTCTATTTTGTATTGCTTGATAATTTAATGTGATAAGTATTTCAAATCTTTGAAGATGTATTGTAATATAAAATGATGATTCCAATTATTGCGTTGTCAGATAGATGAAAATTTGATTTTGACATAATATGATGATAGATAATAAAGATTGTTTTTTAGGCTCGAACACTGTTAAAACAGAATCCTGTTAAGAGAAAGTCATGGTCACAAGTCCAAGGCACTGCTTCAGTTCCTCTCGTAATTGTGAGAGATCATATTATCTACGTTGCGTTTACCCAATATCCATTCAATATCATCACCCCTATTGTTTTCAATATATCCCCTCTTCCTCCACCTTCTCATCATAAAATCTTCGAGATATATATGTTATATGAACAGCAAATTTTATGAAGAAACATTCAGATATTTGCTTACATGCTTACATTGTAACATACTACCAAAGAATTACCAACTAACATTTTTGTAATATTATGGTATCACTTTTTATTTAAAAACCACCCTGACACTTTTAACAATTTTTAAGCTCTATTAGGATAGAGCAGTTTGACTAGTACTTTTGTGAAATAAATATTTCACAAAAGTAATTATGAAATGTTATGTCGAGTGGTGTAAATGAGAGTTTATACATAATAGGTCTTTTAAACTCAGTCATGAGTCTCAATCTCAAGTCGTAGGGTTAAATACCTTTTATATAATTATAACGCTCACCTTCACTGCCCGAACACTAACTAACCTAGATAATAAAGCTAACTTACGTGGAATTGAAGTAGGGTGACCTTAACCACGACACTATAATATTAACTTCCATGTACACTGCGCGACAACATCAGAGGCTGAATCTAATCTACCGCACTAAAGGTTATATATTGTCTACACGTAGGTATACTTGAAATAATATAAAAGGAACTACCCGCACATTAACTTATAAACGGTGTTGATATCAAACTTTAGTCTCGCTTGTACTCCAGACGTATTTTTGTACCGTGAGCACACGCCCTAGTTAGAGGTCAAACAAATTACAGGATCTGACTGGATTACGTTACGGGCTTATCTCCTTGATTTATTAGGGGAATCATTTTAAACGCCGCCATATTGATTGCCATCAATTCTAGCGATGTTAAGAGTTCATTTATACGTGCTTTACATACTAGGTAGTAATTTTTTTCCTGACCTCTATTTTAAATGAAATAATTAATATTTTAAGACAACATATCAACGCAGGGCCTGAACTATAAGGGTTAGAAACTTAAAATTTTGCACAGGAGTTCCTTTTATAACGTAGGGGAGCACTAAGAAAAGATTTTTGAAAATTCACCCCATAAGGGGGTAAAACGTTTTTGAAGTTATTCAAATAAAATTCAGTATGAAGGGACATTGGAAGTCATGTAAAATATTTTTTCGAAAATCATGCCTTAAGGGGGTAAAAGGAGGGTGCAAGGTTAGTATGACTACCTCATAAAATTATTAAATGTCTAGAGACGATCTACCTCAATATAGCTAGTATTATAAAACTCCTCACATTAAATAACAAACACACACACAAAATATTACATTTCTCTTTTCGTACTCTCTTCAATCGTTCTCTCATTCGTTCATTCGCTCCCCACTCACTCACTCTATTATCTATTAAGGTATAAAAAAGTATCCTATTTTTTTAAGTCGACTTTAAAGTAGCTATATGCCGAATTTCATTCAAAATCAGTCCAGCCATTTTACAGACAGACAGACATTATTTTTTTTCAATATCTTTCATGTATAAAATATAGAAACAAACAGACACTACAGCATATTTTAATATTGATATTAATTTGTATAGTACATAATAAAAAACCTTTGAAACGCTAAGTAATTACTTTGCATTTGTAAAAAGTAATTTCTAAATTGTGTTTATATAAAATACTTTTATGTTATTAAAATAAATATTATATAGGAAAATTATCAATTTTCATACAAACTAGATTTTGGCAAACTTAACTTTGCCGTGGAAAAACTGTTACCCCCCCCATACATCAACATAAGTTTAAGCTTTTCAGATTTTTCCCTTTGTTTTTCATATAGGATATTAATAGGAAGTGTTAGTTATGAAATAAACTAGTTTGAAGCTTCTAGCTCTAAAAACGACGATACTTCCTTACAACTTTTCAACCCCCACTTTCAACCCCTTACAACCCTTTTTTCGCATTAAAAAGTAGCCTAAGTCCTTTCTCAGGCTCTAGACTCTCCGTATACAAAATTTCATTTTAATCGGTTCAGTAGTTTTGGCGTTAAAGAGTGACAGATAGACAGTGTTACTTTCGCATTTATAATATTAAGTAAGGATGTGAAAGTTTGTATGTATGAATGGATGTTTAGATGTTACAAACTGTTTGATACTCGATTACACAAAAGCGACTGAACGGATTTCAACAAAATTGGGCACACGGATACTTTATAGCCAGGATTAACGCATAGGCTACTTTTTATCCCGAAAAAGTCATAGTTTCTGTGGGATACCTATACTTACATACCGGTAGCTATACCTCGAAGAAATAGTGAGGAAGGAGAATAAAAAGATTAATGTTACACTTTCTACAATATAAAAAGATAAATGTTAGGAGAGGGTGCGGGGGGGGGGGGGGGTAGGTCTGCCCCACATGCAGGTTGACTGCAAGGATGGCAAACCAGTCAAGGAACAGATCTCCTATCACCAAGGGGTTACTTGCTTCTAACTAGACATTATTATACAGCAGTATGTTGATAATTTAATATTTTTTATTAAAGTAAAACCATGTGAAGCCGGGGCGGTCAACTAGTTAAAATATTAAAACTCTCATTTGAATTCGAAATACGTTGTATATCTAATGTAAATCCATACAACCTAAAATACCTTTCCTAGTGTCCAGGCATGTCATAAAGATTCTGAATTTTATGAGCTGAGTCAATAGTCTGGGTCTGAGCCTGGGGGAGGGGGCTGAGGCTGGGGTTAGGTGCTGAAGCTGAGGTTGAGTGAATTAAATATTTTATGTGCGCTGGTTTTATTATGTAGTGTATAAAGGTGAAATTATAGAGTTAGTAAAAATTAGGCGAAATACACACTTTAAGGCTGCATCTCCACTAGCTTGACACACTCTGAGCGAGGTTAGGTAAATGAAGCGATTCTATTGGTTATTAACAATTACATCCTTCTCTCATCTTTGGTAGAAAGTCAACGTAATTGACTAGACAGTCATTTTTGTTTTGTTTTAAAAAACTTTACCTCATTGTAATATCCCGATATCTATTAGAAGTAGAGTCAGTTTGACTAGTAATTTCATGAAGAGTGTGTTCTCAGACATAAATTTGTTACTAGATCACAAACCTCCGAAACTTCTGTTTTTTGTGTAAAGTTAAAACAACTGGTAATATTAGATTATTTGTATAACGGAGTAAATGGATTCCATTGTCGGATGTGTCAAGCGATACGGTATCGCTGTAGCCATTACAGGCGCCATTTTAAATTTTCCATTACCTCATTTGTTATTTATCCAACCATACTTAAGATTAATATACTTTAGTGGTATATTTTTGAAGAAAGTAATTCGGCCTTTAGAAAAACTTAACCTTCAAACTTTAGAATCTATTAGCTGACGCGCTCTCGCTTCACTAAGGTATATTCAAACTATTGACTCACTCACTCATACACTCACACACTTACGCATTTATTCATTCATACCCTACCCGCAACTATGAATCATATATCTATCATAGTTAAGGCAGCGTTCGTAAGAATCTTTTTCGTTCGACCGTTTGTTCTCCGACTTACTTCGCAAATACCACCACGAAAAAGTCTTTTCATTTTTCAGGTTAATATATACCCTATGATATTCACAAATAACGTGGCTTTCTATTGGTAAAAGAATTATCAAAATCGGTTCAGTAGATCCAGAGATTACCCCCTACAACCTCACAAACTTTACCTTTTATAATATTAGTAGTTTTATTAGCGTTACGTCAAAATAATATGACATTTTACTTTATCAACGTCTAAATGCTAAGGCGGGGTCTATAGTACCGCTCGCTCTGAATTCCTGAAATTTTCTATTTCCTTCACTATGGTATGTTATCGTCGAAGAAAGTAAATACCTTACAACGATCGGTTTAAAATTCTACACGAATTTGTGATACCTTAAACTCTTTTTAGTCATTAAATTACAAAATTTTACAGTATCTACATGTTCTAAAAGATAAACTGAATACTCTTAGTAATCTTAATTATACAACAGTAAATCCAATATGGCGGACACCCAAACATTGCCAGTTATTTCCTTGAAAACTTGAGAACAATTAACATAGATTTTTTCAACAATTTTTTTATCAAAAAATTATTTAAAGTTGCCTGAAGCTTAAATTCAGGAAAAACTAAATATATTTTATTAATAGGATTTTAGTATTGAATTCTTTTAAAAATAACTTAATTTAATACAAGAATTAAATAAATAAATTTAATTAATTAATTAATTTTATACTGTTTTCCAACTATAAAAGATAGCAGCCCATCGCAGATTCGCACGGGTGGAAATTTTTTTTAAACATTTTGGCTCTTCCGCATTTAGGTGCCCCCTCTCTCGTCGCGCTGCTCGCTGCGCTGCGTGGAGCCACACCGGCCCATCCCGCGTCGGCATGTGCCTTTTGGTTATATTGACATTTTTAATTTCGCAATATCTTTTGAATGGAATGTCCGATTTCAATAATTAAGAAAGTAATCTACAGGTATTGAAACTTTCTTGAAAACGAAATCATTTATTTGGATAAGAATTAATACAAAGGTATGGATAACGTGGTCTGATTTTGATAGGCATTTCTATCAACTTTTTAAAAGTAAAAAAAGTAGTTACAGTGGCATAACTACAATAGTTGGACATATGATCTCGGGAAGTTTTTTGTAGATATTGATACGTTCTATAATATTGTAGAACATTTTTTTGTTCTACCATAAAGACTTTCTGCAGCGCATGCGATGAAATATATTTAATATGCTAATTTTTATACACCTTGGGGTGGTTTTATTAAGAATTTCTGAAGATCTCTAATTTTTTCTAGCAATAAATATAGTCTATGTTACTCAGGGATAATGTAGCTTTCTAACGGCAAAAGAATTATTGAAATCGGTCCAGCAGTTTTTAAGTTTATTCATTACATACGAATTAGTATAGAAGTATGTCATAGTTCCTTTCTTCTCACTTTTCCGTACACACAATATAATTGAAAAGGGTACACAAAGATCTATTATTAAAACTCCTAATGATAGGATGTGACAGAGATGCGTGACCCACTCGTATTGTAGTGCAATCAGACGGACATATCCTTTATTAACCATAACTACTCGTACATCATGCAATGACAAAATGATTAATACGTGTATTTTTCATTACACGTGTAGAAAATATAGTATAGTAGATTTGGGGCCGTCTGTTAAGTAATTTCTTATAGTAAACAGTGTCTAAAGTTATGCAAGTGTTGTGGTGTTAGACTATCCCCCCACTATTTTTGCTCATATCTAAAGTGGCTGACATATGGGTCAGATTTTTTTTCCCAACTCAAAAAAAGTTACGAATTTTTGAAAAAAATACCGCTTTTATAAATTGACTGTTTGGGACCTTTTTTTTGAAATGTTTATTTTCAAATGTAGTTTTAAAAAAAAATAATAAAAAAATTGATGTATGAAATATTTAATTTTTTTTTCGAAATAACCAATAATAAAAGAAACAATTGTCGTCACATCTTCACATTGCAGCATTAGTTGAAGTTTTTTAAAGTAAAAAAAAAAAATATTTCGTATTTTTTTAAAAACTACATTTGAAAACCTAAATTTTAAAAAAAAAGGTCCCAAATGGTCAATTTTTGAAAAAGTTCTAGCATTTTCAAAAAAAACGGTAATTTTTTCAAAAATTCTGAAAAATGTTTTTCGGGAGGTAGAAAAAAATTTTTTAGCGAAATCGATGGGGGTCAGGTAAAAAATTTGCCGATTTGGCATGGAATGACCCATATGTATAGGAGCCGGCAGCTAACTTTAGATATGAGCAAAAATAGTTGGGGGATAGTTGCGCATTGTGAGTGTGACGTAGCAGACGCGCGTGAACTGAAACGTCGCATAAGAACCAATCACATGCCGGGAGCTATAGCAGTAGTTGAGCAATGGGTGATTGATCATCTTTAATTTTTAAACCTGTTCCTTGCTTACAAGCCCCAGGTTTTGCCCCACCCTGCCCCACTACTTGGCTTCTTGTCTTTAATATATATGTCGGAGTATAGTTGTGATAGGATTGTAATGAAGGCCGTGCCGGCCTATAGTTAGGGTAGGATAGTAATAAAGGTCGTGCGGGACTATAGTTAGGGTAGGATAGTAATAAAGGTCGTGCGGGGCTATAGTTAGGGTAGGATAGTAATGAAGGCCGTGCCGGCCTATAGTTAGGGTAGGATAGTAATAAAGGTCGTGCCGGGCTATAGTTAGGGTAGGATAGTAATAAAGGTCGTGCCGGGCTATAGTTAGGGTAGGATAGTAATAAAGGTCGTGCCGGGCTATAGTTAGGGTAGGATAGTAATAAAGGTCGTGCCGGGCTATATTTAGGGTAGGATAGTAATAAAGGTCGAGCCGGGCTATATTTAGGGTAGGATAGTAATAAAGGTCGTGCCGGCCTATAGTTAGGGTAGGATAGTAATAAAGGTCGTGCCGGGCTATAGTTAGGGTAGGATAGTAATAAAGGTCGTGCCGGGCTATAGTTAGGGTAGGATAGTAATAAAGGTCGTGCCGGGCTATATTTAGGGTAGGATAGTAATAAAGGTCGTGCCGGGCTATAGTTAGGGTAGGATAGTAATAAAGGTCGTGCCGGGCTATAGTTAGGGTAGGATAGTAATAAAGGTCGTGCCGGGCTATATTTAGGGTAGGATAGTAATAAAGGTCGTGCCGGCCTATAGTTAGGGTAGGATAGTAATAAAGGTCGTGCAGGGCTATAGTTAGGGTAGGATAGTAATAAAGGTCGTGCCGGGCTATAGTTAGGGTAGGATAGTAATAAAGGTCGTGCCGGGCTATAGTTAGGGTAGGATAGTAATAAAGGTCGTGCCGGGCTATATTTAGGGTAGGATAGTAATAAAGGTCATGCCGGACTATATTTAGGGTAGGATATTAATAAAGGTCGTGCCGGGCTATAGTTAGGGTAGGATAGTAATAAAGGGGACATGTCGACTACGGAATCGTGATATTCGATCACTTAATTTATTAAAACCGGCTCTCTCTCTCATATTCAATTATTAATTCATTCAAATCGTCTCTCTGTTCTGACATATATTTACACGTATTTCTTTACAGCATCATCCTCTCTCATTCTCTTACAAAAATAATCTTCATCCTGCGGTCTACGAGGCCATGTTAGAAGTACGGGTTATAAGTATAAGTATAAGTATGAACGGGCTTGTTTCCGCAACTCGACGTCACTGTGCGCCTATTTTGCGTGAAAGATGGGTGGCTAATCCTGCCATCCCAGCTCCTCTAAGAAGCTAATCAAACCTCTGGTGTCTCCAATAACCTCGGGGAGAGTCTTCGGTGACCCCAAGTGTTTGGCCCGGTAGTCGGTCACGCCTGTGCATTCCAGAACAATGTGGGCGGCCGTCTCTTCTGCCTCCATACAGGCTCTGCAAAGGGGGCTGTCAGTAACACCTAGATTAAACAGATGTTTGTTGAAGGGGCCGTGGCCCGTAATTATTTGAGCAATTTTGCGTAAACCAGGGCGGGTGAGGTTTAGTAACTTACGAGACAGTCGCCGGTTGATGCTAGGGAGAGCTTGTTTCGACTGCTTGCACCCACTTACCTCCGTCCAGTATTTATTATGTAGTTCTTTTGTGTGTTGCCGGATGGCTGATGTAGGCCATGCTGAGGGAAGGGGGACAATTGGTTCTGGTCCAATTGCAGCCATCTCTGACCCTTTCCTGGCCAGTTCATCAGCGGCATCGTTGCCACGAGAGCCACTATGACCCTTGATCCACTGTAGAGTTACGCTGTTGTTGTTATTACATACCTCCGTCAGTGATAGGTGGCAGTTGTAGATAAGCTTTGAGGTGATAGAATTGCTTTGTAGAGCTTGCAGTACGGATTTGCTGTCCGAGAGGATTCGGATGGAGTAGTTCTTTACCTTTCGAGCCAGGATCGCAGTAGCTGCCGTTATGATACCCATGCATTCCGCTTGGTAAACGGTATTTTGAGCACCTAGTGGGGCAGCTATTTGTATATTTAGATCTTCCGAGAATACTCCGTATCCCGTACCTGATCCAGTTTTGGAGCCGTCAGTAAAGATCCTGAGATCTTTTAGATTTAGACCTTCGTTTGGGACCTCGTTCAGCTGTATTTTGTACTTCTTGTCGAAAACAAGTTGCTTTGGAGACCTGTCGTTTACCGCCAACAGCAGTGGTTCTTTTTGCATCACCTCTTGTAGAACCTCCGCGTGGGTGGTCTTGTTGGTCTTCCAAAGATTCAGAGTCTTTAACCTTGCTGCCGTGGAAGCTGCCTCTTGTTTTATGAAGAGGTGCAGAGCCGGGAGATTCAGCATGGCTTCTAACGCTGCAGTTGGTGTAGTACGCATGCCTCCTGTGATGGCTAAACACGCCAGTCGCTGGAAGCTTTGTAGTTTGTTCCTTGGAGTTATGAGATTAGTGCGTGGCCACCACACCACTGCTCCGTAACATACCATGGGCCTTATCACTGCTGTGTAGAGCCATAGAACGATTTTTGGGGCAAGGCCCCAAGATTTACCTATCATTCTACGGCACTGCCAAAAGAAAGAAGTACGGGTTAAAAAAATAGTCCTATTTGCAATGCTTCTGTGGATTCTGGGTAGTAAAATATTAGTAGCTACTCAAATAAAGCTATTTCAAGGTGTGTAGGTGTAGAAGTTTTCTGGGAGTTTAGCATGCTTCTTGGAGCGATCTCGTATCTTTGAGTCTAGATAGGATAGCCGTTGTAAAGGAGTTCGACAACAAACACTAGGACACGAGATTTTTAACATGAAATGGGTAACATCCCAACATTATTACTTTCAAATTCAAACTGAGCTGTTTGACAGACCAGAGATAGCAGAAGAAAATCAACAGTGTTCTTCTATTGCCATGAGGAAGCTGAAGAAATAAGGAAGGTGATACAGAGCCTGTTACTGTAGTCATTATCCTTGGATTCGCTATTCCCTTACCCATCCTTCTTTTACCTGGGTCACATACCCTAGACTCTATTTGGGGTCCTATTTAATTACTGAAGCGACTACACATATCCTACTAATATTATAAACGCGAAAGTTTGTAAGAATGTATGGATGTCTGGATGTATGGATGTTTGTTACTCTTTCACGCAAAAACTACTGAATGGATTTTGATGAAAGTTTACAATAATATAGCTTACACATCAGAATAACATATAGGCTATAATTAATAATGATATAGTGTGAATTATACAAAATATAGCGGGTGAAACCGCAGGTTGCAGCTAGTATATTTATATATAGACAAAGATTCTTATCCATTGTATATCTGCAATAAGGAATCCATTCAGCTTTCTGTGGTTGCAGTACATTTCAATTATAACACTATTTGGCGTCGCTAAAGGAGCCTCAAACCAAATACCATTGTCTCTATTTACTGAATATACCCTCACTAATACAATGTACAGATCTTACTCATATTTAGTATAGATTTCTAGGATTAATCTTGCAAAGAAACGAATACTAATTATACATTTTAAGTAACTCTAAAAACGCTGAACTTGTTTTGATAAACTACTCCATTTTAATAAGCTATACTATTCTCTTGTTACATATAATATATAGATCGTCCATACATTTTATATTTTAAATGATATATCCATTTTTGCTGTTTAGGACATAATTTTATGAATATCAACGTTTATGTAATGTAATTGCGCCCCCCGGTTTCACCCGCTGTACTTTAGTTAAATCACACTATATCATTATAAATTATAGCCTATGTGTTATTCTGATGTGTAAGCTATATTATTGTAAAGTTTCATTAAAATCCATTCAGTAGTATTTGCGTGAAAGAGTAACAAACATACATCCATACATTCTTACAAACTTTCGCGTTTATAATATTAGTAGGATTATGTAGTGTTTGTTAGAGATAATATCTGAAATTACTAAACTTATATAGATAATATTTTCATTAATGGATAAGTGCACTATATACTCTATATTTACAATTATTATTTTTGTTAAAAAAATACAGCCTTACTCATGTAGGATATATCCTATTAATATCATAAACGCGAAAGTTTGTAAAAATGTATGTATGTTTGTTACTCTTTCACGCAAAAACTACTGAATGGATTTAGATGAAACTTTATAATAATATAGCTTACACATCAGAATAACACATAGGCTATAATTTATAATGATATAGTGTAAATTATCCTAAATATAGCGGATGAAACCGCGGGGCGCAGCTAGTTCTAAATAATGCCTGCTTATTCTCAAGAGAATATTAAGACCCTCCTATGGGTCGTAGAATGATGTAACGTAATAAATAAATATTCCTAGTAAATAACATCTTCAACGTAATAATGTTTTTATATATTTTTTGTGTGTATGTGTGTCTTCTATGATTTTTAAATTTGTGTAAATAATTTTGTTTTTTAACAATTTGTAAAGAAAATAAACCTTATGTTCTAAAGATTAATCCAATTTTGGTTCTGTAAGGAAGCCTGTTTATAAAGGGACAAATATTTGAATTTCATTATTATCTCATTAACAACATTTTAATGTTTTTATGTACTTTAATGGCTGTTTAACGTTGCGTAGACGTTTTGTGTATTTAGTTAATTATGTTATTTAAATACTGTTGTGGAAGTTAATATTAACTTCCTTCTACAAGACAATAACATGCACTTTAGATAGAAGAGATGTGCTTGGGTCTTGAAACCCAGGAGTAGGTTTAGATAGCTTTTTTACTATAAACAATTTCGTCTCCACTAATGATGATAGTGATTAGATGTTTATTCTACAATACTCGTAAAACTGTAGTGGATATATCGAAACAGACTTTAATTAAGAAACTAATAGCAATTCAAAAGTTATTCACAGTATTGATAGCAGTTGTAGGAAGTCAAGCAGTGCGTGGGAATTAAGACCCAAGAGAGCTTCTATAGCGCTCAAATTTTCACCCTCTTATGCTAATAATAAATCAAACATCTCACAATTAAATATGATAGTCAAAATTTAATCTATGAAACTATCAAAATAGGGGGTAACAATTACCCCTACCGTCTTCACAATATATAAACCAATCTGAAGTAGTCAGAAGTGATTGAACAATGAACATAGTTTATACAAGTAGTGGAGTGTGTAGTCACATGAGTTACTCCGACTTTCAACAATTATCAGCTACAAGACCTTAACAAATTATACATTTACAACTTCTTCATGAATCACTCTATTTATTGGCGAAAACTGCATGAAAATACGTTTAGTAGTTTTTGAGTTTATTAGGAACAAACAGACAGAGGAGGTATGGGAATCCTTTACATAGTATAAAACAAAGTCGCTTCCCGCTGTTTATTCGCTTAGATCTTTTAAACTACGCAACCGTTTTAAATGCGGTTTTCACCAATAGATAGAGTGATTCAAGAGGAAGGTTTATATATGTCGGAGCATAGTAAAAGATTATCGATTAATCGAATCGTTATCGTTGTCTATGGCGTTGGATTGGGGTAGTAGTTTTGACAGTCTCTACCCTCGACCCTTTATATGCGATCGACAGTCTAACTGAAGCCTTAGTCGTGCGCGGTCTCTCAAGAAGTGAACATCTAAGTAGTGCTAGTGATAGTGATAGTGTCAAGTGCAGTGTAGTGTGGAAGTGCTGTCCAACTAAGGTCACGTAAGTCCTTACAATGTAATTGCCACGTGGTTAAGTAAACACAATGTTAGGTTAGGTTAGCCTTAGGTTAGGTTAGCCTTGTGTTAGATTCGGTTTATGTGCGTTTAACCTTGGGTTTAAACAGAGAGCCTGAGCAGTGGAGGCGAGTGTTATGATCATTTAAAGGAATTCCTTAAGCCCACACCTTGGTCACAAGTCCAAGGCACTGCTTAGGTTTCTCTTGTAATTGTTAGAGATCATATTTGATCATTTATCGGTTCAATAGGAGTATCTGCGTTGCGTTTACCCAATATTCCACTCATTACCATCACTCTCTTCTAGTGTTCCCCAATATTCCCCATCTTCCTCCTCCCATCTCCTTTCACATCGTTTTAAAATCTCCGACATATATATAATACATGCATATTATAGTAGAGAAAAACCTTGCTTATAATATGTAGTGAAGTTGCGAGGTTAAGCAGTGTATGGTGAGTGGTAGATTTCTATTACCAATCAAACGTTATTAGTGTTGCTAGTAAAATGTAGTATTTAAAGGTATCTAGCTCGTCAACACGAGGTGCTGAATCCATTTAGGTGTCGATGTTAATGACATGCATGCAAATGAGCTGCATACATCATGTTAAAATTAGATCATACTAAATAATGAGTGCACCCCACCGTAATCCGCTACTTTACAGTGTTTGTTACAGAATCAAATGTAAAGAAACAGCTGTTCTACTTCTAACTAATCTTACTAATATTATAAACTAGCTGCGCCCCGCGGTTTCACCCGCTATATTTTGGATAATTCACACTATATCATTATAAATTATAGCCTATGTGTTATGCTGATGTGTAAGCTATATTATTGTAAAGTTTCATTAAAATTTCGTCGCGCGTTCGCGTTTATAATATTAGTAGGATGTGAAAGTTTAGATGTTTGTTACTCAATCACACAAAAACGGCTGAACGGATTTCAATGAAATTTGGCACAGAGACAGATTATAACCTGGATTAACACATTCTTTTTATCTCGAAAAAAAATTTCACAGATTTCCTGTGAAATAATAATAAAATCTGAACGTTGTAACGTAAAATTAAATGTTTAAAAAAATCTAAGTATGAAACTTAACAAAATGTGTTAAATTAACTCCATGTGAAACCGGTCACGTTATTCTCAAGAAGAACATATATATGATGTATGTACAGTGAGCAGCGCCTGGATCTTGCAACACAAGAACGGGATTAAAGAGCTCATACTACGACCTCGCTACTAAACATTTAACTAAATGGACAATAATATAAATTTCTCGTGTGACCTTCAGAAAAGACCCTACACGTTACTATAATGATTATGAGTTCTCGAAATTATAAAATTAACCAATATAAACTAGCTAATCGGACATTTTTAAGTGTTACTATCGTTGCATTCTTGGTCCAATAGTTGGTAGTTCTTTAAAAGTTTCATGTCTATAGGTTTATTCCACCATACCTATAAAGACTAATTCTCACCTCTAACTTTTCTGAGTTATGTGTGTTTTAAGCAATTAAATATCACTTGCTTTAACGGTGAAGGAAAACATCGTGAGGAAACCTGCACTCCTGAGAGTTCTCTAAAAGTTCTCAAAGGTGTGTGAAATCTGTCAACCTTCAGTGGGTCAGCTTGTGGACTATGGCCTAATCCCTCCTCATTCTAAGCAGACCCTGCTCAGTAGTGGACCAATTCAAAATCTTTATATTAACCTATCAGGATATCCCCTATACGTACTCGTAAGAATAGTTTGATAATAAAACTTATGCTTTCCATATGAAGATTCTATTTTATTTCATCTGTAGTTAAAGGATGCTTCCTAAAGAATCTCTGGGATAAGTATTATCTAAGCAACACGTAGATGTATATTATAATTAGGTTTTATTTTGGACGTTATATCCGCATTCCTGTGGGATAAAGTGAAATTATTTGATACACAACTGAAACGAATATCAATTAACTTTTATAATAACAAATAGGATAAGTTTTACTCTAAAAAGAAGAATATCTGGTATGATATAAATGACTGAGCAAGGAGGTAGAGCATGAGTGATAATTTGTTACTTTTCGCGGACTAAGTCGAGGGCAGCTACAAATCATTTCATAATAAAATATTTTCACATTTATCTAAGAGTGGTTGTAATATATATAAGATTACATTCTATCATAGATATATATCTAAATGTATAGTAAAGTGATTTAGTACGCACGTACGTTTTACTGCCACCATCAAAATTCCTACTCTACATTATACTACTATTGAGACGATCTAAGCGACGATTCGCGCATATTACGACATTTATACATTTACGACTAAAAGAGTTGCGCTGCTAACTAACTATGTTTTGCGTAATCAATACGTATAATAGAATTTGGACTATCTAAAAACAAAAAACTCTATCAAAAAATTGGATTAAAATCCGTTCAGTAATTTTAGTGCACACGAATAAAATAACATAGGTAATTTGTTGTTTTTAATTAAAAGAGAATTAAAAAAGTAATTATAGAGTTATAATTTTATCACTTTAAGACGAGCTATTCAATTAAAATTAACAGCAAACTAATTGTAGAGTTTGCACCTTATATAAATTATGATTATATTTTTTTTAATATTCCCAGTTATTTCTTCCGTTATCATCTAATCTCGTCTAACACTACCAATGTGAACTCTATTTTTGACTTAAATTCTTTAAGACGATATATTCAAATTAAAATAAAAGAAGATAAATGTAGACTTATTAATAAATTATGATAATAATTAAACTTTACTATACTCTATATAACTCAAAATTTGTGTATAACAAATATTCTTAAAATAATTAAAGTGTAATATTATCAGTTGGCTGATTATAGAGTTCACATCTTAACTAAATTATAATATTCTATCTTTTTCTCTTATTTTAAGATTCCATTTTAATCTTTAAAAAGGTGGATCCTTCATTCACTATTCATATTCAAAATACGGCACATCTCATTCAAGTTAAAAGAGACAAAGAATATAAATGGTAGATTTTACTTAAACTGATTTAAATTATATTTATTTTTAGATCTCATTTATTTCTTCAAAAAAGGTAGAGCCTACTCACTATTGATAATTATAATACGATAAGTATCATTTAAATTAAAACAGTGAAAAGAGATAAACGTTAAGGTAGAGTTCAATTTAAACGAAATATGATTCAAATTACAAATAACTTTATATTTTTTAGATATATTAAATGTAAGTTAGTCAAAAGAATATTTTGAGTCACGAAAAAAATAATAGAGCTTTATTATTTATAATTTTTATATTTTGACATTGGAAATGTTCTGATGAACTGATCGAAATTCACGCTTTGATTTTGATTTAAATAATATTTATTTGAATCTCAAATCTATCATAATAATAAATAGTATACTAAAAATAAAATTTATTAGACATGATCAAACCGACCAAAACTTAAAAATATAAAATCCACCAGTTTTTAAACATAACAAATATTTCACGACAAAAGAAATTCCTGAAATTCTAAAAATGTTCATAAACATCTGTAACTCTCATATGTGTCAGAAAGTAAAGTTAAAACATACTCACGTTTCTCCACTTCAGCGGTCGAACAACACAAAAAGCACAAAGACACATTTAAATAACACAAATCTGAGCACTTTTGAGCACATTTTGTATTTTATAATATTTTATATCACGATGCCGGTTGTTTAGGAAGCGTCGTGCGCTCTCGTCGGCGGCGCGGGAACGACTGACCAGTCTGGAGGACAGGGATACCGTCCTGGAGGAGAATATAGCCCTTATAAATATAAAAACTATTTTTAATACAGAAAACCTAAAATTAATAGTGAAATAGAATGTGATTTAAAGTATTTTTGCCTCATATGTTAATGTAGAGTGGTACAATATGACTCTATGATATTATGTTTTTGATTATCGTTTCAACTTACTCTATACAAATACATTCTTATTTTAATTGATAAAGTCGTCTTATAATAAAAAGAGCTTTTTATATGTTACTAATTTGTATATTTGTTCGTAGCTAAAAACAAACCTCTTTATGTATTTGTTATCTAACGACGAATTAGTTAATCATCAGAGAAGCGAAAGCCTGTATCTAGTCCTATATTTATAAGGTATCCTATTGCTCAGTAAACATATGGTGTATTAACCTCAATCAATTTATATTTATCCATACCTTCTAACTCTACACTTTGTTAAACTCCAAATACTACCTAATTACAGACGAAAAATTTTGAAATATACACAAAATATTAAAAATAAAACTATTTTGCTTCTATTTGAGCAAAAAGATTGTATCTGGCATCCCCAGAATGAGAAAATGGCGGGAAATAGCGCCTGCGTGGACCCTCCCCGCGGCGCGAAAACTTAGCGCCAATCGAAGTGATGCATTAGGCCTGCACTTAGATCACACATTACTCTGTTTTTACTCCAAAAATCTATTTTTAGAATGTATGTCTTACGCCTAAATATTTCTCTTCTGCCTCGAAAGTTATAACTGCCAGTAAAGTGATTATATCTTATCCCCTTGCTTTACATTTTCTTTAGACGTCTTTTTTATTACTTGAATAGTATTTTTCTCAAATTGTTATCACTTAAATTATTTATTAGTCTTTTTTATACCAAATATCTATTTTTAGAATATATTTCTAATATCTAGATTTTTTTTCTGGCTTCAAAGTTATAACTGCTAGTAAAGAGATTACATTTTTAAATATCTTTGCTCTACATTCTCTTTACACGTGTTTTTTATTACTTGAGAGGATTTTTCTCAAATTTCATTTTACGCCTAGATACTCCTTGGTATCCTCCTCCTCCTCATTTTTGAATACCTATGCTCTACAATCTCTTTACTCTCATATAAGACAATAATAGTATATATATCTGAGTACTTTAGAAGACTAATGAGATGCCCTCGCTTTGCTTAAGTATTTTATTTTATTTTAGTTTTAGGGCCGAAATTAATAATGAATCTCAATTCAAAATTGGATATGGATTGAAAATATCGGCCGTTAGTATGTCAATATTTAATTAGTCCAAACTTCGCTGGTCTAAAACATGTTTAAATGGACTAAAGCATGTTTTGAGTTGGACCTGAAACAGTGCAACTGTGAAAACTGTATTCAATTTAGTACCGCATTTTTTGCGTGATGTGCATACAAATAAACAACTGTTTTAAAGCTTTGGGTTAAATTGCTGTTATATTATAAACACTCCTCATTAAGTTTTAGTTAGTTAAGACTACTAACTACTAGGGTAACACAAAAAAGGGGAGAATTACTCCCTTAGAGTAGAGTAGTTTCGATCCCCTGGCCTGCCTTTCTAGGCGCCGAGTAGGAACATCCTGGATGGTTTAGCGAGTCGGGCTACCTCCTTCAGAGGTAGTTTTGGGCTGTCTCCTTCAGAGACAGTCACACCAACCCCGCATAACCTTCCCAAGTCCCCGCTTGGGAAGGTATCTGTGAGCAGATTCCTCCGGGTCAACAAAAAAAAAAAAAAAGGGGTAACACAAAAAAGAAAGCCAAGAAGGAGATAGGAAGAAGAAGTAAGAATTTCAATGGTTTCTTATAGTAAGTATGAAGATCAAAACAAGCCAAAATATATGAACAAAACCAACCAGTTAGACATAGTCTGTTTATCTGTCCTCGCGTTAAGGAGGTGTACAGGTAAAAGTTTTATCAAAATCGCTTTAGCATTTCTCATAACTTAAACTTTCCTTGAACGCGAGACTAACGAACACGACTTACAAAGTAATTTATTACTTAAGTTAGCTTAAATATCTTCTAAATGCCGACATACGATAAATTACATTTTTATTGTATGTATAGATTAGCCAAGAATGAAGGCTTTTCATTTGAAAATATTTGAAAACATTTAAGGTACGTTTTCTTTGTGTCTTTTCTATTTAAAATGTTAAAGAAATCCATACAGACTCCGCTTTGACAGTAAAGCTGCGGTCTGATACGATATCGAAGATATAATAATATTTCGAAATTTACAATTTTATACATATACATATAGGCTGTGTTTCTAGCAGAGACGAGCAAGGATGTGTTTGTGAACACTCAGATTGTGTCAAATGAAATCTTTATTAATACTAAGCTCCAGCCAAAAAGCTAATTTAAACAGTTTTGACTCAAATCTGTCTAAATTTTCCTTTCCAGTAACTCTTAAGAAAGTAGGTGATACTTAAGAATACAAACTAAACAAAAGAAACTGCGATTTAATATAAAAATTACGCCATCTAGTGACGGATAGATGGTCTATCTGTCTGTTAGGAAATCATGCTTAAATCACTGAACTGATTTGATAAAAATTACAGTACAGGAAAGATTAGAGCTTGGGGAAGGACATAGGCTATGTTTTCTTGCAAAAAAAATACTTAGTAAACAAATGATTGTGCTCGTACGCCATCTATCGACTTGGGGGTGAAGTGTATGTCGAGCTGTGTGGCTCGACAGAAGATGAAATTAAACTATATTAAAGTTCTAAGGCTATAGAATACTATATCCCGCTATACCTAGTACAGAAAGTACATTACACGTGAATCGAATGTTGGCACAATTGTCTTTTTTTCATCCTACCTCTCATCCTTTTGTAGTTCAGCGCAATTTCAAAGCTTAAATTAAATATGTACGAGTATATTGTAACGTTCGATATTTTAGCCTTTTGGGGCGGAAAATATGCAAATGTCACTTTTGACCTCATTCAATACATTATACGCTATAATTTACCTTCTTACTTACCCCCACTTCGCTGAGGTATATTATCTATACTTACTAATATATATAAGCTGAAGAGTTTGTTTGCTTGGACGGGCTAATCTCAGGAACTACTGGTCCGATTTGAAAAATACTTTCAGTGTTAGATAGCCCATTTATCGAGGAAGGCTATAGGCTATATAACATTACGCTTCGACCCATAGGAGCGGAGTTACATGCGGACGAAGTCGCGCAAGTCGACTAGTCAATAAGGGAGATATACTGCACAGTAACATGTATAAGACAATAATTAAAACAGTAACATAAAACTTTCATAATGGAGAACCGAAATCACAACACATAACTTTAATGTTTATCGGGCGAGATCACTTTGGCAACTGACTCAAATCTATCGAAACAGAGGTTTTTTTGTATCAACATTATTTGTATCAATAAAGAATTTTTTTATTTATATATTGTCTACACTAGACTGCGTCAGAATAAAAAAAAATATTTTTGAGTAAGTACATTTAAAAAGTTTCGTTGTTATTCAAAAAAAACCTCCTAAAAGATGAGCTTGATATCTCGCAAAAATTGAGCTGACGCTTGGGGGTGTCCCCTTTCCTATTTAAAATACATTGAAAAAAATTTTTTTCTTTATTTTCATTGTAAATCGTCGAAAAAACTTTTTTTACAAATTTTCCCTTTCTTGTAGAAAATTAAATTCTCTACATAAAAGGTTTCTTTCATTTTTTCGTTAAAATGCATAGGAAAAAAGTTATGGAGCTTGAAACGAAAATTATAAAATGTCAAAAAAGTGCGTATCAATTCTATTTGAAACCCTTCTCATAAATCACTCAGTTTATAAGTGAAAACCGCATGAAAATCCGTTCAGTGGCTTTCAAGTTTAACGTAAAATGGGCCGATAGGACTATCATATTATAATTATCTATAGTTAGCAATCTATTCTCTATAGTTAGCAACACTGTTGATTTATTTAATTTTGTCCCCATAGATCTGAGATAATAGATTTCACACAATAAATATTGTCTAAACAAGTTTAGTTTAAGGTTGATCATGTGGAAAGTTTAAACCTACCTCAGGGTCACAAGCACGCACTGCTCGACTTCTTGACACGTTTCAAGTCTTAAAACAATGCCATCTATTGGATATTTATAAAACCTAAATATAAAAACATGTACAAGCGTTGTGATAATAAACTTAAACCTACTCTGTTAGAAAGTTACAAATAATTAACATCAGGATCAAAAATCGGGATAAAAACTATCCTATCTCTTAAGTTTATAGTAACTTTATAGTTCATCGATGGCCTAATACCCTCCTCATTCTGAGGAGGAAACCCGGCTCAACAGTGGGCTATTGACGTGTCGTAACGATGATGATGATGAACCCTATCAAGACAGTTCGTAGAAAATAAAATGATTTATTATAATTTTAGATGTAATGACGTAAATATGGTATAAATGATCGAACATATTCATCTTTTAACGGCACAATACATCAATTAGCTTAGACAAGTACTCTCTACTACACTTTTAAGCGAATAACACTTACTTCGGTGCTTAGATGTATTTTACTTAATTACATTTTTTTTTTTTTTTTTTTTTTCTCGATGGAAAATGCAGTTTACGCATCCCTCCCGAGTTTAAACCCGAGGGGGTATGTGGGGCTCACTGGCGCACAGCCAGAATACCCACTAAAAACCATCGCTCCCTCACCGCTATAATGGGACGACACAGGATCGCTCGCGCACACAACCATGACGTCCCAGCGTATCATATCATTTAATTAAATGCCCTTTTATAGCGGGGGAAGAGATTGCGCAAAGTTCTCCCTCCCAGTCCCCTGTCTTCTTCGGCTTGTAGGGATTGTGAGACCTGCTGCCTCACGCTCTCGCTCTTTGGCTTCCTTTAGAGCCATGACTGTCTCGCAAAACGAAACCATTGCTCTCCAACATCTTTCACTGCTGAGCATAGCGTCTACCACACTCACCAGTGAGAGGTCTATATCCATTTCAGACGCCAAGATATGACGTTGGGGTCCCCACGCTGTACATTCACATAAAGTGTGTTGTGCTGTGTCGGCTAGTGAACCGCATTCCTGACAGACAGGTGCCGCCTCTCTCCTAGCTACTTGATGCAGGTACTTTCCAAAGCAACCGTGCCCAGAAAGCACCTGTGTCAACCTAAAGCTGAGTCTGCCATGTTGCCTATCAATCCAACGTCTGAAATGGGGATATATTGCTTCAACAGTCACAATGCCAGCACTTGGAGATCTTAAATCTTCTCCCCATCTTTGGATTAGAGTTTCATTAGCGATGGCTCTAATTCTCACAATTTCTTCTGGCCGTGGGTATTCCCCTACCCTTCTCATATTTACCCGAAACCGAAACATTTCCGCTGCCAATTCCGCCTGGAGCTCCCAGGGTGGATCACTCGCAAGGAGTGTTGCCGCTGTCCACGATATCGTGCGATAACCACGGATTACTCTCACGGCAATAATTTTTTGTGGCCTTCTAAGAAGGGACTTATTGCGAGCAGTAAGGGCATCCACCCAAATTGGTGCTCCATAAAGTGCCATCGATCTAATTATGCCAGCATATAACCGCCGGCAAGTTGAATTCGGGCCTCCCACATTAGGCAGGATTCTACTCAGAGCAGCGGCGGCATTTAAGAGTTTTGGAGCAAGGTGAGTAAAGTGTGGTACAAAACTCCATCGCCCATCCAGAATTAAACCCAGATATTTCATTTGAGACTTTATCGGAATTGTCGACCCATGGATAGTAATGTAAGCGCCTCTGGGTGGTCCACGTCGCCGACCATGAAACAGTAGAGCCTCTGTTTTTGAAATACAGACTCTTAGGCCGAGCATGTTGATGCGATCTATGATCAGCGATGTCCCCACTTCAGCCAAGCGAGCCGCAGCCTCAAAGTTAATACCACGTGCGGTGACAAGCGTGTCATCGGCGTAGCATATCACTCGCATGCCAGGAAGAAGTGGCCCCCGTAGCAACCAATCAAATCCTATATTCCACAGAACGGGTCCTAATACCGAGCCCTGTGGAACACCACATCTGACCATGTACCGAGAGACATTGCCATCTGCTCTCTCCCAAATTATCTCCCTGTCTTTGAGATAGTCCTCCAATAATCTTTGGAGATATGGCGGTACTCCATGATAGCGCAATGCCTCCTTAAGGGTCTCTAAGGGTAAGCTGTTAAATGCATTAGCGACATCAAGCGACACTGCCATCAAAACTTCTCCCCGAGCTACAGCCTCAGTTGATAAGGTTTTCAAAGCATCCAGAGCATCTGACGTCGAACGACCAGTCCTAAACCCGAATTGTGCATCCGAGAGGCCCGGTTCTATATCCTCGAGGTGCAAAGATACACGAGAAGCAATAATTCTTTCGAAAAGTTTACCTGTGTCATTCAATAGCACTACAGGTCTATAGGCTGATGGTGAATCCAGTGGACGGCCCGCTTTAGTCAAAAGACACAACTTTCCGACCTTCCATTGTTTTGGAAACTGTCCATAAAGTATGCATCTGTTGAAAAGTTCATGAAACCATTGTCCAAGGTATTCCATAACAATATACAACACTCGACCAGGAATGCCATCGGGCCCAGGTGCTGTTTTCCTTGCTAGAAGACGATCACGGGCTACATTCATCTCTCTTCGAGTGATAGGAGGAACATTCGTTACACTTTCCAACCGGCAAGGAGGTGACATTATCGGAGGGACAAAATCAGAAGGGTCAGGGAACAAGCCTCTTATAACCTGTATCAGGAGATCAGGCTGCAGAGTTTTAGTGAGGGGAGGTCCGTGAGGACGAAGTTTGTTCCGTGCCACTCGGTACGAGCGTCCCCAAGGGTCCCTGTCTAAATCAGCAAGCATTTCCTTACGAGCTCGAGACTTGGCATCTTTGATCGCACTCTGGAGAACTCTTTTTGTCTCACGATAAATACTCCGCAGCCGTGCTTCTAGTTCCATATCAAAGCCATTTTGCCTACGACATCGAACATACCTTCTTCTTGCTCTGCTACTTGCTGCCCGGAGTTCAGCAATTTCTGATGACCACCAATATACTTGATGGCGCTCCGATCGGTATCGGATTCTGGGCATGGCAGCATCACAGATTTCTGTGATGGCGTCGCGCACTCTGTCTGCAAGCTCATCAAGGGGGGTGCTTTCGTAGTCGTAGCGTGTGGACCACCTCTGTACAATGGCTGCCTCCATAAGCATTTCCTTATCCAAATGATTTAGAGCCCAGCGAGGTAATCTACTTGGAACACTGACTAGGTTTTCTGATATCAAGTGGGGAGAGATCTCAAAACGGATATAATTATGATCCGAGAGAGTTTCCACTTCTGCCTCCACTCTCCAGTCTCTTATTCTCCTAGCAACAGCTGGGGTGGCGTAGGTTAGATCCACCACAGAACCTCCCTGATGACGGACACAGGTATGGACTGAGCCTCTATTGAGAAGGGACAAACCAGAGAGAAGAGCCCACACCTGTACAGCTCTCCCTTTCGCATTCGTGGCAGGGTTACCCCAGGCACGGGACTTTGCATTGAAATCACCTGGGACGATTATGGGTTTTGGAGATTGCCTGCCAATCACCGCTCTTACGGAGTCCAGATAAGATTCGAACTCTGGTAAGGTACGATTGGGGGAGAAGTAAATACCAATTATGACATATCCTTTCAATTCTACCGCCACATACCCGGATCCGCATTCAATAGCAGAAAGGTTATGTCCAGAGTTGCTTTTGACCACAACAGCCACAGTTCCATCTAAGTCTACTGCCCAACGAATATGAGACGGTGTAAAATATGGTTCGGAAATAACTCCTACATCAATATTCCACTCTGCCATGGACTGGAGAAAGAGATCTTGTGCACCAGCACAGTGGTTAATATTCCCTTGAAGGAAACGTATTGGTTCCGTTATCATGGAGACATATTATCTTCATCTTGTGCTTGGATTTGTCTATCAACTGAAACAGACAATTTCCTCAAGGCTGCCTTACCTTTTGTGAAGGGAGGATGACAATTTCTTCCACCCATTACATGCGCAGATGGCTTTCCTGCCTCCACACATATTGCACAACGTATAGTACTAGTGCAATCTGCTGCTTTATGACCTTCGGTACCACAACGATAACACAATCCGGATCTGTCAATACTTGAAGGACAAAGTTGTCGCGTATGCCCCAGACCCATACACTTATAACAACGTAACGGGCTCTGCTCTAAAACTTGTACTCTGGCTGAACTCCAGCCAACCAGAATTCTCCCAGTTTCGGATAGAGCTCTGGCCGAATCTATGGGACACCTCACTTTAATTGTACCCATACCTCTGGGGCCAGATCTCACTTCTCCAGCTCGGACCACATTTTCCGGACAATTTCCTACACGGGCCACCGCAGCAATGACTTTGTCTTTTGTGACTGAGTCATCCAAACCGGAAATTTGAACATCCACACACTTAATAGGCCGTACAACACTGGCTACTCCGTCTAAAACTGTGCGCAACTTCTCAGCTAATTTCTCCGCCTGGTCTGGAGTCTGAGATTTTGGTAATTCGAGTAGCCTAGCACCTGTAGCGGCACGACGAATTTTTAGACCCTCACTTATACCTAACTCTCCGAGATTAACACTCTCCTCGGCTTTCTCAAGAATCTGAGCATAAGTCACACCTTTGTTCGCCGCTTCCTGCTGCATTGATATAATAATTGCAGCCGTACGAGGTGTTCTGAGTTTGGGCTTGTTTGCGCCTAATTTTTTATTCGCACGAACAGTGGCTGACGCCACTTCGGATGCGACCGAAGTAGTTATTTTTTTTTTATTCTTCCCCCTTTTCGTAACAGTGGCCCAGGATTCACCTTGGTTTTCCTGATCCTCGTTCATCCCCTCAATTACTGTAGCAACGGACGAAATTGCACACGGCTGCGTTGAAGCACGCTGCGACGCAGTTTTCATCGATTTAGCGCTTTGGATTTTTCCCTTTGACGCAACCACTGTCCTCTCTTTCGTCTTATCAGCAGCAAGCGGCGGCCGATATGTCTTTGCAGGTAGAAGACGGTCTTCAATATTTGCGAGTCGAGCGTCTACCAAGACCCCGACAGATGAAACAACAGACGCCTTTATTTCCTCCAGTATGATCGGATCTAAAACTGACCCTTGTGTCATTCCGTTTGATGCAGCCGTTGATGCCCGCATCTCCTGAAACTCCCGACGGTGGGCTTTTAACTCAGCCTTTAAATTTTCTATCTCCTTTCGAAGGCGTCTGTTGTCCGCTTTAAGACGACGCGTTTCTACTGCTTCCGTTTTTGCTGTTAAGGCCTCCACAATACCTTGCAGCGCAACAACAGAATCCTGGAGCTTTTTGACACATTCTCCTTTAAAGTTACCCGGTTTCTTGGTAATTTCCAGTATCGCTGATATATTGTGATCAGCGTTAGCCCTTAATTCATCCACACCAAGTGTAAACTGCTCTTCCTCACTCTGAATTTCTACAGAGTTATCAAGTTCTGCACCGGCGATAGACTTATCTTTTCGGAAGGCCCGACTTCTAAGGGAACGCTCGAACTCAACTTCTCTTGCCTCGTCTTCTCTCCTTCTTAACTCAGCTCTAGCTCTCGTGAGATCTGTCCCACGACCTCTCTCGACAGGTTTACCACGACTGGTCTTGTACACCTTAGTCATTGTTCCAGATTCAGTCTCTATATCGGAATCAAGTGCTTCTGCTCCAGATCTTTTCCTTGCCTGTGGGCTCTCACCCTTTGACTCTTGACCATTATCAACACTCTTACTCCTTTCATCAGACTTATCCTCGAACCTAACTCTACTTCTGCTCCTACCACCCCTGCTGCTACTCCTGGTCGCACTACTACTCCCACCTCTGCTTGTACTACCCCCTCTTATTCTACTACCTCCCCGACTCTTACCGCGACCCTTACCCCTACCCCTGGTTCTGCTCCTAGACTCACTCTCGTTTTCCTGGCATACGTTGCCCCCCCCAGATTTCGAAAAGGGGCGACTGAAATCCGTAGCCTCTGCGGTAGACACGGGGGCTACTGATTTCACGGTGGACTCTCCGACTGCGGCGCAGCCGGTACCTCCCTGGGGTATATTATTCGTTTCGTCTGCCATTTCATGTTTTCCTCCTATTTTAAAGGTGGAGGAACCTTATCCCACTCCCCCCAAGCGCTAGTGACCGAATACCTTCCGGCCATGCATCCCCTCGGCACGCTAGACCTTAGGATTCAGGGTAATTTATTAATGAGGTTGTCTTCCTCACCTCCAATGGTAGAAATACTACCCTTCGACATTAGGTCACTCTCACAGTCCACTCTGCTAATCAGAGAAGTACCAGGAGCGACCCAAATGCCGGAACCACATTCCTACATGAGAATTCCCTCACGTTTCCCATTTAGCGCAATTATCCCCTTACGCTATACCTTCTGTCAGTCGTTCGCCGTGGTCGGTGAACATCTCCTAATTTAAGAGTTGGTCAACGACCACGTTGCCCAGGGTGCACCACGCGGAGGTGACTGACATGCACCCCTACTTAATTACATACTAAACTTAACCTAAATGTTACTTAAGTAATTATATTTTATTATATTATATTTACTAACATATAAATGTGCCTTATATTTACTTAGATGTAACACATGTGCTCAGATGTAGATGTGACTTACTTTTTACTCGAAGAAAATAAGGGGATTACTGTGTAAGCCTAAACACAAGGCTAACCTCTGATGTTATATTTATCATGTGGCAACTATATTCTAAGGTACTTAAAAGATTTTAAGGGCGAACAGCACTAACACAACATTGCACTTTCACTGCCCAGATAATATCCACTCCTTGAAACCACGCGTAAGACTGAGCTCCAGTGTCTCGGTACGAGAATATGAAGGGAAAAGACGGTAGGTAGCATTCCCCTCCACGGGTGGGGCAGATGTAAGTGACTAGAGGCTGTCAAAAGTGATTATTATTTTACTCTAGCGCCATAGATGGCCATTACGATTCTATTATTCGATAATCGTTCACTCGTTCATGACATATTTAAATATAACATACTTATTTAGATATGAATGTGACTTACTTATTCAGATGTAACATACGTACTCAGATGTAAATATTTTTTTTTTTTTTTTAAAGATTACTAGCAGTATGGATCACATACTACTAGTATTCCCTTTACCCCTCCAACTAAGCTAAAATGCTTGTGCTAGCAGTGGGCCACGCCAGTAGTCCAATGTCCGAGATTTGAACCCACGACTTGTTGATCGTGAATCCAACGCCCGAACCACTGAGCTACTGACGCTTCGAAAAATATGACTTACTTATCTAAATGTCACATACTTACTTTGATATGAATGAGACTTACTCACTTATTCAGATGTAACATACGTACTCAGATGTAGATGTGACTTGAATTGTTATCATGATGTAACTATCTTATGTCATAAAAAAATATAAGAATAAAATATGTTTAAGTCACTATTAAATTTAGTTAGTCTTACTGCCACACTCATAGACACTCATTAATTTAGCACTAATGGTTACATAACTAATTCTCATTAAATTTGTTAATTGTAGAAACATCCTAGAAAAAAAATTTAATCGTTACCTAGATAATGATAAGTTTTACAAGAATCCGTAGGGCGGACATTCATATCGATAATGGCGTAGTGTGGCCAAACCAAAAAAAAAGGTTTTTTAATTTTAAAAAAGTTATTTTAAATTCATTTAAATGCTATAATTAAATGTATTATGCATAAAGTTGTTTCACTGTTAGTTATTACCTCTAAAATGTTATATAGATTTTTTTGTTTTTATTCCTATGACAACATTCCCATATTATGTCTTTTATAAATAAGTTTAGAATGTCAAATTGTCAATTTTAATTGGGTTTAAAACAAACCTAAATTGAACTAACACATCTTGAAATTTAACAGATTTTCCACTATATAATAAAATAACAATAATATAAATAAAATAAAATAAGGTAAATTGGGAACAGAATATGAACTAAAGTGAATTAACTGAATAGTCATTCAGACTTTACTTCATATTCCTTTTTCATTGAGGAATCACAAATTTCGACTTTGCTTTTATGAGTGACTTGACTAATGTCACGGCGCCACTCGTCAAAAAGCGATGGACTTTTGAGTGTAAGCAAACGGATAGGACTGCACAAATAAATCTATAAAATCTAAGAGTACGACATTTTTTTTTCAAATTTCTACATCGTCAAATCACTCATCATCAAGGTTAAGTGAAGATTTTCCTAGACTTAAGTTTAATGGTCATTAAATGGAGTTAAATGATCATTAACTGACTCTAGGAGTGATTAATTATAAATCTATATCTATATCTATACTAATATTATAAAGAGGAAAGTTTTGTATTTTTGGATTTTTGTATTTTTGTATGTAACGAATAAACGTAAAAACTACTGGACCGATTTCAAAAATTCTTTCACTATTAGAAAGCTACATTATCCCTGAGTAACATAGGCTATATTTATTACAAGAAAAAATTAGAGATCCCCAGAAATTCTCACTAAAACCAACACAAAAAAATTAGCCATAAAATATCTTTCATCGCATGCGCTGCGAAAAGTATTGATGATAGAACAAAAAAATGTTTTACAATATTATAGAACGTATCAATATCTACAAAAAACTCCGCGAGACCATATTTCCAACTATTGTAGTTAAGTCACTATAGCTACTTTTTTACATTTTAAAAGTTGATAAAAATGCCTATCAAAATCAGACCATGTTTTCCATAAATTCTTATCCAAATAAATTATTTCGTAATGAAGACTGTTTCAATACCTGTTAATTACTTTTTGAATTATTGAAATCGGACATTCCAGTCAAAAGATATTACGAAATAAAAATATCAAGATAAATAAAAAATAATCCCAGACGGGCCGCCGGCGCGGTGTGAAGTGCCTCGCAGCGCAGCGACTAACGCGGCGAGAGAGGGGGGGGGGGGACGGAAGGCGGGAGTCAAAATGTTAAAAAAAATTATCCACCCGTGCGAAGCCGGGACGGGCCCCTGGTATTAAATAATGAGCGACTTAAGTAATCATTTGACGTTTCTGGGTGTGGCTGTTAGACAAATAGTAAATGAAGTCATTTTCCGTTATCCATTTAAAATCTATGGCAAATAGTCGTTAGAGTTAGAACGATTCATTCAGATCCATTCACTGTCTAATCGCTTTACCAACTAGCAAGTCGCTATACAGATCTATAAGAAATCAGTAATTATTGCTTTAGACGAAAATATAAACGAAATTCTCAGAACGATTCAATTTTAGATACTAGTGAAAGATTGTGAAGATGGATGGCTTGAGTAAGAAATAACTATTACTGTATATTTTAAACAGTAAGCTGTGCAATTACTAGAGCTTGTGGCTTAATGGCAGATTTACAAAAAAACTTTAAGCTTAAAGTTTTTGAATACCCACGTTTTCGCATCTTTTTACCCGTAAGGGAGACCATCTTGTAAGAGTCGAGTTATCCAGCACCCCTTTGTGGTAGGGGAGTTGTTTTCCGACTGGCTTGCGACGACCAGCGTGCGAATCCGACCACCAAGTATCTTTAAACGCGTTTCGGTTTCGCCCCATGTGGGCCAGACTTAGTCCCTCGTATCCCCATCCCATTAATGCTGCGGTTCTAGTGATATCTGGGTATTACCTCAAGGTCCACTGAAACCGTAGCATTTTTCTCTTCATTCTCCTACCTCACTGTTCCTTTGAGGAGGCAATGCATCGGCAAAGAACAAAAGTCACTTTCTTGTATGTGCGATTTTCATTGGTGACGGTGGCCACATACCATAAGGTGGGCCGCCTGCTCGTTTGCCTTAACTACCATAAAAAAAATATTATAAATTCTTATTTGTTGTATACAACAAATGTTGTCGTTGTTGTCTGTGTTATTCTTCGATGTAAGTAACTAAC
This sequence comes from Limenitis camilla, assembly GCA_905147385.1. NCBI lineage: Eukaryota > Metazoa > Arthropoda > Insecta > Lepidoptera > Nymphalidae > Limenitis > Limenitis camilla. The sequence continues at coordinate 10,817,282 of LR990248.1, forward strand.
ATCTAAGACACAAGCTCGGCCTAGTTTAGGCGTTAATGCTTATTTAGAATTGTCAAAAAAATGTACTCAATATGTAAAGTAAGAAATTATGCTCAATAAAGTTTTTTTATTTAAAAAAAATAATCTTTTGAACTAGTCGATTTGCCCCATCTTCGCATGGGTGCCATTTACCAAGTATAGTAATTATATTTATCAAAAAAAAAAATTATAAAATATTGATTGCTAAAAAATATTAAGGCTCTTACGACGGTAAATATTTTTCATTATCCCGCAGGGACCCTGAATTTTCCGGGATAAAAAGTATCCTATATGTTAATCCAAGTTATAAACTATCTGTGTGCTAAATTTCATTAAAATTTCATTAACCTTTTTCGCGTGAAGTTACAAACAACCAAAGTTTCTTCTATCTGTATGTTTCTATTTTTATTACGCTGAAATGGTTGAACTGATTTGAGTGATATTTTTATAAATAAATTGTTCGGGGACTAGTACATAGGAAGAACATTTGTTTGTCTGTCTACACGTACTCAAATTGCCGCAAATCTTTTTTTAGATTTATTGTTATTTATATGTCGATATAAGTCATCGTCTTTCAATTTATAGAAGTACCATAACGTTAACGCTAACGTAAACGTAAAGCTTTAACGAATTGGTCTGTGTAGTTGTGTATGACTCAAGTTTGAGCTAAGTTGAGACGAAGCGTTTTATTGTTATACCTCCATTCTGAACGTTGGTGGGAACACAATTTGAATTTGAATTAAGTTATATAAACATGTTGAAGTTTATTCGAGGTTTGGGAACGTCTGAATGACAACTAACTATATATTAACTATACTGCACAGTTATATAGACAGGTAGCCGCCTTTTGACATGCACTTCATCCCCTTTTTCAACCCCTCTATCTTCACTCTTTAAGTATTTTTATTTATGATAGATGTCCCTTACAAACGAGCAGACGGTCCACCTGATGGTAAGTGGCCACCGTCGCCCATAGACATCGACAAAACTAGAGGGTATCTCTTGTTTTGTCGATGCGTTGTCGCCTCGAAGATAGAGTGAGTAGGGAGAGCGAAGAGAAGACTGCTGCGGTTCTGCCCGGTGTTCATTGGAATTGCAGCAGTAAGATGGGAGAGGGAGGGGTAGATCTAGCCCACATGGGGCTCGGCCGGAACGCGTCAGAGACACTTGGCGGTCGGATTCAGTCGGGGAACAGATCCCCTACCACCAAGGAGGTGCTGGGTTACTCGACTCTTACGAGATGCTCTCCCAGCGGCAGAGGGGAATTGTATTCTAACCCGTCCCCTCACGGGTTAAGCAGTCTCTTTTCCATAATAAAACTAGGCTGCATTTCTACAAGAAATGTCCATGAATGTGTAGCCTCGATTAGTGTGTCAAATCTCTGGTGGAAACGCAACCTAAGAGAGGAGAGATTTTCTATTTTTCCCCGCTTTCTCCTATAATATAAACCACGACAGCTATAATTAACTTTGGGAAATAAAACGTAAAGTTGGAGTCGTCTAAATAAAATACAATGTTGCAAACCAACTTACAATGTTTATTTCTTACTATTTACTACATTTCTACATTGAATTAATATTACTACTATTTTTATTGCTTCTACTAACTATATATAAGGTATACTACATTTAACTCGATATTTTTGTATTGTTGGAAACAAAATATAAATATAGCAACCAATAGAGACTTACCTAATATTAATAAAATGCAAAACAAAGATAGATAAAGAAACTTGATATTGAAAGAAAGGTATCGAGAAATACCGTTTCTTATGAACTCAGTGTAAGCAATGTGAGTGTGTTACCATGGTAACGAGATTGTTATAAACCTACTAATATTATAAACACGAAAGTTTGTAAGAATGTATGGATGTTTGTTGCTCTTTCACGCAAAAACTACTGATTGGATTTTGATGAAACTTTACAATAATATAGCTTACACATCAGAATAACACATAGGCTATAATTTATAATGATATAGTGTGAATTATCCAAAATATAGCGGGTGACAGCGCGGGGCGCAGCTAGTTGTCAATATATGAATATTGTGAGGCAGCTCTCAAGTGAGCAATGAGCTGATAGTCTTCAAACGGATGACCAGATCTTTACAAAACATAACTAAAGAGCATCTCGATTAAATTACCTTTTAAACAAATAAAACTTCATCACAATCGGTCCATTATCTTGGGCGCTAGGATACGATGATATGAGGTAGTGGATGGTTGTGTGTGGGTAGGTGGGGAGTCAGATAACAATGAGTGCACCGCAACTTCATAATTGGGTTTGCTTAGCTTAAAACTTGCTTTATCGACTACTACTACAGTGAGACACTTCATTTGTTTTAGTATGCTTTGTTGGGCTAAAACATATTTAAATAACAATAACTATTTCGTTAAAAAAGTGTGTTTTCTTACACACTTTTACGACATAATACGAAATGTAAATTGTTATTGGCTTAGTTATATATATTAGTTAATGACTAAGGAGGTTAAGCAATGTGTTTAAGTATAGTTAAGTAGTCCGTCAACCTGTGTTTGAGTCACAACCCCCAAGCAGCAGCTTCCTATCTAAAGTTTATATTATTGTTTTTTAAATATACTTCTAACCTTTTTAGCTAGGAGCGCGCGAAAGGAGAATGCCGCACGTGATTGGTTCGGTTTGATCGAAATAGTAGACGTCTCGGATTGACCTATCAATACAGGTACGTAACACGCTCACAATGCGTAATTATCCCCCCACTACTTTTGCTCAGACATACAGATATTCCAAACATTATACCCAAAGATGGTGGATAAGCAAATGATGCAAAAGTTTCGAAGTTAGCGGTTACACATCCAATTAAGGAGCAGGTAACATTGTTATTGCACTGCAAACTGCGCACTACATCAGTGTTGCCAGTATTTGCAGATATCAACTTAGATTATTAACGCTATCGTATAGATAGCAACACCGTTGATACCATCTGATTGTTTAGTAGTTTCTATGAATGATATACATAAGTTTAACGTTTGTATCTGTGTGTCTGTTTGTGGTGTCGTAGCACCGAAGATGAGGTACCGATTCTGATGAAGTTTTATTTGTTTGAAAGGTAATTTAATCGAGATGGTTCTCAGCTATGTATTGTGAAGGTCTGGTCACCCGTTTGGAGACTATCAGCTCAGTGCTGACTGGGGAGCTACCTCACAATATTAATATATTGACAATTATAACAATCTCGTAACCATGGCAACACACTCACATTGCTTACACTGAGTACACATGAAACTGTATTTCGCGATACCTTTCTTTTGATATCAAGTATCGAATAGAAACAAGTATCAAGATTTTTTAAAGTACGTAACAGTATATTAAATCTGCTGTTATTTTTATGTCGTTTTTGATAATATAAAAAGTGTGGATATCGATACTTGGTGACTGTATTAAAGAGTTTAATCAATGTAATTTTTTAATGTAATAGTTATATATGTATGTTGTAAATACAAGTATCTTTCCAAACGTCCGCGTGGTCGGGATGAGATAATTTTTACTACAGACGCCAACTAAGCCACTAACACAATTTTCTGAATCACTGAGCTTTGATACTTATGTACTTATAGGCTCGTAACTTTATTTGTAGGTTATCTCTGGAATAAGACACTTAGAGATATATCTTATTAATCATAATAAGATGTTGTTAACATTTAAATATTTTATCTGATAAATGAGCAATGATCTGGATTAAAAAACTCTGAGTGAAGCTGAGTCTTCCAGGTACCTTTACTAATACAATATTGTAGATCCGATAGTGTTTATTGGTTTATTCTTTCACAGTATGATCAAGGGATAAAGTAAGTAATATTTTATCCCAAAAATGCACAATTTTTAATATTCAAATTATCGAATCTAATCGTTTTGAAAAAATCTAATAAACTCGAAACTAAATATACTCGAAAACGATATTTAAAATATTATCTAGTCTAAATTAAATGTTTATGAAAAAAAATATAGACAAAATCCCGGAAATCATAAAAAATTCAAAAAAACATAACATGATTTTTTTTTTTATTTTTTTTTTATGAGAAATACCTTCATACTGAACTTCATTTGAATAACTTTAAAAACGGCAAAGTTTCATACTAACTTTGCACCTCTATTTTACCACCTTGGGGGGTGAATTTTCAAAAATCCTTTCTTAGTTCTCCCCTACGTTATAAAAGGAACCCCTGTGCAAACTTTCAAGTTTCTACCCCTTATAGTTCAGGCCCTGCGTTGATATATCAGTCTCTCGTTTTATATACCTTATCTTCTAAACTAGCTTTTACGCGCGGCTTCTTAGAAATTAATTGTTTATCTTTCGTAAAAAATATTTTTCCTATGTTACTTCTAATACCCTCAAGAATATGTGTACAAAGTTTCATCATGATCGGTTAAGTAGTATTCGAGTGAAAGCGTAACCAACAAACATACATTCACATTTATAATATTACTAGAGGCCTACCCTCGCTTCGCTCCGGGTATTTAAAACAATATTATAATTGATGTCCTTAATTTGTTATTCTGTAATTGTGTAGTTTTTAATTATTTGAAAAATGAGAGAGAGAGAGCAGGAAAAAGTTATAAAAAGAAAAATAATTGAAACAAAAATAAAAGAAAAGCGACAGATGCTAAGAGAGGGAGCACAGAGCAAAAATAAAGATGAATAGGTAAAGGAGAGAGAGAAAGAGAGAGAGAGAGATAATCGAAAGAAAGAAAGTGAAAAGAGACTGATCATACTGAACAAATAAAAATAAGAATTAAAGAGAGAGAAAAGAGAGCAAGAGAGACAATGATAGTATTATAAGAGGAAGAGAAATGGAAATACTATAGACTTCTCTCAATGAAAGAATATTTAAAATCAGATCAGTAGCAACAAAATGGCCATATTCTATTAATTAAAAAATGTATATGGCAACACTAAATACCTTTGTCCCTCACGAATAGTGTAGTTTTCTATCAGTGAAAAATTTTTTAAATTGGATTTGTAGTTCCTGAGAAACTCTTCAATTTACAAAATGACCACCTTATGGCACTTAAATGGCCATATCTTTTTAATTAGAAAATTTATGGCAACACCACATAGCCATGTTACCCGGAAAGGATGTACCTTCCTATCGGTTTCAAAATCGGTTCAGTAATTTTAGAGCCTATTCGCAACAAACAAACAAACATACAAACATACGAACATACGAACATACGAACATACGAACATACGAACATACGAACATACGAACATACGAACATACGAACATACGAACATACGAACATACGAACATACGAACATACGAACATACGAACATACGAACATACGAACATACGAACATACGAACATACGAACATACGAACATACGAACATACGAACATACGAACATACGAACATACGAACATACGAACATACGAACATACGAACATACGAACATACGAACATACGAACATACGAACATACGAACATACGAACATACGAACATACGAACATACGAACATACGAACATACGAACATACGAACATACGAACATACGAACATACGAACATACGAACAATCAAATCTTTCCTCTTTATATAATAGTATAGAGTATAGAAGTATAGATTAGGGATATATAAAGCTGAATACTAATCTGAAGAGTTTGTTTGTTTGAACGCGCTAATCTCAGGAACTACTGGTCCGATTTGAAAAATTCTTTCAGTGTCAGATAGGCCATTTATCGAGGAAGACTATAGGCTATATATCATTACGCTAAGACCAATAGGAGCGGCGCTACACGCGGACAAAGTTGCAAGGGTCGACTAGTATAAGATAACTGCACGGGACTCAATAAAGTAACCCTCTCCCCCTTTTCCGTCCATAGAAAAGATATAGCCTATTTATAGAGAGAGGATATTGTTGAGAATCGACATCAAAACAATTCGCATACCTAGACCAAACTTTAGTTCGAACTTGCTTGTTTGCCAGAGATCGCGAGCCTTCGATGAATGTATACATGTCGCCGTCATCTGGTTGAATCTGGTATTTGATTGAATGACTAGCGCGTTCATTGAATGACAACATTCAATTGAATGATTAGGATGACTATATTTAGATAGACAGGACAACTTGTCAAGTTGTTTTATATAACGTTCAACATCTTGACTGAACGTCATATAGCATAGTCGTTGAATGGGATATAGCCGACTTTATAATGTTTGGTGAGGGTGACCATAAGTTCGCAACTTAAAAGGTAACTTACTTTAGATAACAAAAATTAGGACATGACATGACACAATTTATTATGATTTTTACCAACTAATTCAAGGAATTCAAAAAATCAAAATCTAGGAGAGCCATTTAATATTTTATTTAAAGTAAATTAAAAAAAAAATATCAACACAGTGCTATCTATGCGAGCTGTTTGACGCCATATTTGTTTTTTTTTTTTTTTTTATAGAATAGGAAGGCAAACGAGCAGTCTCGATATAAAAGGGTTACGTGGTGTTAAGTAATCACCGCTGCCCACGGACTCCTGCAACAATTGGGGAGTTACAGAAGCGTTGCCGGCCTTTAAGGTGGAGATATACACGAGTTTTGAAGGTCCCCATGTCGTAGTGTTCTGGATATACCGCCGAAGGTAGATCATTCCATAAGTTGAGAAAAAGAGAGTTTTGGTGACTACTAGCGCCGCAGTGGGACAAAAGTGAACTAAATTGCAATCACCTGACTCATTTTACGTCCGCTGTGTTCAATGGCTTATGTTACAATCCGCTTACTAGTTGGACGTTGAGTGACGCTTGTTCAATCAACGTTCGGCCTAGTCATTCAATGAACGCGCTAGTCATTCAATCAATAAGCTAGTACAGAAACCCATTAGAATCTATTAGAGGATTTAAGAGAGTGTTATTCGTTGTTGTGTCACAGTTACAGGTATCCTCCTTTCTTTCCAAAATAAATAATTTAGTTTATTTACTCATTAATTTAATTAATACATTGTTATATTCACTAGATATGTCGGTCGGTCGTATCGGTCCATATGTCGGGCTGGGTAGGCTAATTTTTTTAAATGTCTTTAATGACATTAAACATATTATCTCAGCAAAATTTTTTAATAAAACTTTTTACAAAACACGTCAAAATTGGTCAGTCTGTCAGTTTGTCTGTTACTTTAATTTGTTTTACAATTGTATTATAATTCAGCTGAATATATATATATATATAACTATGATAAACATGAACTAATTAAATAACATATCAAAAGACAAGAACTATAAGTATATCAGAAGAGGAGGGGGAGAAGGGGGAGGAGGAGAAACTTAGATCAGAACATGTTAGCCAAGTCGATAACAATGATGACAAAGTTCAAGATAAAACAAGCAAGTTGGCGTCGCACCAGCTCACCTCAGACCATCTGATAACTAACTAGACTACAACTAAATACACTAACGTTGTGCCCTCGCTTCGCTTAGGTAAACAGATCTTCAAAGAACTAATTAATTTTATATAGATACGAGCTGCCTGCCCTCGCTTCGCTCCGGGTATTTAATGCAATAATATAATTGATGTCCTTAATTTGTCACTGTGTAAAAAGTTATTAAAAGAAAAACGACAGATAATTAAAGAGGACAGAGCAAATAAAATTGAATAGGTAAAGGAGAGAAAGAGAGAGAGAGAGATGATCGCAAGAAAGAAAGTGAAAAGAGTCTGATCATTCTAAACAGATAAAAATTAAAGAGAGAAAAAAGAAAGAGAAAGAGAATATATAAGAGGAAGAGAGACGGAAATACTATAGACTTCTCTCAGTAAAAGAATTTTTAAAATCAGATCAGTAGCAGCAAAAGGGCCATGTTCTATTGATACTGTAGACCTCTCTCAGTGAAAGAATTTTTAAAATCAAATCAGTAGCAACAAAAGGGCCATGTTCTATTGATACTGTAGACTTCTCTCAGTGAAAGAATTTTTAAAATCAAATCAGTAGCAACAAAAGGGCCATGTTCTATTGATACTGTAGACCTCTATCAGTGAAAGAATTTTTAAAATTAGATCAGTAGCAACAAAAGGACCATGTTCTATTGATACTGTAGACTTCTCTCAGTGAAAGAATTTTTAAAATCAGATCAGTAGCAACAAAAGGGCCATGTTCTATTGATACTGTAGACTTCTCTCAGTGAAAGAATTTTTAAAATCAGATCAGTAGCAACAAAAGGGCCATGTTCTATTGATACTGTAGACTTCTCTCAGTGAAAGAATTTTTAAAATCAAATCAGTAGCAGCAAAAGGGCCATGTTCTATTGATACTGTAGACTTCTCTCAGTGAAAGAATTTTTAAAATCAGATCAGTAGCAACAAAAGGGCCATGTTCTATTGATACTGTAGACTTCTCTCAGTGAAAGAATTTTTAAAATCAGATCAGTAGCAACAAAAGGGCCATGTTCTATTGATACTGTAGACTTCTCTCAGTGAAAGAATTTTTAAAATCAAATCAGTAGCAGCAAAAGGGCCATGTTCTATTGATACTGTAGACTTCTCTCAGTGAAAGAATTTTTAAAATCAGATCAGTAGCAGCAAAAGGGCCATGTTCTATTGATACTGTAGACTTCTCTCAGTGAAAGAATTTTTAAAATCAGATCAGTAGCAACAAAAGGGCCATGTTCTATTGATACTGTAGACTTCTCTCAGTGAAAGAATTTTTAAAATCAGATCAGTAGCAACAAAAGGGCCATGTTCTATTGATACTGTAGACTTCTCTCAGTGAAAGAATTTTTAAAATCAAATCAGTAGCAGCAAAAGGGCCATGTTCTATTGATACTGTAGACTTCTCTCAGTAAAGGAATTTTGAAATACGAATCAGTGGCAACAAAAGGGCCATGTTCTATTGATACTGTAGACTTCTCTCAGTGAAAGAATTTTTAAAATCAGATCAGTAGCAACAAAAGGGCCATGTTCTATTGATACTGTAGACTTCTCTCAGTGAAAGAATTTTTAAAATCAAATCAGTAGCAGCAAAAGGGCCATGTTCTATTGATACTGTAGACTTCTCTCAGTAAAGGAATTTTGAAATACGAATCAGTGGCAACAAAAGGGCCATGTTCTATTGATACTGTAGACTTCTCTCAGTGAAAGAATTTTTAAAATCAGATCAGTAGCAACAAAAGGGCCATGTTCTATTGATACTGTAGACTTCTCTCAGTGAAAGAATTTTTAAAATCAAATCAGTAGCAGCAAAAGGGCCATGTTCTATTGATACTGTAGACTTCTCTCAGTAAAGGAATTTTGAAATACGAATCAGTGGCAACAAAAGGGCCATGTTCTATTGATACTGTAGACTTCTCTCAGTGAAAGAATTTTTAAAATCAAATCAGTAGCAGCAAAAGGGCCATGTTCTATTGATACTGTAGACTTCTCTCAGTAAAAGAATTTTGAAAATCAGATCTAGATAGGCCATTTATCGAGGAAGGCTATAGGCTATATATCATCACGGTAAGACCAATAGGAGCGGAGAATCACGCAGACGAAGTCGCGTGGGTTGACTAGTGATCAAATAAAATTTTAATTTTATTAATATTTCGGCTTTTTTTAAATACCTGTAAATTCTTTTAAATCTCATCAATGCCTCAGCGAAGAGAAAGAAATAATTGGCTCGTCACACACTATCTCACTGTTACATACACCAGCATGTCGTTCTCGGCCTCAAAATCGTCGCGTAAGTTATGCTTAGATTAACCTAACCTTAGGTTTAAACAGAGAGCCTGGATAGTGGAGGCGAGTGTTTCAATTAAATAAGCCTACATCATTGGTCACTTGGCTCGTAACTAAGCGATCATGATGTTTAGTTTATTTGTTCAGTAGCAGTAACTACGTTGCTTTTACCCAATAGTCCATTCAATATCACCCCCCTCTTAATGTTTTCAACTCATCATTTTTAAATAGCTGATAGATACGCTGGTTAGAATTCTCTGACTGACTGACCTTTTATCTCAAGCAAGTCTTATTGAAATAACTAGCATTTCTAAGTCCAGATAACCTTTAATTCCTATAAAAGCTCAACTGCGAGCACTTGGAGTACAGTAGCAGGATCGATTGTAACAGAGTGTTTGTTGCACGTTGCTGCTGTTGCTAAAGTAAATTGCTTTATATTGAATTTTCTTTACAATGTTGTTGTGCTTTTAATCTAAAATTATTAATTTCAGGTATAAAGATCCTTAACCCCTCCAAGTATAGCTTACTTGGAGGGGTTAAGGAATACTAGTAGTATGTGATCCATACATCTAGTATTGTTTAAAAAAATCTGTTTAAGTATTACGTAAGCATTAAAGGGAGGCAGGGGATCCTTGCTTTGCTTATTTTAATGACACCGGGAATGGGGGGATCTACATGGTGATTACGTTAACGATCAAAAAGTAAACTGTTTAAAATGAGGAGGGAATAAAATGCAGGCATCAATATTTACGTAAGCACGGGGGGAGGGGTTAGGGCTTTGCTTACTTTTGCTAACATAGTGAACGGGGAGTTGATAATTGCAAAAAATCTGCTTATTTACTAGAACAGCCCTTAAGTGTTGAATCCAAGATACTGACTACATATATGGGTACATAATTTTATTTCTATTATATTAATTATTCCTCCTACAGGAACTCGGATATCGGGATAAATGTATCCTATTTATTGATTCAAGCTACAAATTATATAATTACTTACATCCATTTAGGTGTGTATGAACTATTAAAATCGCTTATTCTCACAGAAACTGTGTTCTTTCCGGGATAAAAAGTATCCGATTTAATAATCCAGGTTATAAAGTATTTCTATACCAAATTTCATTCAATTCGGTTCATCCATTTTAACGTGATGACGTTCAGTGATTTAAGCGTTAAATTATAAATATTATATTATAAAGTTGGTATATATTTACAATATATGCAAAACCGTTAAATTCCAGCTCATGCATAAGGAAATCCTGAAGTTACAGGTTGGAAGCAACAGCAAAGTGCTCCAATATTCAGTGCTGTTTTTATCTAGACCACATTTTGGCAACCTCTGCCCGTTATATGCAAACGTTATCGTTGAGCTTCTGTTAAACTTTACTGGACTTTTATTCTTATAAATATTTGTACAATACGTTTTATTACTCCACTACATAGTATAAAACAAAGTCGCTTCCCTATGTATGCTTAGATTTTTAAAACTACGAAACGGATATTGATGCTGTTTTTTTTATTAGATAGAGTGATTCAAGAGGAAGGTTTATATGTATAATACATACATAATATACTAGAGAAACACTGACAATTTTAGAGGTTTCTAATGTGATGTCGTAAATAAACACATTTTTTTGCGCTAACATTGCAAACGCTGGCTGGACCCTACGAGATAGATCAAAATAATGTACTACAGTATTGTACTCCTTAAAAAGGTCTACAAAAAAGTCCGCGATGGTATACGTCTATCTCTTAGGGATAACCCACAATAACTAATTTTTATCCTTTACTTTTTACGAGAAATAATGGCTTATTTACGAAGCGATTTTAAACAATATAGCATTAATCCTTATCCAATTAGGTACCTTAAGTATATTGTGCATTTAATATAGATCAATATGGCCCTTCACAGCATGAAATTTAAATGAATATTTTCTAAGATATTACAGATTTAAAATGCACGGACATAGCGGTTATGGCTAAATACAGGAGTTAAATTGCACCCGGGCGAAGCCAGGACGGGTCGACTAGTACATAATAATTTAGAAATTACTGAGATGCTTTTATTTACTTAATTTCAGCCAATCTTTAGAATTCTTTTTAGCGAATCCTTTTATTTCATCATATTAATCTAACATCTTCGATAGTCCGCCATGTTGGATTTAGAGTCAAATTTGTTTTTGAATTTTTCTCATTAAATCCTTTCATTTGATACCTATATTATGAGTGAGCTTAATAAAAACTAGTCCGCCATCTTGGATAGTCTTTCATACCATCTCCGTCCGCCACATTTAATTCAAAGTGAAATCATTTTAAGTTTCAAATTCTCCTTAGCATATCCTCTCATTTGATACCGACATTAGAAAGTGCTTAGTATTAACCAATCCACCATCTTGGAAGCTCCGCTAATAATTTTATTTTTTTGTTCTTTTTAGCAAACCCTTTCATTCGATATCCATATTATGAAAGTGCTTAATAATATTTAGTCTACCATCTTGAACCGTCCGCCATATTATATTTAGAGTAAAGTAATTTTATTTTTCATATCTAGTCTGCCATCTTCAATAGTCTTCCATATTGGATTTAAATCGGAATCTATTATTCAAATTCTTCTCAGCTTATCCTCTCATTTGATACCCATATTATGAAAGAGCTTAATAATATCTAGTCTGCTATCTTCAGTAGTCTGCCATATTGGATTTAGAGTAAAGTTATTTTATTTATGAATTTCTTTGATCAAATCCTTTCATTTGATGTCCATGTTATTATGTTAAAGCTTGTTTATAACTAGCCCGCCATCTTGGGTGGTCCACCATATTGTATTTGGATTGAAAACATTTATTTTTGGTATTGTTTTCAGCAAATCCTTTCATGTAATACCCATATTATAAGAGTACTTGTTAATAACTAGTCTACCGTCTTGGACCGTCCGCCATATTGGATTTTAAATTATTTCACTTAGCAAACCATGCATTGTCATTTAATCTAAACGTTTATACACAATTCAATTGTTACGGACACATTGTGAGTAAACTTTGTAAAATTTTATTTAAGGTACTAGAAAAACAAGATTTTCGGATTATTTCGTAACAAAATAACATACTATTTATCCAGCTACCCACGACAGCGTGAAATTGAAATTTACACAAGTTTATTCTAACTTAGCAAGGCTGATAGTAATCGTTCCGCAATATGACACGCGACAAATTGCATACGAATTTACATATATACTTAATATTTTTATCCAATACGACCTGCCCTCGCTTCGCAGAAGTGATTATATGATTATGCAATAAAAGAGAAAAGGCTTTTTGTTTTGATGTATATTTGAGACGATAGGTTTAGTTATTTTAATTTAAACCTAATGCTTTATATTATTTTTTAATAATAAACTACACAAGTTAGACATATGCTGTCCTTGTCTTTTTTGTTTGCATTACCAAGCTCTACAACTTTTCTTTAGAACTCAATAATATATCTCTCATCGTTAAGGCAGCGTTCGTAAACGTTTTCGTTCATCCGTTTCTTCTCTGACATACTGCAGCAAATCCGACTACCACGACAAAGTGTTTTCATTTATCGGGTTAATACATAGCCTATGATACTCACAAGTAACGTGGCTTTTTATTGGTAAAAGAATTATCAAAATCGGTTCAGTAGATCCAGAGATTACCCCCTACAACCTCACAAACTTTACCTCTTTATAATATTAGTATAGATAAAAAATGACATTCAAAAATACGTATATAGGCATTGTATACAGTCGAGCAGCTTTTATAACATTCGCCTCCGCTGCCCGACCACTAATTTAAGTACATAATAAAATAAACTTACATGACCATCAAGAAAAGTTACCTTTACCATCACACTAAACCACTTTAGGGTCACAATCAACGTCACACGGCCGAAATAATTATTCAATCGTAGTCCGAAATTCCGGGTTCCATTCACAAATTTGAATTTGTAATTTTGGAAAAATTTATTTTCAATCAATAACCTAAAGATTTTGGATTTAGATTGATTACTAATTTCGATCGTAAGTTAGTTACTAACTGCAAAAATAAATCCAACACTATTTTAGTGACATCGCGACCATTTTAAATTTTAAATACTGTTTGCGTGCGTTTAACGAATCGTCTCGTCTCGTCTCGTCTCATCTCGTTTCGTTTCGTTTCGCCGCGTTTCGTTTCGTAATTTTATTTCTATTACATTAGTTATTTTTCTCACAGGAATTCCGATATTGGGATAAATGTATCCTATTTACTGTTTCAAGCTAAAAATTATATAAATCATTTCACTTATATCCATTCACGTGTGTATGCACTAAAAACCCTCATTCCCACAGGAACCGTGTTTTTTCCGGGATTAAAAGTATTCTATTTCTTAATCCAGGTTATAAAGTATCCGTATATCAAATTTTATTCAAATAGGTTTAGCCGTTTTAACATGATGATAGAGTTTGTGGCATTTAATTCTATTTTAATCAGATTAGGGATTATCGATATTAGAAAAACATCGATGTTGACATCGATGTTGACATCGATGTTAAAATCGAACCGAAAGTATCGATGTTCGATATATATCGATTGAAAAACATCGATTTCCAAAAACATCGGTAACAAATAAAACTGTCTACTATATTTAAAAATGTGTATAATTATTGAAATTACAAATGTTATAAATAATTAGAATTCTCAGTATTTTTTGGGCACACTGTAAAATAATTAACTTTGACAGGTATTTTCCCTTTAGTCTGTTCCATTGCAGGTACAGTAACTGACCTGGTTTAGAAAAAAGTCTTTCTGAAGCTGTGGATGTCGCTATGCAACGCAAATACTTAAAAGCTAAAGATTATATAATATAGGACTTTCATCAAGAACAGTGTTGCCAGCCCAGCATAAAAAACTATAATATCTATAGTTTTATCTATAGTTTTTTATGCTGGGCTTGAAAAAAAACTAGAAGACGGGAAATATCAAATTAAATAACAGTAAATCTACATCTTTATCTTTCTATTATTGAATATATTATAGGGAAATAATAAAAATCAAGAAAAATAATTTAAAAACTAGATCCACAGTTAAAACTAAAGGTTTGGCTACACTGATCGAGAAAAGACTGGAACAGCCGACAGTTTTTTTTTATCTCTTAGAAATGCAAAGAATATAACTCTTCTATAGGTATAACAGTTTCGTTGATCAGTGTCATCTAGTGGAAAATAGTTAAAATTGGTAGTTATAGCTAATTAATATTTAACTTGATAATCAAACCTAGCGCTAAACAGAGCGCGTCCTAAAGAATTATTGACGTTTCGATATTTTATTCTTATAACATCGATGTATCGATGATATCGAAGTCAACACATCGATGTTAAAAAATCGATGTTTATTAAACATATAACATCCCTAAATCACATCGTCGTTCGTCTCGTCTCGTCTCGTCTCGTTTCGTTTCGTCTCGTCTCGTCTCGTCTCGTTTTGTTTCGGTTCGTTTCGTATCGTTTTGGTTAATATAATACTGTTAATAGTTTGCGGAGTAAATATCGATTGTCGTAAATACTAAGTAGTGTTACTAGAAGATCTCGTAAGTCTATTAATAGTGTTGCTAGCTTAGGTAAATGTTAAATAACAATTTTGAAGGGTGTAGACGAGTGTTTATTCTTGTTGCTGCTCTTCTTGCTTTACTCTTACTCAAGAATCTCAAAAATTCTAAATGATCTCGTAATAGTCGGCAAGCAATGCGGGTAGCGGGTAGGCGGGTAGTTGAATAAAAGGAAACAAGGAGATCGTAAAGCACGAGCCGGCACATTTATTGCGCTGCTCCGCCATATTTCTTTGGAATTATTCTAAATATCACATATTTTTGCGCTGTGGAAGCTCTTCTTGGGTTTTAATGGTTTTTATAAAATATGTGGGTATTTGCTAATTATATATTAATACTAGCTTCTACGCTTACACTCTCGCCTACACTGCTTGAACACTTTACCTAAAAGTATATTAAAATAATGTCATGTGAAACTCAGATGAACTCTTTACTAAGATTGTTAATATTTACATATAGAATTACGAGTCAAACTGCCTCAGATATTCTGTAAATAACCAATAATAAGCTGATGGAGCTAATCGAGCTTGGGACATGAGACCCAAACGCAGGTTTATGGGACTCTTGCAATTAATTAATTAAGCGAGTTATAAACGACTCACTTGATCCAATTATTATAGTCGATATATGAAATGACTAGTCAAACTGCCTAATTTGTTCTATATTTCTGTGTATACCAAGGTTTATAAAGTGTAAGCATTAGATAATATATTCGAGTTTTGAGGAGTTCATAAAAAGCTCTTGAAAGTTCATATGTGCTTTATTACTGCTATTACTCATTCATGCTGGTGTTGAAAAATCGAAGAAAACAAAATGGCGGCCATGGCAAGAGCATAAAACATTCAAGTGAGGATTATAAAGTTATGAGTTTGGTATTACGTTATGTATAGAAACTCTGTATTACTGTTAATGTTGCCAGACTACATGACTTTTTTTATATATCGCTTCATAATCTATATATGTTTGTATGTATCCCAATCTGACTATTTTTTTTCACGCTCTCCTGCTTAATTCACTAAACCGATTTCAATGAACTTTGGTACAGAGATAAGAGCTTGCTAGACATATATAACGTTTTCCGGATTTTTTTAAAATTATATTTTCAATCCATAATCCTAAGATTAGATTGACAATTGATTTAATTTCGGTCATTAATGGTAAGCAAATAAACGTTTAAAAAATTGACGGCGTCAAATGGGCGGAATTCAAAAAGTTTTTGCTCCAAATATAGTGCTAATTTAGTGCTCCATTCGCGAATTTAATGCTATTTACACTAACGAGATAATGAGAACAATATAAAGTTCAAAGGCCATCATCATCACGACCCTTCAATGGCCCACTGCTGAGCCGGGTCTCCTCCTCAGAAAGAGGAGGGTATCAGGCCATAGTCCACCACGCTGGCCCAGTGCGGGTTGGTAGACTTCACACACCTTTGAGAACTTTTTGGGAACTCTCAGGAGTGCAGGTTTCCTCACGATGTTTTCCTTCACCGTTATTGCAAGTGATATTTAAATGCTTAAAACACACATAACGTGTGTGCCCAGGATCGAACCTCGGACCTCCCGAGTAAGACTTGAAGTCTCAACCACTGAGCCATCACTGAAAGGCCATATTAAAATAAAATTAAAATTATTTTTTTACGTCGAAAAAGTTGACAGCGTCAAATGAGCAGAATTTAAAAATTATTTGCTCAAAAAAAATTTACTGCTAATGAATAGTTCTTTCATTGAACGAGCTCTGTAGTGGATTTTTCTCTATTATTGTTGATATAATGTTTACTTGATATCAGTGTTGGGTAGAGAGAAAAAAAATTATCTTTTGAGCTAATTTTGTGTTGTGCAACTATTTTCTGTGGCAGCTTGTAGCACTTGTTGGTGTTAGCAACACTGTTAATAAAGTAGTAGTAGCGGGTATACCATTTTATATTATTTCGAGTATACCGACGTGGAGACTTTATATAACCTTTAGTGCGATAGATTAGTCTCAGTCTTTCTGGTGTTTTCGTGCAGTGAACATGCAAGTTAGTGTTATAGTGTCGTGATTAAGGTCACCCTTCTCGAGGTCCACGTGAATTTACTTTATTATCTATTGTCGTTGGCGAGGTCGAGTGGTGAACCTGCTCCTGCGTCTCAAGCTCCAGGCACCGCTCGCCTCAGTCTAAATTGCATGTGTATACGTATTGCTGTACAGTGATGAGTATCATAGCTCTCTCATATACTTAGCATTGGTTACTAAACTTCTTTATATTTCAATATTTAATATGGCCTTTGAACTATACGCAGCTAGCTTTTGTTTAAGCTAGCATTGTTCTCATTATCTCGTTTGTGTAAATAGCACTAAATTAGCACTCAATTTTGAGCAAAAAACCTTTTGAATTCCACCCTTTTGACGCCCTCAACTTTTTAGACGTAGCAAATGACGCCACACTGAAATTACTTTACTATCTTACTCCTAAAATATTCTCTTTAATGGAAATACATTATTTAAATCCATCATTGAATGAAATAGATTGTTGAAGTTTACGTATTTTAGCGTGGTGTGACGTCATGTTAACCGAGATCTTCGCACCACGTGTATTAGTTTCGTTTCTAGTTATTTACGCGAAGTTTCATGTATTCATGTCTTTAGGTAAATAAATAATCTAGTAATCGTTAAAAACAATATAGAAATTTAATCTTTAAAAAGACGTAAACGCCAAATGACGTCATATATATGGCTGAATAGCAATACGTCTGCTTTAACAAATAAGGCAAAGGCAATATCATATTCCACCGTATATGTGACGTCATCACATAGATATGTTTTAATTTTTTTTTCTCCGAAATGAATGAACAAAATAATCATAGAATTTTTTTACACTCGGACAGATAAATAAAGAAAAACAATATTTTTGAAATGTCAATTCTCAATCATCAAATTTTTTTTTTTAAAAAAAGATTACTAGCAGTATGGATCACATACTACTAGTATTCCCTTTACCCCTCAAACTAACCTAAATGCTTGTGTCAGGAGTGGGCCACGTCAGTAGTCCAATGTCCGGGATTTAAACCCACGACTTATCGATCGTGAATCCAACGCCCGAACCACTGAGCTGTCGCTTTTGATTAATAAATAAAATACGACAAGAACGGCGACCGTGTTTAGGTGAGATGACGTCACACGTCGTACGTCAGGGGTAATGAAATTATTTTTGCAAACGTAATTTTAGAGTCCCGTAACTTTTCATTTCTTAATACATTTTAGTTATGTTATAATTATTCCGAAATAAAACTTTCCATTTTATTACAGTCCAGTAAGTATATAATACTTGACCATATATACATATTACCAGTCTCAAGTTATTATTGCATTTCCAGCCTACACGCAATACCTAGTTAATAACCATAGAGTAGATTTTAAATGGCCCTTATTTATGTGCAGTTCAGAACTGTGTGAAAAACTCCTTAGCGTGTATAGGAAATATTGTGAATAATTACATTTCATATGCAAATACTTTTATTTATAAATCTTTTCCATATTTAGACCATAAACTAATGAAAATGATGGCAACAGGCACGCTCCAACCATCTTCTGCGCCGTCGTGCCTCATACTTATATTTGAAGACCAAAAAAAACAATTGTCTTGACTCGGCTACAATCATCTGATTGCCCCCCTCCAGTAGTTTTTGTGTGTTTTTTATCTTGTTAATTTTTAGCAATTTTTTTGGACTGAGTATGCTGTTGGCCCTACGGTCCTCGACAACATCACTGGGCGGGGCGGGCGAGCAGAGGGCTCACCCAGAGACGGTGGAGGCCGACCGGGTCAGAACCGGTCTAGTCTCCGAGGGTGTTTTTGGTGTCCATCGCGCAGAATAAACATGTATATAATTTGAACATGACACCGTATAATTTGACATACCGTCATAGTGACGTATTTCTATATTTTGACTTAAACAAATTTATTTATTATAGTTGTAAGTTGACAAAAGATACAGTGTATCTCCCCTTATATTATAAAAAACAAATTGCTACTTTAGTAGCATATAATATTATACAAAACACCGTTATATGTAATACTAGGGGCCCGTCCCGGCTTCGCACGGGTGGATAATTTTTTTTTAACATTTTGGCTCCCGCATTCTGTCGCTCCCTCTATCGCCGCGTTACTCGCTGCGCTGCGAGGCACTGCACACCACACCGCGTCCGCGACCCGTCAGGGATTATTTTTTATTTATCTTGATATTTTAATTTCGTAATATCTTTTGACTGGAATGTCCGATTTTAATAATTCAAAAAGTATTTTACAGGTATTGAAACAGTCTTGAATACGAAATAATTTATTTGGATAAGGATTAATACAAAGTTATAGAAAACATGGTCTGATTTTGATAGGCATTTTTATCAACTTTTAAAATGTAAAAAAGTAGTTATAGTGACGTAACTATAATAGTTGGACATATGGTCTCGCGGAGTTTTTTGTAGATATTGATACGTTCTATAATATTGTAGAACATTTCTTTGTATATGTTACTCAGGGATAATGTAGCTTTCTAATGGTGAAAGAATTTTTGAAATCGGTCCAGTAGTTTTTATGTTTATTCGTTACATACAAAAATACAAATCTTACTTCTTTATAATATTAGTATAGATAACGCAGACATCAATTAACAATGATAATGTTATCATTAATAATGTTGTACAAACTAGTTTAAACTAGTTAATGAGACAAAGCCTAAGCTGAACCGTTTGAATATTAACATGGTTCATCAAAATATCCAAGGTTTAGGCGGCAAAGAACTTGAACTGGAATTATTAGGTAATAAATTTAATATTCATATCTTTTGTATCACTGAACACTGGTTAAATAAAAATTGTATTATGTCACTTATGGATAACTATAAATTAATAAGTACATTCGTCAGAGAGAAAACAATTCGCGGAGGCTCTTTAATATTAGTTCGCAGTGACATATCCAATACAGTATGTAAATCTCGACAAGATATTGTTTCTCTCTCTGTCGAGCGTATTGTTGAGATTTCTTGTGTAGAGTTTCAACGTTACATTATAGTAGGCGATAATTTTGCAACGTGTATAGACAATGTGTTTTGTGACTGTGAAGTGTTTGAGACTATAATAATGAAAAACTTAACTTCGGATCATTATGGACAGAAAGTTTGGACATGGACAGACGTTAGTAGACCAAGAAATTAAAAATTCAAATAAGATTTCATGTAGACCAAAGTCGAATAATAAAATTAACTTGTTTAAGGATAAGGTAGTACAAAAAATTTCTAGTTTGAGTTTGATTTATAAGGACCCAGATACGCTATATAATAATTTATTTACTATGATTTTAAATGAATTTAATAACACATTTAAAATAAAAACTTTTAGTAAAAATTTAAAACTGAAATTTAGTGACTGGGCTACCATAGGTATATTTAGAAGTAGAGATAAATTATATGAATTATATGGTATGAGGCAATATAATCGGGATCCAGTATTTTTAGAACGCGTTAGGTGTTATTCTAAGATCTTTAAAAGTGTTTGCATCACCATGACCAATCTCTATATTACCATCACTGAGTAAAGTTTTTGAAAAAATTATTTTAAACCAACTTTTAGAATATTTTAATGAAAATAAACTATTTCATAGTGAACAGTATGGTTTTACTAGGGGTAGGTCACAACAGATGCTGGAGTTGCTCTTCTTAAGCATATTTATGAAGCATGGGAGAAATCACAAAATGCGATTGGTGTATTTTGCGATTTGTCCAAGGCCTTTGATTGTGTTCAACATGAAACACTTTTAAAAAATTACTAATTTAAAAATTATTAATTTAATTACTTAATTATTACGGTATATGAGGTGTTTCTCTGGATCTAATTGCCTCATACCTAAATCAAAGAGTTCAAAGGATTACTATTAATGGTATAAAATCTTCTGGATCTTTGCTACAATTTTCACAAATCCATTTTAGGCCCGTTTTTATTTTTGATTATTATTAATGATCTGCCATACTATGTGAAGAACTTGTGTGATATTGTACTTTTTGCTGATGATACATCTCTTATATTTAAAGTAAACAGAAATAAACATAATTATGACGATGTAAACAGTGCAGGTTCTTCAATGGTTTACGGTAAATAACTTAGTTCTTAATGCTAAAAAAACTAAATGCGTTGAGTTTGCTTTACCTAATGTAAAAAAACAAAAATTTAACCTACGTTTAAATAATGAAATTTTAGATGTGGCGGATTCGACGGTATTTCTGGGTATAACTTTAGATTCAAAACTCTAGTGGAAACCCCATCTATCATCTCTAGCGGGAAGACTCAGCTCAGCTTCCTACGCAGTAAGGAGAGTTAGACCTTAAATGAAATGACCGGTATCAATACTGCTAGGCTAGTCTACTTCAGTTACTTTCACAGTATTATGTCTTATGGCATTTACATTCACAGTATTATGTCTTATCGCATTACTGTGGGGTAGGGCCGCGGACATTGAATCCATTTTTATTCTTCAAAAGAGAGCTGTTCGGGCCATTTATAACTTAAGAGCGCGGGATTCCCTTAGAGATGTATATAAAAAATAGACGTTCTTACAATCCCATCTCAATACATATATTGTAATATTTTGTTCATTTACCAGAATATTCATTTGTATTGAAAACACAGTGACAAACATAATGTTAATACTAGAAACAGAAATAAACTTGTAACGCCGTACTATCGTCTCCACAAAGTGAGTAATAGCTTCATGGGGCTTGGTGTTCGCATCTATAATAAGATTCCACAGCCTATATTAGACTTGCCACTTCAACAATTTAAAACTCGTATCAAGAAGTCATTAATATATAGCATACTATAATGTACAGGATTACTTAAATGATGAGAATGCTTGGAATCTAAGTGACGTTGACTCTCAAGTTAAATGATTTGTATAACAGACTATGTAAACATGGCTTTTTGATGCGAGCGACTGTTGAGTTTCTGGCCGGCTCTTCTCAACAGAAAACTGCTTTCCGAGCTGGTGGTAGCTTCAGACAAACTAACTGACCGACAAATTTTTGACGTTTCAAAAGTACTTTTCAAAAAAGTGTAATTGAAATAAATAATTTTGATTTTGATTTTGAGGGCGCCCTCTGTAGGGCACGAACCTCGGCTCTGGACGGCACCGCCCGGGGGGAGAGGTGGTAGCTGCGCTCGGTCAAGCGCCGAGGCGCTACCGAGCGGCTACGAAGCGGGGCCCTCGTCTCCGCCAGCGGAGACGGTGTAGTGTGTGTGTTTGACATGTGTACGGGGCGTTATCTGATGTCAGCTGATCGTCAGGGTCGGTCAAGACGCTTCTGGGGCGTCTAAATCGGTCTGTTATGTCGTCTTTTATATCGTATGAGGAGGATTCTATTAAGAGAGGGTTAGGATGACGGAGGGCTTTCAATTTTTTTAAATTCTAATTATATTATGGTTCTGGCGCTCACTGTGCCTTTTCCGCCCCGTCGTGCGTCGCACGTCTTTGCTTGAACCATCCAACCATCGACAACAGATTGCTTATACACTGAAAACAATTAAAGTGTTGAAGAATATTCGAGTAATAAAATATACTAATACTATAAAGAGGTAAAGTTTGTGAGGTTGTAGGGGGGGTAATCTCTGGATTTACTGAACCGATTTTTAAAATTCTTTTACCAATAGAAAGCCACATTATTTGTGAGTGTCACAGGTTATATATTAACCAGAAAAATGAAAAGACTTTTTCCTGGTAGTCGGATTTGCTGCAGTAAGTCGGAACGAAAACGTTTATTATGAACGCTTAACGGTCAGTATATGATTCATAGTTGTGTGAGTACACCTCAGCGCAGCGAGCGATTTATCATTTGACACACTCTGAGCGAGGCTTGGTGAATTTATAGATTCCATTGAATCTTAACAAACACATCCTTCGTTCATCTGTAGTGGAAACGCAGCCTAAGTAGGAGATTTGTGTTTCTGTTCTGTAATTTTGTCTCGACAATAAATAAGTTTTTTATTATTTCATGATATTGGAATCCCGAAGGTTGTTAAAGGTGACATCGTATATAAGACTGTTATCCCTGGAGCAATCCATCAATTTATTTTATCAATACAATTCTGTAAAAATCCCTATTCTTTTTTACTATGATGTATGAGATACTAGACGTCCTGCCCTGGGATTTCACGGGTACGAACCGAAAAAAAATTTTATTAAGAGAAAAAAAAAATATTTTCATTATATAGAAGTATTCAGTCGTTCAATAAACATATTTTCTTCCCTCGGAAACTATGAATTTCTACGGGATAAAAAGTAGCCTATTTGTTAATCAATGTTATAAAGTATCTGTGAGCCAAATTTCATTGAAATCTGTTTAGCCATTTTTGTTTGATTTAATAACAAACATCCAAAGATACAAAATTTCACACATAAAATCGGGTTCGTTACACCATTTATATCTATAACTCAACAACGGCTTGACAGATTTTGATGCAATTTGGTACAGAGATACACTAAAGCATATGAAATAACATAGTTTATCTTTTATCGCGAAAAAAAGGTTTAAAGGGATTGAAATAGGGTATCAAATTTTAATATAGGGAATGAAACACCTGCCTGACGCACTAGCTCTTGTCTCGCGACTCCCCTTCCAACTGGCGTCCCCCCTGACTTATCATGAGCAAGAGAAAGTGTGGGTAGGTTATAAAATAATAGTTATTATAGTCACAAACACTACAAACGAGTTAAAAAGGAAGGAAATGAAGGCAAGTAGATTTGAGACACGATATAATACTATTTCAAGAGGGCTACGATTATTTTACATATACTTGTCATTAATACACAAATTTACATAAATTAAAAATGGAGACGAATCAAGAACAAGAAACTGATTTAGAAGTACTGAAGAAGAAAGAGGATGAACATCTACGATTACAAAGACAGGTAGATAATAATTCTCTCTTTTCGTTCGTTGTTTATAAATTAGTATTCGTGGGTAGTCCATTTTATCTTTCATCTTTCTTCTTCTTCTTCAATTATGGCTTTCAGAGTAGACAATATAACTTTCGTTCCGATATAATTGAGTCAGTCTGTGTATCTATACTAATACATAAAGCTGAAGAGCTTGTATGTTTGAACGCTCTAATCTCAGGAACTACTGGACCGATTTGAATAATTCTTTCAGTGTTAGATAGGCCATTTATCGAGGAAGGCTATATGTTATATATCAGCACGGTAAGACCAATAGGAGCGGAGCTACACGTAAACAAAGTTGCGCGGGTCAACTAGTCATGTATATATTATATTAAAGAAGTGAGTATAATGGTGTAGTGTTGTTTACGGCATGGTGCTAGGCCTACGAGGAGCACGTGAATTTTTAATCTATTTTTAATCCCTAATCCAAAGATTGCGTATTGAAATTGACTATTAATTTCGGGCGTTACTCAGAAAGCCGATCAACGCAGGAACAGTCACAGTCTAGTAATATATGTCCTCGCTTTACTGAGGTGTATACAGATTAAAGAGACTACAAATAAAAGTTTTATCAAAAACGGTTTTAGCGTTTCTCACCTTTTAAACCTTTCTTGGACTTCCACACATATTTCAAAACTAAAATGAGGCAAATCGGTCCCGCCTTTCCCGAGCTTTAGCGTGACTAACAAACGCCAATACATTTTAACTATATATAAAGACTTTTATACTTACTAGATTTGCACCCCTCTTTTATCTCCTTAGGGATTGAATTCACATAAAGGGATATATTATTGAAATTTCATTCAAATAGAATATTTTATTGAAATATCTTTGAAAATCAAAGAACTTTCATACTAACTTTGCACCCCCCTTTTAGGGGGTAAAAGGGGGGTGCAAAGTTAGTATATAGGGAATGATTTTCGAAAAATATTTTACGTGTTTCATGATTTTCAATGAAGAAAACGGCAAAGTTTCATACTAAATTTGCACCCCCGTTTTACCCACTTAGTTGGTGAATTTTCAAAAATCCTTTCTTACTTCTCTCCTACGTTATAAAAGGAATCACTGTTCAAAATTTCAATTTTCTACCCCTTATAGTTTAGGCCCTGTGTTGATATGTCAGTCAGTCAGCTTCTCCTTTTATATTATACTAGCTTTTACCCGCAACTTCCGTTTGCGATATTGAGGTAGTTATATTAGCCTACAGGAGATCGTCTGTAGACATATAGAATCCTTTTATGAGGTGGTCATACTAACTTTGCACCCCCCTTTTACCCCTTTAAGGGATGATTTTCAAAACAAACATTTTCATTGAAAGTCATGATACGACTTTCAATGAAGAAAACGACAAAGTTTCATACTAACTTTGCACCCCCGTTTTACCCCCTTATGGGGTGAAGTTTCAAATCTCCTTTCTTAGTGCTCTCCTACGTTATAAACGGAACCGATGGCAAAATTTCAAGTTTCTAACTCTTATAGATTTATATATATAGAGTAGGCCCTGCGTTGATATGTCAGTCAGTCAGTCAGCTTCTCCTTTTATATATATAATAATAGATAGATATAACCTTATATAACAGATTATATGAAGTCCTAACCACCTATCTGTGTATTACACATTTGCATTTACAATCAGTAATTAGAAATCTATCCGCTGTAATGTGCTACTGTACGTGTTTACTTACTATAATAGTTACGTTAATGACGTATTAAATGTCTCACAAGTGTTTACCTATTCACTAGAACCTTCAAGGTTTGGTTAAAAGGTCGTAAGTTCAATCTTCACGAACACAGAAAAAGAATCTTAATCACCATAGCATTTAAAATAAACAAATAAAAGCTTTATTTAACAAAAAGTAGAAAATCTGGCTCCTGCTGTTTAGGACCTTAAAAGTACACGGCTGATCCTTATATCCTAACTAGGTTTCCCTAAGGTTGAATCCCTGCAACCCGCAAACTTGTAAAATAAAAATAAAATCATTACTTTATAGTTAATTGTATGTATAAAATATATTTAAAGTTAATTTACTTTTTCTTCTCGGTCGTTTGCTTCATTAGTATATGTATAAGTATAGTTGTTTGAAGCCATAACATTATTTCCTTGCTTCGCTTTGCTTCTAATTATTTTCCAGGTCCGTATGATACAAGCAGACAGACGGAACCGCATAATGGGAGTACATCCACAATTTCGAAGACAAGACCAGTTGTTAAGAACACTCAAAAAGGAATACATCAATCTTAACAAGGACTTAAAGGTAAATAAGCTATATACAGACAACCAAAAAGCATATATAGGTGTACTGGCTTGGTAATTCAATAAACGACTACTATTTTATCAAATCACGTGTTGCGCGCTCCTCTCGCCCCTCACTCCCTAGTCAAAGTTAGAAGTATACTTAGATGCCTTTGACTATAAAAAAAGAAAAAAATGAACGTTTCTTTGTATCATCCTCCATTTTTTAATTACAATTTGGCCAGTGAAACATGCTGAATCGACGATTCTTAGGGCAAACATTCCTAATCGAAAACCTATTATTCCTTCAACAAAGCGAGAATACTATTGTGTTAGTAGGTATTTGTAAATAATACTTTCCAATAACCGTAGATAGCTTGGTCGGGTGCTCATAAGAAGAACGACAGGAAAATGAAAGCTGGATTAAAGAGAGCGTTGCTGCTTCGTGCACAAACTGATCAAAAATGTGAAGGTAATAAATAAATATATTTTTTTACACTAGCAATCCATTTAGATTATACAGCTATATTAGGGTGGGCAAAAAAAGAAACTTTTAATTTTATTTTTCTTAGTTACCATGAAAATATTGTCTAAGTCTTTAACTTCGAATAACTTCTAAACGAGTCAACTTAGCGAAAAATCATCTCGGACCATTTTTGTACATCGTTACATTTTTTACAAGAATATGTTTTGATTTTCACGAAACATTCATTCGTTCAAGTGCATCAAAAATCCATCAAAAAAATCCTATGTTATTCAAATGGAAAATAAAAAAGTACGATGAGTCACCTCTTAACATTAATATTAAAAGCTCAAAATATACCATAATTTTTTTTTCGTCATCTTAGACAATATTTTTATGGTAACTAAGGAAAAAAAAAAATAGTTTTTTTGGCTGTATTGCAATATATGTAGAGGCTTTAAATATGATTGATAGATTGTCAATAGTAACGACTTACTATACGTACCTTAGTATAGTACCTTAAATAAAATAAACTATTATCGAATAATTGAATAGTCATCGCCATCTATGGCGCTAGAGTAATATAATAATAACTACCGTCGTTTGGACAGCTACTGATTGGCTTACGTTTGTCATTGGTCGCTTACGTCTGCCTCACCTGCAGAGGGGTATTGCTACTACCATCTCGACTCTTTATATTCCTCGACAGACCGACTGCAGTTTAGTCTACCACGAGGTCTCAAGGAGTAGATATTATCTGGGTAGTTCTGGGAGTGCAACCCGAGTAAGGTCAGTAAGTCCTTTCAGTGTAGTTGCCACGTGGTAATGTTAACACAAGCTTAGCTTAGGTTAGCCTTGTGTTAGGTTAGGTTTGGTTTATGTTAACCTAACCTTAGGCTTACACAGTTATCCCCTTAATTTCTCAGATAAGTAAGATTCTCAGACAGGAACGCAAGTATTTCTAAAATAAATGTACAGGAGTGATTACTAATTGTGTGAGAAACATTAGTTCTTCAAAAGACGTCGAATAAATTAAGGAGGAAGAAGTGGAGAAAGAGAGAATAGACAAGGGAAGAAAAGGGATGAATTTAATAGTTTTTAAGTTAAATAATATTTTGTTTACAGAAGGTCTCACTCTGATGGAACAAGCAGAGAAATTGTTACAACGCAAAAACAAGAACATGCTACACCTGAAGAAAACTGTTAACGATAACAATGGACAGGTATTTAATACTACCTAATACCTACGAAATTATATTTCAAAAACAATTTAAAATATTGTTAAGTCGGATTTTCTTTACAAATATTATGTAGGGTTACAGTTTGTTTACTAGAATATTACTTGTAATTCTAATAATAATGGTAAAGGGTGGTAGATTCCGACGTTCAATAAGAGAATGTAAATTCCAACATTGAATAAAAAATTTTGACTTTGACATCTCACCAGAGATGAGCGAGGATGTGCGCGAAGGATATGTTTGTTAAGAACCAATAGAATCACTTCATTTAGCCTCGAATGAAAACACATCTCTAGCGACGTATCTTTGGTCGAAATGCAGCCTGAAACTTACACCTATTACAAATTTTATAAAAAAAATTGTTTTAGCAATTGTGTCTTAGAAATTGTGTTATCTTAGAAACCTTTTAAAGGGCTATCCAAGTTAATTAAAATTAAACAGTAAGTGATGAAAGTTTTCAGTCAGGATAGTAGAACAATATTTTTAGTGTTTTATTTATATAAAACTAGCCGACCCGAGCGACTTTGTTCGCGAGTTGCTCCGCTCCTATTGGTCGTAGCGAGATGTTAAATAGCCTAAGTTACTCCTTGTTTTATCAGCTATCTGCCAAAGAAAGACCCGTTAAAATCGGCCCAGCCATTTCCGAGATTATCCGGAACAAACAGACAGACAAAAATTGAAAAAAAAATGTAGTGTGTACACGACATCCATATGCACTTAGTAGAAAGCGGATATTTTAATATGAAAAACAGACACTACAATTTTATTTATTTGTATGGATTGAATATATAATTGAACAGATCGAGGAGCGTCGCAGTCTCAGCGAGAACAGATTGA
The DNA here is from genome assembly GCA_905147385.1 of Limenitis camilla. Lineage (NCBI taxonomy): Eukaryota > Metazoa > Arthropoda > Insecta > Lepidoptera > Nymphalidae > Limenitis > Limenitis camilla. Next base: position 10,846,311 of record LR990248.1, read on the forward strand.
GTTCAGCTGAAAACAAACTGGAGGCGGCGATGCGTAGGATCAACATGGTGCAATGTGACAATAGGAAAATTAGGGAGGAAATTGAACACATGCTCAATGATAGGTACGTATATTACCCTATAGTAGATCGTCATATTAACTTTGCACCCCCCTTTCACCACCTTAAGGGATGATTTTTGAAAAAATATTTTACACGTGTTTCACGTTTTAATGAAGAACCTTCATACTAAATTTCATTTGAATAACTTCAAAAACGGCAAAGTTTTATACTAACTTTGTACCCCAATTTTACCCCTTAGGGGGTGAATTTTCAAAAATCCTTATAGATACCCTACGTTATAAAAGGAACCCCTGTGCATAATTTGAAATTTCTAACCCTTATAGTTTAGGCCCTGCGTTGATATGTCAGTCAGAATCAATAGAATCGCTTCATTTGATACACTGAGCCAGGATAGGTAATTGAAAACATTCTATTGGTTCTTAAACACATCCTCGCACATCTCGTAGAAATGCAGCCTTAGACTCTGTAGTCAAAGGCATCTAAGTAAACTTCTAACCTTAAAGTTACTATTAGACACCTTTGTCTTCTTTGTTTGAAAGTACGGGGCGAGAGGAGCGTGCCACACGTGATTGATTTTTACCAGACGGTTCTGCTCCCGCGAGCCTGATATTTAGCCAAAATAGTAGACGTCGTGGATTGAACTACCAATACAGGCATGCAGCACGCTCACATTGAGCTACTATCCCCACCACTTTTGCTCAGACGTACAAGCTGACGGCTAGTGTACAAAGGTTTGAATGAAATATCACATCATGGCTATAAGACTTTAGAAGCTTAAAAAAAAAAAAAAAATGATGGTCTGACAGACTTAAGTTTTGGGAGTTAAACAGCAATCTCACAACAAGTCGATTTATTTAATTAAATAATTGAATTACTTTAGGGCCTTATTCAACCAGTCCTGGACAAAAATGCTCAATGCCCTCAACAAAGGGAAGAAGTTCCTTACAGACCTTTTCGAGTCTTCTACATTAGCTTATGACCAGAGAGACGAGTGGTGTACCAAATTGAAGTCTGTACAAGAGAAAGGCAAGGTGGACCAGATGGTACAAGTCCAGGTAAAGATAAATTAATCTTTAATTTAAATAATTGTCTAAACCATTGAAATATTATATCTTATATCATAATGGCTATATTCCATGAAATACAATATATATATGGCAACACTGAATCATCTCTTTCACTCAGGAATAATATACCTTTCTAACAAATCAAGAATTATCAAAACTTTTTAATAGTTTTAGAGAAAACATTAAACGTATAAATTGTCCCCATTATGGCACTTACATGGCCATATCTCTTTAATTATATAGTTTATGGCAACACCACTTAGCCTATGTTAACCGGAAAGGATGTAGCTTTCTATCAGCGAAAGAACTATCAAAATCGGTTCAGTAGTTTTCGAGCCTATTAACATCAAACAAATCTTTCCTCTTTATTATATCCTACTAATGTTATAAACGCGAAAGTTTTATGTTTGTTACTCTTTCACGCAAAAACTACTGAATGGAATTTGATGAAACTTTGGAATTTGCATTAACATAGCTTACAAATCAGAATAACACATATAATTTATAATGATATAGTGTGAATTATCTAAAATACAGCGGGTGAGACTTATTTTCACCTGATTTCCTTTGGACCTCAAAGAATCTAAAGCTTGAGTACTAGGGTCCATGACAGTTAAAAAAGAGCGTGTTTTTTTAATTGTAATCACACTAATTGTAAGTTATATGAATTCGAAAAAACCTCTTTTTGTCAAGAAAACATTTTCTTGACAAAAATATTCAGACACTTACGACAGTAAACATATTTTATTATTATCCTGCAACGTAAAAATTTTCCGGGATAAAAAGTAGCCTATGTGATAATCCAAGTTATAAAGTATCTGTGTGTCAAATTTCATTGAAATCCGTTCAGCCGTTTTTGCCTGATTGAGTAACAAACATACAAACTTTCACAATTATAATATTAGTCAGATACTGCTGAAGGTATAGTTTATTTCAAGGAGAGCGAGACAGAAGTCACCTTCGCTATCCAATGAATGTTATTACCTGGATTCTTCCACTTCGTTTCCTCTCAATCCCTCACATTCTAAGGCTGCGTTTCCACCAGAGTTCTTAATAAACATTCTCGCTCATCTCTCGTGGAAACGCAGCCTATTGCTGAACTTTAATCACACAAACATACATTTTAAATTCCATTTATACCTGCGCTGCGCGGTTTCACCCGCTATATTTTGTATAATTTACACAATATCATTATAAATTATAACCTATATGTTATTCTGATGTGTAAGCTATATTATTGTATAGTTTCATCAAAATTCATTCAGTAGTTTTTGCGTGAAAGAATAACAATTGCCTATACATCATATACAAACTTTCGCGTTTATTAATATATATATGTCGGAAACTAAAATAAAAAAGGATATAGATGGATGGACTATCTCAAAAGCTATACGGGCAGAATATAACTAAACATTACTATCACGTACTATTCTAACAAGAACTATTATGACAGGAACCCAAGCAGTGCCTTGGACTTGTGACCAAGGTGTAGGCTTAAGGAATTCCTTTATTCGATCGAGACACTCACCTCCACTGCTTAGTTTCACCGTCTAAAACTAAGATTAGACTACCATTAACCTAACCTAACACAAGGCTAACCTAACCTAACTCACACCTCCGACATATATATATATAGCTGTTTGTGCTGATTCACTGACTGATTGACACTGATCTCCTGTAAAATTCTGTACGAAATTTTTTTTTCACTCATGGTTTCGTATAGAGGACAAAAATTCATTCAAAGGAAAAATATGGAGAAAGCTGATGATTGAGGGTTTCAGAGACGGGGGCAGAGCACAGCCAGAATATTTAAGATAGGTGGGAGGTGCTCGAACAAATATCATTCGAAACCTCATCCAATTGGCAATGAGCTGAAAAAAAATCCAAAATAGCGGATTTAAGATGGTGGCCATACAAATTTCATAGGCGTCTATCTCAGAAAGCGAGACTATAAGTTGGAAACTATGCAAGACATTAATATGGTTCATAAAAGAACATTCATTCTGACAAATTCATCGAGGGTTTCAGAGATGGGTATGGAGCACGGCCAGGTTATTAAAATAGGTGGGCGCTACTGAAATAAAATATACTAGAAATCTCATCCAATTATTTAACAAGATATAGATCCAATACGCCATTACGAGAAATTCTTTTTATTGTGTAGTGTTACCAGGTTACAAACTTTTAGGTACACACACATAATGTTGTCAAATACTAGAATTACATTTTAACATAATATATTTCATAATGAAGAAATGGAAATTTGTAAACTCTTCTTGGTTACACGCCGAGTTATCAAATATTAAGATAAATGGCGGAAATAATCCTATCAGGGTACTTTATTAAATTCTTTAAAAAATAAAAGAGGATATTCGATTCAATTTCACACTCTATGGCCAAAATTAATAATCAATCGCAATCCAAATTCTTTGGATTATAATTTAATAATTTTGTTGAGATTGATTATAAATTTTAGGCGTTAGTTGGGCTTTGAAAAATCAATGCTTATGTCAGATAACTTAATATTTAGAAAGAAAAGACATTTCTTAAAGTAAAATCTAAAATAAAATTTAATATTTAAATCTGTTCTTTAAAAAAATAAAAAAAGAATGATATGGAAAATTGACTTACTTTTGATTAATTTATGACATATATTAATTTTTATTATAATCGCCTAAAAAAATGACGATGAAACCGTAATTTTTTTTTTTAATTTAATTTTTTAAGCGAATAATCGATTCACTAGATATCTATAAAAAAATTTTGAAATTGATTTTTATACGGCCGAAATTAAAAACCATTCTTTTATCTAAAATCTTTGGAAAGTTGATTTCAAATTTGAATTTTTTATACACATTTGAATTTGAAATGTATTTTAACAAAAAAAAATATTTCGGCCAATAATCGACTATGTCACTCGATTAATCTAATACTAATATATAAAGCTGAAGAGTTTGTTTGTTTGAACGCGCTAATCTCAGAAACTACTGGTCCGATTTGGAAAATTCTTTCAGTGTTAGATAGGCCATTTATCGAGGAAGGCTTTAGGCTATATATCATCTCGCTAAGACGAATAGGAGCGTAGCTACACGCAGACGAAGTCACGCAGGTCGACTAGTTTGAACAATTTTTTTTTAAACAATTATGATTTATGATACATTTGATACAAGATTCACTCGTTTTGATTGAAATATTGCACACTCAATGCCCACAACTCATTTAACAATTATTTTCAGGAAATGAGAGACTTACAAAAAGCTTTCGATCACGAAATGAAACTATACAACTTTCTAGCAAAGAAAGGAGTTATCAGAATAAACAAAAAGGAGGAAGAAAGAGAAAAAGAAGAACTGAGACTCAAAGAAGAAAATGTACAGAAGGAACTGGAAATACATTATAAATTTTTAAATGATGTTCATGTAAGTGACTTTAGTTCTATTTCAGAATTAGCGCCATCTATTGTGCAACTGTTGAATTAATTTTTATATATTTTTTAAGTATCTCCAAAATTTGTTAAATGATGATTATTATTTTTTATTATCTGTTGCTGGACATGATATTTTTTTATCTTCACCACTAGATGGCGTTGACAACAAAATATTTTCAGAATTATTAATGATTTGCAACCATGAAAGCATTATTACCTGTTCCCACAGGATCTCTTTTCTTTCGGGATAAAAAGTATCGTAACTTCATACCTAAGTTATAAAGTATCGGTGTGCAAAATTTCATTGAAATCCGTTTAGCCGTTTATGTGTGATTGAGTAACAAACAAATTAATCAGAAAAACTGCACCAAATCGTTGTGTTAGATATTGTCAGCACAAGGCGTGAGTGAGACGGAAGCGACGGGGTTAGTGAGATGGTGTCCACTGCTGACTGCACATCAGTGACATACTACGCATTATAGAATAAAAATTCAATGTAGTACGATATTTTTTAGGAATACACTAAAGAATATGATATAAATAAAATAATAGAAACATTTGATAAAGTGGAACAAGAGAACTTTTCTGTATACACACTGTTGACGGAGTTTTGCGCTGAAAACGAACTTTTGAGACGAAGCCTGAAGGATATACAACGAGATATTGGTAAGCCACTTGAGTTTACTTTTGCAGCCATTTCTTATTTCTAATACTAAATGGAAAAGGCAAAGGTATTACACCGTACAGCCTTGTCTTTAGTAGGTTCGAAATATTGGTAAGCGACTTAAATATACTTTAGCTGCCATATCTTATTTCTAATACTAAATGGAAAGGGCAAAGGTATTACACCGTACAGCCTTGTCTTTCGTAGCTTCGAGATATTGGTAAGCCACTTGAATATACTTTCGCAGCCATTTCTTATTTCTAATACTAAATGGAAAAGGCAAAGGTATTACACCGTACAACCTTGTCTTTAATAGATTCGAGATAATGTAAGCCACTTGAATATACTTTAGCTGCCATATCTTATTTCTAATACTAAATGGAAAAGGCAAAGGTATTACACCGTACAGCCTTGTCTTTAATAGATTCGAGATAATGTAAGCCACTTGAATATACTTTTGCAGCCATATCTTATTTCTAATACTAAATGGAAAAGGCAAAGGTATTACACCGCAAAGCCTTGTCTTTAATAGATTCGAGATAATGTAAGCCACTTGAATATACTTTTGCAGCCATATCTTATTTCTAATACTAAATGGAAAAGGCAAAGGTATTACACCGTACAGCCTTGTCTTTAATAGATTCGAGATAATGTAAGCCACTTGAATATACTTTTGCAGCCATATCTTATTTCTAATACTAAATGGAAAAGGCAAAGGTATTACACCGTACAGCCTTGTCTTTAATAGATTCGAGATAATGTAAGCCACTTGAATATACTTTTGCAGCCATATCTTATTTCTAATACTAAATGGAAAAGGCAAAGGTATTACACCGCAAAGCCTTGTCTTTAATAGATTCGAGATAATGTAAGCCACTTGAATATACTTTTGCAGCCATATCTTATTTCTAATACTAAATGGAAAAGGCAAAGGTATTACACCGTACAGCCTTGTCTTTAATAGATTCGAGATAATGTAAGCCACTTGAATATACTTTTGCAGCCATATCTTATTTCTAATACTAAATGGAAAAGGCAAAGGTATTACACCGTACAGCCTTGTCTTTAATAGATTCGAGATAATGTAAGCCACTTGAATATACTTTAGCTGCCATATCTTATTTCTAATACTAAATGGAAAAGGCAAAGGTATTACACCGTACAGCCTTGTCTTTAATAGATTCGAGATAATGTAAGCCACTTGAATATACTTTTGCAGCCATATCTTATTTCTAATACTAAATGGAAAAGGCAAAGGTATTACACCGTACAGCCTTGTCTTTAATAGATTCGAGATAATGTAAGCCACTTGAATATACTTTTGCTGCCGTATCTTATTTCTAATACTAAATGGAAAAGGCAAAGGTATTACACCGTACAGCCTTGTCTTTAATAGATTCGAGATAATGTAAGCCACTTGAATATACTTTTGCAGCCATATCTTATTTCTAATACTAAATGGAAAAGGCAAAGGTATTACACCGTACAGCCTTGTCTTTAATAGATTCGAGATAATGTAAGCCACTTGAATATACTTTTGCAGCCATATCTTATTTCTAATACTAAATGGAAAAGGCAAAGGTATTACACCGTACAGCCTTGTCTTTAATAGATTCGAGATAATGTAAGCCACTTGAATATACTTTTGCAGCCATATCTTATTTCTAATACTAAATGGAAAAGGCAAAGGTATTACACCGTACAGCCTTGTCTTTAATAGATTCGAGATAATGTAAGCCACTTGAATATACTTTTGCTGCCGTATCTTATTTCTAATACTAAATGGAAAAGGCAAAGGTATTACACCGTACAGCCTTGTCTACCAGCTACCAGCATGAAAGGTTTGACCTTGAAATTAGGGGCGAGAGCAGCGCGTCATTTAATATAATACTACGCAGAAAATTTTGAATAATGTTAGCTATGATGTTGGCAACACTTATTTGAGTAGCATTCTGTTAGTTAAGGATTGTAAAATAAATACGCTGTCACGACAGATTCATTATTATTGCATGTCGAGTAGTTTGTCAGTAACGCTGAAGCTCTGAGTCTAAAGTGTAACCCCCAGGAGGATATTCTAGTCGAGCCGTCATACTGTTGGTCTGCGTTTAGACTATAACTCCTTTTTATTAACAATTGCAATTTATACATAATTATCACAGCTTGATGACTACAAGTCACTCCCGAGAGTTTGATTACTCTCGATGTAATAATAATGATTTCCGTCTTGGTGGCGTATTTATTTAATTACTTCTTATTCTCTTATGAAAAAAAAAGGTGTGTGTGCGATTCACACACGATAGAAGTGAAACTTCAGTAAATCGACAAAAGAATGAGATGAATATATATAATAATATAAAATAGTATGTATATTTCTGTCTCATTCTTTCCTACACATTTTTGTATTTGTGTCTCTTACCTGTCGTTTTGTATATTTCTGTCTCATTCTTTCCTACACATTTTTGTATTTGTGTCTCTTACCTGTCGTTTTTTCCGTTGCATCCGGTTTGAAATCACAACGATTCTAAAGAAGTTTCACTTCAAAAATGTATAATCTATGTCATACCAAAATCGTTGGATTGTGCATTGAAAATAGATTCCAAATTCAAATTTGTGTATAGAATGCTGATACGGCTTTTTTGTCATTAGACAATACAAACATGTTATCATAGGCACGCGCCGCGCAACCGCTATGTCCCTGCATTTTAAATCTGTAATATCTTCGAAAATATTCATTTAAATTTCATGCTGTAAAGGGCCGTATTGATCTATATTAAATGCACAATGTATTTATGGTACCTAATTGGATAAGGATTAATGCTATATTGTTTAAAATCGCTTCGTAAATAAGCCATTGTTTATCGTAAATAGTAAAAGATAAAAAATGTTTATTGTGGGTTATCCGTAAGAGATAGACGTATACTATTGGGTACATTTTTGTAGACCTTTTTGAGGTGTACAATACTGTAGTACATTATTTTGATCTACCTCGTAGGGTTCAGCCAGCGTTTGCAATGTAAGCGGAAAAAATGTGTTTATTTACGACATCACATTAGAAACCTATAAAATTATCGGTGTTTCTCTACTATATTATCTATGTATTATACATATACACCTTCCTCTTAAATCACTCTATCTATTAAAATTAACCGCATCAAAATTCGTTGGATAGTTTCAAAGATCTAAGCATACATAGGAACAAACAGACAACGGGAAGTGACTTTGTTTTATACTATGTAGAGATTTTCAATTTGGATGCAGATTGTGCCACCTAATAAAGTATAAAATACTAAGCAAATCAATGTTGCCAACATCAAAACTAGCACTAGATAATAATGTGTTTAATCTAGAATTAATTTCATCAGCAATAACAATAATTACATAATTTAGGGTAGCATTATTTATGCATATGGCAACTGTAATAGCGTTCTGATTACTTATTCATTACATCTTGGATATTAGTTATATAATTGGGAAAATTAATTTACATACGTCATCGTTGTGACGTCATCAATTGCTGCCTTCTCTTACCACAAATACATAGTAGTGCTAGTATATCTCTCCATTTCCCCAATATTTTTTTTTTCAGTTTCTCTTCAAACTTTATCATGAAAAAAAATAATTATTTAAACCTTTTTAAAGCCTAATTTTAGCAAAAATATATTGTGATTGGTAGCACAGCAGTGCCCCCGCCAAGTCAGGCGAAGGCAACCAAATATTATTTTAAATTAAATATTTATTTTTGCATTATTTACATTGTTTTGTTTTAATTTTTATATATTTGTAATTATTAGAGTCCGTTAACCATGTCCTTACACCATTAATATATAAGTCAATCTTTTCAGTTGATCGAAGAGATTGGAATGAAAGAATGAATGACAAGAGAGAAGCCAAACTAGAACTACTCAAAGAAAAGCTACACAAACAGAAGATTGTCACAGAAGAGAAAAGAACTACACTTGTTGAACGAACAGAACTTTTAAATGACATTATGGATAAAGTACATGAAATATTTAAGTAAGAACTTATATCTTTAGATTGTTGGTAAATTTGTACACTAAATAGAATTGACTGTTCATGAACTAGATACACAATTATCGTCAAAAGATCACTACAAGACGTGTGATACTAAATGGACTATTGGGTGAACGCAACGTAGATACTGCTGCTGAACCGATAAATAATCAAATATGATCTCTTACAATTACGAGAGAAACCTAAGCAGTGCCTTGGACTTGTGACCAAGGTGTAGGCTTAAAGGATCCTTCCATTCTGTTGAAACGCTCGCCTGTACTGCTCAAGTTCTCTGGTTGAATCTAAGGTTAAGTTAGGTTAGGCGCCGAGTAGGAACATCCCGGATGGTTTAGCGAGTAGGGCTACCTTCAGAGGCAGACACACAGATTCCTCCGGGTCAACAAAAAAAAAAAAGGTTAGGTTAACCTGTGCCTAACTTACGCGCCGACATATAAAATATGATATTTATAATAATTTAATGATTTGTTTTACATATTCAATGATAAATATTTTGATAATAGTCTTGATGATAAAATTCGCCATAACAGCGATGACGTCATAATTCAGTAAAAGCCGTTTTTTGAACTTATACCAACTGAACTGTAATTTTAAAGTTTTATATCATTGTTAAATATGAGTATGTACGTGAGTCTATATATACACACAAAATATCTATAATTATTCAGTTTCATTTAATATTTATATCTAAAAAGAAATGACGTCACAACTGCTGAGACTGGGCGTTTTTACAAAACTTGACAATAATCAATTTAAATGTTACATTTAATACTTCAGCAATTATAGATACTTTAGATTACCATAAAAATTTATTTCCCTTGGTGGTAGGGGTTCTGTTCCCCGGCTGGCTTGCGACCACCAGCATGCGAATCCGACCGTCAAGTGTCACTGACGCTCCCTCCTTCTCCCATTCCATTAATACTGTGGATCTAATGGACTCTGGTTCCTTGCTTAGAGTCGTGGATTTTTTCTTCACTCCCCCTCCCCATTTTATCTTCGAGGATACAACGCATCAACAAAAGAGAGTATCTCTTATTTTGTCAAATTCCATGGGCGGTGGTGGCCACTTACCATCAGGTGGACCAACTGCCCGTCATCTACCATAAAAAAAATCAATTATCATGTCATAGTGATTATAGTGTGTTGTACTGTGTTACAGAGTGAGCGAGAGGGGACATAACGCATATAGACGCAATAGTGTAGCACTGAACGCAATGAGCACAGAGTAGCAACACTACTTAACGCCCACACTATTAAACTATTAGTTATAGGTACAATATTCTCATATTTGTATCTACAACTAATAGTCGACCGAGTGTAGTTCGATAGTGTAGGGCTGTTGAACAGGTGGTCACTAGTTCGTGTATTTTCATTTATCAATGTGTCAAAAGTACACAATCTCATTAAGTAGGTAATCTATCATTACACACGGCGCATGTGACGTCACTCGCCGCGTTAATTAATGTTGCTATCGATAAAATCACTACAGTGCAGTGGTGGGTTAGAATATTAATTTATATTTATCAATTACTAACTAATTCTCGCTTCGCTATGAAGGTACTGATTTTTCTAGAATGTTTTTATCATCATCATCATCACGACTCTTCAATGGCCCACTGCTGAACTGGGTCTCCTCCTCAGAATGAGGAGGGTATTAGGCCATAGTCCACCACGCTGGCCCAGTGCGGGTTGGCAGACTTCACACACCTTTGAGAACTTTAGGGAACTCTCAGGAGTGCAGGTTTCCTCACGATGTTTTCCTTCACCGTTAAAGCAAGTGTTTAATTGCTGAAAACACACATAACTCAGAGTCAGAGGTGTGTGCCTGTGTGGGGGATCGAACTCGGACCTCCCGAGTGAGACTTGAAGTCCACCACTGGGCCATCACTGCTTTTGCTGTGTTGTGTGTTGTTTTTATATGTGTTCTGTAATGTAATAAATACATTATTGTTAAGTTGCATCAAAGTATGTTTATTTGTTTTTGTGCTCAAGAGTAATTTCTTTCCAAATTCTGAATATAAATTTAAAATTTTGATATATCTTTAAACCCATTATTAATCTGTAATCGCAAATAAGCTATGAAATCGCCATTTTAATTGTTGTACCTGTAACTAATTTACACCGCCATCGGTTAGAAAGGTATGAGACTAAACAAGAAAGTAGTTGGGGACTATGTCTCCTCAGTCCGTGGAAAATATCTATAATCTGAAATCCCGAAACACGTGGTCCCTGGGTGATGCTGGGTGGCCGTGGTTAGTGTCAACCCACCGCACAAAACAGTACCGCCAAGCAACTTTGTTGTGTTACGGAACATGTCCGGTGACACCGTTAAAAAAATTGGGTCAGATTAGTTGCGTCTCCGCATTTGACAAAACATAATGTATTTTGGAATAGTCACGTCACGAGACTAGACTTGGACTAGACCGCAGTCAGATGGTAGCCCAAGTAGTGAAATAGCCACTCATAAAAGGTGGCCCGCCAACTGTCGAAAAATCCCGAGGATGCGCCATCATGCTGGTCGGCGACCGGATGATAAGGCTCAATGGATATCCCTGGGAGGGGGGAGCGCATGGGCGTCCCATAATTTAGTTCCCCATTAGTTGTGCGAGTTTCCACTGAAACTATTAATGGTTTTTAAAAAAGTACCAAATATGATACAGTGTGACTTTATCTTACTTGGTTTAGTAATTTCGGAGCTGAAAAACAAACATTGTAACAGAATTTTGGAGTTTAGTTTCATACAGATAGATATTGGGACTTTGTTACATATAGTGAAGGTAGAAATTAATTTATTAGGTATAATTGATTGCCGCTGTAAGCACCAGTCGGTATTACAGAGCACGCCCGATCAATTTAAAAACTAGTTTAGACGATAATGGCTAATGCTTTTCAGCTTACATTAATTACAAAATTCTTTATCTTTAGGTAGACATAAGAGTAGAGTAACCCAGCACCCCTTTGGTGGTAGGGGATCTGTTCTCCGACTGGGTTGCGACCACCAGCATGCGAATCCGACCGCCAAGTGTCTATGAATCGTTCCGGTAAAGCCGCATGTGGGCCAGACTTCCCCCCTTTCCCATCCCATTGATGCTGTGAATTTTTTTCCCCACTCTATCTTCGAGGATGCAACGCATCGACAAAACAATAGGATATTTACACCTATCATTAAAAAAACAATCATGAGTGCGTCGTACTGTGTTACAGCGTGAGCGAGAGGGAACATAACCCATATAGACGCAATAGTGTAGCACTGAGCGCAATGAGCACAGAGTAGCGACACTACTTAATGCCCACACTATGTTCCTATTGTAATCTATAACTACTTATTGTTGAAGACAATTCTGGATGTCATTTTGTATAGATAGGACTGTGTATCTAATTCTTATTTAGTGATCAAATACAATAATATTGTTAACTAGTCGACCTTTGCAAATTCGTCTGCGTGTAGCTCCGCTTCTATTGGTCGTAGCGTGATGATATATAGCCTATAGCCTTCCTCGATAAATGGGCTATCTAACACTGAAACTATTTTTCAAATCGGACCAGTAGTTCCTGAGATTAACAGGTGTAAGAAAACAAATATATAATAATACGCTTAGATCTTTATAACTACTCAACGGATTTTAATGCGGTTTTCACCAATAGATAAGATGATTCAAGAGGAAGGTTTATATGTATAAAACATGTATATTATAGTAGAGTAACCATGAGAATCCGGGGCTATTATACTGTTAACTGTATACATCACGTGTAGTGTAATTTCAATCAAATCCAATTTACTGAACGATTATCTAATTCAAATATAATTGACTAACAGTTAGTTATGTATTACTTTACTGTAATAGTTATATATTTATAGGATTCTAGATTGTTCTCTGGAGCCATTTAAAAACCTTCTTGGAGATAAGGAGCCTTCTCTCAATCACTTACATCTTACTTTTGAGTTAATAACTGAGAAAATCAAGGAAATGGTGCAAGTGACATATTATTATGTAAGTTTGTATTAATATATAGAATATTGTATGAAAGAATTAGTTTGTTTTAAGCGACGTGAACCTCCGCGTAAGGTCTTTTATATAAATACGTCTAATACTAATTTTGGAAGTAACTCTTCTCTCAATCGTATGATGCGTTTTTATAATGATTTTTATAATACTTACCATGACGTCGACATTTTACGTATGAATTAGAAAAGTTTCAAAAATTTTTTTTTATATAAATAATTTAACATAAACGATCTTGTTACCCTAGGCTTAAGTACTTTTAACGTAGGTGGTCCCAGTATTGCTTGTAGGCGGCTCTACACTGGGGTTATACGCTCAATGGCGATGTACGGTGCTCCCGTCTGGGCGGGTTCTCTCGGCCGACGTGCCGTGATTCTACTGCGACGCCCTCAGCGGACCATGGCGCTAAGAGTGGCCCGGGCGTACCGCACGGTGTCGTGTGAGGGTGCCTGTTTGCTTGCGAGAACGCCGCCGTGGGACCTGGAAGCGGAGGCCCTAGCGGCGGTGTACCATAGGCGCACGCGTAAGCGTGAGGAGGATGAGGGTGACCCGCCTTTACGAGTGGTCGCCTATTGGAGGGAAGAGGAGCGCCTGGTAGTGCTAAACAGATGGAGGGAGAGGTTAGAGAACCCGTGTGCTAGCCGGGAGTTGGTGGCCGCGATAAGACCCGTTCTGCGGGACTGGGTTGGTCTCAGCTTTGGCGCCCTCACATTCCGTATGACACAGGTTTTGACCGGCCATGGGTGTTTTGGTCGATACCTGTGTCAGGTGGTTAGGAAAGAATCGTCCCCCGCATGCCACCACTGTGGGGACGGAGCGGAGGACTCGGCGGATCACACTCGCCGAGTATGCTCCGCGTGGGAGGAACGCCGTGCTACCTTAGCAGCGGTTATCGGAGGAGACCTCTCGCTGCCGGCCTTGGTGAGAGCAATGGTTGGTAGCGAGCAGGGATGGCAGGCAGTAGCGGATTTCGCCGAGGCCGTTATGTCTGCGAAGGAGGCGGCGGAGAGAGCCCGGGAAACTGACCCTGAGGCTCCACCACTGCGCAGAATGCGAGCTGGTCGCCGGCGTCGCGCTTACCTTGCGGCAATGCCGCCGTAGGGTATTTGCGCTGAGCGACTAGGGCTTATGGGTGACGGACGGGGGTTTCTGTCACTCATGGGAGGGCCCAGTGCAGGTGCACGCACCCTTGTGTTTCGGGGGCGACACTCTGCGGAGAAAAGGGGGTTTGTTATTGTTCCCCCGAGAGTAGGGTCCGGATGCGGACAAGCGCCGGCAGGCTGTGGTGCGTTACGGTCCCATGGCTTGCCACTGCCAGGCGCTGAGCAGGAACACCCCGGATGGTTTAGCGGGTCGGGCTGCCTCCTTCTGAGGTAGTTTTGAACTGTCTCCTTTAGAGGCAGTCGCCCCAACCTCGCATAACCTTCCTAAGTCCCCGCTTGGGAAGGTATCTGTCGAGCAGATTCCTCCGGGTAAAAAAAAAAAAAAAAAAAAAGGCTTAAGTACTTTTTTATTCTTATTAACATAATTTTTGTTTATAGTGTATGATGTTGCACAGACTCAAAGCTAAATAAAACTCGACTATAGGTTAGATTAATATTGTTGTGAAAGCTGTGTACGCCTTTAATTAGTGGTTACATAAATGTAAAACCTTTGTAAATTTCTCTAGCGAAATATTACACAAGTCAACAAAAAAAAAATTTTTTTTTTGTGTCTGTTATTTAATGACTATTGTCTGAGTGTTTACATTGAAAAATAACCAAAAACTCAATTTATGAAGAAATAAGTTTGCTATTGTATGTTTTATATTGATAATTAAGTTTTAAAGTTCTTAGTGGAGAGTAAAATAATAGTTGGTAATACTTTAAAACAAAATGGCGACAAATCGCGCATTCTACTGTATTGAGTGTATGTATGTCTATTACAAACTGTAGCAACTACTTTTGTATATGACTGAGTCGCAGAATAGCATACAGACTTTACTTGTCGGAATAATATGAAATTTTCTATGAAAACGAAATTTCTATAAAAGCAAACTTTATTCAAAAAACCTATTTTACCCATTATAAGTAAGGTAAAAGAAATCAAAATTTGACATTTTGTTGCCAGACTCAAAATCCGTGTTGACCGGTGTTATGTGTAAACTCGCCGTTTGTGCCTTTAATAAATAAATTATATTTAAATATACTATTAAAAAAGGAGCCAAACGAGCTGCCATAGTATAAGTGAAATCTTAATTATTAAAATCGACATATTAACTTTGTTTTGACTTCTGCTTATATCTTTAAAATTACTTAACCAATTTTGATAATTCTTTCAGTTAGTCAGTTCAGCTACACCTTTAAGGATTTTTTGTTATTAAAATAATAATTAATTTTGGTAATGAAACAAATAAAAATAAGTTATAAACGGACTGTATGATTTCAACAATAATTTAAAGTTAAGTGAGATTGGTTTAAAACTATAGTATGCCTTTTCGAAATCGCATTCGATATAAAATAAAGTGCATATCATTAATCATCTAAGAAGGCTGTATATTTGATGAAAAAAAAAATAAAACATACTACTATTATATTTTTGAAAAAAATTATATTTTTACTATTATATTTTTGAAAAAATAAGATTTAGTATACTACAAACGCCATCTATCGACGATTTCCTGTTTTGGTCTGTTACATAGTCAGGCTTACATCACTGAACTGATTTGAATGAAATTTGGTACAGAGATAAATAAGAGATTGAGGAATTTATGGCGAATTAAATACTTGAGAATACTTAGTAAACCAATAAGTGTGCTCGTACGCCATCTATCGACGTGGGGGTGAAGTGCATGTCGAGCTGTGTGGCCGTTGTCTTTGAGAATTAATCATATTAAACATACTATACTAATAACATGATTAAATGTTTAGGAAAGACATATCCAAAAGAAAGCTGATAAAAGCAGTTCTCGGTTGAAGAAGTATACCATACACCCTGCACCTACAGATTACTTTTCTCCTCCACCTCTCAATTTGCTGGTACCTGCTGACCCCTGTCCAGCGTAAGTAGACACTCAATTTATAGACAAAATATCGCAATTATAAATTCCATAAGTCACCAACAGATGGCGGTGTAATTAATTTATTGATACAACTTTAGAATATGTCTTGTTATCTAGGTTGTGTCAAAATACAATAGATGGCTCTATGTTAGGATTTTTATCCTGAAAAAAGCTAAGGTCCTGTAGGAGCTATATTCTTATACATAGTTAGAAATATTTTATAAAGACTGAAGTATAAAACTTTTTTATCCCAGAATAAAGAATTCTTTTATTTTAATTTAATATTTAGATGAATTAATAATATTTGTTTCCTCATGGGTACCATTATAGCAACCTCTCGCTCCAGCTATTGTCCATGGTTTTCGCTATATGTCCTGCCCGTAGCCATTTTCTTTATTATTTCATTTGTAATGAGTGACAATAACCGTAAAGTAAAAAAAACCGATCAGAGTACCAATATTTGGCAAAATAATCATGTACGTTGTATGGGAGCCCCCCTTAAATATTTATTCAATTCTGTTTTTAGTATTTGTTGTTATAGGGGCAACAGAAATACGCTTTTTGTGATCATTTCAATTGTCTAGCTATCACGGTTCATGAGATACAGCCTGGTGATAGTTTTAACCATTTAAGTACCAGTTGTATCTTCATTTTGTTTTGAAAATGTGTATTAGTCACCAGTATGAATTCCACGTCATTTTTATCCACCTTTCTACTTCTTCAGTTTAGACTTTTCAACTAAATACTTTGTCCTAAATAAATTTATTCATCTACGTAGTCCATTGCTTTATTATTGATACATATGTTACAAATGGAACCGTTTATCATCACAGAAGTAGAAATGAATACTGAAAAAAGATGAATTAATGTATATCTAAAATAGATTGAGTCAGTTATCGGGAAGGTGAACTTAATTCTGATGTCATGGCTTTTATTATAATCAAACTTTTAAAAAATTTCCACATCTTTTAGTTGTATAGAAGCTCGCTGGCTATCACGAGTATCTGAAACACCAGAAACTCCCTTCGACAAGAGCATGGTGTTATCGGCGTTATCTGAGCTGGAGCAGGACCCAGCCTTCGAGAGGAGCGACCGCATCCACCCTCTCACTGAGTGCAGAGTTCCTCGCAGCCGCTACATACTTGCACGGCGGTACACACATGGTATACATTGAGCTATGTATTTATTTATTCAATTATTTAATAAATATTTTGATGGTTTAATGATTTTTTGTTATAATATACAATGTGATGACTTTAAAAGCCTTGATAGAAAAATTCAAACAAATATTTATCATTATACTAAACTCTGGAAATTAGGTTTTTCATAGTATATTTTAACTATTAATATAAGTTTTAATACAGAAGCAATGGGCAAATTAAATACTTATTACAGGAACAAAAAATTTACTGTAAAACCCTCATCTTAAAGCCGAGTAACCCAGCACCACCGCATGTGACAGGGTACACTACCCCTCTCATCCCTTTAATGCTGAGGTTCCATTGGACTTTGTGTTCTCGCTCACGATCCACTGAAACCATTAGTAGCATTCTTCACTTCACTCCCTCTCCTTACTCTATTTTCATGGCGGCAACGTATCAGCAAAACAAGAAACACTATCTTGTATGTGCGATGTCCATGGGCGACTTTAGTCACTTACCATCAGACCTGACGGACATCTTGTCTTGCCGATACGTTGCCACTTCAAAAGTTGAGAACCCACAGTACACTGGAACCACAGTAAACTCAAACTCAAACAGATCCCCTACCACCTAGGGTTTGCTGGGTTACTCTCCTCTTATGAGATGCTCTCCTAGCGACAGAGGGGAATAGTATTCTAACCTATTCCCTAACCCTTACGGATAAAACTATCATAATAAAACTACGCTGCTTTTTAGTAAGGAAATGCTTTTAAACCATAATACTGTAGTTTTGATGTCCGCACTCCGTAGCAAAACAAAAGCTCGTACAAAATATTGTAATTGAACGAGGTCAGTTAGCGTTTCGCATAAAAGTTGTGCCCGAATTTTAATGACACTACACTTTTGTGTTTTACTAGTTTAAGTGTGTTTTACAATGAAGATAAATTATATAACGACGTACTTACATAAAAAATATCCCATCTTATTTATATAATACAATAAATATTATCCTAATCTCTATATTCACATAGTATAAAACAAAGTCGCTTCTTGCTGTTTGTACGCTTATATCTTCTAAACTATGCTACTGGTTTTAATGGGGTTTTCACCATTAGATAGAGTGATTCAAGAGGAAGGTTTATATGTATAATACATGCATACTATAGTAGAGAAACCATGCGAAGACAGGGCGGTTCACTAGTGATGTTATAAATTATAAAGTTATAACTTTAGATTTTTGTTATTCAATAAATTACTAAACTTGTTTAAATTAAACTTGGCTCACGGATACTTTATAATCTTGGCTAACACATCAGCTACTTTTTATCCCAAAAATAAGTATTTTTTGTTCCCAAAACAAGCAAGAGTAGTTCAAACGTTAAAACGTTAAGTATAAGAATAAAGCACTTACTGTTATTAAATTCATAAATCATGATAGCTTTCACTTCTAATATATTTCACTTGCATATTCTCTGACATTTAAAACTAATTGTCATGATTTTGTTTTGTGGTATGGCAACCGCAATAATTTAATATTTTCTCTAATGGCCACATTAGTTCGGATCAAAAGTTTTCCGCGTAAAACATCAAAATGATGACGTTTTGACTTATGAAGGTTTTTTTGGAAAGGTAGTCAAATTGATAACATTTCATATTTTTAACATATATTTATATTGAAACTAAACGAAAAATAAATGAACACGTATTTTTTACTTTTTGAAAATAAAATATGAGCCTGGTAATGGTTAAAAACAATTTTGAAAATAGACGTAAACACCAAATGACGTCATATATACGCTCGAATAGCGATATGCCTTTGCTTTAACAAATAAAGCAAAGGCATTATCTTACTTCGCCGCTTATGTGACATCATCACATATGTTATAGTTGTCGGAAACTATTGAAAAGGATATAGATGGATGGCCTATCTCAAAAGCTATACGGCCAGGATATAACTAAACATTACTATCACGTACTATTCTGACAGGAACTATTATGACAGGAACCCAAGCAGTGCCTTGGACTTGTGACCAAAGTGAAGGTTACGCCTTCGACATCCTTTAAGTGATCACAACAGTGCAGGTTAAGCCATCGACGTCCTTTAAGTGATCACAACAGTGCAGGTTAAGCCTTCGACGTCCTTTAAGTGATCACAACAGTGCAGGTTAAGCCTTCGACGTCCTTTAAGTGATCACAACAGTGCAGGTTAAGCCTGCGACGTCCTTCAAGTGATCACAACAGTGCAGGTTAAGCCTTCGACGTCCTTTAAGTGATCACAACAGTGCAGGTTAAGCCTTCGACGTCCTTTAAGTGATCACAACAGTGCAGGTTAAGCCATCGACGTCCTTTAAGTGATCACAACAGTGCAGGTTAAGCCTGCGACGTCCTTCAAGTGATCACAACAGTGCAGGTTAAGCCATCGACGTCCTTTAAATGATCACAACAGTGCAGGTTAAGCCTTCGACGTCCTTTAAGTGATCTCAGCAGTGCAGGTTTCCTCGCGATGTTTTCCTTCACCGTTAAAGGAAGTGATATTTAATTGCTTCAAACACACATAACTCAGAGTCAGAGGTGTGTGAAAGGAAACCTAAGATTAGACTAACATTAACCTAACCTAACACAAGGCTAACCTAACCTTAGGCTAACCTAAACCTAACTCACATCTCCGACATACTTATTATTTTTATTGTCTTTTTTAAAATAGTATTTTTTAAACTCAGGGCAGAAACGGTATTTATATATATACTGTAAAACTATTATATGTTATGCACGTATATGACATCGGCGACGCCTAGCTCCGCCACTGATAAATATATTATATAATTGAAATGTTTAACTGCTAAGTTTTCATAAAAAGAAACGCGTTGCTCTCGCCTTCAAGGTCAATCCTATACTTACGTGCCGGCTAGCTAAGCTATAATTGTTATATTAATAAACTTGCTTGACTGATTTGGATGGAATTTTTTGTCAATATAGATCTAAAATTAAATGTTTTTAATTATAGTTAAATGCAATAGATAACGCTGTTAACACAATTTTGTCAATGTTCCTACTAAGTATGTATTTTTTTATGGAATTTCTCTCACATATTTTAAAAAAAAATATCATTTTTTAGAAAAGTAAGGTTTAAATATTTATGTTCATGTCGCAAGTTCTTATTCCGAGAGATAAACGTCGCAAGTTAAATGCGGAGAGGATGTCCGGTGACGTGATGGTGTCGACCGACCGACGACCGACGATCGTGTGCTTCTTATTTTTATTTCAAAAACACCATACTGCGATGAAATACTTTAAAAGCCTTAATGCTTTCGAAAAAATCTTCCTTCAGTGTTCCTTATGCTATCCAGTCGACAACATAAGAACGATCCTCGCTCCTGATGCTTTTGATTCCTTTCATTGCCTTTTCCCTCAGCCATGAGAGCTAAATCTCTGGATAAAATACTCTTCACTGTTTAACAAATCTGTCAAGACCCTTCCTTGTTAATAGAAGTTGTGGAACCTGCTACCACAGGGAGTCCAAGACGCATCAGCAATTACTTTTCTTTTAATTATAAAAATACTATATCTTATCTTCATCTTTTGATTGCTTTTATTTCCCTTTCTACCCACCAAAGGTAAGTTTCTGGAGAGACATTTGCCGTCGCATGTACTCTCAAGAATCTCTCCAACGCACTTGTTGGGGAATAATCAGCCACCAGATGTTCTCATCAGCAACTCCTTTTCTGTTGATGATAACCATGGGCAAAACTGATTATGTACGAGGTGGACTACCTGCCCATCTACCCCTTAATTATTATTCTAGATTGTCAAAAGGTTACTAAAGTTTCGCAACAACAAAATAGATGTTCTTGTACCTGAAGTCCAAGAAAGGTACCTAATGAGAAGTCTCACACTAACTGACGTAAATCTATAAATATATATGTGCTACAATATAGTACAATAACTAGTGTTAGTAGGTAATAATTTAGTTCTGAGATATTCTGCCCTTTAGGTATGCAAATATTTAGTACTTCTAACTAATCACTGCTTTTGATATCAAATGGTACTAGGGTTGCCAGAGGGGTTGCAAAAAGGACCAGGGTTCCTAGTTTGAATTGAGGGACAAAGTAAACTTTGAAGTTGATAAACTATTGTCACCATTGTTAAGAATTAATTCGATTCCAGCGCCATCATTAAGTTATTTAATAATAATTTGTATCTGCTAAACTAGATGGCGCTGGCGTATAATTGTATCACGCTAGAAATAAATTCATGCCCGATGGTATTAGGTTAGTTGAATTTATTCTGGCGTCGGGTTAGTCTGAGGTTTTGTCGTTGTTTGTCGTTGTTGTGTCTTTTGGGAAAAAAATTGGTTTTAATGGTCGTTGGGTGTACAAAGGTAAAAGTTGTACAACCATATATCGACATGTAGGAATTAAGAGTTGTCTTGTGCTGTACATAAAATAATTACGATCAAATTTTCAGAATTTGGACTGAAAATTTAAAATTCCGGGACAATCCCGAATTTCCCGATCATCTGGAAAAAATAATCGGGACAGAGCTTGTAAATTGTCGAGACAGTGGTTTTTTTTTTAAATGCTTCCATGTATAATATTCCTAGTTCCAGTTCCAGTACACGTAAATGCAGGGTAAGTGCAGGCGCAGTCGGAGGAGTGAGTGGGTGAGTGGGAGTAGTTCCGGCGACGCGCGGTAACGTCCGGTGGAGTGTTTCTTTTGTTTCACTCGCTTATCGGTTTTAAGGCGTCAAGATTTACTATTTTGGTATTATTTTATAGTTCGTATTAAAATTAAAGGGTTCTGTCAGCTCATCAACCAGCTCCTGCAAAGGGAAGTCTAAGTTTTGATCTTCTCGCGATCGTTCTCTATATTTCAGTGTCGTAATGTTTCCGTAGCTTAACTCATGGCAATAGGATTTAAATTGGATCAAACACGTTAAAAAACCACATATCATATTTATATTTTATTACTAGCTGTCCCGGCAAACGTTGTTTTGCCATATCACAGATCACCCCCAATAGATTCCGCATTGAAGGCGACATGAACTCACCACACATATATGCATTTGCTCTAATAAAAACGTCACGCCCACAATTTACTAATTAGTGTCAACCAGACATTAGACCCGTGATGACGTATATGTTTCCGTGTTTCACAAATAGAGATAAATCGTTTTTATTTACAACAAATTAACAAAAATGACTAGCTGTGCTGCTAAATGGTGTGGGAAAACTTCAAGGAGCTCAAGTTATAAAAAAGATGGTATAACATTTCACAGGAAAGTTAAAATTATAAAACATGTATCCAGGCAGAGCTCAAGTTATAATGGATTTTTAGAAGTAAATCGTCAAAAGTGAGCTTTACACTCGTTGATGTCTTTTTGAAAAGTCTCCTTCACTCATTTGCGTTTATGCTATATTTGTCTTTGTCTTGCAAAATAATTAGCGTTGTGAAAGTTTAAACTTTATCGAATAGTATCGATATTTTTATTTATATATCTTCTAGAAGTTATGTTAGTATAGTTATTGCTTATTATAGGTATTTTAGTTTAAAAAAATAGTAAAATTTCAAAAGATTATTTTTTCCGCTTCTGAGTGTTAAATATTTATAAAATAAATATAATCTACAATAGTAAGTCGATCATAAATTATTCAATTTCCACAGTTTTTTTTTATAATTAATTGTGGTATTCCATTGTTAATCACAAAAATAACATTTTACTTTTTTAAATTATATAGTATTATTCTGAGGCGGTATGATGTTTGCCGGGTCAGCTAGTACACTATAAAAATATGTCATAATCAAGGCTATTATAATTATTATTGATGTTAAATGAGAGTTGTGGTTTGATTTTGAATCCTTTATTATTGAACATTTCTGTTAGGAGCTAGAAAGTTGTAGTCACGTACTTTACTTACGAACATTACTATTAATATATATCGACAGTTAAATATCCTTGTCCCATCACTACGACAATCGGGTGACGTTGAAATAGCCAATCATACTGCACTAGCCGTCCCCCGCGCAACCCGCACGTTCCGCCAACTTTGGTGAATTCGAAACGGAACAAAATATTCAACATACGGTATCTATTGGGGGTGATCTGTGTGCCATATAAATAAAAAAAAATTATAGATTTTTTATTTTCATAAAAATCGGTCTCGCCGTTTCTGATTTTAGTTTACGAGTCTTGGACTTTTCTTGTTATATTTGTATTAATATCCAATGTTCATATTATCATATTGAACTTAACAAGTTATTCCGTTTCGTTTAAATCAAAAGGGAACATTGTTTAATGTGACGTCACGATCCATAATAACAATCAAAAGATTTAGTTTTTATGAAATCACATTTCCTAATAATGTTTATGCATTTTTTAAACTAATTTTTAGACAGTAGATTATAAAATGAAGGAAAGGTATAAATGTGATAACATTCTACGAATAATTTAACTGTTCTTTTACCTCTTCTGTAAAATAATACTTCATTTTAATTTAAGAAATATATAAATAATAATACAATACAATATCGTAACTTATAATTACGAAAATAACTTAAAAGACGTTGGAAATACTTAAGAATACGAACTATACAAATGAAACTGCGATTTAATATACTACTTACGCCATCTATTGACAGATGGTCTGTCCGTCTGTTACGCAATCACGCTTAAATCGCAGAAACGATTTCGATGAAATTATTACAGAGATAGATTAGCTTTTGGGGAAGGATATAAGCTACGTTTTATTGGGGAAAATACTTAAGAATACTAAATAAAAAATGAGTGTGTTCGTACGCCATCTATCTCGGTGGGGTTGAAGTGCATGTCGAGCTGTGTGTCCGTTATGTCTTTGGGAATTAGTGATATATAAATAAAAATGTGAAATATAGTAAATAAATAAACCTTAATACATATAGTAAATTTGCACCCAGGCAAAGCAGGGACGAGTCGACTGTTTATATAATAAATAATATAGAAGTAATATACACGAGATACAATGTCACCGTCACGGAGACACAACCCACAGACACAGCCAAGGATACCTTACACATATTGAGATTCTTATTTATTACATATTCGCACCAGATACTGTTATTTTATTAAAAGTATAGTTCGCTCAATTCACGAAGTCTTACCTAAGTTTACTAATTGTCAATAGAACCCTCGTGAATTGAACTATCTATACATGAGCAACTTTAAACAAATAGTTTAACCGCTGTCTATATAAGAGCAAAAAAATATTTAACATGCACTATACACTAACGCAGAGCTGTGCCTAGGATTTGAGACTCATCAGCTGGTTTAAAGACGTTTTAAAATCAATCCCTAAGATAATAAGCGTCAGAATGGATAGTATTAAATATACTTAATGAGTAATATCACTCCTGATATATTAACACTCAGTGATTTTTAATAGCCTCTGATTGCTTGATTTAACTTTTATCCTATGGCAGTGGATGAGTATTGCTACCACTCTCTTTTTCGACAGGAATAAAACCCAACAGATACTCAGGGATGCGCCGACCATATATGCGAGATCAGCATGGCGCTAGGAACCTTTTTGGGGACGTCAAACCGAAATATATAAACCGCTGATAAGTATTTGTCACGCTGGTGCAGAAGATACTTGTTGGTGAACAACCTTTCTTTTTGCTCTTCAAGTATAGGCGCTGATAAGTATTTGTCACGTAGGTGCAGAAGATACTTGTTGGTGAACGACCTTTCTTTTTGCTCTTCAAGTATGCCCTGATAAGTATTTGTCACGCAGGTGCAGAAGATACTTGTTGGTGAACAACCTTTCTTTTTGCTCTTCAAGTATAGGCGCTGATAAGTATTTGTCACGCAGGTGCAGAAGATACTTGTTGGTGAACAACCTTTCTTTTTGCTCTTCAAGTATAGGCGCTGATAAGTATTTGTCACGCAGGTGCAGAAGATACTTGTTGGTGAACAACCTTTCTTTTTGCTCTTCAAGTATAGGCGCTGATAAGTATTTGTCACGCAGGTGCAGAAGATACTTGTTGGTGAACAACCTTTCTTTTTGCTCTTCAAGTATAGGCGCTGATAAGTATTTGTCACGTAGGTGCAGAAGATACTTGTTGGTGAACGACCTTTCTTTTTGCTCTTCAAGTATGCCCTGATAAGTATTTGTCACGCAGGTGCAGAAGATACTTGTTGGTGAACAACCTTTCTTTTTGCTCTTCAAGTATAGGCGCTGATAAGTATTTGTCACGCAGGTGCAGAAGATATTTGTTGGTGAACGATCTTTTTTTGGTCTTCAAGTATAGGCGCTGATAAGTATTTGTCACGCAGATGCAGAAGATACTTGTTGGTGAATGACCTTTTTTTGGTCTTCAAGTATAGGCGCTCATAAGTATTTGTCACGCAGGTGCAGAAGATATTTGTTGGTGAACGATCTTTTTTTGCTCTTCAAGTATGCGCTGATAAGTATTTGTCACGCAGGTGCAGAAGATACTTGTTGGTAAACGACCTTTCTTTTTGCTCTTCAAGTATAGGGGCTGATAAGTATTTGTCACGCAGGTGCAGAAGATACTTGTTGGTGAACGACCTTTCTTTTTGCTCTTCAAGTATGCCCTGATAAGTATTTGTCACGCAGGTGCAGAAGAAACTTGTTGGTGAATGACCTTTTTTTGGTCTTCAAGTATAGGTGCTCATAAGTATTTGTCACGCAGGTGCAGAAGATACTTGTTGGTGAACAACCTTTCTTTTTGCTCTTCAAGTATAGGCGCTGATAAGTATTTGTCACGCAGGTGCAGAAGATACTTGTTGGTGAACAACCTTTCTTTTTGCTCTTCAAGTATAGGCGCTGATAAGTATTTGTCACGTAGGTGCAGAAGATACTTGTTGGTGAACGACCTTTCTTTTTGCTCTTCAAGTATGCCCTGATAAGTATTTGTCACGCAGGTGCAGAAGATACTTGTTGGTGAACAACCTTTCTTTTTGCTCTTCAAGTATAGGCGCTGATAAGTATTTGTCACGCAGGTGCAGAAGATATTTGTTGGTGAACGATCTTTTTTTGGTCTTCAAGTATAGGCGCTGATAAGTATTTGTCACGCAGATGCAGAAGATACTTGTTGGTGAATGACCTTTTTTTGGTCTTCAAGTATAGGCGCTCATAAGTATTTGTCACGCAGGTGCAGAAGATATTTGTTGGTGAACGATCTTTTTTTGCTCTTCAAGTATGCGCTGATAAGTATTTGTCACGCAGGTGCAGAAGATACTTGTTGGTAAACGACCTTTCTTTTTGCTCTTCAAGTATAGGGGCTGATAAGTATTTGTCACGCAGGTGCAGAAGATACTTGTTGGTGAACGACCTTTCTTTTTGCTCTTCAAGTATGCCCTGATAAGTATTTGTCACGCAGGTGCAGAAGAAACTTGTTGGTGAATGACCTTTTTTTGGTCTTCAAGTATAGGTGCTCATAAGTATTTGTCACGCAGGTGCAGAAGATACTTGTTGGTGAACAACCTTTCTTTTTGCTCTTCAAGTATAGGCGCTCATAAGTATTTGTCACGCAGGTGCAGAAGATACTTGTTGGTGAACAATCTTTCTTTTTGCTCTTCAAGTATAGGCGCTCATAAGTATTTGTCACGCAGGTGCAGAAGATACTTGTTGGTGAACAACCTTTCTTTTTGCTCTTCAAGTATAGGCGCTCATAAGTATTTGTCACGCAGGTGCAGAAGATACTTGTTGGTGAACAACCTTTCTTTTTGCTCTTCAAGTACGCCTATACAGGCGCTCATAAGTATTTGTCACCCAGGTGCAGAAGATACTTGTTGGTGAACAATCTTTCTTTTTGCTCTTCAAGTATAGGCGCTCATAAGTATTTGTCACGCAGGTGCAGAAGATACTTGTTGGTGAACAACCTTTCTTTTTGCTCTTCAAGTATAGGCGCTCATAAGTATTTGTCACGCAGGTGCAGAAGATACTTGTTGGTGAACGATCTTTTTTTGCTCTTCAAGTATAGGCGCTGATAAGTATTTGTCACGCAGGTGCAGAAGATACTTGTTGGTGAACAACCTTTCTTTTTGCTCTTCAAGTATAGGCGCTCATAAGTATTTGTCACGCAGGTGCAGAAGATACTTGTTGGTGAACGATCTTTTTTTGCTCTTCAAGTATAGGCGCTCATAAGTATTTGTCACGCAGGTGCAGAAGATACTTGTTGGTGAACAACCTTTCTTTTTGCTCTTCAAGTATAGGCGCTCATAAGTATTTGTCACGCAGGTGCAGAAGATACTTGTTGGTGAACAACCTTTCTTTTTTCTCTTCAAGTATAGGCGCTCATAAGTATTTGTCACGCAGGTGCAGAAGATACTTGTTGGTGAACGATCTTTTTTTGCTCTTCAAGTATAGGCGCTCATAAGTATTTGTCACGCAGGTGCAGAAGATACTTGTTGGTGAACAACCTTTCTTTTTGCTCTTCAAGTATAGGCGCTCATAAGTATTTGTCACGCAGGTGCAGAAGATACTTGTTGGTGAACGACCTTTTTTTTTGCTCTTCAAGTATAGGCGCTCATAAGTATTTGTCACGCAGGTGCAGAAGATACTTGTTGGTGAACAACCTTTCTTTTTGCTCTTCAAGTATAGGCGCTCATAAGTATTTGTCACGCAGGTGCAGAAGATACTTGTTGGTGAACGACCTTTTTTTTTGCTCTTCAAGTATAGGCGCTGATAAGTAGGCACCTTGGGCCTACATGGTACTAAATTCTTATCATTGAGTCACTACCAAAACACTTTTGAAGCAATTGTATACGAAGTCAGGGTAACAGATGCTTTGTAAGCTGATCTGTGGTATAGGCTTAGTAGAAGGGTGATTGAGTGGGGTGCGAGTGTCTTTGAATTCATTATGGACCCAATTCAGAAGTTGTCGCGTACCAAGTCGGCGACAGATGGTACTAATACATTAAAGAAGCATTTATAAACTCTCGTGCGACTATGTTACGGAATGAAGGTCACGTGTGGCAAGTTCAAGGTTTATACAGTAGTATATCTTGAATTCATCCAATCAACGTGTACACTACACCCTACGCCGTACACTACATTTGATTAGATACATAAATAAACGTCACATTGATGTTTTATTGAGTTTCTTATACTTTATATTTATCTATAGTAAACGCAACTAATTTTATGACGTATTTAGTTTTGAAGTCATAAAAATAATGAAGGTAAATTGTTAAATATGTGGTAAATAGATTTCTTAGACAGGCAACATTTGAATCGAAACTAATCATTTAATTACTAATATTTAAATTGCTTCATTTGTATTTGAAAAACAATTAGATATATTATCTTGTTATTGTAATTAATATATTTATAAAGTACTAGCTGACCCGACAGACGTTGTCCTATCTCATCTACACTATTATATAAAGAGGAAAGATTTGATTATTTGTATGTTTGTTTGTTGCGAATAGGCTTATCGTAAATCGTAGCTTAGCGTAAAGTAGCATTGTGCAACTAAGCATACCTTACTGTAGTGTAAAATAAAGTAACTTAGAGTAGTGTAACGTACCGAGGCGCAGCAAAACGTAACGCAGTGTAACGTAACGAAGCGTTGTGTAACATAATCGAATGTTATGTACTAAAACACTAACGGCTGAATCGATTTTGAGACATTTTTATTATGTAAAATTGGATAAGTAACAACAAAATGGCCATATTCTATTAATTAAAAAATGAATATGGCAACACTAAATCACCTTTATCACTCACGAAAAGTGTAGTTTTCTGTCATTGAAAGAATTTTTAAAATTGGATAAGTAACAACAAAATGACCATATTCTATTAATTAAAAAATGAATATGGCAACACTAAATCACCTTTATCACTCACGAATAGTGTAGTTTTCTCTCAGTGAAAGAATTTTTAAAATTGGATAAGTAACAACAAAATGGCCATATTCTATTAATTAAAAAATGAATATGGCAACACTAAATCACCTTTATCACTCACGAAAAGTGTAGTTTTCTGTCATTGAAAGAATTTTTAAAATTGGATAAGTAACAACAAAATGGCCATATTCTATTAATTAAAAAATGAACATGGCAACACTAAATCACCTTTGTCATCAGCATCACGAATAGTGTAGCTTTCTATCAGTGAAGGAATTTGTAAATCGGATTCGTAAAATCTTTCACTGACAGAAAACTACACTTTTCGTGAGTGATAAAGGTGATTTAGTGTTGCCATATTCATTTTTTAATTAATAGAATATAGCACTTTTGTTGTTACTAATCCGATTTTAAAAATTCTTTCATTGAGAGAAAACTTCACTATTCGTGAAAAACAAAGTTGATCTAGTCTATAATAAACGCAACTAATTTAATGACGTGTTTAGTTTTGAAGAGTCATAAAAATAATTAAGGTAAATTGTTAAATATGTGGTAAATAGATTTCTTAGTCTGGCAACATTTGAATCGAAACTAATCATTTAACTACTAATATTTAAATTGATTTTTCTGTTTATATTGTTATTGTAATTAAGATATTTATAAAGTATTACATTTCTCAAATTATATTAATACTAGTCGACACGCCTAACGTCGTCTACGTAGAGCTTGTTCTAATATAAAGGT
Organism: Limenitis camilla; assembly: GCA_905147385.1. Classification (NCBI taxonomy): domain Eukaryota; kingdom Metazoa; phylum Arthropoda; class Insecta; order Lepidoptera; family Nymphalidae; genus Limenitis; species Limenitis camilla. The sequence continues at coordinate 10,876,337 of LR990248.1, forward strand.
ATATTCCTTTACAAACTTTCATCCCCTACTACTATATTGCTAAGTGACCAGTTCGCTAGGTACTGTAGTATGTAGGTTTGTTGGTGAACCTATTCCATACACGACACAAGGCTGACAGTCGATAATAAAATAATATGATTTCAAATATTTTAAAGATATCGAATTTGATATAAAACAACGAACTGCCGCAGCCTTGGGCCGGACACGACTCATTGCAAAATGTGGATTATTTATAGAATTGAAATGTAAAATATTATATAGTTAAACAAAATAAAGAAGGATATATTCACAACACTAGGAGGTGTCACAATTTGGTGGAGGCGCCGTCGGGTAAAGCTAGTTTGCTGATAAATAAGAATAAAAAGTAACAACGGTAACGAATAGAAAGAAAAAAGAAATAAAAAACTGTAAGTGAATAAATAATTAGTTATAGAAATAAAATAACGTTATTAAAATCGGAAAAAACGGGAGAAGTATGTTCTGAGTTGATTCTGCAGATTTCATCAGGCAATTTAAAAGGATTACGAATTACCTGATAAAGAAAAAGTACCAATATTTTCTTCTTATTTACGGGGACCGGCATTTTATTTTTACAGAACGATCGAATATACGATCGATGATTATGAAAGTTTAGAAAGGGCATTTTTGGAAGAGTTTCCTCCATCGATTAACTATGAGGAACTATTTTATTATACGAAACAAAATTACAATGAAGATATTTTGGTATATTACTATAGACTGCATGAAATAGCCCGTGAGGCGAAAATTAAGGATAATAAATATATTTTACAATTTTTGAAATCCTGTCTACCGTTTTTTAAAAATAAACTTGCAACGTCTTTAATCGAAACTATAGAACAATTACATAAACTGTTTTTGGGGAAAATGGTGTACAAAAAGTAAACATTCCCGGTCACTGTGGATCATGTTCCGAGGGGTTCCACATGCAGGTTCGATCCTAGAAGCCAATTTCGGTGCGGTCACCGGTACCGAGGGATACCGGCCAGGTACCACGGGGTACTTATAGGGTACCGCGAAATAATTATGACTTAAAATAAAGAAGGATTTAAAAGAAGTTACGCCCTTTATATTGATTGAATCGATCCCGACACTGGGAGGTGTCACAGTACCTAGGTCGACAGGCACCTGTTAGGTAGCTAAGTGGCTAATCGCTAAGTGGCTTGGTCGGTAGACCGCCAGTTAGCTAGATGGTTAAATAGTTAGGTCACTAGGTAGCTAGTTATCTAGGTGGCGAGTTCGCTAGATCGCTATGTGGCTTTTCTCGCTATAAAATGCACTTATGTCTTTTACCAAGATTTAGTCTATCTATGTATCATGAAAATGGATTAAGCATCAAAATCGATTAAGCAATTTAAGCGTGATTGAGTAACAGACAGACAGAGTTACTTTCGCGTTTATAATATTAGTTAGGATTATCTAATATTAAAAACAATGTAGGTACTTGAATATTTACATTGGCATAAATAGCGCCACCGCCTACCGTGCCTAATTTATATAAAAGGACAGATTTGGGTTAAATCACTCTCTAGTCTTCTCTCTCTCTCTATCTCTCTCTCTCTCTCTCTCGCAGCTTCATCACTACTCGACCTCGTTGCCCCAACATTTAACTAATAAATCAAAGACTATAACAGTCTTTAATAAAGGCTACACTTCACTAACTTAGACTTCACTAACTTAAACTTCACTATGATAGTCTATTTTTATTCCACTATATTACTAGTCAAACTGCCGCGTATCGTATCGTAGCTGGTGGGGATACTATGCTAAACTTCTGACGGAAATGCATTTTTACACAACTTTATTGTGCACAAGCATATACCAAAAATAAAAATAATAATGTACAAAGGCAGCCTTATTCTGAATAAGGAATCTCTTCCAGCCATCTTTTGAATACATATTGAATGGCTATGTATAACTCGGAGAAAAGACTATAAGGAAGCGAGGGCTGGATAGTACAGACAGGATAGTATTTTAATAAAGAGCGAGCGGCGGGTAGCGACCACAATAAAATTCTTTAGAAACATTAAATTACTTTCCTCCGAGAAATTTAAAATAGTTAAAAACTCCGAAAGGGACAACCTCAAGTTTGATTCAATTTCAAATGAAACTTGTTCGGTGGGGGAGACGCGCGGTGGGGGAACTTGTGGTGAGTTTTAATTACATTACATTCTTTTATTAACTTTGTTTTACTGACTGACTCACTCACTCATTGACGTTCACGCCGATACACATGTTTTATTATTATCCCACAGGAACTTAAACCTTTTCTGCGATAAAAAGTCATCATCATCATCATCACGACCCATCAATGGCCCACTGCTGAGTCGGGTCTCCTCCTCAGAATGAGGAGGGTATTAGGCCATAGTCCACCTCGCTGGCCCAGTGCGGGTTGGCAGACATCATACACCTTTGAGAACTTTAGGGAACTCTCAGGAGTGCAGGTTTCCTCACGATGCTTTCCTTCACCGTTAAAGCAAGTGATATTTAATTGCTTAAAACACATAACTCAGAAAAGTCAGAGGTGTGTGCGTGTGTGGGGGATCGAACTCGGACCTCCCGAGTAAGACTTGAAGTCTCAACCACTGGGCCATCACTACTTATAAAAAGTATCCTATGTTAATCCATAAAGTATATCTGTGCCAAATTTCAATGAAATCCGTTTAGCCGGACAAACATACATGAAGATATTGTTGATATATTTTTTTTAATAAATAAATAAATGCTCTTGTAAATAAATAATCATTTTTTTCATTATTATATACAAATATTTCCATTTATTTTTTACAGTAAATACCGCGCAGTCTCATGTGTGTTTCTTTACATTTTACGTGACACTGGCAGATTTTTTTCTGTTTTTATTCCATAATGGAAAAGGCAAAGGTATTACACCGTACAGCCATGTCTTGACACTGGCGGAATAGTTTGTGGAATTCAAAAATTGAATAAAATAAAAAAATGTAATTAAACTTTGCTCGACTTACTTACTTAATTAATAACTAATGATTACAGATTCAAAATAGATTCCAAAATTGAATTTTCTAAATATTTAGAATTTTTTAAATAATCTAAATATTTTGGATTAAGATTTATTATTAATTTCGGTCTTTATAAAAATAAAAATGGAGGTTAAAATTACATATTGTAATAATCCCCTAACAAAGCACTTTTATTTTTAACTAGCTGACCCGCGATAGCTTCGTGAAGAAGGCTACAGGTTTTATCAAAAAAGTTTTAGCATTTCACACCTTTTAAACCTTCCTTGGTCTTCCAGAAATATTTTGTTAGGTTTAGGTTAGCCTAACCTTATGATCACACAATCGGCGACGATGATCGTCGATCGTGTGATCGTCAATCGGCACGATCACGGCTAGCATCTACATAATCGTCTGCAGTAGTTTGCCGATCGGCAAGTGTCAAGATGGACGAGGAATGTGTTGCTGCTGCATCCATTTATTTAATTGCGGTACACAACCATTATGTCAATCAACAATTACTCAGCAGTTCAACACTTATTAGATGATTATTAATTAATAATATAACTCGATGAAAATAAAAATAATAAGTTGATACCTTCACTGTGTGACGATGAATAATCGCCGATTGTGTGGACACGTCAATGAACCAATCCGCGATTCCCTTTGATATGTGTCCGAAAAATCGAGAATTCACGGATCGCAGACGATCACAGACGATGATCGGCGAGTACAGGCAAGTATGTCCTCTACACAATCGTGCTCGCGCGTAATTGTCTGTGATCGCTGGTTGTTTAGAGGTAGCTATAGGTTTAAACAGTGAAACTAAGCAGTGCAAGCCTTGCAAACCTACACCTTGGTCGAAAGTCCAAGGCACTGCTTAGATTCTTGATTAGTTATTTATCGATTCAGTAGAAATGCCTACGTTGCGATTACCCAATAGTCTACAATAAACCCCCGCTCCTCCTTCTCATCATTATTCTCCGAGTTATATAAGATTTCTCAGGAAAACATTTTATATCCAAGTAAACCAGTGAGTATGACCTCTGTCTCAATTCCTAAGTTTAAATAAGTTAAGCACTAAGCTGTGCGCCAAGTTGGAAAGCACTTCTCATAAGCACTTTTAGTTTCTAATATACTTTTAGTTTTCATTGGTAGAAGAACGCTGTGTAAGGATTTAATTACTTTACTACAAACTCTTATACTCGTACTTATTAACTCTCCGTTGAACAAGATGTCGCTTTTTTTAATCACCTAATGGAAAATGGCCACCGTCGCCCATGGACATCGACAAAAAGGGTATCTCTTGTTTTGTCGATGCGTTGCCGCCTCGAAGATAGAGTGAGTAGGGGGAGCGAAGAGAATAATGCTGCGGTTTCAATAGACCCCAAGCAAGAAGCCGGTGTTCATTGGAACCTCAGCAGTTAAGGATTGATCTGTCCCACATGCGGCTCGGCCAAAACGCGTGGGAGCATCCACGAGGTGCTGGTGGTGGTGCTCGCTCCAAAAATTATTTAAAATTATTATCTGTATGGAAGCTATACGCCACAGTAACAGATAAAAGAAAATAATTATATACACTTTAGGCGGAAACTGCATAACGACATCACACAAGTTCCACAACCTTTATGGTCACTAGCCGAGCTCCGATTGACAACTGACACAAATCTATCGGAACAGAAGTTATATATTGTCTTGTTATAAATTGTTGCGTGGGTATAATTGAAATAAAATAAAAGGAATAACAGTGTTATAAACTCGAACTAATTATTTGGTTTCAATAGCTAGAAAGAAATAGAAAAAATAAAGAGGGTTTCGTACAATTTGAGTAAAGGGATAAATTTCGCGTCACCAGCCACGGCGAGTCTAGTGATTTCAATACTAGTCCCATAGTAAAAGTTCGTAAAGATGAGCGAATTTATTCAAATACGATTTGTTTACTTTTTTCTGTCTACCTTACTACCTAACCCCCTCCCCCTTGACGACACTTTGTTGCCAACCATCGAAAAGAATTATTCGTTTTGATGCCAAACACAGACTTACTTACATTTTGTGTGTACAACTCAATTCTACTAATATTATAAACGCGAAAGTTTGTAAGATTGTGTGTATGTATGTTTTTTAGTCTTTCACGCAAAAACTACTGAATGGATTTTGATGAAACTTTACAATAATATAGCTTACACATCAGACTAAACACATAGGCTATAATTTATAATGATAAAGAGTGAATTATCCAAAATATAGTGAGTGAAATCGCTGAGAAATCGGTGTTGGCAACACCGTCTGTCTTCGATATAGTCGTGGAAGACTATTACAATAAAACCATACTCTATAATGAACGCAACAAACATTATTGATTTATTTACTTACCTAGCTAAAAAGTAAATGTGATTAAAACAAGTCGCTACATTGTTACTTACCAAAGTTTTGGAACTTGGAACTACTGGCAAAGCTTTTTAACAAAATACCCTCGTGCTACTAACTACACCCCGTGTTAATTAAAAAACTTACTTCATTTCCTCTTCACATATACATATATAGTATGTAGTAACATCTTGGTGTCTGTCGTAATGTATAAATGCGCTAATTCTAGCTCTTATTACAGGTTAGTCGACCCGCGCGACTTTGTCCGCGTGTAGCTCCGCTTCTATTGGTCTTAACTTGGTTATATATAGCTTATAGCCTTCCTCGTTAAATGGGCTATCTGACACAGAAAGAATTTTACAAATCGGACCAGTAGTTCCTGAGATTAGCGCGTTCAAGCAAACAAAAAAACTCTTCCGCTTTATACATTAAGTATAGATTAACTATAATTCAAACCATACATAAAACTTTGATGTTTAATTATTAGGAATTGGCGATTTACCCTAAAAAAACCGAATCGAATGCACCAGAATCGATTCTTTATTTAATCGATTCTTAAAATAATCACACGATTCTCAAGTAATCAATTCATCACTTGATTTAAAAACTTTCGTTTAGATAAATAATTTATCAGCATTATTGATAATCGATTCTAAGCTAAATATGAAATAGCGATCAAAAAAATCGATTTCCATTTTCAAATTTTTTTTATTAATCGATTTAAATCATTACATATAAGGATTTAAATTTGAGGAAAAAAAAATGCGATCCTATTAGTTTTTTATGGCGTTAAAATAATTGTTGTATTATATATTAGTTGTTATTATAACCTACTCTAATAAGTATAGATTCCAATAAAAAAAAATGTCAGATAGAAACGTCATTTATTAAAAAGCGCGCCAAATATCTAAACAAATAATTACTGTACTTATATAATCTGTTATTAAAATTCGAAAAATTCTATTTTTTATTTTCAAGGAATTTATATCATAACTAGAACACGCTCTTAAAAATATTGTATATTCAAATATGCACCTTGAAATAACTAGCATAAGGTTGACATTTGTCTCCAACATGTAATGAGCAAAAATAGTTGCGAGCAGGAGCGTCGACTAAAGAGGATTTTGTCTCTTTCTTACGGTGTTTTCTTTGGGTGTTTGTGACAATGTGCCATACAAATAATTTTAAGCAGTTAAATAGACAGAAGTTAATGTTATTAGTAACACATTCCTTGAAGCATTTTTTTCGATGAAAAATGCAATTTACGCATCACTCCTGAATTTTAACCCGAGAAGGTATGTGGGGCTTACAGGCGCACAGACAGAATACCCACTAAAAACCATCGCTCCCTCACCACTATAATGGGACAACACGGGATAGTTCGCGCACACAACCATGACGTCCCAGCGTATCATATCATTTAAATAAATGCCCGTTTTATAGCGGAGGGAGAGATTGCGCAAAGCGCTCCCTCCTAGTCTCCTGTCTTCTTCGGCTTGTGGACTTGTGAGACCTGCTGCCTCACGTTCTCGCTCTTTGGCTTCCTTTAGAGCCATCACTGTCTCGTAAAAGGAAACCATTGCAATCCAAAATCTCTCACTGCTGAGCATAGCGTCCATCACATTAACCAGTGAGAGGTCTCTGTCCATTTCAGATGCCAAGATAATTATTACGTTGGGGTCCCCACACATTCCTTGAAGCTGTCATGTACTTGGGATTTAAAAGAAATAAAGCTTGTCTTTTGGATTGACTTTAGTCTAGATATTGTTTATCTTTAGTTAGTATATGTATATATTTATAAACTTAGGTCTTACGAATAACCTGTGTGCCTCTTTGAGACAAGTGATTTAGTTATGTTAGGAAATAGTTCAATGTTAAAAGTGCATTAGAATCATTGGTTATTAGTTAGAGACAGTATTATAACAGAAGCATGGTCACACTGGTAGAAAGAGATGAAATCTCCTATAGTGGCTGTAGTCTTCGGAACGTTTTTTGAATGCACGTAGGCATTCCAGTTTGTATGTAAATTCCTTGTTTATATTAGATTTATAAAATGTAGATAAATGTAAATCACGAGCTGTTCACAATAAAACTTTTTTAATCTATCTCCTTGAACTGTAACCTTGCTAAGTGACAAGAGGAACAATTATTTTGATCTAAACACTTTGAGTTCAAAACTTTTTTGATTATATTAAATGTTGCCGGGAAATGAAATCTACTTTTTGTCCTTTATCAAACTCTTTTTTATAACAAAGAAAAATCTAATATTTTTTTAAACGCATAAATTACGCTGCTGTTTATTTATAATAACTTCTACAATCAATATTTAAGTTTAATTTTATTTCGGCGTATTATTTTTGTATTTTATATTTATACAAAAAAGGACAATAAAAAAATTAAATAGAAAAAAAAATAAAAAATATATTTTTTTTTGTTCAACATTATTTCCTAAAAAATTCTTGACGATATTTCTGTTAAAAAAAATAGAAACAACTTTTTGCGCGTTTCTAAGTCACAAAATGGCGTCAAAGTATTGGTGATTAAAAAAGAAATTATCTACAGCAACATTTATTTTTTAGAAAAGTCTACTTTAACTAAATAATTCTTTGTATTAATTATGTAAAAAAAATTATATTTAGAAATCACTCAAAAGTCGAGTTGTACCGTACACATTAACATTTATTTATTATTGTTAATTATGACAATGGCAACACTTATAATTTGGGTAGCATCCTGTTATTCGATGTGTTGGTAGTATTTACTTTCTTGAATGTCGGCCAACTGATAAAAACAAATCAAGTAAGTGGGGATTGCAAAATAAATACGCCGTGACCACAGAATGAGTATGAGTTCCTGGAGGATATTCTAGTCAAGCTGTCACTGTTAGTCTGCGTATAGACTATAACCATTCTTCTCTTATAGTAAATTAACTTTATATAATCTGTGGTGGCAGAATAAGCAATTGGAAAAATAATAATTCGTCTATGGTTATAGTTAACTATATAATCTATGGTATAATTAAGGGATGGGGAAATGAAAAAATATATCGATATATAGATTTATAGATTTTTTTACTGTGATAATATTTTAGGTGATGTAATCGGAGTTTGTCGAAGTTTGCGATTGAATACATGCGACGATAGTGGAGCTACTGAGAGCGTACTCTTTCTACCAGTAGTGGGGGTGTGGAAATCGTGGGTTAATAAGAGATAGAAAAGGGAATGATTCAGTATTGCTGCTTTACGTATGTAATGAGTTTTTAAAAAAAATTCGAAATAAATATCGATTATCGAAATTTTGATATTTAAAATGTCGACGATACATATCGATTTTTTTTTAAAATTCGATATTTTTTAACTTAAGCTACTAGTTACTAGTACTAGTTATATAATTTGATGCAAGGAGCAGTAAGTAGACGTAGACGAAGACGTCCATTAGTAATGGTAATTCTTTCAAGTTGTAAAGTGTAACTCAATTAGACGCGACAAAGAACTTCCCTCTTTCTTCATTTATATATTTTTGAGTGTTCTTGTACTTTGTTATTATGTAACATGTCTTATTTACCTACTAGCTGAGCCGGTGAACGTTCGTACCGCCCAACTGTCAATGAATGTCGAGTCACAGATTAGCTGAACTGTTGACAACCAATATATATGTCAAACCTTTTTCATTACTCATATTATTCAAAATTATTAAATCTAAAATACGCCATTATCCGAATATTGTGGATATATATTGTCGTTTCGAAAACATTAATTAAATACGTTCATTTAATTTGAAGGGAGAGTTAAGCGTATCGAAAATGTAGGGAAAATGTTTTTCCTTTTATTTTATCCTTTCGTCAATTTTTCAGTGTTTTTATAATAATTATTATTGTATTAATCAGGACGGCGATATATGCAATAACATATATGATCGATCAAACCCGATTTTCTTTTGTATATTAACATAAATATATTTTTAACTATATTTTAATTTTAAACATTATAATTGACATATATATGACTAATTATCAAAGACATTCACAAAGCTCGACAAGCACTTCATGCCTTATTTCAACTCCTTGAACCCTTTTTTTCGCAATAAATCTTAACCTATATCCTTACATAAGCTCTAGTCTATCTCTGTACCACATTTCATCAAAATCGGTTTAGTAGTTTAATCAAAAATCCATAACAGACAGAGTTACATTCGTCGGCTCGGCGTCGTTTGGCTGAGCGAAAGCATTTTAAGTTAGGTTTTGGCTTCTCTTGGTTTATTGTACCATGACACCATCAATCACTGAATTAACATAAACCTCTACCAGATTTAAAGATTATCTAATAAAACAATAACTTATCTCAACTGACGCCTAACTGAAAGTTGTAACTTAATTAAAATATTCGATTAAAGTTTTCAATACAAACTAATGTTTCAGAATAAATTCATACAACATTAAATGTTTTTTATGAATAATCCAAAAAAATATCCGTATTAGAACAGTTTTTTGTTTAGTAATAATACTTTGTTCAAACGTTCAATTAATTAAGAGGCTGTTTCGCTACTTGACGTTCGCCTGTGACGTCATCTTTGGGGCAGCCAAACCGTGCACGCTGCAGCGCCACTCGTTCTTTTTTCATTCTACTACGATATTGAATTGAATCAGGCGTTACTTTGCGAAAATTAATGATTTATATGGAATCAAAAGGTTACTTTGCTATAATCCGCGGCAATCTGAACTACCAGACTCGTATGGCACAACCCAGAAGAGCACCCTGCCCACAGAAAAGTGAGACGCGCGAACCCGAACCAAGACACACCACACAAGTCGGTAGCTCGACGATCTAACAAACAGACTCGTATGGCACAATCCAGAAGAGCACACCGTCCACAGAAAAGTGAGACGCGCGAACCCGAACCAAGACACACCACATAAATAGATCACGATCGACAATCGACGTACGTTTCGCTCCGTAATCGAAGAATCTTCAGGAGTTGTTGACTCTACAAGAGCACGAGCCGCTTCGTAATTACTAATTACGAAAAATACAGTCCACCTTTTCTCATATCTCAACACGCCTGGAGGAAAAAGGAATCAAACAGCAAACCGGGCCCGGGTGAACCATCTTATCGGTTACATTTGGGTGAGTGTGCTCGGGAATTACATAACCTGATGACTGTCGCCCAACAACAACAGGACTCCCAGACAAACCCAACCGAAGAGCCAAACATACATGGTGGACATTCTTCGGATACGTACCAAGAGCTTTGAGTCCACCTTTGTTATTCGCACTACGAAGATGTGGTCTACCGGAGTCTGTATTTCCTGAAAAGTACAATGTTGGTGCTTTTAGGAAAGCGTGCTCCATCCTAGACCGTGTCGTGCTTTCAGGCAAGTTTATCCGTGACAATTTCCATAACAGTGCGTATAAAATTCAACTATAATTAAGGGAAAATTGGATAAACTATTTACGAAAAGTAAAAAATATGCACAAATAGTAATTTTATAGTTGGCAACATTAATTGAGTAGCATTGTAGTTTCGAAGTTGGCATTACTGTGTACTGTCATTACGCCAGTAATGCTGGAGCTCTGTGTCTACAGTATAACCCTCGGAAGTAATAACAGTTTGCGTTCTTTATAAATGAAAAATATTTTTCGAAAGTGGTAATTTTGAATCTAGTGAGATTATTTAAATCATTTCCAAGAAAGTTCTGCTCGCGTGGAATCTGTCGCGTTACTAAGGATGGAGCCTGACTGCGATATCTTAGATATATTTTTTTAATTAATTATTACTATCACTTACTTATTTATTCTGTCTCACTCACACCTTGTCCTGACTATAACTACACGATGGTGCACTCGTTCTGAAGTTATGTACACATAGAGGCGATACATTTTTATATACACAAAGGAGAAGCTGACTGACTGACATATCAACGCAGGGCCTAAAGTATAAAGGTTAGAAACTTGAAATTTTGAACACTGATTCCTTTTATAACGTAGGGGAGCACTAAAAAAGGATTTTTGAAAATTCAACCCCTAAGGGGGTAAAAGGAGGGTGCAAAATTAGTATGAAACTTTGCCGTTCTTGAAGTTATTCACGTGTAAAATATACGAAAATCATCCTTTAAGGGGGTTGAAGGGGGTTGCAAAGTTAGTGTGACTACCTCTGTTACGGGTAAAAGCTAGTAAATATATCAGCGCGTAAGTTAGGCTTTGGTTAACCTAACCATAAGTTCAAACAGAGAGCCTGGGCAGTGGAGGTGAGTGTTTCAATTGAATAAAGGTCATAATGTTTTGCGTTTACACAATAGTCCATTCAATATCGCACCCCCCTTGTAGTGTTTTTCAATAGCTGTATAAAAACCGCTATATCTTTCGTATTCTTTATGACCTCTAGTATACTATTATATAAAGAGGAAAGATTTGATTGTTTGTATGTTTGTTTGTTTGTTGCGAATAGGCTCTAAAAGTACTGAACCGATTTTGAAAATCCTTTCGCCGATAGGATGCTACATCCTTTCCGGGTAACATAGGCTATGTGGTGTTGCCATAAATATTCTAATTAAAAAGATATGGCCATTTAAGTGCCATAAGGTGATCATTTTGTAATTTTGAAGAGTTTCTCAGGAACTACAAATCCGATTTAAAAATTTTTTTCACTGATAGAAAACTACACTATTCGTGAGTGACAAAAGCGATTTAGTGTTGCCATATACATTTATTAATTAATAGAATATGGTCATTTTGTTGTTACTAATCCGATTTTTAAAATTCTTTCACTGATAGAAAACTACACTATTCGTGAGTGACAAAAGTGATTTAGTGTTGCCATGTACATTTTTTAATTAATAGAATATGGTCATTTTGTTGTTACTAATCCGATTTTTAAAATTCTTTCACTGATAGAAAACTACACTATTCGTGAGTGACAAAAGTGATTTAGTGTTGCCATGTACATTTTTTAATTAATAGAATATGGTCATTTTGTTGCTACTAATCCGATTTTAAAAATTCTTTCACTGATAGAAAACTACACTATTCGTGAGTGACAAAAGTGATTTAGTGTTGCCATATACATTTTTTAATTAATAGAATATGGTCATTTTGTTGCTACTAATCCGATTTTTAAAATTCTTTCACTGATAGAAAACTACACTATTCGTGAGTGACAAAAGTGATTTAGTGTTGCCATGTACATTTTTTAATTAATAGAATATGGTCATTTTGTTGCTACTAATCCGATTTTTAAAATTCTTTCACTGATAGAAAACTACACTATTCGTGAGGGAGAAAAGTGATTTAGTGTTGCCATGTACATTTTTAAATTAATTTAATAAAGCCATTTTGTTGCTGCTGATCCAATTTTAAAAATTCTTTCATTGAGAGAAGTCTATAGTATTTCCATCTCTCTTCCTTTAATAATACTATCATTGTCTCTCATGCTGTCACTTTTTTCTCTCTTTAATTCTTATTTTTATTTGTTCAGTATGATCACTCTTTTCACTTTTTTTCTTTCGATTATCTCTCTCGCTCTCTCTCTCTTTCTCTCTCTCCTTTACCTATTCAATTTTATTTTTGCTCTGTCCTCCCTCTCTTAGCATCTGTCACTTTTCTTTTATTTTTCTTTCTATTATTTTTCTTTTTATAACTTTTTCTCACTCTCTCTCTTTTTTCAAATAATGAAAAACTACACAATTACAGAGTGACAATTTAAGGACATCAATTATAATATTGTTTTAAATACCCGGAGCGAAGCGAGGGCAGCCAACTAGTAAATATATAAATAAGAAAGAACCTCTTTCGAAGTATATTTCATCATTAAAGAAGTTTCATAAATTAAAAACTCAATCTCACCGGTCAGACTCCACAAGTGTGTTTTGTCCTTACTACGTGACACTGGCAAAGTACCCTGCGCATTTTAATCGTGCACAACTAGAAGTCATTAAATCAAAGAAGAAGAACGTTTAAGTAGAAATGAGAAACGAATAAAACCGTCAATATATTTTTTAATTTCCCATTTATTGATGTTCTAAAATTGTTGTTCTTTTTTTCCTTTGTTACCTGTAGATGATAGTCGTTTAGTACTTTTTCTACTACATGGAAACACTGATTTGTTTAATTCCATTACTATGGTAGCAAATCAAAATAGAAGCACTATTTTTTTATTTTTCTCTGGCAACACTAACCCAACGTAATTTGTCAAATTCATTAAAGTAAAATAAAAATCTGTTATTGTTAATATAATTTTAATTTTTTTTTGTCTCATCTAAGTGATCCTAAATTATTTTATTAAAAAACATCACTTCCTCACTGCTATAATGGGGTGACTTTTATAGCGGGGGGAGAGATTGCGCAAAGTTCTCCCTCCTAATCCCCTGTCTCGCAAAAGGAAACCATTGCAATCCAACACCCCTCACTGCTGAGCATAGCCACCTACTAAGAAGTCGTCGATATGTAGTCACAGAATGAGAGAGGAACGATGCCCATTACTGTACATGTAATTTAGTCTGAGGCGAGCAGTGCCTGGGGCTTGAGACCCAGGGGCAGGTTTAAAGATCTCTTTCATAATATATTAACTCTCAACTCCACCACCCAAACTCGACAACGATAATAGATAATAAAGTAAACTTACGTGGACCTCAAGGAGGGTGACCTTAACCACGACACTATAACACTAAAGTCCATGTACATTGCGCGACAACACCTGAAAGACTAACTCTAATCAATCGCACTAAAGGTTATATATTGTCTTCACGTCGGTATACTTATTGACATAACATAAAATGACCTACCCGCTAATACTACTTGATAAATAGTGTTGCTAACAGTTTGTGAAGTGGTGTCACATTACATGTTAAAGTATTAAGATGAGGTTAATAGTGTAGTGTTGTTTATTGGCGTGATGCTAGCCTCCGTTATCGAGGTGAGAGTTTGTGCATAGTAGAAGACGTCTTTATACCTGCTCCCATACTATTAATAAACATAGCATTCAAGCATAGCTTGGTCATCAAGTAGAGCAGCAGCATATAAGCTTAAGGCATATTCCTTCCTCCATTAACAGTTTAAACTAATTTAAATGCATCTTTGTACTTCATAACATTCTCGGTAAGATTTTAAGCCAAATTGCATAACGCATACAACCATATATTGCATTATATATTTTCCTAACAAATAAAGTGCCAGAAGCATACTTTGTTTTTTTGACATATGCAAATGTCAAGCTTAGGACTAATGCACAGACTACATAGAGATACTCGCCATAAAGTTCACATATCGATTTTGACATTTCAACTTTTTTTTTAGATTACGTATTTGGAAACTAGTCTTTTGAGACAAAAAAAATTTTCGCCGTTTTATTCATGCTTTTTCAATTTCATATTTATTTAGATATAAGGAAATAGAAATAAAAGAAATTTATTATTTTTTAATAGACACCAGCTTTGAGCAGTGTTGTACCCACGTTACCGGTTTTTTGAATCATAACTATTATACGATTACTTTAGTTTTTTATTATTTAAATTCAGATAAACACACAAGTGTTAATGTTAACATGTCGTTAATTAAATGAAAAACTTGACAAATGCTATTTATGTTGTTCCCGTAAGTTGTTATATGGCAATATAGTAATAATAAAGTAATAAAAAATATACGTTTCAAATTATTTATATCTATACCAAAAACATCGACAGCCGATTGCCGAAGAGGCGGCAAGTTGATATAAATGGAAAATGGAGAAAGTGAAGAAAGTATAAATGTCCTTGAAATTTTAGTATGGAAAGGCAGATTTTTTTATTGGTTTCGGGATTGGTCCCTATGGGGAAAGTTCGTAAAGATGAGCGAATTTGCCTCTACCTGCCTTTCCTGGCCTCATCTTTGACCTATACCTATTTATATGACTATTGTAATTTACTAATGGTACAATCACGTTTTGAATAATTCTATACTACTATTAAGCTAAAGAGTTCGAACGGACAAAAATATTTTAATGTTGGATAGCTTATTTATCAATGGTCTTCATTGATAAATGGGACTAGACTATAACATCATTGTACGACCCATCATCATCACGACCCTTCAACGGCCTACTGCTGAGCTGGGAATGAGGAACGTATTAGGCCATAGTCCACCACGCTGGCCCAGTGCGGGTTGCCAGACTTCACACACCTTTCAGAACTTTTAGAAAACTCTCAGGAGTGCAGGTTTCCTCACGATGTTTTCCTTCACCGTTAAAGCAAGTGATATTTAATTGCTTAAAACACACATAACTCAGAGTCTGAGGTGTATGTGTGTGTGGAGGATCGAACGTCGGACCTCCCGAGTAAGACTTGAAGTCTCAGCCACTGGGCCATCACTGCTGCTGTAGTACGACCCATAGGATGAATGAAAAATTTTACAAGAACTTTTAAGAGCTTAGAAACAAAGAAAAATTCAGCTCTTTTAGGATTGTATTAGAGATGCATCCGCCTCACTCTCTCTTTATTTCTCTATCTCATGTGGTTGGCTAGTAACATATAAAATTTGGTACTCAATTTTAATATCATTATGTAAGAATAGCAAAAATAAACTGACAACATTGTGTGGAAATTCGGTCGAATTAACATAAATTTTACCTACCCAAAAAATATGAAGTTATGAGAAGTTGGCAACATTCTTTATTACTTTTTTCGTGGGTAGTATCTTTTATTTTGTCACAAGTGTACTTAGATGTAGAATAGTCACGATTCCAGTAGATTTGGGCAGTCTGTCAAGTGATGTTACGCGGTGAACATTAAAATGAAGTAGTGTTGTGTTTAGTCTAGTTATAGGGATTCTCCTTTACTGTCTTTTGAGTATTATTGTGTGGTGGAGCTTACGTGTTTCTTATAACTACTAATGTCAATTTTGGCTCTGAGATTAAAAAAATAATGATAGGAGATAAGAGATGATTCCCGCAGTCACTGATCTGACACATAGCAAACGTGATAAGGTTTGTTACACAATAATTTGTAGAATTCTTATCGCATCGAATTACCTTCTCTCCCTCTTCTTTCTCCTTTTTTTATGGCAGTCTAAGGGCAAGCGAGCAGACGGTCCACCTGATGGTAAGTGATCACCGTCGCCCATGGACATCGGCAATACTGGAGAATGTTGCTTGTTTTGCCGACGCGTGGCCACCTCGAAGATACAGTGAGGAGGATGAATAAAGAGAAGATTTCTACGGTTTCAGCGGACCCTGAAGATGAACTCTGAGTCCACTAAAACCACAGCATTAATAGGATGGGAGAGGGAGGGTGTAGATCTGGCCTGCAAGCGGCTCAACCGGAACGCAATGACACTTGGTGGTCGGATTCGCATGCTGGTGGTCGCAAGCCAATCGAGGAACATATCCCCTACCACCAAGAGGATCCTAGGTTACTCGTCTCTTACGAGATGCTATCCCAGCGGCAGCGGGGAATTGTATTCTAACCCGTCCCTTTACACTCCTTCTCATGAATACGGTGTGTGGGGTTTATGAATAACTATTACTTTATAATCTACACTCACACTGTCACCTATTCTCATTTAATTGTAGCACAATTTACAATCCAACAAACATATAACACCAAACAAACAGAGAATCTCTTCTTCAAAAATTGTAATATTTGCATGTTTAATCTATCGCGCTACATTCAGTGTAAGACAATCACATCTGAATGCAATTCGAGATCGTATTTTGCGAGCTATGTTAATGTTCTCAGATACGTGCCGCTCTGTGTGTATGTGTACTGTGTGCCACCGTAGATATTGCTATAAACCAGACTTATTTGCCTCCATTTTACTGATAATAATAATAGAGGTTAAAGTATGAAATTGCCGTTTTATTGTAATAGGTACTTCGAATTGACATAGAAACTTTTTGAGTAAAACTTTTTTTAAAAGGTACCTATGTAGTTCTTCTTTAAAAAAATGTGAAACATTCGATAATCGACTTTCAGTTTTTTTTATTCAGCTTAGACAAGAAAGATGGATACTTCGAAAATTCGAGTGAATTTTAAATACGAGTTCCGACGCGGAACTAACGCGGCAGAAACATCTCGCAGTATCAATGTTGCCTTTGGAGTGAGGATTACTAATGAACGCACCGTGCGATTTTGGTTTAAACGCTTTCGTGATGGAAACTTTGGTTTGAAGGACGAACCACGTGGAAGACCGCCCACACTGGTGAATAACAATGAATTAAAAGAGATGGTGGAAGCCGACCCGAGCTAAACTACCCAGAAATTAGCGGCATGGTTTAACGTTACCTCACCAACAATATTGACTCATTTGCGTCAAATCAATAAAATAAAAAAATATGAAAAATAGGTGCCTCATGATTTGACTGATCTGCAGAAAGAAACGCGTGTTGAAACTCGTATGCCTTGTTGAATCGATACAGAAATGAAGGAATATTGGATCGAATTGTGACCTGTGATGAAAAGTGGATTCTTTACGATAACCGTAAGAGAAAAATGCAATGGCTGACCTCGGGTCAAAAGTCACGACAGTGTCCTAAAGCAAAGCTTACCAATAAAAGATAATGGTAACTGTTTGATGGTCTCGTTATTCACCATAACTTTCTCCGATCTGGTCAAGCTATAACGGCAGATGTCTACTGTGCCTAACTCTGAACAATGATAGCAAAACTGGCAGTGAAACAGCCCCGACTCATGAATCGATCTTCACCATTATTGCTGTATGATAACGCGAGTCATAAAACCGTTTTAACTCTACAGGAACTGCAATTAGAAACCATTCGTCACCCTCCGTATTCGCCAGACCTTGCTCCAACGGACTTCTACGTGATAAAAAGTTTTCTTCGCAGAAGGAGTACGAAATGCTTTCACACAGTTTGTCGAATCTTGATTACCTTGATTTAAATATTTAGATACATTTTGATTTTAAGGTATGCTCTAAGATTTTAATCCTAAAAGGTTTAGAAAAAAACAAAATGGCGTATTTTCTTCTTTTATATAAAATATCCAACAGTTAACGAGATTAACCATGGCTTGTTTACGGTTTTGTATTATCTCAATAATCATATGAAAATGGATGTAAATCCCATGGATTGACCCGTCAATGCGCTGCAATGTTAATCGGGACCTATGTCACAATGACACGGACATTTTAACACTTCTAAACTAATAACAAGGATATTGTTTTATATTTAAACATATTTTTCATTAATTTAACATTATTTTGATTATTTTATAATTTTTTCACTAGTTGTTTTTTCTGAAGGATATTGTTTTATATTTAAACATATTTTTCATTAATTTAACATTATTTTGATTATTTTATAATTTTTTCACTAGTTGTTTTTTCTGAAGGATATTGTTTTATATTTAAACATATTTTTCATTAATTTAACATTATTTTGATTATTTTATAATTTTTTCACTAGTTGTTTTTTCTGAAGGATATTGTTTTATATTTAAACATATTTTTCATTAATTTAACATTATTTTGATTATTTTATAATTTTTTCACTAGTTGTTTTTTCTGAAGGATATTGTTTTATATTTAAACATATTTTTCATTAATTTAACATTATTTTGATTATTTTATAATTTTTTCACTAGTTGTTTTTTCTGAAGGATATTGTTTTATATTTAAACATATTTTTCATTAATTTAACATTATTTTGATTATTTTATAATTTTTTCACTAGTTGTTTTTTCTGAAGGATATTGTTTTATATTTAAACATATTTTTCATTAATTTAACATTATTTTATAATTTTTTCACTAGTTGTTTTTTCTGTTTTATCTGTGGTCTATATCAGAGCGGGAAATCATCATCATCACAACCTATTAATGGGTCACAGCTGATTCTGAGAGAGTAGAGCGGGAAATAATATTTTATATTTTTAGTCTGTTAAACACATAAAAGAATTTTAAGAATTAATATTCGTAATTTTGTTTTTTTTTTTAAATATTTTCTCGATTCACTTTTAAACATAATTGACAAATTTTATTTACAAGGCTGTACGGTGCCTTTAGCTTTTCCATTATGGAATAAAAACAGGGAAAAAAGCAAGATGAAATTTGAAATGGAATGCCAAATACAGATGAGACGCTGACCAATTTAATTTTTATTATTATGGAAAGAATTAAAAATATTAGTGGTTAGACATATTTTATTCAATAAGCCAAAAACAAAAAAAATAGGGGCGGGAATGCTAGAACGCCTTCCAAATATTTAAAAAAAAAATATTTAAAATTTTGATTTGTTGGGAAAAAAGCATGGGAGTCTCCGAACGAGGCAGGCTTTAGGGAGCATTTCTGTAAAATAAATTGTTATGAGTATGTGAGCGTTGGATGGGGGTGGAGGGGGGAAAGAAATAGAGAAGATGAAGAGCGGGAGGCCGTGTCCTCGGAAGATATTTTTGGAAGGCCCGCCTTAATACAAGGACGTCTACTATCACAAGGAATTTTTTAACTACAAGGATTCATATAATTATAATGAAAGATATGGCTTCGGCCTGTACGGTATAATACCTTTGCCTTTCTATTATGGAATAAAGACAGAGGAAAAAAAATTAGAATTGTTCCCTAAGACGAAGATGGTCCAAAATGAATGTCGCGTGACATATTAAATCTGGAACGCGCACAAATCTCTGTTCACGTTTATGGAGATGTGCTGGGTTTATTACGCAATCGCAATGTTGTAAATGTTTGTGAATATTAGATACCACCGCATTCAGGTGTTCACTTTATTAAAACTCTCTTTTTCTCTATATTTTTCTCGTTCAAACTGAACTGTATATGAAATAATTATTAATTCTTAAATCATAGTTTTAATAACTAATCACGAATTTTATCACATGTCTATGAAAGACATATACCCATTACTGCACAGCAATACGTATACACATGCAATTTAGACTAAGGCGAGCGATGCCTGGGGCTTGAGACCCAGGAGCAGGCTTAAAGAGCTCTTTCGTAATATATTAACTCTCACCTCCACCACTCGACCTCGCCAACGACAATAGATATTAAAGTAAACTTACATGGACCTCGAGAAGGGTGACCTTAATCACGACACTATAACACTAACTTCCATGTTCACTGCACGAAAACACCAGGGAGCTTTTTTTGATATTATTCAAATGAAATTCAGTATTTGAAGGAAGAAGGTTCTTTATTGAAAGTCATGAAACTCGTGTAAAATATTTTTACGAAAAACATCCCTTAAGGGGTTAAAAGGTTATATGAGAATAATAAACGATTATCGAAAAATCGGTTCATCATCGCTATTTGTGGCGTTGGAATAGGGTAGTAGTTACTTCCGTCGGTTTGACAGTCTCAACTCTATAGTCTTAGTCTTGCGCGGTCTCTCAAGGAGTGAAGTAGTCTCTGGATAGTGTTTGTGTGTTAGTGCTTGGAGTGCTGTCGGATTAAGGTCACGTGAGTACCTTACAATGTAGTTGCCACGTCTTATGTAAGGTTAGGTTTATGTTAGCCTAACCTTAGGCTTGTGCCGACATTCACTCTTTAGTGCACCGTTGTCTGACTTGGACGACATACGTCGCCAGGTCGCTGTGGTTGATGTAGAGTGACAAAAGTTGTATTTTGTTAAAAAATTTTGTGATTAAATCTCAATCTAAAATTCTCGGATTACAGACTGAAAATATATTCCATTTATACAAATTTCTATTTGGAATTTATTTTCAATCCGTATTTAGTGTTCTTTCTACGATGCAAATTAGTTAACGTTTATTGATAAAAGATTAACATTCCGCTAAACTTTTGCTTACATCTGGTCTCTTGTAATTTATCATATGCTTCCATCGTGTATAAAGCACAAATGTGTCATCGCTCCAAGAGTATATAATTAATCAATAAATCTCCACACGTCGCATCTTACCCTAATTACGACTTTTTCGCTTTTAATTAATTTCTCAAAAATGTTTAATTTCTCAGAACATAAAAATTATATTTTTAAAGATTATTACAATATACAACACTGGATGTATTAATAACACAAGTCAACAAAAAAAAAACTTTTTTTTGTGTCTGTTATTTAATGACTATTGTCTGAGTGTTTACATTGAAAAATAACCAAAAACTTAATTTATGAAGAAATAAGTTTGCTATTGTATGTTTTATATTGATAATTAAGTTTTAAAGTTCTTAGTGGAGAGTAAAATAATAATTGGTAATACTTTAAAACAAAATGGCGACAAGTCGCGCATTCTACTGTATTGAGTGTATGTATGTCTATTACAAACTGCAGCAACTACTTTTGTATATGACTGAGTCGCAGAATAGCATACAGACTTTACTTGTCGAAATAATATGAAATTTTCTATGAAAACGAAATTTCTATAAAAGTAAACTTTATTCAAAAAACCTATTTTACCCATTATAAGTAAGGTAAAAGAAATCAAAATTTGACATTTTGTTGCCAGACTCAAAATCCGTGTTCTCCGGTGTAATCTGTGACAAGAATTTAAAAGTATTCTATAATCTATGACGTAATTATTCTCTCTCTCATTTTATCATATATCAACAAATGTCCATCATTTTTTTGGTAACAAATTATAATGATAAATAGACTCAGTCTAGATTAAAAAATATCTAAATCTAAAGATTTACTCTTTGTTGTATAGAGATTGATCCACTTACCTGACAACATGGCGTCACCGGGTGGATGCTCGATTGGGCCCGGCCTGTGGTTATTCTATGCTGCTACTGCTGGTTCTTTTCTCCCTCCAGGCGTGTTGTGGTATTAGGGATTATGCACAAACACAATACGAGAACAAGCGGACTATATAACTCTTATTTGTTATAAACGGCGGCACGTTTCTCTTTTTTAGAGCGTAGGTTCGTTGTAGAATGAAATATGAAATATTGAATACTGAATACTAAAAACAAGTGGCGCTGCAATCGCATCACGCCACGTTCTCCGCCAATCAGAGCGCACGGTTTGGTCGCTCCGAAGATGACGTCACAGACAATGTCAAGTAGTGAAGCAGTGTTGTACACATAAAAGTATGAATATTAAACAAAAAAAAACTGGTTTTCTGGTTTTGGGAAAAGTTCTGGTATGGAACACTCTTAAATAGGTTAATTAATAGTTTTTGAGTGGATAATATTTAGATTCAAAAACAATTTATATATAGTATATTTTCATCTCATAAGCAATTTTAATTTAGACTAGCGCGAAAGTTTATAATAATGTTTGCTATTCTTTCACGCAAAAACTACTGAATGGATTTTGATGAAACTTTACAATAATATAGCTTATACATCAGAATAACATATAGACTATAATTTAAAATGTTATAGTGTGAATTATCCAAAATATAGAGGGTGAAACCTCGCTTTCTCGCTGTCCATTTTGATTCATTTCAATTTAATGATTTCAAAATAACGTAATATTACATCTTTTAATACCTCAACGGAGCTATCAAGTTTACCTAAAGGTAGTATATACTGTTAGTTATGATGTTGGCAACAATGATTTGAGTAGCACTTGACTTCCCATTATTTATGCAGTAATGCTGTTTCTGTGTCTTAAGTATAACCCTCGGGAGTAATATGCCAATCATCGTATAGTATAACCCGTGCTTAACAATCTTATATAGTCAAGTATACAATATATAACCTTTAGTGCGATAGATTAGAGTCAGTCTCTCTGGTGTTAAGGTCACCCTTCTTAAGGTCCACGTAAGTTTACTTTATTATCTATTGTAGTAAGCGAGGTCAAGTGGTGGTGAGAGTTAATATATTATGAAAGAGCTCTTAAACCTGCTCCTGGGTCTCAAGCCCCAGACACGCTCGACTCCGTATAAATGGCGGTTCCACATCTGCCCACGTGTAAAAACAAATTACAAAATCTTGATAAGCATCAGCAGGAAAAGATCTAATTACTACTAACATGGGTCTCGATAGCAAATTAATCGATAAATCTTTACTGTAACCCTAATCACGCAGGTTTTTGCGTCCAATTACCCGTCTGCCCTCTGCCCTCTGCCCATCACTACTAATAAATTATACTTACGGGATTAGGCTGAACGGTCCTCGTATGGAGATATCAAAAAAGTTAATTGTCTGTGGTGCAATTTGTTTTTTCTATGCAAGTTTATGATCTGTGGATATTTTTATATTAAAACTCAAAAACTGCATCACCTTAAAAAGGCATTAAAAAATTAAATTATCTAATTTTATTTTTTTTTATTTCAATAATAATTATTGCTTACTGCCAATGTCGTTTATAATTATTAAAAAAAACAGCCTTCGCAGTATTCTTAAAAGGCTGTACGCTGTAATACCTTTGCCTTTTTCATCATGGAATAAAAACAGAAATAAAAAGGTATTCTTGCAAGGCAGTACGCTATAATACCTTTTTTTGTTTTTTTTTTTTTTTTTGCATTTTCCATCATAGAATAAAAACAGAAAATATAGGTATTCTTGTAAGGCTGTACGCTGTAATAACTTTGCCTTTTTCATCATGGAATAAAAACAGAAACAAAAAGATATTCTTGCAAGGCAGTACGCTGTAGTACCTTTGCCTTTTTCATTAAGGAATAAAAACCGAAAAAAAAGGTATTCTTGCCAGAAAATTAGTTATTGTTTAGTGTTGTCATGTTATGTCATTTTTTTTGTAACTTGTTCTTAAAAGAAGGGAATCATTAAAAACTATCATCAAAAATATTTTCTTTCTATTATTGAAGAAAATCTAATCTAATATTGAAGATTCTTAACGTTTTATTCGGTCACAAAATGGTGTTCTCTGGAGAAGTTATTTAGACAATTTTAGATGTATGCACAAATAAATATGTTATTTATTAAATGTTGATATGCAATTTTATATTGTAATTTGTAATGATCTGTAGCTTATGGTATCTGACAGCTGTCATGTCAGTAAAACTGTCTATGGTATCAACATTGCTTTTGTGCACATCCCATATACTATGCTGCATGTTTCATTCTGTTGACATACATTGGACAGAATAGTTTCTACACAACAGCTGTAGCACTGAACAACCTTTTCGGCGGTCGTTCGCGAACTACCCAAAACTAACACCACTAACCCTCCCCCCTTTCCCAATCCCTTTGATTGTGGTCATTTCTGTAGCCCCTGGTCCGGCACCGGACCTTTTCTTGAGAGGTTGAGCGTTTGGCGTTGGCGCGGGGTCCAGGGAGACCCGATGAAATGGTTCACCGCTGGCCGCCCGATGGTTTGTAGGGGACCAGAACCTACCGTACAACCTCTTCAGGAAGCATATGAGAAGAGAAGTAAACATGGAATTGTAACGGAACAAAAGCCTCAAATTTGGAGAACATTTCCACATTGACATTGGTAGCAGTAATTCTGTACTGCTAACAAAAGCGGTAGAAAAGCCATAGACAAGAGAAGAAGATTTTTTCCGCTCTCGAAGACGTAAAGTGTGTGCTAATAAAAGAATAATAATCGATTATGTAAATGTGTTTCTTTGGTTATCCACATTGTCTTGTGGAGACGATTATTAATAAACATAGTGAGCTGTGTAGTAATGCGCATTGCTAAACTTTCACATTTATAATTATTTCTGTTGTGGATGAAGTTAGTAATAACTAATAAATAATAGGATTAGGGCGACAACTCGGCAGCCGGCAGCATACGTCTGACTATGACAATTAGATAATGGGAGCCAATCGACGTGTCAAATTGCTAATTGTAATGTATTTGGTTCACTCCTCTCTTCTGACCTACTTTACCGTTTCAACGCTGTACAATATACATACAGAACTATTTATAGGTATATTTTGTAGTTGTATCTGTGATTAGCAAGGTATTTTATTTATTAACAAATAACTTATATTGTCAACTATTGTACATATTATTTTAAAATATCGATTACGATTAATCGATCTATAACTGTTTTTTACTTACCGTTAAGTTTTTAGTTAGGCTCCTTGAACTTACTAGGTATGTTTTATAACATACCTTAAAGAAGTGCTACATCTCGAAACAAATTGAACTAATATTTTATTTAAAATGATTTAATAAAAACTTAAACCTAAGAAATAAAATTTATTAATTAAAGAACTGTTTGTAGTGCAGCTAAAAATTAATAATATTAAAGCAACATTTTTTCACTTCCCACAATCTAGAAGAAATCGAATACTTTTATAGGCTTGTGTCTACTCATAATACATTCCTTGGTTTATAATTTCTAATTATAAAAGAAGAGACGTAGTTCATAAGAAAAAACCGGACTATTTCTCATATTTTTAGAAAATATTCGCATTAAGTCACGTGACAGCGAACACCAATCAGAAAGTGTTACGTCACGCACGTCAAACATCATTGTTGTTGTTGACGTTTTCATACAACACAGCAGGTTACTCCGCAGAGCGTGACGTCATTCAAGACGCCATGACACTATTCAGCGATTTCGAGGGAAAACTAAATTGCTTTTTTAAATACAAACTACGTAATGTAAATATTGCTTTTTTTATACTGCGGAAACTAGAACCGCAAAAAATAAACTCAAATTAATATGATTTTTACACAATAAAACACAGTTAAATAATTATAATAATTTATTATCTAACATAAACAATATATATTCGAAAAGACGAAAAACAAGACTCAAAGCACATAGACCAAGAGACGGATACAAAAATACTCTTAAATGCAGTCCAGGAATGCCCGTGAAGCTGAAGGACACTTGACACTTACACTACTATTATGTATTTGTTCACAGATAACACAAAAAAAGGATAAATTGCACACATGATTGCGTATTATTTTCTACGATTTGTTCGTATTACATTTAGTTAAGATTTTGTGCATTTGTTGCGTTTTGCATCTGAAAAAAAAACAAATATTAATGTTACACATTTAATCTGATATCTTATTAACAATTAGTGATTATAAACTAATGACCGCCCTCCCTACGCTAAGGTTAAAGGTTTCTATGGAAACATTGTCATTGTCAGATACGCGGCAAGCATTATATGCGCCGTCGCGCGTCGTGCTAAATACTTATGAGCGCTTATATTTTTTTACCCTAATTTTTAAGAAGACTCAAAAAAAAAGCAACTGTTCTTCTTCGTCTTAGGTGGGCTACAATAATCTGTTCAGAAAAAGATTGAATTTTTAACGGACCAACTTTTTTAATTCGTATCATATCATATTCTGAAACTTTAAGGCGCCTTTACGCTCTGACGCCGTCGTGCGCCGTACGACCTTGCATGTATGGACGACGCGTCACTGATCATGGTAACCAAAGAATCCATAAATATAATTTTTTGCAGAAGATCAATCCGTCAGTAATTTTTTTATATGTATAAAATAGTTAAATTTAATTTCACACATCTGTAGTTCCACACTGAGCTATGAGCAAATTACACAGAATTTATTATGTAAACAAAATATTTCACCAAGAGTTGCAAAATTAACCATAACAATTACGGCACACGGTTTGCCAAAATGCTTACACGTTGCAGCGTAATATTAGAAGCCAAATATTTTAGATGGGTTAGAAATACATTACAGTAACTTTTGCCCCAACTCGTACCACAAACATTTATTAACTCTTTAATTACCATCTCCAAATTTCCCCCATTTTTACACTGTGAAGTTAAGATTCTGAAAGACACGTCGTTATTATTTTAATTTTATGAATGTGACAAATAACTTTGGGTCAGTGTTACCAGAAAAAAATAATAAATTGTGTCACTATTAAGCTTTGCTACTATAGTAGTGTAGTATACAATAATATTTCCATGTAGTAGAAAAAAAATTAAACTTCCGTCACCTACAGGCCAGGAATTAATGAGCTAAAATAATGTAATCTATTAAATATCCTCAAAATAATGAATTTACGTTAAGTGTGGATTGAAATTTGGTTTATAAATAGATAAAATGGCTTTTTATTTTTAGCTTTTATTGTTTTACAGTTATATCAAACTATTTACTATGATAGAAATCGCACAGATAACACATATCTCTTTTTTTTATTTTATAACATAAAATTATACTTTTTATGTTCAGTTGCCACACTTACTTCACTTATTGTTTCTTCTCATCCTTAGGGTTGTTCTTCCAAATGTAGTAGCTGAGTGAGCTGGCGAACGCAAGCCAAGCCAAGTACGGCAGCAGGAGCGCGGCCGCGGGTTTGCTTACTTGAGCGAAACTCGCGGTCGTGGCTACTGCAGCGCCGCTCAGTACTGATATCTCTATGAACGCCTGTTAAAAGAAATATGCAGTACAAATAACACGTTTATTTTTTTTTCCAGTCCCTTAAAAAGATTCAAAAGCGATTATTAAGATTAAGATGATCTTGGTACATCGGTTTTTCATTTTAAAAAAATGCTTCTCATAAAAAAAAACATCAGATTGACCGCCATGGCTAAATATAGGGAACTCACTATTAGAGAACATACCCATTTTTTACAATTTTTATACCCCTTCCCCGCCCCTTGGTAACCACCACAGTAGGATAAGCCAAGGTGCCCCTCCCCCTCTGGGTTTCACGTAGTAACTTATAAATCTGCTTTTAAATCTTTTTTGTCAATAATATCGGCACTCTCGTCGAATTTCCCTACAAGATATGACTACCTGACGAAAACCTAAGAACCCCACCTCCACCCTTGTGACCTAGCGTGGTATTTTGAAGATCCCCCTCCCTCCTCAGAACGGGTCAAGTAGTATGGGTAATTTCCCCAATATGACAACAATACATGTATAATCGATTTGTTATCTTATGTATGAATGAGAATTTCGATGCAAATAAAAAACAGAATAAAAAAACTTTAGTCTACAATTTAGTCAAGAAGATAAAAATGAACCAAACTAAGATGTTTTAAAAACAATAAGTACTGTAAAATATGAGTTAGAGACAGCCGTTAACTAAAGACATGACATGATAAGATAACGTATGACAAAACGATTCTATTGAGTGCTCTTAAGATTGCACTTGAAATACATATATTTTAAATACATTATTGAAGAATTTTTTATAGTTTATTGTTTAAATATTTAACGAAATTGTTAAAAATATTAAAAAAATCATGTTTGCTTCTTTATTTTCATTATTTGTTTTTTTAATTACTTCTTTTTTTTGTTAATTCCATTATTTATGCATCAGCTCTTAGACTATAATATTGACAATATTTTTTATTTCATAATATTAAAAATGGTTTCACTCACCAATTTGAAGTCCTTAAGTCCAAAGAAGATGGGAGTCCAAGCCCAGTTAAGTAAAAGCTGACCTCCATATAATGTTAAAGGTAGTACAGCTTCATCTACGAAAAGAAAACTTTACTCAGATTTTTTTTGTAGTGATTATCCTAGAAATGAGTTATAAATGTACTATTGTTAAGTAAATGAATTAAAAATAAAAACATTTTACCTACAATAAAAAAAATCAATTGTTCATTTGCAGATTAAAACAGTAAAAATATTTTCATGGCTCAAAATAAAAAAAAAATATTTAGCCAAGTAAAAAAAACAAAATAAAAATTGTAAAAAAATCTTACCAGTGAAACCACCGCACTCTTCGTAAACTAAATACGAAGCATAACCCATACCGCTGTACAGCACAGTCCATGCAGGACCAAACACCCACTTAGGTGGATTCCAGGAAGGTTTCTTCAATTCATCATACCACGCCTTCTCATTATCTTTGCGGATTTGACCAGCAAAGAATATTCCGTTGGCCCAACCTCCTGCGTTTGGGAGGATTATTGATCCGATAGCTGCCCAGTTTGCCATTTTGATTTCACTGCTATTAAAACAATATACAAATTGATTAATTATTCCTCGTCATAGCATAGAATAGCAATACTACTTCATCTTAAATTAAAACTAAGCTCTTAATTATATTTGCCCGAGGGGACTCTCGTAAGAGATGAGTAACCTAGCACTCCATGGCAGGCCAGACTTATCCCTCCTATTCCGTTAATGCTACAGTTCTAGTGAACTGAGTTCTCATTCAGAATACACTGAAACCGTAGCATTTTTCCCCTTCTTCACTCTATCTTCTAGGTGGCAACACATCGGCAAAAGTAGAGTCAGTCTCTAGTGTTGCTAAAGTATATGGGCGACAGTACCCACTTACCATCAGATTAGCCATCTGCTAGTTCGCTTCTTAACTGCCATAAAAAAATTAAAAAAAACTATCTTTTACTTATAGTTGATAAACTAAATACTTGTTTTAGAAGGGGGCCACACCAGTAGTCCAATGACTGGGATTTGAACCCATGAACTGTCAATTGTGAATCCAATGCCTGAACCATAGATTATTTGATATCTTTTATTCTTAACAGATTTTCTTTGTGAAAGAGAAGATTATAATGAAATAATCAGGTGTCAAAATAATTTTACAAAAATTATTTTGGGAAATCAAAAAAAAAATTTTTTTAAAGAGCGAATTATATGGACCCTTTTTAAGTTTCAACTGATTGTTATAAATGTTTATTGAGACTAAAAGTATGCGTTTAAAATATGATAAGCACTCTCCAACCATCATAATGTAAGTTGAGATATTAATAAACATGTTTTCCATTATGCATTATATAACTTGAATGACAACAGATTTGTTAATAACTTATCATTGTTCTGTGATCGACAAATTGTGTGATATATTGAGATATTTGGATTAGCATTATTCTTTCAGGTGCGGTCAATAATGATGATAAGCACACTATGAGGACCACCAGACTAGCTGGACTGTAAAGTATTATTAAGGAAAAAAATAATTATTGAACATAGTCAAGGTCAAAAGTTTAATTTAAACATATTATTAAGCAATTTATACATACTTAATGTATATTTGGAAATAAAATATTTTTTTTCTACATTTTACCTGGTAGTCAATAGAAAATCATTTAATCTTTCCATTTCTAATAATATTAAGTTTGTACGTCTTATTAACACTAATACACAATTTTGACTGACTCTTACTCGCCCAATTAATCTTATCAACATAGATAATTAATTCAAATTAATTCCTAACGTCACTATTTTATATATTTATTACAAACAAAAAGTGTACTTACATAATTTTAAATTTAAAAATTTACCTCAAAAACTTTTATAACGATGATGTAAGACTGAATAAACAAAATAAGTTTAGTTACTAACAGTGATTAGAATAATTATTTTTAAACGTTGAGTAAGTGTTTACCTTACAAGAACAGGTTTCTACAGACGAACAATGATTACAATAGTTAATAATAAACTTACATGTAGCCTTTCTCTCAATCTCACGGCTAAAAAGCACCTACCCGGTGATGCAAAAAATCTCGTGAAAATTGGAAAACTTCTAGTGAAATCACCGGTTAATGTATAATGCTACTAAATTTAAATGTCGTTGTAATGTTTGTGGAAGATAAAAAAATAGGTGATTTTGAATTTAGCCGCTTAATATCTCAGTATCGTGACTTCGTGCGTTCCTATTTACGCAGTAGGTCTTCGATCCGGCATGTATAATTTTAATGATAATATGAATTACTTATGAATTATTAACTTTATATTAGAATAAATTTTTGATTTATTTTTTTAGAATAAAAGTAAGAAGAAGTATAATTGACATTTTCCACGAGTAGTCAAAAAAGTTACATTAAATAGTGAAATGAAACTTATTAAAACCTTCAGTGTTGAAGTTTAAAAGAATGACCTTTACACTATTTGAATTTAAATAAATATAAAAATTCGTAAAAATTATATTATATCGTAATTATGAAAGTAATTAAATAATAATAAATGTATTCATTATTTCACATTTATCTAGCTTATTATTTCAATTTTTTACATAGAATAGTGTTGCCAAGCTACAAGTAAATACCCATTTGATTTTGGGGAATTGATAAACAAAAACAAAACTATAACATAAATTATAATTTAAAGATATATCAGTCTAGTAAGTTCTTGTTTAAATTTAAAAAACTCAATAATTTAATAATTATTATTATTGCATCACGATAATAGTTTACTTTGTTATATAGCTGTTACCTCCCGGTGCTGATAAGTTTTATTTTATATATCATCTTTGCTGATAAAGCGCTAACCTATTATTTACACAAGTATTACTGTACTTTATATGCGTATTGCTTAACTTATTTACATAGGTAAGTGGTGATATGAATAGAATTATGATATCATCAATTTAATCATTTGTTTTGACAATTTTTTTATATCCGGCCAGCTAGACTAAGATTTTGTGATCATAATAAATTTTATACTACTCATAACTTAAAAATTAACTTTTTAGTTTGTACCTTTCTATTATCACAATGATTAATTGGAGTATGATTGGAGCTATGATATTGCCCAACGTTGGAGGTTGGGCAGGAGCATTAACCATGACTGGTGAAGTTAGGTCGTCCAATGGAACAGCCTGGTATGAAACTATAAAGAAACCGAGCTGGAATCCACCTAACTGGGTGTTTGGACCAGCATGGACTGCTCTGTATACTGGCATGGGTTACGCTTCATATAGGGTGTATGAAGATTGTGGGGGCTTCACAGGTATGAGAATATTTTTAGTAATAACATTGTTTGTGTATCTTATAAATCATGGTGAGATTTTTTTTTAACTGTTATATATGTAAGTGCTAGTTTAATTATTTAAATAATTGTTAAAATGTATAATATTTCATTGTTCAGTTTTTTTGGAGCTATATTATTTATAGCTCGGAATATTTTCTGGAAAAAAGAACTGATTAAAAATATTTGTTGCTATTTACAACATATCATATTATCTGAGTTTACCTCACTGTTATTTGATATCAATCAAGATAATGGAATATTAAATATTATCCGAGTAGCAACTAATAACAGTTATCTTTACACAACTTGTTATTTTAGAATAATGGATTAAAAACTCCATAACTATTTTTATTGAGTTGTAAAAACATTTCAGATGCATCAGTTGTGCCACTCGCATTATATGGAGGTCAACTAATACTGAATTGGTTGTGGACACCAGTATTCTTCAAATTCCATAAAATTGGCTTGGTAATTATACTTTTTATCCAAAGATTACTCCATTTACTCCAGACTATTGTGGCTAAATGCTCATGGGTTTAGGTCGGTAAATTAATTCAGTCCAAACTCAAAGACCTAGTCAGGTCAGCCCTTGGCCCATAAATGACCTTATCCATTGTTCTAAAGCTTTTAGCGAGTAGTGTAGTTGTTAATTTTTTTTTTCAGGCTCTCATCCACATGGTAGCGCTGGACACAGCAGCTGCAGCCTGTACTGTCGCCTTTTTTAATGTTAACAAAAAAACATTATATTTTATGGCACCATATCTCGCTTGGTTAAGTTTTGCAACCACCCTTAATTATGCTATATGGCAACTAAATAGTGGTAATGTAAAAAAAGATTAGAGGGAAAATAATATTTTAAATTATGTCACACAAATTTATTGCTTTTTTTAATTTTCTACCATTCTTGTCACATTTTAGTGAGACAGCCTTAAAATTTTAATTTTTTATTTTTATGTTGGTAATACTAGATTTCATTTAGAAAGTCGCACAAAATGTCACACTGCCTCTTCGCTCCTCTTTTGGTGGTACGTAATTTATTATGACATTTAAAATATAAATCTACAAACTTTTTCAAGAGTTCCATGAAGGGTAATTTTTTATAAATAGGATTTTATTAAAGTTATATATTTATAAGTTATAACTAATCATTTTATTACAAAAATGTTATTACATTACTAAATAAGTATAAATACAATATTTTATGAAAAGTTTATAAATAAATATTATTACTGTATTTGTTTTGTGATTACCCCCGACTGGCTTGCGACCATCATGCGAATCCGTCCACCGTTCACCAAGTGTCATTGACGCACATCTGGTCGCGCCGCAAGTGAACCAGACCCCTTCCCTTTCCCACCATTAATAATACGGTTCTAGTGGAGTCTGGGCTCTTGCTGGAAACTGCAGCATTTTTTTCTTCACTCCCCCTCCTCACTATCTACAAAAGAGTATCTCTTATTTTGTCGATGTCCGTGGGTGATGGTGGCCACTTACCATCGGATGGACCATCTGCTCTTTTGCACCTTATCTACCATACAAAAAAAGTCTAGGTTCTCCACTGAAACTTCAGCATTGTTTTGTCGATGAAGCGAAGGTGGCCACATTAGAAATGTTAGGTATGAATAAAACTTTGTAAATTGCTCCCTTTTTTTAACTAAAATTGATTATCATGGATTACGTTTGTTTTGTGTTTTTATTATGTTTGTATTTAACGTATTTCAAATTAATTTATATCTCTTTTAACAATCAAGGGTTTAAGACAATATATTTCATTAACGATACATCGATGCTTAAAAGCAGAGATTATAGTTCAAAAAATAAAATAATAGTTGTACTTTTCATCCGCGTATCTATCAGTATTGCCTTGCCAATCCGTGGTTAATTATTAATTTTGATTTTTTTAAATGGCAACACTGGTATTAACGTCAGGCATCAATTGTCAATCGATTTTTTTCGAAAAAGGATCGATTTTTAAATCGATTTTTTACGATGACGAACTTCATCATCGTCAAACCGAGTTTATTGCACCCGCTGAGGTAAAAAAACAATACAAAAGGGTAATAATCGCCAACACTCAAAATCGGCAGCTGATCGATTTTTTAAAAAATAACAGAAAAAAACGAATCTCGGTTTTCTAAGGTGATATATTGATTCAGTTCTATATGTCATTTAAAAGATAGATTTTTTGGTCTAAAAAAATAGCTTAATCGATCTTGTATTCGGTCGATTAGAATCCGACACATTAAAATTCATCTAGAATGTCGAGCATTAGAAAAATTATATCCGTGAGAGGACTAGTTGTTATCCGTGTGGGGAAGGGTTAGTATACTACTCCCCTCTGCCGCTGGCATAGCATCTCATAAGTAACCCCGTAAAGTAAAGATCTGTTCCCCGACTGGCTTGCGACCACCAGCATTTGAATCCAACCGCCAATGTCATAGACGCGTTACGGTCGAGCCTCTGGGCTAGACTTACCCTCTCCCATCCCATCAATCTGACTCAAAACTCACTCTCTTTTTTGTTCACTCCTTTTCCCCACTCTAGTTTTAAGGATGCAACGCATCGACAAAACTAATTCTCTCTAGACTCTTGTTTTGTCGATGTCTATGGGCGATGGTGGCCTCTTACCATCAGGTGAAACATTTGCTCGTTTGCACCTCATCCACCATTAAAAAAAATAATGAATTGGTGACGATATCATACCATAAATTTAGATAAAAAGTAGGATTGTTTTCACGTAGTTTTAGAAATGCGCTTTAGTTATAATCGTGATAGTAGATGAATCAATTGAATGTGATTACCAAATCGATTTAGTGCTAATATTGATAAATCGGTTTTTCGTCTAAAAATTCGATTCTTCTATTAATCAATATCCTTACTTGGAAGGAATTGTTGGGTGGAGGTCAACTACACCAGTGAAGGTTTGTTTATTTCTTTATCATTTTAAAAATTAACAGACGGTAATAAGTATAAATAGCCGACCCGCGAGTGTTGCTTCGCGCGTATGGGTCGTAGCGAGATGTTAAATAGCCTAAGCTACTCCTTGTCACATCAGCTATCTGCCGGAACAAACAGACAGACAAAAATTGTAAAAATATGTTGTTGTTGGTATATGTGGTGTGTGCGTGTGTACATCCATATGCATTTAATAAAAGTCGGTTATTTTAATATTATAAACAGACACTCCAATGTTATTTATTTTATGATAGAATAGTGCCTCCTCAGTCCTCCCTATTGTTTTGTAATATTTTTTTTTCGATAATATTTACCGTCAAGAAATTCATAGTTTAGGAGATATAATTTTTTTTATATATGACAGATAAGGGAAAACGAGCAGACGGTCCACCTGATGGAAAGTGGTCACCGTCGCCCATGGACATCGACAAAACTAGAGGGTATCTCTTGTTATACCCTCTAGTTTGTCGATGCGTTGCCGCCTCGAAGATAGAGCGAGAAGGGGGAGCGAAGGGAAGAATGCTGCGGTTTCAAAGGACCCCAAGCAAAAGGCCGGTGTTCATTAGAATCGCAGCAGTAATGGGAAGGGAGAGGCAGGGGGTAGATCTGACCCACTTGCGGCTCGGCCGGAACGCGTCAGACACTTGGCGGTCGGATTCGGATGCTGGTGGTCGCAAGCCAGTCGGGGAACAGATCCCCTACCACCAAGGGGGTGCTGGGTTACTCGGCTTTTACGAGATGCTCTCACAGCGGCAGAGGGGAATTGTATTCTAACCCGTCCCCTCACTGGTTTATGAAAAATCGTAAAAAAACTCGTTTTCATTGAAATTTTCTGTGAATTCAAAATTTTTTTAGGTATTTTTAATCAGAAATACACATAGGGTTGTTACTATTATCGAAAAAAATATTTCAAAAAATAGGACATGTTCCTTTTTTGACAAAATTTGATATTTTCTGAGGAATTTAAAAAAAATCTTGTAAACTATGAATTTCCTAATAAATGGATTTCAGTAATACAGAATTGTTACTATTATCGAAAAAGAAATATTTCAAAAAAATAGGGGGAGTTCCCTATCCTAAAGAAGTACCCATATTTATAATAAGTCCTTCTAAAAACGAGTTTTATTTCGTATGGAGTAAAAATATATTCAGTTAAGTTAATTTGGACGATAATTAACTTATCTTCCTGCCAAAAATAAATATTAAAATAGTATTCAAGGTTATTTTTTCGCTACACTATTCTGTGTCTAAATCAACAATTTAAACACATAATAGTTTTGGGTATGGAATAGCTTGGGTGCACAATATCGATAGTTATTATTGCATAAGTACTTTTAATAAAATCTATAATTATTATTGTTGAATTGAATCAGGCGTTACTTTGCGGATATTCATGATTTAATGGGAATCAAAATGTTACCTAGCTATAATCTGTGGATATACGATGATCCGTAAGGTTTATTCCAGAGAGTGCACAGCCCGCACTACGGCGAGAAATATGGGCCATTCATTTATTACGTAAGACTATTTTCCCTAGCTTTTGACCCCTTCTCCCCCTATTATAATAAAAAATAAGAATCGGCCAAAAGTATCGAGACTCTCTACCGCCCCCTTGTAAGAAAAACTATGACATGGTTGACCTCCTCCCCCCCTAAATCGTCTTACGTAATTAATGAATGGCACCATACAGACCGCAATCAGAACACACCACACGACAACCAGACTCTTACGGCATGACCCAGTAGAGCACACCGCTTACATAAAAGTGAGGCCGAATCCGAACCAAGACACACCACACAAGCAGGTCGCCCGACAATCGACTTTCGTTTCGCTCCGGAGTTGTTGACTCTACGAGCGTCACTTACGAAGTGAAGGTTATAACAAAGTAGCATTTTGATTCCTTGGTATTATTAATTAAATTATAATCGATATATATATTTTTAATTATTCTAAATAAGGGATCATTCATATATTTCGTAAGACTATTTTCGGTAGTTTTTGACACCCTCCCCTTTCATTATAAGAAAAGTAAGTATACGCCAACCCCCTGTTTAATATTTATTACGTAAGAATCTAAAGAAAAAAACTTTGCAGCATTTGTAACCTTACGTAAGGACTATCGAGACTCCCTCCCCCTAAGAAAAAATAAGACATGGTCGACCCCCCTCCCCCCTAAATCGTCTTACGTATTTAATGAATGGCCCCTAAGTTACATAATTTTTATATTTTTAGATTATAGATTTTTAACAGGAATATTTTCTATATTTGTTTACATTGTTATATAAAACATAGGCATTCATTACCATAAACAGTAAAATTTAGTAAAAAAAATGCCAAAAATAGCAAGCAGATTTAGACAGTATTAACTCGGTGTATTTGAGAGCTAAAGTGACGTCATGATCTATAATAATAATCAGCAATGTCGAAGTATGTTCTGCAGGATACAAAAATATGACCACGCCGATTGTTGCCAAAAAATACATTACATACATACTTGATTAGTTTGTGATGGATTATATTGCGATATCGGTTTTATGTGTACCTTTGTTTTAGATGGTTAACTGGAGCTTGGTGGGAGCTATAGTATTACCAAACGTTGGGGCCTGGACAGCAGCCATAACTACATCTCTAGACATTTCAGGTGTAGACTGGTTCGAGAGTATTAAGAAACCAAAATGGAGTCCATCTGACTGGGTGATTGGAACGATGTGGACGGGACTATATTCGAGCATGGGTTATGCTTCCTATTTGGTGTATAAAGATTGTGGTGGATTCACAGGTACATCTACGGTAATGATCAGGGATAGATTGTAAGTTTTTAGGGCCTTGCATGAACTGCAGTTGGTACGGAAGCCAGTGACAGATTTTCATGGCCAAGTGAGTTCGACTTCGACTCCGTTCATTCACTTATGAAACCCCTGTTTGTAAAAAGCTATTTAAAGTTATTTTTATACACAGTCACCATGACTGTGTATAAAAAAATCAAAATGTTCAAGCAGCCACGTTATGGTCAGCTGATTTTATTTTTCCGTTAATATACTAGGTAAACTATAATCAGACAAATTTTCAAAAGGGAAGAAATGACTTGATGAAAAAAATTTTTTTTGTAACGTAACGTGTTACGGCGCCACTACGTCTGGCTTCCCTTTCCCTCACGCATACGGCAGCAGTAGGCAGGCTGTTCCTCTCTCACTTTAACCCACAGCGCTAGCCGTATTTCGGACAGACGCTTCCCCTTCTCTCTACTCAGTGTACAATTTCAATATTAAATAGTTCAACTTAGATTAGTTGAAGTTATCACTTCTGTCGAGCGTCCCGAGACGCACACGTTTCTA
Source organism: Limenitis camilla (assembly GCA_905147385.1). Taxonomy (NCBI): domain Eukaryota; kingdom Metazoa; phylum Arthropoda; class Insecta; order Lepidoptera; family Nymphalidae; genus Limenitis; species Limenitis camilla. The sequence goes on from LR990248.1 coordinate 10,914,461, forward strand.
CATGTTTGGAAGGCTGCCACCCCTGGGAGAGCACCCACGGAATAGCAGCTGCGGTCACGAGTAATCATAATACATATTCCTTATGTATATGAATTTTTACTCGAGAGATTGACCGAATTTAAATCTGTCTCCCGTACCATGTAAAGTGAACTGGTGTGTTCTGGCTGCGGTTATTACTTCTTGCCTTTGTGTGGGATTTGCACAATATATAGCAAGGTAAACTTTTTATTCCTTTTAAATCATATATTTCCGCAGAAATATTTGATTCAATTAAATACAGAAATTCTTTTCAATTTGGGTGTGGCAGTTATTGCAGTCTGTTCCCTGGATCTAGAATTTTTCAGATTTTTCATGTTAACTAGTGATTTGACCTATTTCTTCTAATTTCAGAAGATGCAGTTGTACCTCTAACATTGTACGGGGGTCAATTAGTAATAAACTGGATGTGGACAACAGTATTATTTAAATATCAAAAGATTAGTTTGGTAAATACTTAAAATTTTATTTTACTCCATTTTTCTATTTGCACTCTTTCTTTAGTCACGAAAAGTTACTATTTTTTTACTATTATGTGATATCAAAGTAATTATGAATTTACCGAGCTGTAGCGTGTTTTTTCAGGCTTTTTATCAGTCATTAGCAATAAACACAGCGGCCACAGCATGCACAATTAGCTTCTACAGTATTAACAAGAACACGTTATATTTTATGGCGCCATATTTAGGTTGGCTCAGCTTTGCTACTTTTCTTAATTATACTTATTGGAAATTAAACTGTTCTGATAAGAAGGAATAAGAATGTACGTTGAAAACGGAACCATACGGAAAACACACAGACACTGGAATAACACAAATGAAAAAGGAATCCATTAAACTCATGGCAACAACAATTTACGGTCTTCACACTATATTAGAATAAAAGTTTCTAATTTAGATAAGTATTTCAAGAGATTACTTCCTACATTAAACTTCACTACTCTATAATATATATATACTGGTTATATATTTTCACTAGCCGACCCCTGCGACTTCGTACCCGTGATAATGCTCTCCTATTGGTCGTAGCGTGATGATATATAGCCAGTAGTTCCTGAGATTAGCGCGTTCAAATAATAAATTAATAATATTACTGATCTTAATTGTTACTATTTAAGCGTCAGTCGTGATTGAAGCGTTGGATTCAAGATTGATCGGTCGTGGGTTCCAATTCAACTCATTGGACTGCTGACGTGAACCCACTCCAAACACAAGCATTTTAGCTAGTTGAAGGATTTAATGAATACTAGTAGTTGTGATCCATACTACTAGTATTATTAAAAAAAATATATAATCATAGACTGGGTCAAAAAGTAACCGATATGTATAGTTTATATTACAGATACTAGAAATTGTAATTGAATATTCTCATATTTTATCGACACTTATTAAAAAATATCGATATGAGATATATCTATCGATAATTTTATTTCATTACTTACATTCCATATTTCATTACTTACGTTTCTAGTCTAGAGTCGTATTTTTCTTTTCCTCTGTCACGTATTTGAATGAAATGGTTCAACGTGCATCTAATTTATTGAAAGATTTTATTTTTTAAAACAATTAATAAATACATATTTGTTTTATTATTTACTAGCTGACCTGACAAAGGTTGTCCTGTCGTAAGAATATTGAATAAGAATTGGCTGTCAAAAGCTTACATTACAAAAGTTAATATGGTCGTTAAGTTTTCTTAAATTTTCTAATTATCCGCCCAACTTTTTAAATTTTTTCTTAGATAAGAACCTTCTCCTGACAATAAAAAACACAACATAAAAAGAATTAGCGGAATCGGTCCAGCCGTTTACGCGTGATGCCGTGACCAAGGGAAATAGTTATTCATTTTTATACATAATATATTTTTTAAATATTTTCTACGATAAAAATGGTATTACACATCACTACGGTTTTGATGATGGTATCATTATTTTGTTATTTAACTAATGTCAAAAAGCGCGGGAGTATCCAAGTAAAATAAATTGTTTTGTGTGGTTTGGATGGAGTTCAGTGGGAGTGGAAGAATGAAATAAGATGAAGAGCGGGAGGCCGTGTCCTCGGGGGATGTTATTGGAGGGTCCGCCATGTTCGGATATTCCCGCGCTTTTGACTTATCAATACAAGGATATTTACTTCCAACTACAAGGATTTAAAAATAAAATGAATAAAGAATTAACCTAGAATTACCTTTGCGTTGAGAAAAAAAATTGACTAATATCAATCCTCCTGTCATTGTACTTCTATATATTGGTGATTTATAAATGAATAAATAATCACAAAAAACCTATTTTTATTTTGTATACTTTTTACATATGTATGAGTAATTACATAATTATTTATATCTACTGCTTTAAATCCTTTATAAAAGATTCTGATTATTGCCAACATTAACACACCCAATATCCTAATAACAATTATATCATCCAAACGGACCATATAATGTTGTACTGAATTTCATAATACTCTCAAAGTGTTTTTTCGATTCCTTCTGCGCAAGGTTACTCAACAGACAGCCACATTCTTACTGCTCGATGCGCGGCGCGTGATATCTGTATGAATTTCAAAAAAAGAACACTCATTTACGCGCGCTTTACTATCTAGAACGTCGTGCGCCGTAATAAAATTATTCGAATTCCCGCCATTTTTCCTTGAATCTTTTGTTGTTTTGTTTACAAAATGAGGGATTACAAACATTAAAGAACATATTGAAGTGAATTTTAATAATAGCACTATACAACATGTTCGTTACAACTACAATAAATGATTGTTTCATCAATACTCAGTGTATTTGTATATACTCAATAATGGATGATGTTAGGTTAGTAGGAGTGGCTGTTTTGCTGTTGATAATAAGTTAACTGTTTCAGAATCTTTTAAAGAGGATTCATATTTTGTGTAGATAAAGTCTTGTATGTAACTATTGATAATTAGGTATTAAACAATTGAATGTATAATGTTATTTCATTCGTTTCATCTTATTCAACTCCCCTTGTTGTATTGAAGCGTCTTTGTAGATCTGTTTCACCTTTTCTTTCCTTATGTTGTCACTGGAAAAAATACATTTTTGTAGAATTTCCAGAATTAAATACAATCTAATAATGTTGCCAGTATTAATTACCTATTAAAACTGAACTATTGATATTCTATTAAAACTGAACTGCAACCTAGTGTAGATAGCACTACAAAACATGACAATGTTGCCAGTACAACCAAAGAATAATGCTGTACATAAAATTTTTTTTGTTCAAGTATTGATTTTAGTTTATTAATGTTGCCAGGTCAAATTAAGTTTAAAAAAGATTTTAAGCTAATATAGAGCAACATCTAATCAAATATTCTGTCATGAGTTACTTTTGTAATCAATGCATTCAGGTCGTAATTCATTATTAGTGTTCAGATTAATATTTACCTTTGAATCTTCTGTCGTATCTTAACGGAGGCGATGTAAGCTTTGTCCCGTCTGATCTCCCTGAGGGCTCCCTTCATCTCCTTCTTATACTTGCTTTGTAACTTCGCCTTTTCTGTATTTTCTTTAGATAATTTGTAACTCCTGCCAGTGAACCTGTAACATTACATTTATGCTCACCCTACATTTTTCTGCTTTAGGGAGCATTCAAGTATTCTTGTAAAACGTTACGATACGTTACAAGGGCGGGAGGGGGATTATTTAAACAACGCATTACGTAACATTTTATTTATTTAAAAAAAACTAGGGAATTAGAACCTTCCAAATCGGCAACCCTTTTCGTTTATGTTTTACGGGGAATCCCACGATTGTATTGTACTTTTGTTTTCTAAGTTGGTAACCCTTTCGTTTGTTACGGGGAATCCCTCACGATATTCTTCACGATATTAACTTTATTATAATATTTTTTTATGAATTACTCATTTTTATTGCGTTGCGTAAAAAACAGTAAAAACAAAAATAAAGTCATAAAGACGATCTTAGGGGCCATCCATAAATTACGTCACACTATAAACGGGAGGGAGGAGGTTGACGAAGTGTGATAAAAGTTTGGAAAGTGTGCTAAATATCGTAATGTAACATTTAAAAAATTAAAAAAAATAATATTAGAAACAGAAACTTAAAAAATTAACGAAATGTCTAATGTTTTTTAATATGTTTGATTCGTTAAAAAATAATTAAAATTTACTTGAATAATTATTTCAGCATTTTGTTTTACTTTAATAATTTCTAAATATCAAATTATAATATGTGACAAGGAATCAAAAAATCTTTCATTCATTTGTAATTCTTATTAGCGAGATAAATTTATAGCATCATATAAATAATACTTTGTATATTTGTATATACAAGTATAGCCCTACAAACTTATCTAGTCCCGTGAGAGACTCGCTGTTATCACATTTAGTGTTGCCAGTAAAAATAAATTTTTCAATCAAATGGGTAATAATAATAATATTCAGCGCCGTCAACTCCCAAACTAAGCAGAGCTTATATTATGGGTGCTAGACAATAGATATCATACTTATATATTATGTACGATTAATACAAGCAGATTGATATTTCAAAATGGCGTCGTAAATTCGTTAGAACCTTTTTTAGCCACCGGGTCAGATAAGTTGGTAGCACTATAAGTAAGGATAGTTTCAATTTACTTACACATCTTGAACATCCGGTTCGTACATCCTCAACGCCTTCGGTCTCACTTTCTCCCGAGCCATCTGTGTGTATGTCTTCACCTCCAACGTCTGTTTAATATACAGCAACACCTCCGAAACTTTCTTCACCACTTTCTTCGGATATAAATCCAAATCAACCCTCCCCAATAACTGTATATGCGATTCAAAAATGGCCTCCAACGATTCTAGTTCAATGTAATTGTCAAAAAATTCTTTTAACATCACAGTAGCAGTAAATAAACAACGTATTTTGAAATCATCACTTATTTCTGTATTCACTAAATCCTTTGTCGCCATCTTGTTTTCAACAGCCATCTTGCTACAGTCCGATTCCAAATTTAAAATTTTGACGTCTCTATGTAAACGGAATGGCGGGACTACTTGCACTGGGTTTAGTATCGACGTATTCGCGCACAGATAAAAAATACCTCTTAAAAAGTTTAACGCAGACGGCACATAGCGTTTAGATAGAAAAGTATATTCTAGAATTAATGACGTAATAAAAAAACCTCTAGAAACTGAATATGCATCTCTAAACCGCGATAAAGTTAATATTTCTGTCATGAAAAACAAAGATGGCGTCGTAACTGGATGCCGGAAATCGGATGTCGGATACAAAATGGAAACTAACTTGAAAAATATTAACGTATTCAAATCAGGTACTTTTTTAGGGTTCCGCATGAACTTATCGTGTTTCTCCTTTAATAGTTCGACTAAAAATTTCTTTGTCGATACTTTATTTAAGTGTATTAGGTCGTAGAAAAATGGTACTAATTTGTTGAATATTAAGAATGATTTTAGTATATCTTCTTCGGATAAATTTGAGAAAACATCGTGTATGTATTGTAGTAGGTGAGCAAACAATCTGCTTAATAATTCTTTGTTATTTTCAGACAGACTTGGATCATAGCTTTTAATTAGCTTTTCTAGAGCCATCGCTTGTTGTGTCGGGGATTTCCCTGTTAATAGTTCCTGTAAAGAATCAATTATTAAGAATGTTGATGAGCATTAAATTATTTACTTCTGTACGGTGTAATACCTTTGCTTTTTCCATTAATGAATAAAAACAGAGAAAAAAATAAAAACTGTCGATCCTAAATATCAAATGTTGATTTTCAAATATAGAGATCGATTAGGATCGCAATACCAATGTATAAATCAATTTTAGAATTCATAACATCGATTTTTCAATTAGTTATTTAATAATGAAAACTGTTCGGTACGGTGTAACACTTTTCCATTATAAAATAAAAACAGAAAAAAAATAAAAACTGTCGATCCTAAATATCGAATGTTGATTTTCAAAGATAGAGATCGATTAGGATCGCAATATCAATGTATAAATCGATTTTAGAATTCATGAAATCGATTTTTCAATTAGTTATTTAATAATGAAAACTGTTCGGTACGGTGTAACACTTTTCCATTATAAAATAAAAACAGAAAAAAAATAAAAACTGTCGATCCTAAATATCGAATGTTGATTTTCAAAGATAGAGATCGATTAGGATCGCAATATCAATGTATAAATCGATTTTAGAATTCATGAAATCGATTTTTCAATTAGTTATTTAATAATGAAAACTGTTCTGTACGGTGTAACACTTTTGCCTTTTCCATTATGGAATAAAAACAGAGAATAAAATAAAAACTGTCATTCCTAAATATCGAATGTTGATTTTCAAAGATAGAGATCGATAAGGAACGCAGTATTAATAATTAAATCGATTTTAGAATTCATAAGTTCGATTTTTTCAAGTAGTTTTTTAATAATAAAACTTCTGTACGGTGTAATACCTTTGCCTTCTCCATTAAGGCATAAAAACGAAGAAAAAAAACTGTCTTTCCTAAATATCGAATGTTGATTTTCAAAGGTATAGATCGAGTAGAATATCAATGTATAAATCGATTTTAGAATACATACGTTCGATTTTTTAATTAGTTAATCATTTTAATTCAATTAAATATGTGTGTTTGCTATCTGTGAAATAAAATAGAGACTAACCTTCAAATTATCGCCTTCTTCAGATTTTAAATCAAAAAAAGTACCGATAGTGTCACTACAATCTTCAATATCTGCATCTGATTCCTCAGATTCTTCAAGATCTTTAAAATTGTTTTCATTTATTTTATCATCATCATCTGAATTATCTTCTTCATCTTTTGCATCCTCTTTCTCATCATCCAAATTCTCTTGTTCTTCATCTGAACTATCTTCATCATCAGATTCATTTTGAGATATCACATTAGAGTTAATTCTTTCAATTGGAACTTTCTGTTTCTTTTTATCATTAATAATTTCATCAGTATCATTTTTTCTTTTTAGATTGTTACTTTTATCACGATTATTGCTTTCAAGGCTTTTGTCACCATCATCATCAGTTTCATCTAATTCAACTTTGTCAGTATTATCTTCTATTTTAATTTTTTTAACTTTGTTGTTACTACTTTTCTTTTCAATATTTTTAGTTACCATTTTAATACTGTCATTATTCTTTACCTGTTCTTCGGTTTCCTCACCAGATTCACTATCAGTACTGTCATTTTTATTAACACCATCATTATCCTTTTCCAGTTCTTCAGTTTCCTCTTCTGATCCATCAGAACTTTCGTCTACGTCTCCATTGACTTTATTACTTTTACCAGATTCGGTTACTTCATTTTCTTCATCACTTTCATCAGATTCATCGCTTCCTTCTTCACTAGATGTATCTGATACACCATCTTCAAACCTCTTTTTTGCATTTGGGACTGTAATTGTAATGTAATGTAATAAATGCTTTATTGCACACCAATGAGAGAATTTTACAATGAATACTTAAAATTACTATAAGACTAATCAGAATGTACAGGCGGCCTTATCACTGAGAGTGATCTCTTACAGGCAACCTTGTCGTGAGAAGTAAACGAGTATATAAAATGTAGTGCATAACAGCTAGCGATTTTATCATTTACTACATCTACACAAATATAAAATAATAAATATAAATTATCTACATAATACCTATAACAGATGGTATAATATACATATATAAGAATAAAAAAAAATAAAGTTTCAAACGATGATTAAATGACTGTCCATACAGAATGAAAAGGGGGGTACTTTAATTTATTATGACTCTGTGAGCGGAGCTGCAGGTTGGTGGGAGCATTACTAGCTAGGTACGTGAACCGATCTCTAAGAAGGACAGGAGAGTTCGGCTGGGAGAGTAAAGTGTATAAGGAAAGTGCATGGAGAAAGCGTCTGTGTCAAATTGAAACCCACTTCAGTTGAGAACGGTACTCAGAAATCATATTGTAATTGTATTTATGGACTTTATGAATACTTTGGTGTGGATACAATTTACAAATCATATTCTTATTAAAGGTAATACAATACATATATATTATTCTATCTCTTGTTCTCTTCACTTCATTTGATCTGGATTGATGTCAGTAGTTTTGGAATCTTATAGTTTTTTTTAGATAAGATACTAAGTATAAACAGTATATAAAAGTTTATAAAAGTTTTACCTGAATAATCCTTAAGCACATGTTCAGGTACTAAAGGTTTTCCATCTTTGTCATAAGCTAACATGAAATCCTGCTCGTTGTCTAACTCAAAATTGTCATCCAGATCATCTGCTGATCTAAAAATAATATTCTTTTAAGGTCTTCCGCTTATTATTAGTAATTTTAAAATGACTATATGTGGGTAATTATATATCATATAAACCAATGTGTGCAATGATATCAAGCTTATAACTATGATGAAAGGGTATAAAGAATATATGCCCTTGGGCCTTTTTCTACTCTTACTGAGGGGTTCATTTAGGTTATGAATAAAAATAATTTTGAAAATTTTCTGCAATTTATATCAACAAGTTTTCTAGTTTTTCAAACAAAATTTTTTTTGATTTAATTTTTTTTCATAGTAGAATTCAAAATTCCAAAATAGTAATTTTTTTCCCAATTCTTTAAAGACGTAAAATTTTTTTTTAGTTATGATTCTTTAAAGAAAAGGAGATTTTTGACGAAAGAAATAATATTTTATTCTTTTTTTAAATACGTTTATGAAAAGTGTCTCCGAATTTTATCAAAAAATGTCTCATTCCTCTCCATACTCAGGAAGTTTTTTGAATAGATTGATATAAATGGCAGAAAATTTGTCAGAATTCTTTTTATTCATAACCTAAATTAACCCCTAAGTAGGAATAGAAAAGGGGCAAATATCCCACAGAAACCTAGCAATACCCTTTAGAGAAAATCTATTTTTTATCATAAAATGGAATTCATAAAATTTTTTACTATTTTTCCTTATGTATATAGTTTAAACTAATCTGAAATTGATATCTATTTTTTTTTTCAAATGACTTTTTCATATTTAAGAACAATAACATTGACTTCAATGTCTTACTTGGGAGGTCCAAGTTCGATCCCCCACACACTCACACATCTCTGACTTTTCTGAGTAATGTGTGTTTTAAACAATTAAATATCACTTGCTTCAACAGTGAAGGAAAACATCGTGAGGAAACTTCCTGAGAGTTCCCTAAAGGTCTCAAAGGTGTGTGAAGTCTGCCAACCCGCACTCTGGGCCAGCGTGGTGGACTATGGTCTATCCCCCTCCTCATTATGAGGAGAAGACCCGGCTCAGCAGTAGGTCGTTGACGGGACGTGAAGAACAATAACATTTAGTACTCACCGATGTTTACTGGTAGGTTTCACAGTTTTAGGTGCATTCATTTCTTCCTCTGACAACATTCTCTGTTCTCTTTGCCTTTCTAACTCTTCAATTTTTTTTCTTTCTTCCTCTTCTTGCTTCTCTTTACTTTTTAAACCATCTGATGGCTAAAAATATATAAAACATATTTAATTAAGATAAAAGGACATTTATATCAAAATAATAAAGCAATAAAACACTTTTATGGCAGTTAAGGGGCAAGCGAGCAGACGGTCCACCTGATGGTAAGTGGCCACCGTCGTCCATGGACATTGGCAATACTAGAGAATGTCTCTTGTATTGCCGATGCGTTCTCGAAGATACAGTGAGGAATGGGAATAAAGAGAGAAGATTGGCACGGTTTCAGCAGACCCCAAAGATAATAGGATGAGAGAGAGAGTGTAGGTCTAACCTACATGCGGCTCGACCCGAATGCGTCTATGACACTTGGCGGTCGGATTCGCATGCTGGTGGTCGAGAGGTAGTCGAGGAACAGATCCCCTACCACCAATTGTTGCTAGGTTACTTGGCTATTACAAGATGCTCTACCAGGGGCAGAGAGAAATTTTATTCTAACCCATCCCCTCAGGGATAAAAAAACATTGTGAATTAAATATTAAAATAATATTTATAGTTTTTTCTTTTAATGTTTGAAAATTTAATTCTCTTCCCTTTAATAACTTATGTGAATGGAATAAGTTGTTTAAAATTTTAAAAATCATTATTCAGTCTTATCAAATATCTTTTGTGAACAGACATTCAACTAAACTAATTATTTTAAACCAAAACTTACCGTTCCCCTCTTCTCAAACTTCAACTCCCTCATCATTCTATCATAATCCAACCCCTTCTCTGCCTGATTCAACAACTTGTCTATAACCGACTCTTGTTTATGTTTAAACACAACGGGCTGTAGATCCTTCCATTCACTATCTAACTTCTCAGTCAAATCTAACGTTTGTTCTTTCTCCTTTTGCTTTTCCGCTTTACGTTTCTTAGATTCAGCAATAAGTTGCTCTATTAAGTCTTTGTGGGATTTCGCTCCATCAGCTGATTCTTTGGTTAGGACTCCACCACCAAAATGACCGTCGGATACAAATTCATCTGAAATTTTAAAAACATTTGGGTTTAGAATGAATAAAGTATACTGGCCAGCAGCTATCTGTACACTGCATACCTGTAATCCAGTCAAATTAGACCAAAAAATAAGAGTGAAGACCGGACTACTATATGTGCCTTTAGTTCACAATTTTGACAAATAACAAACCAAAACAATTGAGTATGATACTTCCAACTCCTTCTGGGAATAATATTTATGATTAAAATTCAAACAACCTAACAAAAATGTTTCTAATTTTTTCCTAATAAAGCTATAGAAGTTCAATAATACTTTATAAAACATTTTCTATTGTGTTCAGCTTTTTTATTTAACTTCCTCATGTTTCAAATAATTTTCGGTGTTTATGGTCACAATTGTGAAAACCTAAGAAATCATAATGCTGAAGCTATGTAAAAAAAATCTAAGGTTTTAAATTGCCGATCAATACATTGATGGGCAATTTAAATTTAAATAAAAATAAATCAATGTAACTTACCACCTAATCCACCAAAGCCTTTTCCATCATCTTCATCATCAGAAGACCTTGGGTCATCAAACTTTTCTATTTGTTCTAACGACTGCCCTCTACACACAAAATAAAATAGTTTAAATAATTTAACAGAATGCATTTCACAATTTAGTAACACCATACAAAGATAAAGCTTAAATTACTTGTGTGTCAATATTTCTTCATCAGCTAAATTGTAAATATTCTTTTTACTGTGCTGCTTAGCTCTCTCGGCTGCAAATCTAGCAATCATACGATCTTCTGCAGATAACTGATTATTTTTCTCTCCAATACGCCGATCAATAAAGGAATTAGTCTTGTTCATGAGTTTCATTTCAGTACCTAAAGTCTCTTTCCTCTAAATAAAACATTGAAATCATAATTAATTAACATATTAAAAATATTCATATATTTCAAAAATACACTTTCGTTTTTTCTTTCAGTTATAGGTGTACACCTAAAAAATGAAAAAACCTACTACTTTTTCGGGTTTGTATGAGTTAATGTAATATAATATACAAAATGAATAGTAGAATAATGTACAAAATGAATTCTGCGTACAATTGAACTTTTTAGTATAAAACATAAAACTTTGACTATTTTAGGAGATTGCATTTAGATTGTTGCTTGACATGGAAACAGCACTTCTAGGTCAAAAGAGTTCACCTCAATTAGATACTGAAATCTACTCTGGGTGTTGGCATGGAATGTCACCAAGTCTTAGCTACATCAACACCTGAAAGTCAGTAGTAGTGAAGGAGGAAAATTAAATCACCAAATGACCAACAGCTGGCTATCGACAAATTTACCATACAGCTCAAATAATTTCATTTATTGGAGATAGGAAATCGTCAGTAGTGCAAGGCTACCAAATATGAGTAGACGCTCTCCATACCCAACATGAGTGGAGAGCACACTCGATAAAGAACATCGCATCTGCTTATAGACCTAGGAATTATTGCCGATCATAACACAGAAATGAAAAAAATGTAGATATTGATTTAAACTATTAAAATTTATATTAATTTATGTTTAAGAGTTGATCAAAATTACTGCACATTTGTCAAGTAACTATAATTATGTGTTAATTTTACCACAGTATTTTGTAAAGCGTGAAAAACGTAGATTTTTATGACTTGTTTACATTTTGTCTCACACAAAGCTGAATATAAAGGTATCGATTATTTTACATGTGTACAAAACATTTGATGGTCAAAGTTAATTTAACGAATATCTTTCGATATCACAGCTACCTTTTGTATAGCCTTAGCACGCGAGACACCTGGCAATCCCCGATCATGTTTGGATTTCTTCCCTAAAACTTTGATCTTCTCTTTATTTATATGTACTTCGAAAGGGTTCAACTTTTTCTTATTTGCCTCCGCTTTTCTCTTATTATGAACTCTATCAGCTAATCCTGCGTTTCTCTTGTTCTTAACTTTAGCCATTATAATACAATTTACGAACAATTTCTAATAATAAATGTTAAATTAATATAATTTGTAGGTTATCCGATCGTCAACAAATCAAATACACATGGTTTTGACAACTTTTTGTTATTGCTGCGATCACAAAACATATACAGACTAAAAATATTTAGTAAGTTTATATATTATTAATTATACGTGTTTTTTTATAGGATAGCTTACGTTATACTTTAAAAAAATATATTTAGACCTTGATGAATTAAGGAACTAAAAATGTTAGGAAAAGTAAACAATACGAGCACTTAAAATATTATCACTGTATAAATAAGTTGTTTGTTAATATATGTCGTGACCTTTAAGTAATAGAAATACATGAAATAAACGTAGATAGTACTTATAATAAATAAATGTTTTAATTTTACACGTAGATTACATTAAAGTAACGTCAATGATTGATCTGCAAACTGTTCACTACTCAACTACATGGCACCCCATAGGGGGCAAGAGGAAAGGGAAGAATCTGTATCATCTAAATCTTTTTTTTGAATTTTAACAGGGATTCTATTATTAATTATGTTTATGATAAAATATGTCAATAATTTCTTTCAACTGGATATCATTTTTTTAATATCAAAAACTGTAAACAAGTTAATATTCAAATCATTACGGATTTATAATCTTTAATATTTTTTGGGTCAGAAAGTTTAATGAACGCAGCCATAATTATGTATTGTTTCTTATTGGTTGATAATCTTGACCCGAAGCTATCCGAGCGGCTATTCGTTAGATTTCGTGTGGACGCCGTGTAGCATCTAGCGCGTAGGTATATAATTGTGTGGCTTTTCTCCTTGTGTCGGTGGCGGAATCTACTTGTTCTAAGAAAATGGCAGATATTACTGAAGAAGAACTTGAAAAGGAAATCGGAAGTAAGTTATTTATCGAATTTATAACATAATACTATTTTTTCATCACTCTATTTTATTTTTCAAGCTAATTCCAGCAAAAAGTATACGCGATACTTATCTGCCCGGGGGTCACAATGGCTACCTATAAAATGGAACTTTGTATTTTCGTATCTTGGAATTGAAATATCTCTGATAGTAGGATTACTTTAAGAAAATGTTTCAAGTGAAAGTTGTTTGGTAATATGTTGCGGATCGTCTGGCATATAAGCCTTCTTTTTATGCGTCCTATTTAGGTCTGCCCACTGGTGGTTTATTTTTATGCAACGCGTAACTTCCAACATCGATGCTACACGTATGGTACGCTATAATGGCTTGATCTAAATTATGTTTAAAATTCAGAAACGACGCGCACCTACAATCAGAACAGGTTTTATCTGAAACATTTTGTTTGATAAAGTATGTAAGGTTAAATCTTAAGTATTTTGTGATTGTTTTGTCAATTTACTAAGGACGCCATGTTGCGCGGCCTCGTTCAGAAACGCCATATAAATAAACTACCGCGGCGCATTAAGTCTTTGTTTGTATTTATAGTTTACAATTCGTATTAGATATTTAATATTGGTTATTGTCTAATAAATGAATTAATATTTTGACCTACTAATACATAGCAAATAATGTTATGATAATGAAAATCAATACCTACTCATATAGAAAACGAAGATGGCGGATTTAATGGTTTCCCGCCATTTGTGTGTGTGTTTTATAAACATCATATACTCGAAATTTTAGTTTTTAACTTTTCACCTTATATATTTTTAAATGTTAAATTGTATTTTTTTTAAATTGATCCTATAGAAAAAGTCCTAATTATTATTTAAAATTATAAAACCACAGATAAATAAGTAGACTTGTAAAAAGATCCAAAGATTATGAAAATATTATTATAATCATTGATATTTTTATTTGAGATTTATTTATGTTTATTTTCAAATATATTTGAAAACATGTAACTTATTTTTTTTAAGGAGCTTATATTTTTTTTTATATATATTTATATTCTTGTTCATTTCTATAAAAAACTAATAAACTATTTTTTTTCAAGAAATCCTTAAAAATGCAAACCTGGCAAAGACTTCAACCAAAAAGGTCATCCAGAAATTGGAGAAAGTGTTTGACACTGACTTGACTGAGAAGAAGAAGGTTATTGACCAACTTGTGATGGACTATGTAAACGGCAAGGCTTCTGATGATGAGGAGGAAGATGATGAAGAGGAGGAGGAGGTATACAATTACTTTAATTACATACAATAATAAGAATTAGTAATTTTGAATTCAAGGGTAATTTCGGCAGCTGGAAAGTATAAAAAATTGTGCAAACAAATAATGTTTTTTTTTCCTAGGAGGAAGAGAAGAAACCCCCAAAGAGATCAGCCCCTGCTGCTAAGACAGCAGCCAAAAAAAAGAAGGAGAGTTCTGATGAAGATGAGGAAGATGGCTCGAACGATAGCGAATCTGAGGTTTGTTATAACATTTAATAACAATTTTATTACTATAAAAACTTATTATCTCATATTTATTGTATGTAATATTTTCTACAGGAAGAGCGCAAGAAACCTGCTGCCAAGAAGGGGAAGAAGAAGAAGGGTTCTGAAGATTCCGACAGTGACTGGGGAAAGAAGAAAGAAAAGGCGCCTAAAGCTAAAAAGGTAATTATTTAATATTCTTAAAAAGAGCATAAATCGTAGACAGTGATATTATTTAAACCTTCCATAGACCATAGACTATTAGTGGCTCTATCTTTTTAAATAGACGAACTTTTGTCTCTTGATTTTTATCACATTAAAACTCCTAATAAAGTAAGTAAAATATAATGTAATAATATTCTGCTGTTGAGTAAAATTGGGAAATTCTATTTCATTTATTGGCAACACTGTCCAATGTTCATGTGTAATTAAACAGTAATAATAATCTTTCAGGCTGGTGGTCGAGGTAAAGGTGGTGGCTACACCCGAGCATACAAACTGTCCCCAGCACTAGCAGAACTGATGGGCCAAGACGAGATGCCTCGCCACGAGGTCGTCAAGCGAGTCTGGAACATCATCAAAGAGAAGAACCTCTACGACCCAAACAATAAACAATTCGCGATCTGCGACGACGCCTTATACAAGGTGATCGGTACCAAACGCTTCCGTACCTTTGGTATGATGAAGTATCTCAAAACACATTTCCTTGATGAATAGTTTGGTCTTAACTGCTACTGTATTAATGTTTCTGATAAAATGAGGTTTTAATTTTATCATGATTATTATATATATGTATAATCTGTGGTTGATAATAAACTATAGCATATCCAAATGATTGGAAATAAAATCCATATGGTAAGCAGAGGAATCCCAGTTTATTTATTCAATTTTTTAATCATGGTAATGCAATAAGTACTTTATGGTTCTATTTAGGGTTGCCACCCATCAGAATTTTTCCAGATTTATTCTACTTTAGGTGACATCTGGTCAGATCGTCATACATAGGGTAGATAGGATGGAAAAAACGATTTTTATTACATTTTATTTTCTTTAGTAAATGAAAATGAATAAAATTTTAGAGACCACAGATTATAAAAAATTTCAAATGAATTTAATATTAATATAGTAGCACATCAATATAAGCAATTATATAATTACGATAATAAAATAAGAAACGGTAATATTATTTTAATCGAGATCTTTAGTACATAATTGACATCGCAGCTGTTCCAATATGCATTTCCAATATTTTCTGTGTGTTCAGTAATATAGTATCAAACTATTGACACGTCTACGTAAGTAAAGGTAAGTAAATTGACGTAAGTTCTAGTTATACAAACATCTACTATAAAATTGACATATTTTTAAAATATTTTATTTAGGTATATTAAATAATCGATTTTTTGAACTTAAAAAATCGATTTCTTTGATCTACTAAATCGTACGCCTTAGCTTAAAAACTTGATTTAAAAAAATAAAAATTTTTAGGCGTTATATTAAAACACGGAGAATAAAAATCAAGCTATGAATCGATTAATCGAAATACGATTCTCGATTTATTCTAAAATTCTTGAGTACACTTTTCAATCTAGTAAAGATTAAAAAAAACTTCTTCATTACGTTTACATTGCCAGAATTACTGCACCCTTAAGCGGTATTAAAATCTATATTAAAAAAAAATATTCGCGCCTATTTATAGTTGTATTTCTTTAACGGTATTTTTTTTACTGTCATAACATGTATGTTAACAATATTAATATAGATGTTTGTGTAATTATATTGTATGAATGTGTTGACATTGATTAATATTTAACACTTGACAACAAATGTTCAGATTTTTTTTATATATTATCGCATTCCATTACAGAATCCTTAAGATCTTATTTTGGATTATTTTTCTATTACAATCGAGTGTTAAATATTATGTATATGTTCTATATTGGTATGTGTATCTAGTGAGCTAGACTGAATGGTTGTGTGTCCCAGAGGGATTTATAGGATAATAAAAAACTTACAAATCCAATTTTGTTTTATTTTATGCAAGCGTTCCTACCATACTTACCACAACCTAAATGACTGCAGTAAGCAGTTCCAGTGTTTTGACTGCCACTGATAGCAAATCTAAATATTATGAAAAATGAACATAAACGACTAGCGCCATCTATGATACGCATTGTAAAGATAAGTATAACATGTATAAAACTGTATGGCTAGATATTGTAATCTTTTTAAATCGAATCTAACAGATCAAACTGCTGCAAAAGAGTGCATAATCTGTACAGTAAAAATTGAATAGGTAACTTTATTTAATTACGAGCGGCCAGCCCTAGCTTCGCTGCGGGTAGTTAAAGGAATATTATAATTGATGTCCTTAAATTGTCACTGTAATTGTGTAGCTTTTTTTTTTAAACTATGCCAAACGGTAATACTCACGTATTATTGTGGTAGCTTGATACTACAGTTTCGATCGCATTGGGCGATCTTCAGTGTTCGCCGAGCGGCCACCGCGAGCACGTCCACTGGCTGAAGAAGATCGCCCAATGCGATCGAAACTGTAGTACCAAGTTACCACAATAATACGTGAGTGTTACCGTTTGGTATAGTTTTAAAAAATGACTAATTACCACGTTAGTTTCTATAATAAAATGTGTAGCTTTTTATTATTTGGAGTAAGAGAGGGAGGTAGAAAGGGTGCTAAAAGAGAAAATATAGAAAAAAAGAGAAAAGCGACTGATAATAAAAGAGCGAGAAGAACAGAGCATAGATAAAAATGAAAGATATAGATAAAGGAGAGAGACAGCAAGAGACATATTGAACAGAGATGAAGATAAATATTGAAGAAGAGAGTAGAAAGAGAATTAAAGTATAAAAGAAGAAGAGAGATGGGAAGACTATAGATTTCTCTCAGGGAAAGAATTTTTTAAATCAAATCAGTAGCATTGAAATGCAAATATTCTATTAATTAAAAAATGTATATGGCAACAATCCCTCACCCATGTCACTCAGGAATAGTGTAGTTTTCTATGAGTGAAAGAAATTTTAAAATCGGATCAGTAGTAACGAAACAAAGTAATTAATATTGGCGATAAAGAGAAGATTGTGTTTGCATTCCCGAATTTAAATATTGTTTCTCGAGACAGTAATTATAGTCTGTGGAAAAATCTCTGAATTATGTTACTATCTGTTCCTTAAATATGGCGGTAAAAATTAAATCAATTGCCATAGCAATATTGATATCACATTTTGAACTAATTTACTTTTGATTCATTATAATTTTAATATTTTGTGATTTTATTTCAATATGGCGTGTAACGACAATGTTATTAAGAATATGGCAAATGAAATAACAAGGAATTGCCTAAATCAGAACAATGTAACAGTGGACACAGATTTTGTAATATATTTGATAGATTTGCTTTTGCTTAATCCTAAGTACGGGAGGTTGTTTACGAAGACTATAAATAGGAATAACCTGGAATTTTTTGTTAATGAATGCGTCAATAAGCTGATACGTAAGTAACCATTTATAAGTGTTTTATAAAACATACAAATAAAATCTTTATAAAGTGGTCGCGCCGCTTTAATTATCTATGTATTTGGTTGACGTTCCTAATCCATTAACCTATCCTTCCGGCACAATACGCTAATTAGCGCAGCAGTCGCAAGTGCAAGTGCAACCAGAGAGGACGATGCGTGTGCGCCCGCTCCCGCGCATCTAACACTTGTCGTTGACCGCCGCCATTACCTCTCTGTGCTTGCCGTTCTTCGAGAACATTTCGCTAATGGGATGTTGCCCAATTTCGCTTACACCGCACCGCATATTTAACTATTTGTGTTGATAAGACTTAGTGACATTTGTGATAGTGGAAGAGGAGTTGAAGCAGTGAAGCCGCCATCTTAAAAGGTATTGTGCTTTCTTTTCCTGTATATCCTTCTTTTATTTAGCTGTCTACATTACCCTGTCGTTACTACCTTTGTAGATAGCCCGCTCTGTCAAGTCAACCAAATATTTAGATTTATAAGTAAACTTACAGTCCACTAAAATTTCGATTTTTTGCTTTCGTGTCGTGAACCAGTTGATTCGCGATAATTTCACCGCCGCAGCGCATCCATAAAGCTTTTACGAGTAGGTTTCAGTTATTGTGGATAAAATATCTCTAATATTGTTTGTTCTTTTTTTAAATTATTTACAATCAGCAGATATAAAACCATACTGGAGACTATCAGTACAATCCTCATGTACCTAATTCTTCTTTAAATAATTTTTTTTTCAGGTAACGAAACATCAATAAATACACTTAAAATGCAATTTACAATGCAAACCAACTACGATAAGCTACAGAATCTGGTAGACAAGCATTTAGATTCAATAGATCAATGTCTCCGACCCCTCATCAATGAGATACTGGAAGAAGACCCTGAATTAGATGATGATGCGGCATTTAAGAAGCTATTTAGAAAGATTTCTATTTATATTATTTTATCTAGTGGACTCGGGAATCCTGGATCTATTGTAGTAAGTCTACGTATCATAAATAAAGAAATGTAAATTGGTAATTGATTTAAGTGGTCCTTCGAGCCGGATCAAAACATATATCGAAACTTACCTTTACTTTTATACTACCTGAATTATTATTTCCGATGATTATTAGAAACTTTTGAAGTTTTATTAATTTGCAATGCAAGATAGTCAAGTAAGGTGTTTTAACCACGTGTCAATAAAAGAATGTAGCACACATCGAGGTTTTATTCGAAAATGTCGGAATTTCGAACATCGGCGATACATCGCTTTTTATGACCATTATCATAGTTCTATTATTGCATTGTATATTACCTTAGGGAACGCACCCATACTGCGTAACCCATTTTTTACAATCTTTATGCCCCTTCCTCCCCCTTACGTGACTACATTTATGCCAAAGAAAACTACACTGCACTGCAAACTGTTACTTCTCAATCAAGTAACGTCCCTTCGTATGTACTTCAGTGTTGCCATATTTGAATATAGCACAAGATTTCTTTAGAAGATATTGGTGCTAATTCTGTTGTCACTTCTCTAAACTAAAATTCTCTAATTTTAGACTTAGCGAGTCTTTAGTGAGTGTCTATTCAGAAAATTCTCTAAAATGACATTTGTCAACTAAAATCGAGTTTGACATTACTAAAGTATTCAATTTAGCTTTAGAGAGTTAAATGCTATTCTGTGTGCGTCAACTATCACTAAAATTTAGTAACTTCACCTAAAATTAGAGATATCCTCAACAGGTCATCTCTAAATTTAAAGAGCACTTAAATTCACATTTTTGATGCAATAAATATTTATTATATTAGTGATATCCTTTAAAAAATTGTTTTAAAATGGAAGACTGCGTTATTGCAACTATTTTTGACTCGACAGAACGGTAAGTATAGTTTTCAATCGATTCTAAATTACGCTTTTATTTATAACTGCACCAGTAATCTCGTTTAATTATTTTGTTTTACAGAAATTAAATGGTTACGGAATATAAGAGATACGTCTAACCCATTATAAACCCCCGAAGATAAATTTATTAAAATATTTAGATTAAACAAATTAGGAGCCTGAACTTCTGATTAATTCGTTGGTGGATAATCGCTTAAACGAAGGACGCATCTCTAAGCTTATCAAGGTGTGTTATTTAAAATTTTTAGCAACTAACAACTAACAGAGGGAAAAAAGAATCTAGTTTGCCGACGATACCGCTCTTCTGTTCTGCGGAGATTCAAGGAAAGAGGTTTATCATGACTTTAGAAGGTTTTAACTAAGTTGTGAGATGGCTCGATAACAGTCATTTACTAAAACTAAATATCTGACCTTCTCATGTTAATGATGAATTGGATACAATTTTCCCACTTAGTTTGATAAAACATACTTTTTCTTTGCCTCATGACCATAACATTGTCCTTGCCCAGAATTACAATGCATTAATGAAATAAAATATTTAGTTTTTATTGATATAATCAAATCAATTTTAAGCCACATTTAAAACAATGGTAATGATGATGTAATTAAAACTGTATATTATGCTATGTGCCAATCACAACTTACTGAAATACATCCTGGGGTGATGCACCAAAATCAGCATTAATCATGTTCGCAAGGGTGTAGTAGACAGTACAAAAGTAGCTTATTCTTTACCTATTTCTTTTCCAATATCATAATTATACAAAAAGACCAAAGTATTAACTGCTCAACAATTATTTGTACCTACTCTGTACAATACTTAAAAAACCGTTCTCCGTATACTCTAAAATTATTTAATACAAAATTTTCCCAGACTCTTCTGTTTTATATGTAATATTCTCTACATGACTATTAATAAGGCCATCTCTATATACTCTCTTCCCAAATTTACATTAAGATAATGTTACCTTTCTGACCTTGACTATAGAAAAACAGAGGAATTAATTCTTCCTCCAGAGTAACCTAATACACACAATAAAGAATAAAATAATATTACTGATAACTAATACACACAACTTCATCTAGCATTTAATTATTTGTTATTTTTAAAACATTGTTATAAGTCTTTCCTTAAATTATGCTTTATTTATTCGAGTATTGAATTTTTCAACTAGTTTAAGGGGTGGGAGTCTGGTTGTGAGTCATACAGGTCTCCTAGTGCAGCATCTAATCTCTCAAACAATATTAATTTTTAAATAGTTAACCTGAACTACTATACTTTTTTTCTGTAATCAAAAATTATATGAGGTATTTACTTGCAGATGATACAGATCAACCTTCTGAGATGGAAGATTTCTCTCCAGCCATAACCGACCATGACAGAGATTTCCTTACTGAAGCAAGAATAATCCACCTAAGCAGATATCACTAATTGTTTTTCATAATCTATAAAGATATATTGTAAATAAAAGTGTTTCATTTTGATATTATGATAAAATATTTATTTATATTTAGACAATTGACATTCAAAATATAACTAATCAACATTTAACAATATAATTTACAGTCACAAAGAAATAATCGTTAATCAACACTTGTCTATAATCAGCACTTAAACTAAATACAATTATTATGGTGATATGTCATTAATTCTATTGAATTTTGGACAGCTTGAGCAATGAGCCTGGGCCCTGGGTTACACTGATGCCACGCTGCGGCCAGCTCTTGTCCCGTCCACTTATGTTTATTATCTTTGTTAATAAGTAATCTTTCTACAAGTAACTTGTTGCAGTTTGCTTGCACTTTTGCGAATTTTAACAGCTCTTTCGTTCCCTATATCTTTTGGTAAGTATATAACTATATAGAATTCTGTTTTAGTATTTACAAACAAAATCTTATAACTTTTATTAAGTTTAAGACTTATGTTATGACTGTTAAAGATGATATATAAAAATGACTAATGACATGTTGATAGTTGACACTTGACACGCAATGCAGATAAAATTTGAGAATTTTAGGGTAAAAACACACTTTTAAATGACTATTCCTGTGTTATCTGTAGGCTACATTTGAAAAATATGCCAAGTGTTGATATACGAAAAAATGATGTATTTTTATAGGTGGCAATACTTTGAATTAAATTTAGTGACCGTTTTAGAGAATTTTAGTTTAGAGATAGATGAAAACCGAATAGGGTTTACATTTCGCTATCTCTAAAATTAGAAAATTTTAGTTTTAGTTTAGTTTAGAGAAGTGCCAACAGAATTAGCACCATTGACTAGGTGACGAAAACCTAAGACCCCCTCCCCACCCTTGTGACAAAGCGTGGCATTTTGTAGATCTCAGAACGTGTCACGTAGTATGGGTGCGTTCCCTAATTTGGTTGAGTGCCCGGGAGATAATTACAAAAATTATTATTAGGAATAATAACTACAAAAATGACTTTTTTATTTTCCTCCAATGTTCCGAGGTCATCATTGAAAGGAACACAAAGGAGATTGGACGGTATATCAATAAATATAAATATCTATTTTTAGACGTTAAAGGAAGGTATGGCGGCTCTGGAAAGTGTTTTCTCCTTGGACGATCTAAAAGTATTTGTTGCTTTACCACGATCGGAGAAAATGGTCCAGCTGAATGAGCTGATGCAAATAACGTCCGGTGTTAGATTATTTAATAGAGACTGTAAAAAGGGCGGAGAAGGGATACCGGATCGTGAGTATAGTAAACATTTTTTTTAAATTTGGTAGGGAATTTGGGATAAGGCACGGCAGAATTTTAATCAATATTGGCCATTTGTTTTGCAACTTGGGTTTGAACCGTCAATATCTCAATGTTGTGTAACTCCTTAAATAATAACAATTAAGTTTCTTTATCCTATTTTTAGTGCCGTTCAATTTGGTTGATGCTGGTAAAGCGTGTTTGTCAACGCTATCAAACTCGTTGATAGCTGTCATGCAGCGCGTTAACTCGTTGACTACTGCGGTCGCTGACACTATAATAATACAAGATGAAACTGGGAATGTTATTATTGATATACCACCTAATTCTGAATTAACTGAGTAAGTACAGCTGGGCTAGATTGCATTCAAATAAGAGGGTAGACTGACAAAATTATCCATCAGAAGTCTGCAACAACCTATATATAGTTTAATCCAGGACGCCATGACGCTTGTCTGCTAACTATAAAATAGTAGGCGGGCTATGATTGGATTAAACTATTTGGTGATTTGGGTTTGTATGTGAAAGAATCTCTGGATCTAGTTATACGATTAATTTAATCAATATGAACTCAATAATGTGTATTGTACAGATTTAAATCTTTTCCAGAGAAGACTATAAACAAATATTTGAACTGCTAGCCTTCAACCGTCAATATGAGCTATATATACGTAAATTACTATCTGATACGGAGAATATGGTCCAAAGCGGCACCCAATGTGTTGAGAGAGTCAAAATGGCGTTAGAGGAGTTACACGGAGCTGTTAAGTATAAAGCTGCTGTGCCTGTAGTTACTGTTTTTGTAAGTATTCTGCAATCGTGATATTAAGTTTGATCCCCTGTCACACACGTGCACAAAATATTCTCTCTCCCATGCCCCCACCACGCGGCAGAGGGCTGACACAATGCTTTGCCATTCCTCCCTGTCCTGGGCCTTACGCTTTATTTCGCTCCAAGTTAAGCCAATGGTTTTGGCTTCAGCAATCTCTCAACGCCACCAAGTTTGTTTAGGGCGACCACGCTTACGTTGTCCTTGTGGATTTCAGTCCATAGTTTATTTCGGAATGTGATCCAAGTCTGCGTAGTATGTTACCAATCGAGCCCTATTTACCACGTCGTATCTGTAAATCTACAGGATCTTTATGGCATTCCTTCCAGAATTCTATGTTGCCCTTGGCGATGGTGCCTAACCAGATGATCTTCAGGATTTGTCGCAAATAGTAATTAATAAAAACTTGAAGCTTCTTATTTATTGACTTACTAGTTATAAAGAAGTGGATTATCGTAACGGGGTCACACACACCACACCTTATGTCCTCAAAGTATTAGTGTTGTATTATAAATAATTTGTTATCAAATAAAGTAAATGTTTGAGCCAGAAGTGGTTAAGTTAGAAGCGCAATAAAGTGGTGATTCAATCCACGACCTGTCTTCATTTAAATTAATGTCACATACGACTAGCTTCTAGAAGATCTTAGAAAAGGTTACAGTAACGAGATGTAAGACAGATAGATTCAAAAATGAAGAAACGACCAGACGGAGAGAAAATCCTTTTGAAAGAGTAATGAATCTGACCTAACAGGAACGTTCACACTGAAAACACATTACTAACTTATTTTTACCATTCCAGCCATTATTTACAAAGCTCTGGAAAATATGGCGTTCTATGCAAAACGTAATGTTTCTAATGTCTACTGTAAACAAAATAATGTCGACATTGGCGAGTATACACGAACAGAAAATGCCATACGCCATTTTGGATAGGATGTTAGATGGGAAGAACGTTGTCACTGACCAGGATAGGATGAACAGTAAAGTCAGTATCAGTGATAGACTGTCTTTGGGTTCTTTGAAAAATTACGTTGCGTCTACTGATAGCTTCACGACAGACAGACACGTGCAGGTAATCTATATTTTTTTTAATTTAATTATCTTCTCCAACCAAGTAATCTATGTTTGTTAGATTCATTCAATTCGAGAGGGTAGTTATTAAATTTGGATATAGTTGGATAATAATAGACAGCTTTTGTTTAATATTCGTTCAAGTAATGTTTTATAAATATCAATGTTAAAAAGGTGTGATGACGCGAATAACATTCTAGTACTGTGACAGATTTAATTTTTTTTTCTCACATGGCAACATTATTGTTCACTCTACTATTATTGTAGCAAAGCTAAATAGTATCACTATTTATTATTTTTTCTGGAAACATCCAGACGTTTTTTTTTTCAAATTCATTATATGTGTTTCTGAATCTGAACTGCACAATGTCCACTGTTACCTTTAGAAGATTCCCTCATAAAAGTGGGGGTAATTTTTATAATTTTATTTTTTTTGTCTTATCAAAAAGATTCTAAATTAAATTTATTTAAAGAGTAATGGTTACCTTTAGAAACTTGGACATGGAAACTAAAGATTTAAAATTATGAAAAAAATTAAAGCATCAGTAACTTCAGTTTTTAGGTTTTTGCGCGTTATGCCTAAGCGTGGGTGCACTCGTGCCGAGTAATATGAAAGTAGGTCTGATAAAATCAAAGGGATGTCGCTACGGCTTCTGTAATGTCAAGATGGCTGCGCGTTTCAGTAAAGATCCACAGAGGTGTGTATTAAAAACGTCATAAAAGCTATTGCTGATTCCTCATCGCTGCAAGTGAGGGTAATCTAATATATTTAAACTTTTAGGTATGTTAATGAAGTACTAGAGTTCGCAAGAAACAATCCGCACGTCATAAATCTTCTAAACATATCGGAAGATGTTACTCGAGTGAAGAGCGTTGAGAATCTGGTTACCAAATTCGTTCCTAAAAGTAAGTTTGTTTTAGTTTTCTTATTAACTTCATCCCCACCATAATAATTATAGACCAAACTTGCCTACGATTACGGGGAATTTGGGTTGTCCGATTGGGTTTCTGTTTCCTGTTCTATATTCTACTACTAAAAAGGAACTCGATATTACTTCTATTCTGACATGGCAACACTTTCACCCATGAGAGGACGGGTTAGAATACAATTCCCCTCTGCCGCTGCGAGGCCATCTCGTAAGAGGCGAATAACCTAGCACCCCTTGGTGGTAGGGGAGTTGTTTCCCGACTGGCTTGCGACCGTTCCGATCGCGCCGCATGTGGGCTATACTCACTCACTCCCGCTTGTTAGCGCCTTATCTACCATAAAAAACTATTAACGAATATAGATTGTTTCTTTGAAGAATACCCACATGTGACTGACAATAATACATAATTAACACGTTAGAGGATAAAAACAATCGAGATCGACCAAAGGTGGAGATTGTCGAAGCGCGTTGTAAAGGAGTTCTGTCAACCTACACCTGAGTCGTATTTCCCAAATTGCTCAGCTTTCCATCTACAACTAAATAATTACTTAACCAATTAAAAAACTTCCTGAATCTACAAACCACGACCTTACTTTTCATAGGTAATATATATGTTATTTACAGCTAAAATACTTGATAAAAACATACAAACAGAAACACATCCCATTGGCGGACATATTGAAAAGAATTATACTTGGGACATGTGGGAGTGGAAGAGACGCGCCTGTCAGTGGGTACGTATACAAATAATATTTAAATTAAACGGTTTTTAACAACGGTTCTTCTACATTTAAATGTGCTTTTTTGACCGAAATCAAAGAAAATAAATTAATTAATTCGACTACTAGTTTGGGAATTAATTTATTTAAAAAAAAATTTAAGTCATCGCAACAACATAGTATATGTAGGTTGTCTCAATGTTTTACTGGAAGGGAGTCTTGCGGTAGCCTCCCAAAAGTCGGGGGCTTCTTTTTCTTACGCTAGTAGAAAATACTTGACAGGCTCGTTTTTATGTTTAGCTATCGCAGAATCAAGACATTGGTTCTCTTGGCCGTCCATTTTACACACTTAAAAAAATAATTAAAAGTATGGAATATATCTATATCTCTAGGGTGGTATTGTAATTGGTGGGTTTATTGGTTCGGCCTTTGGAGCTTAGAACGAGAAAAGCAGTTGTAATTTTTTTTTTATTTCCAGGCCACAATAGTGAACTGCCAAACACATTCAACCCAAACTAACTACAGTCATCTGAGATCAGAAATACATTGTCAAACAGTTGAACCGCGCGACAAGTGTTCGCAAACTAAGAAGGATTCGGGGGTCAACACGAACCCTGATGATATATTTCTGTGGGGTTTGCGGGGTCAGATCGGATATGGACAGCATAAAATGTTATTGGCCAATGAGATTGACACGGAAAAGAAGAAAGGTATATAAGCTGATTCAGGTTACTAATGTTCATTAAAGAGAAGAGTTGTAGTCTATACACAGACCCAACAGCATTACTACTAAAATACTCAAAGAGAAAGCCTGGGCAGTGGGGGGGAGTGTCAATGAATGAAGGAACTCGTTAAACCTACACCTTGGTCACAAGTCCGAGGCACTGCTTAGGTTCCTGTCGTAATTGTAAGAGAGCATAATATTTGATTATTTATCAGTTCAGTAGCAGTATCTACGTTTCGTTAATATTTTCAATATACCCCCTCTCCTGTCCCAAACAACGGGTGACATACAACTAACGCCATCTTGTATTTGTCTATACACCATAGATCACTTTATGCATATTTTCATTTTTTTACAGCTCATGAATTCACTACATGCAACTGGCCTTGCGTGAGTGCAATCAAAACTGACGTCATCAAAGAAAATGATTCTCAAACTAACTACTTCTACGTAAACAACAAATAAGAACAGAAAAGTTGCTTGTTTTTTATTTATCTCGCTAGCTATGATTATACTTAGGACTGCAATGTATAGGTAATCCTAACAACCATTTCCTAACTAATATTATATTTTAACAGACAGACAGACGCCATCTATTGACAAATAGATGGCGTCTGTCTGTGACACAATCAGGCTTTAATCACTGAACTAATTTCGATAAAATATGGTATAGAGATAAAGTGAAGCTCGAGGAAGGACATAGGCTATGTTTTGTCGCGAAGTAAACAAATGAATGTGATCGTACGCCATCTATCGACGTGGGGGTGAAGTGCATGTCGAGCTGTGTGGACGTTGTGTCTTTGGGAATTAGTTCTGTACCCAAAGGGTAAAAACGGGACCCTATTACTAAGACTCCGCTGTCCGTCCCTTAGTCTGACTGATACAGGCTGTAATCTCATGAACCGTGATAGCTAGAACCGTTTAAATGTTCACAAATGATGTATTTCTGTTGCCCCTATAACAACAAATACTAAAAACAATAAAATAAATATTTAAGGGGGGCTCCCATACAACAAACGTGATTTTTTTGCCAAATATTGGTACGGAACCCTTCGTGTGAGAGACACCAACATTTTCATATGTTGGTTGTTTTAACTTTCAGATTTGTTTTGTATAAAATAAAAATACAATTGTTATAAATAAAATAAAACTATATTTATTGAAGATAGGTTTAAGAAAAATATTAAAAGTCGATATTTCTCAACACACTTTTGTGAATAAAGAAAATATCGAGTCTTATATCATTTATCGATAATTTTTCGACAAGTCTAGAAGAGACGAAGAATTACCGTTTTATAGAAGATTATTAAATATCATTTTCTCACTAATTTTAACATTTCCTTTACTTCTTTCATCAAGGAGGCGTCTTCGGCTTGTTGCTTCAACGAGTCTGCCTCTTCTTTCAACTTCACCAACAATGCTATTTGTGAATTTAATGATTTTGGTAATATTGACTCTGGTACTGATAGATCTGAATATTGTCTCTGAAAAAAAAAGATTAATGATGACTTTTGCAGCAGTGATGGGCCAGTGGTTAAGACTTCAATGTCTTGGAGAGGTCCGAGTTTGATCCCCTCTGACTTTTCTGATTGATGTGTTTGAAGTAATTAAAAATCACTTGCTTTAACGGTGAAGGAAAACATCGTGAGGAAACCTGCACGAGTGAGAGTTTTCCATGTTCTCAAAGGTGTGTGAAGTCTGCTAACCCACCCCCTTAAAAATTAGCCATTATTATGATTAACAAAACACGATACGAGCGGCGCAAATAACAGCAAAGTGTATACGCGCCGCGTGTCCACTAGGTGAGGTAACGTCACACGTTGGTCTGCCGCATGAAATAAGATTATTTTTACAGGCGCAACTTTTTTTACTATTTTTCTCTGTCTGTCTATTTAAAATGCTGTATGGGCTCCTAATTTTAATAATGACTCTTATTTTTACTTTACCCTGGAAAATCCTTATGAAGATAATCTAATCTCCCAATTACATACATTCTTATGTTTTACTGGTTGGAAGCAATGTAATGGCATTAAGAATGAAAATAATAGACAACTTGATCTCGGCTTATGTAACATTACTTGTAAAGTGACAAGAACTGATCCGTTGTCCCTTCCTGAAGACTTACACAGACTGACTTATTAATAGAGGTTAATCACAATATTCTTAAGCCGACACCTCGTGTTTTACACAGATTCTTTGCAGCAAGTTACAGTGATATTAATCATAGGCTTTCTCAATTTGACTGGAATGATCTTCTAAAGCACAATGATGTATGCAAATCTGTAGATATCTTTTATAACATTGTTAATAGCCCCATCGACGAATTTGTTCCTACAAAGTATCTAAAAGAGGGAAATAGGTATCCCTTATGGTATAGCCGTCAATTGATTAAATTAATTAATAAAAAACTAAAAATTCCTATTTTTAAAAGTGGATATAAACACGATATACGCAACTACCGCGGTATTTCAAAACTTTCAGTTATACCAAAACTTTTTGAGAAAATAGTTTACGATTTATTGTTCCCTGTAATGAGACCGCTTATAATTCCCAACCAACATGGTTTCGTCAAAGTACGATCGACAGAATCCAATTTATGTGTATATGTAAAATATACAGCATCATAAAATCTTCTACTGATTGTCAGATGTTCCAGAATGAATTAAATACATTTTCAAATTATTGCAAAATCAACAAATTAAAACTTAACGTTGACAAATGTTATACATTAACGTTTACACGTAAAGTAAACCCCATCTTATTTGATTACCAAATTTTCAATAATAAGTTAAAGAGAGTTTCTCAAATAAGAGACCTTGGCTTCCAATAGATTCTGAACTTTCGTTCGTTTCTCATATTAACAAAATATCATGTAAGGCTTTTCAAACATTAGGTTTCATTTTTCGCCAAACAAAAGATTTCAAAAATGTTAGTTCTTTAATTTTATTATTCAATGCACTAGTGAGAAGTAATCTAGAATATGCTTCCACTGTATGGAGCCCTAACTACAAAAAATACATAAATGAAATAGAAGCAGTACAGAGAAAATTTATTAGAAGACTTAAACATAGATTTGGTAACCTTGACATAAAATTGCAATCTTTAGAGGAACGTCGCGAACATAAAGACCAACTATTTTTATATAAAATTTTAAATAGTATTATCGACTCACAATACTTATTGGAAAATGTCCAGTTTCGCTGTCGTAAAGCATCATCTCGTTTAAGAAACCTATTTGCATTAGCATTGTGTAAATCGAATTACGCAAAAAACCGATTTTTGATTCGAGCGTGTGATGCTCACAATAGTAAATACAACTCTCTTGATTTGTTCTCTAGTAGGCTTGGTGGATTTGTTACTCAACTTAGAAATTTTAATTATAAATAGTATTGTTTTCTTAATATTTCTATTTGCACATATGTTTATATCTTTGTTTTAAATGTTTTTAGTTATTTTACTCGTTGCTTTTAGTTTTAGTTATCTCTATATAACTCACAATTTTGGCTTGTTCCTTTCCAGCTTATTCCTTTGTATAGTTTGTAAGCTTCACAATGTACTGTTCCATTGGTGAAAACTATATTGGCCAAATGTACAACAAATTCTCTTTGTTATATCTGTGTTAAAAAGGCTGTCTGTTTTCCAAATAAAAAAAATAAATTTGTTCCGGCTTATCTCTGAAATGGCTGGACCGATTTTGACGGAACTTTCACTGGCAAATAGCTGATATAACAAGGAGTAACTTAGGCTAACGCGTTACGGCGCCACTATCTCTGGCTTCCCTTTCGCCCACGCATAGGGCAGCAGTAGGCAGGCTGCTCCTCTCTCACTATAACCCACAGCGCTAGCCGTATTTCTGGACAGACGCTCCCCTCTCTCTACTCAGAGCACAATTTCAATATTAAATAGTTCAACTTAAATTAGTTGAAGTTATCACTTCTGTCGAGCGTCCCGAGACGCACACGATTTTTGTGTTATTTCGTAGTGGAATGGTTTCAATACTTACTAGTGATATATTTTCATAAATCTTTGGTATTAATAAATGTGACGTCATGACGTGTGCACTACAATTCCAGATAAAAAAAAAAATCTGTTATACTCACCCTTATTTTCTCATAGCTTTCTTTGTAAGATATCAACTTTTGTTTCAGCTGTCTGATAAGGTCCTGTATATTACTTGGATTTGGATTCTGATTTGCCAAACACTTTTTAGAATTAACCAACTCCCTTTTGAGTTCTTCCAAAAACTTATTATTCCGATCTATTTTCACATCAAGTTCTACATTTTTCTGCCTTAATTTTAATATTTCATAATTATCTTGGAGTTCAGCAGATATATTTCTGGTTTGATACAAACAAATAGACGGAGAGTCCAGTTGCTGAAGACCCAGAGACATTTGCATTTCTGCTGTTTGTTGTAATACATTTTGACATTTCTGTGGAAGGTTATCTATTGACATATTTAGTTTTTTTAATTTTTCTGTACAGAGGGATCCTGGAAAGAAATTATTAAAATTAACATCATTAATGTAACTTTTAGAGATTTAGAATACTAACTCAAATACACAAGTCAGAGTCAGTGACAAATTTTGTGGGAACAGGGGGAAAATTAGGGGATGATATTTATTATCAAAAATATAATGTAGAAAAATAACCTCATAATATATTGCTAGGATTTCATGCTGCTTGGCAAAGGTTTGGGGTTTTCTTTAAAGTTGAGAATGAGTAATGATACTGATGGAGAACTCGTACAAATATTAACAACATAATATTCTAACAATAATTTATTAACTATTAAACAATTCATTAAATTCTTAAACTAGGAAATTGAACCAAATTCTCAATTCTTTTTGCAACATTGAGTAATAGCTCCTCTGATAAAGATGGTCCCATCAACTGTATGGATAATGGTAAATTGTTTTTTGACAATTTAATTGGTATGGAAATAGCTGGAATTCCAGCCATATTTGCAGGCTGAGTGCAATAATCTTGGAATGCACATTGATCTCTGTTATGCTTGGAAACAAAATCTTTATACAACGGAGCTTCTGACAAAGTAGTCGGTGTCAAAAGTAAATCCACAGATTCGTCCCCTAAAAATACACCATTGAAGTCATCAGCTATCAAACGTCGTAGCTTTAAGGCTTTCAAAAAATACTTTTCATAGTTTCTAGTTAGTAAGAAGTAATTTCCAGCGAATATTCTTGATCGTACAACATTATTGAAGCCTTCAGAACGAGTTGAAGCATACAACTCTTCTGTAGAATAATCTTCAGATGTTCTAAGACCATATTCTAAACCATCATACCTCGCCATATTACTGGCCACCTCACACTGATTTAATATTGAATATACAGCAATTGATACAGATGTGTGTGGCAATGAAACTGGAGTTACTTGACATTTCTCTTTCTCCAATAAATCTGCTACATCTCTCCAGGTGTCCAAAACTTCATCACTCATACCCTCACAATAATACTCCTTCGGTATACCAATCCTTATTTGTGACATTTCTATATCATCTGTAATGTTAATATGCCTAAATTCCTTTTTTATTGTTGTAGAATCTAAATTATCAGGGCCGGCAACACAATTTAAGATTAAAGTCAAATCATCAACATTTCTAGCTATCAGTCCTGGAACATCCATTGAATTAACTAAAGGTATCAATCCATATCGTGATACTAATCCATAAGTGGGTTTAAGTCCAATAACACCACATAATGCTGCTGGATTTCTTGTTGAACCACCAGTATCTGAACCTACAGATGCTATACATGATCCTGATGCAACAGCTACTGCACTTCCTCCTGAACTTCCACCAGATATCCTCCAATCTTCGCCATAACACCAAGGGTTACGAGTTGGGCCGAAAATAGAATCAACTGTCCCCGCACCCATTGCAAATTCATCTAAATTAGTTTTTCCAATCAAACAAGCTCCAGCATTTACAAGTCTTGAATAAACTGTAGCGTCATACGTCGGCACGAAGTTTCTTAACATATTCGAAGCGCAGGTTGTGGGAATATTCCTTGTACAAAAATTATCTTTGATAGCGACCGTAATTCCATCCAAAGGTTTACTTTTCTTATCAATATAGACACGCTTTTCACTCTCTATTGCGTGATTTTCGGCTAATTCATCAGTTAACTTTATAAAAGCATTTAATTCATTTTTCTGTCTCGCTCGTTGTATACACAAGTCCACAAAACTGGTCGGCGTTAGAAGTTTCTCTCGGAAAGCTTTATGTACTTCTTTTATAGAATATGTAGTCAATTTATTCATTTTAAGGCACAAAATATTATTTATAAAATAATACTGTAATTGTTTAGGTTATGAAAATATTTTTCAATCGATAAGCAAGACGACAAAATTAAATAGACCAACACTAATGTCAACAGTATTTTATCCGGATAATAGTATTACTATATTCACTTACCAACTGCTATTTGTTCCAGTTTTTCTCTATTAACTATATCTGTATACAACTTTAAATGACGCTCTTCGTGTTCACTACTATAAAGCTCCATAATTATTTAATAAATAGGAATAATTATTTATTAAAATATATCGGTATCGTTAGCCCGTTTCAAATTTAAATTTTTGACATTTGAATATTTATTGCCAGTTCCAAATTTCACTTTCCGACTATTTGGAATCCAAGGGTAGTCGACAATATTCTTTAGACAATATAATTAAATATAGCTAATGTATTATATTACTATTAAAATAATGCACTGTAATGTACTGCTAAAAAAGAGAACGCGCTTCGTTATTTTATCGCTCTATACTCTATAGGAAATAAGTTAAAAATTAATAAATTATTCTAAATAGTAATAAATATTTGTCTAAACAATTTTTTCGATATTAATATACTATATTATACTTGTATATAGTCTGTAATTTGGTATTTTATAAAACATTTGACCAAAAATAATTATCATGTTTACAACGGCTGTACCTCGCTTAGTATTTTTTACGCATGAAAGCATTTCTATAAACAATTTGATAATATTGTAATATCTGTGGCACGTTTGATCGATCTTGACTAGTATATAGTAATCTGTGGATCGAACTCAAACTTTGTCATTTGAATTGATTGACAAAATTGTCAAAAATTTCTTAAAGTATTTTGATTTTTGTCTTGCTATGGAATCGATAGTGATATTCTTAAGTTAAATAATAATAAAGAGTGAGAACTATAATTAAATAGTAATTAGTAACTAACTCATGTAAAAATGGCTCATCTACAATATATGCCGGGTGATCCTCGTTTAGTCGATCAATTGGTGTATGAATTAAAATCGAAAGGCATTTTTGATCAGGTAAGATAATTTAATAAAGATTCAATTAATTTAGTGTTCTATCTAACAACAAGTAAGTTTTAATTCATGCGTCACAGTTTTATTGCAAAGTAATTTTTTTATGATATTTTCTTATTCCTCCATTTTTGTATGTGCTTGGTAAGTCAGCTCTAGGAATAATGTTTAGAAATATTTAATCATTTTGTAAACCTATTGTAGTTATCATTAAGCAATCAGAGCAAATTTATTTCTTATACTAAATTATGAAATTTAATAAAGTAGTGATAGAATTATATAAAATCTAAATACAATGTAAATTTTGTATAACTATGTATGTACTCATGTATTCGACATAGATATATTATTGTGATCCATATTCTCTATATAAATCAATAAATTTTATTAGTGAGGAGACTGGCTGGAACACCATTTTTTTTTTGCTGGGAGAGCATTTCGTAACTTGGCTCCCATTGGCAGCTGTTACCCAACTGGGTTGCAACCATCAGTTACATGTGGTGATTTCAGTGCACTATATTCTTGCTTATGGTCCAAAGAAACCGCAGTATTCTTCTATTCACTCCCCCCAATAACTTAACTTTCAAGGTGGCAACACAATAGTAAAGCAAGAAACACTCTCAGGAGAATTAATTTTGATTTTAAACTATTTATTATTTAAAATTATATTATATTAGTAAATGGTTATTGATGTACATAAAACTTTTGGGAAGTCTGATTGTATTGGCTATATTATTGATTGTATTATTGTATCTGATTGTATTATTGTATCTGATTGTATTATTGTTTTATATATCTCTATCCTAAATTCTAGATAACTACCGTTGCATCATTTTATTTTTATCTGTACTAATAAAAAATAGTTTTTTAACATTTAGATGCAATTGCTTCTATATTAGTAATTCCCGTAGGATCTTGATCCTCATAGCTCAAGCAAACTCAAAGATGTTTTAATCAAATTATAATTATCTTTTAAAGATTCCTGAATTTTATTACAAGTTTGGTAAGAAAATGATACAAGCTACATTTCTATTATAACTTAATAAACAAATTCTTTAATATTTTGATATTTGTATTATTTTTGTTTTGTCAGTAAAGTACTTTCAATTAGATTTTTTTACATATATATAATAATAATAATAAAAAGCCTGTTATTTCCAAATTTCCCATTTTAACATAAGAAGTTTTTTGTGTATTGGTTTGAAAGTTTCTAATAGTAGTAGACAGTGTTAGGATTATGTATGCAACCCGGCCATTTAGGCCATAGTCCACCACTGGACCACTGGCCCAGTGCGGGTTGGCAGACTTCACACACCTTTGAGAACTTTAGGGAACTCTCAGGAGTGCAGGTTTCCTCACGATGTTTTCCTTCACCGTTATAGCAAGTGATATTTAATTACTTAAAACACACATAACTCAGAAAAGTCAGAGGTGTGTGCCCAGGATCGAACTCGGACCTCCAGAGTAAGACTTGAAGTCTCAACCACTGGGCCATCACTGCTTCTCTCTTATAGACATACTCTTTATTTTTTGTATCTTTTTTAGTTTGAGCATGCTCCTTTCCATGGATCTTTGGGTGGTTCTTACCTTTCTCTTTATTTTATCTGTAAAGGTGTATGTTTATCTCTCATAGAGCAGAATTGGTAGAAGGCATGTATCTTTTTTAGGTTTAAGCTGTATTTGCCATTTAGGTTTTCTTGCAATGCCCAAAATTTCCTCCAGGTTATGTTGGCTCTTCTTTTTACCTCTTCTTCATTTTTTGTAATGTTCTATATTGTGATTTCTCTACATAAGTATTCATTATTCCATCAGTGTTTTTCCATGAAGCTATAATTATGCTTTATTCAGGTTTGCATAAGATCAATACATACTCTAACCTGATTTATAATAAGTGTCATACTTTAATTTGTATAAGTTATGTGTACAATACTCAGTAGTATAACACAAAGTACTTTACAATTTTAGGTCTATTTTATATGTAAATTTCTACAGACCCAGTGAACTTCATCCTGCCATATTTTTTTAGTTAATATTTTCTGGACAGAGGACTTCCGGACTGAGGCAATGTAATACTTGTATTGAATTCAAATCAAAATTTGATGAATTTTGATTAACCTGTCAAATTATAAAGGAATTGTGTGTTTGTGGAAATGTATGAAAATATTCTGTTTAATTTTTTAAAATATTCTTTTATATATTCTGACAATAACGACTACATACATTTCTGCAATCATTTTTATTTATATAGGGGTTATACACATTTAAAAATATATTAATATTGTTAAAATATTATTTGATTTATTAAAGCTATTTCCATATGTAATATTTGAAACCTTGTAAAACAAAACACATGACAATTTAATGATTTGTCTATATTTTGACTATGGAGTATATGTAACGAGAGAGATATTTGTGGAATTTTGTGACTAAATTATTTTTACAAATATTTAATTCTAAATTTTTCTTAATATCCATGACACCCTAAATGTAATCATTGTTTATCAGTTTCGTAAAGACTGCATAGCTGATGTAGACACCAGACCAGCTTATCAAAATCTTCGGCAAAGAGTGGAAAATTCAGTATCAACTTTCCTATCAAGACAAACATGGCAGCCGGACTTGAACAAGAATCAGTTGCGAGAAAAGCTCAGGAAACATATTTTAGAGTAAGTGAAACTAAGAATGCTTGTTTGAATCTTCTTCTTCTTCTTATTTTGTGGACCTGTACCGCTATTAAAAGCAGTAGTTTTGCCATTGTCAATGTTGGAGGGTAGACAATCACAGTAAGAATAATTATTGAATTTTTAATGATGAAAATAAATGCTTC
The DNA here is from genome assembly GCA_905147385.1 of Limenitis camilla. Classification (NCBI taxonomy): domain Eukaryota; kingdom Metazoa; phylum Arthropoda; class Insecta; order Lepidoptera; family Nymphalidae; genus Limenitis; species Limenitis camilla. The sequence continues at coordinate 10,951,867 of LR990248.1, forward strand.
TCAATCTAGTATTATCTTAAAGTATTAAATCAAATTTAATTTTACAGCGGGAACTATTTAGAGCAAGGTGTAGAAAGAATTGTTGATCAAGTTGTCAATCCTAAAGTGGCATCAGTGTTCATACCTAAAGTTGAAGATTTGGTATACAATTATTTAGGTATAACAAGAAAAAAATCTGTCACAGCTGAAACCTCTAATGGAAAAGTTGATGATCTTCTACCAACTGATCTTGAAGCAGTCAGTCCAGGTTCAGTCAAAAGTAATAATGACATTGATGACGAAATGGAGACAGATAATACTCATGGAGAAAGTAAAATGGAATTAGATGATGAATCCGAAACTCAAATTATAGGAGAAATTACAGAAGAAAAACAGGAAGAAAAGACAGAGGATATTCATTTGCCAAATAGTGAATCTAATTCAAACGATAAATGTCACATTCCCTTGCCAGCAGAAGAAATAAAGCCTGAAAATATACCCTCTCCCGACAACAGCCCCCCTAAACTTGAATTAGAAACAATTGAATTGCCTAAAGATCCAGTTATTTCCACTGATATACCTTTACCGGATGATATGAGTAAAGAAGAAAAAGATAAATTTTTCAAACCAGTCAATAGTGATGAAGAAGAATCAAGTTCTGATTCTTCGCTTAGAAGAAATATGTCGCCTTTAACACCGATAAGAAATTTTAATAATGAAAATTCATATGATGCCCAGCAAGCCTTTGAAAATGATACAACTGTTAAGGATGAAGATAAAAAAGAACTTAGCTCTTTCCGATTTGCAATTGATGCTAAGTCTCCTATGAATACTGATGAAGTAGTAAAAATTGAAAATAAAGATACTGATGTGAATTTATCCTATAAGTTCAACAATCAAGTTAATATAAATAATTTCAATACACCTACTTATGAAGATAGTTCCAATAGTAATAACTTGCAAATTGATTATGAAAGTGATGCGAATAGTAAAATAAATATTGAAAATAAAGTACCAGAAATTGATCAGAATTCAGAGGACTCTAAAAAAGATAAAAAATCTGACGAAAAAAGGAGTAGTCATAAAAGTTCTCATCGTTCAAGAGATTCCCACAGGAATTCAAGTAACAAAGATAAAAGATCTGATTCGAAACCCTCGAGCACAAGAGAAAGCAAACATGACAAAAGTAAATCGTCTAAGGACGAAAGTAAATCTAAATCTAGTGATAAAGAAAAATCTAGAGACAACAGAGACAAAAAAGATGAGAAGAGAGAAAGAGATTCGTCAAGACATAGAAGCTCCCATAAATCAAGTCATAAAGATTCAAAATCACATAGAAGTTCTAGTTCAAGTCATAGACACTCAAGCAAACATTCTGATGATAAGAAATCATCTTCATCATCGAGTCAAAAAGAAAAAGATAAATCCGATAAGAGTGGTGACAAACCTAAAGATTCACGATCAAGTTCCTATCGATCGGACAAAGACAGAAAAAGTAGCAGTAGTAGCAGTAGCAAAAGTGACAAACACAAACACAAGCATGATGATAAACAAAAAGATAAAAAGAAGAAAGAAACTGATGACCATTACAGTCTGTCTGGTCGTAACAATCCCAACAGACGTTCAACAGATAGGGATTCAAATGACGGAAGTTCATCTTCTAAAGGCTCCCATCACCCATCAAGTGCAAAATCCTCACAAAGCAAAAAAGAAAGTAAAAGCAGTTCAAAATCGGAAAGCACTTCAACCAGTGGCGATTCTACCAGCCCCAGTGACAAAGAAAATATTGTCCATGATCATAGCGAGAGAGCTAGTGAAGTTCAAAATAAACCGGTTATTAGAGTAGAAAGCCATTTAGAACTACCCGTCACATCGCCTCCAAGATTACCCTTCGTACCTGATGTTACTATAAAAAAACCTAAATTTGCAGCAAATTTCGAAGAAGCAAAGCGGCTAATGAAAATGCGAAAGTTTTTAGACGAAGAACAAAAGAGAATGAATCAAGAAGCTGCATTGCTTCTAGAATTTCAGGCAAATGTTAGGCCCAGTTTAAGTCAGGTTTATTCTAATATACCCGGACCAGAGCTAGAATTTGCATGTATATCAAATATGGGACAAAATCAGGAAATGGTTGTACAGAGCAACGACAATATGCAGCCACACTACACAAATAATCAACTTTTAAACGTTTTAAATGATGCTACAATCGAAGTTGAAAAGAATCACGCGCAGGCTAACGCAGTAATAAATCATTTAGAAGAAACAAATGAAGTTGATGATATTTGTAATTATAACAAAGATACATCTGAAACGGAATTCAAAGAAGTTGATAATACTTTATATGATATGAGTAATGATAAAAATATAGTCGAGCAGGAAACTTTAGAAGAAAACAAAAGCAAAACAGAATTTGAAATAACAATAGTTGATGAAGAAGATTCTGAAAGTGTAAAAGAAGAAGAACGAACAATTTTAGAAGAATCTCATATAAATGGTGAAATTAAATTACAGTATTTCGCTGAACATGAAAAATACAATGCAGAAATAGAAAGAACTAAATTTAGTAACTTTTTAAAAGAATATTCGAGAATATCTAATAAAATTTATCTTATTAACTGTAACTCGTATGAAGAGAAACTAATACGAGATGAATCGAAAAAACTTGGAGAATTTGAGATAGTTAGTTACCAAAAGAATGGTCACCTGTTACCTAAAACTAAAAATGTTATTAAAGACGTCAATATATCTACAGAAATATCTTTACCGTACAATGAGTATGAAACATCTACGTTTAGTCCTGATAAATCAGAATGTTTTGAATTAGGTTTTGATTACGATGCTAAGTTGGAAGAAATGGTCAATAAGGCGTCCAGACAGGAAATAATGGAGATTATTCTTGGCAATGTCAGCGCTTCACCGAGTAAAATGCCGAGAATCGATTATGTTACTGATTCGAAAATCGATAATGATTACGATAACGATTTGAAGAGGAAGCTAGATGATAGTATTGCTAATAATAATAGACCGGTGTTGACTCCGAACAAGATTAGGAGATTGAGCGGTGATCAGATCACTTCAACAACTCAGGGTAACTATTACATTTTTTTATACAAAGGGACCTATTAATTACGTCACATCCTTCTCAACGACACAGATGATTATATTAAGCCCCTATTCCCTATTGTTATTTTACACCCTTGATGGTGAAACTTTAACAAACTTTGAATGTCATATTAATTTATATCGAATCAAGAGACTAAAAAATAAGTTTCAAGCTTCTAGCTCTAAAACTGACGATACTTCCATACAACTTTTCATCCTCCCCTTTCAACCCCTTACAACCCTTTTTTCTCATTAAATAGTAGCTTATGTTCTTTCTCAGCTATCTTAGACTATCTTTATACCAAATTTCATTTAAATCTGTTTAGTAGGTTTGGCTTGAAAGCGCAACAGACACAATTACTTTCGCTTTTATAATATTAGTAAGGATTTAGGGACTTTCCGTTTACGTGTCTTCGCAATGCTTATGAATCCTTGCATTCACCTGGCCCTTCTAAGGTGTGACGTAGTTTATGGATAATTGTTTATATCAAAAATTGATAGTTTATATTATGTTAAGGGTTCGATTAAGTACAAAAATATAAAATTATGAATACCGAATGAAGTGAGTGTTAAACAGTGTGTGAATGTTTCAGAGGATGAAGAAAGGCCCAACAATAAGTTACCAACTATCACAAGATCTAAATACTTGGGTAAAGCTAGACGAGTTGGACTACCGAGACCCAAGCGAACAAGTAAGTTGCTTATTAATATTAGTTTTTTGCAATTCTTAAGGGTACTGAAAAAATAGAACTGATAAGACTGTTTATGTCAACCTAAGCAGGGAATTAAAACTAATAACCGAAAAAAATAAAGTCATAAAGCACAATTTTTTTTCTGCTGTTGATAAGCGGATCAAACTCAAAATTATTTATTTCAACTAGAGTTTTTTTTAAAAAGCACTTTTAAAACATCAAAAATTGGTCGGTCAGTTAGTTTGTCTGAAGCTACCACTAGCTCGGAAAGCAGTTTTCTGTTGAGAAGAGCCGACCAGAAACTCATCAGTCTCTTTTCCAAAAGCCATGTTTACATAGTCTGTTGTACAAATGATTTCGAAGCATTCTCATCATTTAAGTAATCCTGTACATTATAGTATGCTTTATATATTAATGACTTCTTGATACGAGTTTTAAATTGTTGAAGTGGCAAGTCTAATATAAGCTGTATCCGTGACTATGTTGATGTATGGGTAAAGTGACCATTTTATTTTTCACTCAAAACGGGACACGGCCAACGGGACGGAAGTCTTTCAGACATCCAAGGTGAAAAGAGAAGTCAAAATCAAACAAAACAATATTTCGGATTTTTGAGATATGAGGTATGGATGTCTTATTGCCGACAACGCGGTATTTTTCTTACTTTCGGGACAACGGGACAGACAACCGGATAACAAGACCGTCCCATTCAACGTCAACGGGACGTATGGTCATGGCAAACATAAATTTGTGACTCTCATTAAAATATATGTAAATCTAAGTTTATGTAATATGGTCTGTGTTTTCATTAACATCTATCGCAAACTTATTCCAAGTAAAGTCATATGAAAATTAAATTTTTCCAGTTCTCCCGCACAGCCCTTCGAGTGATAAGTCAGTGGAAAACTACGAGCAAGCCCCCTCTCCGAATGGAAAGATAAAACGTAGCATGGTGCAGCGATACGACACCTCAGATCTATATAAACCTAAATTACATTATTTGTCTCGAAGAAATCATTTTACTTAGACGTTGGATGTGTTTTATTTCATTAAAGTAGACGCATATTATATTTATTGTATTAAATTATTTTCTTTATTCACTCTGCTAGTCAAGTTTCTGTAAATGAGTTGCTGTAAAAAAAGAAGAATCCACACAGCTTAAACAAAGTTCGTAAGAAGAAAGTTTACGTAAGTTCAATCCAACACTGAAGCATTATAAATATTTTAAAAATAGTAAAGAAATTTCTGAGTAAAAGTAGTGGGGATTGGGGGATAGTTGTCGGATAGTCGTGCTGGGTGCCTGAATAGGTAGTTCAATCTGTGACGTTTACTATTTTGACAAATAACAAAAATCACGGGTGACGCGTTCCCCGCTATAAAGCCTCTCATAGTGACTTCTGCGTATTCAAGGTTAGAATAAAACTTAGATGCCTTTGACTATACTTTTTTTTTTGTAAAATCACACCTGTCAAAATGACGTCGTATTTTTGATGTAAAGAAATATAGTCACTTTCTTATAACGTAGATTTCGATAGCAATGGCTATGTAATGTCTTTTTTTTTTTCGAATTTAAATAATAGCATAAAAGTAACACACATTATTTAAATGTTTATTTTAATTTTTTTTAATTTCATCTATTTTTTTATTAAATTTTTTTTTCACTGTTTTTATTCCATAATGGAAAAGATATTACACCGTACAGCCTTGTCTTTAGTAGGTTAATTCTTTATTCATTTTAAAGTATGTATGGGTTTTTTATTGTGCCAGTGTAACGTATATCATTAAAAGAATTTTAATCTGTCCCTTGTTTTTTCCTTTTACCTCTTATGGGAAAGGCTAAGATCATAGACCATACAGCCTCACTCGTAATGTTGATATGCGTCTACTTTTATTAATAAAATAAATTACTATTAGTATTATATTTGAGAGATTTAAAACGAAGTCATAAAGGTATATTAGCCTAAGCTTAGTAATTAGTAAAAGCTTCTTTAATTAAGTTTTCATATTTTAAAATATGACAAAATGTTAAATCGTAAAAACCGTCTAATTAATGTTTTTGTCTTTTGAAATATAAATATGTCATTCTACTGTATGTGTGCATGTCACGATGCTGCAACGATTATAAGCTTTAGATGATTCCAGTAGATGGCGTTATTGTCAAACGTTTTTAAAAAAATAATTAATGTAAACCAACAGATTAACTAAAGCAATAATGAATTCTATTTCAAATTTAGAATTTGTAGCAAAATATAATATTTGTAATTATGAATTAAAATTGTGTTGTGTTATATAAATATTTAAAATTTTATGTATATATGTATTACGGAAATATATAATTTAATCAATAATTTCTTTTTTTTATAAATAATATTTATAATCTGTTGTATATGTTAATATTTATAACTGATATTTCAAATTTAGAATTAACTGTAATAATGAAGTATGAAATGTCACTGCCATTAATAATATAGTTTAGATTAATGAATTCTTAAACGGATTTTAAAATTCTTAACATTGAGAAAAACTTACTAAATCGTACGTCATGTCGTTTCAATAAAAACATTTGTAGAGTAGACGCATTTCTTTTTTTGTATATATTTGTAGAAGTAGAGCCAGCCGAGTTGATAAACATGGAACGTGTGAGGAGCTAGTATGTATTGTGAAGTAATTTATTTGAATATGCTAAATTTTTTTCTCATGGTAAAAAATAAGCAATGTAGCCCTCTAAAAAAATAAATACAAAAAAAAGTGATACAAAATGGTGTTTGGTAGGCCTCCAAAAAGAACTCCCTGTCTCCTAAAATGAATCATGATACGTAACGAAAAAAACATTTCTAGAAGATTCCATCATAGAGTTTTGATTTTAATTTATTTTTATTATCTTTGACTTTGTGTAAAAAAATATTAATTATATAGATTATAGAGTAATGAAAGCAGAAACAACGTATTATTATTGTATCTTAATAATAGAAATATACGTAGCAGTTAAGAAGTATCAACTCGTTTATTGCTGTTAAATGATTTCTTATTTAAATAAATATAAAAATTCTTTGATTAATTGTTTTATTTTTATAATAAAATTAATCAAACAATATTTTTTTATTAAACGTAATCACATTTTTATTTTTCTATTTCTAGCTACACTCTGACAGACAAATTCATAAGAATAGAAACTTTCAGGGCTACCCCAAATGTCTTAGTATTACCAACCTCACCACCCTATGTTCCCATAGTGTAGTTACGCTACAAAATACATATAAATAAAACTAATTTATTAAATAAGATATCATTTTTGGGTAGGTTCCCATTCTGGAGATTTTGCGGCATCAGAATTTATTTAAGAGCAACAAACTGGTCAGTGTAATATATTTTGGTGCTTTAAAAGTAATCGTGGCGCTTGCGCATTAATGCATCGAAGAGTTCAGTTAACGGTGCAATGAAATTTATCAGTTGTATAGACGTGAATAGAATTTGAAAAAACAAATTGAATCGTAACTACTTTAAGGAAGATATTTAAACAAAAGCGCGTGAAAAAAATATTCTAGAAATAAATATATTAAGAAGGCTGTATAGTGATTAACTTTGGTTTTCCTTTAAAAAAAAACCACTAGAAATTTTACCGCCAATGTTGTCTAATAGTCATTTGTAATATGGCTGAACGGCATAACATTTTTGCCGTTTATATTACGAGAAAAAAAATAAAGAGGTTGAATGAATAGAACGCAACGGCAAGTTCGAGATATTGTAGATACTTAATCTGTGGTTAGAGACTGCAAATCTAGCTAATCATAGCCAAACGTTTAGTTTAAACTTTAATTAAGAATTTGGTTATGCAAATCTTTAGTGTTTTTAATTTAAATTAAAAGAAAATTACACTTGAGTATGGACGTCGGAGTGAAACGAAAGTGGTAATTGTTTATATTCGAGTGATTATTGATCACGTGAAAGTATACTGGTCTCGATCACAGCGAAGGCGACTCCAAGGTTGAGGAAACATTGTGCAATGATGTCCAAATGCCTTTATTGTGTCAAATACTTATTTAAGTCATAGACACATTTTCTTATTTAATTTAGATTAATCAAAATTTATGAACATGGGTATGCATAAGGCCGCCATAATAAAAGAGGAGGAAGATTCATACTAAATAATTTATACATAATTAAACCTGATGTATTGTTACACAATCGTGCGAAATGTAAATAAAAATATAGTGCAGCTGGATTTAAATTCTGAAGTCCAAGTAAACCAAGTCACGAGCAGCTAGTACAAAAATTAAAGATTATAAAGAAAGTATTTTTGCCACAGACTATCTTAGCTCCTGAAAAACATAAAGGAATAGGTAAATAAAATCATGACCTCTACTTATCATACGCATAATAACAAAGTTTATCTATAGTTATTTTTAAACGATAAGTTATTAAATGTGAAGGCATATTTAAATTTAATTACCGGACTACGAACCTTCTAAAAGGAGTATGTATCACATAATTATCATAGTCTTGAATATATTGAGTTAGACACAGTAAATCCGATATGGCCATGAATTTATAAAGAATCTCTTATTTTCTATATAAATAAAAATGTATCGCCTCCATCTGTGTAAGCACACGGTGAGACAGAAGAGTGAGCGAGTCAGTGAGGAAATAGTATATTCATAGTTGTAGGTCGCAGAGTATGAGTGAGTGAGTGAACGGTTTGAATACACCTCAGCGAAATGAAGGCGGGACGGCGAGTAATCTAATAAAAGGATTTAATTTTCATATTTCATCACTACATAATATAATACAAAGTCGCTTCCCGTCTGTCCCTATGTATGCTTAGATCTTTAAAACTACGCAACGGATTTTGATGCTGTTTTTTTTAATAGATAGAGTGATTCAAGAGGAAGGTTTACATGTATGATATAGTAGAGAAACCGTGTAAAGCAGGGGCGGGTCGCTAGTATTATATGAAACAGTCTAGAGAAATAAAGTATGAAGAAGATAATTATTTAACAGCAACACTATCTATTGTAATTAAATGATAAGGTCATTTAAGGGGCAATATAATGTATTATTAATATCGGAACGAAGCGAGGGCGTGTCGATGGTATTATATAATGAACGGCCAACAAGATCATTAGCTGTTTGACCCACTTACATAATCAAATGATACTTCTCGATCGAATTTTTAATTCTTTACTAGTCGACCCGCGTGACTTTGTTTACGTGTAGCTCCGCTCCTATGGGTCTTAGCGTGATGGTATATAGCGTATAGCCTTCCTCGATAAATGGGCTATCTAACACTGAAAGAATTTTTCAAATCAGACCTGTTTCCTGAGATTAGCGCGTTCAAGCAAACAAACAAACTCTTCAGCTTTATATGTATAATTAAAGTATAGATTGCTCCTCGTTTCGTTTGTGTAAAAAAACATTTGATTTTAAGGTACTTTGAGAATGATTTCCACTCTTTGGACCATTGTGGTCAAAAGGACCTCATCAAAGTTTATCACAAAATATAAATAGTTTTAGTACAATTAACACCGTCGTCTTGTTTATTACCTATTCACGAAGTCATTTAGTAAACAACGATAAAAATGAGATGGAAAATCTGCATTACATTAAAAACCTGCCAAGTGCGAGTCGGGCTCGGTCGTTGGAGCTATCACGGTTCATGAGATATAGCCTGTTGACAGACGACGGACGGAGAGACAGTGGAGTCTTAGTAATAGACAATTTCAATACTTTTTTTGTGCTGAGGTAAAACAATATTCAAATTTAGTATTTTCATAATAAAATGTTTTGTTCAAACAGAGGATTAAATATTATTTATGTTTTTTTGTGTCTTAAGTTTTAAGTGCCCAACAATTTCTCAGGTCTGTTGTTCCTTGGAGCTGTGATATTCTAAGTCGACATAATCGTAACAGAATCAAAACCTACATCTTTCTCGTTGGCGAATCATTTGGAAAGGAACGTTTTTTTTTTTATGGTATATAGGTCAGCGTTTGACCATGACTTGCCTGAAAGCACGACACGGTCTAAGATGGAGCACACTTTCCTAGAAGGTACCTATTCACTCTGCATTTGAAAGCACCAACATTATACTTTTCAGGAAATACAGACTCCGGCAGATCGTTCCACATCTTCGCTGTGCGAATAACAAACGTGGACTCAAAGCGCTTGGTACGTATCCGAGGAATGTCCACCATGTACCGATGGCGCTTCGGTCGGGTTTGTCTGGGAGTCCTGTTAAAAAAGGGGCGGCAGGAATAAGATTATGTAATTCCCGGGCACACTCACCGAAATGCATCCGATAAAAAACCGATAGGGAGGCAACCCTGCGTCGATGCTCGAGGCTATGCAGCCGAGACTTGAGCAGGGTGTCATCTCCTATTATTCTTCTGGCGCGCCTCTCAATCAGCTCCAGTGCCTCAAGTTGATATTTGGCAGAGCCGTCCCAAAGATGAGAACAATACTCCATGCACGGCCTGATTTGCGCTTTGTACCAGCTGAGCAGGTATTTGTTATTTTTTTAAAGAATACTATCTTTATGGATCACATACTACTAGTATTCTTAACCCCTCCCACTAAGCTAAATACGGGCCACGTAAGTAGTACAATGAGTGGGATTTGAACCTACAACCTATCGATCGTGGATCCATGAACCGCTGAGCTACTGACCGTTATACGTTGGAAGAAGGAACTATATAAGCACTAGGAAAATTCTAAAATTGTGTGTAATAACAGTTTTTTACACTTGGTAAACTGCCAGTATGGTGTTGACTGCTCAAACATTTTTCCAACCGCAGGGTTGTAAGGGATTGAGAGGAGGGGATGAAAAGTTGTATGGAAGTATCGTCATTTTTAAAGCTAGAAGGTTGAAACTTATTGTTTTGTCTGTTGATTCGATATAAATAAATATGACATTTTTTTAATAAACATTGAAAACAGATTCCAAATTCAAATTTGTGGATGGAAAATTCGAATTTTGAATGTATTTTCGATCTGTATACAATAAAGCCGTATTTTTTTCCACCTTGAATATACAAATAGACTGGTTCTGTTGTTTGTAGTCGTACTATAGATAAAATATGAAAGTCGTGATTACGCAATCGTCGATAACTAAGCTACAAAGTTTCCGTTACAATTATTGCGTAACTACTAAATAATGTGCGTAATTATAAAGTAATTACTAAGATGTTATGCTAAACCGTAACGAGAATAATCATAACGGGCTTCAGGTAGTGGATTCGATCCTTGTAGGTCACACTGACACAACTTAAAAAAAATATTAACCATAGAGATAAACATATAATTTCTTTTATTTTAAAAAATATTAACATTTTAATATATTGCTCTATAAAATTAGTCAGGTGTTCAATAAAATTTCTATCATTGTCCCGCAAGAACTATGAATTTTTCCGGGATAGAAAGTATCCAGATTATTAAGTACCTTAATGTCATCGAAATCCGTTTTTTTGTGATGAGTAACAATTCCCCAAAATCAAAAAAAAAAAAAGAAATAGTCCTTTATGGTCACATTAAAATAGTGAAGAATATAAAAAAGTTTTATTATTACACTTAGTGAGGAAAAATTTATAAAAAGAGTTTATATTCTAAACTGAACATCTTTTATTAAATTATTTAAACTATATTTGAAAAAAAAAATTATGTAAAAAAAAAATTTATATTAATGTCAGCTCATGAACTCAAATATAATTCAAAAGGATTCAGAAATTCACAATACACTACTGATAACAGATTAAATTATAATTTTTAAACTTGTTTGTTTTTAGGTACAATTATACTCCAATACGAAGAGATAAGGAACAACTAATTCACACAAATTATTCAACATACAAAAACGTGATATTCAAGTTTTGAGTGTAATTTTCCTTTCGTCCTCATTATCCTCTTTTTGTAGGTAATCTATTTCAGGCATATTTAAAGAGGTTTAAAAAGAATAAATTAGCAAATTTGTTAGAATTTCGACATTTTTTTGTTCCTCTAGAAGCAGGGCAGCTGCCCCTAGGTTACTGACCCTCAAAAAAAGAAGAGAAAGACATAAGATGAAAAGATTTGATGATTGAAGAGATGGCAAGTGATAAAGAGGGAAATAATTGGAGGTCTATTAAATTATAATTTCAGAAACTTCTTTTTAAAGTAAAACTTTAATAGCCTGAGAGTGAAAAAAAAACCATTATAATGTTTTGATTTCTTGCTTATTTCCTATACATTTTAATTGTATCTATTAGTATTATTGATACAATTTATTAATGTTGTGGGAATTGAAGTGAAACTATATTTTATTTGATAAATAATAAAAGACTTGCACAAAAAAATAAAACTTTATTCAACAAATAATACATGTAACCTAATAGTTATACTAACGATAATATGACAATAAATAATGGCAATAATTTACTTGATTGTTAATACATGACTAATGTGGTTCTTAAACTTCATGAAATTATCATTTTTTATATTTTATTGATGCAAATTGACTACATGATTATTTTACATGATGATAGTGTAATACTTTTAATAATTTCAATAAATTCCATATTATCTAAGTTTTATTTGACCATCTGTGTATTTTTAAACATTGTTTGTTAAGTACATTATTTAAATAATAATCAAAAATTAATTTCATTATATTTCGTCAAATATTGAAAAAATCATTAAAAATTGTCTTAACTTTAGTATTTGCTTAGTCAAATTATTGTCAGCTAATAAATAAAAAAACAACAAAATTAGCTACCGTCTTAGTTCTTTACAGCCTGTTTTTCTAAGCCTGCCGGGTCCATGATGGGTGCTTCCTTCTTAACAATTCCAGATAATAAGGTTTTTATTTGAGCAATAGCTCTACCTGGGTTCAAACCTTTAGGGCAAGTTCTTGTACAGTTCATTATAGTATGGCAACGGTATACAGAGTATGTGTCCTTTAATTTTGATAAGCGCTTTTGTGTGGAGTCATCTCGGGAATCAATGATCCATCTATACGCCTGCATGAGTACAGCGGGCCCAAGATACTTGTCTCCATTCCACCAGTAGGAAGGGCAACTGGTAGAACAGCAAGCACAAAGGACACATTCATATAATCCATCTAGTTTCTCCCTATCCTTTACATCTTGAAGGAGTTGTGTCTCCTTACCTTTAACAGCTTCATTGTCACGTTGAAGCCAGGGTTCTATTGATTGGTATTGACGATAAAAATTAGTTAGATCAGGGACAAGATCTTTCACAACATACATGTGAGGCAGCGGGTAGATTTTTGAGGGCTTAGACAAGTCTTGGTCGATATGACTGATGCATGCGAGAGTATTGATGCCGTCGATATTCATTGCGCAAGAGCCGCAGACACCCTCGCGACATGACCTTCTAAAAGTGACAGTTGGATCCATTTCATTTTTTATTTTTAATAAAGCGTCGAGAACCATAGGAGCGCAATCGTCGAGATCTACCTCAAAATTTTGAGTGTAGGGCTTCTTATCCGGCTCGTCAGGGTTCCAGCGATAAACGGCGAAAGTCTTCACCCTTTTCCCGAGGGCCGATGACGTTGCGAAGGTACGCAACTGCCCAAAAGTGCCCGAACACAACCTGAACAACGGCATTATGTAATGTTTTTATTTATGTTATCACTAATAAAACTTTTGTTTTCTCTCCTTAATAAAAATATGTGCACACGAATATTTACACCTAAATCAATATTTATTCTTTATTTAGTCGGGAGCTCGTCGAATTCGAAGGCGCGTTTTTTTTCTCGTATTTAATGGGATTTTTGATTGGCCGACAGCTCCGCCACAGTACATAGACAACAGATCATCCCAGCTGTCAAAGTGCCAATTTGTCATAAGTTGTCTATGATGTTATACTTAATCTAAATTAATTTAAAATAATTGTAAATATAAATAAAACTAAAATTAAAACCAAAAAAATTTAAATATATTTATTTTAATAAAATTATATAATTTCTGAAAATCACGTGATTCCAATTCATTATATTATACATAAACGAAATAACAATAAAATGGCGGGAATGTTAATTTTTTGACAGATACAAGAAACAAATAACAAAAACACTACAAATAATTGTCGTAATTCTTTCTGTGAATTAATGCACATAATTATTAAATGGTGGAGATGAATAATATATCATCTAGAGATTCTCCTAAAACGCCTGGTGGTATCAGTAAGTCATTCTTGACTCCTATACGAAGAGTTGGTCTTTCTCGCAATTGGAAAAATAGAGGATCATCTCAATTTATTTCTCCTGTTTCAAATCCCAATAGTATTGATGCAAAACCAGTAAGCGAATCAATAAAAAGAAAATTAGCTTCAACTGAAGATGGAGAACACACTATAGGGGAACTTCATTCAGTGATAAATGAAAGTAATAGCCCTCTTTCTAGTAATATTAACACTGTAGACGTAAATCGAACTCCAACTCGAAACTTGTTACCTAGAAAAAAATCTAAAACATTATTGCTTACTAAGGAAATATCTGATGAGCCTGAAAGTATACCCCATGCAATTGCATGTGATGAGACTGAGGTTGAAAGCAATCCATTACCTAGAAAAAAATCTAAAACATTATTGCTCTTAAAGGAAATACCTGATGAGCCTGAAAGTATACCAGATGTAATTGATTGTAAAAATGTATGTGATGACACTGACATTGAATGTAATTCTCCACTAAGGGTGAAGATTTCAAAACTTTCTAAATCAAAAGTACATAAACTGTCATCAAAAGTTGAAAAAAGCAAAGAACTAAATATAGTAAAAGATGTTTCTTTGTTAGTAGAAGATACAACTAAAGGAAATATTATAAAAGCAAGTGATAGTAAAGAAATAAATACTAAAAAAGAGAATAGCAGTGAAAATGATTGTACTATCATAGAAAAGAAATCACCCAATAATTTGACTAAGGAATGCGTAGTTGCTATACAAAAGAATATTTATAAATCCCTTGAGGAGAGCAATCAAAAATTAAAACCAATTCCAGAAATTCCAGTTTCACAAGCTCTCTGTGATTCAGATTCAGATGATGTTCCTTTAATTAATATAAATAAAGAAAACAAAATTGATCCTATTATAAACAATGATGATGATTTTCAAGAAACAAAAAAAGTAGTTAAGCTCCAAGACAAAACAACATCTATTAGTGGATTAAAACAGAAAAAAGCAAGAAAGAAATCTAAACAAGTAAAATCTTTGAAAATAGACACACCATCTTCTCAGAGCTCATATTCATTTGAGGATGATGACGATGATGACTTTGTGGTTGCAAAGAAAAAAACAATACTTATTAAGAAGTCTTATGATAAACCATCTAAGCCCTTAAAGGTAAAGTCTACTGGATCTATAACTCAAAAAGATATAGATGAAATAAAAGATAGGATAGAAAGAAAGAAAAAGTTATTATTAGCTAAAGCAATGACAAATGAATCTGCCGAATTAGGTTTTATAAAGAAGTGGCAGACGGCTTGTCAGAATGCTTTAACGGAGCTATGTGATTTGATGAAGAAAGATATGCCGGATAAACAAAATATGGATTATGCTGAAATGTTGCAAATTTTGAAGATACCCCCAGAATTAGTTGGGTATGATTCAGAAAATGACTGTTTCAACACACCCGATGATCTTACTATTATTTTATCGGGATTTAATACCTAGGTTAATACACAAAATAATAATTTAACTAAGTTTTTTTATTTTTAAGTATGTTCAATAACTCACAGATAATACAAATTTGTAATTTTATAGCTAATGTAATAGTTTTTTTTAAATTAATTATTCTTTAGGATAGGATGTAAGATAATTGTTGAATTAAATAATAAAATTATTGATAAAAATTAAATGGCTGTTATTTTAATATTAATTTCATTCTTTTTAGTATCACTGTAGATAACATTTGATTGATTTGCTGACTCAACTTCTAATGTCTGCACTGATCAGCAGAAGTAAGATCATAGAGTGAACATTGAAAATTCTATTGACATGTAATGGTCAATAAAAGATGGGTTATTTATTGATGAATCTACATAATATAGCTCATATTAGGTTAGAATACAATTCCCCTCTGCTGTTGGGAGAGCATCTTGTAAGAACCGAGTAACCCAGCACCCCTTTGGTGGTAAGAGAACTGTTCCCCGACTGGCTTGTGACTACTAGCATGCAAATCTGAACGCTAAGTCTCTGACGCATTTCCTCCCTTTCACATCCCATTAATGATTATGTTTCAGTGGATTCAGGGTCTGCTGAAACTGTAGCATTCTCCTTTTCTTTCCTGCATTGGCAGTACAAAAAACAGTAGTATTGTCGATGTCCATGGGCGACGGTGGCCACTTACCATCAAGTGGATTGTCTGCCAGCTTGCCTCTTAACTGTGGTAAATATATATATATTACAAGAAATCTTAGAGTATACTTTCCGAGGTGAAAAATAAAAAAAATATTGCTTTAACTTTTATTGCAAGTAATATACATAACACAACTAATCTACTTAAATCTATGAACTAAAATCTGTGTGACCGAATAGGGTTTTCTGGATCAAACAACTTAGGGTCTTTCAGAAAGGTTTTGTCTTTATAATAATATGGCATATAAGCACAATTTTGAGCTTTGCGTATTTCAGCTTCAACCAATGCCTGTTTTGTTTGGCACAACCCAGTAATATGTCTGCCATAAATCCGTCCTGTGTATGGACTCTGGAATTGCGATAGAAGTCTATAGTTCTTATAGTTTGGTGTAATGTTTAGTTTACATAGAATACATTGCGGTTTTTCTTTTTTATATGGATTTTCTATTTCAACTGGAGCATCTTCATCTATTGCTGCATTGGATGATGGTCGTATTGTTGATACTAAAGCTCTATGGGTGGTAGCAACTGTAAAATTTAAATTTCAGATATAAAAAGAATTAATCAAATTGAATAAATAGGAAATTCAAATACTTACAAACTTGGCGTATTATAGAACTCTTTAAAAGTGCCATTGTTATTCTGGTTTCCCTTCAAAACATATAAATTTCAATAAATCGACTGCAACATAATATAACCTAAAATTGACTCAAATGAAATGTCAAACTTTATTATGATAATGACAGTTTTGTTCAGAATCTCGTAAGAGAGAAAATAAAAATACTGAATTATTATAACTTTATTTTAAAAGATATTTAATATAATTAATGAAATAATTGAATGTAGTTTCAGTTATTAAATTTTAAAATTATCCTTAATATTTTTAACCTATTCGTCAATTTATGAACAAGGCTTGGCAAATGAAGTCAAGCGTTCGTGCAATTATTTGGCTTGAAAACCTACTGTTAGGTTTCAAGCCCCTGGCACTATTTGGCTGTTAGTCTGTAATTTATGTTATTATTATCATTTACGTGTTACTGTGCAGTATGCTCATATATAGTTAAACAAGTAACTAGAGATGAAACAGATATCCGGTATCTGGCCTATCGGGCCTTGATTTTGCCATCCGACCGGATATCGGAAAGTTCCGGATGCACGCATGTCAAAAATGTTTGTTTTATTAATTAGTTTAGTACTCAAAATTATGTGAAGTGGCACAATTTGGTGAATGAGTACCAAATTTTCCAAGTTTGTTGGTAAGAGGCGACTCTGCTTGGCTTCATATACCAGACAAGCTTATAAAAATAGCCTTTCGCTGTAAACGCAAGGTGCTGAAAGATAAATTCTAGCAAACCTTGATAACTGCTGGTACTGCTTCAAATTAACTGACCACCACATGTAAGGGTCGTGATTGCGATTGATTCGAGATGGCTTTAAGAAAAGTCAATCTCCTAAGCAATTGGATTTTGTTTTTTCCTGATCGCGAAGATCACTACTACTATTATCCTATGCGCTTATATTGAATGTAGGCGCTAAGGCCATAAAACCTAACCTAACCACCTGTAACCGCTGTGTTATAGCTATAGAGTATAATAATAGTAAACTCTCACTTTCTCATAAATGCTAAAGAACAGTATTTTTTAACTATGATTGCAAAGGTTGAATAGTTCTGTACGAGTGATCTATCATTTAATATTTATGGTACGTGTTTTCAAATTAACGAAGCGAAGCAAAGGCTGTTCATTGCCCTTAACGTAGAAAGAAATAATAATATGATAATAATCCATACTAGAAATATAAAGGATTTTTGTTGGTTTGTCAACCGACTTACAAAAACGGAGGTTATTAATTAAGTGGTATTTTTTTTTATGTTTGTTACCTCAGAACTCCGTCATTTATGAACCGAATTGGAAATTAATTTTTTATTGTATTTCGTAGGGTATGCCTACAGATTGGTCCCATTTTTTCAAAATCCAGTTCTGATGATGGGATCCTTGAGGAATTGACTGAACTTCTCAAAAGTTACAGGTACACATACAGTGATTTTGATATTTTCAGAAGGGTTGCCATCATTTGCATTCAGACCATATCATTAGATGAAGTGGAACTGATAAGGAAGACCACAGATAGCCATAATATGGTTTAAAATGTTAAGCAAGCATTACTATGAGAAAATTTAAATAAATAATTTTCATGTTGATATTACCAGTAGATTCTTAGACCTTCCGGCTACATCTACCATTAGTTGATGAAGACGCCGGAAGGTATGTACTGGAACACAGGCATGGGACAACGTAAACTAGTCGTGTTTGGGTTTAATGGAATTGTCTTAAAGTGTACTTTGGCTGTAAGTTATTTTTTTTATGGTAGTGTTCGTCTGTCTTTGTATATCGTAGCTCCTGAATAACTTTACCAATTTTGATGCGGATTTTTCTGTGTGGAAACAGATGGGATTAGGATTCCATTGTTTTTTAAAACAATGGAATCCTAATTGTTAACAGTGTATATGTATGTCTGTCTGTGAAATTATAATAACCTGATAATCATAATACTCGATATTTCAGGTGATCTAGATGATTGTTACCTATAATTTATGAAGTGAGTATATAATTTGTAAATAGGTAATGAATTGAATGAGTAAACAGTTGAGGGAGTAAATTAGTGGATGAGCGATAAATGAGATTCAGAACATATTCACTAAAAAGCATACATACTCATACTCTTTATAATATACTAATATTATAAAGAGGAAAGATTTGTATGTACCGAATAAACTTAAAAATTACTGGACCGATTTCAAAAATTCTTTTGCTGTTAGAAAGCTACATTATCCATGAGTAACATAGGCTATATTTGTTACTAGATAAAATTACAGTTCCTCAGGAATTCTTACTAAAACCAACCAAAGGTGTAAAAAATTAGCCATAAAATATTTTCATCGCATGCGCTGCGAAAAGTATTGATAGAACAAAAAATATTTTACAATATTATAGAATATATCAATATCTACAAAAAACTTCGCAAAACCATATGTCCAGCTATTGTAGTTATGTCACTATAACTACTTATTTAAACTTTAAAAGTTGATAGAAATGCCTATCAAAATCAGACCATGTTATCCATACATTTGTATTCATTCTTATCCAAATAAATTAATTCGTATTCAAGACTGTTTCAATACCTGTAGATTACTTTTTGAATTATTGAAATCAGACATTCTATTCAAAGGATATTACGAAATTAAAAATGTCATTATTAACAAAAAATACACGCCGACGCGCCGGTAGCTCCACGCAGCGCAGCGAGCAACGAGGCGAGAGGTGGCACGGAAATGCGGGAGAGCCAAAATGTTTACAAAAAATTGTCCACCCGTGCGAATAATATTTTTGTGGCATTTGTTTTGTTCTGAGGGCCGTGTGAAACGCGTCCGAGAGTTTTAAAAATCTGGTCAAGTGGGTGCGTGATAGTTGCCCACTAAGGGTCTCGTATAATTTGAATTAAGGGACAAACTTAACTTTGCCGTCGAAAAACTGATGTCCGTATTACATAAACCTACCTCGCCGTTTGTGGGTATATTTTTTTATGTTACTTCTTTTGGATTATTTCCTTAACGGTTCTAGGTTAATGCCTAGTCAACAAGTTCAAAAACGTGAAAAATAGAGATAAAGGTCCTAAAAATATGAGCGATGGCTTATTCGATTCAGAATCACCTCTAGAAAAATGTTTTTTAAGGATTTTGGTGGTAAAAATTGCAATTGTTATTAACAAAATAAAATGAAAAAAAATGATATTTCGTTTTTTGTTAATAACTAAAAATATTAACATTTAAGCAATTTTGAAAAAAGCTCAATCAATCTGATACATTCCCGCATTCCTGAGAAACAGGGTCTTGATAGACACATAGAGCCAGATAGTCAGACGGACGGACAGCGAAGTGATTCTTTAAGTATTCCTCATAAGATATTAACTCTAAAAAATGTCATTTGCAAAAGTTGTTTTTCATTTTAAAAACTTTTTCTTTTTCCTATAATTTGTACTCACTTAAATTTTACGTCTTGACTCTTGCTTCACCACTGCTTAAGCTTAAAGAGTTTTTGATTTGGAACTCAATAAGTTAAAGACGGCAGAACGCATTTTAATGGAATTTTGCACACAGATAATCTGAAACCTGGAATAACACAGGATACTTTTTAAACTTGAAAAACTCGTAGGGAGATAATAGTAAAATATGTTTATGGAAATATGTTTTTTGATAAACCTATACGCGTGGTATATTAAAAAAATTGCACCCGTACGAAGCCGGGGCGGGTCACTAGTACATTATATTATGATACTTTGTTTTACTTTGCCTACAGGGGTCCTTAACTCCCTAATAGGACTTTTGTTCTTGATGATTTTACTTGTAATTTTTTTACCTTTTGTATCACGCAAAGCTAAATAGTGTTGGTAATATGCTTACATTTTGGTCCTTCGAGCCAGATGTGTATCAGCATTACCCATTCCAATAAACCATCTAATTATCCAGGAGACCAAAACACAAAAAAACTGTGTCATCATCGTCACTCTATAATGGCGGACTGCTGAGCCGGGCTCCTCCTTAGGGTTTGGCAGACTTCACACACCTTTGAGAACATGGAGAACTCTTAGCAGTGCAGGTTTCCTCACGATGTTTTCCTTCACCGTTAAAGCAAGTGATATTTAATTGTTTAACACACCTATAACTCAGAATAGTCAGAGGTGTGTGTCCAGGACTAAAATCGGACTTCCCGAGTAGACATCAACGTTTAAACCACTGGGCTATCACTGCTGATAACTAACAAAAAACTGTGTCAAGTGAAGGGATCCTATTGATTCTTAATAAACACATCTCTCGTTACACATCCTCGCTCATATCAAGTGGAAATGCAGCCTTACACGCTTAGGAGTGGCTTCTAAGCGGTCAGATTGATACTAAAAAATAATTGATTGAAGGAGACATCTATGTGATAGACAGATTTAATATTTGCAAAATGCAAAATACAATGAATGTGATTAGGGTTGCCATCGGTCCGGGTTTCCCCGGATTTGTCCTAGATTAGAGGGCATTAGGGGAGCGTCCGGCTGCAGTTAGAGCGGAGCTGCATTTTTAGTCCGGGTTTAAAAAAAATTAATTGAAATTTGTTAGGTTTAATATTTTAATAAGGATTTGTTTTCATAACAGATTATATAAATAATTTGTGTTTTAAAAAAAAAAAACTACTAGTATTCCCTTTACCCCTCTTAGTAAGCTAATAAATAGCTTGTGTCAGGAGTGGGCCACGTCAGTAGTCCAATGTCCGGGATTTGAACCCACGACTTGTTGATCGTGAATCCAACGCCCGAACCACTGAGCTACTGACGCTTCAAATCTATACTATGTAATATTATAAAGAGGAATGATTTGTATTTTTGTATGTAACGAATAAACATAAAAACTACTGGACCGATTTCAAAAATTCTTTCACCATTAGAAAGCTACATTATCCCTGAGTAACATAGGCTATATTTATTACAAGAAAATATTAGAGATCCCCAGAAATTCTCACTAAAACCAACACAGGGTGCCATAAAATATCTTTCATCGCATGCGCTGCGAAAAGTATTGATGATAGAACAAAAAAATGTTCTACAATATTATAGAACGTATCAATATCTACAAAAAACTCCGCGAGACCATATGTGCAACTATTGTAGTTAAGTCACTATAACTACTTTTTTACATTTTAAAAGTTGATAAAAATGCCTATGAAAATCAGACCATGTTTTCCATAACTTTGTATTAATTCTTATCCAAATAAATTATTTCGTAATGAAGACTGTTTCAATACCTGTTAATTACTTTTTGAATTATTGAAATCGGACATTCCAGTCAAAAGATATTACGAAATAAAAATATCAAGATAAATAAAAAATAATTCCAGACGGGCCGCCGGCGCGGTGCGGTGTGCCTCGCAGCGCAGCGAGTAACGCGGCGATAGAGGGAGCGACAGATTGCGGGAGCCAAAATGTTAAAAAAAATTATCCACCCGTGCGAAGCCGGGACCGGCCCCTAGTATACTATAAAGCTTTTAAAAAATCCATGAGCGAAGCAAGTAAGTTATAAGAATTTATAAAAAATCAAGAGAAGTCATTAAATGAAGTGTCATAGAGTGCTACGTCGAGTTACATCTAAAAACATTTAGCCAGTTGAGAGACACGACGAAATACTTGAGTACTAGTTTATTTACTTATGTCGTGAAATCACACAAATTGCGACATCACTCAGGCTATTACTTAATACTCACTATTACGCAGTTTTCAAATGAGGACATTTAGCACACGACTGATCCGATCATCTAAAATTATCATTTTTTACAAAACTATTTAACCTCATTATACTATTTTTAGGATTCCGTACACAAAGGGTAAAAATTCCGTTGTCAAGCCGTCCTTCCGTCTGTCATCATGAACCGTGATAGCTAGACAGTTGAAATGTTCACAAATGATGTATTTTTGTTGACCCTATAACAACTGTTAATTAATAAAAGCGAAGAGAGTTGTAGTCTATATGCACACTAACATTATGACGGCTTCACTATAACATCCTTCTAAGTGTTACTTTACTTTAGACTCAGAGCTTCAGCGTTACTCCTAGAATACTCACGATGTAATCGATGATTATTCTGTCGTGACGGCGTATTTATTTTGCAATCCCCACTTCCTTGGTTTGTGTTTATTAGTTGGCCAACATTCAAGTCACAGGATGCTACTCATATCAGTCGTACCAAGATTAAGACCAAGTAACAGGATGAATTATAAGTGTTGCCAACACCATAATTAACAATATTTAAGGGGGGCTCCCATACAACAAACATGATTTTTGAAGCGAAAACTTCGTTAGCGGCGTTGTGCAATTGTGTTCTTTTTTTTTGGGGTGGGTAAAAAATGTTAAATTCGCGTCAGGACACGTGACCTGATCAAAAATTCGTAAACATCAGATATCAATAAGAACTACTGTAGAAAAAAACCATAAACCATTATACAGATGGATTTTTGAGACGGGTCAGTAAGGGCAGGTACCTTAACATTTTCCATACATTTTGTACTGAAAAGTGATAAATTAACTCGTAATATTCTTTATTGTTAAACAATCCTATTTCTTACTTTGATTAAAAGATGTTTTTTGAAAATGTTTTTTTACGATTT
This sequence comes from Limenitis camilla, assembly GCA_905147385.1. Lineage (NCBI taxonomy): Eukaryota > Metazoa > Arthropoda > Insecta > Lepidoptera > Nymphalidae > Limenitis > Limenitis camilla. The sequence goes on from LR990248.1 coordinate 10,975,182, forward strand.
CTGACATTTCTAGTACTCTTAACTTAAATGGTCCCATAGAGTCTATTGATCCCTACACGAAGTAGGATCGATAGACATAAAAAAAATATTTTTTGAGTTTTAGCACTTTTTTCGCTGACCGTACATTTTCTCACAAATCCGTGAATGCAGTTCAAAATATCTCAAAAAATAATGGAAGGTCTCCTAGGAACGTTTTCCTGTAACTATAACGGTTAAGGTACCTGCCCTTACAGACCCGTCTCAAAAATCCACCCTGTATATTATATACAGTTCTTTAGATTAATTAAACCGTAGAATTATATCACGTTCTCGCCGTATGTAAGCCAGATCTTAATAATTCAGTTCCAATTTTTAAATTTTGTTCTTTGGGAATATTCAAAAATGCACAACGTTAATGTTCAAGTTTTCATCGGTTTTTTTGTCAAATATTGGTACGGAACCCGTCGTGCACGAGTCCGACTCGCACTTGACCGGTTTTATTTATAACACAGATGTAAAATCATTTCTCAAGTATTGTAAGTGGTAAAGTCATAGAATCAGATCCCTTACCACTAAACCAGAAGTTCCTAATCGTAATTGATCGGTAGACCAGACGCTGTTTTGTTCACTTGTAAATATATTCAGTGTTTATTATATGCCATACTATGGCAACAACTAAAATAATAAACAAACACCACAACCAAAATAGACATACTATATTAGGGAGCGTTCAAGTATTACGTAACGCTATTTTTGAACGTTTTTCTGTACACCCCCCTCCCTATCCCTAAACGTTTCGTAACATTTAAGCTCGCCATTAAAGTCACAATGATGCTGAACAAAGTATAATATTATTGTTATTGTATTAATTAATATAACAAAAAAAGAGATTTTTAAATTATGTTTTTATTTCTCCATAAATCAAATTCACAGACAACAGCAATGTGCTTCTGTGTAAACTCTAATGAATACTGACACATCCGTAATAAAATAAAAACCACGTACACACATTCGAGGGATTCCCCGAAACATAAACGAAAGGGTTACCAACTTAGAAAACGAAAGTACAATACAATCGAGGGATTCCTCGTAAAATTTCCGGATTTGGAAGGTTCTAATTCACTAATATTTTTTTAATAAAAAAAAATGTTACGTAACGCGTTCTTTCAATAATACCCGCCGTTGTAACGCACCGTAACGTTTGACAAGACCCTCCCCTCCATCCAAATTGCGTTACGTAATGCTTGAATGCTCCCTTACTAGTTTACCTGTCTATAGACCTGGAAAGTAAACTTCTTCGTATATCACAGACTCTTGGATGTCATTTTTATTCACATGGACCCACTTGAGATCGTCATAGACACACCTCTTATAAATTAGTATTTGCGGGTAGTTTATTTTATCTTGATAGGATTGAGTTAGTCTGTCAAGTGACATCGTGTCGTACATATTAATGTATTGAGACTAATAGTAAAGTGTTGATTAGTGGCGTGGTGCTATGCCTCAATTATCGAAAAGCATGTGAATAATGTATTTTATTATTTTAATAATTGTTAGCAATGTCGAGCGGTGAAGGTGAACGTTTACTGTTATAAAAGACGTCTTCAAACCTACTCTGAGTCTCAACCCCAAGCATAGCTCGGTTTTCGTCTAAATTTTATATTAATATTGTCGTGTAAGTGTTACTGCGCAGTATATTTTATACTAATATATAAAGCTGAAGAGTTTGTATGTTTGAACGCGCAAATTTCAGGAACTTCTGGTACGATTTGAAAAATTCTTTCAGTGTTAGATAGCCCAGTTATCGAGGAAGGCTATAGGCTATATTTCATCACGCTAAGACCAATAGGAGCGAAGCTATATGTGAACAAAGTCGCACAGGTCGACTAGTAATTATATAGTTTTTCGACTCGCGTGACTTCGTCCACGTGATGCTCCGCTCCTATTGGTCTTAGCGTGTTGATATATAGCGTATAGCCTTTCTCGATAAATGGGCTATCTAACACTGGAAGAATTTTTCAAATCGGACCAGTAGTTCCTGAGATTAGCGCAATCAAGCAAACAAACAAATAACTTTTTAGCTTTATATATATATTAGTATAAGATAAAAATTTCTTCATTATTATTTACCATAACAAGTTATAGACAATGGTTTCCGATACATAAAAAGTAGAGAACCTTCCCATGTTTACTGATGTTTAACAAGAAATTGAGTGAAGAAGCGAGACGCGTACAGCGCACAGCACACAGCGCACAACGGCCACACGCCACAGCCGGCGCAGCCACGCACCGCACCGAACGTGGCGAGCCGCTATCACTACTCACTTTTTAATTTTCAAATTCTGGAATAGACAATAGTGACGCGCGAATTCGCGCCATTTTCAGTGACAGTGACATATTTGTGTTTTTGTGACGTTTAATTGGATTTTCAATAACGGTAAGTTTAAAACTTATGATGACAAAACAAAATGATGTTACTAATCAAAACATGATCGCTTAACAACTTAATCGAGTATTTATTCTAAAGGCAACGTTGAGTGTTGCCTACATATTGGACGAGGAAGTTAAATGGCCAGTGATTTTATTACGCAAGTTTCCGTGTTAATATGAAATTTATATAACGCGCGTCATATTCTTCCCTGCACGATGGATCGTTGAAAGTTGGTGTGTTGTCAGGAAAAGTAAAAGTTTTGGTGGCGATGTGACGAAAATGCCATCGTTGTTGGTTGGTGGTCGGCGCGGGCGCAAGAAATCAAGGTTGGTAGGAGAAAGTGGCCCGGTATGAATGAGCTCGCTCGCGCCGCCGTCTCCGCACAGCTTACTCAAACCAAATAAACTCAAGTATACCAAGTTTTTATTTAACACTTATTTAAACAAATTCGACCATAATTAATTTAAATTACGTTAACAATAAACAAAAGAGTATATATGCGTGTGTGTGTCAAATACATGGTAATGTTGTTTTTATTGATTTAATGTATTTTTAAGCATAATTTAAAAAACAAATATTAGCATTCTCCACTCCTTTTCTAAATAAAATATAAGTGTGGAAAGTTTCATTCTCCTTCGTCCGCGCAATAGAGTAAAAAAGGTTACAAAGTTTGTTTTTTTGTTTTAATTATTTAATAGCTTACTTGTCTTAGCTTTGCATCTAAATCAGCCTTATTGTACTCGTTTATTTATCTTTTAACTTTTTTTAGTGAAAATTGCAGAGTTTAGGAAATAGTGGGTAAATAAACAGACAGACATAAGACTTGTCGCATTTGATCACAAACTTAATATATAACTTTAAATGAAATTTTTTGAATTTTTAAAAGTAAACCGTGTCCGGTGTCTGGACATTACAAATTATATTTAATTCTAGAATCCGACCTGTGCGACTTCGTTCGCATGTTGCTCCGTTCCTATGGGTCGTAGCGAGATGTTAAATAGCCTAAGTTACTCCTTGTTACATCAGCTATCTGCCAGTGAAAGTCCCGTCAAAATCGGTCCAGACATTTCAGAGATTAGCCGGAACAAACAGACAGACACAAATTGTAAAAAATATGTAGTTGTTGGTATATGTGGTGTCCATATGCACTTAGTAACCATGGTTACGTATATTTTATTAATACCATAAGGAATGCCATTAATCAATATGTCTGTGCGTGATCCAATTCTCAATCAAGTTATTCTTAGATAACAGTTAGCAGTGTTTCGAAATACGCGGATATAAAATGCTAATATAAATTCGCATTTTTTGTCAAGTTATAATTGCTTCCTGTATTATGATCTTGTCTGTTTGCATCTTCAATGCTTGATTATAATCTTAAATAATTATTAAAATTAACACATATTTTCTGTATATAATAATGTTAGAAGCTATTGTGACTAATGTCATATTTCTTACGGATGTTTAACCTGTAATACATAGTTGGCCTACGAACGGAATAACATGTCTTCATAACGAAAATTACTCATTTATTTTTAAAGTTAAGAATCAATTTACTGTAACAGACTGACACTCTAGGATTTCGCACACATTTTAAGAAGTATTCATTACATTCTCTAAAACGAGACTCCATTTAAATGTTAGATATCATCGATGTTGCCAAGTCTGTAATAATACCCCCCATCGTATTCGTGTTTTTGAAATAAAAACATATTTCTAGTCGCAAGCAAAGTCAGTTTAAATTAATGTAAAGATAATTTTTATAACTCAAAAGTTAAAGAGTTTGTTTGCTTGAACGCGCTTATCTCAGGAACTACTAGTCCGATTTGAAAAATTCTTTCAGTGTTAGATAGCCCATTTATCGAGGAAGGCTATAGCCTATATATCATCACGCTACGACCCATAGGAGCGGAGCTACATGTGGACGAAGTCGCGCGGGTCGACTAGTACATAATTATATAGTTTTAATTGACTCATAAATGCTCTGACTTTTCCATTACTCATCCAACGCAACGCTACTAGCCCTGACCTAGGTGGTTATAATAAATATCTATATAATAAAGATGTTATTTATCGAATATATAGAAGTATCGAGTATATAAAAGATATTTTAGAAAATATTTATGTCTGTCTGTATTTTTGTACGCGCACCACGCAAATATTTACTTGCCAAAATTACATACGGATTTTTAGGGTTGTTAAGTTGTAGGTCTTGACTTATTTTGTTATGTATGCCTTTCTAGTGGAAGGGGGAGGGGAGGGGGTTAACTACTATAAGCTTTGTTTCATTTACAAATCACAAGTCTGGAAAATATGTTATTAATTTTTAACAATATTAAGAAAGTCATATCATAGAAAAATGGGCAAAGGGTTGCTAACTCCAACATCTCTAACCTTTAAGAAGTGTCTAAGTAAACCCCGAATTTTGAAGCTATTATGTATTTAAAAAAAAATATTAATAATAAATACTTTAATAACATATTCATAGCTTTAGCCGCGCACTAGTTGTGACTTAATGTGGGCAATTACCTCACTTTTTCGTAACCATTTTTGTGAGAAGGTAACAAACATCTCATGATGGCACATGACGTATAGAATCCATACACTCTCCATACTTCTTATTTAGTGCAAACAACCACTTTTTTTTTTTTTTGTCTTTCTGTTTGTTCCGTCTAATCTCTAAAATGGCTGGACTGATTTTGAGGGGAATATTACTGGCAGATAGGTGATGTAACAAGGAGTAACTTAGGCTGTTTAACATCTCGCTACTACCCATAGGAGCGGAGCAACACGCGAACGAAGTCGCGCGAGTCGGCTAGTATCTAAATATAAATTGCAGTCATAGAATAATTGATGACTATCATTCATTGCAGCATCTCTGCATCTCAATTACTTGCATCAAACTCTGTAACCTAAAAACATCATTTCTCGTAAATACACTACATTTACTACTTGATAATTATGGTAAATGAATTTTGAAATTCAAGTAATTTTATTCTAAAATTGGTCAGTGACCACAATTTGTAAATCTTGTTATAATTACCAGACTGGAGCCTAGAGCCTACACATCTAGGGGTACGGCAGTGCTTCCGTCAAGTCGAGCAAACCTATAAAGCAAAGAGCACGTCGTAATATTCTATTCTCGAAGCAACTCGCAATATTTTTGACTCCCTGTAATCTCATTGAGGATAAAACTAAAACGTTCAATTTTTGGTGATCAGGGGACATGTTTTATATATTAAAACATGTCCCCTGATCACCTGGGCGTTGGATTCACGATCAACAAGTCGTGGGTTCAAATCCCGGACTACTGACGTGGCCCACTCTTGACACAAGCTATTTATTAGCTTAGTTGGAGGGTACTGCTAGTAATCTTTTAAAAAAAAAAAAAAATTGTCACTGTCACACCCAACTATTAACAAAAATCTAAGGCAATAATACACATACTAACTTCTTATTTTAAATTTAAATAGTGTTTATACTATAATGCCTTGAAATATATTTATCCTGTTTTTCCCAACCGTGGACTTTGAAAGGTCATGCGGGATTGGTGCAACTGTCTCTGAAGGTATTTTATTTATCCTTCCACTATCCTTATAATAGAAATAAAGATCACAGCAGTGATAGGCTAGTGGTTAAGACATTGGTATCTTACTCGCAAGGTCCAAGTTCGATCCTAGGCACACACCTTTCTGAGTTATGTGTGTTTTAAGAAAATAAGGTCAAACATCGTGAGGAAACCTGAAAGTTCCTTAAAGTTCTCAAAGGTGTGCCAACCAGCACTGGGCGAGCGTGGTGGATTATGGCTTAACCTCCTCCTCATTCTGAGGATGAGACCCGGCTCAGCAGTGGGCTATTAATGGGTTGTGATGATGATGAGAGATAAAGTGGTATTGTATTAGGTAATAGGTGTTTTTTACAATCAAAACTTCATTGCGAGACTTGGCTTCTTTTACTGTTTATGTTTTATGAGATAATGAGTTTATTATCCAATTAGGATATAGTCAGAGGGCTTCATTGTACTTAGAATATAATTGAGTGGTATAAAATATAGTTAAATATGTTTGCCTGTACTGGGTCAAGAACATGAATTAATTATAATTGTTATAAATAAAGTTCTGTTATTAGTGTTTATTACACTAATAATCATTTACATTCTTATATATAACTACCCGCCCCGGCTTCGCTCGGATGAAGTTTATCATGTTTATTATTATGATTAATTCTCAAAACATTTCTCTTTAATATATATAATCTTTTATCGGGATAAAAGATAACCTATTTAATTTCCCAAGCTGTAGTACTATAATATTATATCCCAATTTAAAATGAGCATCAATTTTGATATGTCTCTTAGATAAGTTTTAACATAATATTTTAGAAAATATGTAATTTTTTAATCTCACGGAAGAGAGAAAACAGCATTCTTGATTTGGCCTATCTGAAGTATTCGCATTGTTAGTGTAAAATAAATGTGATTTTTTTCTCATGAGAAAATCCTTGAAGACGTTGATTTTAGTATCATTTGCTGCACAATCTTTTGTATTACTTTAATCATGTATGTTTTCCCCACGAGGGGACGGGTTAGAATACAATTCCCCTCTGCCGCTGGGAGAGCATCTCGTAAGAGCCAAATACCCAGCATCTTCTTGGTGGTAGGAGATCTGTTCCCTGACTGGCTTGCGACCACCAGCATGCGAATCCGACCGCCAAGTGTCATAGACGTGTTCCGGTCGAGCTGCATGTGGGCCAGACTTACCCCCTCCCTCTCCCATCCCATTAACGCTGTGGATCTAGTGGACTCTGGACTCTTGCTCAGGGTCCGCTAAAACCGCAGCATTTTTTTTTCTTCACTCCCCCTCCCCACTCTATCTTCGAGGATGCAACGAATCGACAAAACAAGAGATACTTCGTCGTCGATGTCCATGGACGATGGTGGCCACTTACCATCAGGTGGACCATCTGCTCGTTTGCACCTCATGTACCATAAAAAAAATGTACTATTTTAATTATAAATTATAAATCTAATATGTTAAATCCTCTTGTCGCGATGTTTGTTACCAAACTCCTCTGAAACGGCTCCACCGATTTTTATGAAATTTTGTGTGCTTATCGGGTAGGTCTGAGAATCGGTCAACATCTATTTTTTATACCCCTAAGTGTTAAGGGAAGCCTACCCCAAATTTTTAAAATATATATGGCAAAACAAAGTTTGCCGGGTCAGCTAGTTTTTATATACTATAGTACAGTTGATTTCTAGTCGCACTGATATATGTATAACTTACTAGCCGACCTGCGCGACCTTTTCTGAGGTCACATAAGAAAGAGAGAGAGAGGATTAGAGAGAGTAACTTAAACTTTCTTTGATTTATCGTCCTATATACTCGGCACGCGCTACGGAAGCTTATTGATGCTCCGCTCCTATGGGTCGTAGCGTGATGATATATAGCCTATAGCCTTCCTCGATAAATGGCCTATCTAACACTGAAAGAATTTTTGAAATCGGACCAGTAGTTCCTGAGATAAGCGCGTTCAAACAAACAAACTCTTCAGCTTTATATATTTAGTTAAGTATAATTCTTGTAGTCAGAGTCCGATTTCTTGATAATCATACCAAAGTAATCAGAGGTTTGCTTTCTTTAGGTTCTATTAGACCCTTTTCAAGAGTCTATTGGTATAGGAACATATAAAACGAGTCTAATGTAACGGTTAGTATTAGTACAATATTTTCCGTTGATAAGCAACTGAATCCTGTTATTCGTTCAAAGCGAGAATCTACAATGAGAGTAACGGATATTGATGTAATGGAGAATTTCCTTGTAAAGATGGATATGTAAACATTTCCATAGAAAAATAACCAGATTTATTGATCAATGTTGCCAGCTCAACTACATGTATTTTGTAGTATTAAATCTAGCAAAACAACATTCAATTAAACAGAATTAACGATCCATTTATTTCTATATTGCAATTTATTGATCATATTTCTTCCACATAGTCCTGACACGATAATTTTTTTTCTGTTTTTATTCCATAATGGAAAAGTATTACACCGTAAAGCCTTGTCTTACATGATAATAATACAATCCGACATGAACAGTGTCACAGATTAGTGTCCATTCATTAATTACGTAAGACGATTTAGAGGGGGAGGGGGTCGACCATCCCTACTTATATAATATTATAAATGCGAAAGTAACTCTGTCTGTCTGTCTGTTACGCTTTCCCGCTTAAACCTCTCAACCGATTTTGATGAAATTTGGCACAGACAATCTTTAAACCCTGAGAAAGGACATAGGCTACCTTTTATTGCAAAAAAAAGGGACGCGGACGAAGTCGCGCGGGTCGACTAGTATCCTATAGTTCTTACGTAAGATTACAAAAATGCTTTGAAAAAGCGCGGGAAACATTCATTTTTCCTTCAGATTCTTACGTAATAAATATTAAACAGGGGTCGGCCTATTCTTATTTTTTCTTACAATAGTGGGATGGAGTCAAAAACGAGCAAAAATAGTCTTACGTAATAAATGAATGGCCCCTTATAGACCTCTAATAATCAAAAATCTTAGCTAAAAATTATATTTTTTTTTAAAAATTCTAACCAATAACTATTATTTTTGTGTAAAAAATATATTAATTTTACAAAAATTTATGGAATTTCTATTTTTTTATATGGTTTGATAACTATATATAGATCTATTTTTGTTTTGAACAAATTTAATCTTTTTTTTGGTCAATTTGGCAACACTGCCAGCTGCAGTGATATCGTCAAGATATTGCCAATATTGAAATCCAGTATAATAATTATACTTCTTTGTGAATTTTGTGTAAAATATATAAAAATCAAATCCTTTTTTTAGTTTTAGTCAGTTAAAAACATCTTAAAAATCCATTAGGTATTTTAGAAGTTAGTAAAAAAACCAACTTAATTTTGTACCAGGTTTAGATGGAATAATGTTATATTTTCTATTATCAGCAAGATATATCTTCAATCTAAAACTAAATAGCGTTATTTTAAAAGATAGAGAAAGCACATGCGCAAACCTACATGGAAGTGCATCGAAGCGATGCAGTTGAAGAATTATTCAAAACTGAATTTTATCACATCAAAATTAAGTTCAAAATGCTTTATAGGTTTTATACGGAAATCGACAATAATGTTATACATAGTTTTTTATTTTTTTTATTTCTCGATTTATTTTACGGGGCTTTTGTATGACATGTACATGTCAGCCCCAACATACCCTAATAACAATAACAATGAAAACTAACTTAACTGAATATTTAAATAAAAATGACAAAAAATGTGAGCTTACTATACTAAATATTTACATAAAAATAAAGCTGGTTTAGATACTGGACAACACAAAATAGAAAAAAACAGTCCTAAATCATTTGTATTTAACCTAAAGTTTCTTATAAGTTTATTTCTGACAGACGGAAATCTAGTACATTCGGCTAGAACATGATGCACATCTTCAACTATCCCACACACGTCGCAATTGTATACATAGTTAATGTACAATATTTGAAAAAACACAGCAATCAATTGATTTTCAAAATGACGTTAAGGTTTTAAACACTTTCATCATCACTCTCCTCCTCAGAATGAAGAGGATATTAGACCATAGTCAACTACGCTGACCTAATGGGGGTTGGCAGACTTCACACACCGACAGGGAACATGGAGAACTTTCAGGAGTGTAGGTTTCCTCACAATGTTTTCCTTCACCGTTAAAGCTAGTAATATATTTTTTTTAAACTTACACTTTCTTTTTACTTAGGCTTTCAATAATCCTAAATCTAATAACATTATAATTTCGAAAGTAACTCTTAAGAATACAAACTAAACAAACGAAACTGCGATTTAATGTACTACTTACGCCATCTATTGACGGATAGATGGTTTGTCTTGTCTGTTACTTAGTAAACAAAAGTAGTGTAAAATTGGGGCATCTGGATCAAAAGAGCTCCAGACGCCCCAATTTTACATATTTTACACAATGTATCCCACTTATCATTTATTAATGAAGTCGTTCAGAACATTTATTAATGAATAATTATTTTTGTAAAAGAATTGACATTTTGAATTTTATATTCTGTTTAACTTTCAAAGGTTAAGGGGTTAGTTTCAATCAAAACTCAACAATTCAATTAAAAAACCATTTTATTATCAAACCATTTCTTAATAATCATTACATTTTTTAAAGCGCAGGCGTGGGTATGATACACGCAGCTAAAAACATCGCTACAGGTTCCAAAATCATTGTGCAGAGTTTGTAAATTTGGACATTTTTTGTCTTCTAAATCATAAATATTTTCATTTTCGACAATATTTCTTAACCACATAACTTTTTCGTATCCTTTAACGTAGATTATTTTGTCTTTAAGTAGAGGTGCTATGTATCGCTTGATATTTGTGTATGGTATAAAACCCTCATTCCAGAAAAATTTTCTGTTCCTCTCTATCCAACTTACATGTAATCTTTCTTTCTTTGTAAGATTGTAAAATGGATATGGTGGTCTAATTAGGAAAACCTGTATTTGGTTTTTCCATAATATTGCTATTTCTTTAAGAATAAAATCGTTTGATTCGGTCTTAAATCCTTGTACATCGACTATAACACTCATATTAATTTTCTAACGATGCTACTTAAGGGCTTATATTCAATAAGTCGATCGTTAATAATAAGACAAAAAGCAGATGTATTTTCTGGAATATCTTCGTAACTTTCAATTTCCAGTCTTACATCTACTGCTCCGCTTTTTAAAGCTTCGTTTTGTCTCGAGCAGTCAATTACAAACAGAGGAGCCTTTTCTTTGAATTCGCGCAAATTAAGCAATGGATCAGGCTGAGTGTTATAATAAGACTGACGAAATTTAGTAAACATTTCGTATAATATATGAAATTTATCTTCGGGAAATTTAGCGTTCACTGATTCGTATGGGTAATATTGTGAATTTAAGAAGAGCGTAACATTAGTTAATTTACAATGATCAAATATAGAAGAGTCTTTATTCATTACATTTTTCCTATTTGACTGCAAACCGAATATTACATATCTCGGCTTTTCTACTTGTGAAGCAGTTTTTACAATCCAGGAATGTTTTGTTGTCTTAGGTAATAAAGGGTACTCATATAAATCCCAGTTTCTGAAAGCCATTCGTATAGGGCGATCTTTCTCTAAATTTTTAAGTAAAGTTAATCTTTCTCGATCTGAAACTTTTATATGCGGCACACGCCATTGCAGTCTTTCAATATTTATGTTCACAATATCATTATTATCAAGAGTAACACTATTAAGATTGGTACTACTTCTGTTCAGTATAAGTTCATGTTTACAATTAATTACAATCTTATTATAATCTTCGGCAAATCCGAGAACCTTGTTTAGAGGTATCAGTGCGCTAAACATTCCATCGTTGTTTTTGAGCCCATTTAAATCCCATCCCCAAATAGCTGCAGCTTTGCTTTCTCCCCCGCTCATAGAGACATACGACTTAAGAGTTGTCGTTATTCCAGCATTTTTTATGCGATCAATTTCAACGCCATTAAGTTCATAACGAATATCATTAAAAAGGAATGCTATAAAATTATTAGTAAAATTGACAATTTTACGGGTTTGTTTTTCTGTAGAATCTTTTCCTAACACAATTGCTTTACCCTCTATGTAAATATAGCTGGCTGCAGGTAATACATACAGGTCTTGTTGATGTATAGGTATCCTTATTTCATCATTTTCGCTAAAACTGTTGCTGTATGGATTATACGTATGAATTTCATAACTCGATATAGAGTTATCAAATTGTGGCGTATCATTTACTTGTAAGATACTCATACTTTAAAACCCAAAGCTTTAAGAAATAATTTATTTTCTTTGCTTATTTTTTTAATTCTCTTTATAGGTCTTCGTCTCTTGACGATGCTAGGACGAGTAATGCATTTTGGTTTCGTACTAGATATTATATTATAAACAATCATAGCGACTAGCTAAGTAAATCACATGCGACTTGCATAACAGACAGAATTAGAATATAATTTTATAAGCAAGAGTTTGATTTTATAATACCTTTTGTTTCCCAAAATTTTTTTATAAAATCAATACATAAGTGTCCACAAATGAATGGGTTATTCTTTTGTACGTTATCATAATTATATTTGATATTATGAGAACTCACATATCGCACGAATTCCTTAGGTGGTTTTAAATTACCATAACTATCAAAGTATTCGATATATTTATTATAAATTACATAGGCTACCCAATGTGTACCAGAACTTTCAGAATTATCTAAGTTTATGATACCACACTCCTTAGAAAAAGGAGTTTTAGGTAAAGCGTCTCTCATAAAAACTCCACGAAAATACGGAACGTTTTTTGTAAATTTTATTATATCTATATTTGTAAGAGCGCGATTAGGTAGCCTGTAATTTAGTTTTTTTTCTTATCGTCTAGGTATATTCCTAACCTATCTTTGTAACGATCTAGCCGCAACCCGTTTCCAATACACACACTTTCGTTGATGTAATCATTTCGTGATTGCATTTCTTTTAAGCGCTTTTTTGCATCCTTGTACTCATTTATAGTTTTTACGATCCCCGCAATTCCACTGGCGATACTTCCGGCAGCTGACAAGCCAGCAAATATCGGAATTAGTGGTAAAACTCCACCAGATTTAGGAAGAGGAATAATTCGAGGAAGCTTCATTTTCGATTTTTCAGAATCACCTGTTAATTCTTTAGCAGCAGCGTATGCCATAGCTATAAGCTTTTTCTTACCCTTTGGTTTAATTTTCTTAATATAATTTTTTGTATAAGAAACTATATTTTTAAAGTCCTTTTTGACGCCACAACCAGAGCTTACTTTTGCTAGCATTATCTTGTTAACTAAATTAGCTGCAAGCTTTTCTCCAGTGCTTGCGTCATTAGATAAAGCTCGTTTCTTCGCCATTTTTAATAAAACTATATCTGCTTTATGTCGATCTTTTAATCTTTTAGAATTGTTGTATGCAATATCGTGATATTTGCAGTATTCGTCCAATTTATTTACACTTTCATCACCTCTAGTCAATCTTTGAAGTAATTTTGTTCCTGGCCCACAATAATTATATCCTGGCAGATGCAGCTCAAAAGGTATTTTGTTAATTAAATTATTTACAAGTCCTTCCCCGTTCATGGAAAAAAACAGAATGGAACTCGTTTCTATGACCACCTGGTTATATTGATATAAACGATGCTATTTATACGCTATCTTTAACTTTAATCCAGCTATTTTCTGACTTAGGTAAGCCTAACCATTTAACAAAAACTTTATTTTGTTTTCGCTTTAAAACTTTTTCTACTAAATAAATATCCGGATATTTAGTTTTTTGTAATTCTTCATTGTAAAATGATCCCAAAATAGGGATTTTCCTATTGTCTTCCAATAGATACGTCACCGGATTTGTTTTTTGAACTTTGATAATCTTAAATATTTCTGTAGACCAGTTAGGAGTATATCCCTTTTCAAAACAGCTTTTATGTTTACTTATTCGAACGAAATCCCCCACTTTATATTTAGGTGTTTGGTTTTGAATATTATTTTCGCGACAGTATCTATTTCGTATTTCATCTTTATTATAATGATTAACTTCAATTGGTTTTACACCAATTGTTCGGTGCGTGGTATGATTATATCTATCAACTACATTCGCTAGTGTACCATCAATCCAGTTATAATTCCCATTTAAACTAAATTCTTTATATAAATTACTTTTGATTGTTCTTATTAGTCGTTCTACAATGGAAGCTTTTTTCGTAGAATACGTACAGTAATGGTTAATAGAATATTTTTGAAACATCTCACGTAATTTTTCATTAAAAAATTCACCTCCAGCATCAGTTTGTAAGTTTTTAGGGATGCGTTTTACTTTGCTTATTAAATTATTAAATACTGTATAAACCGATTCTTTACTTTTTTGTTTGAGCGGAAAAGCCCAAGCGTATTTAGAGAATCCATCAATAACAATCAAAATGTATTTGTAATTATTATTGAACCTTGAGATATTTCGCATATCCATCAAATCCGCCTGCCAAAGATCATCGATGTCTTTGAGCAATACATGCCTTCGTAAGAAATGAATCCTAGCACTTTTATGTATTTCATTAACAATATCTTTTTTAACTGAATTCATTTCAACTAACACCGCTCACGTATCACGACATACTAAATGACGTTGTTGTTTACAAAATATTTTATTCTTTTATGATACCAGCTTCTTTGAGTTCCTCTACAATTGACAGTATCTCATTGTCAAGGTTAGTATTACCGGCTGTTTTTGATGCAACCAGAAGTTTGAGTCTATCTACTAGTTCGTTAGGATCATCCCAATAAACCAAATCGGTATTTTTCTTATATTCCTTTAGGTGCGCTAATCCAGCACCAGTTTTTAATAATGGTTTAATTACTTTACGGTATTTTAACCCTTTATCACCTCGAATTTGACCTGCTGGGTCGTGGTCTCTTTTATGAGCACTAGTTTTGATGAGTATTTCTTTGTAAATTTCTTTATCGTTTTCATTAATTATACTTAAATCTGGACTTTTGCGAAGTAACAATTCCCGCAACCCTGAAGTTAATCGATATTTTTTATCATCTATACAAATATTATATATTTTACCATTACTAGACTCATCGTGTGATGTCGAAAAATTTATTATTGTATTTCCAATCATGAGTTTGTTATTTTCACTTCGCACCCCGAATGGTATGTTCATATTATCATATATTTCTAAGAAGTCTTCTTTTTTCAACGACGTATCTTTATAATTTTCAGTTCCAGTAATATTTTCGTCTGGTCCTTCTTCCAATTCTTCAGTTTCGGAATAGAACTTTTCGGAGCTTTCATCAGATAACTTAAATTTGGGTGTGTTTTCAAAATATGAATCATGTAAAAATAATTTAGGGGTTATTTCATTAGCAGTAGTTTTATCGGTAGCATTACCACTATTTTTCAGTAAAGATATTTCTTTACTAGCAGCAATTGCATTTAAAGGATCAGCAAGAGGTTTGAATAAATATTTAAGGTGAGTATTGGTATGGAAGTCATCATCTCTCATTTGTTTAACTTTATTTTTAATAGTGTCCGCAGACTCTATTAGTTGCTTAGTTATTTGTTGCTCCATTGTATGACCTACAATCAACCGTGCTTATTTCCAAATGAATAAATTTTATCGTTGATTGATTTATATAACAATCAATCGAAGTTAATGAAGATATCGAAATTTTGTCTGTATCGCCCCTTGTTCAGTTCACAATCCTTATTAATTGTCAAAAAATCATAGGGGCGTTGCCAGGTTATGGAGCAAAGGTTTTTGAAAATTGGCCATTCCATATCAGGACTTACGTGTTCATCATATATATGCTTCATATTAATTTCATCTTGTTTAAATACAATCAAAAAGTTGACATTATCACGTATGAGTTGCTTCGGTACTTTTGAATATGTTTGAGATAGATAAAAACAATCAACTCCTTTATGTCTACCCATGGTAAAATAGTTGCGAATATTTATTTGGTTCTCACAAACGACGTCATCAAAAATAAAGATTGAATTTGGTAAAGCCTCATTAAGATGAATAACATCGTGATCGTTGTTAAAAATAAAAAAATTTACTTCGGGGACTCTTTGCATGACTTGTTCTAGAAAGCCATATTTGGGTTGAAAACTTGTCTTTGAGTACAAGTAAACATTGTTAAATTTTAAACCGTTCTCGTTAATCAATAAACTTATCATAACATTTGTTTTCCCACAATTAGACGGGCCACATATAACACATCGGATGTTGTTTGGGAGAAGTATACTATGCTTTGTGTAAATCTTATTTTCTTTTATTTCAATATTCTTAACTTCTATAGACACTGGTTGCTTAATCAACTTCATTTTTATGTATGAGAGAAAAATAATGCGCACAAGTATTTATTTAAGATTTTGCATATGCACAAGGTATAAGGGATAGAGTAAAACTCTAAATATACTTAAACATAATTTAATCAATAAAATAAAATACTACAATCAAACACTACTAGGATATAATCTTGTTTGACTTAGCTTAGTTTCATAAGTAGTATATAAATTACATTAAATTTAACAATAAAATACGTTAATTACTTAATAAACAATTTTGATACTCAAAGTTTCGCGCTACACTGTTATAAATAAACCATACACTTATCAATCAACTAAAACACGGTATTATAATGCCCCCAGGGCAAGTTTTCAACTTTATTAGCTAGTATTTGTCTTTTATCATCATTGCTATCTAAAACTACTTTATTAACTTGTTGTGAATACAATAAATGTTTTATAGATTTTATCATATTCATTTTATGTTTTAAAACTTGATTATTAAATAATGTTTCTTTATAGTTTTTCATTTCTAAATGTTTTTTTATTGGTTTAGTTACACCCTTTGCTTTTATTATAGTAGCTTTTACGCTTTTTAAACAATACAACTTCGCTCTTAGGCCAGTAAATTCAGTAATAATTGATCCACCAAGCTCATCTTTGAAGAGCCCAGGAATTTTTGAATTCACTTTAGGCATATTATACGGATTATCATCTTCAAAATTACTTGTATCGAAAAACAATATATCGCTTTTTAAATCGTTGTAGAAGTCCTCAGTATATATTAAATACAGAAGACTATCAGTGTCAGTATAACACAGTTTTACGTTTGTTCCATATTTTCTTTTCATATGAGCATAATGAAAATTATATAGATGCTTTTTAGCAAATTCTAGTACAGTGAATCCAATGTATATTGGTCTGTCTAATATAATTTTTTCTGGTTTCAATTGTGCAGCCACAAAATTCTCAGTAAAAACAGAAATACTTTTAAGGTTTGGTTTAGAAATTATTGATTCCGCACCGATAATTTTATTTGTTTTATTATCACAATCTTTCCACTTCGTTAGTAGTCTTACATTAGCTTGTTTACGTTTGTTTTCGATAGTTTTTCCAAATATTGAATTATTTAATAGTTTAAAAAAGTCTTTTTCAAATTCAGATTTAGAACTCTGGCGTAAGGAAGTATTTAAATTAATATATTTCTGAAGAAAAGCATCTTGCTTAAACTTAAGTATTCTATGAATTTTCTTCAAAATAAGACCTCGTTTTAAACACTCTTTTAAATGAACGAAATGAATAACATACTTATGTTTATCATATAAATTTGCAATTAATTTCTCTGTTTTTCCGTTGGGAGGAATAAACCTTTCACATGCGAAAGGTAAATCCTTATGATCATCATGCAAGTATTCGGGATACTCTAGGTCCACTTCTAGAATATATCCAAGTTCTCCGTCATTCGGAATACTCATTATATCAAATTTAATAATATCACTTCGGTTTAATAAAACAAATTCAGATATCGGTAATTTTTGTGTCATTGCGTATCCATATAAATTATTACAATCTAGATATACTAAATAGCTAGATGGTTTTGTATTATCAAAATGTGGAATATATTTATTGTTAGCTTCAGCATGGCGAACAGAACATTGTGATAATCCACCACGTATACCTTTTTCTAAAAATTGATAAATTTCTAAATCAGTTATTAACTCGAGACGTACGTCAGTATATAATAGCATGGCGTCCCAACTCAAGCTTGGAGCTGATATATAATATGCTGGATCAAGAGAGTAATGCTGTAAACTGGTATTTCTAAAATGTTCGAAAATATCGCATAATAATAATACATCACATTTTATGTACAGATCAGTGTATTCACCGAGTGTTTGAATATTAAATGTTTGCCATATCATCTGTGCATGTTCATAGTCATTATCAGTTATGTGCTCTAATTTCATCGAATTATAAAAGTTTTCCTTTTTTGGCAAATGTCTTTCCTCATACTTTAACCATGAATCCATGTAGTCATACGGATAAATACCTTTACGTCTCAATAAATCTAATGTACTTTTATCATTAAAAATCTTCGATAGATTGACTAAATCTTCTGTATTCAAGCTTTTACTAAGTTCATCGAGACTCGAACTTAAGAACTGATATGAATCAATAAACTTTATTTGAATAAGATGAGATGTATTAGATAATGGGATAAATTTTGTAATAGAACTGTACTTTTCTTTAGACTTCGGTATAACTTTAATATCACCCTCATATTTTACCAGTTCTTTAATAAATAAATGACTATCATATCCAGCTAAGTTATGAAAAACTACTGGCACAAATGGACATATTTTATATTTCAAATTACAAATTGAATGAGCTGCGCCTCTGTACTCGGATGTGACATGATCATGATCTTGTACTTTGTCACCGAATAAAGGGCGTTTGCATATATGACATTCGGAAGCATTTTCAAAATTATTTCGTTGTTCAAGAGTTAAGGGTTTTATCGGTTTCACTTCGGATAAAATAGTGTTTATCCAAGTAACATCTTCAATCAATCGTTTAATAAAAATTTCGACGCAATTCTCACCTCTATAAGTAACATATTTGTTTAAACTCGGGTCATGTGAACAGCACACATAATATGCAAAACATGCTGGTATATGTAATTTAAACTTCTGTGTGTTATTCGTACTTTGTTCAGAATACTTTAATAAAATACTTTCAAAATCGGCATAAATAATAAAATTAATCTTTTGCTTTCGCTCATAATTTTTGAATTGAATTAGACTACCTTTTTCAGGAAGTATTGTAAGTATTTCAGAACAATAGTGATTACTATATTTCAACTCACTGGAAAAAAATTGCAAACAAGAATCGCAAATGTAAATCTTTCCTTTGTGATGACTTATTTGCTTTCGAACTAATCGTATCAGGTCTTTAATTAAACAATAGTGTCCTCTTTCATTTCGCTCAATGTAAAGCAAGTTAATGTGATGCTTTTTCTTTTCTTTTGTTAAATAAAGAGGTCCAGATACCAAATTTTTGCTATCTAAACCATAAATATTAACACTTATGCTAGAATTACATTTTAAAAACAGCTTTATATCTTTAATTGATGGAGGAAAAGACATTCCCTCTATATTTAAAACCTTTGAATAATGAGGATAAGATGTTATTCTGCATGAGTTACATTTTGCAGGATACATTGCTGCAACAATGCACCACAAAAAACAATATTCATCGTTATTCTGAATATTTAAACAACATTTTTTATTTTTAATAAATGAGGGTAAATCGATATATGTTCCACCTCTCATTGGGTTATATTTATTAACATTGATTTCTAAATGACTTATTGCAAAAAATGATCAACCGGATTCACAGTGTTCAAATTCGGTAAGTTTTCTTTTAAATACTTGAAATACATTTCTTACAAAATTATTTAAATCTGAACTTTTGTAAATTATTTCGAATTTTGTATTAAAAGATTTCAATAATTGTTCATTTGTCTTTGGTAATAAAAAGTAAGCAAACAATTCTAAATTTATTTTGATACAACTATGTCTTTGAATGCATATCTCAATCAATTTTTTTATATCACTTAGAGAACCGCTCAGGAACGCCTCTGGCGTGAGGTGCGTGAGGTGCTCAGTGTCCTGAGACGGATTCAAGCGATATGTCACAATTCTGTTTTTAAAAGCTGTTGCTATTATTTCAATATTATCATGTTCAGTTTTCAATAAACACTTTGACTTATGTAAATTAGATCTCATATGGTATTTATATTTATGTTTCAAAATCTCAATTTCACATTCGTTACATTTCATTGAAGTACTACTCGGGGTTTGAACTGAAAGACAAAAACAGGTTATTCAATATAATATATAACATATTAGTCTAAAACTAAACTTAATCTTATAGGGGCTAAACATAGTTACAAATAAAATTTAACTAACTACTTTAAAAATAATTACTAATAAAAGTTTTGGGGCACCCTCGGTACTCTTTTCGAGCAGCGCATATAAATTTATTTAGGTGCCCCCAAGCTTCAGTGTCCACGTCGGTCCGATGCTTTAAGGTGAACAAAGCATGTTTCCAGCGGTTTATCGGCGGTACTTTGTCCACCTCACTACATTGATACACCTTTAATTCAATATAATGCGAACCGAGCTTGGCAGCATGAATTTGCCGCGAATATCCGTTCGCTATTTTACTGCTAACGTAAGACAACAGGGGTTTACCCATGGCGCTAGGAGGGCGAACGTCGTCTTCGCTGTCGCTGCCGAAGAGGTCTGCAGCTACTGTCGAGGACGGCTTGGACACTGGATTAATTTTAGTCCTTTTCGCTTTGCTGATTTTGGCGCTCGAGGTCGAAGTTGACGACTTGCCTCGTTTCTTGGCTTCGACACTTCTACAGTCACCCGCCTCTGAAGTTGCTCCTTCATCTTCAGATAGGAAGAGGTCTGCAGCGAGTTGACTCTTAGACCTGAAATTTTAATGAAATATAATTAAACAAACCTATCTAAAATATATTTTTACATAACTTTAGGTGATCACGTAAATACAAATAATGCTTTATATTATAGAATCGATATTGTTTTAGTGTTATATTCCATACTAATTTAAAATTATATTAAAAAAAAAGCTACTTTATTTCGGGATAACATGGGTGATATTAATATTATTTAAATTTTAAATAAAATGACGGCTCGGACTATTTATCTGATTTAATGTTAAAGTAATAAAATTTTTAAATAATAACTTAATACTCACATGTTAATTGTAGCAGGGGTTCCCTTCTTTGTGGTGAAATAGCTTGAAAGCCTGAGATGCTTATGATTCCCCACAGTTTCTTCCGGCTATTTAAACCCATACGCAACGCGAGACGCATGACCAAATATGTTAGATGCTTACAGTTCAATAGAAAAATTTCGAAGTAATCAAATTTTTATTTTATACACTAGTAGAATCACTCGCCGATGTCTGCATACCTGACGATTTACTTTATAATAATTTTGTAGTTAAAAATTTATTAGAATATATGAATAAAAAAATTCAACATAAAGAAATAAACATAAAAACAATTTAACTACTAATTAACCAATAGCTTAACAAGGCAATAATCCTTACCTTACTTATTTTATTAACTTTTACGATACTAAGGCCAGTATAAAAGATTTTCAATTATTTAACTTTTATGTATTTATTTTATATATATATATATATTTACACAGGTTAAAACAAGACCGTTCATGTCTTTTCATTTAGACCTTTTGATTTTTAATATGGGTGTAATCTATATGTAATATTAGAAGAGTATTTTACTTATTTTAGTGTATTCTAATATTAGAAGATGTTTGTATTTTCGAAATTTGTAGGTACTTGTACACTTTAAATTACATGTTTGGACAAAAAAAGTATAGTTCAATTATTTAGAAATAATTTAAAATTATAGAAATGATGGCTATTAAAAATCTTTTATTTTTATGTCAAGTATAAAAATACAGATGTTTTACCCTAAGCGAAGCGAGGGCTGGTCGCTAGTTGTTATATGTTATATATTCTTATTAGTGAGTGTACTTAGAAAACGCACACAGGCTAAGTGACGCCCGACGGGCGCGTGGATCAGATTTCGGATTTAGATTTCAGATGCCCGTTTTGGGAACAAATATTTGAAACAAATTGTATTAATATTTTCAACCTTATGAACTTATTTTTTATGCAATTTTTTAATATAAATAGCCCCACTAATCCCCCGAAAAAATATTCGGTTTGGGGAATCGAACGGTAAAGGAACTACTCGTAAAAATTCTACAATGTCGGTGAGTTTTTCAATTTATTTTATAAAAATTAAATTAAATCAAAAATTACAATAAAATTTAATTCCTTACTTTTTATTCATGTGCCTTCGCAAACTTATGTATTTTTAAAAATTATTTTTTTCGTTTCAGGACTCTGGAGAATTGCTATTTAACTTTTTACCTTCAGAAAAGGGTCCTAATCAATCACAAAGCGCAAATCAAAGACATCTGGGTCTTGCGGATCAATCACGCAAAATTACAAAAAATAAACAAAAAGTGTATTCATTTATAAAGAAACCGGTTGCCAAACCGATGAAAATAATAGTTATACAAGTATACGATGCAGAAAACTTTGAGCAGAACAGTACGATCTGCGGCAATTACAACTGCGAAGCAGAGGTTTGCGCGCAGCATGTTGTTAGAAGTACCTATATGGATGAAGTTTATAATAAAACCATGGAAGTAATAAATAGGATACACGAAGACATAATTAATGATTAGTTTATAGTTAGATAGCAACAATGGCTGTCAAAGTTAATTTATAAGCTTAAAATTGTTATTATGTTTTTAGTTATTAATATAGTATGTATCAAAGTATTATTCCAATAAGGTTAAGAGTATTATATCTATACCTAAATAATATCACTTCTACTTATGTGTTAAACATTAAGTGTGTATTGTAATTTTGCTTAATATTTTATTGTGCATATTTTGTGAAAATTATTGTGGTGTTTCTTATTAGGATATAAAAAATGTAAAAAGTTTCTGTTAAAATAAATGTATGATATAGAACTAATTTATTGGTTTTATTTGTCTCTTAAAACCGTAAACCAAGAATTTTTTTTTATTTTAAAAAGCTTTAAAAAATGCATTTGAAATAAGGCTAACTAAATAGTTATTAGTACAATAACAGCACACACACACACACACGCGCATACACGCGCACACAGTTCGGGTTGCATATCAACGCTGCCCCGTATTTATTTAGACGTGGCATGATCCGTACCACCAGACGAATATTTGATGTCGAATGATCAATTCAGATTTATAGTGAGTATACAAAAACATTTTAATTTCATATAAAACGATTTAATAAGTTACATTGCACTCCTGAATGAACCGTTATTGCAATCCACAACTATAGTGGATATCTTGTAGTAATATTTTTAACACTCAAAATGTTGACTTGATTTCGTAACGAATCAATTAGGTACTTTAAAATCGACATTCTGAACTATGAATTTGAAGGAATTGAATGTGTAAAATTGGTGGCATCTGGAGCTCTTTTGATCCAGATGCCCCAATTTTACACTACTAACAAATGAGTGTGCTCGTACGCCATCTATCGACGTGGGGGTGAAGTGTATAAGAAATAAGTGTATTTACTCCACAAATAATATTTACGTTACGTCATATGTTATCTGTAAAATATTGGTATGGCAACCCTTAAAGAGGACTGCATTTTCCTACTCTCGTCAACATGGCCACGGTGACACATAATTGGTATTTTGTATACCTAAACTAAATATTCAAATAATCAAATTTAAGTTATTCTCATTTTATTAAACTATGGAAAACCCAGCATACATTATCAGCCATCTTTTTATCTATATCTATATCTATACTAATATTATAAAGAGGAAAGATTTGTATTTTTGTATTTTTGGATTTTTGTATTTTTGTATGTAACGAATAAACATAAAAACTACTGGACCGATTTCAAAAACTCTTCCACCATTAGAAAGCTACATTATCTCTGAGTAACATAGGCTGTATTTATTACAAGAAAAAATTAGAGATCCCCAGAAATTCTCACTAAAACCAACACAAGGTGCAAAAAAATTAGCCATAAAATATCTTTCATCGCATGCGCTGCGAAAAGTATTGATGATAGAACAAAAAAATGTTATACAATATTATAGAACTTATCAATATCTACAAAATACTCCGCGAGACCATATGTCCAACTATTGTAGTTAAGTCACTATAACTACTTTTTTACATTTTAAAAGTTTATAAAAATGCCTATCAAAATCAGACCATGTTTTCCATAACTTTGTATTAATTCTTATCCAATTAAATTATTTCGTAATGAAGACTGTTTCAATACCTGTTAATTACTTTTTGAATTATTGAAATCGGACATTCCAGTCAAAAGATATTACGAAATAAAAATATCAATATAAACAAAAAATACACGACGACGCGACGGGCCAGTATAGCGACGCAGCGCAGCGAGTAAAGCGGCAAGAGAGGGGGCACCGAAATGCGGGAGGGCCAATATATTTTTAAAAATAATATTCCACCCGCGCGAAGCCGGGATGGGCCGCTAGTATACTATATGACGTGAAATGAATGTGATTGTGTCAAAATAACTTAGTAATACAATTCTCCTAAACCCGTAAGAGTATTTTATTTGAATAAATTTTGAAAATATGTATTTTGCATTTAGTATGTTAAATACAAAATGAAAAACTATTATGCATTTTGTATTTAACATAAAAAATACGAAAATACTTTTTATAAATTATTTTGCACATCTCTGGCAATTGCAACTAAAGATATAGTCGCTTCAAGGCGATTGCCACTTTGCTAAGCCCTCAGGTGGTGTGGACTGTAGAGTCGTTATGCTGGGACTCTAGTTTTAAAGGATCCCTTATATATACACTGTACAATGTACATATTTTGTCGTTGTCTTTGACGTGTTACTGCGCATATAGATAATAGTATTTGTATTCATTAATTAGACATAAATAGTTTGCTCATAACGTATAATGTATAAAACTTCCAAGGAAGTGAGTACTAATATTCAAAATAAATTATAATTAAAAAAAATAGTTTTTAACTTAATTAAGTTAAAATTATGATTTAAGGAATATTATTATTTAAATACATGAATAATTGTAATTAATACAAATTATTTATAGAGATATTTAACATTTCATCTTTTTGTTATTTTGTCTCTTTTAATCCTAAAGTGTTGTTTTAAAGATAAATGTATAAATAAGTATACTTGTTAAACTAAAACTTTAAACAGATTTTATAATTCACTATACATACATAATATATATATGTCGCAGTCATCTGGTGTGGTGCTATTTGAATGAATGACTAGCGCCTTCATTGAATGACAACATTCAATTGAATGACTAAAGGACAACTCGTCAAGTTGTTTAATTTAACGTTCAACGTCTTGACTGAACGTGATTTAGCATATACTTTGTAATGTTTGGTTAGGGTGACCATAAGTTTGACACTTAAAAGGTAACTTACTTTAGATAACAAAAATGGGGACATGACATGATTTATTATTATGATTTTATATTGTATTTTAAGTCTTCAAATTTTTGTTCAAAAGTAGCCGGCGGCGGCGATATAATAGGTAAATCCATGCTGTCACACTATTTTATTACAATAACGCACTTTAAAGTAAATTTAATCAAAAAAATATCAACACAGTGCTATATGTGCGAGCTGTTTGACGCCATATTTGTTTTGGTGACTACTAGCGCCGCAGTGGGAAAACAAATGAACTAAATTTCAATCACCTGACAGATTTTAAGTCCGCTCTGTTCAAAGGCCTATGTTACAATACGCTATCTAGTTGGACGTTGAGTGACGCTTGTTCAATCAACGTTCGGCCTAGTCATTCAATTGAATGTTGTCATTCAAATTCAATGAACGCGCGAGTCATTTAGTCAAATAGCAGATTCAACCAGATGACGGCGACATATACAATTAATAAACTGAACATCCGGACTACAAATGAAACTCGATCGAACTAAAACGGATGGTACTTCTAAAGTAGGACGAACATATGGAAATTCGGATTGAGGTCTTTTAAACAACGCAACAGATTTTAATGCGATTTCCACCAATAGATAGAGTGATCCAAGAGAAAGGTTTATATGTATAATACAGAAATGAGAATACATTTCTATAAATAATATTATACAAACATAATACGACATACTGAGTATAACATAGGATTATGGCAACATCGAACGTTAGATTTCTCAATTTTTTGGTAAATAAACCAGCTAACTGGCATGTCCCACTTTGATACTGGTCAGAGACTGGTTTGTTATGTAATGCAACCACATAACACTACTCCACACTACCGCACACTACCGTACACTACTGCACACTACGGCACGCTCCTTTCACTGTAAATCCTTTTTTGTATCTGTACACTAATTTCTTCAATCTTTCCTCATGAATTATGGTTAAGACCATTAGGAAACTATGACGTATTATTAGAAAACTATGTAGTATCATTAGACACCTATGGTGTATCATTAGGAAACTATGTCGTACTATTAGAAAACTATGGAGTATCATTAGAAAACTATGGCGTACTATTAGGAAACTATGGCGTATTATTAGAAAACTATGTAGTATCATTAGGAAAACATGGCGTACTATTAGGAAACTATGTAGTATCATTAGGAAAGCATGGCGTATCATTAGGGAACTATGGCATATCATTAGGAACCTATGGCGTATCATTAGGTAATTATGACGTATCATTAAGAAACTATGGAGTATCATCACGAAACTAAGAAGTATTACTAGAAAACCATGCAGTATCATTAGAAACCTATGGTTTCTCATTAGGAAACTATGGAGTATCATTAGGAACTTATGGCGTATCATTAGGAAACTATGTAGAATCACTAGGAAAGCATGGAGTATCATTAGGAAACTGAGACGTATCATTAGGAAACTATGTAATAACATTAGGAAACTAAGACGTATCATTAGGAAACTATGGAGTATCATTAGAAACCTATGGTTTCTCATTAGGAAACTATGTAGTATCATTAGGAAAACATGGCGTACTATTAGGAAACTATGTAGTATCATTAGGAAAGCATGGCGTATCATTAGGGAACTATGGCATATCATTAGGAACCTATGGCGTATCATTAGGTAATTATGACGTATCATTAAGAAACTATGGAGTATCATCACGAAACTAAGAAGTATTACTAGAAAACCATGCAGTATCATTAGAAACCTATGGTTTCTCATTAGGAAACTATGGAGTATCATTAGGAACTTATGGCGTATCATTAGGAAACTATGTAGAATCACTAGGAAAGCATGGAGTATCATTAGGAAACTGAGACGTATCATTAGGAAACTATGTAATAACATTAGGAAACTAAGACGTATCATTAGGAAACTATGGAGTATCATTAGAAACCTATGGTTTCTCATTAGGAAACTATGGAGTATCATTAGGAACTTATGGCGTATCATTAGGAAACTATGTAGAATCACTAGGAAAGCATGGAGTATCATTAGAAACCTATGGTTTCTCATTAGGAAACTATGGAGTATCATTAGGAACTTATGGCGTATCATTAGGAAACTATGTAGAATCACTAGGAAAGCATGGAGTATCATTAGGAAACTGAGACGTATCATTAGGAAACTATGTAATATCATTAGGAAACTAAGACGTATCATTAGGAAACTATGGAGTATCATTAGTAAACTAAGACGTATCATTAGGAAACTAAGACGTATCATTAGGAAACTATGGAGTATCATTAGTAAACTAAGACGTATCATTAGGAAACTAAGACGTATCATTAGGAAACTATGGAGTATCATTAGTAAACTAAGACGTATCATTAGGAAACTAAGACGTATCATTAGGAAACTATGGTGTATCATTAGGAAACCATGTAGTATCATTTGAAACTTATGGTTTCTCATTAGGAAACTATGGAGTATCATTAGAAAAGCATGGAGTATCATTAGGAAACTAAGACGTATCATTAGGAAACTATGGTGTATAATTAGTAAACTAAGACGTATCATTAGGAAACTAAGACGTATCATTAGGAAACTATGGTGTATCATTAGGAAACCATGTAGTATCATTTGAAACTTATGGTTTCTCATTAGGAAACTATGGAGTATCATTAGAAAAGCATGGAGTATCATTAGGAAACTAAGACGTATCATTAGGAAACTATGGTGTATCATTAGGAACTTATGGCGTATCATTAGGAAACTATGTAGAATCACTAGGAAAGCATGGAGTATCATTAGGAAACTGAGACGTATCATTAGGAAACTATGTAATATCATTAGGAAACTAAGACGTATCATTAGGAAACTATGGAGTATCATTAGTAAACTAAGACGTATCATTAGGAAACTAAGACGTATCATTAGGAAACTATGGAGTATCATTAGTAAACTAAGACGTATCATTAGGAAACTAAGACGTATCATTAGGAAACTATGGAGTATCATTAGTAAACTAAGACGTATCATTAGGAAACTAAGACGTATCATTAGGAAACTATGGTGTATCATTAGGAAACCATGTAGTATCATTTGAAACTTATGGTTTCTCATTAGGAAACTATGGAGTATCATTAGAAAAGCATGGAGTATCATTAGGAAACTAAGACGTATCATTAGGAAACTATGGTGTATAATTAGTAAACTAAGACGTATCATTAGGAAACTAAGACGTATCATTAGGAAACTATGGTGTATCATTAGGAAACCATGTAGTATCATTTGAAACTTATGGTTTCTCATTAGGAAACTATGGAGTATCATTAGAAAAGCATGGAGTATCATTAGGAAACTAAGACGTATCATTAGGAAACTATGGTGTATAATTAGTAAACTAAGACGTATCATTAGGAAACTAAGACGTATCATTAGGAAACTATGGTGTATCATTAGGAAACCATGTAGTATCATTAGAAACCTATGGTTTCTCATTAGGAAACTATGGAGTATCATTAGGAAAGCATGGAGTATCATTAGAAAACTAAGACGTGTCATTAGGAAAGCATGGAGTATCATTAGAAAACTAAGACGTGTCAATAGGAAACCATGGAGTATCATTAGGAAACTAAGACGTATCATTAGGAAACTATGGAGTATCATTAGTAAACTAAGACGTATCATTAGGAAACTATGGCGTGGTTGGTTTCCTGTACAGATTAATTCACTGCAACTGTTACCAACATATTTTTCCAAGTAAAAGAAAATTGCAACATAAAGGAAGTCAATGAAGCCGGAACTACTCGTGGTATATTAAAGTATCCTACAGTAGCTGGTTGTTTATTTGCAATTAAATTTGATATTTTCAACGACATTTTGACTGTTCAACCGCACCTTATATCACAAATATGGTGCGGTCAATATTTCTTAGTAAACTTCAAAAGATTACAAGCCGAGGTCAAGAGGAAAAATTATGATATTAAGACTACGTTTCCACTAGAGATGAGGGAGGATGTGTAGCGAGAGATGTGCTTCTTAAGGACCAATAGATTCGCTTCATTTACCCAGCCTCGCTCAGTGTGTAATATTCCATTAGTTCTCAGGTTCTAACTTCATGTAAGTTTTTGTTCAACTTGCTGAACTATGTTACTTCTTTGTCAAGCCCTGTGATAAAACGGCTGAACAGATTTGAATAAAACTTGGTATAGAAATTATTTAAGATTTGGAGTGTCTTACATATTCTTCTTGGGATAGCAGAGAAGTACAACACGTTACTGGATTATTTCTTACCAAATTAAAGATGTACGACTGTCAATATTGTTTCTACATAGTATAAAACAAAGTCGCTTACCTTCTGTCTCTTATGTATGCTTAGATCTTTAAAACTACGCAACGGATTTTGATGCGGTTTTTTAATAGATAGAGTGATTCAAGAGGAAGATTTATATGTATAATACATGTATATTATAGTAGAGAAAGTAACCGTGCGAAGCCGGAACGGGTCGCTGGATTATGTATAGTAAACCATTACTTTAAACTTTAAAAGACCCGCTTTTAATAAGGCTAATATGTTCGCGTTGTTATCTAAAACATACAATCTATGTTCTCGAATAGAATCAGTTAAATGTTAAGATGAAGGAGTTAACGCATCAGTGTTGTTATTACTCAATAAGCAATAATTTGTCATGTTTCTCAACTAGGCCGAGCGGCTTGTCTCCATACTCATACCGCACCTTACTACTCAATTGCTTTACAAATATGTATAAAAAGCCTTTATTTCCACAATAAAGGCCAAGTGTCATAGACGCGTTCCGGTCGAACCGCATGTGGGCCAGACTTACCCCCTCCCTCTCCCATCCCATTAATGCTGCGGATCTAGTGGACTCTGGGCTCTTGCTCAGGGTCCGCTGAAACCACAACATTTTTTTCTTCACTCCTCCCCACTCGAGATTCTTCGAGGATGCAACGCATCGCCAACACAAAAGGATATATCTCTCTCTCTCTTGTTTTGTCGATGTCCAAGGTCTCTTACCATCAGGTGGACCATCTGCACGTTTGCACCTAAAGTAAGTACCTAATTCCCAAAGGCATAAGCATAAACGATGTTGCCCTTCTCTTAATTAAATCTCTGAATTCGACACCAGCACTCACCTCCCATTTTTCTGAGTTATGTGTGTTTTAAGCAATTAAATATCACTTGCTATAACTGTGAACCTGCACTCCTGAGTTCCCTAAAATTCTTTGTCGGCGTGTGAAGTCTGCTAACCCGCACTAAGATAGCGTGGTGGACTATGCCCTAACCCCTTCCTCATTTTGAGGAGGACACCCGGCTTAGCAGTGGGCTATTAACGGAGAATAGTAAAAGATAATCTATAGCGCTGGAGTAGGAGTCACTTCTGTCATTTTGACAGTCTTGGACTCTATATACCGTCGACAGTCAGACTGCAGTCTATATAGATATGTGCAGTCTCTCAATGAGTGAAATAGTCTCTAGATAGTGTTAGTGAAAGTGTTAAGTGCAGTATTGTGTTAGTGGTGGGAGTGCTGTCCGATTAAGGTCACGTGAGTACCTTACAATGTAGTTGCCACGTCTTATGTTAGGTTAGGTTTATTTGAGTTTAACCGTGGGTTTAAACAGAGATCCTGAGAAGTGGAGGCGAGTGTCTCGATCGAATAAAGGAATTCCTTAAGCCTACACCTTGGTCACAAGTCCAAGGCACTGCTTCAGTTTCTCTCTTTTCAGTTGGCAACACTGTTTATAGAGTGGTGGTGACCGGTAGATCATTTTATATTATTTCGAGTGTACTGACGTGAAGACATTATGTAACCTTTAGTGCGATAGATTACAGTCAGTAACTCTAGTGTTTTCGTGCAGTGAACATGGGAGTTGGTGTCGTGATTAAGGTCACCCTTCTCGAGGTCCACGTAAGTTTACTTTATTATCTATTGTCGTTAGCGAGGTCGAGTGGTGGAGGTGAGAGTTAATATATTGTAGGGAGGTGGTGGTATTGGTGTCATATATCTTTTTTCTGGTAGCAGTCCATTCAATATTACCCCTTGTTATGTTCTTCAATATTCCCCTTCTCCTCCTTCTTATCATAAAATCTCCGAAATATTTTATATTAATTCGGAAGTCACAACACATATTTTATTAAGATATGAACGTCCTTAAACCTGCACCTGATTCACAAGCCCCGGTACTGCTACTTTAAAAAGTATATTTATAAATATTTCTATACAATAATAAGTCTAAGTAGTTAAATTACTATGATTCATTACATTTTTTTATGAAAACTAATCAAAACATGTTGATTTAGGAAATTTCCATTAGTGGAAGATCCTGTTAGTAATTGACAACATTTCCAAAATATTAAGCATTTATAACAAAAATACCATTTCTTTATTTATTCGCTCTGTTTAAAAATACCTTTGATTTTTTGTTCATTCCTTTCGGAGAAAAAAAATTAAAAACAAACATGACATGACGTCACATATACGGCGGAATAAGATAATGCTTTGCAGACACATCGCTATTTAACCGTATATGACGTCATTTGGCGTTTACGTCTTTTTAGAATAAATTAAATTTCAAAATTGATTTCAACCATTACCGGGCTCATATTTTGAAAAAATAAAAAATACGTGTCCATTTATTTTTCTTCTAGTTTGTATAGATATGTTAGAAATCTTCATCAAAGTGATCTCACTCAGTAATCATCTAGGTTATGTGAAGTTTCATGAGTTATATTATTTGCTCGGTTTCCAATATGAGTTCTTTCCAAATATCCGATGACGACACATGGACAAAGCCACAGGATATAGGTTAACAATGAAACATCCTATTACAAATGTACAGACGGACGTGTGTTATTACATTTTAGTAGAACATAATTATTTAATGAGCTTCAAATCATAGAGCTGCGATTAATAAAAAAATCACGGTTTTATCTCTTTGTACGCAACGGATTTTAATGCGGTTTTCACTAACAGATAGAGTGGTTCAAGAGAAAGGTTTATATGTATAATACTAATTTTGTAATATTAGTGGCCTAAAAAAATTAAATATAAAAAAAAGATTTATTCTATCACGTCTAGTTTATGGAATATTTTTATTTTAATAAAATACTGATAATTACTTAATTAATTAAATATGTTTGTATTAATTGACAAAAAATTAAATTAATTATATAATTAATGATATAAATTAAAATTTTAATATAATAAGATTTTTTTTATAGTAGATAAGGAGCAACGAGGAGATGATCGGCAAAACAAGAGATACCGTCATGTTTTGTCGATGGGTTGCATCCATGAAGATAGAGTGGGAAGGGGGAGTGTGAGTGTGCGGGACACTCTCAAGTTGAACTATTTAATATTGAAATTGTGCACTGAGTAGAGAGAGGGGGGGCGTCTGTCCGAAATACGGCTAGCGCTGTAGGTTAAAGTGAGAGAGGAACACCCTGCCTACTGCTGCCGTATGCGTGAGGGAAAGGGAAGCCAGACGTAGTGGCGCCGTAACGCGTTACGTTACGAAGAAATTTACACTCCCATAAGTAGTTATCACTTCAAAAAAATGCTGCAGTTTCAGCGGACCCTGATAACCGCAGCATTAATGAGATGGGAGAGGGAAGGGGTAGACCTGGCCCACATGCGGCTCGAGTAGGATTCGCGTGCTGGTGCAGGGAACAGATCCCCTACCACCTAGGGGGTGTTGGTGGAATAATATAAGTATTTTAATATTTGGGTGACTAATATCTAGGCTCAGATTACAGATTAAAAAATATATTCCAAAGTAGAATTTTCTGTAGACAAATTTAAATTGAAATCTCACTTCAAACGATATTTAAAGATTTTGGATTGAGATTGATTAGTATTTATTAGAAGACCTACTGACTATATGGGTAATGTTGTGGCCAATCTAAACGGATGTGATCAAGAAAGATCTAAGTTCCTGCAATGTCTCCGACAAGGACACTTCCGATAGAGCAAAGTAGAGGAGAAAAATCAGAAAGGCAGACCTCACCATCACATGAGAATAATAAAGGCCACGGACAGAGAAAGAGAGAGAGATTAATTTTATAGAGATAATATAATTTTTTTTGATCAATAAATCATAATATTGATGTGCAATCAACAACTTCAAACAGGATATATAATAATAATGGCGGCGTTGTTAATTATAATAAATTTTGTTATTGTTAACCTTATATTATTATTATATTTTGCATTTTAATATTTCATATATTACTTGGAGAAGAAATCTTAATATCTATTTTGTTTTATTATTCACGAGCGCCCTGCCCTCGCTTCTCTTCGGGTATGTAAAACGTTGTTATCTATATCTATACTAATATTATAAAGAGGAAAGATTTGTATTTTTGTATTTTTGTATTTTTGTATTTTTGTATGTAACGAATAAACATAAAAACTACTGGACCGATTTCAAAAATTCTTTCACCATTAGAAAGCTACATTATCCCTGAGTAACATAGGCTATATTTATTACAAGAAAAAATTAGAGATCCTTAGGAAATCTCACGAAAACCAACCCAAGGTGCCAAAAAATTAGCCATAAAATATCTTTCATCGCATGCGCTGCAAAAAGTATTGATGATAGAACAAAAAAATGTTCTACAATATTATAGAACATATCAATATCTACAAAAAAGTCCGCGAGACCATATGTTCAACTATTATAGTTACGTGACTATAACTACTTTTTTACATTTTAAAAGTTGATAAAAATGCCTATCAAAATCAGACCATGTTTTCTATAACTTTGTATTAATCCTTATCCAAATAAATTATTTCGTATTTAAGTCTATTTCAATACCTGTTAATTACTTTTTGAATTATTAAAATCGGACTTTCCATTCAAAAGATATTACGAAATTAAAAATATCAATATAAACAAAAAATACACGACGACGCGACGGGCCAGTATAGCGACGCAGCGCAGCGAGTAAAGCGGCAAGAGAGGGGGCACCGAAATGCGGGAGGGCCAATATATTTTTTAAAATAATATTCCACCCGCGCGAAGCCGGGATGGGCCGCTAGTAATCAATATTCGTAATTCCGTAAAGAAGAGAGACAAAATATAAGGGAAGTAATGAGAGAGAAAAAGCAAGATAAAGATAAATAGGAACAAAGAGAGGAATAGACAGAAAGAAAAAGAGAACAGCGGAGAGAGATAGAAAGAAAAAGAAAGATGTTTAGTTCTATCTAAAGTTAATATATTTAGAAGATACCACCATAATAAACTACTAGTCGACCTGCGCGAATTCATCCGCGTGTAGCTCCGCTCCTATTGGTCTTAGCGTGATGATATATAGCCTATAGCCTTCCTAGATAAATGGCCTATCTAACACTGAAAGATTTTTTCAAATCGGACAAATAGATTCTGAGATTAGCGCGTTCAAACAAACAAACACTCCAGCTTTATAGATTGATAAGATATCTGTCTCAAGTTAGAAATGAGCTGATAGTGTTCAAGCGGGTGACCAAATCTTTACAATACATAGCTAAGAACCATCTCGATTAAGTTACCTTTTTAATAAAAAAAACCGCATCGAAATCGGTTCATTACCTTGGGCGCTAAGATAGCGGCGGGTGTTAAAACGTATCAAAAACGAAATTAGAGCTGTGTGCGCGTTGAAGTCTTTTTCAAGCCTAAATCTTCTATATATTGAAAGAAAACTCCCAAATTTAAATTTGTGCATTTGGAATCTATTTTCAATCTGTAATCCAAAATCCTTAGACTTGAGATAGAAAAAGTATACCAAATTTGAATTTAGTATACAGAAATTTGTATTTGGATTCTTGTATCCATAATTTGTTTAGAGTTTTTACCTGTGGTCTTCCTCATTAGTTCCAATTCAGAAAATATCAAAATTACTATATATGTGCCTATAAATTTTGTAGGAGTTCTTTCAATTCCTTAAAGATCCCATCATCAGAACTGGATATTGAAAAAAATGGGACTGATCAGTAATCATATACTTCCAAATATAAAAAGACATTTTCAACTCGGTTCATAAATGACGTAGTTCTGAAGTAACAAACATAAAAAAAAAATAAAAAAATACAACCGAATTGATAACCACCTTTTTTTGAAGTCGGTTGAAAAAAACTGGGAGTCGGGGCATGAAATGTAAATAGTGGTGTAAATGTTTGTAATGTAATCATTCATTTTTAACCGACTTAAAACAAAAAGAGGTTATCAAATCGGTTGTATTTCTTTTTAATGTTTTTTACCTCAGAACTCCGTCATTTATGAACCGAATTGGAAATTTCTTTTTGTATTTCGTAGGGTATGCCTACAGATTGGTCCCATTTTTTTCAAAATCCACTTATGATGATGGAATCCTTAAGGAATTGACAGAACTCCTCAAAAGTCATAGGAACATATAGTGATTTTGATAATTTCAGAGGGGTTTCAAGCCTTTGCATTCAGAACTTATTATTTGGTGAAGTGGAACTGATGAGGGAGACCACAGATAGCCATAATATGGTTAAGAATGTTAAGCAACTAGTACTATGAGAAATTTTAAATAAATAATTCTCATGTTGATGTTACCAGTAGATTCTTAGACCTTCCGGCTTCATCTACTATTATTCTAATATTGGTTATAAAATCTTTATCTTTTAGTTAATTCAAATACAAGTTTAAAGATATAGAAGAACCAAATGCGAACAAATTTTAGAGTTTAAACAGTTTTTACTAGTCAAACTGCTGCTGTCTATTTATACTTCATCTAAATCGATTGTCAGTGTTCGAAACGGGAATGCTGTGGGTAACTTTAAATCAACAGTTATTACGTCCAGGATTGTGTGTTGGGTATGCATTCCTTGAGAACCGGTTGTAAGGTTTACTTTGAACTTTGGGAACCGTAAGTGGTTTCGAAAATTATACTAAACATGCAGACCCTTTGCCTATTATGTAAATTATGAAAAAAATCATCCCATTATATTTGATCTTCAAAATCAGGTTGCATTAAATAAGAATTACATTGTACAGAAACTTAAAAATAATTACGTGTAGTATAGACAAAAGGCCGTGCAGTGTTTGGGACTTGTGACCCAAGTGTAGACCCAAGTGTACATTAAAGAAATGATATTTAGTTATATCAATTTTCTTAGTCTTGTCACTACATAGTATAAAACAAAGCTGTCTGTCTGTGCCTATGTATGCTTAGATCTTTATAACTAACCAACGGATTTTGATGCGGTTTTTTTTAATAGATAGAGTGATTCAAGATGAAGGTTTATATGTATAATACATGCATAATATAGTAGAGCAACACTGATAATTGTAGAGGTTTCTAAGGTGATGTCGTAAATAAACACATTATTTTGTGCTTACATTGCAAACGCTGGCTGAACCCTACGAGATAGATCAAAATAATGTACTACAGTATTGTACACATTAAAAAGGTCTACATAAAAGTCTGTGATGATATAAATCTATCTCTTAGGGATAACCCACAATAATCATTTTTTATCCTTTACTATTTACGAGAAATAATGGTTTATTTACGAAGCGATTTTAAACAATACAGCATTAATCCTGATCCAGCCCTTTACAGCATGAAATTTAAATGAATATTTTGGAAGATATTGGAAGATTTAAAATGCAGGGACATAGCGGTTACGGCTAAATACACGAGTTAAATTGCACCCGGGCGAAGCCGAAACGGGTCGACTAGTTTTCTATAAAAAACAATAAGTATAGCATTTATAGATAACGTAGTTATATAGTAAATAACAAGATTTCCTATAATTATGATAATCAATAGAACAATGAACAGATGACTTGTGCAACACTTTTTGTTCTAGTTGCTATTGTAACCTTGAAATCACTAAGTAGAGTAGAATCTTGCTGAACAACATAAAAATAACTAAAACCTACGCTTGAACCACTAAAACGATTTTGATGAAATTTGCTACAGAGATAGAATAGAGCTTGAGAAAGGATATAGGTTAAGTTTTACCTCGAAAAAAGCTTATAGGGGTGGAAATAGGGGATGAAGTGGATGACGTTGAGATCGTTTATGTCTCCGCCTATACTAATATTATAAAGAGGTAAAGTTTGTGAGTTTGTAGGGGGGTAATCTCTGAATCTACTGAACCAATTTTGATAATTCTTTTACCAATAGAAAGCTACATTATTTGGTAGTGTCATAGGCTATTTATTGACCCGAAAAATGTTAAGACTTTTCGCTATAGTCGGATTTGCTGCAGTAAGTCGGAACGAAAACGTTTTTTACGAACGCGGCCTTAACGATGAGAGTTATATGATTCATAGTTGTGTGAGTGAGTGAGTGAACAGTTTGAATACACCTCAGTGAAGCGAGAGCGGGATAACCGAAGTCTGGGGCGGTAGACTAGTTCACCTTTAAAAGCAATAAGTAATAGATAATAATACTTGTACTTTTAATTGATTCTACTCACCACTCTTATCCTTCGTCATCTAACCTCCGAAAAAAAAACAAAAAAAATAATATTTTTTTATTTTTTAAAGTTTACCGACAAGTAGACAACATATAACCTTTAGTGCGATAGATTAGTCACAGATCAGTCTCTCTGGTGTTGTCGCGCAGTGTACATGGAAGTTAGTGTTATAGTGTACATGGTTAAAGTCACCCTACTTGAGCTTCACGTAAGTTTACTTTATTATCTAAAAGAAAGCCTGCTCCTAGGTCTCAAGCCCCAGGCACTGCTCGCCTCTGTCTATAACGCATGTGTATACGTATTGCTGTACTGTAATGGGTATCACTCCTTTCTCATTCTATAGCAGATTGTATAGAAAACAGAATCCAAATTCCAAATTGTGCATTTGAAATTCAAATTTGGAATCTATGTTCAATCCGTGATCCATAGATTTTGGATAGAGACTGATTATTCATTCGTAAATGTAATGATAGGAGTGTTAGATAAAATAGTCAATTTAGTAAGCTTTAGTAATATAATTCATTGATATTTTTCAAACTTAATTTTGCCATTTTATATACAAAAGCTACCTCTTTTTATTTGACCAATTTTTTTTTATTTTCATACTGTTAACTATGACGGCTTGGCTAGAATATCCTCCTGGGGGTTATACTTTAGACTCAGACCAACAGCATTACTGATAGAATACTGGCGATGCAATAATGATTTTGTCGTGACGGCGTATTTATTTTCCTATCTCTACGTTTCCTATTGATTTTAATCAATTGTCCAACAAGACAGTAAATAAAAATGCTACCAACATTACAATTAATAGGTTATTCAAATTAGTGTTGCCAATATCATAATTAAGGTTTAATTTGATCTATATATTGATTAGATATTCCAAGTCATAGCACATAGCAAGTGAACACTGAACAGTTAATGCAAATGCCTCCTCCTTATTGTTTTGTTGAACGTGAGAATTTGCTTCATTGCTTTTTATGAATAATGCCTATAAACTATTTATATAACTAACCACCCTCGCTTCGATGAGGGAACATACACATCAACCAATGGAGTTTCTTTTAAATAGAAACTTACTAAAGCTTCTCCTTCGAAAGATTTCGGTTTCTGAAGGACAAAATTTACAAAGATAATATTTTTTTAGATTTAAATACAAAAATTTCATTTTATATTACTTATTAGTGATTTTATACTATTTATTAAAAAAATTCAATAATAATATTATTTACTATATTTCTATACTAGTCGACCCGCGCGAATTCGTCCGCGTAATGCTCCGCTTCTATTGGTCTTAGCATGATGATATATAGCCTATACCCTTTCTCGATAAATGGCCTATCTGACACTGAAAGAATTTTTCAAATTGGACCAGTAGTTCCTGATATTAGCGCGTTCAAACAAACAAACTCTACAGCTTTATAATATTAGTATAGACTAGCTGACCCGCGCAGCTTTGTTCGCGTTTATCTCCGCTCTTATGGACCGTAGCGTAATGCTATATA
Organism: Limenitis camilla; assembly: GCA_905147385.1. NCBI lineage: Eukaryota > Metazoa > Arthropoda > Insecta > Lepidoptera > Nymphalidae > Limenitis > Limenitis camilla. Next base: position 11,014,511 of record LR990248.1, read on the forward strand.
GCCTATACTCTTCCTCGATAAATGGGCTATCTGACACTGAAAGAATTTTTCAATTTGGACCAGTAGTTCAGATATTAGCGCGTTCAAACAAACAAACTCTGCAGCTTTATAATATTAGTATAGACTAAATGACCCGCGCAGCTTTGCTCGCGAGTAGCTCCGCTCTTATGGACCGTAGCGTAATGCTATATAGCCTATACTCTTCCTCGATAAATGGGCTATCTGACACTGAAAGAATTTTTCAAATTGGACCAGTAGTTCAGATATTAGCGCGTTCAAACAAACAAACTCTGCAGCTTTATAATATTAGTATAGACTAGCTGACCCGCGCAGCTTTGTTCGCGTTTATCTCCGCTCTTATGGACCGTAGCGTAATGCTATATAGCCTATACTCTTCCTCGATAAATGGGCTATCTGACACTGAAAGAATTTTTCAATTTGGACCAGTAGTTCAGATATTAGCGCGTTCAAACAAACAAACTCTGCAGCTTTATAATATTAGTATAGACTAAATGACCCGCGCAGCTTTGCTCGCGAGTAGCTCCGCTCTTATGGACCGTAGCGTAATGCTATATAGCCTATACTCTTCCTCGATAAATGGGCTATCTGACACTGAAAGAATTTTTCAAATTGGACCAGTAGTTCAGATATTAGCGCGTTCAAACAAACAAACTCTGCAGCTTTATAATATTAGTATAGACTAGCTGACCCGCGCAGCTTTGTTCGCGTTTATCTCCGCTCTTATGGGCCGTAGCGTAATGCTATATAGCCTATACTCTTCCTCGATAAATGGGCTATCTGACACTGAAAGAATTTTTCAAATTGGACCAGTAGTTCAGATATTAGCGCGTTCAAACAAACAAACTCTGCAGCTTTATAATATTAGTATAGACTAGCTGACCCGCGCAGCTTTGTTCGCGTTTATCTCCGCTCTTATGGGCCGTAGCGTAATGCTATATAGCCTATACTCTTCCTCGATAAATGGGCTATCTGACACTGAAAGAATTAATCAATTTGGACCAGTAGTTCAGATATTAGCGCGTTCAAACAAACAAACTCTGCAGCTTTATAATATTAGTATAGACTAAATGACCCGCGCAGCTTTGCTCGCGAGTAGCTCCGCTCTTATGGACCGTAGCGTAATGCTATATAGCCTATACTCTTCCTCGATAAATGGGCTATCTGACACTGAAAGAATTTTTTAAATTGGACCAGTAGTTCAGATATTAGCGCGTTCAAACAAACAAACTCTGCAGCTTTATAATATTAGTATAGACTAGCTGACCCGCGCAGCTTTGTTCGCGTTTATCTCCGCTCTTATGGGCCGTAGCGTAATGCTATATAGCCTATACTCTTCCTCGATAAATGGGCTATCTGACACTGAAAGAATTTTTCAATTTGGACCAGTAGTTCAGATATTAGCGCGTTCAAACAAACAAACTCTGCAGCTTTATAATATTAGTATAGACTAAATGACCCGCGCAGCTTTGCTCGCGAGTAGCTCCGCTCTTATGGACCGTAGCGTAATGCTATATAGCCTATACTCTTCCTCGATAAATGGGCTATCTGACACTGAAAGAATTTTTCAATTTGGACCAGTAGTTCAGATATTAGCGCGTTCAAACAAACAAACTCTGCAGCTTTATAATATTAGTATAGACTAAATGACCCGCGCAGCTTTGTTCGCGTTTAGCTCCGCTCTTATGGGCCGTAGCGTAATGCTATATAGCCTATAGCCTTTCTCGATAAATGGGCTATCTGACACTGAAAGAATTTTTCAAATCGGACCAGTAGTTCAGATATTAGCGCGTTCAAACAAACAAACTCTACAGCTTTATCATATTAGTAAAGACTAGCTGACCCGCGCAGCTTTGTTCGCGTTTAGCTCCGCTCTTATGGGCCGTAGCGTAATGCTATATAGCCTATAGCCTTCCTCGATAAATGGCCTATCTAACACTGAAAGATTTTTTCAAATCGGACAAATAGATTCTGAGATTAGCGCGTTCAAACAAACAAACACTCCAGGTTTATAGATTGATAAGATCTCTGTCTCAAGTTAGAAATGAGCTGATAGTGTTCAAGCGGGTGACTAGATCTTTACAATACATAGTTAAAAACCATCTCGATTGAATTACCTTTTTAATAAAAAAAACCGCATCGAAATCGGTTCATTACCTTGGGCGCTAAGATAGCGGCGGGTGTTAAAACGTATCAAAAACGAAATTAGAGCTGTGTGCGCGTTGAAGTCTTTTTCAAGCCTAAATCTTCTATGTATTGAAAGAAAACTCCCAAATTTAAATTTGTGCATTTGGAATCTATTTTCAATCTGTAATCCCAAATCCTTAGACTTGAGATAGAATATGTATTCCAAATTTGAATTTAGTATACAGAAATTTGTATTTGGATTCTTGTATCCATAATTTGTTTAGAGTTTTTACCTGTGGTCTTCCTCATTAGTTCCAATTCAGAAAATATCAAAATTACTATATGTGTGCCCATAAATTTTGTAGGAGTTCTCTCAATTCCTTAAAGATCCCATCATCAGAACTGGATTTTGAAAAAAATGGGACTGATCAGTAATCATATACTTCCAAATATAAAAAAAATTTTCAATTCGGTTCATAAATGACGGAGTTCTGAAGTAACAAACATAAAAAAAAATTAAAAAAATACAACCGATTTATGACCTCCTTTTTTTTGAACTCGGTTGAAAAAAACTGGGAGTCGGGGCATGAAATGTAAAGTGGTGTAAATGTTTGTAATGTAATCATTCATTTTCAACCGACTTAAAACAAAAAGAGGTTATCAAATCGGTTGTATTTTTTATTAATGTTTTTTACCTCAGAACTCCGTCATTTATAAACCGAATTAGAAATTTCTTTTTGTATTTCGTAGGGTATACAGAACTCCTCAAAAGTCATAGGAACATATAGTGATTTTCTAATAAATAATTTTCATGTTGATGTTACCAGTAGATTCTTAGACCTTCCGGCTTCATGTACTATTATTCTAATATTGGTTATAAAATCTTTATCTTTTAGTTAATTCAAATACAAGTTAAAAGATATAGAAGAACCAAATGCGAACAAATTTTAGAGTTTAAACAGTTTTTACTAGTCAAACTGCTGCTGTCTATTTATACTTCATCTAAATCGATTGTCATTGTTCGAAACGGGAATGCTGTGGGTAACTTTAAATCAACAGTTATTACGTCCAGGATTGTGTGTTGGGTATGCATTCCTTGAGAACCGGTTGTAAGGTTTACTTTGAACTTTGGGAACCGTATATTAAGTGGTTTCGAAAATTACACTAAAAGTTCAGACCCTTTGCCTCTTTTTTAAATCATGAAAAAAATCATCCCACTATATTTGATCTTCAAAATCAGGTTGTATTAAATAAGAATTACATTGCACAGAAATTTCAAAATAATTACGTGTAGTATAGACAAAAGGCCGTGCAGTGTTTGGGATTTGTGACCCAAGTGTAGGGTTACGAAGCCTGATGAAGGTTATAAATGATATTTAGTTATATCAATTTTCTTAGTCTTATCACTACATAGTATAAAACAAAGTCGCTTCCCGCTGTCTGTCTGTGCCTATGTATGCTTAGATCTTTATAACTAACCAACGGATTTTGATGCGGTTTTTTTTAATAGATAGAGTGATTCAAGATGAAGGTTTATATGTATAATACATGCATAATATAGTAGAGCAACACTGATAATTGTAGAGGTTTCTAAGGTGATGTCGTAAATAAACACATTTTTTTGCGCTTACATTGCAAACGCTGGCTGAACCCTACGAGATAGATCAAAATAATGTACTACAGTATTGTACACATTAAAAAGGTCTACAAAAAAGTCTGCGATGGTATATGTCTATCTCTTAGGGATAATCCACAATAACCATTTTTTATCCTTTACTATTTACGAGAAATAATGGCTTATTTACGAAGCGATTTTAAACAATACAGCATTAATCCTGATCCAATTAGGTACCTTAAATACATTGTTCATTTAATATAGATCAGTATGGCTTTTTACAGCATGAGATTTAAATAAATATTTTGGAAGATATTGGAAGATTTAAAATGCAGCGACATAGCGGTTACGGCTAAATACACGAGTTAAATTGCACCCGGGCGAAGCCGAAACGGGTCGACTAGTTTTCTATAAAAAACAATAAGTATAGCATTTATAGATAACGTAGTTATATAGTAAATAACAAGATTTCCTATAATTATGATAATCAATAGAACAATGAACAGATGACTTGTGCAACACTTTTTGTTCTAGTTGCTATTGTAACCTTGAAATCACTAAGTAGAATCTTGCTGAACAACATAAAAATAACTAAAACCTACGCTTAAACCACTAAACCGATTTTGATGAAATTTGCTACAGAGATAGAATAGAGCTTGAGAAAGGATATAGGTTAAGTTTTACCTCGAAAAAAGCTTATAGGGGTGGAAATAGGGGATGAAGTGGATGACGTTGAGATCGTTTATGTCTCCGCCTATACTAATATTATAAAGAGGTAAAGCTTGTGAGTTTGTAGGGGGGTAATCTATGAATCTACTGAACCAATTTTGATAAATCTTTTACCAATAGAAAGCTACAATATTTGTGAATGTCATAGGCTATGTATTAACCCGAAAAATGTTAAGACTTTTCACTGTAGTCGAATTTGCTGCAGTAAGTCGGAACGAAAACGTTTTTTACGAACGCGGCCTTAACGATGAGAGTTATATGATTCATAGTTGTGTCAGTTGGCAGTAAACAGTTTGAATACACCTCAGTGAAGCGAGAGCGGGTATATAACCGAAGTCTGGGGCGGTCGACTAGTTCACCTTTAAAAGCAATAAGTAATAGATAATAATACTTGTACTTTTAATTGATTCTACTCACCACTCTTATACTTCGTCATCTAACCTCCGAAAAAAAACAAAAAAAATAATATTTTTTTATTTTTTAAAGTTTACCGACAAGTAGACAATATATAACCTTTAGTGCGATAGATTAGTCTCAGTCTCTCTGGTGTTGTCGCGCAGTGTACATGGAAGTTAGTGTTATAGTGTCGTGGTTAAGGTCACCCTTCTTGAGCTCCACGTAAGTTTACTTTATTATCTAAAAGAAAGCCTGCTCCTGTGTCTCAAGCCCCAGGCACTGCTCGCCTCTGTCTATAACGCATGTGTATACGTATTGCTGTACTGTAATGGGTATCACTCCTTTCTCATTCTATAGCAGATTGTATAGAAAACAGAATCCAAATTCCAAATTGTGCATTTGAAATTCAAATTTGGAATCTATTTTCAATCCGTGATCCATAGATTTTGGATAGAGACTGATTATTCATTCGTAAATGTAATGATAGGAGTGTTAGATAATAGTCAATTTAGTAAGCTTTAGTAATATAATTCATTGATATTTTTCAAACTTAATTTTGCCATTTTATATACAAAAGCTACCTCTTTTTATTTGACCAATTTTTTTTTATTTTCATACTGTTAACTATGACGGCTTGGCTAGAATATCCTCCTGGGGGTTATACTTTAGACTCAGACCAACAGCATTACTGATAGAATACTGGCGATGCAATAATGATTTTGTCGTGACGGCAGTTAACGGCAACAGTTAATGCAAATGCCTCCTCCTTATTGTTTTGTTGAACGTGAGAAGTTGCTTCATTGCTTTTTATGAATAATGCCTATAAACTATTTATATAACTAACCACCCTCGCTTCGATGAGGGAACATACACATCAACCAATGGAGTTTCTTTTAAATAGAAACTTACTAAAGCTTCTTCTTCGAAAGGTTTCGGTTTCTGAAGGAATGGATAGGGAAAAATTTACAAAGATAATATTTTTTTTAGATTTAAATTGAGCCTCGTCAACTATTTAAAAAAATAGGTCAAGGACAGGCTATACTAAAATGACTACACTTTTTTATTTTTAATAACATAACAATGATAATTTATTTTATATTACTTATTAGTATTTATTAAAAAAATTCAATAATAATATTATTTACTATATTTCCATACTAGTCGACCCGCGCGAATTCGTCCGCGTAATGCTCCGCTTCTATTGGTCTTAGCTTGATGATATATAGCCTATAGCCTTCTTCGATAAATGGGCTATCTAACACTGAAAGAATTTTTCGAATCGGACCAGTAGTTCCTGAGATTAGCGCGTTCAAGCAAACAAACTCTGCAGCTTTATAATATTAGTATAGACTAGTTGACCCGCGCAGCTTTGTTCGCGTGTAGCTCCGCTCTTATGGGCCGTAGCGTAATGCTATATAGCCTATACCCTTCCTCGATAAATGGGCTATCTAACACTGAAAGAATTTTTCGAATCGGACCAGTAGTTCCTGAGATTAGCGCGTTCAAGCAAACAAACTCTGCAGCTTTATAATATTAGTATAGACTAGTTGACCCGCGCAGCTTTGTTCGCGTGTAGCTCCGCTCTTATGGGCCGTAGCGTAATGCTATATAGCCTATAGCCTTCTTCGATAAATGGCCTATCTAACACTGAAGAATTTTTCAAATCGGACCAGTAGTTCCCGAGATTAACGCGTTCAAACAAACAAACTCTGCAGCTTTATAATATTAGTATAGACTAACTGACCCGCCCTACTTTGTTCACGTGTAGCTCCGCTCTTATGGGTCGAAGCGTAATGTTATATAGCCTATAGCCTTCTTCGATAAATGGCCTATTTAACACTGAAGAAATTTTCAAATCGGACCAGTAGTTCCCGAGATTAACGCGTTCAAACAAACAAACTCTGCAGCTTTATAATATTAGTATAGACTAGCTGACCCGCCCTACTTTGTTCACGTGTAGCTCCGCTCTTATGGGTCGAAGCGTAATGTTATATAGCCTATAGCCTTCTTCGATAAATGGCCTATCTAACACTGAAGAATTTTTCAAATCGGACCAGTAGTTCCTGAGATTAGCGCGTTCAAGCAAACAAACTCTGCAGCTTTATAATATTAGTATAGACTAGCTGACCCGCCCTACTTTGTTCACGTGTAGCTCCGCTCTTATGGGTCGTAGCGTAATGTTATATAGCCTATAGCCTTTCTCGATAAATGGCCTATTTAACACTGAAGAAATTTTCAAATCGGACCAGTAGTTCCTGAGATTAGCGCGTTCAAACAAACAAAATTTCAGATTTATATATTAGTATAAATAAAATCGACATTATTCGATACCGATATTTTTAAATCGATTTCGATACAGTAATTAAATATAATGTCAATATTCGACTAATATTATTAAAGGAAAAATAGTAAATACCAATAATTAATTAATTTTTTTAAAATATCATTACAGATTATTATATTTCCAATTACATAGGTTACGGATATATTAATGAAAGTTCTGGATTGTCTCTAGTTTTAATCATTTGAATTAATTTTTTAGTAATCTGTGGAATTATAAGGAAAAATATGATGTTTATAAGATTTTGTCATAATATGTTGTTTATATAAGAAATGTTAAAAAAAATATTGATTTTATTATATATACTTTTTAGTGAGTTCATTATTATTTTTTTGAAGTCGGTTATTTTTTTCAGCTGTCAGTACGTCCTCATAATATTTAAAGAAGTATCCTCTAACTCCTAACCATTGAGGAGTTGTGTCTTCCATCACATCAGCTCAGCAACAACATTATATACAGTATCTGATTATTTTATAGATCAAAACATTGTTAGGGCAAAACATTCAAGCGTCTTCGAGAAATCGGGGAACATACATAAAAAAAGACTCCGACGAATTGAGAACCTCCTCCTTTTTTTTTTGAAGTCGGTAACTAAAATAATATTTTGTAATAAAAATAAAAAAAATCCTCCTAAGTATTTCTATATTAATATTATTAACGCGAAAGTTTGTAAGAATGGTATGTATGTATGTTTGTTACTCTTTCACGCAAAAACTACTGAATGGATTTTGATGAAACTTTACAGTAATACAGCTTACATATCAGAATAACACATAGGCTATAATTTATATTGATATAGTGTGAATTATCCAAAATATAGCGGGTAAAAGCTCGGGACGCAGCTAGTATTTTAATAAAATAGAGCTAATTTTCCAAAACTATCCATTATTTCATAAAATGCAGACATAAAATTATCGAAACTGCTTTCACATCAAATGCAACAAAATTATTGTTGATCTACTGACTATCTATAATTATAATAAAATCGTAGTAATTAATACATCATTTTGTTTCAGACAAAATGGCGATGAAAGATTTCCGATCGGAGCGGGTCAAGCAAATGTTCAGTTGGACAACTGGGTAAGTTAATTGATTCATAATTCAAACAATATTAAGTATAATAAATAGATATTGATTGATAAGCGCATAACACATGAGACGTGACGCAATAACTAATGATGTAACAGTTAAGAGGCTTTCGCGCAGATGAGCCTACTAACCTACATGATAGCTGTTCACCTTTCACATCTATACACTTTATTGTTTTTTATATTTTTATTGTATTCTTCTGTTGTATGTTTGTTTATGTTTATTACAGCTGACCCTTCCTCGCGAAGATGTACTGACGAAGTTTTATCTAAATCGTTTTAGCATTTTTCACCTTTTTAACCTAAATCGGTCTAACGTTTCTAGTTTTATTTTAAGACTATGGATAATTGAGTTAACTTATTATCAGGGATTCATTATAGTGAAATTAGACAGTTAAAAATTTTAACTAAATCAAAAAAGATTGAACTGTTTTTTCTACAGAAAACTAATAGAAATACTAGAACAAGTATAGTTATTAAATTAGGTGAAAAAGAAAAGGTTAACAATATTTTATTATCTAGTAAAAACTATTTTTCATTAGCTAAGCGTAATAACTAACAATCAATATGAATAGTTTATATTTATAACACTGCACATAGATGGCGTTGTTTCATATTAATTTAAACAAAGTAACGAAGAATTATATCAGATAATAAATCTTTAATATTTTTCTTTAAATTTCCGCTTTATTTAATAAAGTAATTCCTATAATGGCCGAGAGATGGCGTTAGGGAGGTCACCAACATTTTTTATAATTTAAATGACTAGTATATGTTACAATAATATATTTATATTTTATTTATATAATTTTTTTCATTAAATAACGACATATATATTGACAAAGAATGTTAATAATTAATGCCATTTAAAAGCGACATCTCTTATGTTCTCACGAAACTAATATGTATTTAAACGTAATACGCGAATCAATGTTGTACCTTAGAACTAGATGGCGCTAGTGGCTGTGAACTTCTTAGAGGCTTTAGATAGGTACGTGAAATAAAAACGTAGACATATGTGTACTTGAAATTTCTGTATATAAATAATATATAGGATATCTTCTAAGCAGCGTCTTAAGTAATGGAAAAGTAATTTATTTACTATAAAATAATTTAATGGACTTTTAGGTAATTTTTTGTATATAAGGGTAATTACTGATGCAAAAACATTTCCATGGATTAGAATTAAGTTCGGCATTTATAATATAATTCCTGGTTATAAATTATAACCAGGAAACTGTGGTTAATTGTGTGTGTGGGTGTTTGACTCAGTCAGATATGGTTTTCAGATTGGTAGCTATATATCAAATTTCTTATTAAAAATACTGTTTTTTTAGCAAAGCAAGTGAGTGAGCTAGTCGTTAATATAATAATTTTTTTTGTAGAATATTCTAGTAGTATTTACAGTAGGGTTTTATTTATTTTTATCAACTTTACGGTCACATGATTTATTGTTAATAAATTTTATAATTAAAATAAGCTATAAATCAATGACAATAAATTATTATGATAACTTAAATTTTTACACGTGAGATATCTGACAATTTAATAAAAAATACATAAAAATTATGAATAATTTACTTGACAGTTTTTTAAACTTGACAATTTGAGGCCCCCTAGTAAAAAAATAAATAATCTACGTGTTTATTAAGATTTTAACTTATCTGCATCTCTGCATGCATCTCTGCATACAAATATGATGCTTTTAGTGAAGGACAATTTTAGAATAGATCTCATACCTCCAAATAGTGGTCTCCCTCACGTTTTAGTATAAAGTGAGAAGAATCTTATATATAAAATTCTTTACCATACTCCTCCGAAACGGCTCGACCTCGTGATAAGGGTGGCCACCCCAAATTTATATGGCAAAACAATGTTTGCCGTCAGCTAGTTATTTTATAAAAAGCTTTTCCTTTTGTTCTCATTAACAGCGAAACTCTCTTTTGGTGTTACGTTGACGGTTTTTCAGAGAGTGACAATAAAAGAAATGTTTCAGTAGCTTTAAGAATAAAGTCAGTCCCTTCCTAAAATTTCTGTTACGTTTTCACGCGTAAACCACTGAACCGATTTTGATTACATTTTGTACACAGATTGATTAGAGCTTGAGAAAGGATATAGGCTATGTTTTGTCGTAACAAAAAAACTTGAAGGCATTCAAATACGGGATGAAGTGCATGTAGAACTATACGTCCATTTATGTCATATATGTTAGCGCCTAAGTGAAGTTAGGCAGTGGAGGCGATTGTTGGGAATCTGTTAAAAGTGCTTGCAAACCTACACCTTAGTCACAAGTCTATGGCATTGCTTAGTGACGTAATTATAAGAGATCATAATGTTTAGTTATTTATTGGTTTAGTATCAGTTTACCCAATAGTTCATTCAATATCATCCCCCTCTTAACGTTTTCAATGTACCCCCCTCTACTCCTATTTGACTTCGAGTGTTGAATCGCTTCTTTAATAAATATCAAGAAGATATCTCTCTCAATATTTGAGAGTTTTTTACCCAACAGTGAAGAAATGTATGTGTACAAAATAGCAAAAATTATGATTTTATCTTTAATTAATGTTCCTAATCTTAATTTGGATACAGACACAATGCAATTTATTTGTTTCCGCTTTCTGACGACGAAACCCAACAGTGAGGTAATGGCTGGCACACACGACAAAGATGGCGGACTTATGGACATTATGTTATTTGTAATTATTGTGTAACCTTCCTAATAATGTTAGTAGTATGATAAGTATGGGAGCTATATTGCGCAGTAGTAGACAAGAGACAATACTAACATATAATCTAGATAGACGTCGAGCAATACCTGCCTTTACCCTAGGAGCAGGTTTAAAGACTTTTTTTATAACAGTAAACTCTCACCTTCACTCCTCGACCACGCTCTCTCATCTCCTCAATGCTGAGGTTCGTGACCACATCCTAGCAACAATTGTTTTTGGTGAATGACGACGTTGTGTCAAGAGTAGGTAGAGGTCTTTTGCATCTACTTTGCCAGTGACCATTAACATCTCCAAGTGGCCAAAGTATTCCAGTATCCTAGGTTCTTGTAGGATTGATAGTTTAGTGCGATGTGCTGTCCAGGGAATCGTCAGCATCTTTCGCCAGCACCACAATTCAAATGCATCAACACCAGAGTGCGCACAAGATTGCTCTTCGTTTTCAGGGAGATGTTTTTGTCCTTCCATGTCTTTTGTGCGTCAAGGACCCTATTGTGATTCCGGTCCTTCTTCGTCTCCCATTTTCGCACCAGCCAGTGTCAACTACGACCTCGCTAATAAATTAAAATAATAAAGTACTTTACTCACGTGCTCCTCGATAACCGAGGCCTAGCACCACGCCACCAAACAACATTACACTATCAGTCTCACTACTTTAAGACTAGACGTGGTGAAGAACTTTGTTTTATTTATATGTAGTGCTTATATTACTATACAATAAAACATATTAGTATACATTTTAAACATAAACCAGAGTAGTGCCTGGAGTATGGGACTTAAAAGTGGACCTTTATTATGTACTGTTGATTATGAGTTATACTATACACGCAGTGCTATAGCATCACGGCTTGTTGACTGGAATATTATTGTTATTTCCGTTGGCACAACTGATTTAGTTATTGCCAACTGCGTAGGTCAAATGTTGCCAACATCATCTAAACCTTTTACCAACAACCTCGTCAGTAATTTCTATATGAAATGATTAATTTGTTTAATTTTAACATTGGCCATAATGAATATTAATAATATACAAAATAGTAGGAAGTGGGTGAAAATCCTTGGTTCATACAATTCTCTTAAGGTACGTCATGAAGTTACATTATGTAAGTTTTTATTTACATTATATACGACCTGTTGTCCGTGGTATTAAATCCTCGTTTAATTTTTTTTATAATTAGTATAATATTTTAGGTTTATCCGTTTAACTTTCTTCGCGTGAATCACTCATCTTTCACTTCCTTTCAGTTTTTGTGTGAGAATGTTACTCTATCCCATACTAACTGTACTCTATCCCGGGATAAAAATAATAATGATAAGATAATTTGGTAATTTTGTGCTACGTTCAAGTCAATTTTGCTATTTTTATGTGAATCCCATAATAACTGTTTTTTATCTCATACTAATATATGAAGCAGAAGAGTTTGTTTGTTTGCTAGAACGCGCTAATCTCAGGAACTACTGATCCGATTTGAAAAATTCTTTCAGTGTTACATAGCCTATTTATCGAGGAAGGCTATAGGCTATATATCATCACGCTAAGACCAATAGGAGCGGAGTTACACGCGGACGAAGTCGCAAAGGTCGACTAGTTCCGGAATTAAAAAAGTATTCTATATTTTAATATAGCTTATAAAGTAACTATATCTTAGAACCATGTTTTTTCTTCATTTTTAATAATGGTTAAAGATCAACATTATATTTAGCCTTAATTAAATATACTAATGATCTGCTCTTGCTTTCAATATTTGTTTATAAGGAACATCTTCAAGTATGACTAAACTACTAAACTAAACTAGTGATCGTCTTGTGGTCCAAATTCAACCATAATTTATTTAAATTACGTTAACAATAAACAAAAGAATGTATATACGTGTGTGTGAATCAAATACATAAAAAAATAATACCACTCTGAACTCCTTTATATTAACTATAAGTGTGGGTATACTCCTCCGCGCAATAGAGTAAAAAGGGGTACAAAGTTTTTGCTTTACCTATTTATATATAGATATAACTCTCAAACACACAGTTTCAATATATTGATTGGTTACACTTACTCCACACCGCGCCGGCGGCCCGTCTGGGAATATTTTTTATTTATCTTGATATTTTTATTTCGTAATATCTTTTGACTGGAGTGTCCGATTTCAATAATTCAAAAAGTAATTAACAGGTATTGAAACAGTCTTCATTACGAAATAATTTATTTGGATAAGAATTAATACAAAGTTATGGAAAACATGGTCTGATTTTAATAGGCATTTTTATCAACTTTTAAAGTTTAAATAAGTAGTTATAGTGACTTAACTACAATAGCTGGACATATGGTCTCGCGGAGTTTTTTGTAGATATTGATACGTTCTATAATATTGTAAAACATTTTTTTGTTCTATCATCAATACTTTTCGCAGCGCATGCGATGAAACATATTTTATGGCTAATTTTTTTGCACCTTGTGTTGGTTTTAGTGAGAATTTCTGGGGATCTCTAATTTTTTCTTGTAATAAATATAGCCTATGTTACTCAGGGATAATGTAGCTTTCTAATGGTGAAAGAATTTTTGAAATCGGTCCAGTAGTTTTTATGTTTATTCGTTACATACAAAAATACAAATCTTTCCTCTTTAGTAGCTACTTGTTCTGGATTTGCGCGGGTGTACCAATAAATCGATTTAGATACCTGAAATTACTTTACTCAATCGACTCTCTTTAATCGACGACACAGGAAGGTGTTGATCTAAAGTGCATGTGACTATCATATTATAGTTCATCTATAGTAAATACTCACAAACATTATAACAGTAAAATAGCGGAACTAATTGCACGTTTGTTGACAATCAACAATCTTAATAGTTACTGTATAGTGGTAAGATCTAGGATTCTATATTCTATACAAATATTTATAAAATGCAATGATATGTATCGTGCAAGTAATGTAACACACATTATGGTTACAAGATTGTTATAATTGTCAATATATTAATATTGTGAGGCAGCTCTCAAGTTAGGAATGAGCTGATAGTCTCCAAACGGGTGACCAGATCCTCACAATACATAGCTAAGAACCATCTCGATTAAATTACCTTTCACACAAATAAAACTGCATCACAATCGGATCAATATCTTATCTTATATTAGGTGTTTTTTAATTTGATTATATGTTACAAAGAACATACAGATTATACAAATTTTATCAACAATTGTTATATAATTATATTCGAGGTTATAACGTAAAAAGCTTTTTAAACTATTAAATATACATTTATTGACTCGCTGATTGTCGTTTTTACGTGAAGTAGCAAAAAAGTTATTACTTTTTATTACATTCAACAGTCGGACAAAAAGAGGAGCTACACTGCGCAGTAACACTCAACTGATAATATTAACACGTAATGTAGAGAGAATCCAAGCAGTGCCTGGGGCTTGAAACTCAGGAACAGTTTTAAAGACGTCTTCTACTACCCATAAACTCTCACCTACACCGCCCGACTTGCTCCTCACGTGCTCCTCGATATCGGAGGCGATTTATTAATAATTCTATCATGGCAGCATATTTCTTTGGTAATCAATGTTAACTGGCTGATCAGAGTGGAGCCGCGAGAACTTTATGTCCTAAAGATACATGTGTCACGTAAGTGGTTAGTTAGCACGTGAGGTTCCCCTCGGGAGAGACCAATGATCGGGTAGACTACCGGGATGCAACGTACAAGCGACTTTTCACGTGGGCCCATTGATGAGTTGGCGTCTACCCATGTTTCAATGTATAAACACATTGTCGGGTAGATGCTATAGGTCATCTATAGCATCTATATCCATAGCCCAGCATTCTTAGGATTGTCTTTGGGTGCATTCTCATCTATACTTCTATACTTAATAAATAAATCTGAAGAGTTTGTTTGTTTCAACGCTTTAATCTCAGGAAATACTGGTCCGATGTAAAAAAATCTTTCTCTGTTGGGTAGCCCATTTATCGAGGAAGGCTATAAGCTATATATCATCACGCTAAGACCAATAGGAGCGGAGCTACACGCGGACGAAGTCGCAAGGGTCGACTAGTAGTGCATACAGAGATAATGGCCAGTATACTATTATATAAAGAGGAAAGATTTGATTGTTTGTATGTTCGAAAATTCTTTCACCGATGGGAAGCTACATCCTTTCCGGGTAACATAGGCTATGTGGTGTTGCCATAAATACGCTAATTAAAAAGATATGGCCATTTAAGTGCCATAAGGTGGCCAATTTGTAAATTGAAGAGTTTCTCAGGAACTACAAATCCGATTTAAAATTTTTTTCACTGATATAAAACTACGCTTTTGTCTCCCACGAATTGTTCGTGAGAGACAAAAGCGAATTAGTGTTGCCATATACATTTTTTAATTAATAGAATTTGGGCATTTTGTTGTTACTAATCCGATTTTTAAAATTCTTTCACTGAGAGAAGTCTATAGTATTTCCGTCTCTCTTCCTCTTACAATACTATCAATCTGTTCAGAATGATTCTCTTTTCACTTTCTTTCTTTCGATTATCTCTCTCTCTCTTTTTCTCTTTCCTTTACCTATTCAATTTTATTTTTGCTCTGTCCTCCTTCTTCTATTATCTGTCGCTTTTCTTTTATTTTTGTTTCTATCATTTTTCTTTTTATAACTTTTTCTTACTCTCTCTTTTTTCAAATAATGAAAATCTACACAATTACAGAGTGACAATTTAAGGACATCAATTATAATATTTTTTAAATACCCGGAGCGAAGCGAGGGCAGGCCGCTAGTATTAAATAAAATGATCTAAAAGACCTCTACGCGTTGGCTACGGCTCCGAGCACGCCTTCCAAAGGTCCGGGTCACTGTTTCTATATTGTCAATCAAATCTAAATCTGTATAACCTGAACTTAAAAATAAAATTGCGTTTTCTGTATAAAAACTTTTATGAAAGTCACGACAGCTGACATAACTTAAGCTGTGAGCTTTTTTTTTTTTTATAATTATATGGCTGTGAGCTTATTTATTAAGAATCTGTAGTAAAACGTGTAGAACTAGTTATTTCGTAAAAACCTTGGAATTTATTTAATGAAAGGTTCCTATATGTTTAATAGTAACAGCAACGAAGAAAATTAAATAACAGAATTATCAGTTATTCAACTCTTAAAAAAAGAATAGTAAAAAAAGAATCAAACGGATCTCGCCTGGTGACTATCATGGCTTATCTGCAATCTAGCTCCCATATAGATATTTATGTATCAATTGGTGTTGGACTACAACTTCTCTTCCAAGTGTCAACCTTTGGAAGCAACCTTCCAAATAATTTCTATTATAGACCTCTGTATGAAGTACCTAAAGTTTCTGTATATAGAACGAGATCCTTGGAGAGCTAGTTCTAGGTTAATATATAAAATCTGGAACATAATAAAAGGGGTTCAAGCCAGAAGAATTCGAAATTTTCACAGTCATTAATAATTCTTCAACACAATCAAAACTTATTGCTTAACCATACCTTTGACACCACCACAAAGTGGGGATACTATCAACTAACGCCTTTAGTGCATTTACGAAGTCAGTTCTCTATCCGTTAATCAAGTTATAGACCTAATTAAGAACATAAACCTAACTATAAGATAGAGTGGGAAGGGGGAGTGAAGAAGAGAAAATAAATGATGCGGATTCAGGGGACCCCGAGAGCCTGGAGTCCACTAGATCCGCAGCATTAAAGGGATGGGAGAGGGAGGGGGTAAGTCTGGTCCACATGCGGGGGTGCTGGGTTACTCGGCTCTTACGAGATGCTCTCCCAGCCGCAGAGGGGAATAGTATTCTAACCCGCCCCCTCACGGGTAATTATATTCTGTCTTCTGTAAGGTAATATCTTTGCCTTTTCCTCTATGGAATAAGAATCAGAAAAAAAATCGCATTCTGTCATCACCAATTCTCATGTCAGACACATAAATTATGATATCCCGTTTATAACGTCGAGAAATCTGGTTTTAGATTATGAAGTTAGTTGACACACCTTATTTCTTGATATCTTCTGAAGTCATCTTTATCACCATAACCATGAATGGCCCATTGTTTAGTCAGATCGCCTCCTCAGAATGAAGAGGGGACATTTTTGGTAACATAGGGAACTCTCAGGAGTGCAGGTTTCCTCACGATGTTCTCCTTCACCGTCAAAGCTATTTAATTGCTTAACGCACACATAACTCAGAAAAGTCAGAGGTGTGTGCCTGTGTTGGATAGAACTAGGACCTCCCGAGTAGACATCAATGTCTAAACCACTGAGCTATCACTGCTTCTTCTTCTTCACACAAAAACGGCAAAACGGAATTCATTGGAATTTGGCACACAAATATTTTTTAATTTGAATTAATATCTAGGCTATTTTTATCCCGGAAAAATTATAGATTCTGAGGAATAATAATAAAATATGTTTACTGTCGTGTTTTTTGATGAACCTAAATATCAGAGGTAACCGATCTTAACACACAAATACATCTTGTCTTTACATAGAAATTTTTAACTTAGTCCTGAGCTTCCTGGTTATATAAAGAAAGAGCTGAATATTATCCAATAGTACCGCAGCGAAGCGTAAACAGTATAGCAATTTTTTGTAATATTATAAAACTGGTTATACGTCCTGGCCTCGACAACTTGGACTTTAACCCGAAATATTGGACTTAAACGTTTCTTACGTTCATTACAAGCACTTTAACTGTATATTTTTAATTACTGGACTTATATTGATGCTATTTATAGATATTTTATCACCAATATTTTCTTGTAAGTTATGTATAGACGCTACTCTGGGTGGTGTGTAGACTATTATGAACATCTTAGTTATGAAATAACGAGATTTTTGATACTGTAAGTTTCAGTGTGAATAACCTAAAATTGTTTGTAATTGAAGTCATAAAAGAAAATCCCACAAAAAAAGCAGTGTCAATAACCAAAGTTCACATTAGTTTAAAAATCATGCATTAGCTGCTTAGGCTCTCGTAATTGTAAGAGATCATGTTTAGTTATTTATCGGTTCAGTAGAAGTATCTACGTTACGTTTACCCAATAGTCCATTCAATATCAAACCCCTCTTAGTGTTTTTTAACCCACCCCTCTCCTTTCCTCTCTCCTATTTTCATCAAGTTACATTTACTTAAACGAAGCGAGGATTCTAGGAAAAGTTAGCAACACCATTTAAAGTTTATATACCCGCGTAACAATTTATAACAAGATAATACATAAGCTTTGTCCCGATTTCATATATATTTGTGTCAGTAGTGAAACGGAGCTCGCATGGTGATTATAATGGCTATACAAATGGTGTGGTGTCATAATACTGGGTCACCATTATGAGGGATGGATTTAGTTTCCATCTAAAGTGTCGTCTTTTACGTGTTACTGCGCAATATAGCTCCCATATAGATAATGTAAATAATAACGTTGATGGTAATATTACACGGAGCCACCTGAGGTTGACATTTGAACTGTCACATAAAGCCTTAATGTGTTTACATTATTGCCATTATGTGATATGATATTATATTTCTTTAGCGGGAACTTTGCAAACTAATAGACGGTACATCCTGTCTCGGAATGAGAGAGGAATGATACCCATTACTATATAGCAATACCATCATTTATTATTGCTTAATGTCTTGGAAAAAGAATGATAAAAGACAGATAATAGATTGGTTCTTACAACTTACTCCACGGGTCTCAAACCCCAGGCACATATCAGTTTACTGAATAAAATACATGTTGTACAAGGGCTATGATTTTGACAGTCTATGTATGTATGTATCTAATCTATGTATGTATGTGTGTTTGTATGTTCCACTCTAGCGCCTAAACTACTGGACTAATTTTCATGAGTGAGGTGTCAATACATTCGTAATAATGGCGCGGGTGACATAGGCTATAAAAATTTTATCCTCAAATTCTAATCTCGAAAAAAATTAACCAGGCGAGTACATTACAAATATGTATGTATATGTTATTGTTTATGTCAACATATATGTCTAACATGTAGTCCGCGCGGTCGAGTTGTTGCAGTTATTCACTCGTTTAAGCAAATAAAAACCAACATTTCGTTACAATATTAGATTATAAAGGTTATCTCGAACGGGGAACGGAAAACTATTAAATAAAAAAATAAAGTTTAAAAAACTATAACCCGACTCCGTAAAAAAGTGGTCTAAAAAGGACGAAATAAGATAATAATTCAGATTCAGCAATCAGCTTGAGACTACATACAATGTACAATTTATTATGTACATTGTATGTAGTTTCAAAATAAAAACTTAAATTGTGTTTTTACGTTTAAAGGTTTAAATTAATTATTAAAAATTATTCAATATTGCAATAAGAAATAAAAATAGTTATAACAACTTTTAACTACCTCGAACTTGTAAAAGTTATGACAAAAGTATTAATTTGAAAAAAATACTTATTTTATAAATAAATTATTTGAGCATAAACTATTTTAATAATAAATCCGTTTCTTTGTAGAACCTGAAAATTAGTTTAATTTTTTCTCCGCGTTTACACTACACGTCCTCGCACATCTATAGTGGGGACGTAGTCCCAGTAGAGTTCTTCGTAGCTTCTCCTTTCGAATTACATTAAAAATTTTGACTTGTTCAATTATTTTTCCATATTAAAAACTCTAATGGAAAATTATTGTTCAAAAAAAAAAAATTGAGCTAAAGAAATATAGAGATTTCTAAAATAGAACAATTTGTTCTTCCTTTGTGTAAGTCATTAACTATATTTTTTAATTATAATTCTATTAGTATATAAGTTTAGTAAAAAACAATTATTATTGTAATAATTTTTATTAATCGTCAGAAAATGGTAAATTTTGAATAATAAAGCATTCCATAAATACAGTACATACAAAATAGTTGTCCTCTCTCTTCTTCTTCTTATTCATCACAAATAGTTTAGAACTCTACATTTTTAATGATTTTTAAATATATAATAAAACGACATTAACTTATTTTTTGATTATTTATGTTTCTTAAAAAAAATTATTGTCCCCTTCTCTAGATTAACAATTCTTCTCTACACAGTATAAAATGAACTCGCTTCTGCTGTCTGTTCGCTTAAATCTTATACACTACTCAACGGATTTTAATGCAGTTTTCACTAATAGAGTATTACACTCTGCATATGTACATATACATGTATGTTGTAGTAGAGACAACGTCCGAAGCCACCCTGGTTGCTAGTAGTATATACATTTTGTAAAAAAACTTAATTATTATTACAAATTTTTGAATAATCCTTAGGGAGTGGTAAAAACCCGCCAAATTTTGAATTATAAAGCATTCCATAAATTGTATTCAAAAAGTAGAGTTCTGTAAAACAAAATCATAATTATTATAACGTCAGAATATGTTGGGTTTTTTGAGCATTTAACAACACTTGAAATTATAAAACATTAATTCAGTTACAATGAAAGGAATAAAACCAAGTTGCCGAAACTGCTTGCGTCACAGCAATAAGTGGACACAAAAAAGAGGCGTCCGTCCGTCAGTGTACCGTCGACCGCGCACCACACCGCACGCCGGTGTTGCCAGTACTGACAAGTAGTGTGTGTGATCGAATTGTGCTGTGTGTGAAAGTGTGTGCATGGTATAAGGAACTGACATGCTTATAACGTAAGTACGACTTATTTTAGAAAATTCCAGAACTTAACTGCTCTATGTAGAGCCTGCTTAAACTTTTAACGTGCTCAGCATATCTTATAAGAATCTTTATATAGTCGTCAATCCTCTCATCAAGAATTTTTACAGTACAACTCTACATTTTTATTTATTTTGTAAATATGATAAATACATCACTTTTTATTTAATTATTTATTAATTCTAGAATCAATCAAGTTAATATCAACTTATTAAAATATGTAGAGTCTGATTTTGTTCAGTTTATTCTTCAAGAAGTAATAAGAAGTACTTCTAATTTAATTGCTTAAATATGTTGTAAAAACAAATAGTTTTGAACTCTATATTTTATAAATATTGTAGTTTCTTAATCGAATGAAATGAGACAATTATAAAATATAAGAAGCCAGAGAGAGATCATTGTAAATTCCTCTTTGCCTCTCATTTTGATTTTGAGTTTGAAATTTAATACAAATTTGAGTTTATTAACAAATTGTTGTTGAAATTAGTTAATGTAGGTCAAATGTTTAGAACTACACTTTAATGTTACGCAATAAAATTATTAATCGATTTTGCAGTTTCCTATTTCAATTATCTATAAATATAAAAGAGAGAGAAGGAGATACCATTCACTAATTCGTATAATTATACATTTCTAGAATTAAAAAGTGAAATTAAATGGAGTTATTTTCTCAGTAATGCAGTAGAAATCCTAAAATTTGAATTTTATGTTATGTAGAGTTTAAAAGATTTTAATACTTGATCAAAATTACTTTATCTCTCACCAAGTATCGTCTTAGGCTGCGTTTCCACCAAGGATTTTGCAAGGATGTGTATTGTTAAGAACCAATAGAATAGCTTAATTTGACATATCCCATGCATGCATCCTCGGCCGTCTCTGGTAGAAACGCAGCCTTGTAATTGTATTAGTTAATGTAGAGCAAGTAGTTCGGAGCTCTACATTTTTTTTATTGCATAACAATATTAATTGGGAAAATAAGTTTCCAATTTGAGTGTTTAAGATTATCAATAAATATAAGAAGAGAGAGAAAGAGAGAGACAGAAATACATGGAATAGGGAAACGATAATAAACCATTATTTTTGTATATAAATTATGTTTGTATTAACAATGTAATGTATTATTTTAAAATTAATGTCGACTGTGATTTATTATTTTTTTATTTTTATTGCTTAGCTCATTAATTATTTAATAAAAAAACGTATAAAAATAACAACTAAAGTTTCAACTAACTTTTTCATTGTCCTGTATTTATCTTCTGAAGCTTGTAAGAAATTAATTAATAGTATATTTCGCATCGCAAACAATAAATGCTTTTTCTCTCCCTGAAGGAGGAAGCTTCACCTTTAGCTCACGACGAAAGCTTTCATAAATGTAAGTTAATATTTTTTTAAAGAGAGATATAAATAATAGATAGAGAAAGTAATAAAAAAAAGGATTTTTTCAAATTAGATCTGTGCAAACAAAATAGCGATTCAAATTAATTACAAAATATGGCAACATTAAGTTACTGTTAAAAATGAGTGTGATACTGTTAAAAATAATTAATGACTCTACAAAGTGTGCATTAATATAATTTCCATACGATATTAATATCATTATGTATTTTTTATCAAGGTAGTAGGAAAAAGTTAATGGTTAGTTATCAAAATATCTCAATCACTATAAATTTTCTATTTCATTTTATTTCCTGATAAATCTTACAAGGTTGATGACGATAAAATTAAAAGAGCTTTTAAGTATCCTTTTTCCAAAATGAATAATCATCAAAATATCTTCTGTTGGATATTAAAAGCGTTCCGTTCGTTCCTTTCACCTAAATAATCATAAAAATCTAAATATTTCAATCACTATTATGTTTTGGAGAGTTTCCTAATAAATATAACAAGTTCGATGGAAAGTAATCTTAAAATGGAAGCTGTCATATATCTTTTTTCGATAAGAATTATCAAAAATTCTCATTATTAGGAGTACTCTTACCAGGTCTACTGTCAATGAAAATAAAATACGGAGGCTTCAGGTATTCTTTTCCTAATTGAATCATCATTAAAGAATCAAAATGTTTTTAAAATTAAAATTTTGAATTAAATTAAAAATTTATTTACTAGGTCAGTCAATAAAATTAAAACTGTACTTTTAAGGTATTATTAAACCTTGCTAAAATCTTACTATAATTAAGAAAGTGAAGGTATGTTTGCTACGAATATCAATGAAATTTTGCACACTTTATAATTTGGATTTACACTTTTTATCCTGTAAAAGCTCAGAACTCCTACGGGATAGTATGGATATATTTTGATAAATCTTAACGAGAAAATAATGCGAAGAATAAGTAGTCGAGTAGTCGGTCGATACAAAAACACGTTATGCTTGAAATTACCCTTCGTCTTTTATGTCGGTAAAATGGTAAGTGGTCACCATTACACTTGATGGTCTGATGAATTACCATATTATTTGGCAGTTAATTACCGCAAAGGCTATTTCATTGAACTCAGCGTTTCGAGTAAAGCCAAGGTAAGTTCATATACCGCGGCCTCGCTGTACCAGTTTTGACGAAAAGGATATGTCACGTCACTGATATTAAGTGTTGAGAATATTGATGAATTATTTTATATTTTAACCGACTTCAAAAAAATTAAGTTTTCAATTGTATATTTTTATAAATTTTTTAGTCAACAAAATGTATATCTTATTATATTATTATTATCAAAGGTAATGCTTATGATTATGACAGATAAAAAATTCTTTGTAACTAATAAAATTGCTAGTAACACTGTAGACCATTATATTGTTGAGCTCCTACAGTTTCTTTTTTTTTTTAAATCACTGGCAACTTCTCTTTTACCTCATCGCTTTAAATATCAATAAATTGGCGGCAGTTTGACAAGTTCATAGAGTGAACAATAACTTAGTTTTTATATAGCTAGGTTTAGTAATAAAAGTTTAGTGTAAACTATTTCCTGGGTCTCAGGTGATCTAAGACAAGATCTAAGAAAAAAATCCTATGCAAGTGATTACTATTTTTTAGGCATTATTATTGCTCATGTATAAGAAGTCTTAGTCGTGCGCGGTCTCTCAAGAAGTGAAGTAGTCTCTGAATAGTGTTGTTGTGCAGTGCAGTATTAGTGCTAGGGCTGCTGTCCGATCAAGGTCACATGAGTACCTTACAATTTAATTGCCACGTCTTGTGTTACATTAGGTTTATGTGAGATTAACCTTAGGTTTAAAAAGAGAGCCTGAGGAGTGGAGACAAGTCTCGTGATCACTTAAAGGAATTCCTTAAACCTACACCTTAGTTACAAGTCCAACGCACTGCTTAGGTTTCTCTCGTAATTGTTAGAAATCATATTCGATCATTTATAGGTTCAATAGACGTATCTACGTTGCGTTTACCTAATATTCCATTCAATATCATCACCCCTGTTAGTGTTTTCCAATATTCCCCTCTCCCCCTTTCCTTATATACTAAAATGTCTACTTATTTATAGGTTATGCGGCCAGCCAGACTTTTATGAAAAATATTTATAAAGTAAAGGTTGAAGATTACATTGCGGTTTCTACAAGTATTGAATTACTCATAGTGTAGTAATTATAACATTATACATACAACTTATAGCCTTATTTGCTTAAAGGCGACTTGGTTTACCCAAAACCTTGGGAAGTGGGGAAATACAAGGAAGAAGAAGAATCTCAAGGTTTATAGAAACTTGTTTACTACAACCTTAGTGAATGAAATGGTCTGAAGTGCTTGTGGTTTGTGACCTAGAGGTTGTTTTACCAGGACAATTCATTAACTAAGTCGTAAAGACAAAAGAGACTCACCTACCTCTTTCATTCAGAGAGGATGAGTAAAAGCATTTTCAATGGAAAAAAAGGGAGGTGTTCCAATTCTTTTTTTCATCATCACATCACATACCCTTCCAACTAAGCTAAAATGCTTGTGTTAGGAGTGGGCCACATCTATAGTCCAATGACTGGGATTTACACTCACGCTTGACGCTTAAAAAAATTAGTATCCTTATAACAAAGCTATCAAAAGTTTCGTTATGATATCGTGTACAAAACTCATAAATAAAGTAATCCAGAACATTGTATATTTGTTTACATGAATCAATAAAACCAGGTTGGTCCGACCTTGCATGTCTCGTGTTATTTACATTAAGATTACATGCTCGTTTCTATTCACTTTGCCTTCTATTAAGTGATTCGTACTGTTTCTGATTGATAACATTCTAACATATAACGTTCTGTTCTCATTCTATGTCTTAATCATCAAAATGTTCCACATTTACATTTTAAACTAACTATAAGCTGACCTGACAGACGTTGTGCTGTGTTAACTATGAATATTGAATTTGAATTGGCTGGCAAAAGCTTACATAAGAAAAGTTAATATGGTCATTTTCTTTCATTTTCTTATTTGCCGCGCAACTTTCTTAATTTTTTCTTACATAAGAACCTTCTCCTAATAACAACAAACACAACAAAAAAATTAGTGAAATCTGTCCAGCTGTTCACGTGTAATGCCTTGACCAAGAGAAATAAGGATTCATTTTTTATATAAATATATAGATATAGATTGCACTGAGAACTCATCGAAACTTAAAATAATCTGAAAACTCAAAATAATTTTATATCTCCTCTTACTTCATCATCACGACCCTTCAATGGCCCACTGCTGAGCCGGGTCCCCTCCTCAGAATGTGAAGGGTATTAGGCCATAGTCCACCACGCTGGCCCAGTGCGGGTTGGCAGACAGACACCTTTGAAAACTTTTTGGGAACTCTCAGGAGTGCAGGTTTCCTCACGATGTTTTCTTGCACCGTTATAGCAAGTGATATTTAATTGCTTAAAACACACATAACTCAGAGTCAGAGGTGTGTGTCTGTGTGGGGGATCGAACCTCAGACCTCCCGAGTAACTTGAACTCTCAACCACTGGGCCATCACTGCTATACCTCCTCTTACTTATTCACTTAAAATTCGCAATCAATTAAATATTTTTTTTTCTAATTGATTTTATTGCAAGAAAAAAATACAGACTGAAATATTACTTTAACTTACGATCAGAACCAAAACTTAAGAATCTCGGATAGGTTCAGAATCATAAATAATAGAAGATATTGAATGTTTCCGTTCCCGAGTATCTTGGACTGTGTAGAGTTTGGGTTGTGTAGAGAAATTATGGGAACGATACGGGATAAAAGGTACCCTACTTGTAGGTTATGTATTGGGTTTCATTCAAATCCATTAAGCTGTTTTTACGAGTGATATATCCTTTATCCTTAGATAAAATATATCCTATGTATTGTGTCAATAATTTCCTCTGATGCAGTATTTTTTTCAGGATAAAATTCCTTAAAACAAACAATATTTTTGAGAATATTATTAGGATATAAGGTATATATGTTAGCGCGTAAGTTAGGCTTAGGTTAACCTAATCGTAGATTCAAACAGATAACCTGGACAGTGGAGGCGAGTGTTTCAATTGAATAAAGAGCAGCCCTTAAGCCTACACCATGGTCATAAGTCCAATGTACTGCTTAGGTTGCTGTCGTAATTGTAAGAGATCTTAATACGTATCTTCGTTGCGTATACCCTCCCTCTTAATGTTTTCAATATACGGAGGGTATATTCTTTCTCATAATTTTCTCCAGCAGTTTACTCTTGAAAGACAAAAAAAAATCTGATATGTATGGGGGGTGTGCAGGTGTACGAAGTTGTCGAGTGACGTCACGGGTCCGTGCGCCGACAGTTTCGTTAAAAATGCAAAAAAAATTAGAAAACTTATTTAAAAAAATTAAACAAAACTAGATAATTATAGAGCATCGTACGGGCTTGCTTTTCACATTTAACTTTTTTCAAATAACTTTATAAAAAAAAGGAAAAAAGTGAAAAAACATCACGCTCAGGTGTGAAGTAAAATTATTTTTTCCTAATTATTTAATTCTACTTATGTTCTACTTCACTTAAACTACTTGTACGCTTACTCTACATGACGTCTTTATTTTAACATATAGTTTCCTTAGTTTTAGGCAATTTTATATAGTAGTAAAGATTAAGAAAGATATTGTTTATTCAGTCCGTGAAGCAAATTCCACGTGTTGAGTAACTACACTTAGCGGTGATTCATCTACAACTACTTATATACGAGGTGGTGTAACTGCTCTATATACTGTTATAGTTATATATTTAAACTGCATCTCTACATCGTGTACCACAAAGTAGCTTCCGTTGTCTGTGCGCTTAGATCTTTTAATCTAAGTAGTTCCTTTTATATTATTTCAAGTATACCCACGTGTGGACAATATCTAACCTTTAGTGCGATAGATTAGAGTCAGTCTCTCTGGTGTAGTCGCGCAGTGTTTATGGAAGTTAGTGTTATAGTGTCGTCAACACGAAAAAAAAATGTATATAGTTAAAATTGCGATAAAAATTTTTAATAAGTTAAAATAATATTCGTTCAAATGTCCAAAATGGCGTGGCTTGCGCAAGCCGGAGTAAACGTTTTCGGGTGTATTTTCAACCCTCTGGGAAAATTATAAATATTGGTCCTACAGTTCCGAGAGTACGGACTTTTCATTGGAAAATTTTCTGCTCTCTTTGAATCTTTTTTCATATTTCAAAAATCTCAGATAGTTTACGAGATATTAGCAAAAAAAACAAACTACCCTCTTTTCACTTAATTGTTTATAACGTTTGCAATTTTTGCGAGCGCCCTTTCAATTTTCTCAAAAAGTTTCATGCCATGCCATTCCGAATCGAATGACACTTAAATCATAATTTTTGGAGAATTAGAAAAAAATTTCGATTTAAAAAGCACTTGTTGACTAGACTAATAATTTATGAAGCTTGGCTGACTATAACTTGATAAGTACATAGTAATTGTTTAGAAAGTGATTGATTGTAGATTGACTATCTCAACGGTTATATAATACTATAAAACCAGAAGGATACTTGAAAATTCTAATAGAAAGATAGAAAAAATTAAAATATGATAAAGTTTAAGGTAAATAATAGAAAACTAGACTTTGAACTGTATCATATATTTAACCGACTTCAAAAACCCAATTTAGTTGTTTTTTAAGGATATTGATATAATACAATTTTTTTTAATAACCTATAATATTTAACAGCATTATAATATTTAAAAAATTAAATACAATACTCTATACTAATCTATAATATAATATTTAAAAAATGAAAGAACTGCCAAGAAAATTACGACATAACAACCAATCTATTTCATTTAAGGTTTATAACATCCTAATCCTAATAATATTATAAACGCGAAGAATGTATGGATGTATGTTTGTTACTCTTTTACGCAAAAACTACTGAATGGATTTAGATGAAACTTTACAATAATATAGCTTACACATTAGAATAACTTATAGGCTATAATTTATAATGATACAGTGTGAATTATCCAAAATATAGCGGGTGAAACCGCGGGGCGCAGCTAGTTTACTATAAACAAAGAGGATGTTTTATTTTCTTGTCAATATAATATTATCTCAGTGAAGCGATTATTACTGAAACCTCTCAGTATTTCCTTTAATTAACTACCTACAATATTATGAGCAAAGCAGTAAAAACAAAGGATTTATCTTTACATTCTCATTAAAATATTTATTATAAGTTCTGTAATTATTCATCTTTTGAGTTTTTGTGTTAAAGGTTATTATTACTCTTAATTAAACAAGTTTTAAAGATGATTCCTATGTACTATATATATTTATACTGTATATACATGTTGGCTGGAACCTAGGACACTGCTTAGGGTCCTCTCGTAATTGTCAGAGGTCATATTTGATTATTTATCGGTTCAGTAGCAGTATCTACGTTGCGTTTACCCAATACTCCATTCAATATCTCTATCTCTCTTTCTCTTCTTCTCTTTAAGAATTTTTACGCCACTTTAACTTAAATGGTAGACACTATCATACTATATCTATATTGAATACTTTATATAGTGAACTTGTTTAGTGGATGGTCAGTGTTATTATCCAATTACTAACTGAATTTCTGATTTTAACACACATTTAAATAAGAATATGAAAGAAGAAAACACAAAGAATGAAACTTATGTCCTTTTTACATATAAAAAGTTGTGGCCCTTTATTGATAATAACGTGAAAGTGTCCCTTTGGATATATAATATGTAAATTTTATTTATTATTGTAATAATTAAAATTGGAGTGTACATTTTTTGATAAAAGTATGTAATCGTCCTATATTTGATAAAAATGTGTAAGTGTCCTTTTTTTAAATAAAAATATGTAAGTTTTGATAAACAATAATAACATATTTAATAATAATATGTAAATTTTATTAATTATCAATATGAAAGTGTTCATTTTTTGTTAGAAGTATGTAAACGTAAATTTTTGATAAAAATATGTAAGGGTCCATTTTTTGATAAAAGTATATAAGCGTCTTTTTTTTGATAAAAATATGTAAGAGTCCATTATTGATAATAGTATGCAAGTGTCCCTTTTTAAAGTATATAAAATTTTTGATAACATGTAAATAACTATGCTATTAAAAAGTACATTATCTGCAAATAACACAGACATATTAATTTATTATTTTTTATATATACAATTATATAAGTAATACGCACGTGTAATTTAAACGTCGAGGATGATTATGCTATAATAAGTAGCCAGTAGTAAATCATAAGGATTGTATTGACAGTTCGTCATGTTTGCTTCTTTCCATTTTATTATAGTCATTAAGAGGTCAAAATGTGATAATTTTTTAAATGTAAAATGACAACATTTCAAGGCTTGTACATGTATTATATAATGACAAGGTTTATAATCGCATCTGTTTATAATAATATCTGTTACTTTACATAAAGTGATCTTTTTATTTTTCACTCAAAACGACATACAGACAACGGAACGTACATCAACGGGTGAAAAGACAAATCAAAATCAATCAAACAAATATCTCCTCGGGTATTTGTAACAGGCAAATCATAATGACGACAGATAAAAACGGGACAATTTTACGTCCCAAAGGTTTCTTTTGGGACAACGGGACAGACAACCGAATAATGGGAGCTTCCCGTATGGTCATATTAACTTTACAGCGATATGCTAATATCGCTGTAAAGATATACTAAAATATTAACACAATTTAGACCAAGTTTATTGTATGAAATCACTGTCGTACTGCCCCAAACTATCTAGATAGTTATATATTGTCATGGCAGTAAATTCTTAAAATAAATCTTTAAAAAATACCAGCAATCAAAGGCTAATAAAAACATAATTTCTAATTTACATTACGATCTTGAAAACATAAGCAAAGTGAAGGAAGGTCAACTAGTATAAATATATTCAAATAAAAACTAAATAGGCAAAAAATATATTTAATTGGTATCACTAGTTTCATACAAAAGACTTCAACGCGTCACCTAACACACTATTTTGGGAACATCAAAATATTTGTTATTATTAACTCTAAATATGTTAGAGTATGAGACAACACTCAAAAGACATGCAATATAGATAAGAAGCAAGTACTGCTTGGGGATTAAGACCCAGCAGCTGGTTTAAGAGCTATTTCAATTACTATTTATAATGATAAGTCGATGTTTAATTGCACGAAAAGAGGAACAAAGTATATAAATTATTAAGCTAGGTATTAATAAAATGAGTAACAGAAACTACTAACGAAACGAACGTTATTCACGGTGTTGTCAACCTTTGGCTACTAGGCTACTAAACTGTATGAAGTAGTATGAAATAAAGTCGCTTCTCGCTGTCGCTAGATTTTTTAAGCTATTTAACAAATTTTAATGCGGTTTTCACCACTATATAGAATAATTCAAGAGGAAGGTTTAGGTGTATAATACATGCATGTTATAGTAATTAAACTGCGCTAAGCTAGAACGGATTAAAATATTGATTTAATCCAGAGTTATGTGTGTTTTAAGCAATTAAATATCACTTGCTTTAACGGTGAAGGAAAACATCGTGAGGAAACCTGCACGAGTGAGAGTTCCCTAAAAGTCGCAAAAGTGTGTGACTATCGCCCAACCCCTCCTTATTCTGATGACGATAGCTCCGTTGAGATAAAATCTTCGTTATATGCCATACTGAACGTCGTTCTTAAAAAAATAACTAAACCTGTATCTAGAATATTATGAAATTGTAACGAGTCTTTCATTAAGATAGCAACAAGATACTCGTATGAATTCCGTGTTGTAATTTGTAACACAGACACACTTTCACTGGGTCTTTCCCCGCTGTAGATACTGTGTAATGGACGCTGGATGTATCGAGATAAAGGTTAATGGACTCGGAATGAACTCAAATATGTTGAATTATAAAGTTACATTACCTTAAACTTACCTATTGCTTTAGGTAATACTAAAAATATGTAACTGTTTAGCAATAATCTCCTTCATAAGATAGACTAATTTGAGAGATAGTACCAAGAGAGTACAAGGCCCGAGCGGTACGCAGGAAGATCCTTTACTCTGCTTTCTTGAAATGAAATGAAATATTTATTAATTTCCGTAAGCATGGTGCACATTTGTCTTTAATGTTTGGATAATGGCCGCAGGCCGAAATATTAATCTTTAATTAAATAAGAGTGTAGTCATCCATTTTATTTTTCTTTTCTTCTCCGTGCTTTAATTTAATTTATTTGTCAATTTTATCAATCAGAAAATCTTTAACTGTATAGTACATTTTATTAATTAGCATGTCAAATAATTTTTTCTTAAATTTTGTCAATGGTAAATTTTTTATGTCAAGAGGAATATTATTATAAATTTTAATTGACATGCAATAAAAAAATTTTCCCGTATAGCGTTATTATCTGATCCTTATTGCGCGAATTTGTCCCAATTACGTCATGATTAGTTTTAAATAAATCTAGATGTTTATTTACAAACCTACATATTTCGAAGATATATAGGCACGAAAGGGGGAGTATTCGATAAGTCCTGAATAGAGGCTTGTAGCTATCTAGAAATCCAGCTCCGCATAACGATCTTAAACATTTTTTTTTAAACATGTTTATTCTTACTTCCTCTTTCTCTCTACCTCTGGTTACTTATCATAAATTCATAGATTTTTTAATAGTAAACCAAAAAGTTCTTCTCGCCAGGCTAGATATTATGTTTATTAAATAATGCCTCTAAGTTATTATAATGTATTATAAGTAAGTCAAGGAAAGCACAGGCAGGCAAACCCCAAGAGAACAGTACATAATAAATTAATACTGTGTTGCTATTGCACAACCGAATCGCACGAGTTATTTACACTCAATAAGTGACAAAATTAAATCAGTAGTTACTGAAATACCTACTATAGTTAGAAATACTTAGATTTACTATTTAATATTATTGAATAAGTTATAAGTATTTACTCACACTTGTCAGTCTTTTAATTTATTATCACGTTTAAAACTCATTTTCTACACAGATTAAAGCAAGAGAAAAATGAAATTTGGCACATGGATACTTTATAACCTAGATTAACAAATGGGTTACTTTTTATCCAAAAAAATTCATAGGTAAAAAAATAAAATATGTTTATTAAACATCTGGTAACTTAAGTAAACGCGGTAAAGTGAAGGGTGCGTCGACTAGTGATTAAATTGATCAACAAAACATTAGTATTTTTATACCGTACTTTAAATCAATTAGCATTGCAATCACAAACTTGGAATA
The DNA here is from genome assembly GCA_905147385.1 of Limenitis camilla. Taxonomy (NCBI): domain Eukaryota; kingdom Metazoa; phylum Arthropoda; class Insecta; order Lepidoptera; family Nymphalidae; genus Limenitis; species Limenitis camilla. Next base: position 11,046,914 of record LR990248.1, read on the forward strand.
TTTCCATAGATGAGCATTTTTTGTCCAATACATTAATTGCGTGATAGAGCAAAAACACTCGTTGCTTTTTTTATTAAATATTCTTACATAGAAGCAGTGATGGCCCAGTGGTTGAGACTTCAAGTCTTACTCGGGAGGTCCGATCCCTGAGTTATGTGTGTTTTAAGCAATTAAATATCACTTGCTTTAACGGTGAAGGAAAACATCGTGAGGAAACCTGCACTCCTGAGAGTTCCCTAAAAGTTCTCAAAGGTGTGTGAAGTCTGCCAACCCGCACTGCACCAGCGTGGTGGACTATGGCCTAATACCCTCCTCATTCTGAGGACGAGACCCGGCTCAGCAGTGGGCCATTGAAGGGTCGTGATGATAATTCTTACATAATTTATATTATGTTAATATACTTACGCCATTTTGCATTTGGTAATGAGTATCTAAAGGATCCCAATTATTTGTATAATAGCCGGCAGCAAAATTTAGGTCTGAGAAAAAACAGCCTATCTCTCGACGTCTGCTCATTCAAGGTCAAACCTATACTTACGTGCCGGTAACCATATAAACGAGAAACATACATTGAATTCTAGTCTCCAAAATACTTATAGCCATTTTCTGATAGTTATCGCATAATCCTTTAGTAGTTTGTTTTTTCGTCTGCAGATTTTTTTTCCTCTTCTACAAGATATAATTCCATAACTTTAATTTAGAATTGAAACTACCCCCAACTTAAAAAATCATAAAATCCGGTATAAAAGCCAAGATCTTGTGAATTTTTTAGAAGATATAAACAACTGCGCAAATCAAAAATACATAACTAAGAACCATCTCAATTAAATAACTTTTCAATTAAATAAAACCGCATCAAAATCAGTCTATTATCTTGGACGTTACAATGCCACAACTTACTTAGTTTAAGTGTCACGTCGGGAGTTAATAAGAAAAAAAAATAATACGTGAATAGTATCATATGGTAATAGTTATAAATAATTTAGGCAATTTGCAAGCACAAGCCGAAGGTCTGATAGTGTAAATAGAATTTAAAACCAAACTGGGTGTTCGAGCCTTGAGCCTTATATGTAAGAGGTTATTTCCTGCAAGGTCTACCGTGTGCGAATATACATACTGTTTCGGATTATTTGTCATATGCTTTTTAATAACCTTCTTTTGTTATTAACCCTCTTTCGGACCCCCTCTTGAATTATGTCAAAATTTGTATGTTCGTTACTCAATCACGCAAAAACGCCTGAACGGATTTCAATGAAATTTGGAACATAGATGCTTTATAGCATTGATTAACATATAGGGTACTTTTTATCCCGGAAAAATCCTAGTTCCTATGGGATAAAATCCGATATGTGAACGAATGAATCCGATATAAAACCGGGTCAGGTTGACTAGTATTAAATAAATAAAGAGGTATATTTTGTATTTGTTATCTAGGATAGTTTTATTTAAAAATATATATTTCATTCATTCCATAATAATAGATATCGGATTCAGATTTTTTACTATTTGCGCTGCATTTCAGCTAATCAGAGACTAGATATTAAATGAAAAATGGTTTTCAAACTTTGACGAACTTGTAATAAACGCTTGAAAAAATATTATCTTCACTTTAATAAATAATGTAATGTTAATGATGATATACAGATGGACTTCAATTCATACTCGTAGTTGACGAACACCAAATATTTGATACAATGTGACGTAGATTGTACGTTTACGGACCGAATGACGTACATGTGACTTGAATTATTGTATCCTTACTATCATAGTGTTGAATGTACAAGATCATATCCTCCCGACATCCTCCATCTATTATAATTATCTTAGTTGAATGTTAGAACACAAGGTGGAACAGCGGTGAAGAAAGTTTTTACATAGCAAAGGAGCTACGTGAATCAGCTCACGAGTCTCGAGCCCCAGGCACCTAAGGTGTACTTGATACAAGAATAGGAAGTAATTTTTTGACTCAAATGACTCTCCACTTGCATTTTTAATAGAGTCTCGACATTTTCAACAAAAAGCATCATTTTTGAATCTTATCATCAAAAACTTAACAAATTATATACTTAAACCTTCCTCGTGGCTCACTCTGTCTTTTAGTGAAAGCCACATGAAATTTCGTTCAGTAGTTTTTGAGTTTATCGCGAACAGACAGACAGACGTGAGACAGACGTCATCGGATTTTGTTTTACATTATATAACTCTGAGTAAACCAAGAGCAGGGAGTATATTGAAAACACTAAAAGGGGGAGAACCGATAAATAATAACTAGTGACCAAGGTGTAGGTTTGAGGAGCTCCTTCAAGCAATTGCAACACTCACCTCCACTGCCCAGGTTTTCTGTATAAATCTAAGGCTAGGCTATCTTTCAAACATGTTCGTTGAGGTCAAGTGTCGAATGATTTTCTCTAACCTTGCGGAGTCTGATGTTGCGATATAACTCGCGCATGCTCAGCGCATACGATCTCTTGCTAAATTATACATTTTACGCTACTCTATTACTCAAATTATATTACACTGCTGTTTTACAATATTTATTTAGTATTCTTGTTACAACAATAACTTGCTACTCGACGTTAAATACTTTAATATATCACTTAATAACTCAAATATAAAGTGCTTTATAAAAAGACATTAACGATCACACAGCTCGTCCCCTTCATGCACTTCATCCCTTATTTAAATACTTTCAACCCTTTTTGTCAAGATAGAACGTAGCCTATATCCTTTTCCAGACTCTAGACTATCCATGTACAAAATTTCATCAAAATCAATTCAGTGGTTTAAGCATGAAAGCGTAACAGACTGAGTTAGTTTCGCATTAATTTACATTGCTAGTAATTTAAAAAAAATTTAAAAATAAATTGTAAGTTAAAAATTCCGAAGAAATAGAATATAACTACTCTTAATTATGATGTTGGCAACACTTATAATTTGAGAAGCATCCTGTAACTTGATCTTGATGTTGGTACGGCTGATATGAGTAGCATCCTGTTACTTGAATGTTGGCCAACTGATAAATACAAATCAAGGAAGTGGGGATTGCAAAATAAATCGTCACGACATAATTCTGATGGATTACATCGCGAATATTCTTAGCTGTAACGCTGAAGCTCTGAGTCTAAAGTTAAGTAACACCCAGAAGGATGTTCTAGTGAAGTCGTTATAATGTTTGTCTGCATATAGACTAAATCTCTTTCTCTTCACTTATTAATTAACTCTACCTAAAACAGGAATCTTAGAAAAAACAAAAGAAATAACCTCTACTCAACTATATAGTCTAAAACACTAGAAATACTAGTAAATTAAAAACTAGTATCTTCCCTAAATAATCTCAATTATAAACCAACAAATGTAGCGACAGTACTAAGTATTATTATAGTATACGCAACTTCGTCCGCGTGTAGCTCCGCTCCTATTGGTCTTAGCGTGATGATATATAGCCTATAGCCTTCTTCGATAAATGGGCTATCTAACACTGAAGGAATTTTCCAAATTGGACCAGTAGTTCCTGAGATTAGCGCGTTCAAACAAACAAACTCTTCAGCTTTATATTGTGTAGATTGTGTAGAAGAGCAATAATTCTACGATCTAATGATACATGTAGCGCCAAGGACAATCAAAGTAGAGCGGATGTGGCGGGCCAAAGTTGGCAGTATTATCAAACGTTGGGCCAATACCAACACCCTTATGTAAGGATGGCACACTTACCCACATATCGATATGGTCTGAGTTCAAGTTTGATTAACAATTATGTTACAGCATGACGTGTTGTATGTTGACTGACAAGGTTTAAAATATTTAATCTATTATCTATATGAGAGCTATACTACACAGTAACAGTTAAAGACAATAATATACACTTTAGTTGTATAATAGAGTCCCATCATGAAATCACATCACTTGTAGAGCCATAATAGTTACCAGGCGAGATCCATTTGATAACTGTTCTAGTCTATTGGAACATACCCACGAATATAAAATTATCAATGGTGTTGCTAATCTGAAATTTATATAATACTAGTCGACCTGCGCGACTTCGTCAGCGTGATGCTCCGCTTCTATTGGTCTTAGCGTGATCATATAAAGTTTATATCCTTCCTCAATAAATGGGCTATCTAACACTGAAAGAATTTTTCAATTCGTAACAGTAGTTTCTGAGATTAGCGCGTTCAAGCAAACAAACAAACTCTTTCGACACAGATTCTAACTTTATTGTAGAAAATATCTTCTTAGTTCAGGAAGTATGAGTGATAGTTTTGTAGGTTATTTATAATTTATCTTATTACCAACGATTCGACCCACCACTTATACTTAGATTTATCGAAAAATATATATTACTAGGGGCCCGTCCCGGCTTCGCACGGGTGGATAATTTTTTTTTAACATTTTGGCTCTCGCATTCTGTCGCTCCCTCTATCGCCGCGTTACTCGCTGCGCTGCGAGGCACCCACACCGCGCCGGTGGCCCGTCTGGGATTATTTTTTATTTATCTTGATATTTTTATTTCGTAATATCTTTTGACTGGAATGTCCGATTTTAATAATTCAAAAAGTATTTTACAGGTATTGAAACAGTCTTGAATACGAAATAATTTATTTGGATAAGGATTTATACAAAGTTATAGAAAACATGGTCTGATTTTGATTGGCATTTTTATCAACTTTTAAAATGTAAAAAAGTAGTTATAGTGACATAACTATAATAGTTGAACATATGGTCTCGCGAAGTTTTTTGTAGATATTGATACGTTCTATAATATTGTAGAACATTTCTTTGTTCTATCGTCAATACTTTTTGCAGCGCATGCGATGAAAGATATTTTAAGGCTAATTTTTTTGCACCTTGGGTTGGTTTTAGTGAGATTTCCTGAGGATCTCTAATTTTTTCTTGTAATAAATATAGCCTATGTTACTCAGGGATAATGTAGTTTTCTAATGGTGAAAGAATTTTTGAAATCGGTTCAGTAGTTTTTATGTTTATTCGTTACATACAAAAATACAAAAATACAAATCTTACTTCTTTATAATATTAGTATAGATATAGATTATTATACCACAGGAAATCCAATTTTTTTTGGGATAAAAAGTTATAAAGTGTGCCAAATTTCATTAAAATCCGGAACCGGTTTTCACACTTATAATATTAGTAAGATAAGATAGTAGATAGTGACCGAAGCGAATATATATTATGTTCAAATCTTTCCTTAAGTCTTGCAATATACAAGCGGGTTAAACCTTTCACCGTTTACTCACCTTTGATACTTGCACAAATTATATTACCGCACAACGCAATGTTTAACCTATATCTCTCTAAAATAACCAGCTAATCAAACGTTATCAACAGTGTTGCTAGTTCTTATAAATAACACAACAAATAATGTAATAATCTTTCAGCAAAATCAGTCTTAACTTTGAAAACTTTATAAGTTAGTCATTCAGACCTCAAGTATCAACATTTTTGGAAGTCTCATACAAAATTCCTTTCTCTAATTTAAGGGATTTATGGGAGGGTAAGATTTTCTAATATTAATACTTCAGGACCTAGGAGTACCCTATAAAAAATGCTGCTCAAATATGGAGCAGCCCGACTGGGGTAGTACCTCGACCTTACAGAAGACCACAGCTAAATAACACTACTCTAAAGCAGTGTTGTGTTCCTGTTGGTGAGTAAGGTGACCAGAGCTCCTGGGGGGAATTGGGGATAGGGTCGGCAACGCGCTTGCGATGCTTCTGGTGTTGCAGACGTCTATAAGCTACGGTAATCGCTTACCATCAGGTGAGCCGTACGCTTGTTTGCCGACCTAGTTACATAAAAAAAAAAAAAAAAAAATTTGAATATCATGAGTGTAATACAGTATTTTAGATATCAATAAAAACTAAAGTGTAAAAGATATGATAATTGAAACTTAATATGTTTAATGAGTCCACTACTGACATCATATCCCGAGAATTTCGTAGATCTGGTACAATCCAAACCCAAGTTATGAGGATTCAAAAAAACGACTGCGCTTTGATTGGCTGGTCTTTGCGGGATCCTATTTAAAAATAGTTTAGGATTCGGAGAAAACTAGACATTATTCATTACTATTATACTTGCTACGATAAATGCAATTCCTTTATTTCGGATAATTAATTAAAATAGCTTCAAATGCATTTATTAGATTTTTAAGGAATTGTTTTAAATAATCATATGCCCTTAACTAATTAACGTAAATGAAGTCAATAACGTTTTACTCAAATTACTAATATCCTAAATTATTTTAAGCAAATTTGTTTAAGGATTTTTATTGGACTAAAACATTTTAAATGTAAATAATAATAAACTCTTATATTCAGGCAACTAAAGACCCAAAGTTTGTTAGTAACAATAACATAAAATTACGTTAAATACAACTTATAAAATCTTAAGACTATATTGGTATGCTTTCTCATTTATCTTAGCATACAAGCGTTTTCATAAAATATTTCATCATCGAAGAGTCTAACGTAGATGTAAGCATCTTCAGAATGCTATTGAGGCTCGCTTGCAATCTTGCCAGTTGCCAGGAGTACAACCCTCCTCTTTCTCAAGATGGCATTAAAGTCATCCGTTCGCAACCCCAACAGTACACTGAAGCTGTTGTTATATTGGAATCTCGGCGTATCTATACATTTTTTCGAGTACTTTGTCCATAAACTCGCCGTGTAGAACGTTTGAGAGTAGGCTTTAAAAAGTGTTATTTATGAATGATAATATTTTTTTCTGAAATCCAATTTAAGTGACAGAGTCGTAAAGTGAGAGCCGTATTTTGTTTCATACAAACATACTATATAGTTTTGACTTATATTGGTGTTATAGAGACCTCACATTAAGTTTTCTTAAATATACGATAAGTTCCATTTTTGTTGAATAGTTTCCTTTACGGTTTTGAGGTCCATAACATGCCAGATGTATAATTGAGTTATATTTTAAGGTCGCTAATTGCATATCAGATGATGCAATGGCACATTATGTCATGTTGCTGGTAGATCTGAGTGGCGTAACGCTGACGGCAAGTGGGTCATGATCTCGACTGGTATTTTAACTTGTCTTCCGTTTTATGAGAAAGTAGTCGCTTTGGCTGTTGAGTCCTACTTTGGATGGCGATTGTGATTTAATATCTTCAGGCTTAGGCTTCATTTACCTAGCCTCGCTCGGAGTGTGTCAAATGAAGAATAATCTCGCTCATCTGGTTACTAAGAGACTAAGAGTCTGACTAAGTAAAACATATTTCCTTACAAATATTAGCTCAAATTTTTGTGGCAATTTCAAGATAGGTGTGGAAACTCGACTTTTTTTATCTCTTTTCTCTTCTATAAGCGTCATGCTTTCTCAGGATTTTATAAATTGATTCGATATTCCATTCTAATTAATTTAACAACATCACGGCTTGTTTTGTTGTTTGATTGTAATTCTACATATCTACAATTAGTAAATTTTATTAAAAACTATAAGCCACGTCTTAAAAGTAGCTTTAGCCACTATTTAAACGCACTTCCTTCGGAAGTTTTTTACAATCTTTGAACCCAAAACGCTATCCAAACCAATGCTACCATAATTATAACAAATAGTAGTTAATAATAAAGGATGAAATATGTAATTATTTAACAAAATTTAACCTCATTTAAATAATTTTGTTGAAAAAAGTATGTAAGTGTCCATATCGTACTGTAAATACAAGCATTTTGTTAATCTTATTTTTAAAAAAAATGGATATCTGTACCTTCACCTGATTAAACGTAATTGTATCTTAAGTTTTAAGTTCTGTTTTTGCGAAAATAATTAGTGTAAAAGCAATTTATCAAAGTCAAAATAGAAATGAATGTCAAGGCATTCTAATATCTAATTAACCTTAACCAAAACACAGCAGAGCACGAGGGGCTGGCTGCGGAGTGCGGTGTAATAGTGAAAGTTATATTAAAATGAGTCCAGTTTTTGCGCGATGCGGTAACAAATCTAGTCCGAGGTGTGGTCTTTGTTCATATTTAAATGTTTGTATTAGTTTCATTTAATGTCTTTTGTTATAACATCATACATCAGGTGACACAGCTTTTGATATTAGATCCGACATTGTCTAAAGTAGTTCAAGTAGTACTCGTAGTTTAGTTGCTTCATTATTGAGGAGAAGGAAATTTTTCCATATTTTCAATGTTTTTTTATCAATTTTAAGGTCTTTTATAATGTCGCTTTAAGATACGAAGTGGCAGCAACGGCAGCACGAGATAATATTAAGTGTATAAATAAACTGACCTTAAAAAATAACCTAATCGAGTACAAAATGAAATTTTATAAAATAGGTACTTATCATGTATAAAAAGTTTTCTAATAATATCTAAGTAATCAGCACCAAAGCTTTCAGCTCGCATTAAAAGTTTGATTTAACTTTAATTGAAATCATTGGTTAAATTTTGCCCTTATTTTAATTTCAGTTTCATCATTCATGAAATCATTTTAATTTCAGTTTTTATGTAACATTCAATGCAATGAATATTTTTTTTAATTAAGACAAAACGGCTTGTATTTAAAATACTTTTATCAAGTAATTTTTTTTATAATTAGTCGACCTGCCCCTGCTTCGCTTTCGCTACTATTTTTGGTTAGGTGTGTTTATTATTTTTGGGAAATAATTAATAGTATATAAGTTAATCCAGATTATAAAAAAATCTGTGTGGAAAATTTCATTGAAATCCTTTCAGCAGTTTCTGCGTGATTGATTAACAATAAACCAAACATCTAAGTAAATATTCAAGCAAACAAACTCACATTTATAATATTAGTAAGATTTTTTAATACCTCATTAATAGAGTTAGTTATCAGTTAACAAAAAGATATTTTTTTATTCTTATAGATTTCCGTTTCATATCGTTTTTAAATAAATTACACTAACGATCAAAATCCATTACTAATAATTATTTTAGTTAGATATGCCATTTAGTTATTACCTATTGCGTAAACTGGCTCTACGACATTTCGACAATGACTCGATTATATAACAAATTAGCGGATCGCCATTGCTATACCCATTGACCTATAAGATACTAATAATATGTACGGGTCTCCAAACATATATCATGAAAAAGTGTCCTACAACTCCCGAATTTATAAAGAAATATTTTTTTTCCTTTTTTGTCTTTTTTTCTCTTTGGTTGTTGTTGATTTAAATAAAGAGTTGTAACTGTAAGACATTTACAACTCTTTATTTAATTTAAAAATAAATTGGAATTTATTTTTAATCTGTGGTCTAAAATCTTTGTAACATGGGCTGAAAATAAATACCATATTCAAATTTGTGTAAATAAAATTCAAAATTGGAATTTATTTTTAATCTGTGGTCTAAAATCTTTGTAATATGGACTGAAAATAAATACCATATTCAAATTTGTGTAAATAAAATTTAAAATTGGAATTTATTTTTAATCTGTGGTCTAAAATCTTTGTAATATGGACTGAAAATAAATAACATATTCAAATTTGTGTAAATAAAATTCAAAATTGGAATTTATTTTTAATCTGTGGTCTAAAATCTTTGTAATATGGACTGAAAATAAATACCATATTCAAATTTGTGTAAATAAAATTTAAAATTGGAATTTATTTTTAATCTGTGGTCTAAAATCTTTGTAATATGGACTGAAAATAAATACCATATTCAAATTTGTGTAAATAAAATTCAAAATTGGAATTTATTTTTAATCTGTGGTCTAAAATCTTTGTAATATGGACTGAAAATAAATACCATATTCAAATTTGTGTAAATAAAATTCAAAATTGGAATTTATTTTTAATCTGTGGTCTAAAATCTTTGTAATATGGACTGAAAATAAATGCCATATTCAAATTTGTGTAAATAAAATTCAAAGTTGGAATTTATTTTTAATCTGTGGTCTAAAATCTTTGTAATATGAACTGAAAATAAATACCATATTCAAATTTGTGTAAATAAAATTCAAAGTTGGAATTTATTTTTAATCTGTGGTCTAAAATCTTTGTAATATGAACTGAAAATAAATACCATATTCAAATTTGTGTAAATAAAATTCAAAGTTGGAATTTATTTTTAATCTGTGGTCTAAAATCTTTGTAATATGAACTGAAAATAAATACCATATTCAAATTTGTGTAAATAAAATTCAAAATTGGAATTTATTTTTAATCTGTGGTCTAAAATCTTTGTAATATGGACTGAAAATAAATACCATATTCAAATTTGTGTAAATAAAATTCAAAATTGGAATTTATTTTTAATCTGTGGTCTAAAATCTTTGTAATATGGACTGAAAATAAATACCATATTCAAATTTGTGTAAATAAAATTTAAAATTGCAGTTTATTTATAATCTGTACTTCCGTAATAATTCGTCTACAATATAAAACATATAAAGAGCTCTCAATACATAATTCCTTATGTTATATAAATCTGAATAATGAGGTCAAAAACGTGCTACCGATTATATAATACTATATCACTATAATATTTTTTACTATTTTCATTCAAATGTAACACTAAATAGCATACTAGTGGTTCTTAAATTAACAGAAGAGTTTGTTTGCTTGAACGAGCTAATATCAGAAACCACTGCTTCGAATTAAAAAGTTGAATAGCTCATTTACCGAGGAAGATCATAAGCTATTTGACATTACACTACGACCCATAGGAGCAAAGTATAAATAAGCTTACGTTGCGCTATGTAAACGGCAAGAGCAGATGTTATAATAGTTTATAGTGAATTTTTGACCGCTCCGGTTGTGCACGGTTTCTCTACTATATAATACATGTATTATACATATAAACCTTCCTCTTAAATCATTCTATCTATTAGTAAAAACCGCATTAAAATCCGTCAAGTAGTTTAAAAGATCTAAAATGACTACTAGCTTATATTATAATCAATAATGTAAGAGTATATTAGCAGTGTGTAGTGTGATCTATTACATAGTTTCCTGCTTCCCACACGACACGACGGTGTGTCTGTTTGTGTTACGACACTACCTATAGTCTATACAATACCTCACTACCTGTTTCTTTAACATTTACTGGGTTATAGCTTCGTGAATGAGTGTTTATCATGCGAACAATAACTGAGTTCTTCACTCGATACCTAATTGCTTTGAGATATTATACTTTATTATTTAATTTATCTTACGAGGCTTGCTCAAAAAAATTTACTTTTTTTTTATAGGACTCTGTGTTAATACGTAATAATTAGTTTAAAAATAGATAAAGGTAGCCATTTAATAAAATCAGCCAAGTGCAAGTCAGACTAGCGCTCCGAAGTTATTTTTTTGAAAGATAAGGCGCATACGAGCAGATGGTCCACCTGAAGTAGTAGTGAAGGGTATGTCTGGCCTATATGCGGCTCAACCGGAATGCGTAAAAGACGCTCGTTGATCGTCGAGGAACAGATTCTCTACCACTAAGAATTCTAATCAATTCTAACCCGAAGAAAAAAGATTTTGAACAAATAGGATTTTGTCAATGGCAAACTGTTGTCTTAATACATCGATATAAGTCACTTGCTATATATTGATTTATATTTCTTAGCGGGTATCAAAACGTACATTAAGAGTCGTATCTTTTGATTGCTCCATGTAACCGCAAACCTCATGATTTGATATATTAACTTGATACCTCCATGTGTTCCTGAGAAAAAGGGTTTTGTCAGACAAACGGGCAATGGAGTGATCCTATAAGGGTAATCCAAGAGAAATAAGACAAAAGATGTACAAATGAGTCACAATGGATGCCAGCTAAGCGATGCTGTAGGTGCGCGTGCGCAGTCATTGTATGCAGAGTGCTGTGACTGCAATAATGTTCACGTATTGGCATTCCTTGTGTCATAGCGAAAGCACGATTATTCATATAAACATATTTCTTAATAAATCGCGAACCGATCGCCAATATATATTATTTTGTGGGGCTATATTATTTTGTGAAGAAGAAGAAGAAGAAGGGTGATGGTTTTGGTGGTGGGGGGAGGCTGCGGGGACATAGAAGGATTTGGTATCTTATACTTACTAATACATATATAATGCTGAAGAGTTTGTTTGTTTGCTTGAACGCTCTAATCTCAGGAACTAATGGTCCGATTTTAAAAGATCTTTCAGTGTTAGATAGCCCATTTATTGAGGAAGGCTATAGGATATTTAACATCTCGCTACGACCCATAGGAATGGAGGAACACGCGAACAAAGTCGCGCGGGTCGGCTAGTTATAGAATAAAGCAAAGTGGGTTCCGCTGACTTTACGCTTATATCTTTCAAAGTACGTAACAGATTGTAATGCGGTTTTCACTAATAGATATGAGTGATTCAGTAGATATGTATAATAGATGCATATACGGATCACTAGTACAAAATAAAAACTTCATCACTTGAATAGTTATTTAAGAGGCTGGTTTCTCAATACACGTCAGCATGACTCATCTAACTCTGGGTTTTAGGAAATACTTGAACACACTTAATGGTTTATATTAATCTTTTTTAAACCATAATTTCTCATGACTATGTAAATGTGCTGTCTCATTAGAATTTATTAATTACTAGTCGACCCGTCCTGGCTTCGCCCGCGTGCAATTCACCACGGGTGTTTAAGTACGGGTCCATAACTCGACATGCACTTCACCCCCACGTCGATAGATGGCGTACGAGCACACTCATGTGTTTACTTTGTATTCTTAAGAATTTCACGAATTATTCGCAATATAACAGCCTATGTCCTTCCTCAAGTTCTACTTCTCTTATAATTCATTAAAATCGGTAGTTCAGTGATTTAAGCTTGATTATGTAACAGACAGACAGACGCCATCTATTCGTCAATAGGAGTTGTTTGAGGTTGGTCTTCTCGAAATGTTCAAAATAAAAGAACAAACAAACAGCGAAGATTATGATACATTTCTGAGTAAAACAAGATAAAATTGACTCATTCAAATAGTTGTTCTTGGAAATTCTTAAAAACAGGTAATAAAGTTATGATGATGACGCGATCCTACAAAATATTAGATCTCTAGACTAGAGTCGCTATATTAATATATGTTGTGTTATAATTCAGACACAGACATTCGTAAATTACTGATGTTATTGTTATGCGACTGAACAAAATTAACTTGGTATAAACTACGATAAAACGCTAATTTTTGAATATTTTACACAAAATTCCTAAATATTTTAAATATCTAGTCTCCATTTGTAAACAGTATTTTTCATTAAAAGCGAAATAGACAAAGTTAAAACATTTAACTGTAACTTAGAAATAATATTATTTTGAAATTATTATACCCTTCTTCCTCCTTCAGTCGTTTTCTTCATGCCTGAGAGTTGTGACCTCCTCCATCCATGACCTTTGCTTTTAAGATGGTACACCATTTAGTCCTGTCTTCAGCTACTGGGAGAGCATCGTAGATGGTGGAATCGAATGTGTTGCGGATCTGGTCAGACCAACGCATCGAGCTGCTGTCCCGCGAGCTTTTTCCTTCCACTTTATTAATTACATAAATAAAAGTATTTTACGGTTTAAATTAATAATGAGTCTCAATTCAAAATTTTTTAATTGTGAATTTAGTATCCATGCTGTTATCCAAAAATTTTTGGATCAAGTTTGATTATTAATTTCAACCGCTAGAGGTTAACACTTCTTGTAATTACTCTCTGAAAGGCATTCTCTTTCTTTTCACTTTAAGGGATAACAACTTATTATTTATGATGTTGGTAGCATTGACTTGAGTAGCAATTTACTTTCTCGAATGTTGGACAACTGATACACATAAATCGAATAAGTAGGGGATAACAAAATAAATACACCGCGAGTATTTTAGCAGTAATGCTGTGTTCTGATTCTAAAAAGACCCCTCTTTAAATCTTTTTTCAAATTTCAAAAATTTCAAATAGTTTTCGAGATATTTGCAAAAAAACCAAACTCCCTTTTTATTGTTCACTTTATTGCTTATAACTGTTGCAATTTTTGCGAGCGGCCCTTAAATTTTCTCAAAAAGTTTTTACACGTCATTCCGAATCGAATGACACCTAAATCATAATTTTTAGAGAATTAGAAAAAGTTTCGAAGTAAAAAGCACTTGTCGACTAGACTATCTGTGGTTTTGTCAATTAAAATAAATTAAATATTGTCTATGATTTAGAAATTACAACAAACATTTTTGTTATATTTAGATAACATTATATTATCTATTATTTTATATTTTTAATACTTAACTAGATTTTTGGATGAATTAATTTTCCACCAGGCGGGCTCTGTTTGACAACTGGCTTAAGTCACGGAACAGAGGTTATATACTCGTACAGTCATGGAAAAAAAAAGTACTACCCGCGAATATAAAGTTATCAACTTAGATATATCTAAGTATTTAGTAGATAATAAATTATAAGATAATTTAGCTATAAGTGTGGTGTACAGGAAAATATGAGAATTACAACAGAGGTGGGTAGGTCAATGTCGTGCATTGTCTAAACTCTAAACAAATAACAATATAATATTCTCCGACACTTTTTGCTTATTTCATTTTTTGTTATTGTGACGTGTGGAGTTACTGTCCGGGATGTTTCGTAATTACGAGTAGAGGTAACGCCATCTATTGGATGTTTACATAATGTTGTAACTAGACCTAGTTCAACAAAATTCGCGCAAGCACTTTTTACTTCCAAATCGTCTACCGGCGGCCGTCACCAGCAGCCCGTGTCCAGTTCAGCCGGTTCTAATCCAGCGATTCAGTAGGAGACATCCGCGAACACTGTCCAACACCAACAGCCGCAACCCGGGATTCGTATTATTGCCCTGTTCGGACTTCGACCACCTCATAATCATCGTGCAGCCAGCGACGGACTTGCGCCTTTCTACTTGGTCATCGGGCCATCTCATCGAAACCCCCCCATCATCGCCGGCATATCATCAAAGCTCCTCCACTTGTCTCAATAAACTAACTAACACCGCCATCTGTTAGCAATATATGGAACTTAGAAATAATAATGAATAGGACAATCTATGATGAAAACTATCCTTTCTGTTTTTAATGACCGAAATTATGAAACCAATCTCTACCTAATATTTTGATTATTGATTTAGAGTACATCCTGAATTCAAACTTCTGTATATAAAATTTGAAATTTTAGGATTTTGGATTAAAAATAGATTCCAAAATTTAAATTTTTCATACAAAAATTAGAGCTTGGATTTTGGATTGAGATTAATTATTTATTTCAGGCGTAAGTTGTTTTGGAGCTCATCATGGAGTCCTCCGGAACGCGACTTGAACGATTTTGATAAAATTTTTATCAAGATTTACCTTGAAACTTGAAAGTTGTCTATTTTAAGATTAAAGGGTTGTATCTTTCACACCCCAATAGGTATGAAATGCTTAAACATTCCATAGAGTACATAACCAAGTCATAAAATCAGTGATGAAAACAAGTTGATCTAATGAATCATACCCAAATTCGGTTTCCATACCCAAAGGTATCCCATTACTAAAACTCCGCTGTCCGTCCGTCCGTCTGTCTGTCTGTCTGTCACCAGGCAGTCTGTCTGTATCTCATGAACCGTGATAACTAGACACTTGAAATGTTCACAAATGATGTACTTCTGTTGCCCCTATAACAATAAATACTAAAAACAGAATAAAATAAATATTTAAAGGGGGGCTCCCATACCTTTCGTGCGCAAGTTCGACTCGCACTTGGCCGATTTTTTAATATTTAAAAAGCAATAGTATTAAGCATAAATTAACAGCATCCTGTTAGTTGTAACTGATATGAGTTTAAGCTAATTTTGTTAAATCAATATTATGTTCGAATGTATTTATTTTAAGAACTTGCAACATTACAGTTGACTTAAGAATATGTTTTAGTTGTGATTCATATTTATAATGATTTAAAGATAAATCACGTTAAGCAGAGATTTGTTAGGGTTGCCACACATTTTTTCATAAAAATTAAACAGAATGTTTTGTAGATTCCTGTGTTTCCTTTATACACTAGAATATTACAAGTAGCAACACTAATTACTAACCTCAGTGTTTACCTATTCTTTATTATAAACAATTTTTGTTAAAGAAATAAAGAAAAAATGAGCGGAAAATGTTTTTACCACAGATAGTCTGTTGGTTTTTATGTCACAGATATTGAAGAGTTACACAAATAAATCTGAATCGAGTAAAAAATCGATTATTTATTAATTCATTCATAACTTTATTCAACTTTCAGTGGGATTTTAATAATTTTGATAGAGTTTAAAAATGCTATCAATTTCTTTACTATAATTCAGTTAAACATTGATTTTTCATATTTGACATATTATTATATGTTAATGCCACAATTCATTAAAAATATATTATATTTTCCGTTTTTGTTTTAAAAAAACTTAGAAGTCATTTTTTACCCCATCTTTATTCCATAACTAGCCATAATTAGACCACGCGACTTCGTTCGCGTATTGCTCCGCTCCTATGGGTCGCAGCGAGATGTTAAATAGCCTAAGTTACTCCTTGTTACATCAGCTATCTGCCAGTGAAAGTCCCATCAAAATCGGTCTAGTCATTTCAGAGATTAGCAGGAAGAAACAGACAGTCAGACCGACAGACAGATTGACAAAATGTTGTTATTGGTATATGTACCGTGTACTTTAATATCACAAACAAACACTCCATATTTATTTATTTGTATGATTGAAAAGCAAAGGTATTACACCGGTACAGCCTTACCTTAGAAGTCAAACGTGTGACATAGTTGTGTAGAAGAATAAAACCCGTATGTCAGATTTTCTAAGTTTGTGCTAAATTTATTGAAAAAATTGCGACGATCGACTCTTTTGTGTCAAAGCGCCATCTTTAATTACGCCAAACAGTATGGCCTACTCGTATATTAAAGATTGTAAAACACAGTTTGCACTTTACTATCATAAAGGAAACTCGTTAGTGTTGCAAGTTGCAACGAAAAGGAAGCAAAATGTGGTTGTCCTTGTAAATTCAAGTATATAAACGTGTTAGGTAATTTACAGCTCAGTCGACTTGTTTGTTTTTATACTAATTGCTCCCCGACAAAAAGTAGAGGGTGCTGTAATCGTACAACTACTTGTCACTCAAAGATTACATTTAAAAATATATTATGTCAATAAAAGCAATATAAGATCATATACTAATATAAAAAGCTGAAGAGTTTGTTTGTTTGAACGCGCTAATCTCAGGAATTACTGATCCGATTTTAATAGTTCTTTTAGTGTTAGATAGCTCATTTATCGAGGAAGGCTATAGGCTATATAGCATCACGCTACGACCAATAGGAGCGAAGCTATATGTGAACAAAGTCGCGCAGGTCGACTAGTCTCATGAAATAAAATAAGACAAAAAAACATATTTTAATTATTTTGAAAAAATTATTTAAAAGAAACAAAATGCTTAAAAGTTACTTTTAGGTATTTAAAAGTGGTTTTAAAATTGTTCAAATAAGAAAAAGTTTAAAAAAAACCAAATTAAAATCGTAATGATAATTTCTTATTTCCCAGTTTTTTCTCACTAAGTTAGCAACACTTGATAAGTTTATATAGGTATTAAACGTCATTAGGTTAGTTAACAAGGTCTAGCAGTGTAGGTGAGATTTTACAGATAACAAAAGGGCATTTTCCTATGAATGAATAAAAACACTAATTATTTAATAATATATATTTTAAAAAGGTAAAAGCTTAGATATGTTGCCAGTTCCAGCATTTAGATATAATCACGGTGGTAAAAATATGCATTGACGTCACAATCTTAACGGAGTTAGGGTCATTAAACTCACACCGCCAGAAACCTTTGAGGGATATTGTAATATCTGTTAGTATATAATACTTTTAAAACTAAACTGTTTTATTTTCAAACTAATTTAGTTTATCAGTCACCCACCTTCCCCTCCTTATATAACCTATATATCCGGGAAGTGTGCTTCATTTCATATTTATATTAATATCCAACTTTGAAAAATTGTTTGTTTGGTTGAACTCGCATATCTCAGGGACTACTGATTCGAATTGAAAAATTATTTTTGGGTTAGATAGCCCATTTACCGAGGAATGCTATAAGCTATATAACATAAGGCTACGACCCATAGGAGTTGAGTATCTTACGGAAAAAGTTGCGGGGGTCAGTTTATAATACATGGTAGGATTATATTGTACTAGCTGCGCTCCGCGGTTTCATCCGCTATATTTTGGATAATTCACACTATATCATTATAAATTATAGCCTATGTGTTATTTTGATGTGTAAGCTATATTATTGTAAAGTTTTACCAAAATCCATTCAGTAGTTTTTGCGTAAAAGAGTAACAAACATCCAAACATTCTACATAGTAGGAGGACTATTTCACAGTAACTTTCAATTAATATAAGTTTTATTATATTTTAAAAATTACAAATTATAATATTATTAAATTGATATTAAAACTACCGTTATAATTGCATTGTGAATTAATGTCTAGTCAGGTCTTACTATTACGATACAGAACCCGTTAAATCATTTTATCTAAATTAATTCCATAAAACTTAAACGAAGTAATCAATTGTTTAGTCATACGTATTTGTGACGACCATATTAACAGTTAAGTGTGAGTCGGATTTATATTTAATGGTTTTGTATTTTAGAGCTCAATTTTGAGAATTAGTATTATTTCTATTATTTATTGATTTCCTTTCCGATTATCAACTTTTATGATATATTTCACTCATTCACACATTAACTCACACAAACATCATCCAACTAATAGACTCACTCACTCAAGCACTGTTATTATAATTTTTTTTTTTTTTAATCTACATATTATTTTTGCATTTATTCCAGAGGTCTTTTACGTGTTTATTTAAAAAAAAATCAAGCTTTAAATACAAGATAATTAAATTAAATTTAAACAGCATAAGTAGTCGAAATAAACAAAATATAAAAGAACAAAATTAATAAAGAGGTCCCAATGAACTAAATAAATCGATAAATTGATGGTATCTCATAAATCTCACTCGCTACGTCACATCGACTACTGACGAAACGAAATAGCAACACGTAACGCAAGGTCGTTTGAAAGAGATAGTTATAGTGCATCTGCACCGACGCGACGCGTGTATCGTAATCGCATTTCGCCACTGTGACCGTGAGCGATATGTCAAAACGGACTCCCTATGCTGGCTGAATACGAGATTGTCTATGCCTACTGAATTAAAAATTATCTTGTCAAACAATGGCGGCAAACTGATTTTAATCTCAGCAGTAGTGTTAAGTGATGTGAAGGTCTTTACCCTTTTTCTTTTAGTTTTGCAATTTATAATAAGAAAAATATAGATTTATTCTTTACTGAATTCATTAGTTATTGTTTTGCAATTTAATTTGAAGGAAAAATCGTAAGTCAAAAAGCAATAAAATCACAATAATAACGTAAGAATAAAAATGATATAGCCTAAAAAAAATCTCTCCAAAAACATCTGGTATAGATTTATTTCCTCCCAAAATGGTAGGTGAAAAATCTATACTGTATATTTATTTATCATTATGAATTCTTCAACTTTATGACATATTGAAATTATAGTTTTTAAAAGGGAATTTGTAAAATGATAATACTGCTACCAATTATTTAATGTCAGCCATGGACTGAAAAGTTGCTCTTTTTTTTTAAATGTGTTTATCGTATACCTGTATTTTCCTGTTAGTTAAAATATTTTTTTTTTGTTTACAGAGAGACCTCGCCTCCGTCGCCCATCGGCGACGAGAAGGAGTCTAAGATGAGCCAGATACAATTTTCAGCACCTCTCGACAAACAAAATAGTACGGTGAGTAAATTACAAATAAATATGATCTAACTTGGAAGATTATCAGTATCATTAGTTATCTATGGTCGTTTAATTATATTTTGACATTTTAAAGTTTGGATATTTTATTTATATTATGTAAAGGTAACGGATAATAAAATAGTCTTAATTTCATATATCATGTCGTATGGTTGATTGACAATATTGTCAACTTAGGGGTTTTCCCTTAAATTTAGAGGGAGGAGGTTTTTTGGGGGTACAATTTTTCGGATTACATCATATTTATTTTTTAGGGGTATTTTTAGTTATTTACGTAAGCTTTAGGGGTAAATATTTTTGAGAGTTGGTAACACTAGTTAACTACATACATATTTCCTCTAAATTTTATTGTGCTGTTATAAAGTTTATTAGAATGACTTTGAAAAATATTTAAAACTGTTTAAATATCTTATTTAACATTGGCTAAAAGGTTTCGTTGCCAAGCCGTTAAATAAATTAAAAAAAAAACATTCATATTTCATATAGGTTGGTATTCATTGGTTGGACTCTAATAAAGTGGATATCTTCTATAACATCTCCGTGGTAGAATTATATTTTCTTATCACACAAATATAATAATTATTTTTAGTCACGCAACAACTTATTTTTTGGTTGTTGACCTTCTAATTAGTTGAATACATACTAAATTTTAATAATATTAATATAGTCATTGGAATACGATACCTACAGCTATGTTAATTGCAAATGACGTCATAACGAGCAAGACTTGTGGAATTCATGTTTTCAAGAAACTATCTTGTTTTAAGAACAATATCAATCGAGCCAAATGAATATTTTTCTTCTCGTGTCGATATTATTTTAGTTAATTTATAAATTAGTACATATTTGCGTGTAGTTCAATTTTTATTTTATTTCGAGTAGACAATATATAATTTTCAAATCTGTTAAGTGGTATCGCGCATTAGGTACTGTAATGTTTGACTACGTGGTGCTTGGTCTCCGTTATCTCCGTTAGGGGCCATTCATTTATTACGTAAGACGATTTAGAGAGAGAGTGGTTGATTATGTCTTAATTTTTATACAAGGGGTTGTGAGGGAGTCTTGATAGTTTTTACGTAAGATCACAAAAATGTGAAAGGTTAAATTATACTTTGAAAAAGTGTGGGCAACAACGCGAGTGCCGCTGTTGTTGGTGGTCGAGTGGGTTTTGAGCCTCTGGACTGAAAATCAAATGTAGGTAAAGATGAATAATTAAAACAAACCAAACAATAAATATTATACTTATTGTTTCTTACGTAATAAATATTAAAACAAGAATACCCCTCCTAGTATCGCTGCTTATTTTTGCTTATAATAGGGGTGAAGAGGTCAAAAACTAGCGAAAATAATCTTACGTAACAAATGATTGGCCACTTAAACGTATTGCAGTATAGCTCCCAATTGAAAATTATAAAAGTCGTTCAAGGTTTTTTTTTATTTTTGAGATGTTTACTTAGGGGGAACACTTTAATGATTTTGAAAATTATTAAAAATCTTGAACAATTCAATTACTATAATAATAACAATTCACTTAAAGATTGTGAAGTTTCATTAATTCTTGTAAAATATTTGTTATAATTTTGCTGTAGAAGCTGTGTAATATCCAATGCGTCATAGATGAGTAAAAATAACGCATCAACATATTAAATATTCACATAAAAAACAAATAAAAACTAATAGCTGTACCAAAGGGTCATCACAATGGATCATAAAGCTGAATAATCAAAATAATGTCTGACACATTAGGATGCTAATGCGTTTCTGGTACAAATGATAATTATATGTTTTCCTCAAACTTCGATCACGGCTAAACCCTTCCTTCGCTTGATACTCCGCTCCCATGGGTCTATAGCCCATACGCTTATTAGGGACTCTAAATATATAAATTCATCAGTAAAGTGATAGCAGTTATATAATGTCAAAGAAAAGTAAATGCTTTTCTAGGTTCGCACACTATATACTCTGTTGGGCATTCTAATCTTCTTCTCCCTCTTTTTAGTAAGTAAAACCTAATATTCTTGAAAAATAATAGGTATAATTCGTGAAACATAGTCCTGCAGGAATTGTGACGCTTTTTTCTGTCTTATCCCATCCTAAGATTTGAATTAAAACAATTTTTTTCCCGTCATCTGTACACTTAGATCTTTTAAACTACACAACGGATTTTAATGCGGTTTTCATCAATAGGAGACTCAAGAAAAAGGTTTATATGTATAATGTTTTTTACCCGTGAGGGGACGGGTTAGAATACTATTCCCCTCTGCCGCTGGGAGAGCATCTCGTAAGAGCCGAGTAACCCAGCACCCCCTTGGTGGTAGGGGATCTGTTCCCCGACTGGCTTGTCACCACCAGCATGCGAATCCGACCGCCAAGTGTCATAAACGCGTTCCGGTTGAGCCGCACGTGGGCCAGGCTTACGCCCTCCCTCTCCCATCCCATTAATGCTGCGAATCTAGTGAACTCTGGGTTCTTGCTCAGGGTTCCCTGAAACCGCAGCATTATTTCTTCATTCTCCCTCCCCACTCTATCTTCGAGGATGCAGCGCATCGGCAAAACAAGAGATCTCTTGTTTTGCCGATGTCCATGGGCGATGGTGGCCACTTACCAACAGGTAGACCATCTGCTCGTTTGCACCTTGTCTACCATAAAAAAAAAAAAGTTTTAGAGTTAGTGTGAGTGTAAATTCTGAAAAAGTCAAGCCGCCTGGTAATGCTGTCAGAGCGCGCGTGGAAAAGACTCTCCTATTGAGCATGTAGAGCACTTAATTCCACGCTTCCAAAGTTTCATACTAACATTGCACCACGTTTTACCCCCTTATGAGGTGAATTTTCAGAAATCTTTTCTTAGTGCTTCCCATACGATAAAAGGAACCCCTGTGCAAAATTTCAAGATTCTAACCATTATAGTTTAGGGCCTGCGTTGATATGTCAGACATTAAGTCAGCTTTCCTTTTATATATATATGCATTATGTCCTGCATCATGCTAGTTATATGCAAGAGAGCGATAAGGCAGTCATTTGTAAAAATATGTGTAATTTTTTTATCATTATATAATTATCTCTTTATTCTGTATTTATATGTTTTTGGATATACAATAAAAGTGTTGATTTCATACAATATTTCCACAGATATGGCAGAAACGACAGCAAGCCGTGTGCGTGCGGCACGCCTACAAGCACTACGGGTCCAACAAGCGGCCCAACCACGTGCTCAGCAACCTCAACATGTCCGTGCACAAGGGGACCATGTGAGTTACCATCATTTATATATTACACGCTATTACAAGCTTTTATTCTCTCTGTTATTCATGAAGTGCGATAAGTAGGTTTTATCTGCCCTGGTAACCGTCATCGTTTAGGGGAGAGAGTGAGTGGTTGAGTAGGCAACACTTTTCGTTGAATTCGTCGTCGTGTTAGAAGGAGAGGAACTGTCTCATTTTTCATTGTTTATCGTAAATACACATATCTTATTGTTTTTTTGTCGTATATAAGCTATACGGTTATATTTTCCGTAAAAGAAACAGTAACCTAATGACCACCCGGAATTATTAAATATTCGAAAATTTACACTATTTGGGATTTATTAAGTATTCATATCTAGTAATTTAGTCGACTTTTTTTTCTCTCTGTATTTAAAGGAGCTTGGTCTTCTTAATGACTACGTCGCTCCGTAAAGAAACAAATTACATTCAAATAAATAAATTTTGTAAAGTTCATCTTCGTTGGAAGACATTTTCCGGCCAGCCGTAATAATGCCCTGGCCTCCTCGGACAAAGGGTCGGCCAGTGCAATATTACACCCACCCAATTCCCGTAATATTGGGATCTTAGTGATTCCTTCCGAACAATCAAAATGTGGTATGTATCTTCCACCATATCGCACGTAGAACAATTAAGGGAGGGAACTTTGCCCATCAAGTATGCGAATTTATTCAAAGGAGGAACAACAACAAAAGGAACAGCTGCTTATTTATCCAAGAAACTTTCGAGTATCAAAATGCTTCGTTATAGTCCGGATGATTTTCTAGAAATTTCGATTTCTTGTAGTAGTACGCAGTAATAGATAATTCTCACTCACAAGCAGTGAGTCAGTACATATACAATAATCTGCAAAGCAATGATGACTCCCAACATCCCTAGATGGGTACGCACGTCACGAGACACAATAAGGAACTGCGCCTCTATTTCCTAAGCAATAAGGTCATGGAGTTAGAGGTTAATAATCTTTTGTCTCTGTTGGCTTAATGCCATCCTATTTGCTTAACCATTGTTTATAGTGTTTGTAATTGATGCCTACTGTGTCTGCCTTCATGTACTTTTCACTATAGCTGTAAGTATTTAATATATGTGAAACGACCGAAAAAAAACGAATTACTTTTTCAATAAAATATACTATACATCAGCCAAATTCAACAGAGAATTAACCAAAACAATCTGAATTTAGTGTCATTAGCTAGAACGCCTTGACATCGGCCTAAGTCAAGGACTTTAGCAAATTGTCAAATCTTAAGGCTTTTTGAAATATTAAAAATGTAGGGGATTGACGCAAAAGTAAGAAAATTCATACAAATGCGTAGTAAAGTAACTTTTTTGACAGTTGTCAACACGGCGATATTGACAGTAAGTATGATACATACTGTCAATTTTAATTTATGAATGATAAAAAAATTACAATTATAGATATAGAATCGCTTCAAGACGATTGTCATTTTCCTAAGCCCCCAGGTATTCCAACACCTTTCGCTCAATGATAATAATTTCGTTTTAAAATAACACCTTAATGTCAAATTTAGATTTGTTTTATCTTACTAATAAAGTGACTTGCCTCTATTTATTTATTTCCCTCCCACTGTTTTACTATTTACAAAGAACTTTGTTTTATTTATGTAATTTAATTAATAACAATAGTTTGGGGAAAAAGTTTCTTCGCATTTGTTAAGAAAATTCAAAACATTTT
The DNA here is from genome assembly GCA_905147385.1 of Limenitis camilla. Lineage (NCBI taxonomy): Eukaryota > Metazoa > Arthropoda > Insecta > Lepidoptera > Nymphalidae > Limenitis > Limenitis camilla. The sequence continues at coordinate 11,071,703 of LR990248.1, forward strand.
TTAATATTGTTTATTTACATTTAACTAAAGTATGTAGGTACCATTTTGTTCGATAGCTATTAGCCATCATGTAGGTAGGGACATGATTGCTATAATTTCTAAATTTTGGGACTTCTGATCAAAAAACCGCGACAAGTAGTTTTGGCAGTCCTCTCGCCTAAAGAATTCTGAAGAGACCGAAACAGGTGGAAATCTGAAGGTGCAAGGTCAGGACTATACGGCGGACGCATTAACACCTCCCAGCCAAACTCCCTTAATTTTTGCTGAGTGGCTAAAGATGTGAGAGGACTAGCGTTATCATGATGAAAAACCCCACCAACACCCCTTCTGTTGATTAATTCCGGCCGCTTTCTCTCAACTTCTTGCTTTAATCTTTCTATTACTTCTTAATATTATAGTATGTATGTATGTTGTTATACAGTTATATATGTAAGTTTTCATGTAAGTAGGTATTCTTACTTATAAAGAACTTATTTCAAATCATCTTTTATGCCTGTATCGCTTTATTTAATAATTATCTCCTATATCCAGGTGTTACTGGAAGAGATCTCTTCTAAGAGTTAAGCAATCCTTTGTACACTGGTTTTCATATCTACCAATTTTGTATATAATTTAAGGTACAAGAATAAATAAATAAAATAAAAAAGGTTTGGACCATTTTGATGTCATTGGTTGCTAGGCAACGCGACGCTTTGGTAAACATTCTCTTTTGAACTTGTATGAGGTATACCTCATTAGAAAATGTAAATATAATAATAGTACAGAGTTGATTTGCTTGTTGGTATTGGTTGGTGATTTCTTTTAATGTTTTCGAGATACGAGCCCATATCTCGTAATTCGTATCTGAGTCTCATCACGTAGCATCAACTAATTATTCGTTAACGACCATAGTTAATAGTATAAATGATTAAGGTCGAAATATACGGACTTCCTCTGTAATCATTACTACTAATAATAACTCATTATAATTTTATTGGACTTAGAAACTAAACAGGAAAATGTGGCAATTTGTGTGGAAAGACTTTATACATTGATTTATTTTAATAGAAATATTTTGCGATAAATGACTGCATAACCGGCAATAAGACCGATCCCTATCAATTTTTTTTTTTTTTAGAATATCTAGGGATACATCATAACTTTCACCTTCACCTTCTAAATGGAAGATAAAAAATTTATGATTAATATTTGTTTCCTTTTTTTTGGTGAGAGTATACCCGAGGAGGATTTGTTTTGTGTTAGCAACACTGTTTATAAAGTAGTGGTAGCGGGTAGATCATTTTATATTATTTCGAGTATACCGACGTGAAGACAATATATAACCTTTATTGCGATAGACTAGTCTCAGTCTCTCTGGTGTTTTCGTGCAGTGAAAGTTACCCTTCTTGAGGTCCACGTAAGTTTACTTTATTATCTATTGTCGTTAGCGAGGTCGAGTGGTGGAGGTGAGAGTTAATATATTATGAAAGAGCTCTTTAAACCTTCTCCTGGATCTCAAGCCCCAGGCACTGCTCGCCTCAGTCTAAATTGCATGTGTATATACGTATTGCGGTACAGTAATGGGTATCATATCTCTCTCCATATCTATAGCATTTGTTTGATTTTGATTTGTCTTTCCACGCGTAGACTTCTGGAAGACTCTCGTCTCGTTGTCCGTGTTCCATATATACATTACATTTATATTTTATAATAGTTGACCCGCCGACGCCCGACATCGTGGAAGGCTATAGGCTATATATCTTCACGCTACGACCCATAGGAGTGGAGCTACACGTGGACCAAGTTCCGCGGGTCGACTAGTATCTTATATGTGACTAATTCCCAAAGACACAAACGATCACACAGCTCGACATGCACTGGATCTTCTATTTCAATCTCTCCTTGCTTATATTCGCGATAAAACATAGCCTATGTCCTTCTCCAAGGTCTAGTCTATCTCTGTACCAAATTTCATCAAAATCAGTTCTGTGGTTTAAGCGCAGAAGCTAAAAGGCAAATAGAAAGTATTAATGCTATAATATAAAGTCACCTTCAAGTCCGTCATCTGATCTGAGTACGGTTGCGGATTGTATAATAGTAAATATTGAATAACAAACATACACCTACGCGTACAGACTAGGCACCGGCCCTCGCTTCGATTAGTAATCAATAAATTTTTTGGTACAAAAAAAAATTTACAACAATGAAAAAAAGATTTTATTTTCATCGCTAGAATGTTACATTATTCCCGAAGGACACAAACATAGATACTTTACAGGACTCTATACTATATCACAGGCTCTTGAATCTTGAAATACACTTTGAAAATTAGTTGACTCGTTTTCGATTAATTGCTCTTATTGGTCTTGGCTTGGTGATATATAGCCTATAACCTTCCTAGATAAATAGGCGACCTAACAGTGAATGAAATTTTTCAAATCGGACTAGAAGTTCCTGAGATTAGCGCGTTCAAGCAAACAAACTCTTCTGCTTTATACTTTAGATATAATAGGGATGAAAACGATCTTATCTCAAAAACTGGAAATGAAGAGAAAAGGAAACACAATAAAAGCAGAGAGAGATTGAAATATTAGGGAAGTAAAAATATTTCTAAAAAGTTATATCTTTAGCAATAATTATGAACATTAATCTGCTATAGTATTAAAAAATTAATCCTACCTTCTTCGTAACGAGAATATTCATACAGTTAAATACCTAACAGTGACTCAGTAACATTACTTAGTAAATACTTATAGAAGTAACATTTTTTAATGTTGATTTTTTAACATAATTAATTATAATTAGTTAAATTATTATAATGAGTCACAACATAAGTGTTCAAATTATTTAAATCAGTTGTGGCTTTTCTTTTTTAAGTTTTTTTTATTTTTGCACGATGTCTACTAGTCCTACAAAGATAACAAGTAAGTAGGCAACACTGCAGTTTTGTCACGGTGAGGATTTGCGTAAAAAAATTAAAAGTAGGACAACTAGTTAATATCTCTTTCATAATTTAAAAGGAGCCTAGATTTTTGAAGTGAAACTTCTTTAGAATCGTTGTGATTTCAAACCGGATGCAACGAAAAAACGACAGGTAAGAGACACACATACAAAAATGTGTAGGAAAGAATGAGACAGAAATATACAAAACGACAGGTAAGAGACACAAATACAAAAATGTGTAGGAAAGAATGAGACAGAAATATACAAAACGACAGGTAAGAGACACAAATACAAAAATGTGTAGGAAAGAATGAGACAGAAATATACATACTATTTTATATTATTATATATATTCATCTCATTCTTTTGTCGATTTACTGAAGTTTCACTTCTATCGTGTGTGTTTTTTTTTAAATAAAGATTACTAGCAGTATGGATCACATACTATTAGTATTCCCTTTACCCCTCCTAGTAAGCTAATAAATAACTTGTGTTAGGAGTGGGCCACGCCAGTAGTCCAATGTCCGGGATTCGAACCCACGACTTGTTGATCGTCCGAATCCAACGCCCGCACCACTGAGCTACTGACGCTTCTAATATTTAATGAATTTTGCATAATTTATTTAATAAATCTCCTATAGATTTAACCCACTGAACTCCACCCACTCAGAGTTTTAATCCCGTTTATATGTATGTCTCGTAGCGCGCAAATAATGGACTGATTTTGATAAAGTTTTATTTGTTTGAAAGGTAATTTAATCGAGATGGTTCTCAGCTATGTATTGTGAAGATCTGTTCACCCCTTTGGAGACTATCAGCTCATTGCACACTTGAGAGCTGCCTGATCGTTTATATCTTCTGAAAAAAATCGTATGACTGAAGTTTTATGAGTAGGGGGTAATTTAAGTTGTTAAATTAAATTAACAATATACTACTATTGTATTACAATACAAGATAGATGTAGGCAGTAGTAATGATAAAATAAGGCTAATATACGTAACACGATCGCAACGGTCTGTTTGTTTGTTGCACGAGGCCGGTGCTGTGTTGTGTTGAAACTGTTTACATTATACATTACACTATAAGTTCTCGTTTCCCTGAGGAGGAAACTTACCTTGAATATCCATCTATCAGCATAAAATCAGCACAACATAAAAAATTCCGTAAGGAAAACTGTTGTTCTTTTTTGTGATGTAACAATAAATTTCCGAATTACTTGTTTTGTTGGGATTGAGGAAAAGTGTCAGACAGACAGACAGATATATTGACTTGGACAACGAACTCTTCCCGAAAAGTACACATGGAATCCGAACCACACTAATTAAAAAAAAAAAATTAAATAATGTCGAATAAAATAACATTGATGTTATTCGAAAAGCTAAATAGATTATACAGACGGGCAATGACCATATTACTAAGACTCCGTTGTCCGTTCGTCCGTTTGTCTGTGATAGCTAGACAGTTGAAATGTTCACAAATAATGTATTTCTGTTGCCCCTATAACAACAAATACTAAAATAAGGAATAAAATAAATATTTAAGGGGGGCTCATGATTTTTTTGCCACATATTGGTATGGAACCCTTGGAAGGGTTATGATTTTGACAGTCTATGTACGTATGTATCGATGTATGTATCTATGTATGTACCTATGTATGTTTGTATGTTCCACCCTAGCGCCTAAACTACTGAACCAATTTAAATGAGTGCGGTGTCAATAGATTCGTAATAAAGGCGCGGGTGATATAGGCTATAAATATTTTATGATTTTTTTTTATGACGGAATTTATACCTCAGTTTCTAACCTCGAAAAAAATTAAACAGAGCTAATCATCACGTGTTTGGTATCAAAAGAAAGGTCCTGGCGAGTACATTACGAATATGTATATGTATGTTACTATTATGTCAACATATATGTTTAAAATCGGTCGTATAGTCCGTGCGGCCAGTCGTTGCAGTTATTCACTCGTTTAAGCAAATAAAAACCAACATTACGTTACTATATTAGATTATAAAGGTTATCTCGATCGGGAAACGGAAAACTATTAAATAAAAAAATAAAGTTTAAAAAACTATAACCCGACTACGTAAAAAAGCGGTCTAAAAAGGACGAAACGAGAAACTAATTCAGGCAGAAACCGAGAAGTGCATCGGTATAAAAATGGTCAAGATAGAACCGTGGTCGCACCCATGTATACCTACTATGATTATTTATATGATGAGAGGAACATCTCCATGAAACAGACATGGTAGGTATACATGTGCTGAGCGAGTTGTAAATTATACAATTAGGTTTGTGAAATTCGAGGCTTGTTTAAATGTTAAATGGTTTTAGTATAGAGCAAATTAATAGTTTGTAATTTATAAAGTATCTTTAGTTGGTCGGTGTGGCCTTGCTGGAATTTCTCTATTTTTCCTGTTGCTTCGCCACTCGCCACTCGCCTTGCACGGCATTCATTTTTAATTGAACCTCTTTACACCGTTTCAATTAGTAATATTATAAATGTTGTAACTACAAAATGCCGTATATACATAAATGTTAGGTTTAGCTTTAAAAAAGTCCAAAGTAAAAGAGATTTAAAAGATTAAATAGATATTTAATTCCGGTTTAGTTACTTCGCGGATATCTGTCGTAATAAATTGTGAAACATGTTTAAATAAAAGTGTGAAACATGATTAAATAAATTATTAATTTATCATTTTAAAGAATTTTACGTTAAGATAAACATTTTATTTAAAAATTAATTAAGTAGTCTAAAAAAACAAGCAAAATAAACAGTGTATTATATACTTGTGTTTCGTTACGTTTAGCCAAATCTTAGGTTTGTTAAAAATTCTTAGAGAGTACGGAAATTCTCTAAATATGACTTATTTTGAAACTAGTCCTGCCCCGGCTTCGCACGGGTTCAATTCAACACGTACAATACTGAGATTTATCAAAAAACATTTAATTTTAAATATATTGTTGCTTTATTAAAATACTAGCTGTACTCCGCGGTTTCACCCGCTTTATTTTGGATAATTCACACTATATTATTATAAATTATAGCCTATGTGTTATTCTGATGTGTAAGCTATATTATTGTCAAGTTTCATCAAAATCCATTCAGCAGTTTTTGCGTGAAAGAGTAACAAACATCCATACATCTATACATCTAGACATCCATACATTCTTACAAACTTTCGCGTTTATAACTTTATAATATTGATAGGAGGTCTGATTTGGCACTTATCCCGCAGTTGCACTGAATTATTCCGGGATAAAAGTTTAGTCGTTTTTGCGTTATTGTGTAACAAATATAGTAATATCCAAACATACAAAATTTTCACATTTTAAATATTAGTTAAATTATTGTGTTTATCTAATATATATATATATTAATCGACCCGCGCGACTTTGTCCGCGTGATGCTCCGCTCCTATTGGTCTTAGCGTAATGATATATATCCTATAGTTTTCCTCGATAAATATAATAATAGTTTTCATTAAAAAAAACAACGTTTATAATTGAAATGAAACTTATTATTTAGCAAATGTTAATTGTACCTATTTTATGTGACCTCCGTCACTTAACCGCTACAATTACTATGAACGGTAATTTTATATAATCATTATGTTTTATACTTCATTAATTTGATTAAATGATAAAATAACTAAAGACTATATGGGTTAGTTAGGGTTATGTATATTAGACTACAGTAGATCGTCTGTACATGATTTTCAAAAAATATTTTACACGTGTTTCATAACTTTCAATGAAGAATCTTCATACTGAATTTCATTAGAATAACTTCAAAAACGGCAAAGTTTCATACTAACTGCACCCCCGTTTTACCCCCTTATAGGGTGAGTTTTCAATAATCCTTTCTTAGTGCTCCTCTACGTTATAAAAGGAACCATTGTCCAAAATTTCAAGGTTCTAACCCTTATAGTTTTGTCCCTGTGTTGATATCAGAGGTGTCTTTTTTTCTTCGTTGGTTTACTGTTCATAATAAGCAATATAAACTTCACCTTTTATATGACTGAAGTCCTCAGGAAGTACTCTAAAAACTTTGTTTATTATCAGTGAGTCAGTGACAAAACACTATTGACATTGTGTCCCGATAATTTTATTAATTTGATGGGGCTTGGTGGGGGCACTACCGTGCTCCCAGATGTGGTCTGCTACGTTCTTCAGAAGACATACGTGAAAAACAGACATACAGACGATGCACGTCAATTTGATATATTTATGAACTACTAGCTGACCCGGCAAACGTTGTTTTGCTATATATATATTTGGGGTGCGCCACCCTTATCAGTTAGGGGGATGAAAAATAGATAATAACCGATTCTCAGACCTACTGAATATACATATAAAATTTCATAATAATCAAGAGAGCAGGCTACGTTAGTATGGGCACGTTAGAAGAAGACCTCCTGATTATGTGGGTAATGTTGTGGGCAATCTAAACATCATAGGGGTCTAGACCCAGAGGGCGACCAAAGACGAGATGGGTAGATGTGGTCAGGAAAGAGCGTAGTTCCTGCAAGGTCTCCGACAAGGACACGTCCGATAGAGCGAAGTGGAGGAGAAATTTCAGAAAGGCAGACCCCACCATCAGATGGGAATAATAAATGCCACGTACACCACCAAGCAATTAAATATCGCTTGCTTTAACGGTGAAGGAAAACATCGTGAGGAAACCTGCACTCCTGAGAGTTCCCTAAAAGTTCTCAAAGGTGTGTGAAGTCTGCCAACCCGCACTGGACTAGCGTGGTGGACTATGGCCTAATACCCTCCACATTCTGAGGAGGAGACCCGGCTCAGCAGTGGGCCATTGAAGGGTCGTGATGATGATGACACCACGATGATGACACGAGAATTTTATATATAAGATTAATATATTATAACATTTTGTCAACAGATACGGTCTGCTCGGCGCGTCAGGGTGCGGCAAGACCACGCTGCTATCTTGTATTGTGGGACGACGGAAACTCAATAGAGGGGAGATATGGGTTTTGGGAGGAAAACCAGGGACTAAGGGTAAGTTACTCTACCTCTAACTAACGTAAAAACTTTCACAGTTTACTGTCCTCATAGTCCGAGAGCTATGAACAGTTTTTATAAAACAAACAGTTCAAATTGTTTTAAGCAAGTGTTTTTTTTTTTTTTTTAAATATTTACAAAAATTGATCAATGCATAAACATTTATTCTATGTTGTTTGTGGGTACCTATCTCTAATCCGTACTAAACGCTTTTAGGTACATTCATCCTGCATGTTCAAACTAATGATCATATTATTTTATATTTAAACTAGGGGCCCGTCCCGGCTTCGCACGGGTGGATAATTTTTTTTTTACATTTTGGCTCCCGCATTCTGTCGCTCCCTCTATCGCCGCGTTACTCGCTGCGCTGCGAGGCACGCCACACCGCGCCGGCGGCCCGTCTGGGATTATTTTTTATTTATCTTGATATTTTTATTTCGTAATATCTTTTGACTGGAATGTCTGATTTCAATAATTCAAAAAGTAATTAACAGGTATTGAAACAGTCTTGAATAATTTATTTGGATAAGGATTAATACAAAGTTATGGAAAACATGGTCTGATTTTGATAGGCATTTTTATCAACTTTTAAAATGTAAAAGAGTAGTTATAGTGACTTAACTACAATAGTTGGACATATGGTCTCGCGGAGTTTTTTGTAGATATTGATACGTTCTATAATATTGTAAAACATTTTTGTTCTATCATCAATACTTTTCGCAGCGCATGCGATAAAAGATATTTTATGGCAAAGTTTTTGGCACCTTGGGTTGGTTTTCGTGAGATTTCCTAAGGATCTCTAACTTTTTCTTGTAATAAATATAGCCTATGTTACTCAGGGATAATGTAGCTTTCTAATGGTGAAAGAATTTTTGAAATCGGTCCAGTAGTTTTTATGTTTATTCGTTACATACAAAAATACAAAAATACAAATCTTACTTCTTTATAATATTAGTATAGATAAGGGGAACTCACTAGTCCATTGAATTAGTTTCTTTCAACGGCCGAGTGCCGACATATCTTTGTTTTTAAATACGTTATAAAAAACACTGTTTTTATAGTTTGAAATTTAAAACCAATCAGATACGACCTAAATATTACCACTAGAATAAATATTAAATAGCCATGACGTTATTAAAAACGATCATGACAGGAACGCCCTCTTACGAAATATTGACGTAAACACATTAACGTCAGTGTTTCTTCCAGCTAACCTAATCTTTTTAGCTTCTATTACATATTTATTAATTTTTTTTTTTATTTTTTTTTTATTAATAATTGGTACGGTATTTTCATATTCTTTATGCTATGTATGAAGTTGTATATAATTATTTATATATAAGGTACCTATATAGTTTTTATATAGGTACTTGTATTATGTATATTTATGTCTATAAATATGTATTTTCTATATGTACGTATATGTATTATTACAAATAGTAAGTCTGCACTGTCCCGTTTTTATATAATATAAAGATTCCTTACTGCCAAGGGTTGTCTGTAAGAGATTGCTTATCCATTTTTAATCTGTATCTATGTTGTTATGTTTTATTTCTTTAATGTGTGTGCAATAAAGACTTTCTATTCTATTCTCTCAATTTGAAAAAAACATATTTACTTTAATGTTTCTGCGTTATAAATGGTTATAGCTAGTTTTTTTAGATTTTTTACTTTATCGTAAGTTCTCCTCGACTCTCGGACTATAAGTAATGATGATAAAAGTCCTTTTGAAATACTTGAGTAACATACAAAGATGTGTAAAAATTTCCAAGGTTATGTTACAACAACTCATCTAACATTTGTGTTGTTAAACTAAAACTACTTAGCTTTCCTTATAGGATGTCTAGATACAGTTTTCGAAAAGTAAAATGAAGGCTTTGTTTTATTTTATTGTTAAGTATATAGATATTGCTACACACTGCGTTTTAATGTTGATGACCTAAGAAAAAGTGTCCAAATCTCCCGCTCTATGAACCATATATCTCTCATAGTTAAGGCAGCGTTCGAACAAACGTTGTCTCCGACTTGCTGCAGCAAATCAGACTACCACGGAAATTTCTTTTAATTTTTCGGGTTAATACTACTCATATATAGGTAATTTGGCTTTCTATTGGTTAAAGAATTATCAAAATCGGTTCAGTAAATCCAGAGGTTACCCTCTACAACCTCACAAACTTTACCTGTTATAATATTAGTATAGATAATAATTAATTAAATATTATTAACTAAATTTTAAAAACCAATTTTAATCCAAAGTATTTGTCAATATAATAATTTTTTTAATCTCTTAAGTCTTAATTTTAATTAAACTATTTAAATATTAAAGCACAATATTAATAAGTTATTTTTTAATTATTAAAAAAACATAACTTTACTACTAATATAAATAAATAAGAATTAATATATTAAATTGATTCTAGGGTCCGGAGTCCCCGGCAAACGTGTGGGCTACATGCCGCAAGAAATAGCTCTATACGGAGAATTCACCATCAGGGAAACCATGATGTACTTCGGGTGGATCTTCGGCATGGAGACCAAGGAAATAGCTGACAGACTGCGCTTCCTGCTGGACTTCCTCGACCTGCCGAGCGAGAATAGGATGGTCAAGAACTTGAGGTTAGTCTACTTTGTAGTCATTTGACAAATTGTGTATTTTATTATGTACTAGCCGAGCTGTGCGACTTCGTCTGCGACACATAAGAGAGAGCCTCCTTCTCTAGTAGAGCTCATTAAAAATAAAATAATTTTTTGATTCGAATCAATAGTTCCTGATATTAGCTTGTTCAACCAAACAAACATAGAAACAAACTCATCAGTATTATTGTTGTGTTGTGTTGTTATTAAAAATAAAAGAACAATTTAAGGCAGAATAGTATTTTTGTCAACAAATATGGTTTACTTCGGTTTAACCCAATTTACTCACTTTAGGCTACTGTTACACATGCTCTAGAATAGCGTGCTAAACAGCGTGCTATTAGTATGCTTATTATGAATATGCTTATGAACTGTTTACACTTGCTAGCAATAAGTATGCTCCTGAATAAGCATGTTCAAAGCAAACACTCCAATACCGTTGATATCATGTTCTCTGCCAGTTCAAACAAAACTATGGAAAATAAAATAGTCATTCGCATGGATCTGAACAAAATTATACTTTTACTCACCATGCAATGCATCCAAAAATTTCTCTCAGCCAGGAAGAGGAAAAAAAAGGAATAGGAAGCGCGTGCACCTTGCAAACAAGATCGATACTAGCATGCTCGTTAAGCAAACGCGTTCACACTTGCTGTCCCCCTTCCACCCCGCATCAACTAGCATGCTTAAAGATAGCATGCCACTACTAAAAAGCATGCTTAATAGTAGCATGTCTTGTGCACACACGCTAGTAGGTAGCATTTGCTCAATAATAGCATGCTTTCGTGCTAGTAATTAGCATGTGTAACTAGCCTTACACTGTTCTTCCGGGGAAAAATTGCGTGATAAAGGCCAAGTTTTCTCTTCTTTTTCTCCTTCCTCACGTGAGAATCAGCTGCAACGAAACTGCGATTTAATATACTACATACGCCATCTATTGACGGATTTATGGCATCTGTCTGTCTGTTACACAATCGGGCTTAAATCACTGAACCGATTTTGTTAAAATATGATACAGCGATAAAGTATAGCTTGAGGAAGGACATAAGCTATGTTTTGTCGTGAAAAACATACTTATGAATACTTAGTAAACAAATGAGTATGCTCGTACGCCATCTAGCGACGTGGGGGTGAAGTGCGTGTCGAGCTGTGTGGACGTTGTATCTGTAATCTTAATTTATATGCTAAAAGACACAACAATATGCAGAAAAATTAATAACTACTTATTTCCTTAATAAAAATAGTTTTGGTAATAAATATTCATTTTTTTTTTAAATAAACGTCATTACAAGTACTTCCCGGTCATACTTTATGTACTTTTTTGACAAGTATGAATTGAATAATATGTTTTCCGCATTTTTTCAACACATAAGGACAAACTTTATGTCGCGTTGATCCAAAATAAATATTTATTTGATTTGATATTAAATGATTATTTAATTATTCTCGTTTACATTGCTCGATGTAAATTATGTAATATTTAACTAAGAAAATCCTTAATATCTTTTCTTTTGAAGATATTGCTAGCAACACTGTTGGTAGTGATAATCTTGACGTTTACAGTTCTGCTACAATAGACTAGCGGTAGTTTGACCAGTCGTAGATTAAATTTTGACATAGTATAGTGTTAATATGAAGGGGTGTCTACACTGCATAGAGCAGTGGAGGCGACAGTTTATTTTAAAGCTTTTTAAAACGGTGACACCCATTCGGCGGTTTTCGGCGATAGTTTATCTACACTATTATATAAAGAGGAAAGATTTGATTGTTTGTATGTTTGTTTGTTTGTTGCGAATAGGCTCGAAAAGTACTGAACCGATTTTGAATATTTTTTTGTCGATAGAAAGCTACATCCTTTCCGGGTAACATAGGCTATGTGGTGTTGCCATAAATACTCTAATTCAAAAGATATGGCCATTTAAGTGCCATAAGGTGGCCATTTTGTAAATTGAAGAGTTTATCAGTAACTACAAATGTGATTTAAACATTTTTTTCACTGATAGAAAACTACACTATTGGTGATTGACAAAAGTAATTTAGTGTTGCCATATACATTTTTAAATAATTGAATATGGCGATTTTGTTGTTACAAATCCGATTTAAAAAATTCTTTCACTGAGAGAAAACTACACTATTCGTGAGTGACAAAATTGATCTAGTATATGATAAAATAGCTATTTGATGTATTTAATGTACAAGGAGTTATGTAGCTTAATTATACTTACCTAATATACAAAAATTGAAATTTATTACATTCATTTTAAATAGTTAATCTTGGAAATTGCTTGTTTTACCTGTTTGTTGTATTATAAAGTATAGAAAAACGTGACGCTCACGTGTTTCCCACAATGCTAATTTACTAATATTTCGTCAATAGGAAATAATAAAACAACTATAACTATCGAAACTCGTTTTATGTCGATACATGCTGCTAATATTATAAACGCGAAAGTTTGTAAGAATGTATGGATGTATGTTTGTTACTCTTTCACGCTAAAACTGCTCAATGTATTTTGATGAAACTTTACAATAATATAGCTTACACATCAGAATAACACATAAGCAAAATATAGTGGGTGAAACCGCGGGGTGCAGCTAGTTTTGAATATTTAATAAAGAATATTGATTCCTTTACTGGACTTTTTTTCATACAATTGAATGTCGCCATTATTTTGTACTTTTATTTATTTCTCTAAATTTTCTAAAATTTACCTTTTTAAATATATCTTAAAAAATACATTTAAATAAAATAGAGTCCAACCGGCAGCGGGAACACGGTCCAAGCTACCGATAGTTAGGGCTCCAGAGAGAGGAACTTCTGCACGATATGTACCGTGTCCAAGAGTACCGCCTTCTGCATTGGCCCTTGACCCAGCCATCTAACGCGAGCCTCTTAAGGTGTTGATCGACGCTCCTGGCCATTAGGCCATTGGCCGTTACAACAATCCGAACAACAACGGCTGAATCCACATCCCACATGTCAAGAATCTCATGAGCTAAGTAAAGATACTCCACTTATCTTTCTCAGCTTTCACCAGATTCTCGTTATGCGGGATGGTGACGTCAACAATCATTGTGGAGCTACACAATAACAGGCTTATTGGCAAGAATAATCCTGTCAGTCATGATAGTTCTATTCCAATACAACGTGACACGACCATTTTTGAGAACTGGGTCGGGCGCATACCTATAGTACGGTATCTCTGATTCCACAAGGCCCTATCGAAGAGCAAGTTGTTGGTGGATAATCTTGGCTACTTGGCTGTGTCTGTGCAAATACTCGCCGTTAGCAAGACGAGGACAACCAGAAATAATGTCTGAGAGATTCGCCTGGACTGTGACATGCCCGACATATGTCCACCGTGTTAACTCTCACAATATACCTCCAGTAATTCCTTAAAATTCTTTCGTAGTCGGCAATCAGTCGGCAAAGAGGTCCGACTATCCGGCTAAATTTTTTATGAACTTTTATAGTTTTTGGATTATTTCCTTTATGTATCCAAAACATATGGCTTCTTTCTAAATTTCATTATTTTATATCAACGAAAAGTGCCTAATACGTATTATTACTTTTACATCTACCCGACCTTTCACCCGTGAGGGGACGGATTAGAATACAATTCCCCTCTGCCGCTGAGAGAGCATCTCGTAAGAGCCGAGTAACCCAGCACCCCCATTGCTGGTAGGGGATCTGTTTCCCGACTGGCTTGCGACCACCAGCATGCTAATCCGACCGCCAAGTGTCTCTGACGCGTTCCGGCCGAGCCGTATGTGGGCCAGATCTACCCCCTCCCTCTCCCATACCATTACTGCTGCGGTTCCAATGAACACCGGGTTCTTGCTCGGTGTCCATTGAAACCGCAGCAGTCTTCTCTTCGCTCCCCCTCCTCACTCCATCTTCGAGGCGGCAACGCATCGACAAAACAAGTGATATCCTCTAGTTTTCAAGGTCAAACCTATACTTACGTGCCGGCAGCTATAGTTTGCAGTTTTTGAGATAGTCATTAATATTAAGGTATCTGATATTTACGGCGGACTAATAATAATAAATAAGAGGAAACATTATATTGTCAAAAACAGGTTATACATATATTTGTAGTCCAATGCCATATGTGATTAGTTCATTAGATATACGAATATTTTAAATATTTTTGTGACACCACACACGTAGCGGCTTAATACTAGGTTTTTTTTTAATATCCTTGATAAAACATTTTTAGCTCTGTTACGATAGATCAGCGGCAGTTTGACGAGTCGTTTCATGGATTAAATATTGTAGTAGTATAATGGTAATGTGAAGAGGTGTCTATGCTTGATAGAGAAGTGGAGGTGAGAGTATAAATATGAAAAAAGAATTAGAAAATCTACCTCTAAAAGATTATTGTAGACTTGCTTACCTGGCCTCGCTCCGCTGGGTTAAAACATTTTTAAATGAAAATAACTTTTTTCGTAACTAAATTAAATGAAACAATCTTCCATGTACAAATAAATAGACAGACAGACGACAATTATATATTAGTGTGGGCGTCGGAAAAATAATTAAAAAGAAGGTGACACAAATAATATTATAGTTATTATTACATAACAATCTGAACAATGAAGTTTCTTATAAAACTTACATATTTTTCTTAACTATTACTTATGTACCAATCTAAATAAAAATCTCAAGGTAAATTTTCCATAAAAATTTCAGTATTGGATCTTAATATTAATTAAAAAAATACTAACCTCACCATAAAGGTCGACAATTTTATTATAAACTAACGTAGTAATCAGTCATTGTTAAGGTTTATAAATAGCAAACAGTATATTGACTACAGTCTGAAGAAGACCGCCGAATGCGGTTGAAACTATAGTCAATATGACATTAACAATAAGTGAGTTTTTACCGTTTATACACCTTAAGAATACCTACCAAGGTACCTCCGTCGGCTCGATAACTTATGAGCTCTGTCTGGAAAGATTAACTAAGAATTATAAACAGCTTCGTGGAGTGAATATTGACTATCATTGCGAAGAGTATTGAGGCTCTTATAGAGGAACATGTGAGTCTTTGATTTTGTCACTCGGACATTGGCTAGTGGCTCAAATTAGAAGAGGTGTTGAGAGCCTTGAAAAACTGATTGTTGTTGGAAAAATTGAAGAAAAACGAGCCCGGGCATGGTCCCTAACCAGATGGAGCAATCAAGTGAGAGGCCCATCTTCAATTAAGTTTTGCTCGGTCGCCAGAGACGCGATGAACAGACACCGATGGAAACAGATAATTAAAACTAGATGTATGCCATCCACATCCGTCTAAGACCAAGTTCCTCAACCATGAGGGAGCGACCACAAAGACAGAGAAAGAGAGAGTGGCTCAAATCTCAAGTCTCAGGCACTGCTCGGTTTCTCGTCTACTTATTTGTTTATGTTCTATGGAAGTTTTTAAGTAATCCTGAGTTAAAATTTGTATAGTATATACAATCCGTATGGAAAATAGTTACGATTAAGTCTAAAGTATCCGCGACTCAGCGACTCAGAGACTGAGTGAGCGAGTCCGCGTAACTAAACATAATCGTTCCACATTTAGCTCATATCCGCTGAGTTGAGCAACTTATAAGTAGGCGTCACTCGTGATGTAACTTTGCCGGCACTTTCTGTCGGAATATAAACTTAACTTAAGCCTTTTTCAGAAAAGCATAGAAACATGTTTTCCTAGAACCCTCAACCGTCCCTCCAAAATTATTTGACACCTAAACCTCATGTGACCACTTTACTCAATACAGATAAAATACTATATTTTTGATTTAACAGTTTTACCTAACATCAACCCCCAATTCTCTTTTTTTACGAGGACCTCCTGTCACTGGTCTTCGACCCTTAATATTCGATATAGACTACTTAGGGGATAACTGTTCAAATTCTACCATAACTTTTCTCCATTATAATACTTCTACATATGTAAACAGAGAGCCTGGGCAGTGGAGGGGAGTGTTTCAATTGAATAAAAGGCAGCCCTTAAGCCTACACCTTGGTCACAAATCCAAGGCAATGCTTAGGTTCCTGCCGTAATTATAAGAGATCATAATGTTTAGTTTTTTATGGGTTCAGTAGTAGTATCTACACAATAGTCCAATCAATACCACCTACCTCTAAATTTTTTAAATATGGGGTATCTCCTTCTTTCCCTAATTTTCTCCGAGTTATATCTTTTTAACATTACTAGACCACTACCATGTACATTATAGAGTGGGCCGGGGAGTGGTAGCAGCAAATAAAATATCAATTTATTATTTAAATTTCTAGCGGATCCTTCCGATTATCGTAGTTTAGCTAATCTTATTTTTTTATTTATTAAACCGTTTTATTTTATTTGTATCATATGTAAGAAAATTAAAGAATTTAGTAAACATGTATCACAAGACAAAAAACACTTCAAGAACTTCATCATCATCTCGACCCTTCAATGGCCCACTGCTGAGCCGGGTCTCCTCAGAATGAGGAGGGTATTAGGCCATAGTCCTGCACGCTGGTGCAGTCCGGGTTGGCAGACTTCACACTCCTTTGAGAACTTTTAGGGAACTCTCAGGAGTGCAGGTTTCCTCACGATGTTTTCCTTCACTGTTAAAGCAAGTGATATTTAATTGCTTAAAACACACATAACTCAAAGTCAGAGGTGTTTGCCTGTGTGGGGGATCGAACCTCGGAGCTCCCGAGTAAGACTTGAAGTCTCAACCACTGGGCCATCACTGACTGACCGATTTTGGACCCCTTAAAATTACTTTTCTGAAAGTCTTGAAAAAATAGTTTGAGTTCTTATTATAAATGTAAAAAATTACACATATTACTCAATATAATCAATGATTTAGTCACACCAATTACAACTAACAAGCGTGTAACATTAAAACACCAACTAACTAACCAATAAACATGGTGTTCCCATGACTAACTGCACTATTGTTGCCAGTACATTGACCACTTCAATGAACAATGACACTACGTTAATATTTTGCATAAACATTATATGGTGTTCGCGGCAGTCTGGAAGCCAAGTTCGGATGAAACTCGAGTAGTCGAGTTTCGAGGTAGACTTTGTAGTTTGTATGTACTTGCCTTGTGCACACGGTGAAGGAAACCTGCACTTCTCAGAGTTCCCTAAAGTTCTTAAAGGTGTGTGAAGTCTGCCAACCCGCACTGGCCCAGTGTGTTGGACGGTGTTTTAACCTCATCCTCATTCTGAGGATGTAACCCGTCTTAGCAGTGGGCCATTAACGGGTTGTGATGAAAGTCTTTCGCCTTTCGTGTTTTCGCTTTCCAAAAGTATTCTATATCGACCCCCAACTGTCAATGATGGGTTATAGGGGGTGCAATTTAAGAAAAAAATATAATTTGGAGTTGATGTATAAAAGGAGTTATGGTCCAGATAATATTTAATATTTATGGTTACGACCATTACAGATCCTTCCTTTTTTTACTCTTCAAAATTGTTGATTTCATGAAAAAAAGGTCAAATAAGTTTGGATACCTTTCTTGCAGCCAACAAATTCACTGGAAAAAATTGGATTCATAATTAAAAAAATACTAAATTATGTATGTTACGGCTTGTGTCACAGAAACAGTATATTTAAGTTATTGCTCCGTAACTTAGTCACGGCCAGCAACTTAGCAAGTAAGACATTACATTAGTCACACCCATTGTGTACTAATTCCCGTAATGGCCGCCTATTTGTGTGTTTGCACGCTATAATTTGACCACATTTGTTTTAGTGGCTTTGTTATGGTACAAACCGTGATTTTTACGGTTAGTTAGGAAATTATTGTTTACGATATAATAACAATAGAAACTGTCACACCTCTTATAACAGAAAATACAAATATCGAGTACACATCTTACGAAAGTTTAACAGTTGTGCAACTTTTGAAGCTTGGAATGATTTTGTAAGACATCCGTTCGGGTCTAGGACTCGCGTTAACCTGCCTCTTTCTACTACTCTTGTAGTATAAATAGTATTCGTATCTACCCGCGTGGGTAAGGCAATACAATTTAATTGAACATACATTAGCCCGTGAGGGGACGGGTTAGAATACTATTCCCCTCTGCCGCTGGGAGAGCATCTCGTAAGAGCCGAGTAACCCACCACCCCCTTGGTGGTAGGGCATCTGTTCTTCGACTGGCTTGCGACCACCAGCATGCGAATCCGACCGCTAAGTGTCTCTGACGCGTTCCAACCAAGCCACATGTGGGCCAGATCTACCTCTACCTCTACCATCCCATTACTGCTGCGATTCCAGTGAACACCGGATTCTTCCTCGGGGTCCATTGGAACCGCAGCAGTCTTCTCATCGCTCCCCCTCCTCACTCTATCTTTGAGGCGGCAACGCATCGACAAAACAAGAGATACCCTCTAGTTTTGTCGATGTCCATGGGCAACGGTGGACACTTTTCATCAGGTGGACCGTCTGCTCGTTTGTCCCTTATCTATCATAAAAAAAAAACAATGACAGTGGAAGCTCACCAGGTGATAATAAATATTTAGCTCGTTTTTGGTTTTCATGCCGTCTAGTTGAGCTTTGAATGGAAATAAAGCTTCACCCGATTTTTTTATCCACACTATTATGTAAAGAGGAAAGATTGCGAATAGGCTCAAAAATCAGAACCGAATATGATCATTCTTTCGCCGATAAAAAGCTGCGTTCCTTGTGTGTAACAGGCTAAATTGTGTTGCCAACTAAAAGGATATGGTCATTTAAGTGTCATAACGTGGTCGTTTTGTAAAGTGAAGGTTTTTTCTGAATATACTCATCCGATTTTGAAAATTCTTTAACTGATAGAAAGCCACACTATTCCAGATTGACAAATGTGAGGTAGTGTTGCCATATAGTTTTTTTTAATTAATAGTATATGGCCTTTTTACTGTTACAAATCAATAAAAAATTTCTACTCTGAGAAATCTGAGTATGCCTGTCTTCTTCTTTTATACCTTAATTCTGTCTCATCCTGTCACCTTTTCTCACTCTCATTCTCTTCCTCTTTCTTTATTTTTTTAAAATAATGGTAAGCTTACAGAGTGACAATTTAAGGTCATAAATTATAATATTGCTCTCATACCCTGAGCAAAGCGCCTGCTAATAAATAAAATGGAGTTAAGATATGCGAAATGACTACTATATATTACTATATATAATGAATAGTCTACCTTTCATTATAATTTTAATGATTTATAATCATATTTTACAATATAACAAAATGAATGCCTTAAGGCTTATCTTATGACTCAGGCTTCGCAAAAACAGCATATATAAACAGCCATAAAATATCTTTCATCGCATGCGCTGCGGAAAGTATCAGATAGAACAAAAAATGTTTTACAATATTACATACCGTATCAATCTACAGAAAACTTCGCGAGACCATATGTCCAACTATTGTAGTTAAGTCACTATAACTACTTTTTTACATTTTAAAAGTTGATAGAAATGCTTATCTAATTCAGACCGAGTTATCCATATCTTTGTATTCATTCTTATCCAAATAAATGTTTCGTATTTAAGACTGTTTCAATACCTGTTGATTACTTTTTGAATTATTGAAATCGGACATTCCATTCAAAAGATATAAAAAAACATGTCAATATAAACAAAAAATACACGCCGACGCGCCGGTGTGTTAAATGTCCACCCGTGCGAAGCCGGGACGGGCCGCTAGTTGAAGTATAAGTAAATATTTGTGAGCTAGATGCTTATATTTTTTAAGGAACAAAAGTTTTTTTGTGAAAGAATTCTAAATCATATTTAGGTGTTTTAACACAATAAAATGAAATAAAGGTTGCTTGGGTTCTTTTTAAATTATGGTACTTAGCGAAGAGAGAACTTCGAGTTATCGAGAAAGATGAATCTTTTAAAATACATGTTAGTAAATTCGTTCGTAAATTTTTATTAATATTTTATGTTAATTAAAAGGAGTTGTAGTCTATACGCAGACTAACAGTATGACGGCTTGACTAGAATATCCTCCTGGGGGGTATACTTTAGACTCATTGCTTCAGCGTTCACCCGCTATGTAATAATAATGATGTCTATCATGGCGGCATATTTATTTTGTTAGCTTTTATCTTTGTGTTGGTACAACTGAATGATATTCAATTTGTATCACCTTCTAAAATCAAATGTTACTCAGATTAATGTTGCCAACATCACAACTAACTGGCTGTCAATCAAATCAGTGTTGCCAATATGAAAATTAGCAATAAATTTTTCTTGTAGATATTGCAAAGGTTTTAATAAAGATATATCATAACAATATGTATGCGATGATGCGACCGTCAGTCTCCACGTTTACATAACAGCTTTCTATAATTACATATACAACCAAATATGTATTTCTATTGTAATTACGTCACACCACAAAGGATGAACAGCTCCGCGACTAAAAAATGTTCGCCAGAAGTATTTATATACTAGTCTTAATATCCCGTGATTTCATCCTCGAATAAAAAGCAGCTTATGTGTTTATCCAGCTTATATTATAAAGTATCTATGTGTCGAAATAATTTTGAAATTCATTTAGCAACTTTTGCTCGATTAAATAACAAACTAACTCAAACTCAAAGTTCTTTATTCAATTAGACTTTTTATAAAGTACTTTTAATACTTTAATCAGGTCGGTCAGTCAGTTTGTCTGAAACTACCACCAGCTCGGAAAGCAGTTTTCTGTTGAGAAGAGCCGGCCAGACACTCAACAGTCGATCTTTTCAAAAATCCAGCGTTTACAATCAGAATTTCACCTACAAGTCAATTAAGAGGAAATCAGTCGACACTTTTTTCATACAAACGTAGTCCCCTGTTTCCTCCTAGGATAATGAAGTTACAGAAGAAAAAAAATACCATGCGATATATACGTACCTCTGCCATGACTGTACGTTTTGGTTTTTTTTATTATTTGATTAATATAATAGAAAAAAAACTTTTAAAATTAAAAAAAAACGACTTTTTTATTTACATTTGCAAACATCCAGCAAACTAATTATTACTAACATAAACCAAAAAAGCAAAACGTACGGGCACAGCTTAGACCCTGTACTGTAGTTTAACGAAATAAATATTAAAATCGGTCCAGATTTCGAGGAGGAAACAGGGGATTACGAAAGGACGATCAGTTGGAGCTGCAGTTCTCTCTATCGCACGGTAAGGGGTAAGCTTGGGGCTCAGCGCGACACCAATATTTTTGGTAAAAATCCATTTTTAATTGTCGTTCGTACGAAGTCCTCTTAACTTGAGAGTCAACATCCAAATTCCAAGCATTCTTGTCATTTAAATAATCCTGGACAGAATAGTATGGTTTGCTAATTAGTGATTTTTTTATTCATCGTCTGTGGAATCATTTTGTACATGCATATCTCAAGCCCCATGAGTAACAAGTTTATTTTTGTTTCTAGTATTCCCATTATGTTTATTACTGTGTTTTGAATATTGACTGATGTTCAGGCGAATATACAAAACATATAGAAATAGTAAGATAAAATAAAATTCTCCTGAGTTGTATTGTAAAAAAAACCGTAAAAAATAGCATATTGACGCAAGGAATTTGCCTAATAAGGACAAGTTTAAATGTTAATTTAGCTACAGACTAGTCGACCCGCCCACACATCACGTACAATAGTTAGATTTATAAAAACATCTTGAATGTATTGTTACCGCAAGAACTATGAATTACACCACAAGATAGTGGCGATATGCAATTAAATAGGCACAAAATGTATGGCAACACATGAACTATTTCACTCGATTGTGGAAATAGCTTTCCAACAGCGAAACAAAATGTGTTATAAATTGTAAAAAGAAAGAGAAAGATTTTTCTTTAAATTAGATTTGGTCAAATTCAATTCAAAATCTTTATTTTCTTCTTTTACAAACATAATTAACTTATTCTAGATGAACAATTTTATTAAGTAATACAAAAGTATGAAAATAATGTTTGTGAGAGACTGGATGCTGTACTAGGGTTACCTGTGTGACAGACAACCAGGCCCTCACCCCTAAACTAGTGGGACAATTAAAACATTCGAAGGTAAATTAAAAAAGAAAACAAGTAAAGCAAGACTTAAAACTAACTAAAGCAAGACAACAAAAAAAACAATTGACGTTACCATCTGAGTAAAACAAAAATATAAAAAAAAATATAATAATTATAGGCAACTTTGTATCGCAGGGTGTGTGTGTTGTATAAATATATATGTGTGTATGTATAGTTATGTGAGTGTGTAGATTTGTTATTCCGAAACAAAATTACTTATTCTTGCAAAATGGCCATATCTTTTTAATTAAAATATTTATGGCAACACCACATAGCTAATGTTACCCGGAAAGGATGTAGATTTTTATCGGTGAAAGAAACAAAAAATTATATGTTTTTTTTTATATAATAGTGAGGATTCTAAGTGTGTGCTACTTGGGGGAAACTTTAGTGGTGATCAAATGAATGAATTAAATATATATTGATTAACATATCAACGCAGGGCCTAAACTATAAGGGTGATTAACTTGAAATTTTGCACAGGGGTTCCTTTTATAAGGTAGGGGAACACTAAGAAAGGATTCTTGAAAATTCACCCCCTTTGGGGTGCAAGATAAAATGGGGGTGCAAAGTTAGTATGAATATTGCCGTTTTTGAAGTTATTCAGATTGAATGAATGAAATTCAGTATGAAGGTTCTTCATTGAAAGTCATGAAACACGTGTAAAATATTTTTTTCAAAATCATCCCTTAAGGGGGTCAAAGGTGGGTCAAAGTTAGTATGACTACATCATAAAATTATTAAATATGTCTACAATCGATCTACTGTAGGCTAATTACTACCTCAATATCGCAAACGAAGTTGCGGGTAAAAGCTACTTACAAATACAACAATAAACAAATATTATGAATCTAATTGATTTTCTCTTCATATCATCATCACGACCCGTCAATGGCCCACTGCTGAGCCGGGTCTCCTCCTCGGAATGAGGAGGGTATTAGGCCATAGTCCACCACGCTGGCCCAGTGCGGGTTGGCAGACTTCGCACACCTTTGACAACTTTTAGGGAACTCTCAGGAGTGCAGGTTTCCTCACGATGTTTTCCTTCACCGTTAAAGCAAGTGATATTTAATTGCTTAAAACACACATAACTCAGAGTCAGAGGTGTGTGCCTGTGTGGGGGATCGAACTCGGACCTCCCGAGTAAGACTTGAAGTCTCAACTACTGGGCCATCACTACTTCTCTTGATATATCGTTATTTAAACACGAATAACTATTTGCCAATGTCTATCACGTTTACTGTGATTAGTTTAAACGCGTCCACTCAACACGTATAACCAGTTACTAAACCACTCGCTTTTGCCTATTCAACATTTTTAAACACCATCCTTGTGTATATTGTCTAAAGCAGTGCTTCTCAAAGATACATCAGACCTCTTACAAATGTTACGCAACTGTTAAGGTTATGTTTAAACGCCGACTTTCCTACAGAAGTTTACCCGTGAAGGAACGGGTTAGAATACTATTCCCGTCTGCCGCTGGGAGAGCATCTCGTAAGTGCCAAGTAACCCAGCACCCCCTTGGTGATAGGGGATCTGTTCCCCGACTGGCTTGCGACCACCAGCATGCGAATCCGGGCGCCAAGTGTCATAGACGCGGTCAGGTTTAGCCGCGTGTGGTCCAGACTTACCCCCTCCCTCTTCCATCCCATTAATGCTGCAGCTCTAGTGGACTCTGGACTCTTGCTCAGGGTCCGCTGAATCCGCATCATTTTTTTCTTCACTCCCCCTCTATATTCGAGGATGCAACGCATTGACAAAACGAGAGATTATCTCTTGTTTTGCCGATGTCCATGGGCGATGGTGGCCACTTACCATCAGGTGGACCATTTGCTTGTTTGCACCTTATCTATTATAAAAAAAAAAGATGTTTACCAATTATGCAACTTTTGAAACTATAGAAAAGAGCAATTATTATCATAATTGTAATTTGTGTTGCCTTTGGGTTACCAGCACCAAATATTGCTCGATCTCCTATAATAGCTGAAGGATGGTAAAACTGTTCGATAACGGATTACGGTTAAAGATTGCTGATTAGTGTAAGTGCAGGTGTGATAATGTTGTTATGTTGTCATTGAATAGACATCACGTGCATCCGCTACAATGTATTTTGCAACATCAACAAGCTAGATTAACAACATTAGGTTATGTTAATATAAAAACGGCCATTAAGTTTTAATTCGAGTGTCAAGAGGTACTTGTCCATGTCTATGATCACTTAACTGAAGGTCAACAGCTCAAATGGATTTTTTATGTCAAAAACCGGTTTTTGTGTGAACATGTAAATTATATTGATGACATTGTACACATATTCGTGGGGTGTACGCTTATCTTAATAAATTGTATTATATTACAATGGAGAAACATTGCCAAGTGTTACTAGGCAATGTCCAATAATAATTGTTTCTAATTAAATCAGGCTACTTTGCTATAAACCGCGGCAATCTGAACATCCAGACTCGTATGGCACAACCCAGAAGAGCACACCGTCCACAAAAAAGTGAGACGCGCGAACCCGAACCAAGATACCACACAAGTAGATCGCGATCGATTGTCGATTGATTCTGGGTTGTGCTAGACGAGTCTTATTGTTCAGATTTCCGCGGATTGAACTTTAAAAAATACGGTAGTCTATGAACTCATATCTTGCGACTGGTTTGCTGCAGAAAGTTACTTTGGTGGTGTGGTTACGCGTTGTCAGCATGTACGCCGCTCTGCGATATTCCTTCATTTCATTCGTCATACACGTCGACACCCACACCATAGCGGGTCGCGTTGCTCATTACCATTGCCATCATAGAATAAAGTAATTAAACCTATTTCCCTATAAGGCTTCCTTATAGGGTTCAGTATAACTAGATTTTCACCTAAAATGTTAGATCTAGTGCTTAGAAAACCTAAAAAATGTCATCAAATGCAATCGTGTTGCATTAAGTTGCTCGCAAAAATAAAACATGTCATCAAATGTAAATCAAATTAGTGTATAATTATACAATTTAAATTTAAAATCTATTTTTAATTTTCACTTTTTAATTTATAATCCAAATACTTCGTTTTAACTTCAAGTTAACCCATAACTTATTTTCAGTGGTGGTCAACAACGTCGAGTTTCCTTCGCCGTGGCACTGATGCACGACCCGGAGCTGCTGATCCTCGACGAGCCTACGGTGGGCGTGGACCCGCTGCTGCGGCAGTCCATCTGGACCCACCTGGTGCGCATCACCAGCTCCGGAGACAAGACTGTCATCATCACCACACATTATATTGAAGAGGCACGGCAGGCGCATTGTGTGAGTAACACATCTGTTTTATACATTAGCGACCGAAATTAATAATCAATCTCTATCCAAAATTTTCAATTACAAATTAAAAGTTGGATTCCAAAAATCTGTTTACAATTCATGAGCCAAATATTTTGGATTGAGATTGAATATTAATTTCGGCCGTAAATATATTAAGGTGTTTCTAAAGTACGTTGTGTAAAATTGTGCAAGTAGGACCTTAATGTGGGTGACTTGCTACAGGGTTGCAAGACCCAGGCTTGGTTTCTTGTCTCAAACGTTTATCTATAGGTACTTTTGGACAGTAATGCGTATTTTCTTTCGTCGTCTTTAGCTTAAAAATCAATGTAATTCGTATAAAAAGTTTGTTTTTAATAATATTTTCTAGATTAACTTTAATAGCACGTTGACAAGTAATTAATCATAAATATATTTATTATAAAAAGTCTCCTTGAGATTTATACATTCTACATGACATTGGCTCGTATAATATACCTACGTGTTTAAATCACGTTCACATTCACGTGTCTTCACGTAAATGTAGTGTTTGTATTAAGAATTAATATTTAATGCTATATTAACGTTATCAGAGCTTCAGCGTTACCGCTAGATTACTCGTGATGCTATAATAATGATTTTTCCTATTGATGTTCATCAGTTGTCCAACATTCAAGAAATTAAAATACTACCAACATTATAATTAACAGTATATACGGTCTGTACTGTGTTGCTGAAAAGATAATAGTAACATGCATTTAGATAGAAGCCGAGCCGTGCTTGAGACTTGAGGCACAGGCACTGGTGTATATAGATTCCAAAAACCTCTTATTCAGGAAATTAATATATCAAAGACTCACGTGATTCCTAACAGAGATAACTTCACTAACTTATACTTCACTATAATAAGTATCAGGCGTTACTTTGCGGAAATTCATGGTTTAAATGGAATCAAAAGGTGAACCGTGCTATAATCCGCGGCAATCTGAACAACCTGACTCGTATGGTACAACCTAGAAGAGCACCCTGTCCACACAAAAGTGAGACGCGCGAACCCGAACCAAGACACACCACACAAGTAGATCGCGATCGACACTCGACTTACTTTTCGCTCCGTAACCGAAGCACCTCCCTCCTAGCAAGGTAACCTTTTGATTCCTTTTAAGTAAGTATTAGTCAAACTGCCTTAGCTCCATCGTAACGGAGTTTATGTAATATTGTTTAACCTGGTTTGGTGGATAATTTTAGTGTTTGTCAAAAGCATGTTTGTTGTCATTTTTGCATAGAAATAGAGTCTAAAAATAGCATGAGTTATTTTTTATCCCGGATAAAATACATATGTCTACACACATAGTATGTTGTTAAATTCTTTTATCGCGTTAAAAATACTTAACAAGAAGAAAACGCTTCACTGTTTTACGTTAGCTATTTATTGAATACTAGCCGAACCGCGAGACTTCGTTCGCGTGTTGCTCTGCTCCTATGGGTCGTAGCGAGATGTTAAATAGCCCAAGTTACTCCTTGTTATATCAGCTATCTACCAGTGAAAGTCCTGTCAAGCTAGACCAAACAGACAGACAAAAATTGTGGAGTGTGCGGGTATACATCCATATGCACTTAGTAAGAAGCGATTATTTCAAATTACAATATTATTTTGACATTCAACTTTTTTCTGACATCAGATTTACGAGTAAATGTAAGAAGTGAAATCCCACCAAAAACATTTTCAAGTAAAATGTAGAGCCAAGCTTCTAACTCTACAGGCCCTCACTTCACAAACTCTACACCTTATCTATACTATTATATAAAGAGGAAAGATTTGATTGTTTGTATGTTTGTTTGTTTGTTGTGAATAGGCTCTAAAAGTACTGAACCGATTTTGAAAATTCTTTCACCGATAGGAAGCTACATCCTTTCCGGGTAACATAGGCTATGTGGTGTTGCCATAAATATTCTAATTAAAAAGATATGGCCATTTAAGTGCCATAAGGTGGTCATTTTGTAATTTGAAGAGTTTCTCAGGAACTACAAATCCGATTTAAAAAATTATTTCACCGAAGAAAACTACACTATTCGTGAGTGACAAAAGTGATTTAGTGTTGCCATATTTATTTTTAAATAATAGAATATGGTAATTTTGTTGTTACTAATCCGATTTTTAAATTTCTTTCATTGAGAGTCTATAGTATTTCCATCTCTCTTCCTCTTATAATACTATCATTGTCTCTCATGCTCTCATTTTAATTCTTATTTTTATTTGTTCAGTATAATCAGTATCTTTCTTTCTTTTGATTATCTCTCTCGCTCTCTCTCTCTCTCTCTCTCTCTCTCTCTCTCTTTCCTTTAACTATTCAATTTTATTTTTGCTCTGTCCTCCCTCTCTTAGCATCTGTCGCTTTTCTTTTATTTTTGTTTCTATTATTTTTCTCTTTATAATTTTTTCTTACTCTCTCTCTTTCAAATAATGAAAAACTACACAATTACAGAATAACAAATTAAGGACATCAATTATAATATTGTTTTAAATACCCGGAGCGAAGCGAGGGCAGGCCTCTAGTTATACTATATATAGATAGACTATAGGACAGATAGACAAACATCATAGTACGTCAATAAAGAGCTTCCTAGCCAAGATTAAGACAAATATTCCAATACGAACAGAAACGTATTAAATGTCAATTAATGTAAATGTTTGGCCCCGATGTTAATATGTCCGGTTATCATTTCGTTTTATGTAATACTTCGCAAAAACATATTTAACATTTGTATCGCCTAGATATTGACCTAGATTTAAAAGCAGGAAATATATTTCGGATATACTTTGTGGTTTTGATTAATTTCCGTTAGCCTAATCTACTGATAGTTATTATTATGTATCAATCACTTGCTATAACGGTGATGGATAACATCGTGAGGAAACCTGCACTCCTGAGAGTTCTCCATGTTCTCTGTCTGTGGCCTAGTGCTCATTTTGAGGAGGAGCCCCGGCTCAGCAGTGCGTCATTAACGGGTTGTACATTTATTTCTTCTGATTTAAGTGTAATGATTTCGGGCTTACTTCTACCCCTATATCGGAATACTATTACAATTTAATGATGTTACAATTACTTTTTAACAATACTTACTTTTGAAATATTTAATTAGAGCTGTTTCAGGCCTGTGTGTGTATTTCACTAGCTAAAAATTTATTACTAACATAGTTAAGTGTTAGATAACTAGGTGCAATGTAAGTGAAATGGATACTAAGTCTCATATCCCAGACACTGCTTGGTTTCCTGTATTGCATAGTATCTGTATATTTTACTATGCGGTATAGAGTTATATTTGAACTAACAACCTTGGTGGTAGGGGATCTGTTCCCCAACTGGCTTGCGACCACCACCATGCGAATCCGACCGCCAAGTGTCATAGACGGGGTCAGGTTTAGCCGCATGTGGTCCAGACTTACCCCCTCCCTCTTCCATCCCATTAATGCTGCAGACCTAGTGGATGTTGCTCAGGGTCCGCTGATTCCGCATCATTTTTTTCTTCACTCCTACTCTCCACTCTATTCTTCGAGGATGCAATGTGGACCATCTGCTTGTTTGGTATACCTTATCTACTTTTAAAAAAAATAATGGACATTGTCTTATACATATATGGCTAACAGACACAGACAGTGTCGCCAGTAAATCTGCCCTAAAATAGCAAGGGGTCCAATTCAAGTTTACTCGTTCTTACGAGTTCCTAAAGATAGTGCTACTATTCTTTGCACGTAGAAACATGTAATACTTATTTTAAAATTATACCAATTATGAAAAAAGATTATTTGTTTTGTGTGTAGTTCTTATTCTATGTTATTTATTACAGATTGGGTTAATGAGAAGCGGTCGTCTTCTAGCAGAGGAGTCTCCACAGGCTCTCCTCACAATGTACAGCTGTATCTCATTAGAAGACGTATTCCTGAAGCTATCGAGAAGTCAAGGTGAGTTAGAAAAGTTACCCCTTTTTTATATACTTAGGAAAGAAAATCCTAAAAAACGGGAGACAACGGAAAATCTTCACCTATTGTCTTCTAGTTTGGCTAATTTTTTATGTATCTCAGTGAAGCTAGAAACAGGTCAGTTATTCGTCTTAGAAATTAAATTATTTTGGGATTTTCGTAACAGCACTATAGGACCAGAACGGTCTGTCTGTTACGCTTTCACGCTTAAATCACTTAACTGATTTTGATGAAATTTTGTATAGAGATAGACTAGAGCTAGAGCAAGGACATAAGCTACGTTTTATCGCGAAAAAAAGTCTTGAAGGGATTATAGTATAAATATAGCAAAATACGCTAGAAATCTATACTAATATTATAAAGAGGAAAGATTTGTATTTTTGTATGTAACGAAAAAACATAAAAACTACTGAACCGATTTCAAAAATTCTTTCACCATTAGAAAGCTACATTATCCCTGAGTAACATAGGCTATATTTATTACAAGAAAAAATCGAGATCCTCAGAAATTCTTACTAAAACCAACACAAGGTGCAAAAAAATTAGCCATAAAATATCTTTCATCGCATGCGCTGCGAAAAGTATTGATGATAGAACAAAAAAATGTTATAGAATATTATAGAACGTATCAATATCTACAAAAAACTCCGCGAGACCATATGTCCAACTATTGTAGTTAAGTCACTATAACTACTTTTTTACATTTAAAAAGTTGATAAAAATGCCTATCAAAATCAGACCATGTTTTCCATAACTTTGTATTAATTCTTATCCAAATAAATTATTTCGTAATGAAGACTGTTTCAATACCTGTTAATTATTTTTTGAATTATTGAAATCGGACATTCCAGTCAATAGATATTACGAAATAAAAATATCAAGATAAATAAAAAATAATCCCAGACGGGCCGCCGGCGCGGTGTGGTGTGCCTCGCAGCGCAGCGAGTAACGCGGCGATAGAGGGAGCGACAGAATGCGGGAGCCAAAATGTTAAAAAAAATTATCCACCCGTGCGAAGCCGGGACGGGCCCCTAGTATAAAATATAGTAATTATTAGTAATCGTAGTTGAACATACATAATAATGATGTGTTTCAATATTAACGATGTGCCGAGAGTGAGAACTGACAGGCAAGAGTGAGAGGGGTTAGGTAATGATTATGTAAATGTACGTAACGTATTGTGTCCGTGTCCGTATATCCGTTATCTGCTGAGATTATGTATATATGTTAAGTTTTATTAACATGGAAATATTATTAGAAGCTAAATTTTATTTAATTAATATAATTGCAAACCGATTGGACGTTCACTATGACTAAAGTTTTAAAAGTGTCTTGTTTCAATTAAAAAACATTTTTTTTATTATTTGTTGATTACAAAACCCAAATCCAAATCAATGTAAACATAAATGTTATGTTGTATGTTTTGTTTGTCTATTCCGACAAGAACACCTCTATTTATTGATATAAATTATCATATTTAAATTAAACGTTGAACTTTAGTTTCAGTACAGTTAAAAACTGGCCAAGTGCGAGTCGGACTAGCGCATATTCTGTTTTTAGTATTTGTCGTTATAGGGCCAACAGAAATACATCATTTGTTAAAATTTCAATTGTCTAGCTATGACAGTTCATGAGATACAGCCTGGTGATAGACAGACGGACGGACGCACAGCAGAGTCTTAGTAATAGAGTCCTGTTTTTAATCCTACCCTACTTTACCCCTATTTTAAACTAAACAAATATTTTAATATAGACCCTATATTAAAATATTTGTACGGATAAACAGATGAAAGGGGTAAGTGTAGTGTAGTGTAGTGTAGTTGACAAGTAGAGCAAGGTAGAGCAACCTTCCGCCGCGTGGTGTTGCAATGTTCCGTGCTGGTGCTGGTGCTGCCACACTCCATATACTTTATACTTGTTTTATTGTCGGTCACATTAACTTGTTTGTTTTGAAATTGTTCTTGTCGTAATTTTAATATTAACCGAAAGGTAGAATTCAAAATAATAAAAAATATTGTTAGGCAGTTTGACGAGTGATTTTGTAAAGTTAATTAATAACATTTAGGTTATTAGTTAATTTTCTAGAAAAAATTTAGTAGCGAGATTAAACAGTAGTGTTTATGTGTAAAAAATGGTTTATTAACACTTGGATCACAAGCCCCAAGCATCACTCGGTTTCCTAACTAAGTTCATTGTACGCTGTGGTATTGTAATGAAAAATTGCGGGGAATTACTCCGTTGATGCAGGAAATATAATATTATTTTAAAATGAATTCCCATAAAGAAGAGGATCAAGTCGTTAATGTCGACATTATGTTTGTCGAGCTGTGTTCCTCGTGACTCATCGCTAGGGTTGGCACGCGTACTTTTAAAAGATAATAATATGATTTGTTTATAAAATATACAAATAAATCTTTCCATAACTGCCGGAAGATAGATTTTTTGCAACACTATCTGGTAGTTATTTTTTTTTTTTTTTTATGTAACTAGGTCGGCAAACAAGCGTACGGCTCACCTGATGGTAAGCGATTACCGTAGCTTATAGACATCTGCAACACCAGAAGCATCGCAAGCGCGTCGCCGACCCTATCCCCTATTCCCCAGGAGCTCTGGTCACCTTACTCACCAACAGGAACACAACACTGCTTTAGAGTAGTGTTATTTAGCTGTGATCTTCTGTAAGGTCGAGGTACTACCCCAGTCGGGCTGCTCCATATTTGAGCAGGAAGTTTCCTACTGTGCCCTACCTCCGTTAATCGATGTCAAATTTTATTTAATCCATAAACACAAATATTTAATATTTATTGGTTATGCAAATTATGTGCAACATTTTAAGTGTGTCTCAAATTACTTATATTACAACATTATGAACATTACTATTTTGTAATAAGAGACTGTTTAAGTATTACGTAAGCAAATTTTTTCCATTTTTTTTTTCATAGTAGATAAGGTGCAAACGAACAGATGGTCCACCTGATGGTAAGTGGCAACCATCGCCCATGGATATCGGGAAAACTAGAAACACTCTCGCGTTTTGCATCCCCGAAGATAGAGTGGGAAGGGGGAATGAAGAAGAAAAATGATGCGGATTTAGCGGACCCTAGGCAAGAGCCCAGAGTCCACTAGACCCACAGCATTAATGGGATGGGAGAGGGAGGGAGTAAGTGTGGCCCACATGCGGCTCAATCGGAACGCGTCTATGACACTTGGCGATCGGATTCGCATGCTGGTGGTCGCAACCCAGTCGGGGAACAGATCTCCTACCACCTAGGGGGTGCTGGGTTACTCGGCTCTTACGAGATGCTCTCCAAACGGCAGAGGGGAATAGTATTCTAACCCGTCCCCTCACGGGGTATTTAACAACTCTCCCGCCCCCATATTAGCAAAAGTAAGCAAAACCCTAACCCATCCCCTTCGTGCTTACGTAACATTGATGCATGCATTTTTCTCTCTCCTCTTTCTAAGCAGAGAAGTTCACGTTTCGATGTGTGTGCTTACTTTTTTATCGCTGACGTAATCATCATGCAGACCCCCCCTCCCATTCCCATACAACGACCCCTAATAGTATATAAGCGTAGATAATATCGGTTTAAAAATATATTTTATATAAATGTTGATTAGTAACAATCTGTAGAATCTTCAACGTGAATAAACTACACAGAATTATTTTATAGCAGGTAAACAGGCGAAACAAATGAAGCCGGGAAAAACAGTGTGACCAGATAAAAAAATATTTAAAGTCTGAGTTGCATTTATTAATTCAGATTCCTTACATAAATTAATAAAGTACCTTGTTAGTTCAAAGAACTCTAATATTAAAAGTTACTTTTAATAAGGTTGGCAACCCTATTTGCTTGCAAATCTTTAGTGTAAACGTGCGTAGCAATTTGAAGATGATAATTTATTGAGTTGTCCAGAAATGATAACGAACTTGATCCATTGATTATATATTCAAGGTAAAGTATAAATTCTCATTCTAGAGATGTCTTACGTATGATATTAAAATGTATGAATGTAAAGAAATTTATTAAAAAATGAGATATAAAAAAATGAGAGATTAATTAATTTTATTTTATAAAATTAAAAATATGGCATCATTACACAATGTATTGACTTGAAGTTACGAAAATTTGTAAAAAAAATATTTATAATTTCAAAAGTTATAGCTGTTTGTGTTGACCCAGTTCCAACAGAAGGTCCTTGCGGTGACCATCATAAGTCCTTGGAGATTCATCTCAAATTAATCAGACAAGAAAAATTAGTTTTATAAATAGATAATCTTTTGCCTCTGTCTGCCTCTGACTACCCCTAACCACTTAATTAACCTACGGTTTGTTTAGTGCAGTGATAGCTTAGTGGCTCAGACATTGATGTACTCGGGAGGTCACACGCACAAATCGACGACTTGCAGGAGTTATGTGTGTTTTAAGCAATTAAATATCACTTGCTTTAACGGTGAAGGAAAACATCGTGAGGATCCTGCACTCCTGAGAGTTTTCCATGTCCTCTGTCTGTGTGTAGTGTCTGTCAACCCGGAACCTTTCATTCTGAGGAGGAGAACCGGCTCAGCAGTGGGCTATTAATGGGTTGTGATGATAAATGACCTAAGGTTTACTTTTATTTGGAACTGAATAAAAATATTTTTTTTTCATGTGAAAGAAGTTAGTAAGAGAGAGAGAGAGCATAAGTTTACCAGCTTACTGTGTAGCTCCTTTTTGAAAGTATCCTGGACCTTATGCAGTTAACTAGTTAAAAGAACTTGATAGGTAGAATTATAATTTAAAATAAAATATTTATTAATAATTATGATTTTATTAATATATCTATACTATTATATAAAGAGGGAAGATTTGATTGTTTGTATGTTTGTTTGTTTGTTGCGAATAGGCTCGAAAAGTACTGAACCGATTTTGAAAATTCTTTCACCGATAGGAAGCTACATCCTTTCCGGGTAACATAGGCTATGTGGTGTTGCCATAAATACTCTAATTAAAAAGATATGGCCATTTAAGTGCCATAAGGTGGCCATTTTGTAAATTGAAGGGTTTCTCAGGAACTACTAATCCGATTTTAATTTTTTTTTTCACAGAACCCGACTTTAAAAATTCTTTCGCTAATAGATAACTATACTTTTCGTGAGTGACAAAGGTAATTCAGTGTTGCCATATACATTTTTTAGTTAAACGAATTTGGCCATTTTGTCGTTACCAATCTGATTTTAAAAATTCTTTCGCTGATAGAAAACTATACTTTTCGTGAGTGACAAAGGTGATTCAGTGTTGCCATATACATTTTTTAATTCACGAATTTGGCCATTTTGTCGTTACCAATCTGATTTTAAAAATTCTTTCGCTAATAGATAACTATACTTTTCGTGAGTGACAAAGGTGATTCAGTGTTGCCATATACATTTTTTAATTCACGAATTTGGCCATTTTGTCGTTACCAATCTGATTTTAAAAATTCTTTCGCTAATAGATAACTATACTTTTCGTGAGTGACAAAGGTGATTCAGTGTTGCCATATACATTTTTTAGTTAAACGAATTTGGCCATTTTGTCGTAACTAATCCGATTTTAAAAATTCTTTCGCTAATAGAAAACTATATTTTTCGTGAGTGACAAAGGTGATTCAGTGTTGCCATAAACACTTTTTTAATTAATAGAACATGGCCGTTTTGTTACTACTGATCCGATTTTAAAAATTCTTTCACTGAGGAAGTCTACAGTATTTCTGTCTCTCTTCCTCTTATATACTATCATTCTCTCTCATCCTGTCTCTTTTTTCTCTCTTTAATATTTATCTTTATCTCTGTTCAGAATGGTCAGTCTCTGTTCGGTTTTTTTTTTCGAGTCTCTCTCTCCTTTATTTTTATTTTCGTACATATATTCTTAATTTAACATAATATACTTTAACGTGGATGAAGTCACGGTAGTCGACTAGTATTAAATATTAATATATAATGCAACTTATAATAGAATAATTGCAGAATCACAAAAAGATTAATTTTCCAAGATGGCCGCTTACGCATGAAAGCGACCATCTTGGAATCTTTTCTCATATCTTAAAACGTTTTTTTATTGACTAGAATCGTAACGTTAATTAAATATTTGAATCGGATAATATCATTCCACAATTCTAAGTTTTAAGTAACTAAGTTTATCTTTTTTGTTTTGGAAACAATAACACAAATAGAGAATAATTATGTTTCTACACAATTTACTGTTAATATACTTTGAAATCTTTCTGAACAATTTAAGGCTGCTTTTTCACCAGGAATGAGCAATGTTGTGTAGCGAGGAATGTGTTTGTTAAGAAGAAATAGAATCGATTTATTGATGGTAGAAACGCAGCCTATTCCTGGTTGAAATTCCAGTAATTTTCATAATACAAAAAGACACGTAAACTTCCTCGTTTTGTTTAATATTTATGTTTTATATAAGTTCTCGCTAAGTGAATGACGTCATCGTGACGTGCAAATGTTGATCTTTTACCTTTCAAGTACATTTGTATTGTGACGTCACGAGATCTAATGATTTATGAGATCGCTATTCACAACAAATGTTTGTCTCGCGACTTTATTTTGATTTATAATTCTATTAAGTTCCTTTAACCACTTACCTTTATTTGACCAATTAACTCGTCCTGGAAGTTCCAAGATTCTATGATAAAGGATGCTTTTTATTATTATCCGCAGGAACTCTGATTTACACATATGTTATGGATAAATAGTAACCTATGTGTTAATCCAGATTATAAAGTATCTGTTTGCCAAATTTCATTGAAATCCGTTTAGCCGTGAGTATAGAATCAGGAACTGATGATTTAAAGTACGATACTATGATCAACTTCGAAAAATAATTTAAATTACCCGATTACCCTGCAAATATATATTTTTTTATCATTTTAATTTTTCTTTTGTTTTCAGGTCAAGCCAATCAAGTAGTGGAACTGAACGTATCGGGAGGAGGTCTGGGGTCCAAGCTGAGCAAGCGGGAGGAAGCTCCATACGCTGCGGAGGACAACCAGGTCGTTGGACTGAACTTCCACCAGAGCAAGGAGGTGCTGATCGTGGACCATGCTGCTGGCTCTAATGGAGATGTGAGTAGAAAGTGTCTCATGTGCTTTTAGTATTAGGTTACGACAACTTTGGTTTTTACAGATACTTTTGACTCAAAAGCTACTTTTTATCCTGAAAAAAAAAACCCGTGAGATAGAAGGGCCACACCCTTCTTTATTCTCCTTCTTACTCTTCTCTTCTTAAGATTTAAGTCACGTTACACAACTTGTGTGATTTGTGAATTTTTGCACTACCTACTACTTTATTAGGGAACCATCTTGAAAACTATATAGATACTCTAATAACAACTTAATCGTAAAATAAACCTATTTTTGTCGTTAAAAATAACATTAGCTAATACAGAAGAGTAATTTGCTTTTAAAAGGTTATCGAGATATAGAAACGTATATATTCTTGACTCAAAATTAACACTTTTCTTTGTAAAAATAAAATTATAAATTTAAAATAATTTAGTTTGAGTTTGAGTCTGTAAGTGGGACAAATGAGTGAATGCTCACATTCTGGATATTACACTGAAATTTCCGCAAATGAAGTCGCAGGCAGTTAGTAGTTTATTATAATAATTATATTACATATAAATAACTAGGAAGTTATGTATTTGAATATTTATCATATTAAATTTTTGCAAAAAATAAATATCTTTTGAAGTCTAATTACATGAAGTAATATACATAATATACATATTTATTATAAATAGAAAAATAGATTGATGGGGAAAAGATTAAATAGTTTTTTTAGTTCTATTTCCTACAAATTCCCGTTTACGTACAAATAACAGAGAAATATAAAGAAAATAACAATATGGAAGCATCAGTAGCTCAGTGGTTCAGGCGTTGGATTCACGATCAACAAGTCGTGGGTTCAAATCCCGGACATTGGACTACTGACGTGGCCCACTCCTGACACAAGCTATTTATTAACTTACTAGGAGGGGTAAAGGGAATACTAGTAGTATGTGATCCATACTGCTAGTAATCTTTAAAAAAAAAAATATTTGCAATATGCGGAATATTCGACATCTCTTTATTACTGTAAAGTTTTTTCAATTTCTGTCCATTATTTTTTTAGTGTAAGATCCACATGTACGCATTTGAAATATAAATAATTATTATGAACAAATATATAATATAATTTAACTGAGGTAGGGCACAGCAGGAAACTTCCTGCTCAAATATGGAGCAGCCCGACTGGGGTAGTACCTCGACCTTACAGAAGATCACAGCTAAATAACACTACTCTAAAGCAGTGTTGTGTTCCTGTTGGTGAGTAAGGTGACCAGAGCTCCTGGGGGGAATTGGGGATAGGGTCGGCAACGCGCTTGCGATGCTTCTGGTGTTGCAGACGTCTATAAGTTACGGTAATCGCTTACCATCAGGTGAGCCGTACGCTTGTTTGCCGACCTAGTTACATAAAAAAAAAAAAAAAAATATATTGTTAATTATGATGTGGCCAACACTAATTTGAGTAGCATCCTGTTTGTTATGATGTTGGTAGCATTGATAAGAGTAGCATTTTTACATTCTTGAATGTTAGACAACTGATAGAAGTAGTGATAGCAAAATAAATAGATCGTCATGGCAGAATAATTATTATTTCATCGCGAGTATTCTAGCAGTAATACAGTTGGTCTGAGTCTAAAGTTTAACCCCCTTTAATATTAACAATATAATTAACACTAATATGATTACAAATACGAACGATTTATTAAAGACTTTCGGGACATGCTTTATCCTACTAATATTATAGACGCGAAAGTTTGTGAGAATGTATGGATGTATGTTTGTTACTCTTTCGCGCAAAAACTACTGAACGGATTTTGATGAAACTTTACAATAATATAGTTTACACATCAGAATATAACATAGGCTATAATTTATAATGATATAGTGTGAATCATCCTAAATATAGCGGGTGCAGCTAGTCATAAATAAATAATAGGTACATATAATCAAAGCAATTGATCATTTGAAAATAAAAGATGACGGCGATCCGAGATCGATTCAAGAAATCGATATTTCACCCTAAAAAAATCGATATTCGATTTTATACAATGAGATTTGGTGACAATTACCTTTTTCTTCAATGTAAATGCAAACTAGACAAAAAAGATCGATTTTTGAGGATACTATCTTTTCGTCGTGATTTTTTTGTAAATCGATTCTTGAGGTTGAGATAAGAATCGATTTAAAAGTCGATCTGATTTAATATACATATCTTTTTGATCCGTATGGCGCAAAAGACGAGTTTATCCTTTCCAACAAATTGCTATAATTTATTATTCAACTCATATTAACATTTTATGCTTATTGTTATTTTTTTATTACAGCTTCCGGGTAAAATGACTGAGGTAGTGAAATCTGAATGCGAGGATTGCGGAGACTGCTTCAACGTGAGTACAATTATGTTATTTACAAATGCCAATCATATTGTATGTAACAGAAAACATCGAATGTTAGGAACGCTTGACATTTTAACACAGCGCCATCTAATGGATGGACAAATAATTACATAATTTGTTTTGTAATAAACGTTGACTTTGTAATTATTTTTATGTCGTTCGGGATAAATACTATCCTATCTCTCAAACTGTACCATATTACACACAGTGTGTTAAATTAAAATTGGATAAATATTTTCAGAAACATTTAAAATAACAATAAAATGTGTGTGGTAATTAGGTAATTTAAAATGGACTATAGTTTCATAGTATAGTTAGT
Source organism: Limenitis camilla (assembly GCA_905147385.1). Taxonomy (NCBI): domain Eukaryota; kingdom Metazoa; phylum Arthropoda; class Insecta; order Lepidoptera; family Nymphalidae; genus Limenitis; species Limenitis camilla. The sequence continues at coordinate 11,111,397 of LR990248.1, forward strand.
TGAAGTAGACCGCAGAGTGCGGTTGAAACTATAGTACATGTGACCAAAACAATACGTAAGTCTCACCGTGCTTTATGTGTGGCTGATTAGTAATTTTTGGATTGTGGAATAGGGATATTTTGATACTAAGGGTGTATTTTATTTTAGGGTTGGAAGGAAGATATTAGATATTCATAAAGAAATCGATTTTATGTTTGTTTAAATGGTAACTATGGCAAGTTTTTTAACTTTGGAATGATGTACGAATGTCTTCCAGCTAACATCCCGTGGCAAGATCAAGGCGCTCATACAGAAGAACTTCCTGCGGATGTGGAGGAACATCGGCGTGATGCTGTTCATCTTCGCGCTCCCGGTCATGCAGGTCATTCTGTTCTGCTTGGCGATTGGAAGAGATCCTACTGGTTTGAGATTAGTGAGTATATGAATATAACAACCTTGTCATATTAGTAAACATTGTATTTATGTTTATTAAGATGGCTTAATTTTTCTATGCGATCTTCATCATCATCACGACCCATCAATGGCACACAGCTGAGCCGGGTCTCCTCCTTAGAATGAGGAGGGTATTAGGCCATAGTCCACCACGCTGGCCCAGTGCGGGTTGGCAGACTTCAAACACCTTTGAGAACTTTTAAGGAACTCTCAGGAGTGCAGGTTTCCTCACCGTTAAAGCAAGTGATATTTAATTGCTTAAAACACACAGATCAGATCAGAAAAGTCAGAGGTGTGTGCCCAGGATCGAACTCAGACCTCCCGAGTAGGACATTGAAGTCTCAACCACTGGGCCATCACTGCTCTGCTCGGACTTCTACCCCGTAATCTGACATCTTCGTTATAATTGGCGCCCAACGTGGGGCCTAAATTGTTAAAAATATCCGTTGCCACCGTCTCTTCATAGTGAGCTCCGGAGTCGTCCAGTGTCGGAGCCCAGTATGGTAATATCTGGAGCTCAAACTCATAAACACCCTCACACAAACACACTCGAAAAAGAGTCCATCCTTTTTCGTTATAAAAATATAAAATAATTGTCTATTAATTAACTTTAATTAGTTAAACATAATGATGATATATCCATTAAACATGATCATTTATTCCCAGGCGGTGGTAAACAACGACGTGCACGTGCTAGACGGATACTGCCCCTACAACGCGTCGTGCTCCATGAAGAACCTCTCGTGCAGGTACCTGGCGCACCTCAACAACAAGTCCATAGTGAAAGAGTACTACGCAGATCTGGACTCGGCCATTCACGCTGTGGAGGTGGGGGACGCCTGGGGGGCCATCTACTTCAACGAAAACTATACTGACTCGCTTGTTGCGAGATTGGCTTTAGGTAAGGACTCATAGCTACATTTTGCTGTACTCATCTGATTCTTGTTTGGCTCTCTGATTGCTCTCACTATGTAATCATAATTTGGTCACATTGGTGCATCATAAACAAAAAAAATTACTAAACATTTAAATTTTAACATATCTAAATACAGCAACATAGTAAATGGAACAAGCTCAGCATATTGCTGTGACGTCACAGCGCTCATTCACATTAGTCTAAAATAACCGGCGCTTTGTGTAACGCACATTATTAAATATATCATAGATTTAAACAAAGGAAAAAATGTTTTCACAAATATATCAAGAGAACAATAATATACCTAAATAAACTAATTTTAGTAACCAATCTAATAAATAAATAATATTTTTTACACTCATCTATCTACGTCATATGTACTACTTACCCTTACTTTCAACTCTTTCAGTAAAAAACACAAAAACTCCTTTACTCCATTAATTAAATTTCCTAAATATATAAATATACTTTCTCCCGTGAGAGGGGACGGGTTAGAATACTATTCCCCTCTGCCGCTGGGAGAGCATCTCGTAAGAGCCGAGTAACCCAGCGCTCAGACTGGGTTGCGACCACCAGCATGCGAATCCGACCACCAAGTGTCATATACACGTTCCGGTTGAGACGCATGTGGGCCCTCTCCCATCCCTTTAATGCTGCGGATCTAGGGGACTATGGGCTCTTACTCAGGGTCCGCTTAAACCGCAGTATTTTTTTCTTTACTCCCCTTCCCCACTCTATATTCGAGGATGCAACGCAACGACAAAACAAGAGAGTAGCACTTGTTTTGTCGATGTCCATGGACGATAATATCTTTTTGCAGACTTCATCGATCATAATCATAAATTTTAAAATCACTGAATAAATAAGATAGCACTGAAATCGTTTGAGTGAGAGTGAGTGAAAGTTTTAATGTTAATGATATAAATATTTTTTTGTATATTCCAGCTGATACAGCAGACAACGAAACCATATCATCATCAGAAGCGCAGGTGTGGCTTGACATGTCCAACCAGCAGATCGGTCTCATGTTGAACAGAGACATACAGTTCTCTTATCGAGATTTTGCTAAGGTAATATTCAAATTGTAATAGTCGAAAAAATTATATACTCTCAGGCTCAGTACCTAACAGCAGGGTAGAAGTATAAAATTTAACCTCACCAATGTAGATGAACTTTAGAACTTTGTTTGTAGGTATGTATGTTCGGGTTCTCGCATGAATTATAATGCATGATTCGATCGTTCTGAATCCAATATGGCGATCAGCCTATGATAGCGACATATGATAACTAGTTATTTTATGTCATGTACTAAGCTTGCTTCGGCTCAGGCTTGCTGAGATTAATTAGAAAAATAAAATCACTACTGTAAATTCAATATGGCGTATCACCCAAGATGGCGGATGAGCTTGAGCTTGAGCTTGAGGAAATTGGTTGATTTTAAACTACAAAATTTTAGACTAAATAATAACATAATGTTTTTATAATTTCAGGATTTACTATCAGTTTGTAACTACAACCCGAAGGTGGGGGACATACCCATCGACTTCCAGGACCCCATATACGGCGATAACAACCCATCTTTCACCGACTTCGTTGCGCCTGGTGTCATTCTTACGTAAGTATTCATCCTTACTAATATTATAAACGCGAAAGTAACTCTGTCTGTTACTCTTTCACGCCAAAAGTACGAGACCGATTTAAATGAAATTTAGTATACAGATAGTCTAGGGCCTGAGAAAGGACATAGGCTACTTTTTTATGCGTTGTAAAGGGTTAAAAAGGGGGAATGATAAGTTCTATGGACGTATCGTCATTTTTAGAACTAGAAGCTTGAAACATATTTTTTAGCCTGTTGATCGACATATATGGTGTAAAATAATAATAGGGAAAAACACTATTCCACGCGGACGAAGTCGCGGGCACATCTAACCTCACTCCCTGGAAGGTCATTTGATTTAACGACAACTCCTTAAAGTGTGAAATCTTTTATATTTGATTAACAAAAGTACAATAATACTGATTTTTATTTCCTCTCCATATATAGAGTTAACACTCTGTTATTGTTTTCAGTTACATATACTCGGACTATATGTTTGTAGCCAAAAAATACTGTACGAAATTGGATACGGTTTTCACAGTTGTATTGCTACTGATCTAAAATATATGATTCGTTTGAATGATAACTTAATAAAGCGTATTTATCTTTTCAGAATCGTTTTCTTCCTCGCGGTAGCGTTGACCTCCTCGGCGCTGATTGTGGAACGAATGGAAGGTCTCCTGGACAGATCCTGGGTCGCCGGGGTCTCTCCTGGGGAGATCCTATTCTCCCACGTGGTCACGCAGTTCGTGGTGATGGTGGGACAGACTGCGCTGGTGCTGATATTCATGATACTGGTCTTCGGTGTGAAGAGTAATGGAAACATTGCTTACGTCATCATGTTAACTTTGCTGCAAGGTAGGTTGAAGAATTTATTTTCTTCTCAATCTTCATTTCATTTATTAATGCTTTCTCTAGTATATGCATAGTGTAGATATTTGTAGAATATGTCAACCTCCGGGTTTATTCTTCTTTGGTTTGATGGTCCTTAGATGTGTTCGATGACTGTACAAGTGACAAAAAACGTTTTTTAATTTATCCGCCCATCATCAGCGACGCGCCGAACTTATATGCACGGCCGTGAGCGTAAAGGGCGCCGTGAAGTTTTCAAGGGGTGCCAAAATGAATATGATTTGAATTAAAAAAAAATTGGTCCAAAAGGCGGGCAAAGACAGCAATCGCATTTTTTGGTCTGCTTAAAGATCACGGTTATATAGGCGCTCACGAGGTATTGGTACGCAGAAGATGCTCATCATCTATTATAATAAGAAGAATTTAGCGTCAGTAGCTCAGTGGTGCGGGCGTTGGATTCACGATCAACGAGTCGTGGGTTCAAATCCCGGACATTGGACTACTGGCGTGGCCCACTCCTGACACAAGCATTTAGCTTAGTTGGAGGAGTATAGGGAATACTAGTAGTATGTGATCCATACTGCTAGTAATCTTTAAAAAAAAAATTATCATGATAGATGAATGTTACCCCAACTATCACGTATACTGTATTAAATTCCAGGTCTGTGCGGCATGTGCTTCGGATTTGTGATATCTGCAGCTTGCGAACTCGAACGAAACGCAATCCAACTGGCCCTCGGCTCGTTCTACCCCACACTGCTGCTCAGCGGGGTAATCTGGCCCATCGAGGGCATGCCCTGGGCTCTTCGAGGGATATCCCTATGCCTACCCCTCACCCTGGCGACAAGTGCGCTCAGAGCTGTACTCACAAGAGGTTGGCCGATAACCGAACCCGATGTATATCTCGGTTTCGTATCAACAATCGCCTGGATCTTACTTTTCTTAGTTGTAACGATAACTATACTACGCTTTAAGAGGGGTTGAGGTATTCACCTATTCTATACTATAGTTTTTTTTTAATTATGCAGCTTTATATAGAAGAAAATCATTTTTTTTTATTTAATCACTCTCCCAAAATCAAAAGTAATATTGACAATGAAACAGAAACATAAATTTGCTCAAACAAAAAACGTAGTCTCAATCAGTGCTTAAATGCTTTCCTTGCCAAAATTTGGTAAAACTTTTGTGTAAAACTGATTGCGACTCGTGAGTAGTGTAGCTAAATGACTGTGCGTTAGTCGACGTGTAAATAATAGTTGTATTTATATAGTAGCAGTAAGGTATAGGGAATGTTAGCAATAATGATTGGTCAAACGCTTTCACAGGGCGGAGTTGTATCGGGAACAGTTAGCGATAGTTGTCTAATGTTTAAGGCAGAGCTTTCCAAAGTTATTTGACAGCTTATCAAATATTCATTTGTATTTGGACCACTATATCTGTTATCAAGTCGTTTACATAATTTCAAAGACCAAAAAATGGACATGTGCATACACTTTCACGCATAGATTACATTTTTTTATCTGCTTTTATTCGATAATGGAAAATGCAAAGGTATTACACCGTACAGCTTAAACCCTTGTACCTTAGAAAAGGCAGTAACAGCGCGAGGTGGAAAATTATCGATCAATTTTAACAGAAATAAATTAGCTTACATTGTTTTATCTGCTTTAATGCCATAATGGAATAGGCGAAGGTATTACATCGTACAGCCTTAGAGTAGCTTTGATTAATTTTAAAAGATAATAAATTAGCTTAGATTTTTTTAATCTGCTTTAATGCCATAATGGAAAAGGCAAGGGTATTACACCGTACAGTCTTAGAGTAGCTTTGATTAATTTTAAAAGATAATAAATTAGTTTTTATTTTTTAATCAGCTTTTATTTTATAATGGAAAAGGCTAAGGTACTACACCGTACAGCCTAACACAGCGGGGGTGGAAAATTATCGATCAATTTTAACAGATAATAATATTTATGAATAATGCAAACGCGTTGGTAATGTTGCCAATTACAAAATCGTTATTGATTACAAGTTCACTCTACTCAAATTTCTCTAGTGATGTTTTTTTAAACTATTTCGATACAACTCCAGCACAAACTCTGGGTAGTTTAGTTTACCTGACGATAGTTACCATAGCAGGATGGTGCCATGCGGTCTGTACCATTGGTAACGCGCCATCTTTATAGTTACGTCTTATGGGATTTCTAACTTTACTTTTTTACCTGAAAAGTCTAAATAACAAGTTTTAGGTGAAAAGTTAGTCAAGTTGTAACTGTATGCGTGTGTGTACAGTAAGTTAGTATAGTTAGGTGTAAGTAGAAGTAAGACTCGTGTAACAAATGTCTTTATATTATATATATGTTGATCCTTTTGGGGGGAAGAACATCTTAAACACAAAAACTAATTCAAAATTCAATTATCCAATCATGATTTTTTAAATTATAAAAAAAGGTTTCAAGACATATTTACCCCCTTGATTGACATGTTTATTCCATGCTAAAGATACAGCCCCTAAACACTTTAAATCCACTTATTATTGCGAATAGATACCCCCCTTCCCATTTTTTTTGATAAAAGTAACAATTTTAAATGTATTTTTGAAATCAGTTTTTTTTTTAAATTTATAGTTTCCAAGTTTTCACAAATTTTCAAAAAATCATATTTCAAAAACTATAACTTCTTTAAAAAAAAAACAGTCTCACAAATAAAACCTTCTACGGACACGCGCGGACATGACTAGAACAATAAGTCTCGTTGACGCATTGGCGGGAATCTAGAGCGCATGCGTATACTGACCGGTACACCCATCTCGCTCCCTCGCACGCACGACCCGCGTGTGCGAGTGAGACAGTTTAAGATGTTCTTCCTATGTTTATGCTAAGGTGCTCACGTGGCGTATTTATTTCTTCCCTAGTACTGGTATGTATATTATGTAATATGTAGTGTATAGTGTAGCATGTAGCGTGTAGTATGTAGTATATGGTAGGTACTAGGTGTAGCGTATCGGTGTCGTGTAGTATATATACAAGTGTCAGACTGTGATTATTTTTGCTAACATTGACATTTTTGTAATGACAATTATACAATTAAACTTGTACCAAATATTTATGTTGGTTTTACTTTACCTTCGTCGTAACCCGAGGATGACACACTGCTGAACCAGGTCTTCTCCATAGAATGAGGAGGGGTTAGACCATAGTCCACCATGCTGGTCCAATGCGGATTGGCAGACTTCACACACCGACAAAGAACTTCAGGGAACTCTCAGGAGTGCAGGTTTCTTCACATTCCGTTAAAGTCCTGCAAGTTGTCATTGTTTGTGTGTGTGTGTGTGTGTGAAGGGGGGAAAGGGGGGTTGAACTCAACTTTATTGACGTCAAAGTATTCACCACTAGAGTATCACTTCTTTTTTTAAATAATAAAGGCCTATAGGAAAATAAATGATCCAAAAAGAAATTTCAAAAAATACTTAAGACCGAAATTAATAACTCCTCAATCCCAAATCTTTGCATTATGTATTGACAATTGATTTTAAATTTAAAAATATGTATGTCAAATTTAAATAATCAAAATTTCAATACATCATAAATTTAATCTGCAATCTGGCGTTTATTAATTTCGGCCAATAACAAATTTATGAGAAGAAAAAAAAACAGCAGAAACTCAAGAAGTTTAATGTAATAGAATTAAATGTTTAATGTTTTTTAAGCTATTAATAGCTCTTAGAAAAAAATAAGCTGCAATAATATTGTTCTTTTCCCATTTGTTGGGATACAATTAATTCAATTCAATAGAAGCAGAACAACAATGACGGTTACGTTCACTACAACAGTCGAACTCAGAAGTATAACTGTTACAGAATACTTTTCAAATCATATTTATTTTCCTATAAAATTATAGTTTATTTTTTACTTGTATTCAAGTTCGAGTTATTGATGAAAATAACGACGAAGTTTATACACCACTACAATATGAAAATAATATAATAAAAAAGATTATTTTATTAATTAAACTTAAATACTAGAATATTACTTGAAACATAAGATATTAATACCTCGAAGTAGACTGTAATTAATTTATCCTAAGTAATATTATAATTGCGAAAGTAACTCTGTCTGTCTGTTGCGCTTTCACGCCAAAATTACTGAACCGATTTAAATGAAATTTAGTATAAAGAACAAAAAATGGGTTGTAAGGGGATGAAAGTAGTATGGAAGGATCGTCATTTTTCGAGCTAGAAGCTTGAGAAACATATTTTTTAGACTATTGAATCAATATAATATAAATAAATATGACATTCAATGTTTTACCCTCAAGTGTGTAAAAAACCAATAGGGAATAGGGGATGGTCGCACTTTCACGCCAAAACTACTAAATCAATTTAAATGAAATTTGATATACAGATAGTCTACAGTCTGAAAAACAACATAGGTTACTTTTTAATGCGAAAAATGGTTTGGAAGAGGTTGAAAGGGGGGGATGAAAATTTGTATAAAAGTACCGTCACTTTTGAAACTAGAAACTTATTTTATAGGCTGTTGATTTAAATACCACGCGAAGCCGCGGGCACAGCTAATTAAATATATAAAATACTAGTGAGTCTACATTTATATATGACTAACTCCCAAAGACATAATCGGTCACATAGCTCGACATGCACTTCATCCCCTTCAATCCATTTTGTTTTCCTAAGCGTGAAATTGTCACAGACAACATTACATCTGTATTAAAATATTTGCATTTCACGACAAACTTTTAAATAAAAGTTTAAAGATTAAAAGTAACAGATTTATTACAATATTGGGGTTAAAAATAATTTACAATATGTAATCAAATATCACAAGTGAATTCACTTCTTAGTCAAAATTTCACTCAGAGCTCGCTTCTTCTTCTGCCCTTTGTTGAACTTTTGTTTCTGAAAAAAGTACATTAAAATTAATTTTTAAATCTTCAATGACTATATTCAAACTGTTCACTCACACACTCACTCATCTATTCTATAACGCGTAGTATGTGAACACCACTGTCTCACTCACTCGCTCACTCTTCTCTCACTCACATCTTCTCCTGACCTCACAATAACTAACATTACAATTTAGAGTAGTCGTTCTTACACTTTGTTGTAGTGTAGTCGTTGCAAATACATTAGGGGCGGCCATTTTTATTTATATAGATTTAAATTAAAAAACATACTTGTTAGTAGTAACAATTAGTATATTTTTTCATCGATTTTTCTCTAACGGGAAAGGAATAGATTATATACCATACAGTTATTGAGAAACACATTATTTAAGTTTACGTATTTTAGCGCGGCACGATTGTTGGCCTCTGACGTCATCTCACCTATAGTCGCACCAGAGCACTTGCGCTGTTTGTAGATGTTCTAGTGTAGTTTGTATTTTAAAATAATGGAAAATTTCGCAAAAGGACAAAGTGAGGTCAATAGATATAAATTAAATAGTTTGTTAACACACTATTATAATTGCAATTATGTGACTCTAACACCAAATAACAATGATAATGTAAATAATAAATGTCACATTATTGACTTAAATAATATAATATCTAACAAATATCAATTACTTGTGATAGGCTACATCTATCTAACTTTAGAAAAAGACAGGTAGCAAAATTGCTATCTTATTATATACTTTTTAACTCAGCCAATATGTTGGCTACCTCTAACACTGCTTCTATTGAGCAGTCAAATTGTGACTTGACTACCATTGCTTCTTTTGAGCAGGTAAATAACCCAAAAACTATAACTCATATTGAGCAGATCAATAATTTGACATTTAATAACTTGGAAACCGTTCCAATTAATTTTACATAATAAGACAACAGAGAATTACTCTAGCATATTAAACCTAGACATTAATAAAAATAAAAACTGTTATAATCTTAATAATAATAATAAAATTGTAAACCTGGTGCACCAAAACTTACAAGGACTTTTAGGTAAAGAATTAGAACTGGAATTATTTATGAGATGTGAAAACATTCATTTTTTATGTATTACAGAGCATTGGCTTCGTAATTATGAACTCATATTTAATTTCAGTGGTCACCAGGTAGCAAGTGCGTTCTGCAGAGAAAAATCGTTACGTGGGGGCTCCTTAATAATTTTAAGTAATTTTTTTAAATTTAAAGAACGCAAAGACATTGTGAGCCTCTCTGTAGAACGTACTATTGAGATAGCCTGTGCAGAACTTGAGCGCTTCATTGTTGTGAGCATATACAGTCCCCCTGGAGCGTTATATGAATTATTTGAAAATGTGTTAGAAGAAATACTATTAAAATTATCTGAGTCTAAAAAATATATTATAATATGTGGTGATTTTAACATTAATCTATTAGAAAACTCCACCACAAGTGTTAGATTCAGATCCCTGTTAAATTCATATAACCTAGTAAATATATTTTTAGAGCCAACTAGAGTAACTGCAACCTCAGCAACATGTATTGATAATATATTTACCAACTTTAAACCCAATTCATATTCAATTATTAAAAAGTTGAGTTCGGATCATTTTGGGCAATTAATCTCCTTTAACTGTGAGTTAAAAAAAGGAAATAAAAATAAAAAGATTGTGTTTGTTCCTACGAACTCCAAACGTATGGAGAAATTTAAAGGTAGTATTATAGCAAAACTCACATACTTAAATTTTGACAACAATAACCCTGATATGTTATATAACACACTATTTAAATTAATAAAATCAGAGTTTACTGCTATATTCACTACCAAGACAGTCAATTCGGGTGGTCTCTTGTCATTTAATGATTGGGCAACTGTTGGTATTCATCGAAGTAGAGAAAAACTATATCAACTCTATAATGAGAGATCATACAACCATTCAGAGTCCTTTATAGCCTTTGTTAAAGCATATTCAAAGTTATTTAAAAAAGTGTGTTCCATGGCAAAGTCGTTACATATTAAACAAAAAATTTATAATGCACAAGACAAAATAAAAATGACATGGAATATTATCAATTGGGAAACTGGAAGAGTCAGAGATCGTAAGTTCAAGTATAATCTTATTTATAATAACATTAATATCAAAACTGATCAGGAAGTTGCATCCACGTTTGAAAAATATTTCTCTGACATTCCAATCTCAACAACTTGTTCTCTCATTTCATCTGCCAGCGTTGCTGAATCATTATTGCTAGAAAATGTTAAAAAATGTGATGTACTGTTCGAATTTAGTACTGTCAACAGTAAAGATATAATTAAAACATTTAAAACCCTAGATATGAAGAAAACAGCTGATATTTGGGGTATTTCTGTTAAAATAATTAACTCCATAATTGATGCCATTGCACCGCATCTAGCTACTATTTTCAATACTTGTATTAAACGTGGCGTGTTTCCTGACCTGATGAAGCATAGTAAAGTAACGCCTATATTTAAATCTGGATGTATAACTGATCCAAATAATTTTCGACCCATCTCAGTATTGCCAACGCTTAGTAAAATTTTTGAAAAACTAATTTTAAACCAAATGTTGATTCATTTTAATTCACAGAGACTTCTCCATGTGAAACAATTTGGTTTTACTAAGGGTTGTTCAACAACGGATGCCGGTGTCGAATTAATTAAGAATATCTTCGAGGCCTGGGAGGAATCACAGAATGCACTTGGAATATTCTGTGACTTATCTAAGGCCTTCGATTGTGTACAACATGCGACTCTGGTCAGAAAGCTGCGCCACTATGGCATCAAAGGAACTGCGCTCGACCTTATGAACTCCTATCTAAACAATAGGGTTCAAAGGGTTGACGTGAATGGCAAGAGATCTCCTGGGGCTCGTCTGGATATGGGGGTCCCCCAGGGTTCTATTCTTGGACCATTTCTCTTCCTCATTTATATAAACGACCTGCCAAACCTTGTAGAAAAAAAGAACAAGATAGTATTGTTTGCTGATGACACTTCACTAATATTTAAAGTGAAACGCTATCAAACTGAATATGACGATGTAAACAATGCTCTCTCTGATATTGTACATTGGTTCAGTGCTAATAATCTAATGTTAAACAGTAAGAAAACTAAATATATAAAATTTACGACACCCAATGTTAAGAAAATAGAGAGTGGTGTATTTATAAATGGAGAGGAGTTGGAACCGGTGGAATCTACCGTATTTTTGGGCATCACTGTCGACTCTAAATTGCAATGGGGCCCCCATATTGAGAGGTTGGCCAATAGACTCAGCTCTGCAGCATACGCGGTTAAAAAAATACGCCAATTAACTGATATAGACACGGCTCGTTTAGTTTACTTTAGCTACTTCCATAGTATAATGTCTTACGGCATTCTACTTTGGGGTAACGCAGCCGACATAAACACGATTTTCATACTGCAGAAGAGGGCTATTCGCGCAATCTATGGTCTCGGCCCTAAAATATCTTTAAGAGATAAATTCAAAGAAATTAATATATTGACTGTTGCTTCACAATATATTTTTGAAAATGTTATGTATGTGCGTAAAAATATTAATAATTTTATTAGAAATAGTGACTTGCATGACATCAATACTAGGAACAAACACAAACTTGTTACTCCTACTACTCGATTGAGTAGAATTAGTAATTCTTTTGTTGGGCGATGTGTATGCTTTTACAACAGGATCCCAGAAAACGTTCAAAATTGTTCTATAGGAAAATTTAAAAAGTTAGTTAAAAAACGTTTGTGTGACAAAGGCTATTATAACATTAAAGATTTTTTTGTCACGCCTTGGGAATGATGCGTTCGCTCCAGGCTTTCTCAATGTATAAATATACTTGTTATAAAAATTGGCGTTTAAAAAATCAAAGATAAAAAATATCCAAAAGAAACAGTCCCGCTGAGTTTCTTGCGCCCATTCTTCTCAGGTCTGGGTTAGGTCGTTTCCGAAAGGGTGGTAGATTCCGACGTTCAATAAGAGAATGTAAATTCCAACATTGAATAAAAAATTTTGACTTTGACTTTGACTTTGATATTATATCTAAAATTGATATATATTATATATACCGCGTCGACTAGGTTAAGTGACGTCACACGCTGGCCTGCCGCATGAAATGAAACTATTGTTACAGGCGCAACTTTAAAGCCCTATAACTTTTTTATTTGTAGAGATATTTTAGTGATTCTTTTTGTTTCATTTTACTTTAATTTTTACAATTAATATGTTTGAAAAAACTTCTTCTACTAAACATTCACACAAACAGTATTTCCCTTTATTCTTATTATCCAGAGTTAATCAAGTGGACTGAAATACAGAGCGTTTTCAACTTGGATGTAAATAATTTAAAAAAAATAAACGTCAACAGTCACAGCAATAATTTTTTTTTTTTAGAACCCGCCCTAAATTCGCTATGAGAAATATCACATCCTGTTTAGAATTCTAAATTAAATATATCTTTTCCTCACCTTTTTCTTCTCAGCAGTCATACCGACAAACTCCTTCCTGGCTTTCTTCTCCTTTAACGACTGGTTCATGTTTTGTCTTTTATTTGGAGGGCCTTCTCCACTGTCCTGTAAATATTACATCAAGATCTTTTCGAGAATATTCTATTGAACAATAAGGCCGCATTTTCACCACATGAGATGAACAAGGATGACACACTCTGGGCGACTCTCATCTGTGGTGTGAATGCAGCCTAACACGACTCTACTATATTAATTATTACTTTGTTTGCACACTTGAAGCGTTTGAGTTTTGCCAACAAATAACTTAGTTGATGGGCGGCTAGATCTTAAACTTATAACTCAGTGTTGCCAACTTTCTAATTATCTTTCGCAAGACATTTTAATTGCCCTAAATCTTAATTAAAAAAAAAGGTTTACTTAAATAAGATAAATTAAATAAGAAGTGGTAAAAAACAACATACCTGATTTTTCCGTTTATTCATAACTCTTCTGTAAGCTCCTTCACTCTTCTCATCATTATTAAACTTTTTAAACTGACCGTCTCGCCCAAAAGGTTTTCTTTCTGTATCTCTTCTTTGATATGGTTGGTTTCTTTCCATATCTCTTCTTTGATATGATTGGTTTCTGTCCATATCTCTTCTTTGATACGATTGGTTTCTGTCCGTATCTCTTCTTTGATACGATTGGTTTCTGTCTGTATCTCTTCTTTGAAATGATTGGTTTCTGTCCGTATCTCTTCTTTGATACGATTGGTTTCTGTCTGTATCTCTTCTTTGAAATGATTGGTTTCTGTCTGTATCTCTTCTTTGATACGGTTCATTTCTTTTCATATCTTTTCGTTGAAATGGTTTGTTATCTTTAAACTTCTTGGTAACTTGTGAGCACCTTTTCACTCTTAATATCCTATTTTTTATAGTTAAATCTTCCTCGGTAAGAGCTAATGCCAGTTCCACACCATCTTTAGATGCAAAGTTCACATATCCAAAACCTGAGAATTTATTTTTATTTAATAAAACTGGACATTAAATGACAACGTAAAATACTCCTACAAGAACACCACTCAACCTGCAACATCATATATCTTATCTTATAAAAATTTGTTTCTTACCTTTACCAACATTAGTCTTCTTATCCCGTATAATCCTGACCGAATCAATCTCTCCACATGAAGAAAACTTCTCTCTCAGAGTTTCATCTTCCAGTGCAAATGGAATGTTGCCCACGAACACAGAACACTTGGGATCGTGAGCGACACCAGTTGAGTTGCTGCGGGATACCCTGAGATGACAGCCATTTAGAACTGTGTTGTTTGCTGCTAGGGCCTGGAAGCAAAAAAAAAATTTGATTAAGAAACACTGGATTCGCATGATTTCTGAATTATAATAAGTAACATCCGAATTCACTACCCATTCAGAAACAACCTAACCCAGACCTGAGAAGAATTGGGAAAAGAAATTCAGCTGAACTATTTCTTTCTAATAACTTTTTTTTTCAATGCCAATTTAAATAAAATTAATTTTTTACAACTTAAAAAAGCTTGGAGCTATCATGCTAGCATCATTCCGTCCTCCATTATGATGCATATATTAATATGCATTAATCTTCCTCGTGAATCACTCTTGTCTATATGTAAAACCACAATAAAATCTGTTTAATAGTTTAAAAGATCTGAACATACAGGCAGAAGTAACTTTGTTTCATATCATGTGAGGATGACCTTCCTTCAGGACAGCAGTTAGGATTCTTTGCTGGAAAAATCTATTTAAAGGCTATTAAATATAATATTACCCTCTCAACAGATGCTTCATCGGTATACTTGACGTAAACATTGACAGTTGTTCTGTCAGGATGCAGCTCATTCTTTATTACTGCCATCTTAGGTGTTGTTCGGGCATCTTTCACTGGGATTGTGCGAATTCTGAAATTATACATGAAGGCTACAGTATTCTTATAAAATTCACCCATCTTGAAATCTAAAAATTAACTGAAAAAGCTGCATATTATATACCTACTTTTAATTAAACTCAATAAAATTTTATATCATACTAGCAACCCACTCCGGCTTTGTACGGTTACTTTCTCTACTATAATATGCAAGTATTATACATAAAAACTTTTCTCTTGAATCACTATCTATTAAAAAAAACCGCATCAAAATCCGTTGCTTAGTATACATAGGGACAGACAGACAGACGGGATGCAACTTTGTTTTATACTATGTAGTGATCATGGAAATCTCTCTTGGAAATGTTAATGTTCTTACCTAACAGTATCTATCTGTCCATACTGACTAAAAATCTTCTTTATTTCCTTCTTACACTTATTGCTAAAGAGAACATTACCAACAAATAATGTTCTCTTTATTTCATCTTCAGTTAAAACAGTTTCATCTTTTACTTCCTTAGCTGCTTCTTTAGGTTTCTCTTCTTCCTCATCAGAACTTTCCTCTGCTGGTCCAAGATTTAGAGCTTCTTTATTAGACTCCTCATTCTCTGACTCTATTTCATCATCAGATTCATGTTCAGAGTCAGTTTCTTGGTTAGTCACTGCATTTGGATTAACATCTACATTTTCATATTCAATATTGTCACTGGTTTGAGATTTTTTCTTCTTCTTATTTGTCTTTTTTGGACTTTTATTTGTGTCACTTGAAATATTTGCTTCTTCTATTTGTGGAGTATTTTCTTGTTGTTTACTTTTCTTTTTCTTTTTTTGCTTTTCACCTTCAACAGTAATATGTGGATCCAACATTGTTTCCAAACTATCCAATTTCTCTAAACTAGTGGCTAATTTAGATTTCTTTCTTTTCTTCTTGGGTGTTATGTGAGTTTCTTCATTAGTTAAAATATTTTCTGTATCACTATTTGCATTATCATTAACATCCATATTATCTGATTTTTCTACATCAAAAACCAATATTGATTTCTTTTTTTTCTTTTTTAAAGGTATATTAGTTTCTTCGTTAGCCACAATATTTTCTTTATCATTTTTTGTGTCATCATTGACATGCAAATCTTCATTTTCAGCTAAATTTAGTTTTTTCTTCTTTTTAGAAATTCCTTCATTTGTATTTGTAGTATTTTGTTCATTCATTTTTAACTTTTTCTTTGTTTTAGGAGAATCAGGAACCTCTTGTAAGGTTTTAGGTGATTTTGGACTGAGTAAAACCTCTGTAGACACAGGAGTACTGTCTAGTTTATCCTTCAGATGCTTTTTTACTTTATCAGCTTTTGGACTTTCTTCATCGTTAGTATTATCCAAATCTGGATTCTGGAATATTCTTTTGGGTGACTTTTTCACAATAGCCTTCTTCTTCTGCATCGTGGGTGAGAGGAATATGGATCTATCATCAACGAGTTCACTTTTAGGAGTAACGTTTGGAGACGGCTGGTGTTTTATTGGCGTAAGCGGTTTCTTCAACCTCTTGGGACGGTTCGGTGTTACGTTGCCAGATATTAACGCAGCGACGCTTCCTACCACATAATCCATTGTTCACTTATTTTAAACTCTATAAATGTAAACGCAGTGCGCACATGGTTTTTAAATATGTTTTTGACAGCGGGATGTAGTGCACAGAGACAGACCTAATGCAGTGTTGCCAATAAATTAATAAGAATTAGCCAACTTTAACTTATATTCAGGAGACATCCCAAAATAGCCAAAAATATCAGTTATTAAAGTATTCAAAATATTAATAACTTTTAGCCTGAGATTGGGGTAACACACAAAGGTTGCTAAACTTGCTAGTAAGAAGACTTCGTACGAATGAATGAATGATGACCAAAGATAATATATGAAATTATTACCCTGATTAGGTAATATATAAATGCATATATAATGCACCATAAAATAGAATAATTTTTACTTTTACAATAATAAGGGAATTATTATAATCAGATAATACTATATGGGAAAAAATATTCAAATATCAAATCTTCAAAAATTAATTTCTTTTCAGGTACCTGGTAAATAGTGATTGGTAACATTGGAAAAGTGGCCTTATTGGCAGGTTTATTAATTTTATCTAATTTTTCTAATTATAATGAGATTTGTTTATAATTATAAGAGAAATTTATAACAATTTTTTTTATTCTCTGTACTTTGGATTTTAATAAACAAATAAGCTAAAATATAGTTCTGAAATGTGCTATGAAGTAATGAACCAACAAGTTATGAAGTTAATGACATAACATGGTAACACTGACATAATCGTTTGTGCCGCCGTGAAATGTGCAGTAACGACGCTATCAGCTTAAACATTTGTTTTATTTGATAATAAACTGAGTTATATAGTGACAGTTGTGTTTTCTGTATTACAGTGTGGATTATTCGGTAATTACACGTAAGTAGTATTATATATTCTTATAAAAGGGTTATATGTCTCGCGCCATGTTATGCCGCCCGCCATTCTATTAATTTATTTTTTCTAAGCTGTAATTCCGTTCTATTTACTTTTCCTGTAAGTACAAAACATTACATTGTTAATGTAATATAACATTTTCATTACGTTGATATTGGCAGAATTATTGCACCCTTAAGCATCAAGTCGTAATAAAAAAAAGTACAATATTGAATAAAAAATTTAATGACTGCAAACAAGGCTGTAGGGTGTTTCCATTATGGAATAAAAACAGAAAAAACGAACATAATTTTTTTTAAATAGACAGCGTTTGGTGATTAGGTTAGGAAATAACTACGCGCTCGATCTATTAGTTTATTTGAAAGTTGTAAACTCGCGTCACCCGTATTGCATTAGTTATAGAGAAGCCAAGAAAACAAGAATGTAATTTATTATTATTTAAAATTATAATTTACTTAATCAATTTTCTAGTAGATCCTACTAGATTTTTTAATATTTTTTTCAAATTAAGATAACATAATTATAACGTGTCAACTAGTAATTCTTAGCTTAAAGAATTATTTTTTCAAAGAATTACTGCGGAATACAAGCAGTATCAAGAGCCATGAGGAAGAAAAAAAAATACATTTTATTACTAGAGATCTATTCAAGATTTACAAATGTGCCATTACCACTTAACATGTTCTAAGGGTTAAGGGTAAACAAAAAATCCTTCACAGGTTAAAAATAGCCTAAGTTACTTTTAAACCTACAAGCTAACCAAGACACCATTGCCATGTTAAAAAAGATAATTGTTATACTGCAGTGATTATGGCTTACTAATATGAAAGCAGAAACAAAATACCCGGGGACGGGTTAGAATACTATTCCCCTCTGAGCATCTCATAAGAGCCGAGTAACCCAGCACCCCCTTGGTGGTAGGAGTTCTGTTCCCCGACTGGCTTGTGACCACCAGCATGCAAATCCGATCTCCAAGTGTCATAGACGCGTTCCGGTTGAGCCGCATGTGGGCCAGACTTACCCTCCCCTCCCTCCCTCTCCCATCCCATTAATGCTGTGGGTCTAGTGGACTCTGGGCTCTTGCCTAGGGTCCGCTTAATCCGCATCATTTTTCTTCTTCACTCCCCCTTCCCACTCTATCTTCAGGGATGCAATGCATCAACAAAACGAAAGAGTATTTATTGTTTTTACTATGTCTATGGGCACTCGCTGGCATATAAGTTATATCTATGACATAAATTACACCACTATTACAGCATAATAAAAGGACAAACCAACAAACTTTATCATATTTATAGCGTTAGTGGACAAACTTGTTTTACACAAAAAATTTAATAGGAAGTCTCACATTTTAATGATCATGACCTTACTTTTAAGATATACTTTTTTGTGAAGTCCCACAGTCTGTAGTTGATATGTTTAGGGCTGACAAAATAAATAAAGCTTAGAATTGGAAAATAAGTGTTTCTATTTGTCACATCAAAACTGTGCCGCTAGTTTTGTCCAAATTTTCCCTGAAAACTTCACCAGGTCATCCTCCCATCCTTTCAATTGTTTTCTTTTCCTTCTCTAGGGTACCGTAGGTTTATGGACATTTTTCTATCCCCCTATTGTATGACCAGTGAATTTCTATTTAAGGCTCCTTAGTTTTGTGACCACATCTTGGGCATTTTTTGTTTTTCTGATTAATGTGTGTCTGATCTTATCTAGCCCTTTTTATCCAACATACTACTTTTAGAGGATAAACTTTAGCAATAATAAACATATTAGCAATAATAAAAAAAAATTTTTGAACATGAATAAATAAACGAAATAAGTATATTTTAACTGAGGTAGGACACAGCAGGAAATTTCCTGCTCAAATATGGAGCAGCCCGACTGGGGTAGTACCTCGACCTTACAGAAGATCACAGCTAAATAACACTACTCTAAAGCAGTGTTGTGTACTTGTTGGTGAGTAAGGTGACCAGAGCTCCTGGGGGGAATTGGGGATAGGGTCGGCAACGCGCTTGCGATGCTTCTGGTGTTGCAGATGTCTATAAGCTACGGCAATCGCTTACCATCAGGTGAGCCGTACTCTTGTTTGCCGACCTAGTTACATAAAAAAAATAGTATGAAATTTCAGGTTGGACAGCCCTATTTTATAGGTTTATTATACACATAATAACTTGCTTATCACTTTGTATATTCAAATAAGTGTAATTTAAAAGAATTTCATGAACATTACCTAAGTTATTCAGAATTAATTAGTTAATTTATGAAATAATTATATCCTTACTAATATTATAAACGCGAAAGTTTCTGAGTATGCTTGTTACTCTTTCATGCAAAAACTACTGAATAGATTTGAATGAAATTTAGCACACAGATACTTTATAACATGGATTAATATATAGGCTACTTTTTATCCATTACAGTTCCATCTGGATAATTATAAAATTGTTTACAAATATTTCTTAAGTGAACTGTATAGAAAATGATTGGCTGTGACCAGGTCAGAGACCTTTAATTAATTTAGCCTAACCTTTACTGATCTCATTAACAAGATAAAAGATTTATTATATGGAAAATTAATTTTTAAATTAGAATATATACAAGGCATTCAAAAGTGAACTTATTTAATTTAAAGACAATGATCTCCATACTTTACTAACCCACAGACCATGTCAGGTTGTTGGTTTATTAGTACCAAAAAAAGATACCTGTATTTTGAATGGATCCCCAATTTCTGTTTTTCAATCACATGACACACAACTTATTGTTATCTCTTGGTAATCAATATATACAAAACTTTTCAAGTTTTTAATTAATATGGCCGTTAGGGTATATTTTAATATTCATATCACAATTTTTTTCATATAGTTCATTCAATTGACAAGGTCTCACCTCTCGCCTATTGATTGTCAAAATAGTGGGTGAGTAGTGTGTCCTGGCAGATTGAACTATTCTTTGATGTTTGCACCTATTTTCTTCTAAAAGTAACTTTAAAAAATTTAAAGGAGTTCACATTTTGTGAATTAATGTACTTATTGTTAATTATGATGTTGGCAACACTTATAATTTGAGTAGGAACCTGTTACTTGATCTTGACGTTGGTACGATTGATATAAGTAGCATCCTGTTTCTTGTTCTTGATGTTGGTATGAATGATGCCAACTGATAAACACAAACCAAGGAAGTGGGGATTGCAAAATAAATACGCCATCACGACAGAATAATCATGGATTACATCGCGAGTATTCTAGGAGTAACACTGAAGCTCTGAGTCTAAAGTATAACATTAGGAGGATATTATAGTCAAGCCGTCATAATGTTAGTCTGCATATAGACTACTACAACATTCTTCTTCTTTTATTAATTAACATTATATAGGTTTTGTTGTCTTTGTAATACTTTGTGATTGTAATTAAAAAGATTACAGTAATTTAATGATGCTATATACAAAAGGAAGTGTGGCCTTTTAAACCAAGTCATGTGTGAAGACTCATTCAAGTGTATCAAGCGGTAACCAGAGCCCTACTCATTACGCTTTATAATGAACTTCATGGTTCACATCTTTATTTTTTGTTTTTATTTATAAACATATTTTATCCTTCCAATTTAATTTAAACAGCAATCAAAATTATCATATTTTTTTATAGAGTTCATTGTACTTAAAAAGGTTTTGTATTTAAAAAGGTGCAATTAGTTTTTTGGCAAATCTTTTAATTTTATAAACATATTTTTCACCAGTCGGCTTACACTACTTTGTCTGCATTATTCATATGCAGGCAGGGTTGCCTACCTATCGGTTTTTTATTGGATACATTTGGGTGAGTGTGCCCGGGAATTATGTAATCTGATACATGGTGGACATTCTTCCACTTTGAGTCCACCTTTGTTATTCACACTGCAAAGATGTGGAACAATTTGTGTATTTCACACGTTTTCACTTGCTCTATCATAGACCGTGTTGTTGCTCTGTTTTAGGTAAGTCAAACGTTGACCCATAAAAAAAAACCAAGGAGAGAGAGACGAGTTGGACTGAAACCGTTTGTTTCATCCTCCACAAAAACTCATTTATGCCGTGCTCTGTACATCCTATAGCTGTCCCCGATAAATAGGCTATCAAATACTAAAAGAATTTTTTGACTCAATCCAGTAGCTACTAATATTACCGCATCAAACTAAACAAACTTTTCAGCTTTATAATATCAGTATAAAATTACTGCTCGGAACTGCAGGGCTCCTCTTATAATTAGCTGAGTGCCTTAACTTCAGTCTCTTGTTGGCAGAGCATTTAAATATTAACTTTGTCAATTCACACCGACTTTATAATTAGGTCTGTAGAGGTCTATCTAAAATCAGCACTATAATAGAGTTGTTCTTCCATATATTCTATAAGAACTTCTCACTTGAATTTCCTGCAACAATCAGTGTTGATCCTTTTGATTTCTATTACTTCTGAATATTAGGACACAAACTTTATTTCTTTAAAAAATATTATATACCAATCTTTTCATCACAATCACCTGACACCTCTCACCAACACACAATAACCTGTTGTGTTGCTACACTCATCGCTGCCTCCTCCCTATCGTTTATTTAAAAATTCATATCTATCTAACACAATACAAAACACCTTACAATTCAGTGGTGTCTTATCCCTATAGTTATTACTTTTAATTATTTTAAAAGTATACATGTTTGTATTTCAATCTTTTAAGTTATTCATTTGGAAAAGGACCAACTGTCTGTCTATTAACTCTACAAATACTTGACAGTAATAACATTTACATAATCCTCATTCTATTAGGTAAATTTTATTCATAAGGTCTGAAAGCTTTATCCATACTTATTTCTATAACATTTGCAAGTGTAATTTCATATGAATAGTTGACCCTAGCTCTCAAGAGAAACCTAACTAAAATTGAATAGATATTTGAATGAGAAACTTATTTATGCAAGTGTTACTTTGTTGTTTTGACTTTTCATTTGTGACAACTATTAACGTGAGCCCATGTTACTTGCCATTTTTTGTATATGACAACTGAAAAGATAGGTAAATCTATCCCTGTGTCTGATTGTATAACAGCTATCTATCTACCCATTCATGCAAGTATTGCCTTATATTCGTTTATTTATCTATCTATCCTGCCTTTCATCTAGCCATCCATCCATCCATTGATTCTCTTATGGATCTAATGAGACCTTCTGAATAACCAAGCCGTGGATGAATAATAAACATTAGGTGGATAAAAAAAGAGTTAAATTGGTAATTAAATGTCTAGGAGGAAACATGTATGGATAGATTGTTACATGATTAGGTGAAATGGTTGATCGCCAGATGGATATAATATATATGGAGGATTCAAATTCAAAAAATTCAATCAATAATCCAAAGAGTTCAGATTGTGAATGGATATTATTTTTGGCTATAAGACATTCATCTGTCTCTCCTAGTATCATGTATAAATGGGGATACCATTCATACATCCATCTAATGACTTTCTATCGACCCATTTATTTCTCCATCCATCTATCTATCTATTCATCGTCAAGCTGTCCTACCACTAACTAAATTTATTAATGATTTATTATCATTATAATCGGGGGTGATCTGCAATTTCTACTATACCAAACATATAAGTATGTCGTAATATACAAAAATGTGGTATTTCAAGTATATTTGTTCTATTATTGTCAGGTATATGTTAATAGCTCAATCATCGGTATTTGTATGCTATTTAAGAAACTTGTTTTTTGCCTATTTTACATTTGGATGACTTTGTGTATTCTGGCATGCTATATAACTGTTTTCATTGTATTAGTAAGTTTATTTTCCTGTTTACTTATAGATATTGAAAGTATTACAATAACCATTGTTTGTATAACTAGGTCTATGGGTTTTTATTTGAAAGGATATTATTATATAATATTCTACGATATTAAGTGCTTCCTACCTGACTTAATATCGCGACGTGGGTCTAAGGGTAGGTCCCCTAGGTGTTCCATGGGCGGCACTTTGCGCTTCTTGTCTTGTCCCCCCAGAGTAGTGTTCAGATGAGGACAAGCGTCGGTAGGTTGCGGTGCGTTTCGATCCCGTGGCCTACCATTTCCATACGCTGTGTAAGAACACCCCCCGATGGTTTAGCGGGTTGGGCTTCCTCCTTCAGAGTTAGTTTCTTGCCTTGTTGCCTCCCTCAGAGAGAGTTGCAACAGCCCCGCATAACCTTTCAAAGTCCCCGCTTGGGGAGGTATCTGTAAGTAGATTCCTCCGGGTCAACAAAAAAAAGGACTCATTATCGCATCTCAAAAAAAAACTTGTGTTTTCAACAACTGACTTAAAATTAACGCGAAAACGCTCAGAACTATCATGGCGTCTTCAGTGACGTCACAACTGTTGCATTTTGGAGTTATTATTTTGGCTCTTCAAAAATATCTACAGCAATGGCGTTCCAGACGACGTGACGTCATATTGTGTTTCAAGTCACGTGACAGAATGCTTTTTTAATTGATTTTTATCTTTATATATGTATTATTTTAATAATGCTTTTCATATTCTGATTGGTTTCTAGGGGATCTGTTCCCCGACTGGCTTGCGACCACCAGCATGCGAATCCGATCACCAACTGTCTCAGACTCGTTCCGGTCAAGCCACTTGTGGGTCAGACTTACCCCCTTCCTCTCCCATCCCATTAATGTTGTGTCTAGTGGGCTCTAGGCTTTTTTCAGGGTCCGCTCCGCCTCCCCACTCTATCTTCGAGGATGCACCACATCGACAAAACAAGAGGGTATCTCTTGATTTGTCCATGGGCGATGGTGGCCATTTACCATCAGATGGACAATCTGCTCGTTTGCACCTTATGTACCATTAAAAAAAATCTACAGAATACTATAATTATATTATAATATTCATTTACATGGCCTTAATAACTTAATAAGATTCAGTTTCAGTTAAAGGTTGTTCCACAAACCCACTGGCTATTTACTCGGTCAGTCCCACACACGAACAGCTCTATTAATATCGTCAATCACCAATGATATGAATCACATTTCTTCAACAAAGACATTGTTCTTTAGAATAACATCAATTTGTTTCTATTAAAAAAGAAGTACATTTACCGCAGTTACTTTTTCGGGAAGGAATATCATTATTATCTTGTTTACGCAAAGATGAAAAAAGCTATCTTAGCTATATGTGTAAGCCATATTATTGTAAGGTTTCATCAAAATCCTTTGAGTAGTTTTTGCGTGAAAAAGTAGCAGACATACATACATTCTTACAAAATTTCGCATATATAATACTAATTGATTTTGATTAATACTTGACTTTATATCACAACAGTTCCTGAGATTCAAAATAATCGAATTCCTTACTTAAGTTATGCCTTCACGCTTAAACCACTGAACTGATTGTGATGAAATTTGATACAGAGATAGACTAGAGCTTGGGAAAAGACATAGGCTACATTTTATCACGAAAACAACGCTTGATGGGGGTCAAAATAGGTGATAAAGTAGCGAGCTGAGTGCCTAGGTTGATGTTGAAAATTAAAATCTTATGTCTATACTTACTTAATATATAAAGTTGAGTGTGTTTGTTTGTTTTAATGCGCTAATCTCAGGAACTACTGGTCCGATTTGAAAAATACTTTCAGTGTTAGATAGACCATTTATCGAAGAAGGCTATAGCCTACATATCATCACGCTAAGACCAATAGGAGCGGAGCTACTATGCGGTAAATTTAACCCGGGCGAAACCAGGGCAGGTCGACTAGTATTGATATGTCATATCATCTAAACTATTAAAATGGTTTATTTTTACCCTAATGACAGACAAGTGAACGTGTATGTCTGTTACGTAATTGATCGTGAAGGAACGCGTGTATTTTTTGACCCATATCTGTCTTCCGGTCGTCTGTTGTCTGTTCAGTCTTCGAGCGAAACTTGATAAGCGATGTTTTTACTGCTTTTGCGTAAAAAAAAAACAGGTTTGAAACATGTGCTTTGGCAATTGTGGCAGATTATTAATCTATATATTTACATTGACTTATAGTTATATGGACGCCAGGTCTGCATTCAGATATCACGAGTGTCCGAATTCGAAACAAGTGAAGATTAATATTTTTGTTTTGGACGCGTTCCGGTCGAGCCGCATGTCAGCCAGACTTACCCCCTCCCTGTTCCATCCCACCCGGGAGGGGACGGGTTAGAATACTATTTCTTTCTGCCGCTGGAAAAGCTTTTCGTAAAACCGAGTAACCCAGCATCCACTTGGTGGTGGGGGAACTGTTCCCTGACTCAGCATGTGAATCCGACCGTTAAGTGTCATAGACGCGTTACCCCCTCACTCCCCCATCGCATTAATGCTGTGGATCTAGTGGTTTTTTTTTCACTCCTCCCCACTATGTACGAGGATGCAACGCATCGACTAAACCAAGAGAGTATCGCTTGTTCTGTTGGTGTCTATGGGCGATGGTGGTCACTTACCATCAGCAGATGACGGTCACATGCTGATAGTCAGACACAACACTGAAAATGTTTTGTTTTGTCTAAGCATCCAATAGATGGCGCGGTGGTAAGATTTGAAACGTCCGTCTGGTTTTCCAGGACTTGTAGACTATTGTATTTGTCGGTTATTCAATAGCCTTATGAGTTTGTTGTGTTGTGCCCAGTCACCAGTGTAGTGTGTAGTACTTCCTGTTAACAAAGCCCTTCATAAGTTATAGAGGGGCAGGGGAGCAGTTTTTTGTTGTTCAGTATATAATTTATATGGAGCTTTGATTTTTTAATAATTTAAAACAGTCTTTTGTGTTCCGTTCTTATTGAATTTTAATTGGTATTTGAATTCCTTGTAAATTAAAAAAAAATCTTTTAGATCATTTTGGTTTTGACAAGTGTTTTCTATCATAGTGCAAGCTGAATAACGTGAACTGCAGAGGATCTCGTAAGTGACTTAGATTGTGAATCCATATTATATATGTAAATGCTGAATTATATATTTCTTTATTATACCTAGGTCACAAGCACTAGGCAATGCTTAGCTTTCTGTGTAAAGTTCATAATATTATCGTGTCATACATACTCATAGGATCTTCATTCAACAGTTCATGTTAATTACTTTCTTAGTATGTTCTCGCTAATTCATACAGAGTTTGTAGCTTTCAAACTATCCTTCATAATGTCTTGGGTTGATGCCATCACAGGGCATTGACCCTTAAAACTCAGGAACATCACAAATCATCAGTAAAGAAAGTTCTAGTAAGTACAATACGGAAATAAATACCAGTTCCTTATGAACCTGATTCCAATGTTCTACTTTTGATGATAAACAAATACCTTTTGACCTACAATCAATTAGTGGCGCCATCTGTCAGAACTCGTACAAACATTAAACAATTGAACTTCGCGTACAGTGACAGTGCGTCGACAGTCGTCGCCTTCTAGGAATTTATCGCTTCAATACATATATGCATATAAAGACACGTATCGTTTATATAAACCATTTTATAGTATATTCGCAGCTCTTTTAAAATTGGGTCTTAGACCATTTCTGGGCGTCGAACCCTAAATTCTTATTTTAGGGTTCATTTACTGGAGAAAATTTTGGCGTCCGTTACCCGGCTAACGGATAGTAGTAATACTGTTCAACTTTACATCTGCGGGTAGTTATTTTTATTTCAAGTATACCCACCTGTAGATAGTATTGTAACCTTTAGTGCGATAGATTAGAGTCAGTCTCTCTGGTATTGTCGCGCAGTGCACATGGTGCGTATTATAGTGTCGTGGTTAAGGTCACCCTTCTTGAGGTCCACGTAAGTTTACGAAGAGAGATCCTACCTACACGTTGGTCGCAAGTCCAAGGCGCTGCCCAGCTTGCACGTATTGCTCTCATATTAATTATGAATGAATGTACGTTTATGTTTATTTACAGTCGAAGATACTGTCACTCCTATGGGTCACGTGTGTGATAAGGATTGATAACAAATGTATGCAACTTTAGCTCTTATGCTATATATAATAAAGTCTATTAATAAAATAGAAATTTTTGTAAATCTAAAAGATAGTTGTATCTGAAATGTTGTTTACATGTTTAATCTAATCTTTATATCGGCTACACCTTTCGCGATGGTTTACCTGCCGTGTTTAAGTTGGATAATCTGAGAACTGTGTTAATATTTTTTGTCCTTGTCTCACTCGGGAGGTCCGAGTTCGATCCCCCCTACACACACACCACTGACTTTTCTGAGTTATGTGTGTTTTAACCAATACTTTAACGGAATGTGAGGAGACCTGCACTCCAGCGAGGTGGACTATGGCCTAATCTCTCCTAATTTTGAAGAGGAAACCCGGCCTTGCAGTAAGCCATGCCAATAAGTTGTGATGATGTATAAAAGGTTTTGATATTGGGAAGTCTGATTTAGCTGATTTCGAAAACCAAAAAAGGAAGAAGTCTCGAGATTTATGTACGATGAAATCATTTTGAAATTGTATCCTACCCTGGACTGTAAACCCCTACATGTTATGGTGGACTTTGAGAATTTCTGATTCAAAATATGATTCAGCTCAAGCTATCTATCGTTATCATCTTTTCGTTACAGTTATTTTTTCATTATCTTTGTTTATATTTAGTTAAACAATTAGTATTGCTATCCCTTCAGATTTCCTTGGATTTGTCCTTGTATGATGTTTATGGAACGTTCGGATTTCTCTTATTTAGTACTAGTCGACTTGCTCTCGTCTCACTGAGGTGTATTTAAACTGTTCACTCACTCACTCACAAAACTATGAATCATATACCTCTCATCGTAAAGGCAGCCTTCGTAATAAACTTTTTCTCCGACTTAATGCAGCAAATCCGACTACCACGAACAAGTCTTTTCATTTGTTCGGGTTGATATTATAGTCTATGACTCGCATGAATAATGTGGTTTTCTATAGGTAAAGAAATATCAAAATCTGTTGAGTAGACCCAGATATTATCCCCTACAACCTAACAAATTATCTTTTTATAATATTAGCATAGATTTTGTACAGCAAAATAATTAAAGTAATAGATCTTTAACCTCAAGAATATTCTTTTTACTTGTGTAATACAACTCATAGGGTCGGAGTAGCGAAATCCATTTTACCTCAGCGAAGTCAAGGATGGTGGTTTCGCAGATTTTATGATAATATCTATGAAGTGAATAATATATTAAATTGTTTGGGCTTCAATTCGTCAATGAAGTGTAGTTTTATTTTCCACTAGTGTTAGTGATCTTACATCTGCTCATAAACTTAATGACGGCCCTACTGCTGGTGATTGTGTGTCTGTGTTATGGTATAAGGTATAAATATACAGCGGTAATGATTATATTGGCGTTTAATATTTTATATTAGCCATCTACAACTCACGAATCAGACCTCAGTCCCTCTTCGCTCACGTGTTTAATTTTACATTTTAATTTATATATGATTAATTTCCAAACACAAAACGGTCACACAGCTAGACATGCACTTCACCCCCACGTCGCTAGATGGCGTTTTTTATTTTATTTTAAATATTTTTTTCGCGTTAAACAATTCCTAGCCTTCCTCAAGCTAGGCTTCTAATTTATCTCTGTATCAAATATCATGAAAATCTTGCAGTGATTTAATCGGCTTGATTGTGTACAGACAGATAGATGCCGTCGAGTAGTATATCGAGTTGCAGGTTGGTTTGTTTAGTATTATTTTATAACCTACCTACACTATTGCTCATGATATGTCAGGGCGGACGCGCAGTTGGAGGGAAACTCGCGAGTCGCGAAATTCCTATAGTAAATTGTAATATTATTTATATTCTTAAAAGTATTGCATTGACATGTATTTGACATTTGAATATGACATTTTTATTTATTTATTTCAACAAACTTATGCTATTTTTACAGGATAACCTAATGCAACAGCACAGTAACCTAAACGTAATATCTATTTTAAACCTTTTCACTAACCATATTCTAGAATAGTCTTACTTATTAATTTAATACTCTATAATCTAAATGATAATATATACAAAAAACTTTTATTGTGATATGTTATCTGGTATCTTCTGTTCTGTTTTGACAATATTTTTTAGAAGAATCTGTAAATTTAATATTATTTACTCGTTTATGTGTACTGTACCAAACATCTATAATTAAGCATATTTTTTTATGTATCATACAATCAAAAACGCTCTAGTATCGTTTTTGTACCACAAACAAGATCCATTAGTGTGAATATTCGAGTTCGTTCACCCTTCCGTCTATTCGTGACTGCATAGACCTATACAAGGATAGATAGCGCACTACAATATTGCTCACGTTTCTGTTTTTATTCAGGTAAATAACATTGTTTATTACAAAAACTGGTTCTACTATTTTTAAATTATTGCAAGTTGATTGCGTTTGATTTTTAGTTAAAATTTAGGTTTAATGTTTGTTTATTCGTATCAAAACATGAAACCAAATTTTAACTCTCATAATATAAGTATTAAATGAAAGAGTTTGCTGGCAAGAATACGATAGAACTTCTGAATTTGGGCTTCTATTTCGATGTTTTTTGAGTTCTACAGAAAAAAAAATCTTTGAAATATCAGATTTTTAACGAACTATATTTTAAATCAGTCAACTGTGAATTAAAAAAAATATAAATGTGATTTATGGTCATTTGAATGAGTTTTGTGTATTATTTATTGTTGTCCAAGGACTCATTAAGTGAAAAGTAAATAACAAGGAAAGCGTTCCATGTTAATTGCGATAATTGTGCTCACACGTTCTAAAGCCTCTATGGTAATTGTGAAAATGTTAGCAACACTGTTGTTTGAATACCTCTACCGTGTGACTACTTACAGTCTCTGGAGGCAGATGAGTTAATTTCACAGAGTGAATATTGATTATCACAGTAGGTTCGCTGAGCATTGGTCGGTTTTCTGTTGTAATATTCGTGTTGTGAAAATTAGTAATTAATTTTAAGAAATCTTCCTCTGATAAACCGACAAATGAGTCACAAGCCAAGTATGCTAGGTTTCCTGTTATGACTTTTGGATGATTAAGTATAAGTGTGATAGAGAGACAAACGTTAACGTTGCTGAGGTTTAAATAGTTTCTTTTAGACAAACACACACCTATTGTAGCATTCATAGATTAGAGATTACACTGTTAATAGCGATGTCTAAAGTTACTGTAGTCTATGGGAATCGATTTTTTAAAGTATGCGATGCTATGGGTTGGATTTTAATTGTTAGGCCTCTGCTGTGAGGGCTCTTGTGTGTTTAAACTAAAATAGATTCTTTTATAACGGAATTTCATATTTGAAATTCCGTTATAAAAGAATCATAAATAACATTTAAGCTGGATAAGACGTCAGTTTTAAGACGTAACACAATTTTATTTATTATTTAGATAAATAATATGTCGTTTTAATGCAATATAACTATAATCTTTAGGCTGCTTTTCCAATAGAGATGTTCGAGAACGTAATTGTTAAGAAACAATAGAATCGCTTGATTTATCTAGCCTCGGTATGTCAAATGGTAGAAACACAGCCTTAATATTAGGCCTGAAAGTATATTTCTGACGTTCACGCGGGAAACTTGCTGATTGGGCAATCAAATAACGTATGTCCACCAATGGCAATCAAATACGAAATAATGTTGCCACCATCAAAATACTTACTTTACCATAGACTGAAAATCATGACACTAGTATGGTGCAAATTCAATTTTAATTGCTTATTTTTTTTTATGGTAGATAAGGCGCAAACGAGCAGATGGTCCACCTGATGGTAAGTGGCCACCATCGCCCATGGACATCGACAAAAGAAGAGACAACTCTTGTTTTGTCGATGCGTTGCATTCTCGATAGAGTGGGGAGGGGGAGTGAAGAAAAAAAAAATGCTGTCTAATGGACCCTGAGCTAGATCCCAGAGTCCACTAGATCCACAGCATTAATGGGATGGGAGTGGGAGGGGGTAAGTCTGGCCCACATGCGGATCGACCGGAACGCGTCTATGACACTTGGCGGTCGGATTCGCATGCTGATGGTCGCAAATCGGTCAGTCAGTCGGGGAACAGATCCCCTACCACCAAGGGGGTGCTGAGTTACTTGGCTTTTACGAGATGCTCTCCCAGCGGCAGAGGGGAATAGTATTCTATCCCGTCCCCTGGTCCCCGGGTAAAATCTTATTAATATTATAAATGTGAAAGTGTGTTACTCAATTATGCAAAAACGGCTAAACGGATTTCAATGAAATTTTGCACACTGATTCTTTATAACCTAGAATAACACAAGCTACTTTTTTATCTCTGAAAAAATGTATAGTTCCTGTATGATAGATATGTTTTTTGATAAATCTGGGTATACGTGTGGTACATTGGACCCGTGCGAAGCCGGGGCTAGTCGGCTAGTAAGGCATCATTTTATCTAACATTCTTTTATTCATATTTTAATCTTTACTATTAGCTACATTCAACGACGAGCTGTTCGCATTATCGACGACCCCATTCTCACAGACGGTTTAGATGAACTAAGAGTCCGGAGAGACGTTGGATCTCTGTGTGTTCTCTACCGTCTCTACAATGGGGAATGTTCACAGGAATTGTTCGAGTTAGTGCCCCCGACACTTTTCTGCCATCGCACTTTTCGCCGCTGGGACAGATTCCATCCACACCACTTGGATGCGTGGCATACCAGCGATGTACGTGCGTCAAGATCATTTCTCCCACGCACGTGCAGGCTGTGGAATAATCTGTCACCAGAGGTTTTCCCAGAACGCTTTAATTTGGGGGTCTTCAAACGCCGAGTGTACAGGTTCCTTAAAAAGTAAAGTAGGGTTGGCAACGCATTTGCAATTCTCCGTGTATTGTAGATGTCCATGGGCGACGGTGACCACTTACCATCAGGTGGACCTTCTGCTCGTTTGCACCCGTATACTATAAAAAAAAATAGGGATTCATTTTTATTTATAAGATTTAGTATATTTCACCCGTCTTGGTTGTGTCATAGAATGAGAAAGGAATCGGCAACAGCTTGGACTTGCGACAATCGTGTAGGGTTCCCCTTTGCTCCCTGAACCCTAACTACAGTAGATAATAAAGCTAACTTACGTGGACCTCAAGAAGGGTGACCTTAACCACGACACTATAGCAATGTGCACTGCGCGACAACACCAGAGTGACTGACTCTAATCTATCGCACTTACTATATCTAGCGGGTATTCTTGTGAAATAATATAAAAGGAACTACCCGCAAACAGTAACTATAATCGGTCTTACTAACAGTCGTCTTGATAGTAGCAAATATTTTATTTTCCACGCTGGATTTTTCCACTTTACTAAAGATTGTTTTTTGTATGTTGTTAACATGAAACTTCTAGAAATTTGAATACACCGATAGTATATTCCGATAGCGTTGAGTCACACTCGTTAAAATTCCAATATCTATTCGTTGTTTTTTAAAGAATATAAATTGTAGTCTTTAGTGTTTTTAAGATCGTACTTGTATCAGTTTAAGGTATTAAAATCAAAACGTTTAAATTATTTTTGCGATCATTTTAAGTAGAGAGGAGTTGTTGTAGTCTATACGCGGACTAACAGTATGACGGCTGGACTATAATATCCTCCTGGAGTCATACTTTAGACTCATTGCTTCAGAGTTACTGCTAGAAATACTCGCGATGTAATCAATAATTATTCTGTCGTGACGGCGTATTTATTTTGCAATCCCCTCTTCCTTGATTTGTGTTTATCAGTTGGCCAACATTCAAGAAATGCTACTCATATCAGTCGTACCAACATCAAGTAACAGGATGCTACTCAAATTATAAGTGTTGCCAACAGTTGTTATTAGTTATTAGTTGGTAGAAGCCGAGCAATGAATTGTGCTTGAGACCCATAAGCAGGTTTTATAGACTTCTACTATGCACAAACTGTCACCTTCACCGCTCAACCTCGCTACTGAATATTAACATAATAAAGTACATTATTTACGTGGTATTCGATAATGAAGGCCTAAATTAAACCTAATATATTAACATGTACTGCGCGATATCACTTGACAGACTTACAATAATATCGGAAAGAAAGTTACATATTGTCTACTCGAAATAATATAACATAAACTACCCGCAAATACTAAATTCTGACTGGCGGTTAGTTCCTAAAGATTTGTTCCTTCTGACCCTATAGATCTCAGTGATACAGTGAATTCTGAGAGAAGAGTGAAAGAAATGAATTCATACAGTGAACTTTGTCTTATATAGTTCAAGTGATGTATTAGTGTAGTAAAGTTAGCATCAATATCCTTTAATTTCAAATGTGGACAATATATAACATCTGTTCCGATAGATTTGTCACAGCTTGTGTGTTTGTTTGAGTAAATCACGAGTAATAATGATAGTATGAATTACAAATGAATGAATTAAAGAGTTTATTCCAATTCTGGTGGCTTGAATATATTATATGTATTATTGACCAAGATTTCATTGAAAGTGGTATTTCAAGTTTATTCTAATTAATATTACCTACAATTCGCCCACGTCTTTGACCAGAACAGAAAAATCAATGAATTTTTATTACCTTTACGTCTTGATTCATTTTTTCTTGTGTATATATCGGAAACAATTAAAAGAAGGCATGGAATGGATGGCCTATCTCAAAAGCTATACAGTCAGGATAAAACTAAACGTTACGATCTCGTACTAATTAGACAGGAACCTAAGCAGTGCCTTGGACTTGTGACCAAGGTGTAGGCTTAAGGAGCTCCTTTAAGTGATCACGACACTCGCCTTTTTCCTAAATACATTATTCCATCTTTCTTCTTCTTTCTAAAATTTAAATGTTATGTTCATTGTTTTCAGGTAAATCATGAGTCAGATAGTGACGCGTAAGGGTCCGGTGGGGGAAGATAAAGAAAAGGTAATCTATTCATTTTCAACGTATTATAAGATGTAGGAAATTTATAGAAATGTTTAGCTATATTCGTCAAATGTAATACAAATAAAAATAAGTTAACAAATCCAAGTCAATATCCTTTCTACATTCCATTGTAGAAAGGATATTGGATTATATATACAACCAGTAGCGCATACAAATTGTCTAAAGTAACTTAACAAAGATATTATCATATTCTATTGTAACTTAAATTATCTTGTTTTTATATCAGAGGCAGACAGATAGCCCTGTTAAAGATATGAAGAAGAAGATAGCTGCGAATGCGGAAAAAGAGAAACAAGCCGCGGAGAAGGGTTCCGAAAAATCTGTTCAAAACGACAAAAAACCAGAAAAGACGAAAGAAACCACAGAAAAGACTAAAGAGACAGACAAAACTGCTGACAAACCGACTGATAAAAAGGATAAACCAGAAAAAGCTTTAGATAAAAGTATAGAAAAGAAAGATAAAACAGACAAAAGTGACAAAAAAGAAATCGACAAGAAAGAGAGTAGCGTAGAAAAATCTGCAGAGAAGAAAGAAAAGAGTTCTGAGAAGAAGGAAGTGCAGCCGGAAAAGAGTAATGATAGTAGTAAAGAAAAGGGTGGAAAGGTTGGTTATTTAAATGTTTAACATTTGGTTAATATTAGTTTTCCTTAAACTAAACGAATAAATCTTTTCTAGGCGGAAAACCCAGAGGAAAAAACGAAAAAACCAGAGCCAAAAGCACGTGAAAATGGCGGAAAGGTGAACGGAGAACAAAATGGCGACACGGTGAGTTCGGAAGAGGAGCTCCAAGAGTCAGATGTTGAGAGGGACGAGATGTTCCCTGAGCTAGCATATGATGATTCTGATGTTGAGTGCTTCGAACCCCCGACCCCTGAGGGGTTGCCCAGTCGCAGTTACACCAGACGGTCGCAGGTGTGTACGTAGGTGTTGATGTCCAGGTGTTTAGCAGCTCTTGATTGAGGGTTCTGAAGATGGAGAAGTTTTTTGGGATTGGGGAAAGAATTCGATGGAATACCGAATGTTTTTGTAGTAGATAGGTTAACTTTTGGGGATTCTAATTGATTTTGGCGAGTGTGGTGGTTGGTGGAAGAAGGGATTTAGTTCTCGAGGGATTGCACAGTGACATCTGAAGTGACATCAGATTTCTTCAGGTTTGTACAATTGGTAATCATTTAATCGTAGATTAGATAGATTTTTTAGGAGGATGACCTTGACACTGTCGAATGTTGGTTAGTCCAGAATTATGACGTATGAGAAGTTTAGATTGTTTGACCTTGTATGTTTACTAATTCGCTCCTATGAGTCTCAAATAACGTGCTGTTTGCTGGTAACCTGACTCTAAGGTAAGGTTTGGTTGACTTGATATTGATTGATTTTTTCCTTCGATTTGGTAAGTTAAGGTGATGGTTTTATACTTTTGTGAATGTCCCCGAGTTTAAGTCTTACTTATAAAACTTTAACTAAAGTAGTTGCTAGCCAGAGACGTCCGTCGTTTTCTGTCTTTTGCTTACAAATCTAAAATACTTTGACAAGAAAAGGAATATACATTGTTTATAAGTAAAGCTGTAAGATTTTAAACAAATTTTGTTTTTTTTTCACATTGGTGACGGGTGATGTCAAATTTGAAGTGTAAAGTAGTATAATAGTTTTTGTTTCCTGTTACCATATATAATAATCAAAGTGTCTGTCTATACTAACATAAATGGTGGTAAAGGTGAAGGCGACACGAACGCCGGAGACTCCGCGACCTGCCTCCGAGAAGAACACTGACAAGGACTACGTGCCCGATGATGTAAGTTTGTTTGTTGTTATGTTTGTTTGACTGTGCATGAAAGGGGTACTAGGTTCAGGGGTAAAAATATTATAATATACAGAGTATTTAGAAAAAAAAATTTTTTAGTTTTCTATTATAAATGCATGATGTGGTTCAGTATTGAAAGTATGGGTGAATAATCAATCAATTAATAAAAAAAGTAATATCAGATCTAATTTAAAAGAAATATGGCGAAAATTGTGCTATAATTGACCTATTTTTTTAACCATGTTAAATAATATTTAAATATTTAACCATCTGTATTTAACTTTTAATTAAACTCGTTAACATAAAACCATAAACATTTTTTTTTCACATTTAAAAAAGTAGTGACCGAATCTCAAGTAATGTCTGTACTATTAACCTTTACTATTTAAGTGCTCTGTCAAACATTAGTAACTTTCTATTTTAAATGGCGCAGTCAGTAGGATACCTACACTCTACAATCAGTTACTTTTCAATAATAATTTTTCAATAATATAATCAGTTAATTTTCTTCATATTTATATTATTTCTCGTTTTTAGTCAAAACTATTGAAGTTGAAGGACGACACGCTAACGTCAGACCGAAAACTCCGCTCGGCAGATTCACCAAAACCTCAAGATAAAAAGATAGAAAAGGTTCAGGAAACAAAAAAAGCTGAGTCACCTAAAAAAGATACTTTGAAGGTAGTTGAAGAACAGAAGGAAGATAAAGAGCCTGAGAAAGAAATTGAGATTGAAGTTGTCGTTGAAGTTGAGAATGAAGGTGAGTCTTATTATTAGCGTTTAGCTTGTCTTGATATTTTAATATCGAAATATTTAGAACTTGATGGTAAGGTTATTGAAAGATTTTTAATCTACCTGCGAAATTAAAACTTCGTAAACTTTTTATTAATACATTGGATTGTTTTTTTTTTAGTAATGAGTTTTGTTTACGTAAGCACTCGAACTATTTACTTACAAATTCGAATTATTCTCAAATTCTTATTAATTTCTTTTCCAATCACGGATCAATAGGGACCTGGACCTTAAGAAGGCGTACGCGGAGTCCAACCCAACGCGAAGAGGCCCTTTAGACAATTTAATTTATAATGTGATGTGACACAAATCAGTGATTATCCCTGTATGCACTATGAGATTGCACCCAAGGACAATCCCCCCCTTGTGTAGGACTATTGCCATATGTGGACACTAATAATGATGAGCTATGGATTGGAATGACCTATGGCGTCTACCCGACAATGTTTTTATCTATACTATTATATATTTAGAGATTTGATTGTTTGTATGTTTGTTTGTTGCGAATAGGCTCGAAAAGTACTGAACCGATTTTGAAAATTCTTTCACCGATGGGAAGCTACATCCTTTCCGGGTAACATAGGCTATGTATATGGCAACACATAAATACTCTAATTAAAAAGATATGGCCATTTAAGTGCCATAAGGTGGTCATTTTGTAAATTGGAGGGCTCCCCAGGAACAACAAATCCGATTTAAAAAAACTTTTCACTGTTAGAAAACTACACTATTCGCGAGTGACAAAGATGATTTAGTGTTGCCATATACATTTTTTAATTAATAGAACATGGCCATTTAGTTGCTACTAATACGATTTTAAAAATTCTTTCACTGAGAGAAGTCTATAGTATTTCCGTCTCTCTTTTTTCTCACTTTAATTTTTATTTTTAACTGTTCAAAATGATTAGACTCTTTTCACTTTCTTTCTTTCTTTCTCTCTCTCCTTTACCCATTCAATTTTAGTTCTGCTCTGTCCTCCCTCTTTTATCAACTGTCGCTTTTCTTTAATTTTGTTTCTATTATTTTTCTTTGTATAACTTTTTCTTACTCTGTCTAATTTTTCAAATAATGAAAAACTACACAATTACACAATGACAATTTAAGAACATCAATATTGCTTTAAAACCCGGAGCGAAGCGAGGGCTGCCCTCTAGTACATTGATAAATGGGTAGACGGAGACTCGCCAACTCGTCAATGGGCCCCCATGAAAGGTCGCTTGTTCGATGCAACTAGGGGGCAACATTTGCTGATATAATTTTTTTCACTACACCTGATAAGTATCATTTTGCCATAAATGTTTAGTTGCAAATATTATGCAATTTGTAATGTTTAATTATGTCAATGTAATTCGAGACAAAAAGCGCACTTGTGCAAATTCTGCAGGTCGTTGTTCTCTAATGTACTCGAATGTTTAAATACCGATATTGCGATTTAAGATAATACAATCACCTTTTGTCCTACTTTCATAATAAAATCTGAAATTATTTTGATAGAATCCAATAAATCTGAAAGGTTACAGACATCCTGTTCTTTGACTATAAACATAAAACAAACTTATATGTTTTGTCTAGTTTCGGTTTTAATGAGATTATAACCGTAGATGTGAAACTTTTAAAAAAAGTTAGACTTAGAACCTTAATTCAAAACCTAAATCTATATTATTATTTTAAAAAAAGGTTTTGGGTAAATTGACTTATATTAATCAGCTTACATACAATAGTCAAGGGAAAAGACAAAAACCCAAAAGAAAGTGTAATTTTGCTTCAGTCAGTCGTGACTGTCTTCATGAGAGATTAATGTTGCATTAAATTCTAATCCAACTAATATTATAAATGTATGTTTCTATATTTTGTTTCATTTAAATTTAGCATATAGATTCTTCACAATCTGGATTAACACATTTACAAAAAACTAAGGTTATCCTTAACTCTGGACCCCCAATGTTATACTAAAGATTCCGCGGACATAGTCGCGGACAAACATTAGTTATTATTAAGAGCTGCACGACGATAAGTGTAGTGTGACATTCCATACCTGCAGATGCGGAAGCGGACGAGGGACGCGTCAAGCCCGACACCAACTACTCCAAGTCCAGGGTCAAGGTGTCTCCCTACAGGCGCAGCTCTCGGCTTGGTCTTGGCGACCAGACGAACACCTCGCTCGTGGCTAATTATACAGGTATATTAGTAGTAGTGACTACTACTATTTTTGCGTGATTTTACTTTATATTTAGAAAATATCTTTTTGGTTAATAATGAAAAAAAATATAAGATACACTGACCTTGAGGGTCGGGTTAGAATACAATTCTCCTCTGCCACTGGGAGAGCATCTCGTAAGAACTGAATTACTCAGTATCTCCTGACTGATTTGAAACCTCTATCATGCAAATCCAACCGCCAACTGTTTTTGGCGCGTTCCGGTCGTGCGTATGTGGGCCAGACTTCCACCTTTTCTCTCGCATCCCAATAATGTTGCGGTTCCAACCGCTATATGCGGTTGTCTGGGTTCACTTTGGCTCTACTGAAAGCATAGCATTCTTCTCTCCACTTGCCCTCCTCAATTTCGAAAACGGCAACACCTCGGCCACTCGACCGACCGACCGACACGACCGTTTGCT
This sequence comes from Limenitis camilla, assembly GCA_905147385.1. Classification (NCBI taxonomy): domain Eukaryota; kingdom Metazoa; phylum Arthropoda; class Insecta; order Lepidoptera; family Nymphalidae; genus Limenitis; species Limenitis camilla. The sequence goes on from LR990248.1 coordinate 11,151,100, forward strand.
CATTTATCTCTTATTTAACTTAAAAATTAACATTTAATCTAAACTGTAAAAGCAATTATCGAAGATTCTGTAATACATGTTTATATCATATAGGATTCCAGCTGAAATCCAATTTTTATCCAAGAAATTAAGAACACGGGGATATTTACTCATAACAGTTTTACTTTATTTTCACTAACTTAAACACCTTTTTCTCACTTTACTTTGGGTATTAGTAATAATTATCTTTATGGGGGCGTTCATAAAATACGTGAGATGTTTAAGGGGGGGAGGGGGTCGAGTCAAATCTCATCTAATCTTACGTTGGAGAGAGGGGATGTCTCGGCAAATATCACGCAATTTTTTTTCTAATTGAAACAAAAAAAAAGTTATACTATTTTGGTCCAGCTATTATACATTGCACCAGCTAAGCAAGCGCGTATGTTCCGCAAAGTGCGACCCTCACGGATTGTCACAAGACGAGCTGATGAGCTACTGTGCGCAAGCGCCAACGGCTTGGAGTGGCTAGATCAGAACGAAGTAGAAGGAGCAGATGATTTTACTGAAAATCATATGGACATGTTGGTTCCAATAGTCTCTCTTGAGACCACGCATGATTCTCCATGGACTGAATTAGAGTAGATATTCATTTTTTAATCACTGTGATTAAAAGTTACGATTTTAGTAATCTATTGTTTAATTTTTATTACACTTATAATTAAACTCTCAGCAATATTGATTTTACTAGTCTTAACTAATCGTAAGTAAAAGCACGAAGCAATTTCATCCAACGCGTTTACGTAAGAAACCCACATTTTGAGATCTCACGTGAGATTGGGGGATGGGGTAGAAAAAAAAACTTACAACATCTCACCATAGGTACAGAAAATTAAAAAAAAACCTCACGTAATTTATGGACGCCCCCTAATGTCAAATTATAATAAAACAAAACTGCACTATAGGACAAGTAATGGCCTTTTTAATATTCTTTTGCTACGACACAATCAAATGCAACCACCCTCATCCGCCATCTTGCTTCTCCCGCCATTATTTGTAGTCAATAAAACAACTTATACAAAAATATGCTTACAATCTACAAAATTATACAATTAGATATTTAATCAATAATAACAATTATTGTTTTTTTTAAATTCGATTTTTTCAGAAAGATGGACAACAAAATGATCTCATAATGAGTCCTCTTTTTATTTGTTTTTTTTCCATCCAGGCAATAACACTACAATGGAAATGGACATAACAGAATCATCATTCATAGAGGAAGCACCAGAGAGTCCATACCTGAGTGGACTGAGGAGCATCCGAGGCAGAAAGTCTTACAAACCACTGAAGGAGATGACTTTGAGGAACATAGGCGTCAATAGGAGCACCAGGTCCGCTGCCAGTGTTAACAGTAAGTTAATTAAAATACATTATATTAAAGTGTCCGAGGCAAAGGATATACTACCAACACTTTGTTTTGTACTACCCACATGCTTTTATGTAATCTTTCTTTCTGTCTGTAAGTTCTATGATAGACGTATGATAGATCGTGGATATGAATTATGGGGCTCTGCTTTCTATGTTCTTGTCGCAACCGCCTGTGTTGTGTCTGAGTCTCTGACACCGTGTCACATAACCAAATGTCCTATTATTATTTACCTTATGGATAACGGTGTTAGGGAGTGATTCATGTAACAACATAAATATAAAAAGTTATATTTCTCATTTATTGTCTCTGGCGGGAAGACTCAGTTTAGTTGGGTACGCGGTATGAACAATTTTTTTTGAGTTTCTTTCCAGTACTCCTCATCAGAAAACTGCTTTTCTAGCTGGTGTTAGCTTCAAACTGACTGACTGACTTATTTTGTCCATATCAAAAGTTGAGTTGGATATATTCCCAACATAACGGGCACACAGCTCGACATGCACATCATCTCCACGTCGATAGATGGCGTACAAGCACACTTGTTTACTCATTTGTTTATTTTGTATTCTTAAGTATTTTTTTCGCGATAAAACATAGCGTATGTCCTTCCTCAAGCTCTACTTTATCTTAGTATCATATTTCATGAAAATCGGTTCACTGATTTAAGTCTGATTTTGTAACAGACAGCCAGACGCCATCTATTCGTCAATAGATGGCGTAAGTAGTATAGTATATCGCAGTTTCGTTTGCTGAGTTTTTTAAGTGTTACTTTCGAAATTATAATATTAGTTCAGATTTTGAAGACTCATTTATTATATTTTCAGTATCAGAAAACCCAATAAGACCAACAGGGACAGTCGTAGGACGCAAACGCAAGCCGGACACAGAAGAGACCATAGAGTATGGCGTGGAAGCAGAGGAGAACACGCGGAGCAAACGCGCGCGCCTACTGGAACGCCTGGCCAGGCCCTTCAGACCCAATGTGGCTGCTAGGTCTGCTGACGTAAGTCACACGGACCATTCCTTTTATTTTCTTAACTTTTTAAATGCTTCACGTGGAGATTCTCATCAAAGAAATTAATTTGAATAGATAATTCTAGAATCTATTTTCAACTAAATGAAGCATTCAAAAATCGTGACGTCATTAAGGTCTGAAATTAATAACCAATCTCAATTCTAAATCTCTGTATTATGAATAGTAAATAGAATGTAAATTCAATTTTGTGCATATAAAATCAAATTCAAATTTGAATTGTATAGACACAAATTTGGGAACTATTTTTAATCTGTAATTCTCGGATCGGGATCGGATTAAGATTGATTATTAATTTCGGCCGTAAATCAACTTGCGTTTTAGTCCCGACTTATCTCCCAATTTATGGGGTAAAATCGATATTTTGGTTCTAAAAAATGTTTTTTTTTTGCTAAGATTATGAATAATATTGACATTGATCAGCTATGGGTATATATCGGTGTAAAAAGATCTGATGATTTCTCTTTCTCTCTCTCTCTCTCTCTACTCAATTATTAATACAGCTTGTAATAATGGTAAAATCAATAAACTATCTTTCTTGTTTCCACAGATCGTAGGCATCAACACAGACCTGCCCCTAACAGCGCCGGTCGCGACCCCAGAATTCGACCCCGAGGCTATCAAGCCCCCTACCGCCTTACCGACCCCTCCCACCGAGCGGGACTCAAAGAGGTGTATTGTCATGTAAGTTTTACTGATGCTCTAATGCGGCGTAGTAGTGGTCAGAGGTCCTGGGTTTGAATCCCACTTACTCAGCATATCTTCTAGTGGATATTGAAAGCATGTTTATATCTATGGACTTATATATGTTTTTTTTGTTTATGTGCTTGTGCTGTGGGTATTGAACATAGAACCTTTTGATTCCTACCTACTGCGGTATAGTTTTGAATACCAGAGTTTATATGTATGAAATCTACAGACTATTGTCTGTTTATGTCTAATTAGTACAAACATCGTTTTTACTGAAAACTCACCAGTTATATTGATATAAATGTGAAATTGGATTTTAACCCATTCCTTCCTACCGTCCTAGTTTTAGGACGCCACGTTTTCTCTTCCTTTATATAGGACAGGTTATATTTTTTGTTTTTTTTTTTTTAACATATTAAAGCCTTAAATACAAAGAATAAAAAGTAAGTAATTGTTTGGGAAGTAGTAGGTTAATATGACGTCATTCAAATTGCAACACAAAAATAAATTAAAAAAGGTCACAGCACTGTCGTGTTTCGTTCATTCTAGAATGTTCTTAAAAGTAAGAAAACGTTTGTTTCGTTCATATAAACAAAAGCATAGCGTCAGTGGGTCTGTGGTTCAAGCGTTGAATTCATTATCTAACGCTGGACTTTATACTTACGTGGCCCACTCTTAACAAAAGCATTTTTGAATGCTAGTAATCTTCAAAAAATAAATTTTTTTTCCCTCTGTTTTTATTTCATAATGAAAAAGAAAAGGTATTAAACCGTACAGCCTTGTATGAAATGATATTTTTTTGTTTTTATTCCATAATGCAAAAGGCAAAGGTATTACACCGTACAGCCGTGTCTGACACGATATTACTTTTTTCCTCTGAATTATTCCATAATGGAAAAGGCAAAGGTATTACACCGTACAGCCTTGTCTGACACGATAATACTTTTTTCCTCTGATTTATTTCATAATGGAAAAGGCAAAGGTATTACACCGTACAGCCTTGTCTGACACGATAATTTTTTTTTCTGTTTTTATTTCATAATGGAAAAGGCAAAGGTATTACACCGTACAGCCTTGTCTGACACGATAATTTTTTTTTCTGTTTTTATTTCATAATGGAAAAGGCAAAGGTATTACACCGTACAGCCTTGTCTGACACGATAAATTTTTTTCTGTTTTTATTTTATAATGGAAAAGGCAAAGGTATTACACCGTACAGCCTTGTCTGACACGATAATTTTTTTTTCTGTTTTTATTTCATAATGGGAAAAGGCAAAGGTATTACACCGTACAGCCTTGTCTGACACGATAATTTTTTTTCTGTTTTTATTTCATAATGAAAAAGGCAAAGATATTACACCGTACAGCCTTGTCTGACACGAATATATTTTATCCTCTATCCTATCCACCCATGAAGCTAATTTGACGTTAAGACGGAAAACGCGGTAAAGTTTGATTATTTTTTAAATTTAGAACGTGCTTGGTTGTGCTATAAATTATTCAATTTCACATTTAGTCACATAACTTGTAGATTCATTGTGTTAAATGGAATAATGAACTTTTTTTTTATACAAAAATTAAAAAAAAATAACGTTCATTTTTCTATGTATATCAAAGCTTCTTTACCTGGTTGTAAAAAATATACTTAGGCTGGCACTCACGGCCGTATATATTTTTTTAATGTTTGTGCTAGTTTCATCAGAAAAGGTAAATCAATGTGTTCATTACAGAAGATTACATTAGATTTCGTTTTTGTGTTTTTTTTGTGTACAAATCAATCATATTTTCATTTATTTAAAAAAAAAAATTGTCTTTAGTTTGCATTTGTCAATAAAAATCAATAAGTTTATAAACTTTATTATTAATAGAGCAAGATCCTGCGGCGATCAGACTTGTGATTTTATTAAACCTGAAAGTCAACGTGTGTATCCCTAATAGAGATGTAAACCATCCCCAACCTTACTTAAGTTTGGGTCACCGTTGCTTTTTAAGTTAATTCTTTATTTATCTTACAAGGTAAGAACCATCGAAACTGTCTTTTTATTGAGCAAACCTTTTGATAATTCCTCGAGTAACAAATATAAAATAAATATAGCTGATTAATAATAATAAATTTAAGGGTGTCTGGCAGGGGGTCAGACCATTTCCATTCGAATATCCTACAACAAAAAAAAAAATAGTGTCAAACTTAAAATAGCTTATTTCAATTAGTTTTTCCTTTTTACAAAGTACTTATGGGTTATGACATGTCAATCAGGCCTGTCAGTTGTTGTGTTACCAGTATTGCCAGCATCATAATTAACGGAATGCGACTTAAATTAGTGGTGCCAACATCATGATTAACAATATATAAAAAGTAAGCTTTTACCTATTAAGGACATGATCAGAAAAACTTTCAGGATTTATAAAACAACGAAGTTCTGATCGCAGCGAGATCTCGGACTATAATATCAACATGTAAATATACAAAATGTACTATCGGTACTACATTTTAAACTACGACTATTGATTTAGTTAAGTTTTATCATGTGACATGAAATGTGTTAATGTACGTGAAAACAACTGTTTTCTGTGTATAAGGAATTTTGAACTTTATTTTCACAACACAAGTTTCGAATTAGTTTAAAAGGAAATTAAGAGTTTATTCAGTAATATTGAAGTCCAAAAGGCCAAGTGTTGCCAATGATGGAAAACTGAAACTCAAAAGTTTATTTCACTTCAGTCAGTTAAAAGAAGAATCTTACCTTCTTCCTTTATAGCATAAAATTCCAATTTGAATTTAGAATATCGCAAATCTTTAAGAATTTTTAAACATTCTATTACAAGGAATTTTGTAACCTTATCATAACTGCTTTTTTTTTCCTCTGTTTGTATCCTATAGTGGAAAACGCAAAGGTATTAAACCGTACAGCCTTGACTTATCATAAATGCATATTCATTATTTTAATTTCAAAACTAAAATCAAACGTGTTGCCGAACGTTCGCATATTAAATTTCTTATATTTTTAAGATTCAAATTTGGAATCGCATTTATAATCTGTGGTAATTAAAGTTCAAATTCCTTATTTCGATACAATATATAAATGTCTTGGATGTTATGGGCGTGCTAACAATTGATATTAAAACGCTAAAATATTTTTACAAGAAAACTCTCGATTATTAACATGCCCCATTTTGTTTAAAATTGGATCAGCTTATTATGGTTTACAATTAAATACAAGAGAAAGAGAGATAAATATAAATTTGTCTCATTCATTCATTCTGAAGGTATGTTATTGTTGTTATATATCAACGATTGAACAGATAATCAAACACAAGTTGATCCATTTTTAAAATATGTTAGGTTAAGTTTTACTTCATAACATTAGGATTAGGAAGTGCGGGTTTTGTGCATTTCATTATATAAAAAAGTTTTGCGATTTCGCTGGAAATAGTGTACAAAATAATCGTGCATTTTTGTAAGTAATAAAAGTAAAAGTATATACGTTTTTTATTTTATTTTATTAAGGGGTTAAAACTTGAGAGACTACTGATAAATTCCTAATAATTTAATCTACAGCTAAAACCTAACAAACTAACAGTCCCCGCTTTGTCTACACAAAATGCCGCGATGGGTAATGTTTTTTTGACATTTAATGACAGATTACAAACCACCGACAGACGCCATATTTAAATGATATTATTTTTTAACTGAGAACATTGTGTTACAACAATATGTATTTGGCTGAAAGGTCTTGATTCCAACCCATTTACATTTCTAAGCAAAAAAGTATTTGGCGCAAAGGTCTAGTTGCCAAGCTACAATTTAAATTAAAAATAGAATGGGTTTAATATTTACGTCTAACAAATAGGCTGTATGGTAAAATACCATTGTCCTTTCCATTATGGAATAAAACAGAAAAAAATTGACATAATTTGGCGCGATTGTATATTTAAGTTTATAGTTTGTATTTCTTCTTGCTATTCACAAATCACGACAGTTATAAAATGCTTTAATATATGAAATAGAATATTGTTTATTAGATTTAGAATTGTAAAAGCGTGTTTTACGTTAAGTATTAATTTTGTCGTCCATTGGAATTAATCGGGAATACAATTCGGAGTGAAGTTTTTATAATTAGCTATAAAGATTATATTATATAAAATTGATAAATTTTGTTAATAAATCATTGAAATCGATGTATTGTGTTTTATTTAATTTCTCCTTTGATTTAAACGTATTTGTTTATTTGGCAAATCCTTTATTAAAATTAATAAAATATAAAACACTTTAAGCAGATATTTTATCTCCTTTTATTGTTAACTTGCTGTGGTTAAAGAATTTTAACATATTTTCGGTAAGTTTATAATATTTTTCTTTAACAAAATACTTTCTGGTTAATGTAAAACTATTGCATTCGTGGTATTGGCATCGTTACCATATTTGCTCAAAAGATGTTTACGTTTACGTTACATGTGTGTTATATATCATTATAACCTAAAATATTTGGACGTTAGTATAGGAATATTTCTCTATTAGACGAGGAGTTAGACAGGGGGACCCTTTATCACCCAAACTTTTCTCAGCAACCCTAGAACATATTTTCCGACATCTCGAATGGAACGAATATGGTATAAACGTTAACGGTTTGTTACTGAATCGAAGATCCAAAGACTTTACAGGTGATGATTGAGCAACTCGTACAGGAAAGCGAAAAGGTAGGATTAACGATGAACACTAGCAAAACGAAATTAATGACAAACTACATCAAAAGTCCTATTCAACTCAATAACGTAACGGTATTGGAATACACAAACGAATATACATATCTTGGCCAAATAATATCTCCCACAGACGTCACAATAAAAGAAATAAAAAATAGAATAAATATAGGATGGAAAAGGTACTGGGCGCTAAAAGATGTCATGAAAAACCTAATTATTATTATTATAGGAATAAAATAAGAACTCGAACGTTAAATTTTACCTGTAATAACGACAAAAACGATTTTTTTCTATAATATGGTATTAAATTAAGGAATCGGAATTATTAGTATCAAATTAGCTCAACAGATGGCGTTGTGGGTAAGTTTGTGATCAATTTTTAAATATTTTTTTTTAAGTTAAGATGATCAAGGTTCCAAATATTGCCAGAAGCGTTTGCAGTTCTAAAACGTCTTTTGAGTATTAGAACCTATATATTGTGTTTTTAGTGCAGTTATGTGAGCGTGTAACACTTCTATTTATTAAATGTTATTAGTTTTTTGTGCATATTGAATATTGATAATCAGTAATGCCAATGACCTGACATAAGATGTTCACGTCTTCTAATAATTTTGGCACCAAAATAGATCCTGTTATTTAATACTTACAGAATTTTTCCGTTTTGCATCTTTATTGACAACTTGCTGACCCGGCAAACTTTGTAACGCCTCAGAATAAATAAATAAAAAAACTGAATGATAAATAACCGAAACAACCAACCAAACGAAACGACGGGACAAACATCAAAGGTTTGACAGGTAGTAATGGTTAGTTTCTAAGGGAAAGTGAAATTGTTGTTTTTACTATATTCCAAGCATTTTTTTCGACTGGACTCCCACAAATAGTTCAAAACCAAAATTAGACAAATCAGTTCAGCTGTTCTCAAGTTTTAGTGAGACTAACGAACAGCAATTCAATTATAAACGTGAAAGTTTGTAAGGATGTCTGGATGTTTGTTACTCTTTCACGCAAAAACCACTGAATGGATCTTAATGAAACTTTACAATAATATAGCTTATACATCAGAATAACCCATAGCCTATAATTTATAATGATATAGTGTCATCATCATCACGACCTTCTGCCCGACTTCAATGACCGACTGCTGAGCCGGGTCTCGTCCTCAGAATGAGGAGGGTATTAGGCCATAGTCCACCACACTGGCTCACTGCGGGTTGGCAGACTTCACAATCCTTTGAGAACTTTTAGGGAACTCTCAGGAGTGCAGGTTTCTTCACGATGTTTTCCTTCATCGTTAAAGCAAGTGATATTTTATTGCTTAAAACACACATAACTCAGAGTCAGAGGTGTGTGCCCTGGATCGAACTTGGACCTCCCGAGTAAGACCTGATATAGTGTGAATTATCCAAAATACAGCGGGTAAAACCGCGGGTGCAGCTAGTATAAGATATATAAGAAAAAGCTGTAGTAGTACTGTTCTATAATTATATTAATATCGGTATGTGTTAGACATCTCAACATGATGTATGTCTTAAGAGGAAATCAGTCGACACTTTTCATACAAACGTAGTCCCCTGTTTCCCCCTAGGATAATGAAGTTACAGAAGAAAAAAATACCATGAGATATATACGTACCTCTGCCATGACTGTACGTTTTGTTTTTTATAATAGAAAAAAAACGACTTTTTTATTTACATTTGCAAACGTCCAGCAAACTATTTATTACTAACATAAACCAAAAAAGCAAAACGTCCGAGCACAGCTTAGACCCTGTGCTGCATTTTAATGAAATAAATATTAAAATCGGTCCAGATTTCGAGGAGGAAACAGGGGATTACGAAAGGACGATTTTCTTAATGTGACGTAGGTGGGGCTTGGGGCTCAGCGCGACACCAATATTTATGGTAAAAATCTATTTTTCAAAAGTCTCGTTCGTACAAAGTCCTCTTAAGATACACCAGTATTTAAAAAGTACTGTTACGTTACGAGAGACAGAGGAGGAAGCGTGGGCGGATCACTATTCACTAATACACCGTATAGATTCGTGTTTCTTCTCAGACAGATGGGAGAACAGATTAACAGACAAAAGACAGGTTATTGACTTGCGAGTATACAGCTAGACAAATATGTGATGACGTTATTTACACTCACTGTGTAATAAATACTTATTACCTTCAATTAATAGAAATTCAATACGTGTAACTTGCTATTTAGACTTAGGCGAGCAGTGTCTGGCGACTGTGACCAAGGAGCAGGTTTAAAGAGCTCTTTCCTAATACCTCCATCACTCGACCTCGCTAACTACTATAGATAATATCCCCACCATCCAGTGCTCTTAACCACGACACTATAATACTAACTTCCATGTACAAAGGTTGACTTGCCCTCTCCTCACTGAGAGAAAATAGATTTAATATTTCAAAACCATTCGAATGTAGTAGATGACGAACTACAACAAAATGTATAAATTTTAAAGAAATGTTATAAAACGAGCGACCCGCCCTCGCTTCGCTTGGGATGTCAACAGTAAATTTAAAATCCATATCCTTAAATAGCAAGAGAGAGAGAGAGACGGGAATAGTGTCACATACACTATTTTCCAAGAAATGTCCATTTTAAGGCACGTAAATGGACATCTATTTTTAATTTATGGCAACACCTTATAGAACATCTTTCTTCTTTATTTAATAACTAGTCGAGCGCGCGACTTCGTCCGCGTGTAGCTCCGCTCCTATGGGTCGTATCGTGATGATATACAACCTATAGCCTTCCTCGATAAATGGACTATCTGACACTGAAAGAATTTTTCATATCTGACCAGTAGTTCCTGAGGTTAGCGCGTTCAAACAAACTCATCAGCTTTATATATTAGTATAGATATGTGTATTTAATAGATTTTTCTTATTTACATTATTTAATTTTATTTTGATGTTAAGAATAAGTTAAGCTTTATTTATTGAATAACTTTCGAATAGCCGTTATTATAAAAGCTTCAAGTGACTAATAGATACAGCTTTAAGTTGTTGGTGTGGTTTTTAGCTGAAGTTGTTTACACTTCACGATTTTTTTCAATAAATAAAAAATCGTAAGGTCATTGCAATTCTTTTTTAAAAGAAAAAAAATATTTTTAATTTATTTAATGGTCATAAAATTTACGGCAAACTCCTTCGTAAAAAACAAAAAAAAAATTAATAAATAAAAAAAATTGGTTGCCTGTAAAGTCGGTATACGGGCGAAAATTTTACGTGACAACGACTTTGAGTGGTAAAATAATTTTAATGTGAATATTCATTCGTATAGTAGGAAGGAGGATGAAATAATAGTAACAATTTAAAACATTAATTTATACAAAGAATCTCGCACTGAATTTCATATTAACAAAATTTTATTTTTACCTTTACACATACATACGTATGGAAGGGACGCGTGCCTTTCACTTTTTATGTCTGTCTCTCTCGCTCTTAGGCAGGCTAACCATGCCCGAGTGGAAGGGACGCGTGCCTCTCACTCGCTCTCATTGTGAGCGCATAACGTGAGCGGAGCGTAACGCAGTTTCTTGAAGTGTCACCCGGCAAACCAATTTATAAGACGTTGTCACGTCAAAAGTGTTCTTATTCTGTTGAAAAGATTTATATTATCATAATTGGTAAAATCTTAATAAAGAAAGAAAGAAAATGAAAGTATTCGTACCACGGTTATCACAAGGGTACTTTTTGTGGAAAAAAAGACTTAAAGAATACCCTCCGTTCCAATAGATATGAAATAGTCTGAACAGCAAAATTTTTTTATTCTTTAGACCTTCTTATGACGTCAATAAGGCATTAGATGTTACCAACATACCAACAGAAGGAAATCGGTATGATTAGCGCATCCAGATCTGTGCAGTCGTCTCATAGATTGGTTTTTCTATTATTATTATACATTTTTTAAAAAGTAGCTTAGTGTTGTCATGTTTAATGGTGTTTAAGAATTTTTTTTTATCGAGGATTAGTGAGAAATATTCACTATTTAATTTTAAAAAATAAAGACATGATATCAGTCTTCATACATATATTTAATTTGTAATTTAATTTGTTTGAATAGCAACACTGCAATGTCACAGATTAATAGAAAGTACAGTGTTAGGTACATTTTCACTGTCAGGTGGTTGATTGTCGATTTGTGTCAGTCTGTTGCATTAGTCAGTTCAGTCGATCACTTTTATCTCGGCTGGTGAAAGCGCAAGACGTGCGTACTGACAGTTAAATACCGGCAACATGGCGGACACAGATAAGCGCAAGAAATCCATATGAATCCGCGAGATATTACTTAGACTTATTATATAAGCTGACTAGAGTCTAGAAAAATTATATTATGATCTGGATCTGAATTGGATTCTAATTCATATGACATGCGTCAAATTGATTTATTAATATTAAATCATTTTGACATTTCTAAAATAATATCGCACATTGAGAAGAAGACCGTCACTATACAATAAAATGTGTTTTTGTGAAAGTGGTGCCATCTCTTAGCGCGCAAATCATACTACATTTTTGCGGAAACACCTGGTGTCGTAACTCTAATATTTTCCGGTATATTACATAGTGTCGTGTCTGAACTTATTAATTAAAGGAATAACGTCATTAAAAAAGATTTTTGGAAAAATCTGATAAATCAAAACAGTTTTTCAAAAAAACAATACATTCCAGTCGCCCTTAATGCCGTCTTCAAACCATAACAAAAATCATAACATAAGTTTTTTTATTCTTTCTGGTGCGAAACTAGTCATTACTGTTTGGCAATTTTTAAAAGCTTATGATGAAAACAGTTTTTTTGTAGTGTCACTTTTATTATATGACTTATATTGTATGACTATTACTTTGACATTTCTTAGAATACGATATCATCATCACAATTCATCAATGGCCCACTGATGAGCCGGGTCTCCTCCTCAGAATGAGGAGAGGGTTAGGCCATAGTCCACCACGCTGGCCAAGTGCGGGTTGGCAGACTTCACACACAGACAGAGAATTTTAGGGAACTCTCACTCGTGCAGGTTTCCTCACGATGTTTTCCTTCACCGTTAAAGCAAGTGATATTTAATTGCTTAAAACACACATAACTCAGTAAAGTCAGAAGTGTGTGCCTGTGTGGGGGATCGAACCCGGAATCACTTTCGGAATAAGATATGTTAGAACATAATATTATTTATATTACTGATCTTTCGTGGCGACCCTGTTATAAATATCACTGCTTAGCCCTGTAGACTCTAGGAATATCCAAATCTTTTGGGCAGTGATCGATTGGATCTTTTTTTTCCATAATATGTCGCCCTAGGTGGATACTTCTTTTAAACATGAGTGGGCCACATTCGCAGAGTACATGCATAGCAGTTACGTCTGCCTCATTGCAGAATCTGCAGCTTGGACTATTACTCATATTTAAGTTAAATAAATGTCTTGTCAGGATTCTAGTTACTGCGCTTAACTTGAACTTCTGGAGTTCAAGGAGCTCTTTCGTTAGAACATAATATTAATATAAGAGTATTGTAAAAACGTGATCCTAACCTATCCTTGCGAATAAACGAATTTGGATCACATGATTTTTTTTTCATATAATTGTAGGGTAGTAGTTGAGCTGTGATAACTTGCTGACTTATAAACGTGTCGTGATTATGTCAAATCCTTAACGAACATTATCATTTTCTCGATATCGTATCGTATCGCAGTCGTAACATTTAAAGGTATTGTAATAAGTGACAGCAAGTATTACATAAAATAATAGTGAATAGTCGCAGTTGGTGTCCGAGTGTTGGACGAGAGACGCGTCACTTAGCTGCTGACGTCACACAGGTAAGTGCACTTACGATATGTTTAACTTTAAATTAAATAAATATTACATTTATTCTGTATATATATCATAAGATATTATATTGTTAATATTTTCGTAATATCTGTTGCAAACAGTGCAATTGAAACTGCGTCCAATTTCGTTCAGTAGTTGTTGTAGTTGTAGAAACATACAGACAAATTGGCAAACTAAAATAAATAAAATTGTTGTCATCTATTGTATTTATATAGACTCCTTATATTATGTTGGCTCGACCGATTTTTATGAAATTTTATATGCATATCGGGTAGGTCTGAAAATAGGTTAACATCTATTTTTTATACCCCTAAGTGATAAGGGTAGCCCACCCCAATTTTTTTAAATTTTTATGGTGAAACATTTGCCTGGTCAGCTAGTCTATACTAACATATAAAGCTGAAGAGTTTGTTTGCTTGAACGCGCTAATCTCAGGAACTACTGGTCCGATTTGAAAATTCTTTCAGTGTCAGATAGGCCATTTATCGAGGAAGGCTATGGGCTATATATCATCAAGCTAAGACCCATAGGAGCGGAGCATCACGCGAATGAAGTCGCGCGGGTCGACTAGTAATGTTATAAATGCGATTGTTGTTTGTTACGCTTTTATGTTTAAACCACTGAAGTGAATGTGATGAAGTTTAGTACAGAGATAGACTAAAGTGTGTCAAAGGATATAGAATACGTTTTATCTCAAAAAAAAGGAGTGAAGGGGTTGAAATAGGGGATGAAGTGCACGTCGAGCTGTGTGACTGTTTATCTTTAGGATATCTCATACAAACTACTGACCAATTTGTGATGAAATTTTAACATGAATATAGTTCATATTGCAATATACTAGTCGACCCGTCCTGGCTTCGCCCGGGTGCAATGCAAAGGTAGATAGCTCGACATGCACTTTACACTATTTACTTTGTATTCTTAAGTATTTTTTGCGATAAAACATAGCCCATGTCCTTCCTCAAGCTCTACTTTATCTCTGTATCATATTTCCTCAAAATTGGTTCAGTGATTTGAGCCTCAACTAAGTTATTTTCTAAATTACAATATAAGTTTGTATTGCACTAAATATTAAAGTTTGTATTATATTTTAATAATTACCTCCAAATAGTTATTCAGGCGCACAAAATAGTATTACATGATCTTTTATCAGTTTACTTTCACTTGTAATGTAACGCAACGCAACTATACAAGGAAATAATATTTAATAATATTATCCATACAAATATATAAAGTTGTAGTGTCTGTTTGTAATATTAAAATTACCGCTTGTTACTAAGTGCATATGTATGTATACACGCACACACCACATATACCAACAACTACATTTTTTACAATTTTTTGTCTGCCTGTTTGTTCCGGTAAAGCTCTGAAATGGCTGGACCGATTTTGACGAGACTTTTACTGGCAGATTACCGATGTAGCAAGGAGTAATTTAAGCTATTTAACATCTCGCTACGACCCATAGGAGCGGAGCAACACGCGAACTAAGTTACTCGGTTACACTAATACTTTTCGCAGCGCATGCGATGAAAGATATTTTATGGCTAATTTTTTTGCACCTTGTGTTGGTTTTAGTGAGAATTTCTGGGGATCTCTAATTTTTTCTTGTAATAAATATAGCCTATGTTACTCAGGGATAATGTAGCTTTCTAATGGTGAAAGAATTTTTGAAATCGGTCGAGTAGTTTTTATGTTTATTCGTTACATACAAAAATACAAATCTTACTTCTTTATAATATTAGTATAGATTACTTTGGCCATAAATTGTTTTTTTTAGTACTCATTTATTGGAGACACTTTCTGTATCTGTTAACCACTATTATAAATGCAAACATAACTCTGTCTGTTTATTACACTTTTACGCTAAAACCACGGAAAAAAACATAGGTTATATTTTATCGCGAAAAGAAGTCTTGAAAAGGATAAAAAAGGGAATGAAAGTTTGCGGTTAGGTTAAAGCTTACTCATTTCTCATGGATCTAGTTGGGACAGAGCAAGCTTCTATGCAGAAAAAGCTATTAAACTAGTCAATGAATTGACAAATAATAATCTTCTTTCCCTAAACTTAGGCAAATTCTTGGCCTTCTCGACTTCTACATAAACACCAAATAAATCCTTCCCAATCAGAATACATGGAAATCTAAATTGTGACTGCAACTGTTGCTGCCCCTGAATGGTAAGTGGCCACCATCGTCCATGGACATCGACAAAACAAGAGATACCCTCTTGTTTGTCGATGCGTTGCATCCTCGAAGATAGAGTGGGGAGGGGGAGAGAAGAAAAATATGCTGCGGTTTCAGCAGAACCTGAGCAAAAGCCTAGAGTCCACTAGATCCATAGCATTAATAGGATGGGAGAGGGAGGGTGTAAGTCTGGCTCACATGCTCGACCGGAACGCGTCTGTGACACTTGACGGTCGGATTCGTATGCTGGTGGTCGCTACCCAGTCAAAGAGCCGGGTTACTCGGCTTTTAGGAGATGCTCTCCCAGCGGCATAGGGGAATAGTATTCTCACCCGTCCTCTCACGGGTTGGTGCAAAGAATAAGGAAAATCACATAGATGACAAAGACATCCGAAAGTCGACTTATTACGCACTGGGGCAATCACTTTTAAACTATGGCATACCGGCCTGGGTGGCATCTAATCATCAAATCTGATCAGTCTGGAACGTGTACAAAGGGCCCTTCTCAAGGTGATGACTCGTAAACCACTATGTACCCAACCGCCCTACTTTATAGAGAATGTTCTGTTCTAACAGTAAGACCGCTTTACATCCTTAATGTCGTTCTTTGGAGTCATAAAGCTGTTCCAACTGATTCTCCAACTGATGTAGGTATTTGAAATCAACCGTTACAGACTGGTAAAAACTGGTCGCATAAGTGATGTCATGGGTTCTTGGCTTTACAATAATTTACAAATCAGGAACATAACTAAGCATGACTGTAAACAGAAACTCGTCTCTTGGTTGCTAAACTCACACACATTTTTTTCACATACAGATTTACATTTCATTTAGTATGTATGATATATTTGTTACAAATTTAAATAAAGGTCCGAAGGAATGCAGCGATAACCGCAACACAAGGTATCTTAGTGCCAAGGTACCTTAGGGTGTCAAAGCATCTATTATTTACTACTAGCTTTTACCCGCAACTTAGTTTGCGATATTAGGATAGTTATATTAGCCTAAAGGAGATGTCTGTAGACATATTTAATAATTTCATGATGTAGTCATAATAACATTGCACCCCCCTATTAGCCCCTTAAGGGATTATTTTCGAAAAATTATTTTACCCCTGTTTCATGACTTCCAATAAAGGACCTTCATACTGAATTTTATTAGAATAACTTCTAAAACGCTACTAACTTTGCACCCCTGTTTTACCCCTTTAGGGGGTGAATTTTCATAAATCCTTTCTTAGTGCTTCCCTACGTCATAAAAGGAACCCCTGTGCAAAATTTCAAGTTTCTAACCCTTATAGTTTAGGCCCTGCGTTGATATGTCAGTCAGCTTCTCCTTTTATATACGTCGGAGCATAGTAAAAGATTATCGATTAATCGAATCGTTATCGCTGTCTATGGCGTTGGAGTGGGGTAGTAGTCACTTCCGTTGTTTTGACAGTCTCGACCCTCGACCCTTTATATGCGATCGACAGTCTAACTGAAGTCTTAGTCGTGCGCGGTCTCTCAAGAAGTGAACGTCATCTAAGTAGTGCTAGTGATAGTGATAGTGTCAAGTGCAGTGTAGTGTGGAAGTGCTGTCCAACTAAGGTCACGTAAGTCCTTATAATGTAATTGCCACGTGGTTAAGTAAGCACAATGTTAGGTTAGGTTAGCCTTAGGTTAGGTTAGCATTGTGTTAGATTCGGTTTATGTGCATTTAACCTTGGGCTTAAACAGAGAGCCTGAGCAGTGGAGGCGAGTGTTATGATCATTTAAAGGACGTCCTTAAGCCTACACCTTGGTCACAAGTCCAAGGCACTGCTTAGGTTTCTCTCGTAATTGTTAGAGATCATATTTGATCATTTATCTGTTCAGTAGGAGTATCTGCGTTGCGTTTACCCAATATTCCATTCAATACCATCACCCCCTTTTAGTGTTCCCCAATATTCCCCACCTTCCTCCTTTCATATCCTTTCACATCGTTTTAAAATCCCCGACATATATATAGATAGATTTATGTCTTAATAATAAACAGATGAAAAAAGTTTTATGTAGAACTGTATGTATGTTTTTTTGAGGAATAAATGATTATGTCTTTTCCAATCATGGGTCAACAGTGACCCGGACCTTTGGAAGGCGTACACTGAGCTGTAGCCAACACGTAGAGACCCTTTAGACAATTTAATTTAATATGAGATGTGACACAAACCAGGGTTTATCCCTGTATGCACTATGAGGATGCACCCAAGGACAATCCCCCCCTTGTGTAGGGCTATGGATTGGGGTGATAGTGGACTCGGTAACTAGTGCTATGGATGAAAAAATGATTATTATTATTATCTTGTCTGAATTAAATAAATGAATTGAATTATATTACACCCGGGCGGAGCTGGGACGGGTCGACTAGTTAATGTATATAAAAAGTAAACTTACCATAAAAAAATATATTATTAGTACTTATGTTAGATTCATTTTAATCTTATTTAGTAAAAGGTATTGCTGTGTCTAATTCATATCGTTATGCATGTAAATATAAATTTACCGTAAAAAGTTAAATATTATATATAATACTAGTCAACCGCCCCGGCTTTGCATTGGTGCAATTTAACACATAAACTTAATTTTTTTTTTACATTTAATTTTTAATATATTAAAAAATTTAGGCGCTTACGATAGTAATGACAATTTATTATTATCCCGCAGGAACTCTGAATTTTTCCGGGATAATAGTAGCCTATGTGTTAATCCAGGTAATAGAGTATCTGTGTGCCAAATTTCATTGAAATCTATTCAGCCGTTTTTGTGTGATAGGTAACAAACTTTCACATTCATAATATTAGTATGATAGTAAGACTAGTTTACTAGTGATTTGCCCTCGCTTCGCTCAATTATACGCTTTATTTACGTCAATGTTTGAGTTAATAAAAATAATATTTTTGCAGTTCGACGTAGACTATAATTACTTTGTAATTTTTTTTTGTTATCCAGATTATCCTACTAATATAATATAAACGTGAAAGTTTGTAAAAATGTATGTATGTATGCTTGTTACTCTTTCACGCAAAAACTACTGAATGGATTTTGATGAAACTTTACAATAATATAGCTTACACATCAGAATAACACATAGGCTATATATTATAGTGTAAATTAAACAAAATATAGCGGGTGAAACCGCGGGGTGCAGCTAGCTCATTTTTCTATGAATTTTCTAAAAAGTACTTTCTATATTTTTCAAAGTATAAGTGGCTACCAAAAAAGCAATAAAAATACTCTGAACCAATAGAATCGCTTCAGTCACCTATCCTGGCTCAGAGTGTGTCAAATGAAGTGATTCAATCGTAGGCTGAGAGAAGGAATCTTTCGCATTATCATATAATATCTAAAAATAGAGAAGACATAACGGATAACGGAATTGTGTATTTATTGGCAATTTAATGGTATTTATTTAAATAATATTTAAATTAGCCAACAGACTGTCACTAATAATTATTCATATATTCATTAAAATAAATACTTATAATAAAAAACTCGTGATTAACCCAAAAAGTACTAAACCGATTGTCATGCAGTTTTTAATAATAAAAAGAGTGAATCATGAGGAAGGTTTAGTTTTTATACTTTGTTAAGGTTTTGAGTAATTTCGTTGAAATATGACGATAATTGTTGAAAATGTCGGAAAAAGTCGAACCTCCTGGAAACTTTCATCTTGAACTCTGCTTTAGTATTATGTGCTGTTACTTATCAGACCAGAGTATTACTTCTACTAGACGAGAGATATAATAATGATGGTATCTGTCATGGCGGCGTATTTATTTTATTAGCTTTAATCTTTGCGTTGGCACAACTGGATGATATTCAGTTTGTACCAACTTCGAAAAGCAAAACAATGGTGCCAATATTATAAAAGAATTGTGTCACATTCTGACGCAAACTGCTACTCAGATCAGTTTTACCAACATCATAACTAATAATAGGTACTGTTTATTAAATTAAATGAGTTATACTAGGGATGTTGCGAATATTCGCATCCGCACATGCGGAATATCCGCATCCGTATAATTGGGTGCGGCGCTATTGTTTTGTTATGACAACTGACAAGATCTGACGCGCGCGTTTGTTTTTATTATACTTTCCGCAATAAGAAGCGAAATAATTTAAATGAGACTCCTCTTAAATGGTGGAGTGTTAATCAAAGCGAGTTATCTAAAATGGCACGCAAATTCTTATCAGCTCCACCAGCCAGTGTTCCAAGTGAACAGTTATATAGTAGCGCAGGGTTAATATACGAACCCTTGCGAAACAGACTGGAGTCCGAAAAGGCGGCCATTCTACTTTTCATTAAATATAATGCTCCAATATTTAAATTTAATTACTAAAATAATTAATTAGTGAATAAACTACTTATTCACTACTTTATTATTAAATAAAAAAGGGTAAATAATACTGTTTTTTTACCCTACCAACCCAACACTTAAGTTTTTTTTATACAGATACGCATCACACATCCGCGGATGCGTTTGGGGAAAAAAGTGGATCCGCAACATCCGTAAGTTATTCTATGACGGCTTGACTAGAATATCCTCCTGGGGATTATGCTTTAGACTCAGAGCTTCAGCGTTACTGTTAGAATACTCATAATGCAATAGTAATGATTTCGGTCGTGACGGCGTATTTATTTTGCAATCCCTACTTTTCCTATTGATGTTTATCGGTTGTCCAACATTCAAGAAAGTAAAAATGCTGCTCGAATAGATTGACGCGTCAGTAACTCAGTGGTTCGGGCGTTGGATTCACGATCAACAAGTCGTGGGTTCGAATCCCGGACATTGGACTACTGGCGTGGCCCACTCCTGACACAAGCATGCAAGCTTTCTAGGAGGGGTATAGGGAATACTAGTAGTATGTAGTATGTAGTACTAGATGCTACTCAAATTAGTGTTGCCAACAACATAATCAACACTATATCATTATAAATTATAGCCTATGTGTTATTCTGATGTGTAAGCTATAGTATTGTAAAGTTTTATCAAAATCCATTCAGCGGTTATTGCGTGAAAGACATACATCCAAACATTCTTACAAACTTTCACGTTTATACTATTAGTAGGATATTTCACCCGGAGTTGAAATAGAAAATTGTTTACGTTGGCACAACTGAATGATATTCAAAAATCAGTGTTGCCAACATAATAATTAACAGTACCAATTAATCAAAATCTAGTTTAATTTATATGTGATTTATAAACGTTATCTATGATTGTCACATTATTTTCTTTTGACGCAGACGTTGTCATCTGTGATAAAAACCAACTTGAATATATACAACCAAATGGTACAGATAGTTCGTGTTATGTGCTTCATTTGATGCTATATATCTAGAGGTAAATAAATCCAGTTATATATAATACTAGTAGCATGCTCTTGCTTCGCTTAGATAAGTTTTCTGTTACGTAACCCGAAGTGAGATTGAGTATAGAAGTATTTCAAGTATCTTGATATAGAACAAGCCGTTCACTCACTCACTTATTTGTTCATTCGTACTCTGCCACCTGCATCTATAATTATGCTGCTTAGTA
The DNA here is from genome assembly GCA_905147385.1 of Limenitis camilla. Classification (NCBI taxonomy): domain Eukaryota; kingdom Metazoa; phylum Arthropoda; class Insecta; order Lepidoptera; family Nymphalidae; genus Limenitis; species Limenitis camilla. Next base: position 11,172,525 of record LR990248.1, read on the forward strand.
TGTCACTGACTCCCTCACTCTTTTGTCTCACTCACATCTTGTCCTGACAACATTTGGTGCTAGTCTTGGCTTAGTTGGTCGCCAAAAAGAGCGCTCGTTTTAGTTCGCAATCCAATGGCGAACTAGTTCGCTCTTTTAGTTCTTTTTTAAATAATTTAGTAAAAATAATAAATAAAGGAAAAAAACATCAATATTCTCAAAGGTACATCATCATCATCATATGGAAACATCGATGTTTATGAACAAAATATTGATATTTCTATCACCATATGTTAGCAACACTGTTTATAAGTAGTAATAGTAGCGGGTAGATCATTTTATATTATTTCAAGTATACCGACGTGAAGACAATATATAACCTTTAGTGCGATAGATTAGTCTCAGCCTCTCTTGTGTTTTCGTGCAGTGAACATGGAAGTTAGTGTTATAGTGTCGAGATTAAGGTTACCCTTCTCGAGGTCAACGTAAGTTTACTTTATTATCTATTGTCGTTAGCGAGGTCGAGTGGTGGAGGTGAGAGTTAATATATTATGAAAGAGCTCTAAACCTGCTCCTGGGTCTCAAGCCCCAGGCACTGCTCGCCTCAGTCTAAATTGCATATGTATACGTATTGCTGTACAGTAATGAGATATCTCTCTTATTTATGTGCTATAGCACATATAAATATATATCATTGTTTTATTAGAAATATTCCACTATTTTTATTTATCACATATTTATTTTTAACAAGTAGTCAAGTATGGATAAAACAAAAGTATTCCTAGAAGTAAATAATTCGATTTAAAAATATATAAGAACTAAGAGCGAGATCGTCGACGAACTAGTTCGTATAGTTCACCTAAAGGAGCGCTCTTTAGAACTAGGTCGTTCGCGAACTACCCAAGACTATTTGGTGCAGTCGTTCTGAAGTTATGCACTTACATACAACTTGGAGAGATGATGAGAAAGTGATGGGAGAAGAGAGTATATTGAAAAACATTACAAGGCAAGGCTAAAGGTAGATTCTGCTACTGAACCGATAAGTATCCAAACATTATGATCTCTTACAATTACGAGAGGAACCTAAGCAGTGCCTTGGACTTGTGACCAAGGTGTAGGCTTAAAAAATCCTTTCATTCAATTGTAACACTCGCCCTCACTGTCTAGATTCTCTGTCTAAGCTAAGGTTAGATTTGCATAAGGCTAACCTAACCTAGCTTACGCGCCAACGTATAAAGGCGATACATTTTTATTTATATAGATAACAAGCCTTCGAGTTATTCTGATGTGTAAGCTATATTATTGTAAAGTTTTATTAAAATCCATTCAGTAGTTTTTGCGTAAAAGAGTAACAAACATCCACACGTTCTTACAAACTTTTGCATTTATAATATTAGTAGGATAAGGATAAAAACACTAATTTATGTAGTGTGGAAATCCCTGGTGGACAGGTCAACCTGTTTCAAGAATCAGTTTCGATTACGACTAAATCAACAGTCTAACAACAAAACTATAACCTTTCTGCGTTTATACAAAAACTAGCTATGTCCGCGACTTCGTCTGCGTGGAAGTGTCTTTCTCTACTGTTATTTTACACCCTTGAGTGTAAAACTTTAAAACATTGAATGGGATTCTTGATTTGCTCATTTTTGATGACATGGGGGATGAGAGGTCTGTATGGTGATTACGTCAGCGATAAAAAGTAAACACGCATATCGAAACGTGAATATCCCTGCTCAGAACGAGGAGGATGCATGCATCTCATCTCATCATATGCTTACGATCTGGATTGAAGGACAAACTTAACTTTGGTGTTGAATCACCTCCCTCCCTTTATACTGACGTAGATCACAATTGAATAACAAGATAATTTGGAATCTGAAAATTTTTTAAATGACCTAAATGTCACTTATATTGAAGACTAGTCGACTTCGTCCGCGTGTAGCTCCGCTCCTATTGGTCTTAGCGTGATGATATATAGCCTATAGCCTTCCTCAATAAATGGGCTATCTAACACTGAAAGAATTTTTTAAATTAGACCAGTAGTTACTGAGATTAGCGCGTTCAAGCAAATAAACAAACTCTTCAGCTTTATAGATTATTATTAGATTTGGAAGTATTATTTTAATTTTTTATTGGTTTATATTAATTTTGTAAACATACACAGAATTTCATATTTTATTTTTGACATCTTTAACATGGAGAGGCGAGGGCAGACGGTTACCTAGATATTTAATTTGAGTGCAGTTCTGAGTCCTGACCCTGACATGCGTTAAGAAATAATTGAAAGTTGTGACCATCGAGCCAAACAACGAGGAAAATTGCTGATCTTTGTATCATACATTATGTTTGTTTATAATCTACTGTAACCTCACATATAATACAGTAATGGAAACAAAACCTAAAGAGAATCAAGCAAATGTACGTTATTTTTTGGGTTTTTCAAAATCCCGATTTTTTAAATGGATTTATTCATGAATTTACTTGACGGTGTTTCGCCATTGCAAAAAATATTTAATGTAAAAACAATCTATTGTTAATTAATAAAAAGAAAGGAGGTTGTAGTCTATACGCAGACTAACATTATGACGGCTTGACTATAATATCCTCCTGGAGTTATACTTTAGACTCATTGCTTCAGAGTTACTCCTAGAATATTCGCGATGTAATCCATGATTATTCTGTCGTGACGGCGTATTTATTTTGCCACCCCCACTTCCTTGGTTTGTGTTTATCAGTTGGCCAACATTCAAGTAACAGGATGCTACTCAAATTATAAGTCTTGCCAACATCATAATTAACACTATATAATTTGCCAAAAATTATAATAAACTTTGTTATAGATTTCAATTTATCATATTTAATTTAGAAATGTTGTGCTTGTTAATTAATTTTTTTTAAAATAACTTAAAATTTAAAAATATATATAAATTGATCCCTTATAGATTAAATTATCTTTAAATCTGAATCTGAGTCATTAAATTTCAATTAAATTATATTTGTACAGCACAAATAGTTTTCCAACAGTAACGTTAAGTTTGTATCTTAATTTGTACGGAACTCTCTATACGCGATTCCGACTCGCACTTGGCAGTATTATTTATAAATTAATTCTGCAGTTTATTACTGTTTATATGACCCTTATGTTAGAGGTTTAGTACCGTGGATAAATACTAATTTACCTTGGTACGAGAAATTACTGACTCACGTGTTTATTTGGCATTGAACCGTTTATCTACATATACTATAGAGAAGTATTTATAATCTGTGATATTATGGATCAGATATTGACCTTTCTTTCCGTTAATATACTGTTCATTATAAATAATTGATGACTTTGGATGTATATTACTACATTCAGGAATAGTGTAGTTTTCTATCAGTTAAAGAATTATAAAATCGGATCTGTAGTTCCAAACAAAATCTTCACTGTGTAAAATGGCCATATCTTTTTAATTATAATATTTATGGCAACACTACATTGCCTATGTTATTCGGATAGGATGTAGCTTTCTATCTGTGGAAGAATTTCCAAAATCGGTTCAGTAGTTTTCGTGCTTATTCGCAACAAACAAACATAAAAAATGCAAACAATCAGATCTTTCTCATTTATTATATTTTTACGTGACACTTTCGTGATACCTTAATTATAACTAAATTATAAAAGCTATGGGTGATAAAGATGTTTTAAAATGGTACAGGTTAATGTGCAGTATCTTAAAAAATGAGATATAATACTAGGAATTGTAATAAATTAAAATGTATCTTTTAAACCATTGATTATTTTGTAGTCGGTGCCAGCAATAGTATAGTACGTAGTAGTATAATAGTTCAACCGCATATACTATTTCGTTACACGAACATTCAATAAATATCTATACTATTCTAATCTCACTAAACGTCTGTTCCCCTGGCTGGCACCGACTTCAAAAATAACAATAATTGTATATTATTGTCCTAATAAAGGTAGGGTAATAAATTACGGAATTATTTCTTACTTTTTAGTGCATTTTTTAGTTTGAAGTCGGTTAAATTTTTTGTTAAAAATGTTTTGTTTAGTTTCAAGTCAGTTACATTTTAAATTTTATTTTATAACTTCTTTGTACACCACTAATAAAACTTAATAAACTAGATATATAACATATTATTATAAATAGTTAACTGTGAAGTACAACGGGCGGTCTTATGGCTAATTAGCCATCTCTTCCAGACAACCCTCGTTTCGAAAAGAAAACGAAGATGGGATTGAGGAAGGTGGTGGAGCATCTAATATATACCTACTAATACTAATAATTTACATCTCAACACATACACATCATACATATATACAATAATTTATATACATACATAAATATAATACACTAATAAATATTGTAAAAAAAATAATATATGTCAGAACAGAGAGACGTATTTGAATGAATGAATTAATCGAATATCACGATTCCGTAGTTTTTGAACAGGAGCCCAGGCAGTGCCTTGGACTTGTGACCAAGGTGTAGGCTTAAGGAGCTCCTTTGAATCATCATAACACTCACCTCCACTGCCTAGTCTCACTGTTTGTCTGAGGTTAGGTTAACATAAGGCTAACCTTTTTTTTTTTTTTTTTTTTTTAACGTTGGAAATGCGGCCTTATGCATACCCCCCGCTGACAAGCGGGAGGTTATGTGGGGCTCTCCTTGATGTCACCCGCAGAAGGCGGGCGACGTTTCAAAGCATACCCACTAAAACCAACGGTACCTTACCTCCGCTGTAGGGAGACGCCACAGGAACGCTTACGCAAACAACTGTGACGCCTCAGCGGATCGGCCCGCTCTTATAGCGGGCCTGCACGCCAGGGGGCTCTCAGGGTACGCCGAGAGTGGTTACCCCCTTGCCTGACGGCTCCATTCAGGGTGGTGGGAGAAGGTGGGCATAACGGCGCCTACCCCTCCCCGATCGAGCTCGGCGGCGCGGGTCTGCAGAGGCGTCACCCTCGCGTTCCCGTTCCGCGGCCTCCTTCTGCGAGATTACAGCCTCGCAGAAGTTGACCATGGCCGACCAGCATCTCTCACTCTCAAGCATGGCATGAATCACGCTCGAGAGAGAGAGGTCTCCACCTAGGACCGTCGCCAGGCTGTGGCGTTGAGGTCCCCATCCTGGGCATTCTACCAGAGTGTGATGCGACGTGTCTTCTGCCGCATCACACTCGTGACAGGCCGGCGTCACCTCCCGTCTCGCAATTTGACACAAATACTTACCAAAGCAACCATGCCCTGTAAGCATCTGCGTCAGCCGATAGGATAGGACGCCGTGCTGCCTTTCGACCCAGCGCACGATGTGAGGGCGAATCGCCTCAACCGTCGCCAGGCCTGCACTTGGGGACCTCAAGTCCTCCTTCCACCTTTGAATCAGGGCTCGTTGGGCTAGAGTCCTGATTCGTCCAACCTCCTCCTCTCTGGGCCGCACACCGGTCGCCCACAGGCTCGCACGGAATCGGTACACCTCCGCGTGCACCTCCGCCTGGAGAGCCCAAGGCGGATCGCCCGCGAGAAGTGTCGCCGCCGTCCAAGACACTGTACGGTACCCCCGTATAGCTCTCACCGATATGACCCTCTGCGCTCTCCGCAGCTGGGCCATATTGCGCTCGGTGAGAGCGTCAACCCATATGGGAGCGCCGTAAAGCGCCATGCTTCGCACAATACCGGCATAGAGGCGCCGGCACGACGAACCCGGTCCCCCGACGTTGGGTAACAGCGTTCCCAACGCCGCGGCGGCTTTCATGAGCCTGGGAGCAAGCGACTCAAAATGTGGCCTAAAACTCCATCTGCCATCCAGGGTAAGGCCCAGGTACTTCATCTGGGTCCTTACTTCCACAATCGAGCCCTGGACAGAGATGGACGCTCCCCGCGGGGGGCCTTTTCGTGGACCGTGAAACAAAAGGGCCTCTGTTTTGCTGATGGAGACCCTCAGACCCAACATTCCAATCCGGTCCACCACGAGCGTGGCACCGACTTCAGCTAGGCGGGCCGCTTCGCGGAAATCCTTTCCCCTCGCCGTCACCAGGGTGTCGTCAGCGTAACAGAGCACCCTCATGCCAGCGAGGAGAGGCGTCCGCAGCAGCCAGTCGAAACCAACGTTCCACAAAGTCGGACCCAAAACGGAGCCCTGCGGAACCCCGCAGCCCACCCGATGCCGAGCCAACCTCCCGTCAGCCCCCTCCCAAATCACGTCCCGATCCTAACATAAGGCTAACCTAACCTAACCTAAGGTTGTGTTAACACATCTAAATACAATCAGTAGGGACTCATAATAAATAAGACGTAAGAACTCGCATAATCCTTAGTCCGATATGTCCAATAGCCGTGATGCGACACACTATTTGTTACACTTCAACTCCAGGTGATGTACACTCAAAGAGACTTGTCGAGAGACTAAAGTGTATTGCGTCAGTCGGGGAATATAAAGGGACTAGACAATGGTAGCAATACCCCTCCACTAGTGGGGAGAAGTAAATCAGCGACGGAAGTGACAATTAATTTTCTCTATCATTATCCTACTCTAATTATAGCCCGACACGGCCTTTACTATTATCCTACCCCAACTATACCCCGACATATACTACATCTACATAAGTAAATTTAATAAATAGATATCATCCATGGTAAATAATAATTATTAATGTCGTTTCATTTATCAATGTAGTAATCATTAACTAATTTCTTGAATTTACCTAATGTAGCCGTTTAGTCTAATAGTGAGTGGGGGGAAATCATAGCCTGAACAGTAAAAGATTTTTCATAAAATTTTGTTGAAAATTCGGGCAATTGTAACTTAAGTCTCCGCGTTGTTCTCAACCCAGCAGGATTTTCGATAAATATAAATTTTTCTCTCAAATATGAGGGTGCATTTGGGCTAAACAAACCACAGTACAAAAAAGAGAGAAGTTGATTCCGGCTTCAGGATTTTTGTTAAAAATGTTTTATTTAGTTTGAAGTTGGTTAAATTTTTTGTATAAATTATGCTATATTTAATTTAATCTCCTTCATCTTCCTTAGATATCTATGACGTCATAATATATGATGTCGTAACATGATATCGGGCCCATGACTCGTTTTAGTAACGTGTTGCAAATTCAAATAAAAATTTCTTGTCTTTTAAATTTTTTTTGTATTTAAAACAGTTTACAATTTTTGTAGCAAGTAGTCTAGGCTCCATTTTAAAACATCTTTTAAGTAACTTCGTACATGCTATGGCCATTATACTGTTGGTATACTTTTAATGATTGTTACGTCCAGAAGTACATTAGAAACTTCCAAATCTACATGATTATAAGGGAACGTACCTACGTGAGTGTGACCCATTTTGAGAGAAGAGGGGGGTTAAACGCTTGGTCACAATGGGGGCATTAGGTCTGCATCACGTAGTCAATAACCTCAAGGGAAATCTCGTCCTTTTTATGATATGGCGCGCAGAATTTAGCGCTTTTGGCAGTCTATGTATGTATCTATGTATGTATGTTTGTATGTTCCACTCTAGCGCCCAAACTACTGAACCAATTTTCATGAGTGAGGTGTCAATAGATTCGTAATAATAGCGCGGGTAACATAGGCTATAAAAATTTTATGATTTTTTTTTTAATGACGGAATTTAAACCTCAGATTCTAACTTCGAAAAAATTAAACTAAGATGATTATCACGTGTTTGGTGTCAAAAGAAAGTTCTTGACGAGCACATTACAAATATGTATATATATCTTATTGATTAAGTCAACATATATGTTTAAAATGCGGTCGTATAGTCCGCGCGATCCTGTCGTTGCAGTTATTTACTCGTTTAAACAAATAAAAGCCAACAATTACGTTATAACATTAGATTATAAGAGTTATCTCAATCAGGAAACGGAAAATTATTAAATAAAAAATATAGTTAAAAAAACTATAACCCGACTACGTAAAAAAGTGGTCTGAAAAGGACGAAACAAGAAAATAATCAGATAGAAACCTAGAAATGTATCGGTATAAAAATGGTCAAGGTAGAACCGTGGTCGCACCCATGTATAATTACTATAATTATATATATGACTAGAGGAACACTACCATGAAACGGACATAGTAGGTATAGGACCATTTTTCGGGGACGGGGGTCTTGGCATATACTATTAGTAGTCATGTCAAAAATGGGTCACGTAATACAATCCAACTAATATTATAAACGCGAAAGTTTGCAAGAGTGTATGTATGTTTGTTTGTTATTCATTCACGCAAAAACTACTGAATGGATTTTAATAAGACTTTACAATAATACAGCTTACACATCAGAATAACACATAGGCTATAATTTATATTGATATAGTGTGAATTATCCAAAAAAACAGCTGGTGAAACCGCGGGGCGCAGCTAGTAATAATATAATTTGTTGTCAATCTATGATAATCATTATTGATAATCAAATAAAATTTTCCTTATGTTTTACATACTGGATCACCATGTGCAACTTATGAGACCTAGATTATTACGCACTTGATGACTTGCCCTCGCTTCCCTACGATTTAATGAGGTTTAAAACCTACTGCTTTTAATTGGAAAACCTAAATTTACTATTAGTGTTCATAATCAAATTTCACAAAGGAATCCCTAATATTAATCTTTTAATGGAAGTTTAGTAGAAATCGATTTGGACATACACACTTCAGACGAATATCATGGGCAGGAAAATTAATGAATTTAGGACGAAAAATACAAACAAACAAATCACTTTTGCATATCTTTCATTTAACATAGTTGTAGATAGTTCCATGTGTAAACACATCCGTGGAATATTTAACAAGAATTTACAATTACACGAAATTACCAGCTTATGTGGGTACAATTACATTTTTCTTTCTCATGTCTTTTTTTCAAGTTCTGATTTATCTCGTTACCAAATTTTATTAAAACCGACAGCGTTACTTGTAGTTGTTAAGTGAGTAATAAAAATCGTTTTCTCGTTTATCCTTCCTGCTTTCTCTCTTTCACACTGCTTTCAACGTTCGCCTTCAGCTCACAAACTAGCGTTTTTTATGCGGTACGAAATATATTCATGTCTATGTTATTGTCTACTTCATTTTGGAATTCATTTCTAGTGTCGATGTTGTATCGATTGATATTATTTATTTATAGGCAGAGTTAATAACCAGACGGTTCATATTCTATAATAGTTGGAAGTAATCGATTTCAAATATACTATACATGCAGACATACAGAAATCAGTCGACACTTTTTTCATACAAACGTAGTCTCCTGTTTCCTCCTAGGATAATGAAGTTACAGAAGAAAAAAAATACCATGCGACCTCTGCCATGACTATACGTTTTGGTTTTTTTTATTATTTGATTAAATTAATAGAAAAAAAACGACTTTTTTATTTACATTCGCAAACATCCAGCAAACTAATTATTACTAACATAAACCAAAAAAGCAAAACGTACGGACACAGCTTAGACCCTGTACTGCATTTTAACGTAATAAATATTAAAATCGGTCCAGATTTCGAGGAGGAAACAGGGGATTACGAAAGGACGATTATCTTAATGTGACGTAGGTGACATCAGTTCGAGCCGTTCAAAAGTACAATGCCAAGTTCCAAAATACAATGCTATTAAAATCAATGTTACCAACATTATCATCATACAGTTAAACAGCAGTTACAATTATTTGAAGCTTTTCTCAATTTTATATCGTTTGACTAAACAAGGGGTCTATGACTAAATATGATTATTAATATCTTTTAATTAACGACCGTTAGGGGTCTTTTGATAAATTTTGTATTGGCGGGTAGTTCTTGTTTTATTTCAAATGTACCCTCGTATAGACAATAAATGATCTTTGGTTCGAAAGCTTTTAAGGCAGTCTGTCTAGTGATTTTACTCACTAAGTACCGTGGTAAAGTTGTGCAAATAGTGTAGTTTAGTGTTGTGGAATATTACCTTTGACATGATTTATGCAATGAATACATAAATATGCATGTATTTTTCTTCCTCATTTTGAGGGATATTCACGTTTAGATGTGCGTGTTTAGTTTTGATCGAATCATCATCAAAAATAATGAAAGCAAATAAACCCCTAATTAAAAGAGGACGGGGAGGGGCGTCCTCTTTTAATTACATGCTTTTTATTAGCTTCACTTGTATGTCAGTATGTCAGTCTGTCAGTATGTCAGTCTGTCAGTATGTCAGTATGTAACTCTCCGTGGGTAATTTGCGCGCCTGCGGCCTTCCTTGGTTCTGGTAGCCGTTTCTCAAGCGTGATTTTTTTTAGTTTAAAAAAAAACTAAAAAAAAATCACGCTTTTATAAATAAATCAAACTAAAAAGTAAAAAATAAATAATAGTTTAAAAAAACTAAAAACACGCTTTTTATTATAGAAAACCAAACTAAAAAAATAGAATTTTTTTTAGTTTGGTTTTCTATAATAAAAATTGGTGTCAATAGTTATAAATATTTTATTGACAGATATGAGTAGAGTGATTATCATTTTGATAATATCTTAAAAAGCACCCCACGCTTTTTAAAAAATAAAATACATTTTTTTTATTTACACTATTATTAATTTATATTTATTGAAATTTTTAACACTATTCTTATTTTAAATTTATTAAAATTTATTTTCTATTTTTTTAGTTTGGTTTTCTATAATAAAAAACGTGTTTTTAGTTTTTTTAAACTATTATTTTGTTTAAGTAAACTTTACCTGCTTATTGCTGCAGTAATGGTAATCATTCTTTCCCATTTTTTTGTAGTTAACAGTGTAGGGTAGGATGATAATAATAATTCTTAAAAAATACATAATATTAATAGCTATCTATAATATTTTTCAAGTGACATTTAAACATGTTTAACATGTATTAATGTGTAGAATGCAGATGAAATTTCTCAGCTTATCCACGTGTTCTATATAGATAAGTTTATTCATGAGAATAATTGAATAAATACCTGTGTTCACTGTTAGATCGTCAGTTGCGTTTTGTGATCGACTATTGCAATACTTATGCAGGTATTATTGTTTATGTATTTCTAAATGCTTAGCTCTCTCGGTGTTATATAAGTGTTTATGTTATTGATAAGATTCAAAGATTCAAAACTTATGTACAGGATTAATATATAAAGCTTGTTATTCGGTATAACATTAATTAAAAGATAAGCCTTAGAAGTGACGTTGATCCTTCTTTTTAGGGTTCCGTAGCCAATTGGCAAAAAACGGAACCCTTATGGATTTGTCATCTTTGTCGGTCTGTCTGTCTGTCTGTTCTTCCGTATGCCACAGCCACTTTTTTCCGAAAACTTAGTAAGTAGATATACTCTGTAAACCGCATTAAGATTTTCACACAAAAATAGAAAAAAATACGTGGGGGGTATCTGTGGATAGGTATTTAAAAATGATATTGAGGTTTGTAATATTATTTTTTTTTAAACTGAATAGTTTAAGCGAGACTCTTCCAAAGTGATAAAATGTGTGTCCTCCTGTAACTTTTAAAATAAGAGAATGATAAAACTAAAAAAAAATAAAGATTATTATTATTATTCTACTGAAAATTGGTTTGAACGAGATCTTATAAGTAGTTTATACGTCAGGCACACAAATTGATAATATTTTTGGAAATATTTCTTGTCAAACTGAAATATATATTAGCTTGTGTTAGCATCCGTTTTAATTTTATCTAAATTGTTGTTAAATGTTATAATTTAAATGCACACGCACTCAGTATGTTTTGCTCTTAACATATAAAGTAAAGAAATACCTCTTTATTAATAATCTGTGTTAGCATCCGTTTTAATTTTATATAAATGGTTGTTATATGTCCGTACAATGCTTGAATATTATCTATGGTATATGATACATTGTTTACCTTACAGGAAATTAATTGTCTATGAGGTAGATCATATTAGTGATGAATTGTCAGCATTGATACTGTTTCCGTTATTGTTTTAGGCTAAGGTAGGATATAAAGATGATGCAAGGTGACAGAGCGCAGTATTTCTTGATTTTTGATGTAATAAGTGCTATTAAAATGTTTATGTGTGAAAGTGCTGGTGTTTTTCTTACGAAAGTTTAGGTACCTAATTATAATCTTAACTTATCAATAATTTAATTTTAAAAAATACACTATTATTTAACCATCGATCAAATTTACAATGAACTACAAGAACTTTTATATGATGTTACTTGCTGCTACGGAACCCTTCAAGGGCGAGTCCGGCTCGCACTTGGCCGCTTTTTCTTCTTCGTCTATTGAGGTTGTTGCCAGCTCTTCTTAGATGATGACTATTGTTAATTATTTAGGATAACTTTAACGTTTGAGGATAACTTCTGGTGAATCAGTTGCATTAACAGCCTACCATGGGTATGTTGCTTCTATACTCGGGTATGGCCTATTATTATGGAGCAATTCTACTAATATTAACAAAGTATTCTTAACACAAAAGAAATGTGTAAGAGCAATTTGCGGGCTAAGCCCAGAAACATCATGTCGACCACACTTTAAAAAATTGAGAATACTCACCTTAACAAGCTTGTTTATAATGAAAACCAGCATTTTTGTTGCTCATTTTGAGCTATATACTAACACAGAAACATATTCAAATAGAGACCCTACGCGTCTTAAAGTACCTATTCATAAGACTGCGCTGGCAAAAAAAAATTTTTCCGTATCTGTTGCTATCGTTTACAATAGGATACCAAGAAGTTACCTTTCAATAAATTTAAAAAAAAATTAAAAGAATGACTAGTCGAAAAATGTTTTTATGACCTAAAAGAATTTGATATAATGTAATGTTTAAAATAAATCTACATGACATTGTATGTATAACTAAATTAGACACTTTTTAATTAAATTATGACTATAACGAATCCATGACTAATAATGTAAAGAAGTAAGATTTGTATTTTTGTATGTAACGAATAAACATAAAAACTACTCGACCGATTTCAAAAATTCTTTCACCATTAGAAAGCTACATTATCCCTGAGTATAGGCTATATTTATTACAAGAAAAAATTAGAGATCCCCAGAAAATCTAACTAAAACCAACCCAAGGTGCAAAAAAAATAGCCATAAAATATCTTTCATCGCATGCGCTGCAAAAAGTATTGATGATAGAACAAAAAAATGTTCTAGAATATTATAGAACGTATCAATATATACAAAAAAGTCCGCGAGACCATATGTTCAACTATTATAGTTACGTCACTATAACTACTTTTTTACATTTTAAAAGTTGATAAAAATGCCTATCAAAATCAGACCATGTTTTCCATACCTTTGTATTAATCCTTATCCAAATAAAATTAATATTCAAGACTGTTTCAATACCTGTAAATTACTTTTTGAATTATTAAAATCGGACCTTCCATTCAAAAGATATTACGAAATTAAAAATATCAATATAAACAATAAATACACGACGACGCGACGGGCCAGTGTAGCGACGCAGCGCAGCGAGTAACGCGGCACGAGAGTGGGCACCGAAATGCGGGAGGGCCAAAATATTTTTAAAAATAACATTCCACCCGCGCGAAGCCGGGATGGGCCGCTAGTTGTTTAATATAATTTATGAATGAATTTTCTGTAACAAATATTTGTATGCCAAATCCTGGCAAAACATGTGGAACCTTTAGCATTAATCCAACCATTGTACCATGTTTTTTTTACAAATAAATATTTCATATTTCATATATGATGTTGGCAACACTAATATGAGTAGCATTTAACTTTCTTGAATGTTGTGCAACTGATCAACATCAATAGGAGAAGTTGGGATTGCAACTGTTAGTCTGCGTAATAATAATTCGAGTTGTTCTTTTGTTTCAGATAACACAATGGGGTGGTACATAGCCCTGTCCCTGCTGGCAGCCGTCCAGCTCAGCACGCAGTACCTGCTGCCTGGTGACGTCACACCCTCCCACTACGACGTGCGGCTCGTCTACGACATTGACCCTAAGACTAACTTCAGCTTTTTTGGAGTTGTTGATATTTTGGTGAGTATCATAAAGCATTTCTCAAGGTTAACTTCTATTGTCTTGTAGATTTAATTATCTAGACTAGTCGTGCTACTTTACTTTTGTCAGTTACTTGAATAGCCTTTCACTATCACAATATATAAACAAAGGGATAAATTGTTATTGTGTGTTCGTTATTTTTCTACTCCTGATTAGCTAGATAGAAAAAAAAAATCTTCAATGTAAATATTTCTATTAATAAAAACTTGAGTAGGTATTTTATATATATTAAGTAAATTATAAATACATTAATTATGAATCCAAAATATTGTCAGTGGTTTTCAATCTATTATTTGAAGACCCCTTAGTCAAGAAAGAGCCTCTCAAAAACTTATTTTCGATTTCTTGTTTTGTTGCGTTAGTGTATCGTGTAAAATTTAAATAGTTTTTTTAATTACTTTAGATATAGTTTTGAGTTAAAATACAATAGGTATTCAAAATCTGAGAAAAAAATGTATTCAATGTAATTATGTTCGTAATCCTGCTTATGACTAATAAAATAGAATTTGCATCGGCCGGGAATCGAACCCGGGCCGCCCGCGTGGCAGGCGAGCATTCTACCACTGAACCACCGATGCTTGTGTACTTATATTGAAAGTTACGTCTGTGCTATTTTAAGATTACTCGTCTTGTTGGTTATGTTTGTATTTATCCAACTGTGTAGACCTTTCTCCATTGTTAAGCAAACATTTACTCGTATTAATGTTGGTCCAAAACCAGCAAAGTATACAAGAAACAATAGCAGCCTATCAAAATCTACTAATTATCATTTCAATCACTGTTTTTAACATACTACCTGTATAAAGGTTGTTTTGCCATATAAAATTTAAAAAACACTACTTTACAAAATCATCAACGCTATTTTATTTACAATAATTTATAAAAATAATAACAGTCATCAGTAATAGACACTATATAGCCATCTTACAAAGACTATACATAAATAAAATAGAAATTCTTACTAAAACCAATCCAAGGTGTAAAAAAATTAACCATAAAATGTCTTTCATCGCATGCGCTGCAGAAACTATTGATGATAGAACAAAAAATGTTCTACAATATTATAGAATGTATCAATATCTACAAAAACTTCGCGAGACCATATGTCCAACTATTGTAGTTAAGTCACTATAACTAGTTTTTAACTTTTTACAACTTGATATAAATGCCGGCTGTTTCAATATCTGTTGATTACTTTTTGAATTATTGAAATCGGACATTTCATTCAAAAGATATTACTAAATAAAATATGTCCATATAAACAAAATAATAATCTTACGTCACGGACGTTTTTCCCCGGTTATGGTATATGGCCCCTCCGCATCGTCCCATAAGGAACTTCTTTCCAAATACAACAACAAACTGTGACATCATCTAAACAAGAATGCGTCCCTGACAAGTTTTCGGTATCTATAATATATTGTAAAGTTCTTTGAAAAGCTAAAATTCCATTCGTAACTCCAAAAGGTATTTTCGTAAATTGATTTAATTTCCCACAGACTTCAATACACTCCGTATTGACGCTCTGAACTTTTTAAATCTGGCTAAAATAAAAAAAAATTATATAAAATCCAACTAAAAAATAGAAAATAAATTTTAATAAATTTGAGTTAAAAATAGTGTAAGAAAAAATGATTTTATTGTAAAAAAAGCGTGGGGTGCTTTTCAGGATATTATCAAAATAACCCTTCTACTCATACCTGTTTATAAAATACTAGGGGCCCATCCCGGCTTCGCACGGGTGGAATATTTAGTTTAAAACATTTTGGCTCTCCCGCATGTCGGTGCCCCTCTACCTCGGCGTTACTCGCTACCACTCGCTGCACTTCGAGTATCACCGAGATAGAACTACACCGGGCCGTCGCGTCGGCGTGTAATTTTTTGTTTATATTGATATTTTTAATTTCGTAATATCTTTTGAATGGAAGGTCCGATTTTAATAATTCAAAAAGTAATTTACAGGTATTGAAACAGTCTTGAATATGAAATAATTTATTTGGATAAGGATTAATACAACGGTATGGAAAACATGGTCTGATTTTGATAGGCATTTTTATCAACTTTTAAAATATAAAAAAGTAGTTATAGTGACATAACTATAATAGTTGGACATATGGTCTCGCGGAGTTTTTTGTAGATATTGATACGTTCTATAATATTGTAGAACATTTTTTTGTTCTATCATCAATACTTTTCGCAGCGCATGCGATGAAAGATATTTTATGGCTATTTTTTTTGCGCCTTGGGTTGGTTTTAGTGAGATTTTCTGAGGATCTCTAATTTTTTCTTGTAATAAATATAGCCTATGTTACTCAGGGATAATGTAGCTTTCTAATGGTGAAAGAATTTTTGAAATCGGTCCAGTAGTTTTTATGTTTATTCGTTACATACAAAAATACAAAAATACAAATCTTACTTCTTTATAATATTAGTATAGATTTATAACTATTGATAACATGTGCGTATAAGATAGGGAAAGTATAAAACATAAATATAAAGTGTCTCTAATCCTGATTAATATAACGAATCAAACTGTTTAAAATATTGAATTGTCATCGATCCTTAATAAGTATGCCAAATTTCGAGATAATCCGACGTTTTGAAGAGGGTCAAAATGATACTAATGGATACGTATGAATCTAATAAAAGCTTATTAATAATTAAATTTAGCAACTTCTTCAACCATTGATTCTATACTAGGTAAGGGAGAATCATCTAATTCAGAGGAGTTTGGGTGACAAACTCCGCGACACGAGAATTTTTTATATTAGAAGATTACTCACTGATATAAAAAATATTCATCTCGTGCAATGACGTCAACAATAATAATAATTGGAGACTTGAAAATACCAAACATATGATAAGTTAGTTGCGGCTGATCTCATCGTTCATTTTTTAATTTAGATATATTTATTCTTGGTGTGGCAGTGCTTCTAAAACTTGTTAAACTACTTTTAAATTGAAAATGCAATCAAATATTTACATAACAAATGTCTTCGCTTGATCAAGAGTTTATCAAAATTCCTTTAGTAATGACATATATGTCGGAGCATAGTAAAAGATTATCGATTAATCGAATCGTTATCGTTGTCTATGGCGTTGGAGTGGGGTAGTAGTCACTTCCGTTGTTTTGACAGTCTCTACCCTCGACCCTTTATATGCGATCGACAGTCTAACTGAAGTCGTGCGCGGTCTCTCAAGAAGTGAACATCATCTAATTAGTGCTAGTGATGGTGATAGTGTCAAGTGCAGTGTAGTGTGGAAGTGCTGTCCAACTAAGGTCACGTAAGTCCTTACAATGTAATTGCCACGTGGTTAAGTAAACACAATGTTAGGTTAGGTTAGCCTTAGGTTAGGTTAGCCTTGTATTAGATTCGGTTTATGTGCGTTTAACCTTGGGTTTAAACAGAGAGCCTGAGCAGTGGAGGCGAATATCGTGATCACTTAAAGGATATCCTTAAGCCTACACCTTGGTCACAAGTCCAAGGCACTGCTTAGGTTTCTCTCGTAATTGTTAGAGATCATATTTGATCATTTATCGGTTCTATAGGAGTATCTACGTTGCGTTTATCCAATATTCCATTCAATACCATCACCCCCTTTTAGTGTTCCCCAATATTCCCCATCTTCCTGCTTCCATTTCCTTGCACATCGTTTTAAAATCCCCGACATATATGAACATTTGTCGACACAAGAGAGAAAAAATTGAATCAAACAATTTATCTAAAGACATTAATGAGTTCAGTTAATATGTAGTTGTCTAAATTTCTTTACTAGTCATATACCGCAAGTAATTTAATTTGCATAAAACACTTCCTTAATAATATTTGCTTAAGAGGAAATCAGTCGACACTTTTTTCATACAAACGTAGTCCCCTGTTTCCTCCTAAGATAATGAAGTTACAGAAGGAAAAAAAATACCATGCGATATATACGTACTTCTGCCATGACTGTACGTTTTGTTTTTTTTTAATTATTTGATTAAAATAATAGTTTAAAAGGAATCAAAATGTTACCGTGCTATAAACTGCGGCAATCTGAACAACCAGACTCGTATGGTACAACCCAGAAGAGCACCCTGCCCACATAAAAGTGAGACGCGCAACGGTTGCTTAGCAAGTGACGCTTGTAGAGTCAACACGTCCTGAAGATGCTTCGGTTACGGAGCGAAACGTACGTCGATTGTACATCGCGATCTACTTGTGTGGTGTGTACTGGTTCGGGTTCGTGCGTTTTCCGCAAAGTAACGCCTGATTCAATTCAATCAAACTAATTATTACTAACATAAACCAAAAAAGCAAAACGTACGGGCATAGCTCAGACCCTGTACTGCAGTTTAACGAAATAAACATTAAAATCGGTCCAGATTTCGAGGAGGAAACAGGGGATTATGAAAGGACGATTTTCTTAATGTTACGTAGGTGACATCAGTTGGAGCTGCAGTTCTCTCTATCACACGGTGAAGGGTAAGCTTGGTGCTCAGCGCGACACCAATATTTATGGTAAAAATCTATTTTTCAAAAGTGTCGTTCGTACGAAGTCCTCTTAATATATTATGCTCGCTCGGTGGAGACAATATCAAAAGTTCAGCTTCTGATTTAGTAGATTTTCAGACATTTAAATCAAGAACGTACTCCAAGTAGGTAGGTAAAGGGACCTAAACATATTTAACTTAAAAGTGCTTTATATTTCTACGTAATAAGTAAAATGAGAGAAACTTCAAAATAATTGTTTCGCAATTAGAGAAAAGTATTCATAAAAACTTATCATTAGTGAAACTGATAAAGTAAAACATTTATGAAAAACAGATAAAAGTATAAAAATGACACATAACGACTTCCTTTGCGTTTAAACTATATATCATTTGAGGTACAACAGACAGATTGGAGGTTTAACCTACTTCCATCACGTATTATATAATTTTTTTTATCATCGCTGCAAAATTCGAAATAAATGAAAAGGAATAAATGGTCATGATGGAGAGTAGGGTTAAAAAATCACGTTTGTTGTTTGGGAGCCCCCCTTAAATATTTATTTTATTCTGTTTTTAGAATTTGTTGTTATAGGGGCAACAGAAACACATCATTTGTTAAAATTTCAACTGTCTAGCTATCACGGTTCATGAGATACAGCCTGGTGATAGAACGGACGGACGGACAGCGGAGTCTTAGTAATATTTTTACCCTTTGGGTACGGAACTAAAATGTGAATTTTCCATATACAAATTTGAATTTGGAATGTATTTTCAATCTATACTTAATGCATAAAAATCTTGATTGAGATTGATTATAAATTTCGGCAGTTAATGAAGTTGCATATATTTTTTTAAATCATATAATATAATGTCTAACGTATAGTGACATCATAAAAGTAATTATAACTGCTACATTTGAAGTACAATTTTTGTTTCCTGCAAGGGGTCTATGGCTAAAATGTTTGGTAAGCGCTGTATTTTATACGACTTATGGAAATTTTAATTTGTAGTAAAATTTCTATAAGTCGGATCTGTGAATTTGTGAAGTAACAATAATATTAACATATACTGGCGACCTGACATCGCTTCGCTGAGGAAGTCGGTGTAGGTTTTGCTGACTGTGGAAAGAAAGGAAACCTAACAAATATAAACCGCCAGACGTTATTAAGAGTTTATTATTACATGTAGTGACGTCATAAATAATCCTTTCTAATATTATAAATGCGAAAATAACAGTGTCTTTCTGTCGCACTTCACGCCTAAAGTACTGAACCGATTTAAATGAAATTTGGTATACAGGTAGTCTAGAGCCTGGAAAAGGACATAGGCTACTTTTTATTGCGAAAAAAGGGTTGTGAGGGCTTGAAAAGGGGGGATGAAAAGTTGTATCGAAGTATCGTCATTTTTAGAACTTTTTTAGTCTGTTGAAAATTGATTGATATTGAAAATAACAATAGGGAATAGGGGATGAAACGCAGACGAAGTCGCGGGCAAAGCTAGAATGTTATGTTTGTAAATTTTTTGTTTTTGAGTAATTTGATATCTAATACTGTGTCTAAATTGTTTTTTCGGTCGAGTAAAAACTAGATGATGTATTTTGCAAGGTAGACTTTTGTGAGGAAGGAAGGGAAGCATAACTAGTGTTAAATTAACGATGTGAGGTCGCCTGTTTGTTATGCGAGCAACGCGCAATGCAATGTTACCGCGAAGGTTTCTAGTCGACATCGACATGAGAGCTATGTTGCTATACATACAAATATATAATCATGTTTGGCGAATCATTTAAAGAAATAATTGCTCCCCAGGTTTTTTCCGAGATGAAAAGTGGCCTGTGTGATAATCCAGGCTATAAACAGTATGTGTGAAAAATTTCATTGAAATCTGTTCAGCCGTTTTCACGTGACTGAGCAACAAACATCCAAACATACAAGACTTTTACATCCTACTAATATTATAAACGCGAAAATTTGTAAGAATGTATGGATGTTTGTTACTCTTTCACGCAAAAACTACTGAATGGATTTTGATGAAACTTTACAATAATATAGCTTACACGTCAGAATAACACATAGGCTATAAATTATAATGATATATTGTGAATTATTCAAAATACAGCAGGTGAAACTGCGGGGCGCAGCTAGTTTATAATATTAGTAGGTAAGATACGATAAATGCGAAAGTAATTCTGTCTGCCTATCACGCTTAAACCACTGAACCGATTTTGATGAAATTTGGTATAGAGATAGTCTAGAGCTTGAGAAAGAACATAGGCTATGTTTTATCACGAAAAAAGGCGTGTAGAGACTGAATCGCGAATATCATAAACGCGAAAGTTTCTAAGATTGTATGGATGTAGGTTTGTTACTCTTTCACGCAAAAACTACTGAATGGATTTTGATGAAACTTTATAATAATATAGCTTATACATCGGAATAACATATAGGCTACAATTTATAATGATATAATGTGAATTATTTAAAATATAGCGGGTTAAACCGCGTGGCGCTTAAGTTTATTAACTTATATGTAGTTACATATAAGTTTATTAACTTATATGTAACTACATATAAGTTAATAAACTTAAGTACACGTGATAAATTCCACCTAGGCGAAGCTGGGGCGGGTTGACTAGTATAATAATATTATGGAGCATTATACTTCAACATTGCTACTGTTTGTTATTATAAATCGTGACGTCACGCTCAGCGTAACAAAATAACGGGCCATTAAGCGTTTACTACTTTGGATATTTTTATTATTATTTAACAATGTAAGCTATAATACATATTATTATAAATCGATTTGTTTTAGCCTAGACGTTCTAAACTATTTATTTATTTTATTTTAAAAATAATCTGTACAGCTTTCAAGAGTTAAAAGAGGGGGATTATACATTTTTGGACAATCCTTGGATCCTCGAACCCGTTGTCCTACTAATATTATAAACGCGAAAGTTTGCAAGAATGTATGGATGTGTGTTTGTTACTCTTTCACGTAAAAACTACTGAATGGATTTTGATAAAACTTTCCAATAATATAGCTTACACGTCAGAATAACACATAGGCTATAATTTATAATGATATAGCGTGAATTATCGAAAATATATTTTAAGTTAAGTTTTAGTTATTTTTTGCTATTTATCTTATACTAATATATAAAGCTGAAGAGTTTGTTTGTTTGAACGCGTTAATCTCAGGAACTTCTGGTCCGATTTGAAAAATTCTTTCAGTGTTAGATAGACCATTTATCGTGGAAGGTTATAGGCTATATATGAACACGCTACGACCAATAGGAGCGGAGCTACACGCAGACGAATTCGCGCGGGTCGGCTAGTTGAGAAAATAAAAGTGTATCTTCCCCAGTCCAAACATTCCGGACAACTTTAACCTTTCCCCTTTAAACTCTTAACCCTCGGGATCCGACTCGCACTTCGCCTGTTCTTTTATTTGTCTAGGTTTGTTTTCCTACAATTGTCCCGAGCATGATAAGTTTCAATCTGGCAACCCTAGGTGTATCGTATCAAATATATAGTTATTAATTATAGAACTAGTATAAACCGTTAATTAATTTTCTCTTCCGTTCCGTTCTTGTTAAGAAACTGGAGTAAGTATCATAACTGACAAACGAGGTTGGATACCTTTTTTTAAAGTATATACTTGTCCTCTTTTCTGAGATAAAAAATCTTTATATTTAAATGAAATGCAGACAGACAAAACATTTTTCTTTAATTTATTTACTACTAGGGGCCCGTCCCGGCTTCGCACGGGTGGATAATTTTTTTTTAACATTTTGGCTCCCGCATTCTGTCGCTCCCTCTATCGCCGCGTTACTCGCTGCGCTGCGAGGCACTCACACCGCGCCGGCGGCCCGTCTGGGATTATTTTTTATTTATCTTGATATTTTTAATTCGTAATATCTTTTGACTGGAATGTCTGATTTCAATAATTCAAAAAGTAATTAACAGGTATTGAAACAGTCTTCATTACGAGATAATTTATTTGGATAAGAATTAATACAAAGTTATGGAAAACATGGTCTGATTTTGATAGGCATTTTTATCAACTTTTAAAATGTAAAAAAGTGGTTATAGTGACTTAACTACAATAGTTGGACATATGGTCTCGCGGAGTTTTTTGTAGATATTGATATGTTCTATAATATTGTAAAACATTTTTTTGTTCTATCATCAATACTTTTCGCAGCGCATGCGATGAAAGATATTTTATGGCTAATTTTTTTGCACCTTCTGTTGGTTTTAGTGAGAATTTCTGGGGTTCTCTAATTTTTTCTTGTAATAAATATAGCCTATGTTACTCAGGGATAATGTAGCTTTCTAATGGTGAAAGAATTTTTGAAATCGGTCCAGTAGTTTATTCGTTACATACAAAAATACAAAAATACAAATCTTTCCTCTTTATAATATTAGTATAGATTACTAATATTATAAACTAGCTGTGACCCGCGGTTTCACACGTTATTAGTGTTCTGTGTTATTCTGATGTGTAAGCTATAATATTGTAAAGTTTCATCCAAATCCATTAAGCAGTTTTTGCGTGAAAGAGTACATACATACGTTCGTACAAACTTTCTCGTTTATAATATAGTAGGACTATATCTTCAAGACAGCTTGACATGCACTTCATCCCCTATTTCAGTCTCTACACGCCTTTTTTCGTAACAAAACATAGCCTATGTTCTTTCTCAATCTCTAGACTATCTCTGTACCAATTTTCATCAAAATTGGTTCAGTGGTTAAAGCGTAATAGGCACACAGAGTTACTTTCGCATTTATCGTATCTTACCTACAAACATTATAAATAAGAAAGTTTGTATGTTTGTTAATCAGTCACGTGAAAAGGCTGATTCATTTTACCTGCAGGATACAAAATTAAATTGCACCCGTGCGAACCCGGGGCAGGTCGACTAGTAATATTTTTAATAATAAGCAATTATTTCTTTAAATGATTCGCCAAACATGATTATATATTTGTATGTATAGCAACACAGCTCTCATGTCGATGTCGACTATAGAAATCTAGTAACCATGGCAACACTCACATAGCTTACACTGAGTACACATGAAACGGTATTTCTCGATACCTATATATCGATTCTTCTAAATCGATATCTTGTGGGTATCGATACTTGGTGACTGTATTAAATAAGAGTTTATGCTTTAACGGTGAAGGAAACCTGCACTCCTCAGAGTTCCCTAAAGTTCTCTCTCGGTGGTGGTTCAGCGTGGTGGAGTATACTCCCCCCTCCTCATTCTGAGGAGGTAAACCGGCTCAGCAGTGGGCCATTGACGGATCGTGATGTGTATATACTAGGGTGGCCCACAAAAACCGACTATTTTTTTTTTTTGAGTCTCGGGTGAAAATATGTTAGTTTTTGATGTTTTAAGAGCCCTCTCCAAAGGACAGCTCAAAAAAAAATTTTTAAGAGGTCACTCCAAATTTTATAAAATTTCCAAAATCGTCAAAAATCGATTTTTTTTTTTTAATTATTTTACTTTTATTTGATATTTTTTTTTACTTGATATTTTTTTTCAAAAATTTATTTATTTAATTTATTAAAAAAATTTATTTAATTTTTTTTTGTTTCTCGTGCCTTAATTCCATTCTTTGGTATGTCAAATGCAAGAAAAAAAATATCAAGTTCGTTGATATTCATATTCAGAAGTAGCTCGAAAAGATATAAAGTACTTGTCTTGGAAACCTTGAAAAATTTGGAGCGACCTTTAAATATTAAAATTTCGACTTGAGATTTTCAGGATCTTTATCATTTTTCTTGTAGAAAAAAGTAAAATAATTAAAAAAAAAAAAATCGATTTTTGACGATTTTGGAAATTTAAAAAAATTTGGAGTGACCTTTTAAAAATTTTTTTTTGAGCTGTCCTTTGGAGAGGGCTCTTAAAACATTAAAAACTAACATATTTTCACCCGAGACTCAAAAAAAAAAATAGTCGGTTTTTTTGGGCCACCCTAGTATATATGGACTTAATAGAATAATTGAAAACATCGTAGTTGATTGTAGTCCATAGACAAATGTGTTTAACCTCGAAAAATAGAAAATGAACGGTTAATCATAACCCAGTTCTGATGCATTGTGTCCCCGAACACGTACTATTGCGATGTTCATGGAAAAAATATCACTTTTTGTTCAGTCAAATCATTAATGAATTGTTTGAGGTCAATGACACAATGAGAAGTTTCATATTTAAAATATTCACTTACTTATACTGATGTATTAGTTTACTAACTTACTAAAACATGTATTAACTCGCTTACTTACCTACTTGAAAATACTACTCACATAGTACAGTACATAGTTATATGTTTATTATTACTATTTTCCTTAAACTCGCCTTAATATTACCTTATATATAAAATTCTCGTGTCACAATGTTAGTTACCAAACTCCTCCGAAACGGCTCGACCGATTTTAATGAAATTTTATATACATATTCAGTAGGTCTGAGAATCGGCTACTATCTGTTATCATCCCCCTAAGTGATAAGGGTGGCCCACCCCAAATTTATAAGTCAAAACAACGTTTGCCGTCAGCTAGTATATATCTATTTGTATCTATGTTTACTAATTATTACATTTTGTAACTTTTACTATTGAATTGTATATATAATATTTATCATGTATATAATAATTACATAGTATGTAATATAATATGTATGTAATTAATATAGGTAAAAATTTGTGTGTGTATGTGATATTTATTGCTTTATTGCTGATTATGCACTGCCTGTATCATTAACTTAATTTCTCTAGTCCGCCTAATGTTGCCTGTAAGAGATCGCTCCAATATAAGGCCGCCTTTGCATGCTTTATAATTTGTATTGGCTCCATGTTATCTTTTTCATTTATTTTGTGTGCAATAAAGAGTTTATTCATTCATTCATTCATAGTTATTTATTCACTTAATATTTGTTTACTTAACCACTCATGACTCACTTTATGACACTTACTAACTTATAAATTTGCTTACTTAACAATTGACATACTCAAAAACTTACAACGTACTTGCTAACTTACGCACATAGTTATTTATTCACTCACTTACTGACTCAGTAATTTATCCTTACTAATATTACACGTGAAAGTTTGTGTGTACGTATAGAACTTTGTTACTCATTCACACAAAAACTACTGAATGGATTTTGATGAAACTCTACAATAATATAGCTTACACATCAGAATAACACATAGGCTATAATTTATAATGATATAGTTTGAATTATCCAAAATATAAGAGTAAGTGTGCAGAGAGTAGTGTGCGAGCTATTCTGGTGTTGTTTTATTTTTATTTATCCACTTAATATTTGTTTACTTACTAACTCACTTAATGACACTAACTTATTTTGCTCACTTACCAATTGAGACACTAAAACTTACATATTTATTACTTATTTATTTACGCACTGAAATACTTACAACGCTAACTTACGTACATGGTTGTTTATTCACTTTCTGACACTCACTTGCTCCTTAGACTCACTTACTGACTAAGTATTTTATTAAAACATAAATGTACTTTCTTTCTCGCTTATTGACTAAATTACAAAACCGGCCAAGTGCGAGTCGGACTAGCGCACGAAAGGATCACGTTTGTTGTATGGGAGCCCCCCTTAAATATTTATTTTGTTCTGTTTTTAGTATTTGTAATGTGAACATTTCAAGTTTCTAGCTATCACGGTTCATGAGATACAGTCTGGTGACAGACAGACGGACCCCTAAAAAGATATTTACAGCTCTCGAGTGAGCGTTAAATTTATTTTAAACAACACGATCCTTTTTTATAAATCGGTTAAGCAACATCTCCCAAAGTGAATGTACTCCAATAGTCATAAATATTGAAAAGATGTTGCATAAATAAGCGTTACCGAAGAAAAATGTCTCCTTTGTTATCGTTGTAATGTACAGTTCAGTTATGGTCTGATGTTACAAGTTGTAATATATTGTATTTAAATAATGTTCAAAATAAATTACATGTTTTCCTTAAGCATTAAGAGACCATTTCTTGCAGCGCGAGGCTGAGACGATTGTTAGTCTCACTTTTGAATTAGTTTAATAATAAACAAAAATAGCTCAACTTATTCCAATAAAACTGTATTTAAAAGAAAGAGTTAAACAATGAAGTTCGGTATATATTTATTATTAGCTGTGCCCCACGGTTTCACCCCCTATATTTTGGATAATTCACACTATATCATTATATATTATAGCCTATATGTTATTCTGACGTGTAAGCTATATTATTGTAAAATTTCATCAAAATCCATTCTGTAGTTTTTGCGTGGAAGAATAATAAACATTCATTCTTACAAAGTTTCGTTTAATAATCTAAATACTAAGCGTAGTCTATTGCGCGCCATCTATTATTGAATAGTTGTACTAATTATTTCTATTTATTTTGTGTTTACTCAATATATTTACGATATATACTAAATACATATATGTCGGAGGTGTGAGTTAGGTTTATGTTAGTCTAACTAGGTTAGGTAGACTTAGGTTTAGACCGTGAAACTAAGCAGTGCAGGCGAGTGTCGTAATTACATAAAGGAGCTCCTTAAGCCTACACCTTGGTCACAAGTCCAAGGCACTGCTTGGGTTCCTGTCATAATAGTAAGAGATCGTAACATATAGCTTTTGAGATAGGCCATCCATCTATATCCTTATTTTATTATCCGACATATATTATTACTATAATATGTTAGATATAATCTGTAATTATTGATCAAATTTTACCTATGTATTTTTGGTCTTAAAAATTGAAGTACATTTAAGCGCCATCTATCGTTAAATAGCAGTACTAGTAAAATCCTATTTTCTTAGATAATAATCTGTCATGAAATTACTATATGAGGTAATAAATATCGAAATCTATACTGACATAAGCTGCACCGTGTGCATAAATATTGTATTTAATTATAAACCATTATATTAAAATGATCCAAAATCATTGACAGTAATGAATAATACATTCTCAAGTATATATGACGCCATACTGATTTAATGATAAAGGATAATTTTACATTTACATTATTTTATATTATTGTTTATTCTTCTGTTACATTAATTACTCTTTTGATTAACAATTTAATTTTATGATACTCCACAAGGTTCAAGGTTCAATACTACGTAAATTGTAGGAATAATAATGCTTCATAAAATGTATTGTTCTCTCATCAAAGTGAATATAAGTAATTTGTAACAGATGGTTAAAATAAATTATATTATAATAGAAAATTTATAATAATTCTTAATTAATAAATAAATATTACTTATTGTCGAAAAGTACATTTATGAAATATTCTTTCTATCAAAAAAAAATATTCATAGATTCTAAATTTCTAAAGAACAGTATCCTTCAAGGCGAAGTAATATATATTATGATGTAGTAGGAATACTTTAAAAGTGTACAAGTTTTAGCCCTACTATCTTGCCTTTCCCTACGCTCCTTTTTTTATATAGTAGGTAAGGTGCAAAAGTGGCCACTATCGCCCTCCACCATCGTGAACATCAGCAAAACAAGAGATACCCTAGTGTTTTGCGATGAGTTGCATCCTCGAAGACAGAGTGGGGAGGGGGTGTGAAGAAAAGAATACTGCGGTCTCAGTAGACCCTGAGCTAGAGCCCACAATTCCTCCTCAAAAGCTCCTTCCCCCTTATAATGATTGCGGTAGTTCCGCGGATCAGTTAAACAATAATTTACTACTAAATGAGTCGTCTATTCGTTTTTCCAGAAAGATATATATTTTAATTCTTACAGCTATCAGCCAAAAGAAACACAGATGAAATTGTACTCCACGCGCAAGATTTCTCCGTCTCCGAAGACAGAATAACCGTGATTGGTGAAAAAGATTCTCCCAAAGTTAATGACGTGAAACTGAACGACACGTACAACTTCCTGACCATCACTCTTGATAGGGCGTTGGAAGCTGATGAGAATTACACTCTCACTATACCGTTTTATGGTAACCTGGTTAGAGGATTGGATGGCGCGTACATTAGCTCATATACTAATAAGAATAATCACCAGACTGAGTAAGTATAACTAGAAGTAAATATTGTTTTATGTGCGCCACACTTGTCTGCGCCATTAGGTAACTAAAATGTCCCCCAATCTTTCTATCACCAGTTTTATAATTGTTTTCTTTGTAAAGACTTCAGGTTAAAATAATGTTGAGAGTTCAGCAATCCAAAAAAAAGGAGAAGCAGAAAAAGTCGAAACGGTGGAACTAAGCCAAGTAAGATTACAATTAAAAATAAATTTCTTTTAACTTTCAGATACTTGATAACAACTCAATTTGAAGCGACTTCTGCTCGTAAAGGGTTCCCGTGTTTTGATGAACCGATCTACAAAGCAACCTTCACCATCAACATTGCTCATGACAAGGAATACACTGCTATATCTAATATGCCATTGTTAAGCTCAAGCGGTAATAAGTAAGTATACTAGAAGAATAGAAACACTTTTACAATCATGCCAATGTATGGCTCCGGCAACGAAGTATAATAAATTTTAGACACCCATAGATAACTAATGCTCTTCTTCTTTCAGTGCCCTAGAGGCTTATTGGCCATGGGAAACTATTGGAAATAAATTCAAGTAAGTTCTAAAAAAATATTTATAATTTACTCTTAAACCACTCATTTTATATCAATGCCACTCTGTTGCCTATTTTAGGAAAGAAAAATCATCGTTCGTGTGGGATCAGTTCGAGAAATCAGTGCCAATGTCAACATATTTAGTAGCTTATGTTGTTTCTACGTTCGCTTATGTTGAAAGTCCAAAAGAACTATCGCACACTAAATTCCAAATTTGGGCAAGGAGTGATGCTATTGATCAGGTGAGCCTAATTCTTTCGTAGTTTCCTTCAGTATTTTTTAATTTTTGTTTATTTAAAACATTAGGAGTTATATAGAAGATAATATTTAAGTACCTCTAGCACCAGTTTCGTTAAATCTTAATCATAAGTGATGACTTCGTAAGGGATTTCACAAGGAAGTATTTTAGGCCCTATATTATTTAAACTTATATTATATAATTAAATCCGGTTTCAGACATCCTACGCAGCTCAAATAGGTCCAAAAGTATTATCTTACTTCGAGAAGTGGTTCAACGTGTCCTTCCCCTTGCCTAAGCAGGACATGATTGCGATACCCGACTTTGCAGCGGGAGCTATGGAGAATTGGGGATTGATTACTTACAGAGAAACTGCTCTGTTGTATGATAAGAAAGAATCTTCATTTGTTAATAAGGAGAGAATCGCTGAGGTAATAAATAAATTAAATATACATATGTATATACAAAGCCATTTCAAGCCATTATTGCCAAAAAAATACAAGGGATCTAAAAATTTCAGGTAGTTGCGCATGAGCTAGCTCATCAATGGTTCGGTAACTTGGTAACGATGAAGTGGTGGTCAGATCTCTGGTTGAATGAAGGTTTTGCAACATATGTTGCATCTGTAGGAGTGCATGCAGTGGAACCGGAATGGCGTGCTGATTTGAATTACGCAATAGACAATACGTTATCTGTGCTAGCTTTGGATGCTTTGGAGTCTTCTCATCCGGTAAGTAACACTGCGAATATGTAATTAGATTGTATATTTAATCAGATGAAATATCGTTTATTATTTACGTTTAGGTATCAGTCCCAATTGACGACCCAAAACGTATATCAGAGATTTTTGATGCCATTTCCTACCGCAAGGGTGCTACTGTCATTAGAATGATGTTGATGTTCTTGGGAGAAGATGTCTTTAGGAAAGCTCTGCACAAGTAAGAAACATTTTCAATTCCATCTACCGGCCGTGGATGGAACTGCAATAATATTATAGATCAATTTTTTTTAAATATTGCTTTTAATTTTGCTTTTAGCTATCTTACAAAATATTCTTACTCCAATGCCGAGCAAGATGATCTCTGGGCGGAACTAACAGCTGTCAATAGGCAGTATGGAGGACTAAGTAGGAATGTAACAGTAAAGGAAGTTATGGACACTTGGACCAAACAGACCGGATATCCTCTACTTACAGTCAATAGAGATTATTCTGATAAATCTTTAACCATGTCACAAGTAAGTGCAATCCTAATGTTTCAAATGACGTTGATTTAATAATTACTTCTTTAAAATAATTAAAAAATAAAATTAAAATTTATTTTCTTTTTAGAAACGATACCTTTCTCTAGGAACTACAGCTAGATCGGACTCATCATCATGGTGGGTTCCATTGAGCGTTTTGTGTCAAGGTGAGATTAATCAGCCAAAACAACAAGTTCAGTGGTTAGCTGACAATGAGGGTATATCTCAGGAACATAAGTTTGAGCATGGTTCTGGTCCCAATGAGTGGGTGTTGTTCAATTATGACATGATTGGTAAGTCTTAATATTGGATTTAAAATCGCTATTTATTATATCAAATTCACATATCAAAGGCCTTAACATACTTCCCTGTGATACACCTGATATGATTATCTAGTTGCCTATTTTTTTTTTAAATTTTTGTACACTTATTACCGCCACTAGTTTTATTCTCTCATTAAATTGTCGATAAATTAGTCAAATATTCATGAATATTTTGAAAAGCATATAATTTATAAACTGAATTGAATCGAATGCTTCAGTTAAATCTTGATAAAATAATGCTAATTATTCTTTTATTTCAGCTCCCTATAGAATAAACTATGACGAAAGAAATTGGAAACTTCTTATTAAGGCTTTGACTAGTGATCAGTTCACTCAGATACCAGTGGAAGGGCGAGTGCAGCTCTTAACTGATTCGTTTGCTTTGGCATGGAATAACAAACTAGATTACGGAACTACAATGGAGTAAGTAAATATAAGAACACTTTCACTAAATTTTCGCAGCTTTAATCGTACCTCAATTTGGAGCAATTTTCAAGTATTGACCAAGAATAGACATACTTTTCCCTTCCCTAGATGAAACAAAGACAAATAATCACACTTAATAATTAAACAGCCTACGACTTAAGTCTCTCTACCAGTAAAGAAATATTTATCTATAACGTAGACTTAATAGAATCGTCGTCGTTAACGTTTTTTTCCACAGACTTGCCAGCTACCTCCATCGTGAAACAGAATACCTGCCACTGACTACAGGCTTAGGTGCGTTGGGTAAAATAGATAATGTTCTCAAAAGAACAGCTGATTACGGAGCATTCCAGAAGTTCATGAGGAGGTTAATAACTAATGCATACCAGAAAGCTGGCGGTTTGTCTGTCAAGAGGATTATTAATGGAGACGATTTGAATAGTGTTAAGATGCAGGTAAGGTTCTTTTAAGTTCATTGAATTCACTAAGAAAGAAAGTAACAATAATTCATGAACGTTCCCAAAGTCTCCTAGAATTCGCTAATGCTGCAGCGTTGATAAGAACAGAGAAGGAAAATATTTCAGAGAGAGAGAGAGATATGACGAAACTAATTCAAAACAATACTATTCATTTTTTCTTGACAGATAATATCTTGATTTATCATTCAATAGATGAACCAATTTTGACAGGATTTTAATTAGGAATGAACTTGTAACTGTATTATCTCAGAAACATTTAAGTTTTCCGATTTTAACAATAAAATATAATTTTAGGCTACTACAAGTTCATGGGCTTGTAGTGTGAAGGTTCCTGGTTGTGAAGAGAATGCCATTGAAATGTTCCAGCAGTGGATGGACACTGAGAACCCTGATGAAAATAATCCGTAAGTCTTGCTTTTGTGTTGTCTCTAAATGTAAAAAAGTCTATATATATTATTTATCTTTAATATTTCCAGTATCCCGGTAGACCTCCGTCGTACAGTATACTGTGTGGCAATTCGACGTGGTTCAGTAAGGGAGTGGCGCTTCGCCCTTGCGCGTCGTCGGGCTTCCAACGTGGCTTCTGCAAGAGATCATTTGCTATATGCGTTGGCTTGTTCGAGAGAGATATGGATATTGGCTCAGTAAGTATTATTCAAAATTAAATAATCCTAGTGCCTAGAGTGCTACATCACATTAATAAGACATGTTACTACTTTAATATCTTGCTTCATTATTACAAAAAACAGACCGATGCAACAATGGAAACTTAACATACATGTAGCTCCATCTATTATCGGGTAGTGGAAACTAATTAGTATAAAACATTTTTAATAAAAATATTTTTATTGTTTTCCTTGATTGTTGTATATTATATTCCTTATATCATCCACAGATATTTGGAATGGACTGTAACTGAGGGTTCGGAGATACGTCGTCAAGACTCCGGCAGCGTGATCGCGTCCGTCGCGCGCTCCTCAGTCGGCTACTATGTGGCTAAAGACTTTATCTACAACAGGATTGAGGATATTCATAAGGCGTACGTATTACTTACCTAGCAATCGGTTCCTTTGCGAATCGTAAAATCTATATATTAAAGTATGATTATTTTTTGATAAACAGGTTCCGTGGTCAAGACAGACGAATTGGTAGTATAGTAAAAACTTTACTGAGTCAATTCACCACTCAGAAGGAACTTGATGAGGTGAGTCTCTTACTTTTAGAAATACAGATAAAAATACTAATTCCTGACATGTGTGGCCATGGCTGTTACTTTGGCCAATATTAAGAAATATCTGTTGGACATATGGTAATTATTCACAATTTATCTTAATGCTCCACCGTTAACAACCTTGGTATACAACTGGATCAAACACTGTCATTGTCGGAGCAAATAAGCAGGAAAACTTTTGCAGCATTGAGTTATCTACGTCGTCTTAAAAATCTTTTACTAATTCCTACCAAAATTATGCTTGCAAAAAATCCCTCCTTTTATCTACTTGAGCGGCTTCAAAATATTTTAATCCAGTTTATTTTCGGCCTCCGAAAATATGACCATGTTTCACAGTTTCATTCTAAGCTCAAGTGGCTCCCTATACGTCGTCGCCGGGATATGTATATTCTCTCTCTTCTGTGCTTTGTTTTATCTAACCCGAACGCTCCTTCGTACTTAAAGGAGAAATTTGAATTTACTGGTTCTCCCACTAAGTTACGACCAACACTATGCCTTATGCTTAAAACGCCTGCTCATAACTCCAAAATTTTCACAAAGTCATTTACAGTTCAGGCTATAACCCTTTGGAATAATTTATCACATAGCATAAGGTTATCAAAGTCTCTACACATTTTTAAAAAAATCGTTAAAGACTCCAAACGTATATATACAAAGTATGTATTTGATCTTTTAGTATTTATAATTTGTTTATTTTCATTGATATTTATTAGTCTATTATAAATATTTTATATATACTTGTAGTTATGTTTATGTATTAGAATTTAGATATTTGTATGTAGTTTAAGTTGCACCACCCAATACCCCTCTCTAGTATAATTTTCCTAATCTAAAGTTTGTCTGGAAGAAATGGCTATTAAGCCGTATGAACGCCATTTATTAACACTATTATTTTATATTTGTAAAAATTAATACTTTGTGGTGTTCAATAAAGAATAATAATATATTATAATAATCATTTCTATTTTCCACAGTTCCTGGATTGGAAGGAAAAGAACGCGAAATATCTAACTGAATCAAAGATAGCTGTTGCCCAGGGCATTGAAAACGCAAAACTTAACATTGCATGGTTGGACAAGAACAAACAAATTGTAGTTGACAAACTGAGGGAATATTCTGTGTAAGAAACAGATTAGACTGTAACATTGCTTGTGCTGAGTAGCTGATATAAGCCAAATTCATTTTACAAACAAGTATCTATAATTATGTATACGCCATCTATTAGCAGTTTAGTTGTACTAGATAACATACAATATAATTGTCAAAATAATTTACGTGTATGGGGTCACCAGCGCCATCTATTAGCAGTTAAGATATACTAGCGATAGTTTATAAATTCGAAACCAGTAACTTTTACGTTTTATTTTTATTAGCGCCATCTATTAGCAGTTTATCTGTACTAGCCTAATCTGTATGTATTGTTAGGTATATTGAGATAAAAAATTGGTTTATGACTAATAATTTTTTTTGAGATTAGCTAGAAATATGAAATAATAAATAAAATTATTATTATCACTAAAGCGAGATACGATTTAGTTAAATATATTATTGGCAGTGAAAATTTGATTATTAGCGACAATCTACTGGTTTTAATTCAAATTTCCTATAGAAAATGGCGGAACAATATTGTGCGTGGCTCAGTGACTGTATCCTAGCTATATGTATTGTATTGTAGTTAAGATATTTTGACGTAAATGGTTGTGTTGTAATAATAACTACGAGTAAGTCCCGCTTGTAAGCTTTCCACGAGCTCAGCTTAGAGCACTTAACTGTGACGTAATTAAGATTTTGAAACTTACATGTTTCCCTAGTTCCCGTATCCCGGATACACGCGCGTCGTGGAAATCAAGACCTATATTTTTATCTTCTTTATACGCTATA
Source organism: Limenitis camilla (assembly GCA_905147385.1). Classification (NCBI taxonomy): domain Eukaryota; kingdom Metazoa; phylum Arthropoda; class Insecta; order Lepidoptera; family Nymphalidae; genus Limenitis; species Limenitis camilla. The sequence goes on from LR990248.1 coordinate 11,207,436, forward strand.
CATAATATAACTAGGTCTAAATTGAAAAAACCTTTATATGTTTAGATTAAAAATATTTTTTTTTCTTAAGGCAAAGGTATTATACCGTACAGCCATTATTTAAAATTAAGTTCAATAATAAGAGTTTGAAATGTCAAGGTTAAAGTACATAATACTAGCGTCAGTGTTGCCAAACCGGGAGTTACAACAGTAAAAACATTGGCTGAAATGCGGAGAATAAATTCTTATAAAATCGGGAGTTCTGGCAACTCTGAATTATGATGTGCAAAACGAATTTTTTTTTTAAACATTTTTATTAGCAAGTCAATCTTTATTGACATATGAAAGAGATGTGAAAGATAATTTTTTTTAATATTTTTTTATTTAAATGTAAAGGACTTGGCTTTAACTCGTACATCCAAGAAACGAATCCGTCCAATTGTATTATTTAAAATTAAACTTGTATTTTTATTTATTTTAATCTACTTGTTAATGTCACAAATAAAGAACTTTAATTATTTTTGTTTTTTTTTTTCAACCAAATAACTATCCGATATTCTAATGGTAATGGCTGAACAAAAATACAGTTTTTTTTTATTTTATTTATCCGCCCTGAGTTAAAAAAAAAATTAAAACGCATGACAACTAATGCAATGATGACGTCACATATAATGCCTCCATTATTTGTTAAAGCAGACATATCGCTATTTAACCGTATATGACGTCATTTGGCGTTTACGTCTTTTTAGAATAGATTAAATTTCAAAATTGATTTTTACCATTACCGGGCTCATATTTTAAAAAAATAAAAAATACGAGTCCATTTATTTTTCTTCTCGTTCCATATAACATAATAATATATGTTTTAATACTTTTGTTTCAGAGATTTTATTGATTTTGAAGATACAATACGAACTGTAAGTTCACGTGGAGACGCCATTACTGTGCAGTTGATGTTGATACATTTCTATATAATATATTATTTATTACTATAATTTGTCTGTTGTGCTTAATAGATACAATCAGTTTTTGATGAAAAAGAGATGGCTAGATCTAGTCTAATCGAGCTAGGGAGCTAGCAAGCCTTGATGAAAGAATATTGTATTCTCCATGGTTGTCGAACTAGCTACCCAGTAATCTTATATCTTATCCAAGTTAGAGATTATTTATCAACAAAGCGTTACCTAGCAACCAATGATACTATATAGATAAATTGAAATGTCTGTTAGTTGGTTTCTTACGTTTTCAAAGTATCTTAAAATAATCTATTAAAGTTATTTTCGAAATAAAACATAGCCTATGACCTTCCCCAAGCTCTAATCTCAGTACCAAATTTTATTAAAATCAGTTCAGTGGTTTATTAAGTAACTGCGTAACAGACAGAGGGACCATCTATTCATCAATAGATGGTGTAAGTAGTATACTAAATCGCTATTTCGTTTGTTCACTTTGTATTCTTATTACCTACGTTTGGAAAACAAGGGCATTCTTGTGTTGCTCACTAACATATCTTTGTCTCTTTCCCCCGCACTCACACGTCTCCCGCGCCTACGCTCACTCAGCTGAGGCGGCAGTACCGGTCGGTCAGACAACACGCATTTGTTTTATCCGCCATATTATAATTAACCCTCACCGCAATATCAAGAACCTGAGGAAAGCCGTCCGGCTTCCAGAAGATATACCCGGGCCGCAGCTGAGTGAGTGCTTCCCTTACTATCCGCCATCTTTAATTTAGTGAGAAGAGAATTTAATTTAAAAATGGTGTTAAAGACTAAATTTAATATGTAATTGTTTTTGTTAAGTTGATATGCATCGAATCTAGATGGCGCTGTTAAATTAAAACTCTGAATCGCGCTGACCAGATTCTTTAGTTTATGTTAGGGTTGTAAGTTTTAACAGAGTTCGTGTTCTTTAGTAGTACAGTATCATATGTCTATGACCTAAGAGACCCACTCCTCCCACCAGGGTTGAGGAACGCTGATATAGTACGCGCCTTATTCAATGGTAAAAATCCTCACCACTTAAGTTACTATCGAAATAATAATATAAATAAAAAACAAATAATATTCGTCAAATATATTTTATAATTATAATAGTATTACAACGGATCAATGGCACCGACGGGTAACTGACCGGACCAACTAAGGCACTGCGGAGGAAGCTCTGGGAGTGTGGACCAGCTCGCCTTCCTCTACTTTGTATCACCGCAAAATCGCAAAATTTCCCCCCACCATACACTACTATACTTTAACCAACCTTCACGTAGTACTCGACTGTTCTACCCCTAGTGTATATAGAAAGCGGGGGTGTGAAGAGAGGGGAGCCCCGCCCGCTGTCACGCGAAGGTTCTACCCTTCCCATAGTATCAGAGACGACACACAAGTCCTTAAGACATCTAAAAAATTGTTAAATTGTAAGCAGTGTCTCGGTTCACAATCTTTCGACAGTTTACAATACCACGAGATAGTTTACAATTTTACGGTAACACATATTTAAATTATATATTTTATATACAATTAATTGACATTAAAATACTTAAATATATTTATAATACAAAGTATTCAGATCGTAATTATAATTTAAAAAATTAGTGACATATAATAATATGGACGTCCGATTCATACAAATATATTTTTTTTCTGTCCATAAAAATACTTGCTAAAAATTGATATCTCTAGCTTACATACAGCAAGTTAACTTACTAATTACTTAAAACAATTAATATTAAAAATATCACATTATAAACATTAATGGCAACACCGACTTACTCAAAATGGCAGTTCATTGCAATTACTTACACTTATTACTAGTTATATCAAAATTGATTCAAAACGATGACATATCAAAAGACGATGACGTCACATGCGAATTGTTCGATTTATTGCTATTTAATAAGTGAGACTATTTATTACTTACTATCTCCATCTAAAGATTTCGGTTTAATAGAAAAGGTGTGACGTCACACTCTAGTTAATTGGTACTTTTTTATACATATTAAATATTGTCACTTTATCTAAAAATCTAATATTTTAGTACCTTTTATAGAATAAAAGAGATTTAAAATTATAATTTGAAGAAACGGATTTTTTTCTTCTTTCGGTTTTTTTTTTCTTCTTTTTGGTACAAGATTATGGAAGTAGACCTTTTAAAGCCGAAATTAATAATCAATCTAAATTACCAGATTTAAAATAAATTATAATCCCAAATTTCTTTACACGAACGGCTGAAATTAAGAATCTATCTAAATCTGAATTTTTCATACACAAATTTTGTTTTTTTTTTATCAATATCGGCCTTTAAGGTCATTTGAATAAACCAGAATTTCCAACAATTTTGAGTATGAAGTTCGAACACAGTCAAAATAAAAATCACCATTTTAACCTAAGGTCCTCATTCTATAAAGTATTCCAAGTAGTAGACCAGTAGACCATCACGTCTCCTTCTCGTCAGGCAACACATTAGGCCGGTTGACGTTCCGCCTCTTCCTCAGAGTGCCCAGGATCTGTAACATCTCCTTGACAGCCTCGGGCTGGTCGTCCTTAGGTTTCTTCTCCATGAAGTTCTCTCCCGTCGACTTCAGCTGGAATTTGCCTCCCTTTATTTGATCCACTATTGCGTCTATTGCACCCCCTGGAAATTTATAAAATCTCCCTTAATTGGTGAAAACCAACAAAAAAAAGTAGTCATAGTTAGTTAAATAAAAAAAAAGTTTTAAAAACAAATGAGAATTTTATGTCTAAAGAATTAAAAAAAAATTAAAATTCCGAATGTCCCGAAAGTTGTTAACAAATTTAACAATAACAACAGCATGCATGTTTTTTTTTATATATTAGTATAGAAAGATTTCGAAATCGAAAAAAATATTTAAAAAAAAATGTTCCCATTTAAAAATTAATAATAAATTTTTTAATGTTTTTTTTTATATGAAAAAAAAACACAGCTACAGAAACAACACATTTGTTTTTTTTAATTCTTATTATGTTCTTAAGCGTTTGTTATAAACAATTTTTACAATAATATCAGCACATTTTTTTTTTATAAAAATAAACAGCTACAGAAACAATTTTTTTCAAATTATTATTATGTTCCCAAAAGTACCAGTTGTTTTTTTTTCTTTTTTTTTGATATATAAAAAAAACAGGTACAGAAACAATACATTTGTTTTTTTTTATTATTATTATTATGTTCTCTTACAATAACAACACCATAATTGTTTTTTTCTTTTTTTTTTAGAAATAAACAGCTACAGAAACAATATTTTTTTTTAATTATTATTATGTTCCCAAAAGTATGTTTTTAATAATTTTTTAAAATAACAGCATCACAATTCTTTTTTTTTTCTTTTTTTTTTGATATATGAAAAAAACCAGCTACAGAAACAATAAATTAGATTATTATTGACTTCCTCTCTTAAAGGACTCACCTCCATTTTGTTTTGTCTTTTTCAATTGAGCTCCTTTACTAGCCAACATGTCCGCCATGTCTTCTATTTCTGAAGGAGGTCTGAAGGCCATGGGTGGTGGTGGTGGCGGTGGAGGAGGAGGTGGTGGAGGGAGCATGGCAGGAGGAGGCGGAGGAGGAGGGCCGGTAGGTGAAGGTGGTGGTGTGGATGGAAGAGGAGATTGCTGCGGCTCTTCTTGTACAGGCTCTGAAAATAAATATTGCTATTAATTTTGGCAAAATTTAAAAAGGAAAAGTTTGTTGGATATAGCTTACCTATAACTTCTTCCACTTCCTTAATCTCCTTCACTTCAACCTTCTCCTTCCTCTCATTACCACCGTTTTCAAAATAACTGATCCTAGACATCAAATTTGATTTCTTAGGTCTCTTGTCATTCTCTGCTAATCTCTTCTCGTATTCTACAATCTTCTTCTCTGCCTTTTCCGCTCTTTCTAGAGCCTTCTGAGCATCTTCCTCTGCAAGTCTTATTTTCTCTTCCCATAATAAAATGTCGGTCTCTTCGTGTTTTTCTGTTAATTTCACCTGTGATCAAAATTACGCAGCGATAAGTACATTATCAAATAACATCAGAAACCTTAGTGAATGCTACATTTACAGTAATTCACTACAATTAACAACTTCGCTAAACAATTTCATTGAACTATAGTAATTGACGACATTAACCAATTTTATTCAGTAAACAACTTTAGTGAACAACTTCAGTCAACAACTTTAGTGAACAACTTCAGTCAACAAATTTAGTGAAAAACTTCAGTAAACAACTTTAGTGAAAAACTTCAGTAAACAACTTTAGTGAACAACTTCAGTCAACAACTTTAGTGAACAACTTCAGTCAACAAATTTAGTGAAAAACTTCAGTAAACAACTTTAGTGAAAAACTTCAGTAAACAACTTTAGTGAACAACTTCAGTCAACAACTTTAGTGAACAACTTCAGTCAACAAATTTAGTGAAAAACTTCAGTAAACAACTTTAGTGAACAACTTCAATAAACAACTTTAGTGAACAACATCAGTCAACAACTTTAGTGAACAACTTCAGAGAACAACTTTAGTGAAAAACTTTTGTACACAATTTTAGTGAAAAATTTAAGTATAGAACTTTAATAAACAACTTAAGTATAGAACTTTAATAAACAACTTCAGTATAGAACTTTAATAAACAACTTCAGTATAGAACTTTAATAAACAACTTCAGTATAGAACTTTAATAAACAACTTCAGTATACAACTTTAATAAACAACTTCAGTATAGAACTTTAATAAACAACTTCAGTATAGAACTTTAATAAACAACTTCAGTATAGAACTTTAATAAACAACTTCAGTATAGAACTTTAAAAAACAACTTCAGTATAGAACTTTAATAAACAACTTCAGTATAGAACTTTAATAAACAACTTCAGTATAGAACTTTAATAAACAACTTCAGTATAGAACTTTAATAAACAACTTCAGTATAGAACTTTAATAAACAACTTCAGTATAGAACTTTAATAAACAACTTCAGTATAGAACTTTAATAAACAACTTCAGTATAGAACTTTAATAAACAACTTCAGTATAGAACTTTAATAAACAACTTCAGTATAGAACTTTAATAAACAACTTCAGTATAGAACTTTAATAAACAACTTCAGTATAGAACTTTAATAAACAACTTCAGTATAGAACTTTAATAAACAACTTCAGTATAGAACTTTAATAAACAACTTCAGTATAGAACTTTAATAAACAACTTCAGTATAGAACTTTAATAAACAACTTCAGTATAGAACTTTAATAAACAACTTCAGTATAGAACTTTAATAAACAACTTCAGTATAGAACTTTAATAAACAACTTCAGTATAGAACTTTAATAAACAACTTCAGTATAGAACTTTAATAAACAACTTCAGTATAGAACTTTAATAAACAACTTCAGTATAGAACTTTAAAAAACAACTTCAGTATAGAACTTTAATAAACAACTTCAGTATAGAACTTTAATAAACAACTTCAGTATAGAACTTTAAAAAACAACTTCAGTATAGAACTTTAATAAACAACTTCAGTATAGAACTTTAATAAACAACTTCAGTATAGAACTTTAATAAACAACTTCAGTATAGAACTTTAATAAACAACTTCAGTATAGAACTTTAATAAACAACTTCAGTATAGAACTTTAATAAACAACTTCAGTATAGAACTTTAATAAACAACTTCAGTATAAAACTTTAATAAACAACTTCAGTATAGAACTTTAATAAACAACTTCAGTATAGAACTTTAATAAACAACTTCAGTATAGAACTTTAATAAACAACTTCAGTATAGAACTTTAATAAACAACTTCAGTATAGAACTTTAAAAAACAACTTCAGTATAGAACTTTTATAAACAACTTCAGTATAGAACTTTAATAAACAACTTCAGTATAGAACTAAAAATTTTTTATAGTGAATAACTTGAATAAAAACGTCACTAGACAATTTAAATAAATAGTTTTTGAAACTTTACTACGGAACCTTGTTAATCAATTTTAGTATGTAATTTTTTACCTGCAAATCCTCAAGCTGTTCCTTGTGCCTCATGGCCTGGTGCTCCAGCGCATCTCTCAGGTTGTCCACCTCACCTAGCAGCAGCCCGAGTCTAGCGTCCAGGTCTAATTCACCCATGAGCAGAGCGCTCTGGTGCGTCAGGACCTTCACACGTTTCTTCGCATCACGAGCTTCTGATTTATATCTGGAAATGATAAATATTAAGTTAAAACTCTCAACGAATACTCGGTCAGTAACTTTGTTGAGGCGAGCTTGTTGCATAAGGATTCATCTTCCATTTATAATCTGGAATCTTCCATTTATATCACCTTGGCCCCTCCCCTCCAGGGGGAAGTTGATATAAATGGAAGATTTATTTCGTTTTGTTTATCCTTGACATTTTTGTTTGGAACAGATTTTTGCGTGATTTCAATATTGGTTCCAAACTAAGTCCTTTTTAAGTTCTAAATTTATTCTTTAGGGGAGGAGAGAGGGTGTGTTCAGCTGCCCCCCCTGGACGACGTTATTGCGAGAAATGTTTGAGACATTCGATATATTGATTGTGTGTGTGAAGTGAATGATATTATATTAGACTAGTCAACCCGCGCAACTTCGTCCGGGTGATGCTCCGCTCCTATTGGTCTTAGCGTGATGGTATATAGCCTATAGCCTTCCTCGATAAATGGCCTATCTGACACTGAAAGAATTTTTCAAATCGGACCAGTAGTTCCTGAGATTAGCGCGGTCAAACAAACAAACTCTTCATATATAAATATCAGATTAGATTAATACGTATGTAGTATAAATGTACTCACGTCTCAGCCATCTGTCTGTCCTTGTCCGCGTTGTTCTTGAGTGCGCTCACCTCCTCCATGAGTAGTTTGGACACGCGGTTGTGTCTCTCCAGCTGGTTCCTTAAGTCCAGGAGTTCTTTCTCTTGTTTGCTGCATTTTTCACGTTCCGCTTCTAACTCCTATAAATATTAAAAAATTGTCAATAACTATAATAACAAGCTTTCAAGCAGTAGTTCTCAAACTGGTTTATGTTGACTTCCAGGAGCCGATGAGAAGTTATTGGGGCTCCATGTAAAAGAAAAAATAATTAGGGATCGCATCTTTTAGATGATCTAGAGTCCAAATAGTTCACAACTTCAGATGTTCGTAAGGATCTTATCATACAACATTTACTAAGGATCCAATTCTGAAATTGGAAAACTCATCTTTGCCGTGAAGAAATTGGATCTCTTTAACTTTAAATCTGCCCAACCCTTCCCCCACTTCCTCCCCAAGCTACCAGCTTGCCTCGGCTGGTAACGCTCTTGCCGCAATGGAGTTTTGCGTACCTGGGTAAGTTGTACGTTGATCTCGTGTGCTTCAAACTCGTGTAGCCTCGCGGCGCTGACTTCCGTCTGCAGAGTGGCGATCTGTTCGCTCAGCTCGCTCACTGTTCGCTTCAGGAACTCCACTTCTTCATTGCTGCTTATGTCTGATGCTGAGGAACATTACATTAGGTTTATTAATATTTTTTTTGTAAATAATTAAAAAAAACTTTTTATTGTCTAATATAAATAATCAATCTCAGTTCGAAATCTTTGGATTATGGATTGAAAATAGATATTAATTTCGTTTGTTAATAAAATTTTTTTTCTCCGACGTAATATTAAAATAATACAACTATTATCTAAAAATGATATGCAACTGAATTTTTTTTATTATTCTAATGACTAGCTATATATAACTCATACAAATTCGAGAGAGAATGTTTATTAACAAAGAGTCTCCTAGCAACCATTGACAGCCAAATATTCCAAATCTTTTTTATCTGCTAATTTAATCCTAAACAATAAATTATAAATGGAATTTTTTTTTTATGGTAGATAAGGCGCAAATGAGCATATGGTCCACCTGATGGTAAGTGGCCACCATCGCCCATGGACATCCGATTGCCGATGCGCTGATCCTCGAAGATAGAATGAAGAAAACAATGCTGCGGTTTCAGCGGACCCTGAGCAAGAGCCCAGAGTTCACTAGATCCGCAGCATTAATGGGATGGGAGAGGGAAGGGGTAAGTCTGGCCCACATGCGGCTCGACCGGAACGCGTCTATGACACTTGGCGGTCTGATTAGCATGCTGGTGGTCGCAAGCAAGGGGGTGCTGGGTAAATGTTTATATATTATATTATTAATTAAATTACATAAGTTAACAAAAAATTACATTTTTCTGATCCTCTGTTTTAATTCATAAATTGTGATTCTTAATATAGAAAACATTTTGAATTATAAAGTTTGCGTTAGTTTATTTTATAGTAAAAAAGAGGTAATATTTAAAAAAAAAATATTAGTAAAATAAAATAAAATCTAAATTTGACATTAAGAAGAATCACAATTAGTGATGACCGCTGTTGTTTAAAATCTAAATTATATTCATTGAGCGAAAGATTTAGGAAAACCTGACATGGCCCGATACCAATTATTTTTTAGGGTTTCCAATGACAAATAACTAATATTTTATTTCATTTTTCGTTTAAATACAATATTATTGAAGTGTCATGTGATGTAGAAACAATAGTGATTACATATCTGTTAGTAAATGTGCAGCATTCAAGTGAATTAGTTGCAATTAACGCTAAAGTTAAAGTTAAAAGCGTCAGTAGCTCAGTGGTTCGGGCGTTGGATTCACTATCAACAAGTCGTGGGTTCAAATCCCGGACATTGGACTACTGGCGTGGCCCACTCCTGACACAAGCTATTTATTAGCTTACTAGGAGGGGTAAAGGGAATACTAGTAGTATGTGATCTATACTGCTAGTAATCTTGAAAAAAAAAAAAAAACAAATATTTAATTTGACTCGGCGTTGTGATCTAAATTGGCTGATGTATAATTGAATGTATTAATTTATAATTGAATGTATAATTGATCGTATTTATGGTCATTTGTTCTAATTAAAAAACAAATGTTGGCTGATTACTCAGCAAAGCGAGGGCGTTGGTTAATAAAAATGAAAGCTATTAGAAATGGAATTATGAAGAATTAGTGAACTACATAACGAATCTTTTTATTGTTTTAATTTTATAATTTAATTTGTATGGAAGTATGTTTTTCTGAAATTGAAATTTTTCCTCCAATCCACAATTTTTTCCTTAAAACTTTAGGTAGGTATTACTAAAAGGAAACACTAAAAATATAATATAATTTATTAATGAAGAAAAGCGTGTAATTTTGCTTTATTATTTGTTTAATTTATTTCTTATAAGTTTTAAATCACTGATTCTCAAAGTCTATTTCAATCCCCAAGGGGTCACAAAAAAATTTTTTTTCCTTAGATAATTTTTTTAAAGATTTAAACATCACGTTTTTTGTTATAGGGGCATTATATCTATCACGGTTCATGAGATACAGTCAGATGGACGGACGGACAGCTGAGTCTTAGTAATAAGGTCTCGTTTATAATTAGCTAACGTGTACTTCGCGATCCTCAAGTATTTTTTTTTCCAGTTTATTGTTCGTTTCCCCCTTTGTTCTATCAAGTAATGAGTCAGGGTGTGATTAACTTTATTGTTCGCGTTACACTTTGTTGTTACATGCGCAGTAGCTAGTTATTGGACCTTGAATATCTTTGAGAAGAGATTTGAAACTCAATAAATATTTAATAGCAACGATTTTAAAAAATCCAAATTTTCAAAAATGGTTTAATTATTTTCATCATCACGACCCGTCAATGGCCCACTACTGAGCCGGGTCTCCTCCTCAGAATGAAGAGGGTATAAGGCCACAGTCCACTACATTCGCCAGTGCGGGTTAGCAGACTTCACACACCGACAGAGAATATGGAGAACTCTCAGGAGTGCAGGTTTCCTCACGATGTTTTCCTTCACCGTTAAAGCAAGTGATATTTAATTGCTTAACACACACAACTCAGAGTCAGAGGTGTGTGTGTGGGGGATCGAACTCGGACCTCTCGAGTAAGACTTCAAGTCTCAACCACTGGCCATCACTGCTTCTTAATTATTTTAATCTATGAAATCATTTTAGAAGAGAGAAAGAGAAGAGAATTTAATGCACTGTAAATATATACATAGTATAAAATGAAGTCGCTTCTTCTGTCTGTTCGCTTGTACCTTTTAAACTAATCAACGGATTTTAATACAGTTTTCAGCAATAGATAGATTCAAGAGGAAGGTTTATATGTATTGTATATCTTTAAAATATCGATAAAAAAGTCCGCGATAGTATATTCATAGTTGTGGGTAGAGTATGAATGAAGCGGGTCTGCTAGTTCTTCTTTTCTTTAAATTGATTCTAATACAGTTTAATAGATTATCTAGATCTTTTTTAAAGGTTTTTTTTTATGTAAAGTGTAGTAAGAGAGTTTTGAATACCTTAAAAAAAGCTATATTAGATTTATAATTTTTATTTATATTACTTACTGAAGCGAGAGCTTATTGCTCATAGATGACGTGTATTTAAAAAGTATCAAAAATGGTATTATATATATTATTCTAGGGAAAAAGCCAGTTCCACGTAACTTACGCAATTTAAACAAATCTAGCTTTGTCACTGCACTGAAATAACTAATTTCTCGTTGACTGAGTTGTTTGTTACCGCAAGTAGAGTATACATCATATTATTTAGTCATAGTGACAAATTACCTCATTTTTCTAAAAATTACACTTCAATTCAATTTTTTTCTAGATTTTCGGGAAAAAATTAACAATTAATTGTTTATAAAAAATCGAAATTAAAAAAAGAAAATCCTATCAGGCACAAGATTATCTATTTATAAAACTATTTTTTTTGTCCAATTAATTTTAGATGAACCTCCAATCCAAGGACTTATGATGGTCACCGCAAGGACCTTCTATTGGAACTTGTCAACAAATTTTCGGGACTTCAAGACGAAACGTGTGTAATGATGACCCCTAACCCCTTAAGGCTGAGACTGCGTTGTGAGGTTTTTTAGACGAGACCTGTATACACTAATGTTTACATCAATAAGAAATCAGCATTAAATAGTTTACGAAATTCTTCTTTAATCTAAAATGTCTATGTGAATCTATCTATGTAATTCAATTATTTTTTTTTTAATCTCGGACTACAAAAAGAAGCGTTTTACGTCTAAGGGATTTTTAGGTAAGAAGTTAAAGCAGTCTAAGAAGTCTAATATAACTTGAATAAATTACTTTATAGTTACATAAAAACTAATCTAAAGTCTAATTGGTATCAATCACATGTTAAGTTTAGGAAATACTGTAAAAGTACTTCACTGTAAGTAAAAGAAAGTCGCTGTTTAATCTATACTAATATATAAAGCTGAAGAGTTTGTTTGCTTGAACGCGCTAATCTCAGAAACTACTGGTCCGATTTGAAATATTCCTTCAGTGTCAGATAGGCCATTTATCGAGGAAGGCTATAGGCTATATATCATCACGCTACGACCAATAGGAGCGGAGTCTCACACACGGTCGAGTAGTGTGTAAATAATATGATGAAGTCTTCATATATATAATTACCTGTATCTGTGGCGTCTGTGAGATCAATATCTATGGTTGTAGGCAGAGCGTGCAAGATGGCGGTGCTTCTTCTCTTCAGTTGTTTGTTCTGTTTGTACCATTCACCAGCTTGTTGCATTACCCTGGAAAATATTATACAAATATTTTAACACAAATCATAAACTATTGTCTATGGTAATATTAATGATATATTCTAATAATTTCTGAATTATTTTTGATATTATCATCCATTTTTAACGTGCTGCAAGTTAAACATCTAATGTCTTTTTTGACCTCAACCTTGATCCTAAAATGGCTATTATTATTACTTTTCGAAAATGGCCATATCTTGTATTCTGACACCTATACAATATCATCATCATTACAACCCGTTAATGACCCATTGAGCTGGATTTCCTCCTCAGAATGAGGAGAGATAGGCCATAGTCCACTACGCTGGCCAAATGCGGGTTGTCAGACTTCACACACCGACAGAGAACTTTAGGGAACTCTCAGGAGTGCAGGTTTCCTCACGATGTTTCCTTCACCATTAAAGCAAGTGATATTAAATTTCAAAATTCTTCAAGAAAACATAAGACTATATAGCTATTAATATAGGGCTATGTACAAATGATAAAACGTCTTACTGCCTACGTTAAGCAATGAATGCAGGTCTCATTAATATGAATAACTAGTCCGATCTATTTCTACTACGTTACGTCATAGTATTATTAAACCTTTCATTATTATATACATACAAATAATAGTTAAATGCAAAAAGATATGAGTTGTCTTTCTTTCACACAAATTCATTCCTAAAAAGGGAGAATTTTCATACAAACACGTAAAATTGTGTTATTCAGCGAAGCGAGGGCGAGTAGCGAATATTTATAGATAAAAAAATCTTTCGAAAAATATTGCAATTTTTTTTTGTTTTATTCCTGCAGAATCCGCACAGAAATACGTTTAGAGAAATAAATAATGATTATATGACTTTTCTGTCAAAATTTTTTTTTTTAAAATCTATCTGTTAGTCCCAGAGTCAAATACGTTCAAACAAACTTTCGTAAAATAATTAATTAAAAATAAATAAAAATGTATTGTATTTTTATTTAAACAAATACTACAGCCCTATAGACGACCGATCACATGGATCCCTTAAAAGCCCTTCCCCACTAAGGGGTCCAAAGTGATCTATTAGTTTGGAAAACAGTGTATTTTTTAATGTGTAATAAAAATAATAACTCACATTTCAATTTTAATATCGCACTCACAAAAATCCAAATATTTGAACTTAACTTTTTTATACACACAGATAAAATGTATTATTTGACATTTAATATTGTCCAGCGCCATTTTGTTAAAAAAACACAAACACGTGTAAAAGAAAAATAAGAACTGAGCAAGTTTTGGATCGCATCTGGTGAAATTTGATTTGAAAGTAATTTATTCGCTTTCTAAATTAATGTAAACGTTTACGAAATTGTGTATAATTTGGATGTTAGATAATATGTATAATATCGATTTGTTTGTTTGTTTAATCGTCAAACTGGTTATACTAAAAAACTCTTTAATAGCTTTACTTTAAAAGCAACTTGAAGTTTCAATTATTTTTTAAAAAAAAACAAATACTTAATGAAAATGTTTTTAAAAAACTATCTTTCTTTATACCTAATAGTTTACTTTAGTAGTTATTATTATTTATAAAAGTATATATATATATATATAAAATGTAACAGATATGAAAAGGAAATTTAATAAATATATTTAAAAAAAATTGTAATTAATAGAGAAAAAAAAAACATTTAATTGCTCAAAGGTAATGATTATAAAAAAAAATATAGAAATAAAAACGTATATATATAATACTAGCGGGCTTAAATTTAAAATAATGTTATAATTGATGTCCTTAAATTGTCACTCTGTATTTGTGTAGCTTTTCATTATTTGAAAAAAGAGAGAGAATAAGAAAAAGTTATGAAAAGAAAAATGATAGAAACAAAATTAAAAGAAAAGCGACAGATAGTAGAAGAGGAAGGACAGAGCAAAAATAAAATTGAATAGGTAAAGGAAAGAGAGAAAGTAAGAGTATGAGAGAAAGAGAGAGAGAAAGAAACCCTTTGTCCTTACGAATAGTGTAGTTTTCTAACAGTGAAAGAATTTTTAAAATCGGATTAGTAAAACCAAAATGGCCATATTCTATTATTTAAAATATGTACATGGCAACACTAAATCACCTTTGTCACTCACGAATAGTGTAGTTTTCTATCAATGAAAAATTTTTTTAAATAGGATTTGTAGTTTCTGAGAAACTCTTCAATTTACAAAATGGCCACCTTATGACACTTAAATGGCCCTATCTTTTTAATTAGAGTATTTATGGCAACACCACATAGCCTATGTTACCCGGAAAGGATGTAGCTTCCCATCGGTGAAAGAATTTTCAAAATCGGTTCAGTACTTTTCGCAACAAACAAACAAACACAAATATACAAACAATCAAATCTTTCCTCTTTATATAATAGTATAGATATATGTAACAGTGGGAAAATTGTTTGAATATAAATGATGACATTTTAGACTTATCTTATTTAAAGTTGTTCACTATTTTATTGAATATATAAGTAAAGAAAGTAGTTATATAAATTTAAACAAACCTGCCCATTTTGATAAACTTTCACAATTAAAATAAAAAAAATCCGTCTATCTAGGCTAGAACAAAAACACTAATTGCTGTGATCACTTGTAACACACTTATATTTAACAGATAATTAAAACATAAATAAATAATTAAACGTTCGGATAATTGCTCATGAATATTCATTAAAAAAATAAAAAGTAAATTGAACTCTATGGGTTATAAATAAGGTTGAGTTTACACTGTGTATTTATCTATTTTTTCCCTATACGGACCCCAAGTCATTATTAATTCTTTTCATCTCCCTTCTTCTAATTGTTTGTTGGGTGTGACGTCACGGAAAGTAGTCGGAAGTTCAAGGGTCTTTTAAATGACAGGTAAATAGTAAACAAGGTTATTTTGAATAAGTGAAACTAGCCCACTCACTTCGCTGAGACTTATCTGATTATGTTCAAATTTTGATGAGTTGAACAGACATTATCTTTATTTTTTTAATAAAAAAAAACTATTAATTCCTTAGTGAAACGGGAATCAATGTGTATGGGAAAAAAGTAGGAACTAGGCAGTTTTTTTTTTACGATGGAAAATGCTGTTACGCATGCAATGCAGGACTCCCGGCGTGGCACCGTCCTACCTGCTAAAAACCATAGAAGCCATCATCGTCATGAAGAGGCGACACGGGATCACTAAAGTAATTCACCGCGTAGGAACTAGGTAGTACGGTAAGATAGTGATGACATGATCTTACAAGGTAGGTAAGATTATATTATCTTTCTTCTGAGAATTAAAAAAAAAACAAAGTGGTTAAATGAATCCACAAAAAAATTTTTCGGTATGAATTTTCTAATCCATGGTCAACAACAGAAGAATGAGTTTCAAGTTTGATGATCACTTATGATCACGTGGAATGTTTGCTATCCCTCTTTTGATATTAGCTGAAAGTAATGACGTCCATATTTGCTTTACTTTATTAAAATGAATAATATTTAAGGACAAAGTTAAATTCATGCGATGTCATCACAAATTCAATATCGTAAACAATGTTTGGAGTTTGCAACTCCGAGCATAACTTATACCTAACTAAATACAACATAAACAAACATGGAGATCTGGGTCAAACACAGTTTGCTAAAGTAAAGATAATGTAGAGGATATTTCTGGGCGAATCTCCTGACTCAAAATATTTATAACGTTGCCATCTTAAAACTCTCCGCATGCATTTCAAGAAAAAAAAGGGAATTTCTAAATAATTGTCATGGTTGTATTTTAAAATTTAAAAAAAAGTAAAATATGCCTCAAAGTAATCTTCGTAACTCATTCCAAATCAAAATCGTCATTTTGTGCTGATACGTGTTTCTGAATTATTTTCGTAGATAAGAGAATAAAAAAAAAATCATTTAAAAATTATAAATATAAACATACCTACTATTTGCTTTAGTATCTTGTTTAGACAAATAAAACTAATCGATAACTAAAACATTGCCATTATTCATTTTGCCTCAATGTTTAGGTATCAGCTTGTGTACACGGAAACTTATGGATACTTATTAATATATTTACGGCAGAAAAATAATCACTCTAAATCAAAATCTAATGATTATGGATAGAAAATAGAATCCAAATTTAAGTTCGTGGCTAAAAAATTCAAATTTGGAACCTATTTTCAATCCATAATCCAAAGATTTTTTTAAAGATTAATAAGGGACAAACGAGCAGACCACAGGTCCACGTGATGGAAAATGGCCACCGTTGCCCATGGAAATTGACAAAACTAGAGGGTATCTCTTGTTTTGTCGATGCATTGCCGCCTCGAAGATAGAGTGAGGAGGGGGAGCGAAGAGAAGACTGCTGCGGTTTCTATGAACCCCGAGCAAAAACCCGGTGTTCATTAGAACGGCAGCAGTAATGGGATGGGAGACGTAGAGGTAGATCTGGCCCACATGCGGCTCGGCTGGAACGCGTCAGACACACTTCGCGGTCGAATTCGCATGCTGGTGGTCGCAACCCAGTCGGGGATCAGATCCCCTACCACCATGGAAATTATTAAAGCTTTAGTAAGGTCAGTGGTTCGGGCGTTAAATTCACTATGAGGGTTCAAATTCCAGTCATTGGACTACTGTCGTGGCCCCCTCCTAACACTGCTTGTGTTTTAGCTTACTTAATTATAATTAACGATAAAATGGAGGAATTACGAGGTTAAGGTTCCAAAACCAAATACTACCCTAACTAAATAGGTACCAAAATTAGACCAGACAAGTTTAGTTTTACGATTTAAGGATATAAATAGTAAAAAACAACTTACTTTTGCATAACTCCAGTATCAATTTCATGTTGATTCTTAAGCTGCTGGTATTCTTGAAAGAGTTTTTCAGAAACGGCTCGTAGTTTGTTGAGCTCCTTCTCTCTATCATTGAGTTCGGCTTCGAGATGGTTTCTTTCTTCTGTGACGATGTTGTATCTTCGTTGGAGATCATCATGTTCACGTTTTGCTGTAAAAAAAATAACAGATACAATTTAAATGTTACCTAAAATCAAGGAATGCCAAACGAATTTAGAGGCAATCCTTGATTCTACAAATTCCTTAGTTTCTTCAACTTCTAGGTTTTCTAAAATATCAGAACAAGCGCTAATTTGTATAAAAATAGAATTATAATAACCATCAGAATTTTCGGAAGTCATCAGGAAATAAATAGAGACTGCATATGCATATCGCGAGCAAGTTGACTAGATCAAATGATTCCACGACATTGTTCCAAGGATAAGGATCTACTTGATACGTCTCATATTATATCAGCTCAGGTTCCATATGATTTGCTGATGCGTGTCAAAGGTTACAGGGAAGACCTTGGAAACCTACTAATACCATAAAGACCTTAACCAAGCGCATTTTGACAAACATGGAATTTGGCGCATAATTTTATTTTGTTTAAATGGAAGTCAAAGAGAGGACGATACAAAAAATGATTTTAAAATGCGATCTCTCCCGCGTAAATATTTATTGTATATTATCTTTTTTATCCATCAATATATTATAATATTTTATTTAACAAGAAGCTTAAGCTTAAGGACTAGGCCAAATAGATTACCTGGCAACTCTGATTACAACTATCGAAATATCATACTAGTATTTATTTGTCTTGATTCTGTATCCGAAAAGTATTTTACATTTTTTTAATCTTATCGTCTTGGACATGTTAGTCCAACATTATCTAAGTTGGTTTAGCCAAAACAAAAAATTCTACTGCCAGCCTTTAACGGAAACTGTATTACCGGAATAAATTTTCCTTCACTCGTTATCTAATCCATCGTCATAGTTTATATTATACAGATAAGGTATACTTACATCATGATAATTATACATAAAAATGATTGTAATATTTCTGGAAGTTACCACTATTTGTTTTATTTCCTAATAGTTCTGTTAAATTGTTTTGAAACGTACTTTCCCTAAAATGATTCATAATAAACCTAGTTAAAACTTAAGCTTAGCCAATTAGACATAGCACACATAGGCAATTATATTTTTAGTCTATGCTCCACATTCTATGGGAATTGACAACTTAATACTCCGCATTTTTTTTTATTTTTTCACCTGTGAGCACTGCCGTTGCGAGAGCATATCGTAAGTGCCGAGTAACCCAGCACCCCTTGGTGGTAGGGGACCTGTTCCCCGACTGACTTGGGACCACCAGCATGTGAATTAGACCTGTCTTTGACGCATTTCATTTATTTTAGTTATGTCTATCAAAATCAGACCATGTTATCCATACCTTTGTATTAATTCTTATTCAAATAAATTATTTCGTATTCGAGACTGTTTCAATACCTGTTGATTACTTTTTGAATTATTGTAATCGGACATTCCATTAAAAAGATATTACGAAATTAAAAATGTCAATATAAACAAAAAATACACGCCGACGCGCTGGTGTGTTAAATGTCCACCCTTAAAAATCTAGTTTCGGAAACAATATATTGTTTTTTTTTTCAGGGAATAAGTAACTTTTCATGCATTTTAGATTAGCCCACTTAAGACATCAGGAAAATCCATTTTCTAATGATGGCTTGTAATAAAATTTTATTTAACAAGTAATTAGAATATTTTGTAAATTAAATCAAAAGCAATTAGAGAAAAAACATTAACACAGATAAAATAACATACTTTTAATGAAAGTTCAACAGATAATTTTTTAGATTTGAACAAAGATAAAACATAATACAAGGAATGAAGAAAATCTTAAAAAGAAGTAAAATGAAAATGAACTTGAGAAATATGAATAATAATAAAAAAATACTTTTTTATAAATTTAAAACCCAAATTTGTTTTTGCCTTATTTATAAGCAGAGTGTATAATGTTGGTAACACTATATTATCTTTGATTCCTTTTTAAACTGATGTTTCTTAGAAGGCCATAAAATAAGAAGAAGTAGAAGAATGTAAAAGAAGGAACAAACATACTTTAACTACATCTAGGACTACCCATACTGATATTAAACATTTTTAAATATAACAAGTGTTTCTTTATTTTACATTATTTAACTTATTATTGTCAACAACTCTAAATTACAACAATCGTTAGCACCTAATCTATTTAAATATAATCATCTTCCTAATTAGAGCAACATTGTTCATAATTACTTGAAATATTTCCTCAACTAAGTTTCTTTAAAATATTGTGATAAAATAAATGCAAAGGAATGTTGTTATAAAGTTATACTGTTTGAAAATATGGTAGATTAGTGGCAAACGAGCAGATGGTCCACCTGACGGTAAGTGGCCACCATTGCCCATGGACATCGACAAAACAAGAAAAACTCTCTACACATCAAATAAGAAACAATCTCTTCTTTTGTTGATGTGTTGTATTCTCATTGTAAATTTTAAAGATAATTTCTTAGAACAATTTAAACTTTAACTCATTAAAATATAGTTAAAGTCGGACTATTTGTTTTTGGAGTGATCATCTACTAAGAAGACTATGTTAAAGGCAAAGATCGGGACATATATTCAACAATTCGTCAGTTTGGTTTCTAGGTATATTTTTTCTTTGTAAGAACTAAATTAATAATATGTAAATATTTGCAAATATAAAAGTTAAGTTGACATTACAAACAATACTTAAAACTCATAAGGCTTACTTCAATATTGTGAAGGTCAACAAAGTATTACAAAATGTTTAAAATATTTTTACAACTCGAGATCTTTATTAAACAAGTAAGAACCTGATGTCCAGTTTATTCAAATTATCTTTTTACTCTCAAAATGTAAGTTGTAGATTAATTCGAGAATACTTGTTTTTATTTTTGTACTAGTCAATCCACCCTGGCTTCTCTTGGTTAAATTTTATTACATTTATTAATGTTTAATTATACATTACAATACATTTCACCATATACTCAGGCTCATCATATAGATGCTATATGATGAGCCTTAGAAGGTAGCTTACATCATTTTCCAAGCTCTAGTCTGGTCTATCTTTACACCAAATTTCATCAAAATTGCTCTTTTTTATATGTATAGATTATTGCCTTGATTAGTCATTAATAATAATTATCTGAGGAAAGATGTAATGCTTATATGTCTTGACTAATTTTAATCTTTCATTTTACTTCAGCATGTCAAGAGTGGGTTGTTGATATTAATTAAAATAAAATATAATTAAAAAATTCTTATCAAAAACATTCCATAAATTAAAATAAACAATTCAATACCAATTTCTTTAAAATTATATTGGAAATATATTTGAGTTTTTATATCAACAACTGTATTAGTATTCAAACTCAATCCCAAATATTTACCTTTATATTGATGATATAATTATCTAATGTACCTTTCACTTTTTATGTTATAAATAAAAATAATTTAGATAAAAATGTAAATTTTATTTTAATAGAAAATAAAAAATTAATGAAATTTAACGTTTTGTTTGTATTTCACTTTTGAATTTTGACACATTCAATATTCATAAAAGTGACGTAAAATAGTGTTGCACAACTAAAATCGATATTAAAATTGAAAAAAAAATATTGAAATTTTTTATTGCGTTAATAAATCGAAGAATAATAAACAAATTATCAGCTTTACAGATCAAAGGTAAATTACGTCAGGTGTATTGCGCAGTAGAAGCAATATACAGTACTTAAGTAAAATATTTTCTTATAAATCATAAACTGTAAAGCGGCACGTATTAATATACCAAGTTGTAAATACTTTTTATCCGAGTGCTGAAGTTTAAGAATATATAATACGTAAGCAACAGGTTATCGCCTATCATAATCCGGCAAATACGAGACTAGGATTTACCATTCGCACTTTCGTTTGCATATGACCCGGCCAGCTGGAGCATGCGCAATGACGACACTAAAAAGTGGGAAAACTAAAGATTTCCGCGTTGAGTACGTTATAATATTGAATAGTACCGACCTTTTTCGGATTTGAGGAGGTACGTTTTGTGCTTCCTCTCGGCATCCTCGTATCTGTTCTTCCACTTTTCCACGTAGGTTGATAAAGCGATGTTCGCCTCTTTGGTGTTTTGATGCGCGTCGGGCTGCGTCATCCTGGCGGCAGTGGCTCGTGGGATCCTCGTGGCCGCGCTGCAGAGCGAGACAGAGCTCCGGCCGCCTTGACACTGATTGTTACTCGACGCGATCGCAAATACATTATCACCATTCCTTTTAATCATTTTTGCATTCGATTTTTTTACACGCGCGCCGCTATCGCTCGCATCGTCTCGTTTTCACATATGCACAATTCACGTGTCTAGATCAACAGGCTGGTAAATCGTTTTTAGAAAGTGTTAAATAAAATCACAAATAAAGTCCCTTTGTTCTCGCCGTTGAGGAAAATACGCGAGATTCTATACCGACGCGACAGGGTACTGTGCGATTCGCGTTCACTCATTAAATCAGCCTTGAATTAATATGAAGTAAAATATTAATAATAAAATATAAATGTAAAGTACGCGTATGTTTTAAAACGACAAATAGCTCTCAGTGTCAGATTGCAACTAACGTATGCTAGTGGTTGTGATATGATAATGAAAACTTCGTCATTGTGAGTCATTAGTCTTGGTGTTTACGCTTAATGTTTACGTTTGGTTTGAAGTAGTCTCAGACTTGCATATGTTAGAGACGATATTATTTCATAGAAATAAATTATTTTACGTTAAACAATATTAGTCATGCATGTTTATTTAGAATCATACCGTATTCCGTGTTACTTCAGATAGCTTAAATCATTATTATAGTTGATAATATATTATTTAAAATACATTACATACAGTAGATATTTATTTTGTTACTATAGAGTTAAATCTGTTTTAATTTTTTTTAAATCAGTAACAACTGTTTTAATTATGGTTTTCAATTTAAAAAATGACAACAATCGAATACTAAATGCCATTTAGAAAATAACAGGATATTCCATGAATTTATTTAAAAATAAACTGTATTGGTTAATTGAACACAGTACTCGTTTAGGAAGACACTCATATTAAAACACAGGCAACAATTATAAACTTTGCATTGATACCCAAAAAGAACCACAACTGGCTCACCCGCACAATAAACTGAACGCATTTTGTCTAAGAACTACCAAACGGATATTCTAATTTTAAACATGGTTTCAAGTGAAACGTACGTTGTCTTAAGTAAACGGCAGGACAAGCGTGTGGGTGGACGAGCCCCGACACAAGTAATTTAATTGATGGCAATGTACAGCATTAATTTGGAATTTGCTGGACTCTGCGACTGCAGCCCACCCAAGATTTCACTATGTTATAGCTAGTATTTGAATAATAAGTAGTGCATCCGTATTTATTTTTATTTCTAACTTTCTTCTCAATTTCATAAACCTAGATGTAATCAGGTTTATATCTATCACTAAGGGCACGTTGCAAACATATATACAAATTTGAACATGACGTTTTGCAATACTACCTAGCAACGTCCTTTATTCAAACTAAAGAATAAGAGACGAGGTTAACTCGAGAAAATAGTTATCGACCAATAAAAAGTCTTGATGGCCTTACAAAACTTTTCCATATTTAGGAAAGGAGGTCAAACTGAGGCTTACCTTTGTAAAGGGCTCCCTGGCAAGGCAATCCGATTACATCATGATAGCCAACTGTATTCGCGACGTATTCATTAAACGCGAACATGTTTCACTTTGACATTCGGTATGATAAGTTTTAAGGACTTGTACAATATAGTGTTTAATGATCATCATTCATACTGTTTAATTTAGTAAGAATGTTCTTGCAACGGCGTAATTAAAGAAATTTAGGAACTGTAAGAAATAATTATATCATGTCACATATAAATAAATTAAGTACTTGAAAATATAATACATTTTGATTAGGGTATGCTGCCTTAAAATGCGGCAGGAATCCAAAATTTTAATTGGAGTAATTCAGTTTCCTTTATGCGAATGCAAAAAAGCTAAAATGTACCATATGTTCAAAACATTTATTGCTTCCTGAAACTTGCGTCACTGCTTTAATTTGGTCTTATTTTTTACGAGAGCATTAAAACTGGGATCATTCACCTCGCCCTGCAACCTATTTTTGTATCGTTGTTATCCTGAACGGAGATCATAAAATCTCGACATAGGTTTACAAGAATTTTGCTCGTAAATGAGTAAATTCTCTAAATAAATACTGCAGTTTTCGAATGAGGAATTACTCTTCTTTATATTATTATAAATCGTTTGTTTTCTCTAGATTTTTTTTTTAATCGGCTTTTGTTAGACCTTTGTTGTTTCAGTTATTATTAGTTATTAATTATTGTCATTTAAATAAAACTAAGGTTTCAGTTCAATTAATTTGAACCGAGTAAATTTGGACAATGTATAAAGACAATTACAATAATTAAATACTGCGTAGTTTTGCGGGCCAATTAAAACCATTTAGAAGTAATTCATTGGAAACGTCCATAATGGTGTCACTTGATTCTTGGTGTGTGGGAGTTACGAATTGCGAAAGTTTTAGATCAGCGGTCTGTGGGCTGAGCAACTAGCTGGAATCTACTTCCTTATTATTTCCATTCCTAGATACAGTTTTATTGCATTCAATTTATTCAATCAGTTCAATATCAGTAGATACTTTAAAAATGCAAAAGAGTACAAGTAATATAGTTCCAATAATAATATTAACATTAAGTGGGAATATTTTCGTAATCTTAATTTAATATACATTAACATGTTAACGGTATTATATAATGGCAATCTTGCGTGAGTGAAATATGATTATGGTAATTTTTAACTTCACACTTATCTGGTTTTGCGCCTAATACACGACATTAATCTTCAGTCAATTTAGGTGAAATTCTGATACGAATGTCTGTTGCTTAAATCAGGTTATCTGTTATAAAATATTTATAATTTTACACACCTATTCTTGATAATCGCACGTCTAAAGATTGGAAATTTTATCGGCCGTTAACTCGTATGAGCTTATAATTTAAAAATCAAAAATAGCGGTACGCGACAAGATGAATTTAATTTATTTGCCACTTAGTCACCACAATCGTATGAATATTTCTTGGAACTTTGATATACAATTTTTTTAAATTCTTATCTCCTATTTTATTCAAGTCCATTATAAGTTAAGTATCAGTTCCTAGAAGTATATTGTAAAAAAACTGTAATAGCATGTCCTAGATGTATGAGATGTTATCTTTTAATTAGTTTTGGTTAGCTCTTATTTTCCTAAACTGAGTTTATTGTTTAATAGACCATTGTTTTCAAGAATTTATCTTATATCTAGGATTTGTGTTTATTCTATTACATCATTATGTGTCCTTATTGGTTTTGTTACTATTTTTATAGCCTTTATATTGTTACATTAAATGTTTCTAAATTCTACATCTTTTATGTGTATTTTGTAGTGTTTGTTTGTTAGTGATTTTCATACGTTCAATTAACTATATAACATACATTGCATGGACATTTCTTCGTGTGGATTATAATCATTTTTAACTATCCCGTTAATACAACTGAAAGATGATTGTTGCGGAAAGAATTTCTGAATTACTAACAATAACATTAGTTTACCTACTTGTTTCCAATGAGTCAGTATATTATGCATCGAACGATATTTGTCGGTATGTGTAACCCGGCTTAGTCAATAACTAAAAAACAAGAATTCTTGTTGAAAACGTTCTAAATATAGCCATGAATGAACCAATTTCTGTGAAGGATGGGTAGTTCATCATTTATTTGATACTGCTTGACTGAACACCATCAAGGGTTTAATTATGCATGTTTTACTAGATAAGATTTTTATGCTACACACTTTGTTGTAACGTTTTCCCTAATCAAGGCGAGGGCTGGAAACGTGTAACGTAATATTATTTTTGTTTTGTATTTTTCGAAGCACATTAACACCTGCTGTTTGAATTGCAAATTAGTATTAAAATAAAACGTAATATTTATGACAAAGAATATTATTAATTACAACATATGAATAGACCGTTACGACGTAATTCGTGACTCATAGTGTGATGACCCCAATGCTAATGTCGATAATAGATCTAATGTTTGATGAATAATTATCGACATTAAGCTCGTTGTTATTCGTTTAACATACATTTATAAACAATTAAATTAATTTATTTTGTAATAGCTGACCCAATGAATGTCGAGTTACAGATCAGCTCAACTGTTCACAACCAATTTTTATGTCATTCCTTTTTCATTACTCATTTTATTCTACATTTTTAAAATGTAAAATACTCCATTATAAAACAAATTGTGGATATATATTGTGGATTCAAAACCTGTAATTAAATACGTTGTTTAATTTAAGGGGAGTTCACTGTATCGGCGAGATGAACATTCAATGTCTGAGAGTTACGAAACCTATCAACATTTTGTATGGAAAGTATACTTTTTCTATTATTTTTTTTTCGTCAATTTGTTATTCTACTATTCGGGACGCAGACAAATACAACAAATCAAAAACCATGAAAATCGGTCCAGCCGTTCTCGAGTTATGTGTTCGAATAAACCCGCCTTTTTAATAAGAAGATTAAATAAATATAATTTGTATTATAAAATCGATTTACATTTTTATTAAATTAAATAAAAATCGATATATTTTTTGAAAATTACAACACTAAACAAGTGCTGCCATCTATGAATCAATTGCTATACTTGGTAGTAATATTTAGACAGTCAGGTGTCAGCTTTCAAACATCGACTGTGAACGATAAAGATGGCGCTAGGTGGAGATTGGTAGTTTTTGGAGAAAATCAATGAATGAAAGGAAATTAGGATAGGTTATACAAAAACTTTATATTTCCCAAACTTCATTTAATAATTTCACAAATTATTGGATTTCGGTTGATTGTCTTTTAATACTTGTTGGTTGTTTTTGCTCTCCGTTTAACTATATCGAAATTCTCTCAATAACGTCTCTGTATTAATTCAATAAGAATCGTAAAAACAAGATGCCACGAATAGTAATTTGGAATATTTGTGCTCTTAGAATATTAATCAGATCTACAAAACAATATTAATCTACCAGAATTTGCTACAATTTTCAGAAGCAGGTATAATTTATGAGGAAAAGCGCAATTGTTTGCTATCAACAAATGCTGACAAAATTGTTTTCATTCATCATAACTTACCGCTGGTAGATTTTAAGTATTAACATGTTAAGTTATTCATAAAATAAAAATATTTGTGAGTAATATATGTATACAATAATGTGGTAAAACTGGCGGAATACCGAATATTTGCCTAATATTCGTGGCATCTTTAGTAAAAACCATAAAACAAATTTTCTAGCGGTTTTGCTATTATTATTCTGACTCTAATAGAAATATTAACAAAAAACAATATTATAATGAATAAATGGATGCGTCTCGCTTCGCTGGGGTATGATAATCGTATCTAATTTTTTACAGTACTTTGTATTCATCTATGTAACTATCCATACACAATTAATTGTCACGTAGACAACATTGTTTATAACGTTGCTATATAGTTATTGCAGACAATTTCCCAAACGTTTTAAATGATTGGTAGGAACAGGCAATGATATTTAAAAACCAATTCCATACACGAAGGGGATGTACGGTAGTCGGTAACTCACGACAGTATATCAAAAGATCCTTACCCCTTCGCTTAGGGGTGGATTAATATAATAACCGACATGACATTTTAGTATAATAGCAATTATGCTAAGATGATCGGAAAAAAATTGGTCTCGTTGCAGGATGGATACATTTATTAAAAAAAATGAGAAATTTGAAATGAATTTAGTACTTAATTTATTAATTAATTTATTATGCTATGTCTCTTCTGCTTAACAAATAAAAAAAAAAACAATTTATTGAGCATCGATCTTAAATGCTATTTAATTGAGAATCGATTCGATTCTTCAGACTATTACATCCCTAATAGATTGAGAATTGTCACTGTCATCTAAACGTCAAATGTGACTGTAATCGGAACAGATAACGAATAATATAAATTATATTTTTTTCTTCCTTTTAAGTGTTATTCATTCTTGTTTCTGCGAAGGTTTCTAATATAAACAAAGTTCTCTCAAAGAAGCGAGGGAACTTAACTTAAGATTTAATAAAATTGTAATTTTATATACAGACTATAATAAATTAAAACACTAGAGAGCCTATCTGTCAAACTTCATCAAAATTTATTTAGTATCTGTTGATGATGACACACACATTTTATAATGAGAGCATGGCGTGGCGGGGGAGCAACGAATAATATATCAAAGGATTTGCCTCACCCCACCGTTTAGGGGCGGTTTTCACAACTTACTTTGATATTTATATAATCTGCGAAACCCTTAGTAATCTGTATCTCGAAATATTTATCTTCTGGAATTATAGACATACATATTAAGAGTATGTTATTACGCTGAAACACTCAAACGACAATATCAACATTTAATCTAGATGGAAGCCGAGCAGTGCCTGGGACTTGAGACCCAGGAGAAGGTTTTAAGAGCTCTTATTAATATATTAACTCTCACCTTCACCACTCGACCTCGCGAGCTTGATAACAGAGGCCCAAACAACACTATCGGAACAACCGTTATATATTGTCTACTTGAAATACTAAGAGTCTAGTAGGTTATCGTAAATAAGGGTATAATCATAATATAATATTCACTAGACGATGTGCGTGACTTCGTCCGCGTGATGCTCCGCTCCTATGGGTCTTAGCTTGATGATATATAGCCCACAGCCTTCCTCGATAAATGGGCTATCTGATACTGAAGGAATTTTTCAAATCGGACCAATAGTTCCTGAGATTAGCGCGTTCAAGCAAACAAACAAACTCTTCAGCTTTATATATAAAGTTAACTTACATGGATCTCAAGAGGGAAGACCTTAACCATGACACTATAACACTAACTTCCATGTACACTGCGCGACAACACCAGAGAGACTGACTTTAATCTATCGCACTAAAGGTTATATATTATCTACACGTGGGTATACTTGACGTAATATAAAAGGAACTACCCGCGAGCGCTAATTTATAAACGTTATAATAACTTATTATAATGAATATTAATGTTTATTTCTTATAGGAAACAACTAAGACATTACTGTCGCTTTAAAAATACGATCGAATTTCCCGAATAAAAGATGCAGAGTATTTTCTTCTCTTCTCCCCTCACTTATATACAGCGTGTTTCAAAATCTTTTTTCTCTATCTCTCTCTACTTTTATTTAAATGTGATTGATAAAGCGACCATGTCTTATTTTTTCTTACAAGGGGGTGGGAGGGAGTCTCGATAGTTCTTACGTAAGATTACAAAAATGCGCAAATTTAAAAAGCGTTGAATAAGCGCGGACTAGTCGTCACTTGTTTGGGTAAACAACACATCAAGTACCTTTTGTACCTTATAGTTATATTAACATTACTTACTACCATAATTAAACTTTAAATGTAAGAAGCAGTGATGGCCCAGTGGTTGAGACTTCAAGTCTTACTCGGGAGGTCCGATCCTCTGACCCTGAGTTATGTGTGTTTTAAGCAATTAATATCACTTGCTTTAACGGTGAAGGAAAACATCGTGAGGAAACCTGCACTCCTGAGAGTTCCCTAAAGTTCTCAAAGGTGTGAGAAGTCTGCCAACCCGTACTGGGCCACCGTGGTGGACTATGGCCTAATAGCCTCCTCATTCCGAGGAGGAGACCCGACTCAGCAGTGGGCCATTGAAGGGTCGTAATGATGATGATGATGATAATTTTAACAAAACAAAAGATGTTCCAGGGGCAGATCCGAGCTTTTATCTAATTACAAACACGATATCGTAGCTTTTATCTAATTACAAACACGATATCGTAGCTTTTATCTAATTACAAACACGATATCGTAGCTTTTATCTAATTACAAACACGATATCGTAGCTTTTATCTAATTACAAACACGATATCGTAGCTTTTATCTAATTACAAACACGATATCGTAGCTTTTATCTAATTACAAACACGATATCGTAGCTTTTATCTAATTACAAACACGATATCGTAGCTTTTATCTAATTACAAACACGATATCGTAGCTTTTATCTAATTACAAACACGATATCGTAGCTTTTATCTAATTACAAACATGAAGTATACCTCCTACCTCCTCCTAGTCCTGCTACACAGACCGTAGACCCCGTTTATCTCTCATCGATTATCATATATATTGCTATCGATCACTGATCTATATGTATGTGGATTATTGATCTATAATAATCATTTACTTACTTTACACATTATTAAACAAACGAAAGTGCGATTAAATTTACTACTTACGCCATCTATTGGCGAATCAGGATTAAATCACTGAACCGATTTTAATGAAATATGATACAGAGATAAAGTAGAGCTTGAGGAAGGACATAGGCTACCTTTTATCGCAAAAAAAAACTTAAGAATACAAAGGATACAAATGAGTGTGCTCGTACGCCATCTAGCGACGTAGAGGTGAAGTGCGTGTCGAGCTGTGTGGCCGTTATGCTATGGAAATTAGTCATATATAACGAACGAACTTCATGTTTGTAATTAGATAAAAGCACTTTCCGAGTGGGTTTTGAGCCCCTGGAATCTGGACTGAAAATCTTATGTACATAAAGATGAATGATTAAAACCAATTTATTACTAAAAAAAATTAAAATTATTAGTACCTTCGTAAGTACAAATAAACATATCTGAAAATTGTTACTTTGAAAAATAAACATTAAAATTCATTTTTTCCTTTAGATTCTTTCGTAATAAATATTAAGGGGGATCTCCAGGTTGGCCTATTCTATTCTTATTTTTTCTTATATTAGAGGGGGAGGGGGTCATAAACTAGCGAAAATAGTCTTATGTAATAAATGAATGGCCCCTTTATAGAATTTCGTTTAGGTCAATTGGATTTACCTTGCAGCGCTATCTAGTGGCGAATTACTATAAAGTAATGGTAGTGTTAACATAAATATATTCTAATAAAAAAATCATTAATCTATACTATTATATAAAGAGGAAATATTTGATTGTTTGTATGTTTGTTTGTTTGTTGCGAATAGGCTCTAAAAGTACTGAACCGATTTCGAAAATTCTTTCACCGATAGGAAGCTACATCCTTTCCGGGTAACATAGGCTATGTGATGTTGCCATAAATACTCTAATTTAAAAGATATGGTCATTTAAGTGCCATAAGGTGGTCATTTTGTAAATTGAAGAGTTTCTCAGGAACTACAAATCCGATTTAAAAATTTTTTTCACTGTTAGAAAACTACACTATTCGTGAGGGACAAAGGTGATTTAGTGTTGCCATATACATTTTTTAATTAATAGAATATGGCCATTTTGTTGTTTCTAATCTGGTTTTAAAAATTCTTTCACTGTTAGAAAACTATACTATTCGTGAGGGACAAAGGTGATTTAGTGTTGCCATATACATTTTTTAATTAATAGAATATGGCCACTTTGTTGTTTCTAATCTGGTTTTAAAAATTCTTTCACTGTTAGAAAACTATACTATTCGTGAGGGACAAAGGTGATTTAGTGTTGCCATATATATTTTTTAATTAATAGAATATGGCCACTTTGTTGTTTCTAATCTGGTTTTAAAAATTCTTTCACTGTTAGAAAACTATACTATTCGTGAGGGACAAAGGTGATTTAGTGTTGCCATATATATTTTTTAATTAATAGAATATGGCCACTTTGTTGTTTCTAATCTGGTTTTAAAAATTCTTTCACTGTTAGAAAACTATACTATTCGTGAGGGACAAAGGTGATTTAGTGTTGCCATATATATTTTTTAATTAATAGAATATGGCCACTTTGTTGTTTCTAATCTGGTTTTAAAAATTCTTTCACTGTTAGAAAACTATACTATTCGTGAGGGACAAAGGTGATTTAGTGTTGCCATATATATTTTTTAATTAATAGAATATGGCCACTTTGTTGTTTCTAATCTGGTTTTAAAAATTCTTTCACTGTTAGAAAACTATACTATTCGTGAGGGACAAAGGTGATTTAGTGTTGCCATATATATTTTTTAATTAATAGAATATGGCCACTTTGTTGTTTCTAATCTGGTTTTAAAAATTCTTTCACTGTTAGAAAACTATACTATTCGTGAGGGACAAAGGTGATTTAGTGTTGCCATATATATTTTTTAATTAATAGAATATGGCCATTTTGTTGTTTCTAATCTGGTTTTAAAAATTCTTTCACTGTTAGAAAACTATACTATTCGTGAGGGACAAAGGTGATTTAGTGTTGCCATATATATTTTTTAATTAATAGAATATGGCCACTTTGTTGTTTCTAATCTGGTTTTAAAAATTCTTTCACTGTTAGAAAACTATACTATTCGTGAGGGACAAAGGTGATTTAGTGTTGCCATATATATTTTTTAATTAATAGAATATGGCCATTTTGTTGTTTCTAATCTGGTTTTAAAAATTCTTTCACTGTTAGAAAACTATACTATTCGTAAGGGACAAAGGTGATTTAGTGTTGCCATATACATTTTTTAATTAATAGAATATGGCCATTTTGTTGTTTCTAATCTGGTTTTAAAAATTCTTTCACTGTTAGAAAACTATACTATTCGTGAGGGACAAAGGTGATTTAGTGTTGCCATATACATTTTTTAATTAATAGAATATGGCCACTTTGTTGTTTCTAATCTGGTTTTAAAAATTCTTTCACTGTTAGAAAACTATACTATTCGTGAGGGACAAAGGTGATTTAGTGTTGCCATATATATTTTTTAATTAATAGAATATGGCCACTTTGTTGTTTCTAATCTGGTTTTAAAAATTCTTTCACTGTTAGAAAACTATACTATTCGTGAGGGACAAAGGTGATTTAGTGTTGCCATATATATTTTTTAATTAATAGAATATGGCCACTTTGTTGTTTCTAATCTGGTTTTAAAAATTCTTTCACTGTTAGAAAACTATACTATTCGTGAGGGACAAAGGTGATTTAGTGTTGCCATATATATTTTTTAATTAATAGAATATGGCCACTTTGTTGTTTCTAATCTGGTTTTAAAAATTCTTTCACTGTTAGAAAACTATACTATTCGTGAGGGACAAAGGTGATTTAGTGTTGCCATATATATTTTTTAATTAATAGAATATGGCCACTTTGTTGTTTCTAATCTGGTTTTAAAAATTCTTTCACTGTTAGAAAACTATACTATTCGTGAGGGACAAAGGTGATTTAGTGTTGCCATATACATTTTTTAATTAATAGAATATGGCCACTTTGTTGTTTCTAATCTGGTTTTAAAAATTCTTTCACTGTTAGAAAACTATACTATTCGTGAGGGACAAAGGTGATTTAGTGTTGCCATATATATTTTTTAATTAATAGAATATGGCCATTTTGTTGTTTCTAATCTGGTTTTAAAAATTCTTTCACTGTTAGAAAACTATACTATTCGTGAGGGACAAAGGTGATTTAGTGTTGCCATTTTCATTTTTAATTAATAGAATATGGCCACTTTGTTGTTTCTAATCTGGTTTTAAAAATTCTTTCACTGTTAGAAAACTACACTATTCGTGAGGGACAAAGGTGATTTAGTGTTGCCATTTTCATTTTTAATTAATAGAATATGGCCACTTTGTTATTTCTAATCTGGTTTTAAAAATTCTTTCACTGTTAGAAAACTATACTATTCGTGAGGGACAAAGGTGATTTAGTGTTGCCATTTTCATTTTTAATTAATAGAATATGGCCACTTTGTTGTTTCTAATCTGGTTTTAAAAATTCTTTCACTGTTAGAAAACTATACTATTCGTGAGGGACAAAGGTGATTTAGTGTTGCCATTTTCATTTTTAATTAATAGAATATGGCCACTTTGTTGTTTCTAATCTGGTTTTAAAAATTCTTTCACTGTTAGAAAACTACACTATTCGCGAGTGACAAAGGTGATTTAGTGTTGCCATATACATTTTTTAATTAATAGAATATGGCCACTTTGTTGTTTCTAATCTGGTTTTAAAAATTCTTTCACTGTTAGAAAACTATACTATTCGTGAGGGACAAAGGTGATTTAGTGTTGCCATATATATTTTTTAATTAATAGAATATGGCCACTTTGTTGTTTCTAATCTGGTTTTAAAAATTCTTTCACTGTTAGAAAACTATACTATTCGTGAGGGACAAAGGTGATTTAGTGTTGCCATATATATTTTTTAATTAATAGAATATGGCCACTTTGTTGTTTCTAATCTGGTTTTAAAAATTCTTTCACTGTTAGAAAACTATACTATTCGTGAGGGACAAAGGTGATTTAGTGTTGCCATATATATTTTTTAATTAATAGAATATGGCCACTTTGTTGTTTCTAATCTGGTTTTAAAAATTCTTTCACTGTTAGAAAACTATACTATTCGTGAGGGACAAAGGTGATTTAGTGTTGCCATATATATTTTTTAATTAATAGAATATGGCCATTTTGTTGTTTCTAATCTGGTTTTAAAAATTCTTTCACTGTTAGAAAACTATACTATTCGTGAGGGACAAAGGTGATTTAGTGTTGCCATTTTCATTTTTAATTAATAGAATATGGCCACTTTGTTGTTTCTAATCTGGTTTTAAAAATTCTTTCACTGTTAGAAAACTACACTATTCGTGAGGGACAAAGGTGATTTAGTGTTGCCATTTTCATTTTTAATTAATAGAATATGGCCACTTTGTTGTTTCTAATCTGGTTTTAAAAATTCTTTCACTGTTAGAAAACTACACTATTCGTGAGGGACAAAGGTGATTTAGTGTTGCCATTTTCATTTTTAATTAATAGAATATGGCCACTTTGTTATTTCTAATCTGGTTTTAAAAATTCTTTCACTGTTAGAAAACTATACTATTCGTGAGGGACAAAGGTGATTTAGTGTTGCCATTTTCATTTTTAATTAATAGAATATGGCCACTTTGTTATTTCTAATCTGGTTTTAAAAATTCTTTCACTGTTAGAAAACTATACTATTCGTGAGGGACAAAGGTGATTTAGTGTTGCCATTTTCATTTTTAATTAATAGAATATGGCCACTTTGTTGTTTCTAATCTGGTTTTAAAAATTCTTTCACTGTTAGAAAACTACACTATTCGCGAGTGACAAAGGTGATTTAGTGTTGCCATATACATTTTTTAATTAATAGAATATGGCCACTTTGTTGTTTCTAATCTGGTTTTAAAAATTCTTTCACTGTTAGAAAACTATACTATTCGTGAGGGACAAAGGTGATTTAGTGTTGCCATATATATTTTTTAATTAATAGAATATGGCCATTTTGTTGTTTCTAATCTGGTTTTAAAAATTCTTTCACTGTTAGAAAACTATACTATTCGTGAGGGACAAAGGTGATTTAGTGTTGCCATATACATTTTTTAATTAATAGAATATGGCCATTTTGTTGTTTCTAATCTGGTTTTAAAAATTCTTTCACTGTTAGAAAACTATACTATTCGTGAGGGACAAAGGTGATTTAGTGTTGCCATATATATTTTTTAATTAATAGAATATGGCCATTTTGTTGTTTCTAATCTGGTTTTAAAAATTCTTTCACTGTTAGAAAACTATACTATTCGTGAGGGACAAAGGTGATTTAGTGTTGCCATATATATTTTTTAATTAATAGAATATGGCCATTTTGTTGTTTCTAATCTGGTTTTAAAAATTCTTTCACTGTTAGAAAACTATACTATTCGTGAGGGACAAAGGTGATTTAGTGTTGCCATTTTCATTTTTAATTAATAGAATATGGCCACTTTGTTGTTTCTAATCTGGTTTTAAAAATTCTTTCACTGTTAGAAAACTACACTATTCGTGAGGGACAAAGGTGATTTAGTGTTGCCATTTTCATTTTTAATTAATAGAATATGGCCACTTTGTTATTTCTAATCTGGTTTTAAAAATTCTTTCACTGTTAGAAAACTATACTATTCGTGAGGGACAAAGGTGATTTAGTGTTGCCATTTTCATTTTTAATTAATAGAATATGGCCACTTTGTTGTTTCTAATCTGGTTTTAAAAATTCTTTCACTGTTAGAAAACTATACTATTCGTGAGGGACAAAGGTGATTTAGTGTTGCCATTTTCATTTTTAATTAATAGAATATGGCCACTTTGTTGTTTCTAATCTGGTTTTAAAAATTCTTTCACTGTTAGAAAACTACACTATTCGCGAGTGACAAAGGTGATTTAGTGTTGCCATTTTCATTTTTAATTAATAGAATATGGCCACTTTGTTGTTTCTAATCTGGTTTTAAAAATTCTTTCACTGTTAGAAAACTACACTATTCGTGAGGGACAAAGGTGATTTAGTGTTGCCATTTTCATTTTTAATTAATAGAATATGGCCACTTTGTTATTTCTAATCTGGTTTTAAAAATTCTTTCACTGTTAGAAAACTATACTATTCGTGAGGGACAAAGGTGATTTAGTGTTGCCATTTTCATTTTTAATTAATAGAATATGGCCACTTTGTTATTTCTAATCTGGTTTTAAAAATTCTTTCACTGTTAGAAAACTATACTATTCGTGAGGGACAAAGGTGATTTAGTGTTGCCATTTTCATTTTTAATTAATAGAATATGGCCACTTTGTTGTTTCTAATCTGGTTTTAAAAATTCTTTCACTGTTAGAAAACTACACTATTCGCGAGTGACAAAGGTGATTTAGTGTTGCCATATACATTTTTTAATTAATAGAATATGGCCACTTTGTTGTTTCTAATCTGGTTTTAAAAATTCTTTCACTGTTAGAAAACTATACTATTCGTGAGGGACAAAGGTGATTTAGTGTTGCCATATACATTTTTTAATTAATAGAATATGGCCATTTTGTTGTTTCTAATCTGGTTTTAAAAATTCTTTCACTGTTAGAAAACTATACTATTCGTGAGGGACAAAGGTGATTTAGTGTTGCCATATATATTTTTTAATTAATAGAATATGGCCATTTTGTTGTTTCTAATCTGGTTTTAAAAATTCTTTCACTGTTAGAAAACTATACTATTCGTAAGGGACAAAGGTGATTTAGTGTTGTCATATATATTTTTTAATTAATAGAATATGGCCACTTTGTTGTTTCTAATCTGGTTTTAAAAATTCTTTCACTGTTAGAAAACTATACTATTCGTGAGGGACAAAGGTGATTTAGTGTTGCCATATATATTTTTTAATTAATAGAATATGGCCACTTTGTTGTTTCTGATCCGATTTAAAAAAAATACACAATTACAGAGTGATAATTTAAGGACATCAATTATAATATTGCTTTAAAGCAATTAAAGTGTTTAAACACCCGAAGCGAAGCGAGGGCAGCCCTCTATAATTAATAAGTTTCGAATTAATATAAATTAATTTCTTACCCCATATAGCAAATGCCATCGTTTTCAAAACATAAACAGTATGTTACGTAACATATTTAATATTATATTTAAAGTATAGATAACTGGATTTTTAATAATTAACTGTGATCACTAAATCGATGTTATTGCTGTACTAATGTAGTTTATAGACAGAATATTCCAAACATCAGTCACGTACAGTTTTTTTGCAGAACGTAGATTTCGTCACTTTCTTCAATTATTATTTATCGTAAATTAAATCTAATATTACAGCAGAGACTATTGGACAATTTTTGATGGAACTTTAATATTAATATGAGGG
Organism: Limenitis camilla; assembly: GCA_905147385.1. Taxonomy (NCBI): domain Eukaryota; kingdom Metazoa; phylum Arthropoda; class Insecta; order Lepidoptera; family Nymphalidae; genus Limenitis; species Limenitis camilla. Next base: position 11,244,685 of record LR990248.1, read on the forward strand.
GAAAATTGGAAAACACTAACAAGGGGGATGGTATTAAATGGAATATCGTACTAGATACTTCTACTGAACCGATAAATAATCAAATATGTAGTAGGCTTAAGGACGTCCTTTAAGTGATCACGACACTCACCTCCACTGCTAGGCTCTCTGTTTATACCCAAGGTTAACACATACACCTAACGTAACAAGACGTAGCAACTAGATTGTAAGGTACTCACGTGACCTTGATCGGACAGCACTCCTAGCACTAACATAACACTGCACAACACTATCACTATTCAGAGACTACTTCACTTTTGAGAGACCGTGAACTATTCTCCGACATATACATATATATGTCGGAGAATAGTAAAAGGTTATCGATTAAATCGAATCATCATCGCTGTCTATGGCGTTGGAGTGGGGTAGTAGTCACTTCCGTTGTTTTGACAGTCTCTACCCTCGACCCTTTATATGCCATCGACAGTTTGACTGAAGTCTTAGTCGTGCGCGGTCTTTCAAGAAGTGAAGTAGTCTCTAAATAGTGATAGTGTTGTGCAATCAAGGTCACGTGAGTACCTTACAATGTAATTACCTCGTCTTGTGTTAGGTTAGGTTTATGTGCGTGTAACCTTGGGCTTAAACAGAGAGCCTGAGCAGTGGAGGCGAGTGTTATGATCATTTAAAGGACGTCCTTAAGCCTACACCTTGGTCACAAGTCCAAGGCACTGCTTAGGTTTCTCTCGTAATTGTTAGAGATAATTTGATAATTTATCAGTTCAGTAGAAGTATCTACGTTGCGTTTACCCAATATTCCATTCAATACCATCCACCCTGTTAGTGTTCCCCAATATTCCCCACCTTCCTCCTTCCATTTCCTTTCACATCATTTAAAACCCCCGACATATATTTAATATTATCAGTTATATTTTACCGCTCTTTGAGAAAAGTATTATTTCGTGTAGGATAAAATGCTTTTTATGCATTGCATGCAATTGCTGTCTTAGTCCGCCTACAATAATCTAATTACGTCCCTCCAGTAGTTTTTGACGCCCCTGTCTAGAATTACTTTAAGTCACAAATATATAATGAGGTGAGTACAAAAAAAATGTTGACCGATTTTTTTTAACTCGAATCATATGATTTTGCGCCCCCTGAATACGCCTTAGTGCCGTCGTCGTCTTCGTCGACCTTGCATGTCTGGGGGGAAAACCCTGGGCATGTCATACTTACCTTATCCTCCTCTTTTATCGTTCTTCTTGTTGTACAAAAGTTAGCGGATAACCAGAGAGACTGGTTATCCGCTGTTCTATCCTGTTATGAGAAAATGGAAATTACCGCTCATAATGAGCATAGGATAGAAAATAGATCTAACATTTTAATAATTAGTATATTCCATAGACGAGAAAAGACTGAAAGGAGATGCAAGAGATAGAGTAATCGAGTAGTAGTCATACTCTGTACTTAAGTAACAAGAAATTTATAACCTTATCTCTCAATCTATTTTTTTATGTAACTAGGTCGGCAAACAAGCGTACGGCTCACCTGATGGTAAGCGATTACCGTAGCTTATAGACGTCTGCAACACCAGAAGCATCGCAAGCGCGTTGCCGACCCTATCCCCAATTCCCCCCAGGAGCTCTGGTCACCTTACTCACCAACAGGAACACAACACTGCTTTAGAGTAGTGTTATTTAGCTGTGGTCTTCTGTAAGGTCGAGGTACTACCCCAGTCGGGCTGCTCCATATTTGAGCAGGAAATTTCCTGCTGTGTCCTACCTCAGTTACTCTATAGTCAATCTATTTTTTCTGTCATATATATTTATATAAAAAAACCGGCCAAGTGCGAGTTGGACTCGCGCACGAATATTGTTTTATGGGAGCCCCCTTTAAATATTTATTTTATTGCTTATTTTAGTATTTGTTGTTATAGGGGCAACAGAAATACATTATTTGTGAACAATTCAACTGTCTAGCTATCACGGTTCATGGGGTACAGCCTGGTGACAGACGGACTACGGATAGCGGAGTCTTAGTAATAGGGTCCTGTTTTTACTTTTTGGGTACGGAATCCTAATGAATCTCTATTTCTCTTCGCCCTCACAACAACGTGTGAACGGCTAGACCGATTTCGCTAATTCTTTTTTGTTGCGTTTGTTATTATCAAGAGGTTCTTATGTAAGAAAAAATTAAGAAAGTTGTGCGAGAAATTAGGGAATTTAAGACAACTTAACGACGTTCAAAGTTAAGACAGGACAACGACTGTCCGGTCCAACCGTCGAGGCGTCGTAGTAGAATGCGAATAGTGACCCTAGAGATGTGAAAATAATCGATTATTTTTGTCTTATAATCTATTTTTAATAATTGATTTTCAATAAATCGATTATATTAAAACTTTTTAAGTAAAAAAGTTATGCTTTATTAGATTAAACCAATGTACCCAAACTACATTTAATTGATCGATTATTTTTTACGAATTTATTATTATTTACGAAGAAATGCCATTTCTCGAATTGTAACATCGATTTTTTTTTGTTAATCGATTTATTTTAAAGAGAGAAAAATCGATTATTTATTCATCGATTTTTGTCCCTCCAAGTCACATCTATAAGCGTCCCTGGGGCGCCTCATTTTTGACGGAGAGGGTATCGCAGTAGGTTTAGTAGGTTCCTTCCCACTTATACGGCGCTTATCGTTGGCGAGTCCCACATAACCATTCGTACCCCCCAAACGATCGGGTGGTATACGTAAATGCATTCCCCTGCGACAAAAAAAAGGGCAACGTCTGTCGGGTTAGCTAGTATCACCCTGTATAAGTAATATTTGTGTCTCGCAGGTTGGGGGAGAACGATTGCGATAATGCATGACACCAAAACGAGCGATCAAAATGATTTATAACATTTCGTATCTTATAATTAACTTCCAGTATAATGATATGCTATATATTTGTTTTTAAAAGTTTCAACAGCTAAATTTTTAAATTCCTTAATAACAATGAATCAAGTAAATTTTCAAGCAATTTACAACACTATCAGTGTCGATAGTTCTTAACTTCGTTTCGCTATTTTTATACTCTGCCACCCCCACTATGAACAGAGACGCGCCAAGCATATTCTGCGCCGTCATACCAGATACTCATGACGACTAAAGGGGAATATCCATTTCTGGCTCTTTTTGTGCAGAACGCTCAGCTAAAAACAATTATACCTAAAATTATGTTGAATAAATAACGCTTCTAGTCGATTTTTCGTAGTATCAATCTACAGGAATAAAATATTTAAATAATGAGTATGTTAATTAATTTTTCAGTTTGTAACTGACATTTTGAAAATGATTTCTTACCAACATTAGGTTAAAAAGATAATCTATTCGATCATCCTAAAATCGATTTCGTATATTCTTAATTAGTTTAATAAAAAACATTCGTAAATAAAAAAATAATTATTTAATAAATGAAAAAAATATATGCCAATAATTTTAATAAACAAGCAATATTGTTAATATTGCTTGTTTATTACCATAATAATTGCATTAAGTTCAATAGTATAAAAAAGCAATCGATTTATTTGGAATCGATTCTTAAGTCGATACATTATCTTATTTAGTAAGTGTAAAATCTTAGAATACAAAATCGAAAATGAATTTTAAGTTTAAATTTTTTAGACACAATTTTGAATTTGGAATCTGTTTGGATCCATAATCTAAAGATTTCGCCTTGAGATTGGTTATTAATTAGTGCTTAATAGCGTAGTCTTAAAAACACTAACGATCGAAATAAAAAACAAATTTTAAATCTTTGGATTACAAATTGAATATAGAATACAAATTAAAATTTCTGTAATTAAAATTCAAATTTGGATGTATGTTCTATTCCAAATTTAAACTTCATATACCCAAAGATTTTGGATTGCGATTGATTATTAATTTCAGCAGTAAATCTACGTCTTTTCCTAGTACCTACCACTATAAATGCACCCGTGAGGGGACGGGATAGAATACTATTCCACTCTGCCGCTGGGAGAGCATATCGTAAGAGCCGAGTAACCCAGCACAGCATGCGAATCCGACTGCCAAGTGTCATTGACGCGTTGGGGTGGAGCCGCATGTGGGCCAGACTTACCCCCTCCATCTCAGGGTCTGCTGAAACCGCAGCGTCTACCTTTAAAATAATATAACTAAAAAAAGCCATTTATAGAACTACAAAGAGATAAAAAGCAAAACTAGTTCATATCCACATAAAAAATTGCTCCACAATCCCTATTCCCGGTACCCAGAATTCCGTATCACAGTATTCCGCCAGAATATAATCAGGATAACGAATACAAAACAAACGTAAAAGCTTTTAGTGGTGACGTCACACACACCACACTATCGAGCGTATTTTTGTTTCAATACATTGTCCTACTTGCCTATTTAAGGACAGATTACAAATACTCAAATCTATAGATAGAGAATTGAAAGGCATATAGTCTACTTTTTTAAAGACTAGTTTGACATATTCGTGTTCGTGAACATTAAGTTTCGAATATTAAAAAAAAAACAAAGTAAAAAATTAAAAATAAATTCTAATTTTAACTCTTACTGTTAATTATTTAATTCATTTTTCATCACAATCTTTACTATTTTAATTTCAATATGTTATATTTTTGATTATGGCAACACAGTCTATTGAATGTCTTCTTATCGGATACGTAAAAAAGGGAATATGGCTCCCATTTAAATAAAACAGTTATTCTAATTCTCTCTTTTTTTAAGAAAAAATAACTACAATAGAACGCCGATTATCCGAATTAATTGGGACCAGGGTCGATTCGGATAATCAAAAATTCGGATAATCAGACATAGACTAAAGAAAAATGAACTGTCACCCATCGAATAAACTTTATTACGTTTGACATCTCGATCAGGGTAAGTTGCAACCCCATCAGGCCTTAAAAAAAAATCATATAAAAAATCACAACAATAATAGAGGTACCTACATAATATGTAGTAGCAAAAAAAAAAAAATAGATATATTTCAACATAACATGTTTGTTGCAACTTTTTACAACAAAATATAAAAAAATTACTTGGTTTTAATTTTTTATATTACGCTTAAGACCGATTCGGATAATTGGCGATTCGGTTAATCGGCGTTCTACTGTAATAACTTTTTAAATAATTATAAGGTGAGATATTAAAATTAAAAAAAAAATAATGAGCTTAAAAAAATCACATTAACGTTGAAGACAGTTGTGCATCACTATTTATGAATTGCAAAAAACTGGCAACCCAGTAAATGTCTATGATATACTATGTATAGAAATAACTTTTTTCTACTTACCTTGAATAAAAAGTAGCATTACCTGTGTGATTTTCAATTTTTTGTCGCTCTTTCATTTCTCCTTTTTTCTCCTTCTCTATTTTTTACCTCTCTTTAAGGTAGTAGAAAATGTATCGTTCGTATAGACACAAAAAGTCAGCCAACGTACAGGACAGTACAGGATATAACTAAACGTTACGATGACGTACTATTCTGATAGGAACCCAAGCAGTGCCTTGGACTAGTAACCAAGGTGTAGGCTTAAGGATATCCTTTATTCGATCGAGACACTTACCTCCATCTCTGCTTAGATTCACTGTGTAAGCCTAAGATTAGACTCACATAAACCTAACCTAACCTAACGTTGTGTTTACTTAACCACGTGGCAATTACATTGTAATCGGACAACACTCCTAGCATTAACACAACACTGCACTTGATACTTTCACTAGCACTACTTGGATAATATCCACTCCTTGAGACCATGAGTAAGACTGAGCTCCAGTGTCTCGGTACGAGGATATATAGAGTCGAGACTAGCTAGAATTCATCTCCATGGGTGGGGCACACGGAAGTGATTATTATTTTACTCTAGCGCCATAGATGCCGATGATGATTCGATTATTTAATAATCGTTTACTCGTTTGAGAATATTAAAATGACGCGACGGAAGTGATTATTAGTTTTCCAATAGCACCATAGATGGCGATGATGATTCGATTATTCAATAATCGTTTACTCGTTTGAGAATATTAAAATGACGTGACGGAAGTGATTATTAGTTTTCCAATAGCGCCACAGATGCCGATGATGATTCGATTATTCAATAATCGTTTACTCGTTTGAGAATATTAAAATGACGCGACGGAAGTGATTATTAGTTTTCCAATAGCGCCATAGATGCCGATGATGATTCGATTATTCAATAATCGTTTACTCGTTTGAGAATATTAAAATGACGCGACGGAAGTGATTATTAGTTTTCCAATAGCGCCATAGATGCCGATGATGATTCGATTATTCAATAATCGTTTACTCGTTTGAGAATATTAAAATGACGCGACGGAAGTGATTATTAGTTTCCCAATAGCGCCATAGATGCCGATGATGATTCGATTATTCAATAATCGTTTACTCGTTTGAGAATATTAAAATGACGCGACGGAAGTGATTATTAGTTTTCCAATAGCGCCATAGATGCCGATGATGATTCGATTATTCAATAATCGTTTACTCGTTTGAGAATATTAAAATGACGCGACGGAAGTGATTATTAGTTTCCCAATAGCGCCATAGATGCCGATGATGATTCGATTATTCAATAATCGTTTACTCGTTTGAGAATATTAAAATGACGCGACGGAAGTGATTATTAGTTTTCCAATAGCGCCATAGATGCCGATGATGATTCGATGTTTCGATTATCGATAGTCGTTCCCGACATATATTTTATTCTCTAAAATAAAATACGTTTTTATTAGCAACACTTATTATATTTTCACTGTTGGTAGTTCTTATGGATTTATGGTAAAAATACTCCACTTGCTTGATTATTACAACTGTCCTAATCGATCTGAAGCACCAATTGATTTCATACAGTTAATATTTTTTACTCTATTTTAATATATTTATTTGTAATTGTAGTTGGTCATAAGCGATAGGAAGCATTGCTGAAGTAACCCCCGTTACCCTGCACTTGGGTTGCAAGCCCCAGGCATGTTGCTGTACAGTAAACTTCTTTATATGAGTCATAGTCGCTTCCCGTAGTCTGTACGTTTAGATCTTTTAAATTACTCAACTGATTGTAATGCGGTTTTAACTAACAGACAGAATGATTCAAAAGGAAGGTTTATATTACAGTAGAGAATCTGTGCGAAGCCAGGGTGTGTCGTTAGTAAATAAAAAATATAAAAAATGCAATGTATAAACATTTGAATGAAGTCGTAATAAGTACATAAGTAAAGTAATATGGTAGAGTAATATATTCGCTATACTACTCGTAGAACGTATATCGTAGCGGCGTAGCACCGTAGCGGCGTAGCGGGCGGGGTCTACGCTAGGTGGGTGTTGCCATGTTACAGCTCTTGGTTTCCTTTGTAAAAATATACCATTTTGCTAATTTTGCCGAAATATTCAATCATGTACACTGGCCAGCTTCGGCATTAATAAGATTTAATCTATGCTAGAAAATAAATTCAACTGAAAATCTACAAACATACTCTTGCATTTAAATTATTACATAAATCACCATAATGTCTATGAAGAGAAAAAAACTTATTATAATGTTTCAAAATGTTACGTCAATTACAACAGAAACTGTGCGGATTTAATGGACTGAGATGCAAATTCTAAGTTTAAGATTATTTCGTGTAGGATTGATACTTCAATCCACGACGCTGCATCCCATCCCTACCAGTAGCGGACTAGCTATAAAGCACACCAACTAAATTCCCCCGTTTTCTTAAATACCCAAAACTGTGAAATTTGGATATGCAGGGTGACTTTTTTGTCCCCGCGCTTGGTTAATCCGTCACTGACGCCTACTATCTGTCAAAATAGTAGCATCAAATATCTGTCAAAATAGGTCGGTATAACCAGTTTTATTAATACGAACTATACAAAATTAAATAAATTACATTTCTATACATACATAGAATAATATAATTTTGAACAATGTAAATAATTGATCTTGGCTAAAAACCTGATCTTACTTTTAGAAATTATGTTTTTAAAATATAATTGATAAATTAAAAAATTTAAATTTCCCCAAAATTGGGTAAAATTCGACACCAGTCCCTCTCTATACGCCAGTACAACCTCAGCCGCTACGCGGCTAACGCGCGCGTTCACACCGTTAACCCAAAAGTAATTATAAAACACCAAATTTTACTTCAAAAATATAAAAAACCATTTTGATACAACTATATTAATATAATAGATATAGTAGTATTTGTGTAAATATTCGATAACGAAGCTACGATTGATTATTTCATGTCACATTTAAGCATTGCGGCTTTCGTTTCCGAAACGTAGTTTTTGTTACACATATATCTATGTCACTACTTTTTTTAATAAAAAATGTCTTATTAAACCTTCTAGAATTTTTCTAGTTTATTTTTCAATATTGTATTATTAAATTTGTTAAATATATTATTAATTAAATTAATATATTATTGTGATATAAACTCCTACCATAAATTAATAGCATTTTCACTCTTTATCGTTATTTCTCTTTTCATTAGATAAAAATATTAAAACAATTTTTAGTGTTATTATATATTACTAATGTAAGTATTAATATTTATCTATTATAAAATATACGTTAAAAAGTATATTTTTATATTTTTTAGTAGTATCTGCAGACCGGTCTAGCCAAAATGGCGGTATAAGTACATACGATAGTTCTTAAATTACAGAAAAATGATATTCGGATTTAATTTTTTGGATATTTTCGCTTCTTATCTTATCGTTTTTGTTAATTGGTAAGATATTTAAATTCATTTAAAGTAAATTAATCAATTTTTTTTTATAAAAACCTATTATGTTTTCATTTTACAGTTATTTCGGACAATCTATTCTTTTTTAGTAATCGATGCAGTAGCGAGTTTATTTTATCGTAATTAAAAACTACTTATGGCTGAAATTAATAACCAATCTCAATTCAAAATTTTAATTTATAGATACAAATGAATTTGGAATCTGTTTTGGAGTCAATTTATAATCCACAGACTTCGGATCGAGATTGCTTAATACATTTCGGCCTTTAGAAATTTCTTTACCTTTTAAACAGAATTATTAAAACACATAGCTAGTAATTTGTTCGTTTAGATTTTAATATAATTATGTCCATATATTAAGATTATAATTTTTGATTATACTCCTATATAACAACTACTAGCAAACATTTAGTTTATACCCCAAGAGCCCAGGCTAGACAAAAATCCTAAAAAAATCTGCGTCAACCATAGATAGTAACAATTATTATGAATCTGAATTAAAACCTAATTTTTCAAAACTTTATGCCAGATTTATGGCTTCACGTCTTTTATTGCCAGACTCTTTACATATTCTAACTTATCTCAGGGGTACTAACCGTCTTTCTCTTCAATACACACAGACCCTATATAGGGCCGTACCCAGCTGGGATAAAAGGTTTCCCCATCTCCACACCCATCAAACCCAATCAATCTTCAGCTTTACGAATGATTTCTCTAAACATTTTACCAATCTTTTTCGGCGAGAACAGCATTGACAGTATTTTATTAGAATATTATATTTAGGATATATCAGAACCAGAATCAGAATATAATTTATTGCATAAACTGTAAATACATTTTCAGATCTTATGTTTACCATATCAGGCATGAAATATTATATTATAAATTATATATCACTAGCTGACCCGACAGACGTTGTCCTGTCATAACTATGAATATTGAATTTGAATTGGCTGTCAAAAGCTTACATAAGAAAAATTAATATGGTCGTTAGTTTTCTTAAATTTTCTAAATTTCCCCGCTATTTCTTGAATTTTTTCTTCCATAAGAACTTTCTCCTGACAATAATAAACACAACAAAAAAAGAATTAGCGAAATCGGTCCAGCCGTTTAGGCGCGATGCCGTGACCAATGGAAATATCGATTCATTTTTATATATATATAGATTAATCAATTATAGTTAGAACATCTTCTGTAAATATAGCCAGTTATATTTCTTTTTCATAATATTATTTGCGATTTCGATAACATTAGTTAAAAATTTCACGAATTTCTAAATCTTTATCAAGAATTTTGCAAAGATTACATAAAAATCTTGGACCGGGAGAGGATTCTAATTTTCAAAAGCTTCTAGATAGGTCCAGGCTTGGAGGATGTTATCCTGACTTTCTCGAATTTATCACTCTTTCATCTTGGTAGAGCTGGACTTGATCCGACAGCTCAATAGAAATAGAGATTATTAAAACCTGAAAAAAAAACTACAGTTTTTCTAACATAATTTTTGTGAGCAAATGGTTGAATGCTGAAGGGTGAACACTTCAGCATTAAACGCTAAAGCCTAGTAACCTTGATATATGATATCTCAGCTATAAAAAGCTTTATATAGACAAAGTCACTAATTAAGGTGAAATTAAGCGGTTCCGTGGGTGCGACCTCTGACATTCCATCCGCTACACTGTCAAGGTTAATTCTTTGCCTTTTCTTTATGCATTTTTGTACCGTTTTGTGCGCGGCTGACATACTGATGCTTGGGATTTAATTTTAGATTTCACGTTTCAATTCATAAATAGAAACTCTTTAAAATAACCGGTGAAATCAGAACCGATTCCTTTTAATTTTCTTAATATAATTGATCATCGAATTGGGTGATACTACCCTCATAGATGCCATGAGTTGCAATGGATCCTCGTTAGTAAAATATTAAGGTCCGTGAAATGTATTTTTTTGTTTCGATATTGTAGTAAATATGGGAAAGCAGAGGGTTTATCAAAAGATTGTCTTATTTGATAGCCATTTGATAGTAGAGGTTTCCAAAGTAGCCTGGCCATGTACGACAGCTTCTACGCTCTTCCTCTCCATGGGCAACAGAGTCTAGTTACTACCAGGTAGAATATCCACTCTTATGAAGTATATTTTACTTTAGGTAAAAATATAAATATTTGGAAAATACCTCATAGCTACAACAAGATTAACTAAAAAATATTTTGACAAATATCAGCCATACCATAAAGGAAATTATTTTCTTATTATGTTTAGTACATTTCACGTTATAGTATAGAATGTTATATTCAAAACTTAAACAGTTAATCTAACTTTTGAACATAAATTACAATGTCAACAGTGTTTTAAAAATCCACGTTATAATGATCAACTTGGGATAAAAAGCAACTTTAAACGTTCTTAAATTAACTGAAGAGAAAATATGATATATAAAATGCCCTTTAAAGTGACAAAAATGTGATTCATAAGGCCCAATAATTCTCAGCGAAGCGAGAAAGCTATTCTATCTGTATAGATGAGTTCCCAGTTCCCACGAACACCATCGAGTGGCACATCGTTGCCAGTAATTTTATCGCAATTCTCCTTTGACCCATTTTCTTTTTGCTCCATTTAGTGAAGTATTACTGTTCATATGCACTTGTACTTTCATTAAGTAGTTTTTACTTGAGTGTGCTTTAATAAAATATTACTTAAGTGACCATATTTTTCTATTGCCAAGATCTGTGAGCAACCGAATATAGGTGCAAATAATTATTATTAACATTACTTACATTGTTTTTACTAAATTGTTGCCTATGGTAATGTAGATGGGATTTTATTCTACTACTCTCTAGGGAACTTCAATGTAATTCCGAATTTCAAGTTTAAGTAAAAATTGGGAGAAGAAGCAGTTTTTTTTCTCTTCAGCTTCGTACCCACTTACCAAACTATCACTTTTGCTTCTGCTCCTCTTATCTACACTATTATATAAAGAGGAAAGATTTGATTTAGGCTCATAAGCTCGATAAATACTGAACTGATTTTGAAAATTCTTTCACCGATAGAAAGCTATGTAATGTTGCCATAAATATTCTAATTAAAAAGATATGGCCATTAAGGTGCCATAAGGTGACCATTTTGTAAATTGAAGAGTTTCTCAGGAACTACTAATCAGATTTTACAATTTTTTTCACTCATAGAAAACCATACTATTTAATATAATAGGATTAGGCCATTTTCTTATCTATTTATAATTTATTCATCTAAAAACCTCCTTTATTATGTAGTATTTCATCTAATTACGAGAATAGGATTTTACTATTACAAAATTAATAAACACCAAAATGAAATAAATAAATTCTGAGTGAGTTTTAAGAGCCTGACAGAAGATTAGAATCATGCAAAGTGTCTGGTTTTAATTATATCTGAGTGAGAGATTAGAACCATTGCAGGGAATCTTCATGATAGCCAATAATTACTATGAGGCCGTTCAATTACATATTACGTAAGCATTAAAGGGGGCGGGAAATCTCCGGCTATGCTTATTTTTTAACTGAGGTAGGGCACAGTAGGATACTTCCTGCTCAAATATGGAGCATCCCGACTGGGGTAGTACCTCGACCTTACAGAAGATCACAGCTAAATAACACTACTCTAAAGCAGTGTTGTGTTCCTGTTGGTGAGTAAGGTGAGCAGAGCCCCTGGGGGGAATTGGGGATAGGGTCGGCAACGCGCTTGCGATGCTTCTGGTGTTGCAGACGTCTATAAGCTACGGTAATCGCTTACCATCAGGTGAGCCGTACGCTTGTTTGCCGACATAGTTACATAAAAAAAAAAAAATTTTTTTGATGACACGGGTCAGCTATAGAAAAAATTAAACGCGGACACAATGTGAAAATGCCCTGTTCAGAATGAGGAGGAAAAAAAGCATGCATCAATGTTTACGGAGGCGCGGGGAGGGGTGGGGGGTCTTTAGTGCTTTGCTTGCAAAAAATATTTGTGTCAATACCTTTAGACAGAATTATTTTTATGTTATGTTTTAACGTTACTCTGGTTCTCGAGAGCTCTTGGACTATATGATTTTGGCAATTTTGGGGAAGGATTTTGAAACTAAATCTCAATACAAATCATAACTAACAGTATTACTTAACCATATTAGTAGTACATATTGAAGTTAGCGAAAACTAGACTAATTTACTGAATCCAGTTTGTTTTGAGTTAATTAAACTGTGCTCGTATCTAGTCACGACACACTAACAAACTCATCCTACTTTACTTTTGAGAATAACTTACTTCAAAATACACTAAAATTAATACTTGTTTACTAACATTTGATAAGGGTGTCTTCTAAGAATCTAATCACTACATAGTATAAAACAAACTCGCTTACCGTCTGTCTCTATGTATGCTTAGATCTTTAAAACTACGCAACGGATTTTGATGCGGTTTTTTTAATAGATAGAGTGATTCAAGAGGAAGGTTTATTTATATAATACATGCATATTATAGTAGAGAAAGAAACTGTGCGAAGCCGGAAGCGGGTGCTAGTAGATAATATTTTCTTATAGATTTAAAAAAAAAATTTATACGAAATACCTTCTGTCACGTTACCAAACACAATGTGACGTCACATCACGTGGACGGTGGAACCCCTTGTTGACACGCTCAAGACGCCATGACGCGATTTCGAAATTATTCTAATCAGTTTTGGAAACACAAGAATCTTTATGTTTTGATTTTTCAAATTTTATCAAATCCAGAAAAAAATTACTAATAGTTTGCTACTTTTAACTTTACGAAAAATTTAACTTTAATAAACCCATTACTAATAAGAGTAATAAGGGAGGTTCTATTTTTTTCATTTTCTCAGATTTCTCCCATAGTTTTCAAAACCAAATTGATTATGGAATCTATGAGGAATTATAAATAAGAAGAATATTCACTCAATAAATTCAAGTTAAAATGGGCATTGTCTCACGTGACGTAAATGTGACGTGAAACACAATGTGACGTTAGATATTAAGCTTTTTCCAACGCAGAATGTTTTATAGTAAATAATAGACTTTTTTCAAAAAATATATTTTTAAATCAATACATAAATTTAGTTTCAGGACCTCTAACTTCAGCGCACTAAAAAAGGAGGTTCTCGACTTCGGTTGTATTTTTTTTTAATGTTTGTTATCCCGGAACATTAAGAGTGAGATAATTTTTTGAAAATATTCAATATCACTTGCTTTAACGGTGAAGGAAAACATCGTGAGGAAACCTGCACTCCTGAAAGTTCCCTAAAGTTCTCAAAGGTGTGTGAAGTCTGCCAACCTGCAATGGGCCAGCGTGGTGGACTATGGCCTAAGCCCCTCCTCATTCTCAAGAGGGAGACCCGGCTCAACAGGGCGCCATTAACGGGTTGTGATGATGATGATGAGGAATATAGCGAATTCCTCAAAACTTCCACGTGATTAATAGCCGATTCGCCCTCGCTTCGCTGAGGTATATTCAGATGACTTACACACTCATTCATTTAATTATACATACTCTGCTACCCGGAACTATGAATATACTACATCCAGTAAATTCCTTTTATATAACGCGTAGTATCTCACTCACTCTTCTGTCTCACTCGCATCTTGTCCTGACTATAACTAAGACAACGATTTGGTGCACTCGTTCTGAAGTTATCCGCTTACATACATACATTCGATTCATTTTTATTTATCCTACTAATATTATAAACGCGAAAGTTTGTAAGAATGTTTGGATGTATGTTTATTATTATTTCACGCAAAAACTACTGAATGGATTTTGATGAAACTTTACAATAACATAGCTCACACATCAGAATAACATATAGGCTATAATTTATAATGATATAGTGTGAATTATCCAAAATATAGCGGATGCACCACGGGACACAGCTAGTATAGATATACTAGTCGACCCGCGTGACTTCGTCCGCATGATGCTCCGCTGCTATTGGTCTTAGCGTGATGATATATATATATATAGCCTTCCTCGATAAATGGCCTATCTAATACTGAAAGAATTTATCAAATCGTACCAATAATTCCTGAGATTAGCGCGTTCAAGCAAACAAACTCTTCAGCTTTATACATCATGTATAGATTTGTGATCGTAACTCAATAAAATCAATACTATATACTTGTATTTGAGTGAGTTAAAGTAGAAAGTTTAAAAGGCCACATGAGCTAAAGCTAAAGAGTTCAAGAAACAGAAATATTTGAGATCGACCCAGTTTTGTGGAGTGAAGGGAAATTATGCGCATAATTTAAACATTCTCATTCACTTCTTTTTCTTTTGACTACACTTTTTTTGTTATTTTATTTATCAGGGTTTTCCGATTAATTCAATTAAAAAAATTTGATTTATTTTGAGTATACACTCACGTCTAGGGGGCTGTTCAAGTATTACGTAAATAAAAAAGGGGGAGTGAGGGATGGGGGGAGGGTCATGACGTTGATTACTTCAGCGGTAAAAATAAACGCGCACATCGAAACGTGAATATCCTTGTTCAGAATGAGGAGGGAGAAAATGCATGCATCAATGTTTAAGCAAGCACGGGAAGAGGGGTACGAGGGGAGGGGGAGTTAAGGCATTGCTTACTTCTGCTGACATTGCAAAAAATCTGCTTATGTAATCGTTGAATTTTAATCCTTTCAAGCTTTTTTCGCGATAAAACGTATTTTATGTCTTTTCCCAAGCTCTAGCCCATCTCTGGACAAAATTTCATTAAAATCGGTTCAGTGGTGTAAGCGTGAAAGTGTAATAGGCATTTAGTAGGAATTTCACACAGTAAACATTACCTAAAGTAGATGAAATTCTTTCTTATCAATCATTATAATATATTCTTATTTTATTTTAACGTTAATTACTTTAATGCAAAAACATTAATTAATAATTTACAAAAAAATATACTTAAAATGATAAAAATATTAAATTAAAAAGAAAACAAAATATAAATAAATTTAAATAAGAAAAAAAATCTCATTTTCTATTATATTATGTGAAATAATTGAAACTCTGCTTAAGCTAAATAGAAGACGTCTTTAAACCTGCTCCTTGATCTCAACTCCCAGGCACTACTAGCTTTCCTGAGGCTCATTTATACGCTTAAATCCTTATACATAAATCTGGCCAGCTCACCCTCGTTTCGTTAAAGGAAAATGGATTTTTCCCTGCAGAGCCATCTGATGGGGAATTAAATCAATGTATTATGGTGTTCAGTCAATCGGTGTTGGAGTCCATTTATAATATTATTCTCTTTCTTATTCGGTCGGGATTTCAATGGCTTTTACATTTAATTTGTATATCGATATCTAGAGCTCAAAACAATTGCTTTTTACAAAGAAAATTATGAAATAATAATTGTTGCTAAATATATATATTCAGGCGCTTACAACAATAAACATATTTTATTATAACCTGCGCCCTACGGTTTAACCCGCTATATTTTGGATAATTGACTCTATATCATTATAAATTATAGCCTATGTATTATTCTGATGTGTATGCTATATTATTGTAAAGTTTCATCAAAATCCATTCAGTAGTTTTTGCGTGAAAGAGTAACAAACACACATCTATACATTCTTTACAAACTTTCGCGTTTTTTATATTAGTAGGATTAGTAGGATTATCTCGCAGGCACTCCGATTTTTCCGGGATAAAAAGTAAATCTGTTCAGACGTTTTTGCCTGAAACAGTACCTAACAAACATACAAACTTTCACATTTATAACATTAGTAAGAAATAAGATAATATTTATGGATTTGGTTTAATAGTCGGTTATATATATATTTTTAATCTTTGTAGTAAAAAAATTTGATTTAAAGCACAGACTCTTAATCGTCAATATCGACCCTCAGAGGACAATTTTAAGGGCGTCCATTTATGCGAAAACAGGGGTCAGTGAGACTCATCCTTCAGATGTTGCATTTTTGGTATACATTTCACCAAAGTTAATCATTTTCTCATTCATTAAGCTTGTGTCAACTAATTACAAATTGCTTTGTTTATAGGTTCTAATTAAAAATGAAGAGACGTAGATAAGAAATAACCAAACTATTTCTCAAAAAAGTTAAACATTTTTCATATTTTTAGAAAATAAATTCGAAATAAACGCATTAAGTCACGTGACAGCGAACACCAATCAGAAAGTGTTACGTCACGCACGACAAACATCATTGTTATTGTTGACGTTTTCATACAACACAGCAGGTTACTCCGCAGAGCGTGACGTCATTCAAGACGCCATGACACTATTCAGCGATTTCGAGGGAAATCTAAATTGCTTTTTTTAAATACAAAATACATAATGTTAATATTTATTAATTTTAATTCAATAGATTTAATATCCTAGCATGCTTATTTTGGTAGTAAAATCCTATTTCTAATTATTTAGTAATTATATAAATACAACTGACGCAATCACAGCCACTAGCAGAAGGTCACATAGAAAGGAATCATTGCAAGGGCAGCCGGCTGATGCTGTACACGTGAACTATCATCACTATCATAATTATTTACAGCTCAAATATTATTTAATTTAAAAGTCTGCGACAATAACTAGTGATAATGAACAGTGAATGGTTTTGGTGATGTAAAAGTGAAAGTGATTAGTGTCAGTGTGCGAATCGCTACCGAACTGCGCGTGCTTGTGTTAAAATTAAAAAAATATATTTATACAAAATAAAAAATTATTGTTCCCGCCAAAATTAAATGTCAGCTGCCAATCACAGATTATAATTAAATATTTACGCCAGTGACATTGACAGGCTGAAGATAAAAAGGTTGTATTCCTGAAGGTAGAGCCAGTGAACGGGGCAAGTTTTATCCTGTATCGCCGCCCTCGGGCACCGGCCAATGACGCCGCGGGAGACGCCCCCGCGCGCCGCGCTGCCGTATTTACTCCTTATACTACACGTCGGTAAGTTAATTTTATTTGTATATTGTTTTATACTTCAATTTTAATAACAGTTAAGCTCTTTTAGTATGCTGGCTTCCATTGGTTGAGGGAAATTAGGTCTCACTTCCTATGGGTGCCAATCCATTACAATATTATTTTTTTAACGATTTATTTATATAGAAATTGGACCATGGACCAGGTGTTTAATGGTCTCTGTAGTCCCTTGAATTGCTTCTCACGAGTTGAACTGAGTGACAGAAGGATTAATTAAGTTACAAGTTTTTTAGTTAGGGATGTCTACTCATCACCTACTACTGTTATCTGTGGTCCTCATTTTGGTAATCAAATCATCGAGTAGACCATAAAGTGTTCGCTCCTAAATCTAATTTACAGCGTATTACATATTATACACAATTTTGACAGATTGAATCATAAATAGTCCAGTCATTATATACATTTGGATAAGCATATGATTACGTGGTCTAGAAAAGCTTAACTTCGAATTGTCGACTAAAATTTCCTTGTGGATTTTCCGCCATCTTGAAAAAAGGGTTAAATTCAGTTTTTCATAATAACTTCTAATGTACATTAAATTTTTCACCGCGTGTTCAGACCTACAAATTCTTAACTTTTTATTTCATGTTTTTTTCGATCGATATCTCAATACCGATGGACTATAGGTGAAAAATGTAAAGGGCCTTAATTGTAGATCGTGAGAAAAGTCATGTCACATACACTTTTGTAAGGGGGGGGCCCCCACGTAATATCAAAAATTTAGTTCGTTACATTCATATGCTTATCTACCCCGTTTTTTCCGACGTATGAATGGTCTAAAAGAGATTTTATTAAACTGTTTTCTCTTTGTCTGTTTATATATATATAACTAGATGGTATTTAATGCCCAGATAAAATAAAAAAAAATTGTAAGATGATATTATATTATGGATAAAGAAAACCATATATGCCAAAATATTATTAAATATTAAAACATCCATGCTTTTAAATTATTACACCTTTTTAGGGGTAAAATTCGTTTTTAATGAATAAATGATGAAGTTCAAAGGCCGAACTAATATAATGAACGTTAAAATATAAAGTCGTCTACACTATTAGTCACCCTTTCGATTTAAAAGGGCGAGCGGGCGTTGGAATCAATACTTTACATCGCCAAATAGAAGCGAATATTTTTACTGAAATTCCTAGACCGTGTACTAAGCACGGAATTATAGATTTTCAACATTATATAAAAAGTATTTAATAAAGAACGATTTCGACAAAACACTTACACATATTTGATACCGAATGAAAGGTATCGAGCAATGTGAGTGTGTTGCCATTGTTATTATTGTTATAAATGTTAATATATTAATATTGATACGCGATTGATTTCTTTCAAACAAATAAAACTTCATCTCAATCGGTCCATTATCTTGGGACGCTACGATGTTATAGACAGACATACAGATACACACGTCAAACTTATAACACTCCGTTAGTATAGCGTCAGGGGTTAATAACAGAGATAAATAATAAATTATTTTTTACATTTACATTATTATTTTATACAATAGTTGATTATATCTACATCAGAAATTATTTCGATAAAAAGCAGCCTTTTGAACCTATGAGCTATTGCCACATTGATTTCATGCTGTGATGCTGCGTAAAAAAAATTAAACATCAAACTGCCCCTGGCGTACCTACCGTCGTAACAGCCCTATCCATGATACGGGGCCCCCGGGCTACACGGGCCCCCAACATGTGTAACCAAAAATTTGTAGAATGTTATCCACAATGTCATTTAATCTCGTATTTCCTGGGAAATAAGTTCTTCCTGGAATGATTCAAACGGGGGAATCCCGCAATAACCAATGTATACTGACTGATGTCCGAGTGGAAGCTTGGTTTAAAAAAAAACGGATTTGGGCTTAGTTTCAGTTTCGGTCAACTTTTTGGTCAACTTTTTTGCCTCTCCTCCACTTACAGAGCGGATGCTCCGATGCGTTCGCTTCTCTTCCACGCCGCTGTCTCCTTATGTCTTATCGCTGAATGCTGCCACTGCCTCTTATCTACTCTTTCGGGTTTGTATTCAACCCACCAGCTTGCTTAGCGAGGACAACCTTGACACTTCCGACACTAATACATGCTTTTGCGGCTTTCATGCCAGACACCCGACACACGTGTGTAACGCCATGTGCACAGAAACGCTACTCGTGACAACCTTAATTCGACTCCCTATCGATCTGGTTTAAATCCATACCGAAGCAGTAAAAATTACAAAAATAACCTCTACTCTATCACTGTTTAAAATGGAGACGAATGCCCTCAACAGTCTACAGTCCAACATGTGCATGGCTCATCTTATGACAGCGTTTTTCGCCGCACGCCTTACTCTCTAAGTGGGGATAATTCAGTTTTACGGCCTCCATTTCCTCTCTGGACGATCTCCAGCCAGGAGCGTTGCCCTCAACCGAAAGATTCGCTCTACCATCTTGCTTCCTCTGTTGTCGTGGATGTAGCCATCGAGTATGCACAGAAAGAAAACCTGCCCAGTTTGGGGCCTCATGTGGGTCCATACTAAGAACTAACTTTAAGTAATGCCTCCGGCAAGTGGAGCTTGAGCCTCCCTTGTTTGGGATTAACCTAATCAACGCTGCCGCCGTGCTCTTTCTTCTCAGAAGTAGATGTCTAAAGTGAGGTAGGAAACCTCCTAATTTGCTAATTTGGGCCTCCGCAGCTGCTGGCTTTCCCCGATTACTACTTTTGCTCCAAGGCTCTCTCCATGAGACAGAATTGCCTTGATATTTGCTATACAGTCTTCCAGTCGCTTTATGTAAACTCTATCGACCCTAAGCGACATATCGACTACCACAAGAATAACTGCTCACCTGAGATGTTACAATAGAGCAGACTTACGTGCCAGTTAGGAGCGGGCAGGGCAAAAGTCAATCATTGCCAACCACCAAACCCTTTGGTACTCCGCTCTCAAATTTGTGCTTATGAAAACGCCCTCAACAGTTGAACCAAGTACAAAGTTACCTCTAAGTCTCGAAGCGCCACTTATGAAGGTGTTGTCTAAGATCAATTGCCATCTTCCGATTGAAATCCACCCGTAGAACGACCGACACGAATTCATCCATCTTCCCCCCTGCAGGAAACTTGGCTTCACGCAGATTCGCTCTAGATGCAAAAATGACGCTCAATGTTCCCTTTCAGACAAGGGAGAGAAAGGTCCAAGCCCTTTTCAAGATTTTTGATTTCTAGTATTCTAGATATCTGATAATTTGCCAGGGGCCCCGAACTGTGTAGTTACGCCACTGCTTGGAGTTCCACACATATTTCAAAACCATAATTACCCGTCCAACTGTTCTCGAGTTTTTGCGGGACTAACAAACGTCAATTCATTTTTATATATAACTGACCTCTCCTCGCTTCGCGATAGTGGATTAGTCTGAAGGTAAATGTTTTATCAAAATCGTTTTCACATTATTAACCTTGTAACCCTTCCTTGGTCTTCTACAAATATTTTAAAAACAAAATTAATCAAATCGGCATTTCTCGAGTTTTAGTGAGAGTAACAAAAAAAAACATGTATTTTTGTAATTGTATCACTTTGTCTTACTCTGTCTGTCTGTTTGTATGACGTTGTCACTAGCTTGGAAGTCCTGTACAGATTTTTATACATGATTGGTAGACCCGCGCGAATTTGTTCACATGAAGCTCCGCTCCTATGGGTCTTACCGTGATGTTATAGCCTACAGCCTTCCTCGATAAATGGGCTATGTAACACTGAAAGAATTTATCAAATCGGACCAGTAGTTCCTGAGATTAGCGCGTTCAAGCAAACAAACAAACTCTTAGTAAAAGATATTACAATAACTTCAAATAAAGTGCCATTTCAATGAATTTTAAACGTTTTCGAAGAGAGTTCACATAAACCGTTCTTTGCGGGATTTGGTTAGCACTTTAACGTTCCACTAAAGTAGGATAGGGTTGCCACATCTAAATTATAAGTATATTGGAAAAATATGAAGGAGTTTTAACTGTTGTGTTTATGTCATTTTGGTTGTTGTTTTTTTCTGTATTATTAATGCAATATGTCAGAATATAAAATTAAAAATATGTTTACCAAAACGAAAAGGGGGTAAATAATTAGAATTAAATAATCCAATCATTACAATTTTTAACTTTTTTTTAAGGCCAATCAATCATCAAAAAGAAACATCAATCATCAATCCTATTAATATTATGAATGTGAAATCTATTTTATTTTCACTCAATCATACAAATACGTCTGAAAGGTTCTGAACCATACTTGTCAGAGAATAGCAAAAGATTATCGATTAATCGAAACGTCATCGGTATCTATAGCGTTGGAGTAGGGTAGTGGTCACTTCCGTTGTTTTGACAGTCTGGACTCTCGACCCTTTATATGCCATCGATAGTCTGACTGAAGTCTAAGTCGTGCGCGGTCTCTCAAGAAGTGAAGTAGTCTCTGAATAGTGTTAGTGTTGTACAGTGCAGTGTTAGTGCTAGAAGTGCTGTCCGATCACGTACAACCTAGTCGCCACGTCTTGTGTTAGGTTAGATGGATGTGCGTTTAACCTTGGTTTTAAACAGAGACCTCAGCAGTTGAGGCGAGTGTCACTTAAAGGACGTCCTACCTTGGTCACAAATCCAAGGCACTGCTTAGGTTTCTCTCGTAATTGTTAGAGATCATGTTTGATTATTTATCGGTTCAGTAGAAGTATCTACGTTGCGTTTACCCAATAGTCCATTCAATATCGTCACCCCTTTTAGTGTTCTCCAATATTCCCCTCCCCATCCTCGTTCCTTCTCATCATTAACATCATAAAATCCCCGAGATACTAACATATATATACTTTTGAAGCTATCCTTAGAAAGGAGTTATTTGTATTATTTATATTAGATACCAATATGCACTTTAAACGGAAACCTAGTAAACAATATCAAACAATTACACCAAACTTCGGTAATGGAACCCCATCACGACATCAACCTCTAACCGTCACCGGGCGAGATCACTTTGTTAAAATGAATGTATCGTAGTCCTGACAGTTAAAAATTGGCTCGTGATTGCGACATTAATAAATCTATAAGGTTGCATATCCTACCGTTACCAGAGATCACCTACCCACCCTCCACCATTGGTTCTTAACCTTCTAGCGACACATCCTCGCACATCTTTAGTGCAAACGCAGCCTAAGAGTCGAACATCAGTCGCTATGTAACCTTTATAATATCTTGCTCAGATAGAAAGATAAATCCTCAACAGACTGGTTGTAATCTAGGTGAGGGTCATCTTTCCAGTACGAGAATAAAGTCAATGTGTTTAATATTATATTTTATTAGTAAACCTTTATATGATCAAATATGTGCAACTTTGTTTTGTACACACTAAGATAGAAAAGCTAAATTTGCGACCAACCAATGACAACTAACATCAACCAACGACAAAACCTCAGACCAACACAACACCGAAAAAAATAACAAATCCAATATCATCGGACATGAATTTATTTCTAGCGCGATACAATTCTACGCCAGCGCCATCTAGTTGAGCAGATATAAAATATTATTAAATAACTTTGTGATGGCGCTGGGATTTGAAGTCTTTTGTGGGCTTTGGCTTGGTCTAATAAATCCCTCCACTTAAATCTATCAGTGGTCTTCGTCCGCCAATTCCACTCCATCCAACCAAAGAACGCTTTGGCTTTCCTCAACTTCCACTCATCAGGATTGCTTGCACCAGACACTATAAAAATGTAGAATCAAACATAGCCTTGTTATATCTCTCTCTCATATCTCTGCTCTGTATCGGTATTTTTTAAGTTCTCTATTAGTCTTTGTCTTTTTGCAATTATTAACATCGTTAATATTTCAGAAAATTTCATAAACTACTAATAAAAACCGCTAAACAGACAAAAATGCATAGGTAGGATTTAATCAGTCTACAACCTCGACCTTTGCGGTCAGCTATCAATATAGTCGACACTACAATTTAAAAAGGGAAATTCGAGATTGCTTCTTGACGTTGGTAATTGACCCATAATGGGTTGAGCTGTGTTAGCCCTTTGTCTAAAGCATTGCATGCACTTACTAACTAACTTTTTAGATAGATTTCTGCCTCCCAAAGGCCAATAATTTTGACGGATGGTCGTTAGAAATAACTGAGGTCCAGCGGGATTACATGCTGATCTATAAATATAATTTTAGTTAGATGATGTTTACTATATAAAATGATTGAATGTTTTGTATTATAGTCGTAATGATTCGTACAATATTATTGTGTCAAACGAGCGTGCGCCTGCGCTGGTGTCTGTGAGCGAACTGGCGCGGGCGGGTCCAAGTCTTCCAGATAATAATAATATTCTTCTCCTCCTTTCATTTGATCCCATATCATGGGCGTGTTCAAATATTAAGTCCGCCATCTTGAACCTTCCGCCATATTGGATTCAAAATGACGCCACTTAGAAAACCATGCTTTTGTTGATCAAATTAATTGTGGATAGCCAATAGTTGACCCAAAAATATATAAAATTAATCACTTTAGACAGGAAGCCGAGCAACGTCAGGGGGTTTTGACCAAGGAGTAGATCATTGTGCATTGCATTAGATACCTAGTGTCTAATAATCTACAAGGCGTGATACGCCATCAGGCGTCATTGCTCCAAGCAATGCAGGAGCAAATATCGTTGCAAGCAAGTTCGGTACAAAATATATATTGAATGTCCTGGTGACGTTCGTTCGTGCAAGGCCACCCCATATCAGTCTATTAAGCATGATATGAGCTGCCATATGTGGTACCTTGTAGTTGAGCTTGTAGTTGTATCGACTTCGCCAACAATTACCCACATACAGCCCCAGAAATTCGTCTTAAGATCTTTCTTCCAAATTGTTGTCAGCTTTAATGAGAAACTATCTCTTAGAACTATAGGTTAGCACTTTGATGTTCCTATTAATACGTTTCATTACGTCCCGTCAATGGCCCACTGCTGAGCCGGGTCTCCTTCTCAGAATGAGGAGGGTATTAGGCCATAGTCCACCACGCTGGCCCAGTGCGGGTTGGCAGACTTCATACACCTTTGAGGACTTTTAGGGAACTCTCAGGAGTGCAGATTTCCTCACGATGTTTTCCTTCACCATTAAAGCAAGTGATATTTAATTGCTTAAAACACACATAACTCAGAGTCAGAGGTGTGTGCTTAGGATCGAACTCGGACCTCTTAAGACTTGAAGTCTCAACAACTGGGCCATGACTGCTATTAATACGTTTGGAACTAACATATTTATTTAATAACAGGATATTAGTTAATTATATTACCATAAGTGATATGACGTATAAAGAATTCCTACGTCAAGGTTAAACAATTATAATAGTAAATCATAATTGTCTGATAAATCTATAAAGAAATTAGTTATAAACGATAGCGATTTTCCCTCACTTAGTTGAGGAGAAATTAAAAAATATGATAACGATAACCTAATATACTCTGTATGTTATGTCTGTATGTGGCATTGTAGCACCGAAGATAATAGGCCGATTCTGATGATTTTTTGTTTGAATGGTAATTTAATCTAGATGGTTCTCAGCTATGTATTGTGAAGATCTGCTCACCCGTTTGAAGACTATCAGCTCATTGCTCACTGAGTTTACTTTTAATATCGATTCTTCTAAATCGATGTCATGTGGATATCGATTGTTGACTATTAAATTAGAATTTTAGTATGGGCTCATTTAAATTTTTATTTTAATAATTGGAGTGTAAAACTGACGTAACTTTCTTTACATACAGTTTAGTTAGTGTAGTTAAGCAGTAGTTTTTCATACACTACCTGTTCCATCTATAGTTGTTGAAATTCTAAGAAAATAACTTCTTAAAACAAAGTTGAAAGCAATTTAAATGTTGATGGGTTAGATAACCGCAAGCCAGAGCGGGAATGTATTACGACATAATACGCTTCATTGTCTTGTAGTTGGAACTTGGAACGTCTTGTAACAGACAAGGTTTTTATTTGATTGCTCAACATTACTTACGATTTCCACAAAATATGAGACTTGCCGTCCCATCCTTCTATCATATATGATGGGAAGGAATCTCCGTTAACTGTTACTCTAACTACTTTAAAAAAATGGAACTACTGAAGTCCTTTCAACGCTACGCTATGTCGTACATTGGTTTGGTCTTCTGATTTGGTCAAAAAAGATACTACCAGTAGCTGCTGGTGAGTCATCAACTCATCCTAGCTGGATTGCGGTTGAACTCTTCTTAGAAGTTAGACCGTGTGTCCCATAATGGTTGTCTACAAGCGCGATCGCTGATTGTCGTACAACTGCTGGGTGATGCGGAATTAGGCGTTCGAAGTCTTCAATTTTAATTTATTTGGTACATAGATAATGTGACCATACGTCCCGTTGTCCTGAAAGAAACCTACGGGACGTAAAAATTTTCGAAATCGCGCAAAAATTACCGCGTAGCCGGTAATAAGACAGACCGCCCAATTAATAGATTTTTTTTTAGAAAATATTAGGGATACCTCATAACTTCACCTACTAATGGAAGGTTATGAATTTATGATCAATATTTTTATCTGTTTTTGGTGAGACTATCATCGTCACTATAACTTGTCAGTTACAAATACCCGAGGTGGAATTGTTTTGTTTGAATTTGATTTGTCTTTTCACACTTGGATGTACGAAAGACTTCTGTCCCATTGTCCGCGTTCCGTTTTGAGTAAAAAATAAAATGGTCACACACATACATAGAACAAATACTAAATGCTATTATACAAAAAATCGCAATCTCTTTTGAGATATTGTTTAAAACGAAGCTCGGTCAACCATGTGCTTATAGCAATCCCAGTGAGTCCCGAAAGCTTCTTAGGTGGACTAAAGCAACGTTGTATGTTGACAAATATGAAATGTACACTTAAATACAAAAATAATCCGTCCCTTACAAAAATCTATACAAAACATAACAAACAATAAGCATTGATATAACGCGGGAGAGTGCCAGTCCCGAGGGAGCGTGCTTTACTAAGATTAGGGGATTATACCCCTCATCCTGCTAACTGCGACTCCTACGAGCGGAGGAGCTCGCTAAAAATCAATTAGTTTATTGCTTAAATTGTGTTCAGCGTTTAACAAGTACGTGTTACTTTTACTATATACATACTAATTTTTATGTCCGGTTTTACTTTACTCGTGATGAAATAAAGATGATAGTTATATCTTTCATCGTCGGTGTATTTATGGAGCTACTAGTTGACCCACCCCGATGATACCTAGATTTATGAAAAAAAGTATTTAATTTTTAATATATTATTGCTAAATAAAAATATTTAGAGCCCTCAACTCTTTTCCGCCATCGTACACTCCGCCACTGCGACAGATTCCACCCACACCTACTGGACGCTTGGCATTCTAGTAATGTACTCGTACGCGCGCAAAGATCATTCCTCCCACGGACGTGCAAGCTGTGGCATAGGTTTTCCCAGAGAGCTACAATATAAGGGTCTTCAAATGGCATGTGTACAGGTTCCTACGAGGCAACGTATCGGTAGCTCTTAATGTGTTGCAGTCCATGGGCGACGGTAACCACTTACTATCAGGTGGACCTTCTGCTTGTTTGTCTCGTTTTAGTTATTAAAAAAAACTCCTATTATTGGTATTGCTAAAGAATAATCAAGATATATACTAATGTAACCGACCAATCTCCTTTGTGTTTTGCTCAATAAATTAAATACGTGACATTGGCGGAGTAATTTGTACATACTCGTAACATCTTGTTGCACACAAGAAGAACTACCAATATCCTAACATTTTTAAATTCTCCTTTCTTTTTTTTTAAAATATGGCTTTGAATGTGCTTACGCACAAACGTTCTGCCAGTGTCACGTATAATGAAAAAAACACGGAGGAGACTGCGCGGTAAATCTTGTCAATAAGTTATTGAGATTAAGTAACTATGAAAAAATGTTTACATAGCTAAATAGTGGAGTTGTTCGCTTTTCTAGAAAAATCATTGCCGTAGACAATATTGTTACGAACTTCCAAGAATAATTGATAAATAATCCTACTAATCTGTTTTAACGAGTTTGTATAAATTCTGCTTATAGATATTTTATAATCAGGATTAATAGACGGGCTACTTGCTATCCAGACAAAGCGAATGTTATGTGGGATAGAAGAGTTTTATTAACATAAAAACAACTCAGCAAGACCTAATGACATATTGTATAGAATAGAAGGTTAAAAAACACAGTGCGTGGGGCTTAGGACCCAGGTGCCAGGACCAGTAAACACTCTCCTTCACTGCTCGACCTCCTGACTGTAATATTTAATGCTTCTTCAGCAAAATAGCAATTACACTAGTTATTTAAATATTCAGCAACTATCTTTAAATACAAAACACTGAACGCACACGAGATCTGAGAGTCATCCTTTTTATAATACAAAATACCTCCCTCATCTACTCCCACTATAATGTCAGGCCTGTGTTGCCATGTTAATACTTGTTCAAATAATTCTAATTATATTTATATCGATATTTTATAGTATTAAATAAACCTAACAGGGTTATAGAAGTTTTCATCCCGGAACGAAGCAACAATTTTACCATTCAATTGAATGAATGTGTGTGCCTAAGGGAATGAGTGAGTCTGATATTAGATGGGTGGACAAACGGTGAGTTTGAGAAAGTCGTACACTTTTCATAATATTTGTACGAAAGTACGTAGGTAGTTCATATTTCTCAGGAAAATGTTATCATTTTAATGTAATTTTAATTTATAAGATACAAAAGGTATCTAGTTCATCCCGAGTCTAAATCCTGGTATTACGAGCGTCAGGTAGGGCGCTTTTGTTCGCTCCCCTCCGTCCTCCTGGCTGAGCACGCCATGGCAACCCTCTGTACTAATGTGTATCTTTACAACACCGCTTCTATATTAATATGTGAACAATGGAAGCGACAGACAGGACTGTATTAAATATAAGCAGCTGGAAAATTAAAATTATTAGTTATGTAAAAATTAAGACCTTTCATTTGATACCCAAGACGGTAAGACATTTTTCCTAATTCATTGTTCTCTAAAGAGCCACGTGTTGAATTCAGTGTGACGTCAGCAACGTATAAATAGCAGGAAATCAAGACGCTTATGACCATTGTCAAATTATTGAGAAAACACGAGGCAAAATATGGACAAAGGGTTTGTTTGTTTTGACGTAACGTGTACCAGTCATTTTAATCTCTGTATTTTACATTTTAATTTATATATCACTAATTCCCAACATAACGGACACACAGCTCGACATGCACTTCATCCCCACGACGATAGATGGCGTACGATCACACTCGTTTGTTTACTTTGTATTCTTAAGTAGTTTTTTCGTTCATAGAAAAATTTTAATTCTGACAAATGATTCATCGAGGGTTTCAGAGATGGGAATGGAGCACGGTTACTAAAGATAGGCGGGGGCCACTCAAACAAAACATACTCGAAATCTCTTCCAATTGGAAATTTCGAAATCAAAATACTCGAAATCTCAACCAATTGAAGGGTGGGCTGAAAAAAAACCAAATTATAGGATTAGGAAATAGATCAATATTGAAAGTGCAGTAGAATCATTAATTATTAGTCGTAAACAGTATCTTAACAGAATCTACTTTCCTATCATGTCAATGTCTCCTTTAGTGGACAACCTGTCTAATAAATTGCTTAGCAGTAAAAGGATAGAGGTTAAAAGTACTCGAGATAGAACCTGCCAATAAAAGCTGTTAAAGGTGTTACCAACTAATCAATTAACTAAAACAGATTTCAGGTAACTGTTTCCCTTTCTAAATCTCAACCGTTTTGTACTAAAAAAGGTTGTTAAGGAAATCCCTTCGCATTATGTTAATGTACCCAGTTAGCTCAAGATCTATGGCCTGCTCCCCGGGCTTCGGTCTCGGGCTCCGGACACAGGGGTGCATATTTAATTCAGTTAGTATTATTTGATAGACCAACCGTGATGTTTTGGTTGGTTTCATGACCTGTTTCCTACTGGAAGTCTATATTAGATACCTGAAGACGTAGATCTAGAGTTAATTAAAAAGTATGTAAGATAAAGAATACCTCCAGAAATTTCAAGTCTCAACTCAAGTTTTGTCATCTTATGCTTTGACAAAATAAATCTATGAATTGAAAAATTCAACTTTATTATATAGAAACTTATATATGTCGGAGCAAAATAAGGGAGTAGGTCACTGTGTAAGCCTAAGATTAGGTTAACGTAACCTTTTGTTGACGCGGAAGAATTTGTTCAACAGATACCTTCCTAAGCGGGGACTTGGGAAAGGTTATGCGAGGATGGTGTTACTGTCTCTGAAGGAGGCAGCCCGACCCGCTAAACCTCCGGGCTGTTCCTACACGACGCCTGACGATGGCACGCCACGGTATCGAAAGCGTTACACGGGGGACGAGGATGAGCAGTCCCCCCTTTCTAACTCCGCAAAATGTCACCCCTGGAACACCAAGGGGCGTGCACCTGGACTAGGCCTACCTATGTGCGACAGAAATCCCCGCCCGTCACCCAAGGTTAACGTAAACCTCACCTAACACAAGGCTAACCTAACCTAACGTTGTGGCAGTTGATCTTATTCGGACAGCACTCCCAGCACCAAAAAAAACACTACACTGCACAACATTTTCACTAACACTATCTAGAGATTACTTCACTTTTTGAGAGACCGCGCAAAACTAACACCGCAGTCAGACTGTCAAGGACATATAAAGAGTTGAGACTGTAAAAATGACGGAAGTGACTACTACCCCACTCCAGCACCATAGATGGCGATGACGATTCGATTATTTGATAATCGTTTATTATTATCCGACATATACAACTAGTCCACCCACCCTGGCTTCGCACGGGTCCAATTTAAATCTAAAAAAAATATTTAATTTTCGATATATTGTTGCTTAGTAAAAAATATTTAGGCGCTTACAACATGACACATATTTTATTATCATCCTGCAGGAACTGTGAATTTCTCCGGGATAAAAAGTAGCCTATGTGATAATCCAGTTTATAAAGTATTTGTGTGCTAAATTTCGCGTGATTGAGCAACAAACACCTAAATATTCAAATTTTTTACCAGCTTCTTTACCAGATAATAAGTATCTTATGTGTTATTTAAGCTTATTTATTTCCTTATTTGTTTTATTAGGATAACACATACTATACTCCTATACTCTATATATATATACATCGTTCTATACTCCTTTATCATGTTACACATAATAGTGTTATATTGAACCAATAAGTATATTAAGACTGATGGGGTGCATGTCAGTCACCTCCGCGTGGTGCACCCTGGGCAACGTGGTCGTTGACCAACTCTTAAATTAGGAGATGTTCACCGACCACGGCGAACGACTGACAGAAGGTATAGCGTAAGGGGATAATTGCGCTAAATGGGAAACGTGAGGGAATTCTCATGTAGGAATGTGGTTCCGGCATTTGGGTCGCTCCTGGTACTTCTCTGATTAGCAGAGTGGACTGTGAGAGTGACCTAATGTCGAAGGGTAGTATTTCTACCATTGGAGGTGAGGAAGACAACCTCATTAATAAATTACCCTGAATCCTAAGGTCTAGCGTGCCGAGGGGATGCATGGCCGGAAGGTATTCGGTCACTAGCGCTTGGGGGGAGTGGGATAAGGTTCCTCCACCTTTAAAATAGGAGGAAAACATGAAATGGCAGACGAAACGAATAATATACCCCAGGGAGGTACCGGCTGCGCCGCAGTCGGAGAGTCCACCGTGAAATCAGTAGCCCCCGTGTTTACCGCAGAGGCTACGGATTTCAGTCGCCCCTTTTCGAAATCTGGGGGGGGCAACGTATGCCAGGAAAACGAGAGTGAGTCTAGGAGCAGAACCAGGGGTAGGGGTAAGGGTCGCGGTAAGAGTCGGGGAGGTAGTAGAATAAGAGGGGGTAGTACAAGCAGAGGTGGGAGTAGTAGTGCGACCAGGAGTAGCAGCAGGGGTGGTAGGAGCAGAAGTAGAGTTAGGTTCGAGGATAAGTCTGATGAAAGGAGTAAGAGTGTTGATAATGGTCAAGAGTCAAAGGGTGAGAGCCCACAGGCAAGGAAAAGATCTGGAGCAGAAGCACTTGATTCCGATATAGAG
This sequence comes from Limenitis camilla, assembly GCA_905147385.1. NCBI lineage: Eukaryota > Metazoa > Arthropoda > Insecta > Lepidoptera > Nymphalidae > Limenitis > Limenitis camilla. Next base: position 11,276,553 of record LR990248.1, read on the forward strand.
ACTGAATCTGGAACAATGACTAAGGTGTACAAGACCAGTCGTGGTAAACCTGTCGAGAGAGGTCGTGGGACAGATCTCACGAGAGCTAGAGCTGAGTTAAGAAGGAGAGAAGACGAGGCAAGAGAAGTTGAGTTCGAGCGTTCCCTTAGAAGTCGGGCCTTCCGAAAAGATAAGTCTATCGCCGGTGCAGAACTTGATAACTCTGTAGAAATTCAGAGTGAGGAAGAGCAGTTTACACTTGGTGTGGATGAATTAAGGGCTAACGCTGATCACAATATATCAGCGATACTGGAAATTACCAAGAAACCGGGTAACTTTAAAGGAGAATGTGTCAAAAAGCTCCAGGATTCTGTTGTTGCGCTGCAAGGTATTGTGGAGGCCTTAACAGCAAAAACGGAAGCAGTAGAAACGCGTCGTCTTAAAGCGGACAACAGACGCCTTCGAAAGGAGATAGAAAATTTAAAGGCTGAGTTAAAAGCCCACCGTCGGGAGTTTCAGGAGATGCGGGCATCAACGGCTGCATCAAACGGAATGACACAAGGGTCAGTTTTAGATCCGATCATACTGGAGGAAATAAAGGCGTCTGTTGTTTCATCTGTCGGGGTCTTGGTAGACGCTCGACTCGCAAATATTGAAGACCGTCTTCTACCTGCAAAGACATATCGGCCGCCGCTTGCTGCTGATAAGACGAAAGAGAGGACAGTGGTTGCGTCAAAGGGAAAAATCCAAAGCGCTAAATCGATGAAAACTGCGTCGCAGCGTGCTTCAACGCAGCCGTGTGCAATTTCGTCCGTTGCTACAGTAATTGAGGGGATGAACGAGGATCAGGAAAACCAAGGTGAATCCTGGGCCACTGTTACGAAAAGGGGGAAGAATAAAAAGAAAATAACTACTTCGGCCGCATCCGAAGTGGCGTCAGCCACTGTTCGTGCGAATAAAAAATTAGGCGCAAACAAGCCCAAACTCAGAACACCTCGTACGGCTGCAATTATTGTATCAATGCAGCAGGAAGCGGCGAACAAAGGTGTGACTTATGCTCAGATTCTTGAGAAAGCCGAGGAGAGTGTTAATCTCGGAGAGTTAGGTATAAGTGAGGGTCTAAAAATTCGTCGTGCCGCTACAGGTGCTAGGCTACTCGAATTACCAAAATCTCAGACTCCAGACCAGGCGGAGAAATTAGCTGAGAAGTTGCGCACAGTTTTAGACGGAGTAGCCAGTGTTGTACGGCCTATTAAGTGTGTGGATGTTCAAATTTCCGGTTTGGATGACTCAGTCACAAAAGACAAAGTCATTGCTGCGGTGGCCCGTGTAGGAAATTGTCCGGAAAATGTGGTCCGAGCTGGAGAAGTGAGATCTGGCCCCAGAGGTATGGGTACAATTAAAGTGAGGTGTCCCATAGATTCGGCCAGAGCTCTATCCGATACTGGGAGAATTCTGGTTGGCTGGAGTTCAGCCAGAGTACAAGTTTTAGAGCAGAGCCCGTTACGTTGTTATAAGTGTATGGGTCTGGGGCATACGCGACAACTTTGTCCTTCAAGTATTGACAGATCCGGATTGTGTTATCGTTGTGGTACCGAAGGTCATAAAGCAGCAGATTGCACTAGTACTATACGTTGTGCAATATGTGTGGAGGCAGGAAAGCCATCTGCGCATGTAATGGGTGGAAGAAATTGTCATCCTCCCTTCACAAAAGGTAAGGCAGCCTTGAGGAAATTGTCTGTTTCAGTTGATAGACAAATCCAAGCACAAGATGAAGATAATATGTCTCCATGATAACGGAACCAATACGTTTCCTTCAAGGGAATATTAACCACTGTGCTGGTGCACAAGATCTCTTTCTCCAGTCCATGGCAGAGTGGAATATTGATGTAGGAGTTATTTCCGAACCATATTTTACACCGTCTCATATTCGTTGGGCAGTAGACTTAGATGGAACTGTGGCTGTTGTGGTCAAAAGCAACTCTGGACATAACCTTTCTGCTATTGAATGCGGATCCGGGTATGTGGCGGTAGAATTGAAAGGATATGTCATAATTGGTATTTACTTCTCCCCCAATCGTACCTTACCAGAGTTCGAATCTTATCTGGACTCCGTAAGAGCGGTGATTGGCAGGCAATCTCCAAAACCCATAATCGTCCTAGGTGATTTCAATGCAAAGTCCCGTGCCTGGGGTAACCCTGCCACGAATGCGAAAGGGAGAGCTGTACAGGTGTGGGCTCTTCTCTCTGGTTTGTCCCTTCTCAATAGAGGCTCAGTCCATACCTGTGTCCGTCATCAGGGAGGTTCTGTGGTGGATCTAACCTACGCCACCCCAGCTGTTGCTAGGAGAATAAGAGACTGGAGAGTGGAGGCAGAAGTGGAAACTCTCTCGGATCATAATTATATCCGTTTTGAGATCTCTCCCCACTTGACATCAGAAAACCTAGTCAGTGTTCCAAGTAGATTACCTCGCTGGGCTCTAAATCATTTGGATAAGGAAATGCTTATGGAGGCAGCCATTGTACAGAGGTGGTCCACACGCTACGACTACGAAAGCACCCCCCTTGATGAGCTTGCAGACAGAGTGCGCGACGCCATCACAGAAATCTGTGATGCTGCCATGCCCAGAATCCGATACCGATCGGAGCGCCATCAAGTATATTGGTGGTCATCAGAAATTGCTGAACTCCGGGCAGCAAGTAGCAGAGCAAGAAGAAGGTATGTTCGATGTCGTAGGCAAAATGGCTTTGATATGGAACTAGAAGCACGGCTGCGGAGTATCTATCGTGAGACAAAAAGAGTTCTCCAGAGTGCGATCAAAGATGCCAAGTCTCGAGCTCGTAAGGAAATGCTTGCTGATTTAGACAGGGACCCTTGGGGACGCTCATACCGAGTGGCACGGAACAAACTTCGTCCTCACGGACCTCCCCTCACTAAAACTCTGCAGCCTGATCTCCTGATACAGGTTATAAGAGGCTTGTTCCCTGACCCTTCTGATTTTGTCCCTCCGATAATGTCACCTCCTTGCCGGTTGGAAAGTGTAACGAATGTTCCTCCTATCACTCGAAGAGAGATGAATGTAGCCCGTGATCGTCTTCTAGCAAGGAAAACAGCACCTGGGCCCGATGGCATTCCTGGTCGAGTGTTGTATATTGTTATGGAATACCTTGGACAATGGTTTCATGAACTTTTCAACAGATGCATACTTTATGGACAGTTTCCAAAACAATGGAAGGTCGGAAAGTTGTGTCTTTTGACTAAAGCGGGCCGTCCACTGGATTCACCATCAGCCTATAGACCTGTAGTGCTATTGAATGACACAGGTAAACTTTTCGAAAGAATTATTGCTTCTCGTGTATCTTTGCACCTCGAGGATATAGAACCGGGCCTCTCGGATGCACAATTCGGGTTTAGGACTGGTCGTTCGACGTTAGATGCTCTGGATGCTTTGAAAACCTTATCAACTGAGGCTGTAGCTCGGGGAGAAGTTTTGATGGCAGTGTCGCTTGATGTCGCTAATGCATTTAACAGCTTACCCTTAGAGACCCTTAAGGAGGCATTGCGCTATCATGGAGTACCGCCATATCTCCAAAGATTATTGGAGGACTATCTCAAAGACAGGGAGATAATTTGGGAGAGAGCAGATGGCAATGTCTCTCGGTACATGGTCAGATGTGGTGTTCCACAGGGCTCGGTATTAGGACCCGTTCTGTGGAATATAGGATTTGATTGGTTGCTACGGGGGCCACTTCTTCCTGGCATGCGAGTGATATGCTACGCCGATGACACGCTTGTCACCGCACGTGGTATTAACTTTGAGGCTGCGGCTCGCTTGGCTGAAGTGGGGACATCGCTGATCATAGATCGCATCAACATGCTCGGCCTAAGAGTCTGTATTTCAAAAACAGAGGCTCTACTGTTTCATGGTCGGCGACGTGGACCACCCAGAGGCGCTTACATTACTATCCATGGGTCGACAATTCCGATAAAGTCTCAAATGAAATATCTGGGTTTAATTCTGGATGGGCGATGGAGTTTTGTACCACACTTTACTCACCTTGCTCCAAAACTCTTAAATGCCGCCGCTGCTCTGAGTAGAATCCTGCCTAATGTGGGAGGCCCGAATTCAACTTGCCGGCGGTTATATGCTGGCATAATTAGATCGATGGCACTTTATGGAGCACCAATTTGGGTGGATGCCCTTACTGCTCGCAATAAGTCCCTTCTTAGAAGGCCACAAAAAATTATTGCTGTGAGAGTAATCCGTGGTTATCGCACGATATCGTGGACAGCGGCAACACTCCTTGCGAGTGATCCACCCTGGGAGCTCCAGGCGGAATTGGCAGCGGAAATGTTTCGGTTTCGGGTAAATATGAGAAGGGTAGGGGAATACCCACGGCCAGAAGAAATTGTGAGAATTAGAGCCATCGCTAATGAAACTCTAATCCAAAGATGGGGAGAAGATTTAAGATCTCCAAGTGCTGGCATTGTGACTGTTGAAGCAATATATCCCCATTTCAGACGTTGGATTGATAGGCAACATGGCAGACTCAGCTTTAGGTTGACACAGGTGCTTTCTGGGCACGGTTGCTTTGGAAAGTACCTGCATCAAGTAGCTAGGAGAGAGGCGGCACCTGTCTGTCAGGAATGCGGTTCACTAGCCGACACAGCACAACACACTTTATGTGAATGTACAGCGTGGGGACCCCAACGTCATATCTTGGCGTCTGAAATGGATATAGACCTCTCACTGGTGAGTGTGGTAGACGCTATGCTCAGCAGTGAAAGATGTTGGAGAGCAATGGTTTCGTTTTGCGAGACAGTCATGGCTCTAAAGGAAGCCAAAGAGCGAGAGCGTGAGGCAGCAGGTCTCACAATCCCTACAAGCCGAAGAAGACAGGGGACTGGGAGGGAGAACTTTGCGCAATCTCTTCCCCCGCTATAAAAGGGCATTTAATTAAATGATATGATACGCTGGGACGTCATGGTTGTGTGCGCGAGCGATCCTGTGTCGTCCCATTATAGCGGTGAGGGAGCGATGGTTTTTAGTGGGTATTCTGGCTGTGCGCCAGTGAGCCCCACATACCCCCTCGGGTTTAAACTCGGGAGGGATGCGTAAACTGCATTTTCCATCGAGAAAAAAAAAAAAAAAAAAAAAAAAAAAAATATTAAGACTGATCTCATCCTGCTACAAGTAATTACTTCGTAAGATCTATAATCCTTCCAGACCTTTAAATGTCATAGGTTTAAATTTAAACTATCTGTATATAGCAAACGTGGGTGTTATAAACTTTAATAAAGTAATTAAAACTTCATATTAGTATAGTAAAATTGAAATAACCCCGAACTGAAACTTTAATTTAAAACAGTCACTTTAACACAGTTTTATCCTTTAATAGAGATAGAGATATATAGAGTAGTGCATTAGATTCACTTTAGATCAATTTGAGAGGGAAACAGATACAAAAAGGGTATTTTTCTTTAAAGTACAGATCTACACCTCCCTCTCCCATCCCATTACTGCTGTGATTCCAATGAACTCCGGGTTCTTGCTCAGGGTCCATCGAAACCGCAGCAGTCTTCTCTTCGCTCCCCCTCCTCACTCTATCTTCGAGGCGACAACGATTTGTCGATGTCCATGGGCGACGGTGGCCACTTTCAGTCAGGTGGACCGTATGCTCGGTTGTCCCATCTATCATAAAAAAAGAAGAAAAAAAGAAAAGTATTTTAACTATTTTGCCCTGATCGTAATTCGATACTCTAAAAAAATTAAAATAGTCTAATTAAGACGGCATCAGTAAAACCTATGTCGAGGGTATGATAATATATGTAAAATATTCTTTATTGTTGGATAAGCTTCTTTTAAGTTTATTTTGCGTAATTCTTTAGAGGATTCTTTCCGAATCTTCTAAATTGATGTTAATATAGATAGATAAAATATATACTGTTACGTATTTTAAAAAGCTTGACACTCAATTCCTACTCGATATTTGATATCAAAAGAAAGATAGAGAGAAATACCGTTTCATGTGTTCCAGTTCTCTAAGAGTCTTTGTAAACCGTTGTCTTCGCCACATTCTGGGTATATACTGGCCTGAGAAGGTCTTAAACGTAGACCTGCGAGACCGTTTCCGCGAAATCCCGATCGACTATCAGATCAAACGTCGCAAGTGGAGGTGGATAGGCCACGCACTCCGAAGAGGTCCGGAACACATACCTAACCAGGCAATGGACTGGAATCCCCAAGGAAAACGTAAGCGCGGCCGTCCTAAACAAACCTGGCGATGTACTGTCATACACGAAGCGAAGAAAATAGGCAAAACCTGGAGTGAGGTCAAGCGCACAGCACAAGACCGATCGGAATGGAGAGTCACTGTGGACGCCCTCTGCCCCATTTGGGGGACATAGGAACATAAGAAGAGTGAGGCTCCAGGTACCAATGAGCTAACAGTCTTCAAACGGCTGACCAGATCTTCACAATACATAGCTGAGAACCATATCGATTAAATTATCTTTGAAACAAATAAAACTTCATCACAAACAGTCCATTATCTTGGGCGCTACGATGTCACAGACTTTAGTTTATTTATTACTAGCTGACCCGACAGACATTGTCCTGTCTTATCTATGAATATTGAATTCGAATTGACTGTCAAAAGCTTACATTAGAAAAGTTAATATGGTCTATAATTTTTCTTAAATTTTCTAATTTCCCGCGCAACGTTTTAAATGTTTCCTTCCATAAGAATCTTGACAATAACAAACACAACAAAAAAAGAATTAGTGAAATCAGTCCAGCCGTTTACCTGTGATGCCGGGACCAAGGGAAATATGGATTCATTTTTATATATATAATAATAATATAAGATGATGACAAAAATATTTTGTTTTTATTGTGTTTTATTTATATCTAAATTTACGAATAGAAGAAAAATATACATTCTTTACACAGGAGTGATCGGAGATCGACTATACGCTCTTTCTTATAATTTTTTTCCTATCAAATTTAAATATTTATAACTTAAGAAAGAATTTTTATTTAAATTTTGAATACTGCATACAAAAATACCTTTTTCTTACCTCGTCCTGAGGGTAAGAAAAGCCTTTAGTGTTGGTGCGAATGATATTTTTTCTACTTCCTGAGAGAGATAAAAAATAGAGAGCGGGAAAAAAGTGAAATAAGAGAAAGATAAAGAAAATAAAAATAGAGAGAACGAAAGAGAGGGAAAGAGAAAAATGAAATCGGGAAAAAAAGATAGAAAACATACTAAATTTCAAAATTGTTGTTTTAATCTCAGATATTTCAAATATAATGTCTCGCTTCGCTCTGGATTATTTTTTTCATAACAATAATAATTTGGGGTTGCCAGATAATCGATTTTACTCTGTATTCTGCAAATATTTATTTGTAAAAGTTTGTCGCACATGCGCATCGGTTACTTTTTATTGATCGTTATAGTTTATGGGGTTCGGATATAAACATTTAATGTTTATCTTGCATTGAGTATCGGTTTAGGTTAACTGGGTAATGATATGGGATCATTTCACTTTTTACAACCATTATCATGTTAATTAGCATTACGATTCTACCCTCACTCACTTTTATAATTTCAAAAAAAAATCATTCTTTTCGAGTTCCTGTGGGAATTTTAAAATATTGTTTCTATCAGGTTTATGATAACGTTCGACCTTTATTCTGATTGCAGTGATCGGGCAAAGATCACAGTTACTTACGTCATTTGCAATTAAGTTAATCAGTGAACAGTGTAGTGAAGGCGAGTGCCGTGATAAGAGGTTTATAGCTTACCTTGGATCTATATTGTGCAATATAAGTATGTTCTCAGTTACAGCTACACGTCTCTAGTTGCAATTTCGTCTACTGGTTTCGTAAGCTTGTCAGAGAATACATATGTACTTATGTGTGTGTTGTCCTCAGTTAAACTCCAACTTTGGGTAACTCTGAAATGAGTGGACGTAGCGAAAAATTAGACTTTTTTGAAGATCGCTCAATTTTCTACAAGAACACACATTATAAAAATATAAAAATAAGTCTCGAAGAAATGAGAAAAAACTCTACAAGGAGGGGTGATGTTGAACGGAGTATTGGGTAAACGCAACCTTACGCTAATAATCCGATAAATAACTAAGTATTATGATCTCTTACAATTACGACAGGAACCCAAGCAGTGCATTGGACTTGTGTAGGTTCTTCATTCAATTGAAAGACTTACCTCTACTGCCCAGGTTCTCCGTTTTTAGGTTAGGTTAACCTAATCCTAACTTTGATATATTAACGAGCAGCCCATTCCATAGCCTCGGTGGGTTCTTTGAATCCTCTGGTGATAAAAAAGGGGATATAAGTTCATATAAAAATCCTCCAATATGATTTACTAAATCACTGATTTCATAAAGTGAATATTGACTACACAATTTTATACGAGTTACTGTGTAGTGTAGCTCATATATATTTTGTAACTCTTACAAGTTATTCAAAGCAGAAGTATATAATTTCTCAGCGTACCCTCACAATTAGTATGCATCCCTCGCGTAGAGCGACGTCACGTGCCACGGGCGGGCCCCACGCCCGCGCTATCAAAACGCCAAATGGAATTTGATGAAATTTCGCTAATACATTTTGTTTTGCGACTAAATTTATACTTCTTGATATATTCTAAAACTTAAGGGATAAATTAATTTTGTTATTGTTTAACTCTGAGCAAATATTTTATCCACAATTGGCAACATTACCAACGCTGTCATAAAGAATCTGTACAGTACCTTTTTCACTGTCTCTGATTTTTACAAAGGAACCTGTATGATGTCTAAATTACAAATTGGGTCTTAAGGGAATTGATAAGTAATGAAGTACTCCTAGTAGACTCAATAGTATTCACGTAAATTAATATGTATTTTGAGCAATATTTTGAGCTAATATTTTATCCATAATTGGCAACATTACCAACGCTGTCATAAAAAAATGCGTTAAACAAGATAATTAAAAAAAACATAAATATAAAAAAGATCTGTGTCTGCACCTTTTTGACTGTCTCTGCCTCTTTTACGTACCTTATGATGTCTAATTTATTCCTGAAATAGCTTCCGAATTTGGTCTAGACTAGAGCGAATTGAAAAGTAAATGGGGCATATACTGACTCAATCATACTCTTTGTAACAGACTCATTAGATATTAAAGTTTAGTGAATAAACTTTAATATATATAATTTCAACTTTGAGCAAATATTTTATCTATAATTGGCAACATTATTAATGCTGTCAGAAATTATCTGTACACGCACCTTTTTCTCCATCTCTGATTCTTTTACAAAAGCATTTGTGTTGTTAAATACTATCTCCTCTTACCTCTATCTAATTTATCTACAGTGAATTGAAGTCACAGAGGCATACACTCACTCAATCACGCTATCATAACATACTCACTCAATCCCTCAAGGATAAAGAGTGCTTTATATACAGATCTTCCTATCCTACGAGCTACTTTCCGGGAGAAAAAATATATGCAATACTAGTCGACTCGCGCGACTTCTTCCGCGTGTAGCTCCGCTCCTATTGGTTGCAGCGTGATGATATATAGCCTATAGGCTTTCTCGGTAAATGGACTATCTAACACTGAAAGAATTTTTCAAATCGGACCTGTGTTTCCTGAGATAAGCGCGTTCAAACAAACAAACTCTTCAGCTTTATATACTATTAAAGATTTACCTTTACCTTATGTTTTTGTTAGCACAACTGATCCACTTAGTGTCAAATTCGATAGTGAAATACTACTCATATCAATGATGCCAACTTTATAGCAGTGTTCATCATCATTAACTCACAATCACACAAAAATATATTTTCAGTTTAATTCTAATCATTATAACGTCTTACCATAACAAATTGTATCAATTTCCACAAAGAAATTACGTCTCATTCAAATACGTAAAAGCACATTTCCTTTGAAAGCATTTTGTATATAAAAAGGGAAGTTTAGAGCTGACATAAAACATCTGATCCTTCACATTGACGACTCACTTTATGCGCATACGAGCACATACGAGTACGAGAATCTGAGACGAAAACTCTCCAGCGAGAGGAATTTAAAGTATCTTCAAGTGTTTGTTATATACCAAGTACCAACTGTCTTTATAACTAAAATAATCCTCAAAAAAGACTTATACTCATTTTATATATAGACGCCTTATACACTAACGTAACGAACTAATATAATAACTAGACTTAGATAAAAAACTATAACCCGACTACGTAAAAAAGTGGTCTGAAAAGGACGAAACAAGAAAAAAATCAGATTGAAACCTAGAAATATATCGGTATAAAAATGGTCAAGGTAGAACCGTGGTCGCACCCATGTATACCTACTATGATTATATATATGATTAGAGGAACACTACCATGAAACGGACATATGTTGACTTAAACAATAAGATATAAATACATATTTGTAATGTGCTCGTCAGGACCTTTCTTTTGACACCAAACACGTGATAATCAGCTCAGTTTAATTTTTTTCGAAGTTAGAATCTGAGGTTTAAATTCCGTCATTTAAAAAAATCATAAATTTTTTATAGCCTATATCACCCGCGCTATTATTACGAATCTATTGACACCTCACTCATGAAAATTGGTTCAGTAGTTTAGGCGCTAGAGTCGCTAAATCATAACCCTTCCTTTTGGCTTCGCCGTAGTTGGGTAAAAAGGAAAAAGATACTCATTAATCAAATCTTATATATAAAAATGAATCCCTATTTCCCTTGGTCACGGCATCACGCCTAAAAGGCTGGACCGATTTCGCTAATTTTTTTTTGTTGTGTTGGTTATTGTTAGAAGAAGGTTCTAATGTAAGAAAAATTAAGAAAGTTGGGTGGAAAATTAGAAAATTTAAGAAAACTTAACGAGCATACTATAGCTTTTACCAAATATACCTCCTCTCTCCTCCTCCTTCTTATCATAAATCTCATATATAATTGATATAATAGAGTGAAAGATTTTTTATATTCTCTTACATTAAAAAAAACACAGGATGGATCCACAAACTTTAAAGGTTTAATCCTACAAAGAAAGGAAAGTTGGACAATTACCTTACTTATTCGTTGCCATTTCATACTTTTATACTCATCTCAACTCACATCTTGGTCTAGTCCATAGTAATACGTTAAGATGATAATACTAAGGACTTTTTTGGTGTTCCACTTATCACTCTAATACTTCCCCATCTAAATGCTATGCCAGGAACCTAAGTAGTGCCTGTTTTTTGTGACCCAAGTACAGGTTTATAGCATCCTTCTACAATACATTAAGAATCGTCTCCCCAACTCTTATCAAATAATTTTACTAACATTTTAAATGTGAAAGTTTGTGTTTAAATGTTTATTTATTATTTATTTATTTATAACTTTATTGCACACTAACATATAAATAATATTAACAACAATAAAAAAGTACATAAACGAAAAAAAAATAGCGAACAAAGGCGGGCTTATTCCATGAAGGAATCTCTTCCAGCCAACCTTCAAAGAATTAGAAAAAATAACAATTTTACAGTGATGTGGGTGGATAAATTAAAAAGAAGGAAATGTTTTTTACCCAATCACGCAAAAACTGCAGAACAAATTTCAATAAAATTTGGCACACAGATGCTGTATAACCTGTATTAACACATAGACTACTTTTTATCCCGGAAAAGTTCAAAGTTCCTACGGGATAATAATAAAAATGTTTACTGTCGTGAGCACTTAAATAAATTAACTCAATTTAAATTGATCTCTTGATATAGCTATTAGCTATTATTTGTTTTTTTTTTAATGCGAAAAATTCAGAAGTCGTACAATCTACGTGCGTAAAGCATTGAATAGCTGAGCTTCGTGTACGGTGATAGCGCGTCAATGGCCGTCGCCTCTATGGAAATTATCGCTTTAATAACAATTAATTGCTAATTAAGAATGTACACTCCCAACACACTGCCTTCTTACTCCAGTAATAATTATGATATTTAGATATAGATTAAATGGAAACTGAGTGTCTCAGTGCTTGGGGCTTAAGACCCAGGAGCAGGTTTATAGACCTCTTCTACGATGCACAAACTCTTCTACGATGCACAAATAAACCACGACACTATCTATCTTTGAGACTATCAATACTTTAATATGTACTGCGCGATATCACTTGACAGACTAACTCAATCCTATTGGAACAAAAGTTATATATTGTCTACTCGAAATAAGATAAAAACTACCCGCGCAAAATAGTGTTACAAGTAAAGAGTTAAGGAGTTATGTTGCAAATTACTTATCTTTTCTGAATAATTCCCACGTAGTAAGAAAGGGTGTCATACAACTTATTAATAAAACTTTGCGTAGGTTCCCCTTTTTAATAATACACCCTAAAATGATGACGTAAATAATATTGCGTAGACTTCTGATAAAAAATACGGGAAGACGTCATACTATGAGAGAGGAATGATACCCATTACTGTACAGAAATAGGATCAGATTTCTATATTAACTCTTATCAGATAATAAAGCTAACTTACGTGGACCTCAAGAAGGGTGACCTTAACCACGACACTATAACACTAACTTACATGTACACTGCGCGACAACACCAGAGAGACTGACCCTAATCTATCGCGTTATAGGTTATATATTCTCACACGTGGGTATATTTGAAATGTAATGTAGTATTATGACCAAACCTTAGATTAGATTAGATGATGATTGTATTAGATTTTTTCGTCTATATAACACGGTACCATAAAATATCGATATTTTAAAGTTTGATATATCGATATTTATGAATATAACAAGATGATCGATCGATTTTTTTGAAGTCTCAGTAACGAAAATCTATTACTATCTATAGTAATATATAAAGCTAAAGAGTGCTACCAAAAGAGAGAAAATATGATACCCATTACTGTACAGCAATACGTATTCACATGCAATTTAGACTGAGGCGAGCCGTGCCTGGGGCTTGAGACCCAGGAGCAGGTTTAAAGAGCTCTTTCATAATTTATTAACTATCACCTCCACCACTCGACCTCGCTAACGACAATAGATAATAAAGTAAACTTACGTGGACCTCGAGAAGGGTAACCTTAATCACGACACTATAACACTAACTTCCATGTTCACTGCACGAAAACACCAGAGAGACTGAGACTAATCTATCGTACTAAAAGTTATATATTGTCTTCACGTCGGGATACTTGAAATAATATAAAATGATCTACCCGCTACTACTACTTTATAAACAGTGTTGTTAACAAGAGTTTTTTTTGTTTACGCGCTAATCTCAGGAACTACTGGTCCGATTTGAATAATTCTTTCAATATTAGATAGCTCATTATCTATAGCTATAAGCTATATATCATCATGCTAAGACCAATAGGAGCGGAGCTACACGCGGACTTGATCGCACCGGTCCGCCATTCATCATGAAGAATCAAAATTTGAGTTTTTGAGCATTTTATATCATTCCCACATGTCTCATAAATAACGTTATGTTAAGCGGTAGTTTTGGTTTCAATATCCGTAACGTGCCTCGTTCCCGCATCTCCCATCCCCCATCCCCTATCCTCCATCCGAGATACAAATGAGTATCGAAATGCGAAGACAAAACTGTATTAAGTTTACGTGTCGAGGGCGAGGCATGCCGAGGGTGCAGTAGGGTTGTGACGTCACAATATTTCAATATTTAGGATTACTCTTATAGCTTTTTATACTTGGTCCATATGTATAATATGTTGGCAACACCGTTTATAAATTAGTATTCGCGGGTAGTTTATTTTATCTTATTTCCTGTAGACAGTATATAACTGTCGTTCCAAAACGATTAACATAGTCTGTCAAGTGATATCGCGCAGTAAATATTAAAGTAGTGAAACTATAAGTGTAGTGTTGATTGGTGGCGTGGTGCTAGGCATCCGTTATCGAGAAGCATATGAGTAATGTACAATATAATTTTAATATTTGGTAGCGAGGACGAGCGGATGAGAAGAGAGTTTATGCATAGTAGAAGACGTCTTTAAACCTGCTCCTGGATATCAAGCGCCAGGCACTGTTTGGCTTCCATCTAGATTAAATTTTAATTTGAGAATTGCTGCGCAGTATAGCTCCCAAGAGGGTAGTTTTTGTAATTGTTTATATTTCGTAAAACAGAGTCAAAAATGAATGTATATAAAATGGTAAGACAACCCTAAAAACACCCTACCGTCGCAAAATCTCAGGGGCGAAGCATGTCAATCAAAATATCCCTTAATGGCTCAGCTCCGGGTCCGGGGTTATTAGATAAATACGCCGTAATCATAATGTGAACGCCTAAACGATCATCACTTTATGGATTATATAAAGATGGCGCATGTGGCTGTCACGTAACCGGTAAGCCTGTTTTTATTAAACTTCAGATACAAGATTCTATATTCTTGTTGGAACAAGTACTTCAAAGTTGTGACAAACTCTCAAGTTAAGCCGTTCAAATGATTTTAATATCAGAAATATGTTGCTTGCAATAAAACTTGTCGTAACCTAAAAGGAGGTAACACAATTAATAAAACGGTGTGACAGTTTCTGTTATAGGGACATGTCCGATGGTAGTCACAATAGCTTTCAATATAACTTGTCGTAACCTAAGAGGGGGTAATACAGTAAGCACGCCGGTGTGAACGTTTCTATTATTGTGACATGTCCAACATTAGTCACAATAGCTTCCAATAAAACTTGTCGTAACCTAAAAGGAGGTAACACAATTAATAAAACGGTGTGACAGTTTCTGTTATAGGGACATGTCCGATTGTAGTCACAATAACTTTCAATATAACTTGTCGTAACCTAAGAGGGGGTAACACAGTAAGCACACCGGTGTGAGCGTTTCTGTTATTGTGACATGTCCAACATTAGTCACAATAGCTTCCAATAAAACTTGTCGTAACCTAAAAGGAGGTAACACAATTAATAAAACGGTGTGACAGTTTCTGTTATAGGGACATGTCCGATTGTAGTCACAATAACTTTCAATATAACTTGTCGTAACCTAAGAGGGGGTAACACAGTAAGCACACCGGTGTGAGCGTTTCTGTTATTGTGACATGTCCAACATTAGTCACAATAGCTTCCAATAAAACTTGTCGTAACCTAAAAGGAGGTAACACAATTAATAAAACGGTGTGACAGTTTCTGTTATAGGGACATGTCCGATTGTAGTCACAATAACTTTCAATATAACTTGTCGTAACCTAAGAGGGGGTAACACAGTAAGCACACCGGTGTGAGCGTTTCTGTTATTGTGACATGTCCAACATTAGTCACAATAGCTTCCAATAAAACTTGTCGTAACCTAAAAGGAGGTAACACAATAAACTCACCGGTGTGACAGTTTCTTTTATAGGGACATGTCCGATGGTAGTCACAATTGCTTTCAATATAACTTGTCGTAACCTAAGAGGGGGTAACACAGTAAGCACACCGGTGTGAGCGTTTCTGTTATTGTGACATGTCCAACATTAGTCACAATAGCTTCCAATAAAACTTGTCGTAACCTAAAAGGAGGTAACACAATAAACTCACCGGTGTGACAGTTTCTTTTATAGGGACATGTCCGATGGTAGTCACAATTGCTTTCAATATAACTTGTCGTAACCTAAGAGGGGGTAACACAGTAAGCACACCGGTGTGAGCGTTTCTGTTATTGTGACATGTCCAACATTAGTCACAATAGCTTCCAATAAAACTTGTCGTAACCTAAAAGGAGGTAACACAATAAACTCACCGGTGTGACAGTTTCTTTTATAGGGACATGTCCGATGGTAGTCACAATTGCTTTCAATATAACTTGTCGTAACCTAAGAGGGGGTAACACAGTAAGCACACCGGTGTGAGCGTTTCTGTTATTGTGACATGTCCAACATTAGTCACAATAGCTTCCAATAAAACTTGTCGTAACCTAAAAGGGGGTAACACAATTAATACAATGGTGTGACAGTTTCTGTTATAGGGACATGTCCGATAGTCATAATAGCTTTCAATATAACTTATCTAATAATATACTAATACTACATGCATAATACATATGTATGTCGGAGAATAGTAAACGATTGTGGAATAGTCGAATCGTTATCGCTATCTATGGCGTTGGAGTAGGGTAGTTTGACAGTCTCGACTCTATATATGCCTTCAACAGTCTGACTGTAGTCGCGCGGCCTCTCAAGAGTGAAGTAGTCTCTAGATAGTGTCAGTGAAAGTGTTGTTAGTGCTGATTGATTAAGGTTACGTGAATACCTTACAATTTAGCTGCCACGTCTTGTGATAGGTTTATGTGAATTTAACCTTGGGTTTCAAAAGAGCCTGAGTAATGGAGGCGAGTGTTGTGATTACTTAAAAGAGCTCTTTAAGCCTACATCTTGGTCACACGTCCAAGGCACTGCTTAGGTTTCTCTCGTAATTGTAAGAGATCATAATGTTTAGTTGTGTATTGGTTCAGTAGCAGTATCTATGTAGCGTTTACCCAATAGTCCATTCAATATCATCACCCCTTGTACTGTTCTCCAATATTTCCCCTTCCTTCTCATTATAAAATTTCCGAGATGTATTATTTACAATCTAATATATACCACATCTGCGATTTAAAAATCCCGTTTGTGAAGTGTAAACAAAATGATAGTTTGATAAGCTAAAATTAAACGTTGTTTGATAGAGTAACAGGATTACTGAATCGAGTTCACTTTAAAATACTTTAATGGTTTTGTATTTTTGAGTTTACAATTTCTGTCAGCGTTTATAAAATAAAAAGTAAAATTCCAATGTATATTATCCCGACAGGAATGTTTATAGGTTAAGTATTATATATTTTTTTGATAAATACGTCATAAATGTTTTATGATGCATCGGATTTAAGCTAAATATAATAAACAGTCGTCTGTATGCCTGTAGGATTGCAATCTAGCACTGTTTTAGCCCAGTGGAATATCCGCGGTAGATTTGCGGAATCTGTCTGGATTGACTTCCATACTACGAGTACTATTCTGCAAATCTTTTAGTTCTTTTTAAACTTCATCAAATATTCATACTATCCCCCTTAAAGTGTGTTGGAACTTATGTTATGCGCATTTGTAGTTTCAACAATATATAAATAAACAATTGTGTCTTTCGTCTCTCTCAATTCAAATCTCGTTGTCTCCAGGTCTAACCGCGTCTCGTCGCCCTGAACCCTACTATGGTCGAGTGATCGGACGTTTGACCCAATATGCCCATGGAATACGAGGCACAGTATACGCTGTGGATGAGAGTACGGTCTATATTAGAGGATTCGCCTACGATGGTACGGGACCCGATGCTTACTTCTGGATAGGGGACACGCCACAGCCGTCTCCTGAAGGAACCTTGGTACCGTACCCTGAGGACTATGTTAGTCGGTAAGTAACCAATCCCTTTCTATTTAATTTAGACTTTTTTAACAATATGACTTTTTTGAGAATATGTTTTCTCTTTCATTTTCTCTTATTCTCTCTCCCTTTAAATAAATTTTAATATTAAACTATAGTTACAAAACAACCAGATACGTCGTTAATAATTTTAATATATTTTCTATTTAACTAAAAGGAAAGAATAAACAAAAACGTGTCTTCATTAGATTTAGAAATAATCACAAACAACCGTAATTTGTAATTCTTTTCATTATTCATGAATGTTATCTATTACATTAATCAAAGCTTTTATTGCATGAGAAATACAATGTATGAAAGTTATTTAATTAATGTTATATTGCATGAATTGCTAGTTATTCCATCTAGGTTATTTTATTTTTTGTTCTATAATGTAATATTACATTTAATTTTTAGTAACTAACCTCGCTTCGTTGTCTTGGCCATTAACGTACTTTTAAAACTGAAGTTTCTGATATTATTAGCATAACCGAAATTAGTCATAAAAGCTTTCAATAAAACTTGTCGTAACCTAAGAGGGGATAACACAATAAACACACTGGCGTAAGAGTTTCTGTTATTGTAAAAGTCTGACATTACTCATTAGTCACAATAGCTTTCAATAAAACTTGTCGTAACCTAAGAGGGGATAACACAATAAACACACTGGCGTAAGAGTTTCTGTTATTGTAAAAGTCTGACATTACTCATTAGTCACAATAGCTTTCAATAAAACTTGTCGTAACCTAAGAGGGGATAACACAATAAATACACTGGAGTGAACGTTTCTGTTATTGTGACATGTCGGATATTAGTCACAATAGCTACCACTAAAACTTGTCGTAACCTAAAAGGGGGGAACACAATAAATACAACGGTGTGACAATTTCTGTTATTGTGGCATCTCCGACACCAGTCACTATAGCTTCCAATAAAACTTGTCGCAACCTAAGAGGAAGTAGCACAATAAACACACTGGCATGACAGTTTCTGTTATTGTAAAAGTCTGACATTACTTATTAGTCACAACGTCTTCCAATAAAACTTGTCGCAACCTAAGAGGAAGTAGCACAATAAACACACTGGCATGACAGTTTCCGTTATTGTAAAAGTCTGACATTACTTATTAGTCACAACGTCTTCCAATAAAACTTGTCGCAACCTAAGAGGAAGTAGCACAATAATCACACTGGCATGACAGTTTCTGTTATTGTAAAAGTCTGAAATTACTTATTAGTCACAACGTCTTCCAATAAAACTTGTCGCAACCTAAGAGGAGGTAGCACAATAAACACACTGGCATGACAGTTTCTGTTATTGTAAAAGTCTGACCTTACTTATTAGTCACAATGTCTTCCAATAAAACTTGTCGCAACCTAAGAGGAGGTAGCACAATAAACACACTGGCATGACAGTTTCTGTTATTGTAAAAGTCTGACATTACTTATTAGTCACAATGTCTTCCAATAAAACTTGTCGCAACCTAAGAGGAGGTAGCACAATAAACACACTGGCATGACAGTTTCTGTTATTGTAAAAGTCTGACATTACTCATTAGTCACAATGTCTTCCAATAAAACTTGTCGCAACCTAAGAGGAGGTAGCACAATAAACACACTGGCATGACAGTTTCTGTTATTGTAAAAGTCTGACATTACTTATTAGTCACAATGTCTTCCAATAAAACTTGTCGCAACCTAAGAGGAGGTAGCACAATAAACACACTGGCATGACAGTTTCTGTTATTGTAAAAGTCTGACATTACTCATTAGTCACAATGTCTTCCAATAAAACTTGTCGCAACCTAAGAGGAGGTAGCACAATAAACACACTGGCATGACAGTTTCTGTTATTGTAAAAGTCTGACTTTACTCATTAGTCACAATGTCTTCCAATAAAACTTGTCGCAACCTAAGAGGAGGTAGCACAATAAACACACTGGCATGACAGTTTCTGTTATTGTAAAAGTCTGACATTACTCATTAGTCACAATGTCTTCCAATAAAACTTGTCGCAACCTAAGAGGAGGTAGCACAATAAACACACTGGCATGATAGTTTCAGTTATTGTAAAAGTCTGACATTACTCATTAGTCACAATGTCTTCCAATAAAACTTGTCGCAACCTAAGAGGAGGTAGCACAATAAACACACTGGCATGATAGTTTCTGTTATTGTAAAAGTCTGACATTACTCATTAGTCACAATGTCTTCCAATAAAACTTGTCGCAACCTAAGAGGAGGTAGCACAATAAACACACTGGCATGACAGTTTCTGTTATTGTAAAAGTCTGACATTACTTATTAGTCACAATGTCTTCCAATAAAACTTGTCGCAACCTAAGAGGAGGTAGCACAATAAACACACTGGCATGACAGTTTCTGTTATTGTAAAAGTCTGACATTACTCATTAGTCACAATGTCTTCCAATAAAACTTGTCGCAACCTAAGAGGAGGTAGCACAATAAACACACTGGCATGACAGTTTCTGTTATTGTAAAAGTCTGACATTACTTATTAGTCACAATGTCTTCCAATAAAACTTGTCGCAACCTAAGAGGAGGTAGCACAATAAACACACTGGCATGACAGTTTCTGTTATTGTAAAAGTCTGACATTACTCATTAGTCACAACATCTTCCAATAAAACTTGTCGCAACCTAAGAGGAAGTAGCACAATAAACACACTGGCATGACAGTTTCTGTTATTGTAAAAGTCTGACATTACTCATTAGTCACAATGTCTTCCAATAAAACTTGTCGCAACCTAAGAGGAGGTAGCACAATAAACACACTGGCATGACAGTTTCTGTTATTGTAAAAGTCTGACATTACTCATTAGTCACAATGTCTTCCAATAAAACTTGTCGCAACCTAAGAGGAGGTAGCACAATAAACACACTGGCATGACAGTTTCTGTTATTGTAAAAGTCTGACATTACTCATTAGTCACAATGTCTTCCAATAAAACTTGTCGCAACCTAAGAGGAGGTAGCACAATAAACACACTGGCATGATAGTTTCTGTTATTGTAAAAGTCTGACATTACTCATTAGTCACAATGTCTTCCAATAAAACTTGTCGCAACCTAAGAGGAGGTAGCACAATAAACACACTGGCATGACAGTTTCTGTTATTGTAAAAGTCTGACATTACTTATTAGTCACAATGTCTTCCAATAAAACTTGTCGCAACCTAAGAGGAGGTAGCACAATAAACACACTGGCATGACAGTTTCTGTTATTGTAAAAGTCTGACATTACTCATTAGTCACAATGTCTTCCAATAAAACTTGTCGCAACCTAAGAGGAGGTAGCACAATAAACACACTGGCATGACAGTTTCTGTTATTGTAAAAGTCTGACATTACTCATTAGTCACAATGTCTTCCAATAAAACTTGTCGCAACCTAAGAGGAGGTAGCACAATAAACACACTGGCATGACAGTTTCTGTTATTGTAAAAGTCTGACATTACTCATTAGTCACAATGTCTTCCAATAAAACTTGTCGCAACCTAAGAGGAGGTAGCACAATAAACACACTGGCATGACAGTTTCTGTTATTGTAAAAGTCTGACATTACTCATTAGTCACAATGTCTTCCAATAAAACTTGTCGCAACCTAAGAGGAGGTAGCACAATAAACACACTGGCATGACAGTTTCTGTTATTGTAAAAGTCTGACATTACTCATTAGTCACAATGTCTTCCAATAAAACTTGTCGCAACCTAAGAGGAGGTAGCACAATAAACACACTGGCATGACAGTTTCTGTTATTGTAAAAGTCTGACATTACTCATTAGTCACAATGTCTTCCAATAAAACTTGTCGCAACCTAAGAGGAGGTAGCACAATAAGCACACTGGCATGACAGTTTCTGTTATTGTAAAAGTCTGACATTACTTATTAGTCACAATGTCTTCCAATAAAACTTGTCGCAACCTAAGAGGAGGTAGCACAATAAACACACTGGCATGACAGTTTCTGTTATTGTAAAAGTCTGACATTACTTATTAGTCACAATGTCTTCCAATAAAACTTGTCGCAACCTAAGAGGAGGTAGCACAATAAACACACTGGCATGACAGTTTCTGTTATTGTAAAAGTCTGACATTACTTATTAGTCACAATGTCTTCCAATAAAACTTGTCGCAACCTAAGAGGAGGTAGCACAATAAACACACTGGCATGACAGTTTCTGTTATTGTAAAAGTCTGACATTACTTATTATTTACAATGTCTTCCAATAAAACTTGTCGTAACCTAAGAGGGGATAACACAATAAACACACTGGCGTGACAGTTTCTGTTATTGTAAAAGTCTGAAATTACTCATTAGTCACAATGTCTTCCAATAAAACTTGTCGCAACCTAAGAGGAGGTAGCACAATAAACACACTGGCATGACAGTTTCTGTTATTGTAAAAGTCTGACATTACTCATTAGTCACAATGTCTTCCAATAAAACTTGTCGCAACCTAAGAGGAGGTAGCACAATAAACACACTGGCATGACAGTTTCTGTTATTGTAAAAGTCTGACATTACTCATTAGTCACAATGTCTTCCAATAAAACTTGTCGCAACCTAAGAGGAGGTAGCACAATAAACACACTGGCATGACAGTTTCTGTTATTGTAAAAGTCTGACATTACTCATTAGTCACAATGTCTTCCAATAAAACTTGTCGCAACCTAAGAGGAGGTAGCACAATAAACACACTGGCATGACAGTTTCTGTTATTGTAAAAGTCTGACATTACTCATTAGTCACAATGTCTTCCAATAAAACTTGTCGCAACCTAAGAGGAGGTAGCACAATAAACACACTGGCATGACAGTTTCTGTTATTGTAAAAGTCTGACATTACTTATTAGTCACAATGTCTTCCAATAAAACTTGTCGCAACCTAAGAGGAGGTAGCACAATAAACACACTGGCATGACAGTTTCTGTTATTGTAAAAGTCTGACATTACTTATTAGTCACAATGTCTTCCAATAAAACTTGTCGCAACCTAAGAGGAGGTAGCACAATAAACACACTGGCATGACAGTTTCTGTTATTGTAAAAGTCTGACATTACTTATTAGTCACAATGTCTTCCAATAAAACTTGTCGCAACCTAAGAGGAGGTAGCACAAAAAACACACTGGCATGACAGTTTCTGTTATTGTAAAAGTCTGACATTACTTATTATTTACAATGTCTTCCAATAAAACTTGTCGTAACCTAAGAGGGGATAACACAATAAACACACTGGCGTGACAGTTTCTGTTATTGTAAAAGTCTGAAATTACTCATTAGTCACAATGTCTTCCAATAAAACTTGTCGCAACCTAAGAGGAGGTAGCACAATAAACACACTGGCATGACAGTTTCTGTTATTGTAAAAGTCTGACATTACTTATTAGTCACAACGTCTTCCAATAAAACTTGTCGCAACCTAAGAGGGGGTAACACAGCAAGCACACCGGTGTGAACGTTTCTGTTATTGTAAAAGTCTGACATTACTCATTAGTCACAATATCTTCCAATAAAACTTGTCGCAACCTAAGAGGAGGTAGCACAATAAACACACTGGCATGACAGTTTCTGTTATTGTAAAAGTCTGACATTACTTATTAGTCACAACGTCTTCCAATAAAACTTGTCGCAACCTAAGAGGGGGTAACACAGCAAGCACACCGGTGTGAACGTTTCTGTTATTGTAAAAGTCTGACATTACTCATTAGTCACAATATCTTCCAATAAAACTTGTCGCAACCTAAGAGGAGGTAGCACAATAAACACACTGGCATGACAGTTTCTGTTATTGTAAAAGTCTGACATTACTTATTAGTCACAACGTCTTCCAATAAAACTTGTCGCAACCTAAGAGGGGGTAACACAGCAAGCACACCGGTGTGAACGTTTCTGTTATTGTAAAAGTCTGACATTACTCATTAGTCACAATATCTTCCAATAAAACTTGTAAACGTAACCTAAGAGGGGGTAACAGAGTAAACACACAGGCGTGAGATTCTTATATTATATTATCTTTAACAATATTTTATAATGGCAAATTGTTTGTAAAATATGTATGCGTAACATCGGCCTAAAGACGAGACGTATGGAAAAGAAATATTATTTTCAATAGCAAGAATCGAAAAGGAACTTTTTAATGATCGTAAGAGTCTCGTTATATCGTCCTACATTTCATTTGTATATGCTTCTGAACATTTGAGAAAGGAGAACGTAAACTCCGGAGAGTTTGTATAAATTGGACCATATGTCTGTTTGTAACTTCCTAACCGAATTAATTAGTTTTTAGGGTTCTGTGCCTCAATAAGAAACCTTTGAACTCGTAGGTTTATTTCTCTCTACGTCGCTATCAAGACTCTCTTTTTCAGCAACATGTAGTAATATTACGTTGAAATTATTAAAAGCTTCGGTCTGCAATCCCGATTAGCAAATAATTCAAACTGCTTATGGCTAAAATTAATAATCAATCTTAATCTAAAATCCCCGGATTACAGTTACTACAAGACTTCTTTTAGTTAAGAAAGATGTTCTTAGGTGGGTCAAATATTCATGGGATTTATTTTTATTATTACTCCAATAAAACTGATTATTCCAATAAACCGGATTACAGATTATAAATAGATTTTTATTTTTTTTATTTTTAAAAGATTACTAGCAGTACGGATCACATACTACTAGTATTCCCTTTACCCCACCAACTAAGCTAATAAATAGCTTGTGTCAGGAGTGGGCCACGTCAGTAGTCTAATGTCCGGGATTTGAACCCACGACTTGTTGATCATGAATCCAACGCCCGCACCACTGAACTACTGACGCTTCAATTTGGAATCTATTTTAAATCCATACTCCAAAGATTTTGAATTGAGATTGATTATTAATTTCGGACATAAATTTTGCAAATTGATAATTCAATCTTCGTAATTTAAAAACCTAGAACCATAAAATTTGGTATGAAATAAAAGAAAAGAACCGAAAACTGAAATTTTAGTAAATAATTCTCATGGAACCCTCGGAGCTAATCCGACTCGCACTTAACCAATCATTATTATTAGCAGAGGTTTGTTAATTATTTTAGGAAAGATTTCTAAATAAAAATGTCATAGAACGAGAGAGGAATACCCATTACAGTACAGCAATACGTATACACATGCAAGCCGGGCAGTGCCTTGGACTGGCGACCAACGTGTAGGGTTCCCCTTCGCTCTCCGGACACTACAGTAGATAGTAAAGTTAACTTACGTGGACCTCAAGAAGGGTGACCTTACCACGACACTATTATACTAACTTCCATGTACACTGCGCGACAACATCAGGGAGACTATTGTCTACACGTGGGTATATAACTTATATTATAAATACCAAAGGCTAATTTCACAAAACATATATTTACAAGTAAACAATGCCTTTTATTTCAATATATGTTGCAACATTCCTTTTACTTTAATACACTACGCTACGTAATACATTGTTCTTCATTTAGTGTCGTTAGTGTAAACATGTTCAGAACATCTACACTAACGTTCACTTAAATTAAAAGTAATGTTATCTACCCTCATGTAGTGTTGGACGATTTGTTAAAATGAAACTCTGTTATTGCTACTCCTTTTCGAGACATTCTAAAAGGCAAATAGACCCACTCTCGCTTCGCTGAGGTGTATTCAAACTTTCCACTCACTCACTCAACTATCTAAGAAAGAATTCTTTCTTTCTTTTTTTTTTTATTTAAAGATTACTAGCAGTATGGATCACATACTACTAGTATTCCCTTTACCCCTCCTAGTAAGCTTGGATGCTTGTGTCAGGAGTGGGCCACGCCAGTAGTCCAATGTCCGGGATTTGAACCCACGACCTATCGACCGTGAATCCAACGCCTGAACCACTGAGCTACTGACGCTTCAAATAGCCTATGACATTCACAGAATGTGGCTTTCTATTGGTAAAAGAATTTTCAAAATCTACAAATTCACAAACTACCTCTTTATAATATTAATTATAGATGACAACTAATAATACTATGGAACTTTAGACAAGAAACTAAACAGTGCCTGGGTCTCGTAACCCACCCTACGATTGAGAGTATTTGACTGAATGTAATATGTTATTCTTTCAGAGACCCACCAGTGTTATCAGCGCATAGTAACTCCGACATCTTGCTTCGTCTGCCAGCGGGGAAGCGACTCAAAGACATCAAATGGATAAGCGTCTGGTGCAGAAGATTTACGGTAAACATTATTTATTTATTTCATTTACATCTTATTAGAACGGCGATGCTAACAAGATGAACATTACATTACAAATAACTTAAATTCCCACCTGTCATGGAATGGATCCCATTTTGTGTTAGAGTCCAGGAGCGCGTTGAATGATGCCATGTATCGCGGTATGGGGGACATGGTTCTTGCAACTGTGCGACTACTATGAAAAATTTATTTTGTCGTGTCCGAATGTTATTAAACGTTGGGACACGTATAGCGCAAAGTTGGTCATGAAGATCTGGAACTTCCATGAATCCCCACAAAATTCGACACAATTTTTAGTTGGTCGCAACTCCGCCTAACCTTCAAGGAGTTGTAACCCAAGCAACCCAATAGGTATTTGGTTGGATACAGAAAAGGGTATTAGCCATAGCAACGTTTGAACAAGTATCTTAGGAAGGCCTTATGCCAATTTTTCTAAAACCAGCCCATACTTTTACCTGCTAAATGATTTGGCTTCTTAGTCAGTGAATGTATTCTTAAATTGGACTAATATTACTCGCTAAATGTTGCCAACTTTTTCTTGAAGGTTAGGTTTACCCTCGAAGATTAGATTAAAGATTAGAATAAGTTCAATCTCACTTCTGATATAAGAAATATTTTTCACTTCGCTTGAAAATTCAATACACACTATTGACAATCAAAATATATTTCAGTCTAAATTGATTTCATTGTTGAGGAAAAATAGATTTTCCCTTGCAACGCCATCTATTGACAAAAGTCCAATCAACAAACTAAATAAACTATAATGATGTTAATCGGAATTAATTTGGAACATATATACATTTTGCAGGTCATATAAAAAGAGCAGTTTTTGGTTTTTGTATAAAAGTTGTAAATTCTAAAAAGCTTCGCTAACTTCTGAGGGTTTGTGGTCGGTCGCCATGTTTCGTTATAAACTTCATTTTTTGCCTCATTAAACTTCATTTTGTACCCTCATTTCACAGGTTTAAAGCTGAC
Source organism: Limenitis camilla (assembly GCA_905147385.1). Taxonomy (NCBI): domain Eukaryota; kingdom Metazoa; phylum Arthropoda; class Insecta; order Lepidoptera; family Nymphalidae; genus Limenitis; species Limenitis camilla. The sequence goes on from LR990248.1 coordinate 11,303,199, forward strand.
AAATCTTTACATAATATATATTTTTCTGTACATATGTATATCAGTTAACTTCTAGATAACTACATTAAGGATCTGAATGGTTTATATTTATTATACATACAGTTAAAATTTTGTATAAGTATAAATATTACATAAAACCCTTTATTTAACTATGAGAAAGTGAAAGATTTAAAAGTCAAATTCTTACGAAAAATTAAGAAACCATTCAGCCTGATTCCAAAGTGTAGTATTACATCACAATTACATAACGAAGTTACCTAATTACCACGTTTTGTCAACCTCCATTTTGTTACGTCAACACATTACAAAAACAAACAAAACGTTTAGCTTTTATAAAAACAGACTCATCGCTTAGATTAGATAATAGCTCCAAACCGGATCTAAGTCCTTGGCCGTGAACTGGCGATAGAGTGGAGTTGGAATGTAGGCGTTAGAAAATGTGCTGAATAAATACATAATTCAGATATATTTAAATTTTTAGATATATGCTTTCTCATGATAGCATAACATATAATCCTATCGTAGCCGACAGCTAACTTTAGGTTTGAAGAAAAAGTAGTGGGGGTTTGTTGTGCATTATGAGCGTGCTGCGTTACATCCGTGACGTAACAAACACGTGGGAACTGTAACGTCATGTGCGCCAAAAGCCTCTAATACTGACTTATACGTATTCAAGGTCAAGCCTACACTTACGTGCCGGCACCTATAACATTTGTCATCAGGGAGTACTGGGTCTCATCTTCCAATTCCATCATTAGATCAGCTCAAGTGTAATAATGTTATGCTAAATTTAAACTTAGTGGGAAACTAAAAAGTGCCTGATGATAGAATAGCTGTCTAAATTTGACGGAAATTATAAACTTACATAAAGTATAAACAGATTCATAAACGGCCGAAATTAATAATCAATCTAAAATCTAATAAAATAGATTCCTAATTCAAATTTGTATACTCATAAAAGACTAGTAGTGTTGTCTGGAATAATTAGACTGACTTTGCAGATAAAAATCGTTGTTGCATATGAATAAAACGTCAATATTGTCGCCATATTCATTTTTTTTTAAATAGTTCTTTTCATTCGAAATGGTTTAGTTTCGATTCTAACGATGCTCCATATAGCCGTATAAGAATAAATAAACTGATAGTAAATTATAAAAACGCTGCTAAAATTACAGTTCCTTTTGGAGCGTCGTGTAATGAAATTCGGTACACAGATTATCTGGATTAAAATATACGTTTACATTTTATCTTTGAAAATTCATTTTGTATTTTTAATCATACATTTTTCATTTCTTTCTGGACTCAATTCGCAAACGAAGTCATGGTAAAATGCTAGTAATGTATAAAAAAATGTGTCGAATGAATAACGATCCACGATACAATTAAGTTGAGTATCTGCGAGCTAAAGCCAAAATATCGATTAGTCGTGAGTCGCGCGCAACTCGCACTTCCCGCCAAATTTTGACATTTGCGGCCATCATGCCGAAAATATTAAAGATATTATTATTATTTTTCTTGAGATAAAAACTGAAGAAATTAAATTTTCAATTTAATAAGCCAATTTAATAAACAGTCGTAATTTTTTTTATATCCATGACTTGAAAGTATTTTGCTACCCCATAAATTTTCTCCCCTAATTTCAACCATTTCAAGTTTCTTCGTAAAAAAAACTAACTTGTCGTCAGTGAAATTCTAACAGTGAGATTTGAATGTGATTGGTTAAAGTATAATGGTGCGCATCGTCTCGACTAATCAATACATAATATCTGACCAATACGAGCCCAATATGATAATTAAAAAAAAATTGCATTAAACCAGGGTTACTCTCATTTCATAAAGTTTTTTCACTCTCCCGTAAAGTCACCATTTTTGACTTACCCAGAGTTAGAACTTCACCGACGTTATGCCCTTCAAGAGGGTCCCAAAATATTTCAACACCAATTTTTACCAAAATTATTTTAGCAATTTAGTGGTTGGTTAAAATAGTTACACATTTACTTCCAGGTTAACTTTGGAGACGTATTCATCCCGCCAGGCTTAGATCCACCAAGACCTCGAGTATTACCAGAGTTCAAGCGACTCGCTCATGGTCTCAGATCTGGTAACATCAGCGTATTGGATGCTAAAACGTTTTATATACCGAACCTACATTATGATGGTGCTGGACCTGACGCTTACTTCTGGGTGGGAAATGGAAGCGAACCTAGTCCTTTTGGTACTAAAGTAAGTAATATCTTGTACACTTTTAATAAATAACTTCAAAAGCTTCGTCAAAATAATTAACCTTCTGGATGAAGAAAATAAATTTTAAGGATTTTTGAACCAAATTTTGTTAAAATTTAACAATTTTACTGAAAATTTCGATAAATTTTACTATAAAAGGGGGTGAAAACTACTTTAGAATATAGGGGGATGATGCACGTATAAGATAAAGTATAAAACATAAATATAAAGTGTCTTGACGCAGACACTCCGGGTCTCAGGAAAACTATACATAAACTAATCCTGTATATCCTAGTAAGGATAACGGATCAAACGGTCAAAATCATGTTCAAATATTCCGTTACATACATACTAAGATTCGTATGAGGCTAATAAAAGCGTATTAAAAAGGAGGTTTTGCTCAGAAGCAGCATAGGACTTTAAAATCATCTTCTATTACAAAATGTTACAGGTTCCAAATGAGATGGGTTCCCTCAATCCCCTCCGAGGATACCAAGGAGAAGACATAGAGATCGTCCTTCCTGGTAAGCTAACAGCTTACGATGTGGACTGGCTTGCCGTGTGGTGTGTCGAATATAGACATAACTTTGGACATGTTTATATTCCTAAGGATCTGGATGTGCCTCCTGCTTTGGGACAGACGAAGATTACTGTAAGTTCTCATAAACTTTTAGAAAACAAAATACAAAATCAGGTACAATGCTTTTACCATCTCTAGAGGTGAAACTGAACTGCAACCCAGGGTTAAATTGAAGATGAATTCCTAAAATAAAGGAAGAGTTTTTGGCTCTATGAGTGGACCTATAAAGTCCCTAAAATTGCGAGCCGCCTTTGGCTACTTTTGTTATTTGGTTAAAAGAATGAGGGTAGTTAAGATTGCTTGATTTTATTGCTTAATAGAATGATGCTAAGATTAAGTTATTAATTCTATGTTGTGTCTAATAAAATAAACTTTATGTATTCTAACAGCCTGACCGGGATTGGATCTTTTAACTAACTTTCATTCACTTTCAGGTTAAAGGATCATCAAAGCACCTAAATAACAAATCACAAAAACTCATCCAAAATAAACCTCATCCATACATTTCATTGTCTGATTGGTTTAATTTTTAATTTTAATACTAAACTGTTTTTACTGTATTTTTAGATATTCTTTGTATTACTAACTTAATGTTAGGTTAAGATTAAATGATGTTTTTAACGTTTTATTGTGCGATTCTTTCTATGCTTTCCCTTGGATTTGCTTTCTTTGTATTGCAGCCAGCTTGGTGGTATAACCCGGTAAGTTACAAGTTAATATAATCACTTAACTGTTTAGTCAAAATTAATACAGTCTGTAGAGATGGCAGAATAATAGTTATAGATAAAAGTATAGTCACAATATGCACAAAGTTTAATATAATAATTTTGATTGATAGGCTGCGTTTCCAATAGAGACGTGCGAGGATGTGTTGGGAGAAATGTGTTTGAGAGCCAATAGAATCTTCACAGATTAGAACTCCTGACACAAGGAGCGAGGTTTTTGTATGTAAAGCAAGTGAGGAATATATGCGAGAATTGTGTGCGAGGAAATACTTTTTGAATTTGAATTAAAGTTAGTTCGAATTTTTCTGAATACCACCAGACATGCTAGGCCGCTAAGCGGTGCTAGGGATGTGTATTGTGAACTACAGATGGACGCAAGCTCGCTCGTATCTATATAGAGCATTCGCTTAGCTACCTAGCACATCTCTGCATACTATAAACACTACATATTTAGATGTCTCGTGATCTCTAAAGAAACTGCTGCAATGCAGTTCAATTTTCAAACAGGAGGGTAGATGGATAATTTAATACTAAACAGTTTTGCGCCAATTAAACTAGTTATTTCTCATTTTTGAATAAGACATAATATGATACATTATTTTAGTCATTACTAATTTATCCAAGTATATTAAAAAAAGATGGCCAATTTCAGACAAGTTCCACGACCTCACAGACATCTTTCAGTGCTGCCACTAACTGTAAGGAAATTTTGGATAAGCGGCTCCAAGTGAGGTGGGAGATACAGGTAAATATTTAGATATACAAATTTCTATAATAACTTATCTTTTCCCTTTTCTAATTAAATGCAACTACAAAGATATTTTTGCTCTATTAAATTTTCATATGCTACTCTTTCTTTTTAAAATGGATTTTTCGCCCAAATATAATAATCAATCACAAACCGAAATTTTTCGATTATGGGTTGAAATTAGAATTTGGAATCTTTTTTCAATCTGTAATACAAAATCTATTTCAAATTTGAATTTTGTGTACAGAAATTTAATCCAAATAATTTTAGATTGAGATTCGTTATTAATTTCGGCCGTTAGTGGATTTATTACAATTGTGATTTTTTATTTTACTAACAGTTTCTTTTTCATATCATTAACTATCTCATGAAATAATTAGTTCATTATTTTCCATTTACAAGCGAGTGATAGCCAGCGATTCAGAAAGGTAAAAATCTATTGGAAAATTTTGGAGAAATACTTTTGAACTTTATTTTATCAGAAATCAAAAAATAATCTTAGATATAAGGTGATAGAGATTATCTAATTGAAAATATCAAGTTGGATTGTTTGTCGAACTAATCGTAACCCTTCGTTTAAAAACAAACATTCGGAAGGATCAAAGCATCATTACTAACTATCCAAAAATTATATCGAGTTAATAGAAAATTTTTGACTTTCAGGGTGACCATGTCCAAATATCTCTATCAGCTCGTCTGCGACAGGAACAGTATATGGCGTTTGGGTTATCTGGTGCTGAAGGGAGACCGGCCATGTTGGGAGCGGATGTTGTGGTCGCTTATTGGGATATCAAGTATGTAGTTCAAAATATCCAAAAACAACTTCTTGAATTAAGACTTATTCCTTGCCTCTACTAATTTAATTATTTTATGATTATTATGTATTAAATATTTTGGCTCTTATATAACAATATGGCGTTCAAAGGTAAGTAGGTAGTTTGAAAGTTTTAATAGTCAATCTGATTTTTCTCTGATTAAGTGTTTTATACAAATTGTTTCTAAAAAGAATGAAACGAACCGGTGAAATATATAATTCCTATTTTTTTTGTAGAACAAACCAACCAGTAGTGACTGATTACACAATAACCCACTTAGCACAATGTGATGGGGAACGAGGAGTGTGTCCTGATGCGAGGTTGGGCGGAAGCAATGATGCTGTAGTTGGTAAGTGCCATCTTATTTTAATTCTAATGAGTAATTGATTTTTGGAAACTATCATAACTTATTTTGGTTATAGAGATCTTAAGATATCTTAAGATTTTGACTATAATCTACTACAGTAAAACAATTAAAATTTTGGTCTCAAGAGGCCGGAGACCCACAAAAGATTGGAAACAATCTAGACCCTTTCAAAAATAAATTGTTGGAATGAGTTTGGGAAGATTATAATGTACGTAATAATTTAAATCCGCTGGGCTATATCGGTGACTTTGGTTCTTCTACGGATCTCCTCATTTCTGATTCTATCACGTAGAGAAACACCCAACATAGCCCTCTAGGATTAGTAAGTTGAAGTGGCAGTGGGCTGGGCACATAGCCCGTAGAACCGATGGCCGTTGGAGCAGAAAGGTTCTCGAGTGGCGACCACGGACAGGACGCCGAAGCGTTGGAAGGCCTCCCACAAGATGGACAGACGACCTGGTCAGGGCTGCAGGGAGCCGCTGGATGCAGGTCGCAGGTGATAGGTCGTACTGGAAATATCTGGGGGAGGCCTATGTCCAGCAGTGGACGTCCTGTGGCTGAGATGATGAATAATTTAAACGTAATGATTTTCCTAACCTGAAGGTAATCTGTAAGAGATGGCTAATAAGCCATAAGGCCGCCATTGTTTTTTTATGTTAAATTACTGCTATTGTGATCCTGTATGTGGTGTACAATAAAGTGTTAAATAAATAAAAGATTATATAATGAACAAAAGATAAAAAAGAATAGGAACAAAAGTTATAGGACACCGTGGTTGCATTTGTAGCATTTGCAGCAACAATATGAGTCGTATACCAGTATGAGTAGCATATAAGTAGTATAATTTTCTCAACCAATATAATGAGGATCTCACATTAAAATTACAGTGACTGGTCAACAAAAGAATGGAATAACAACAATAACATACAGACGGCCACTTGTCGCAACAGAATCTAGTAAAGACAAGGAGATATTATCTACTCGGACTCAGTCAGTGATCGCTGCATTTGGTCCTTTGAACTCCAGACTTGAAGCAAACGCTCATTCCTTCATGGATACGACCAGAAATGATTTTCAATTGGACTTTGGAACTCAGGTATGTTACGAAATTATTTATTGACTATTTCTTATCATAGCAATTATCGTAATTACAAATCTTTGAAACCGACAGAACGACAACACATGCATCGGTCTAGCGGAATTGGACCCAGAAGGTCCTACTCCATGGCCTACTCGCATCATTGCTGGTGTTACCAACTTTACTGCTAGAATTGGGCCTGCAGGTGGAAGGAGAGGATACACTCCTATTACTGGTATGTAAAGTTACTTCTAATAAATCTCATAGTTTTAAAAGAAAGTGAAAATAAGTGTTCTTAAAATAATAATAATCTTTGAAATTTTAAATAAACGTTATTGTGCTATTTTAAATAAAACATTATTTCATTACATGCAGACACTAATATTAATAGAGGATTCCTCTCATACGGTAACTAATTCTTTTTTTTTATTAAATAACTACTAAAAGACATGCATCCTATATGTTTCTTAATTTATTTTTATCTTCTAGGTCTTCCCTCGTGGGGTATAGCTTGGTACATCAACGACCTACTGATTCCAGAGATATACGTCGAGCGTGGAAAAACATACACTTTCTTTGTGGAAGGTGGAGACGATAGAACAAATCCTGCTAAGTATGTATCAGACTCAAAGTATTTTATTTCAATTAGACTTTTTTTATGGTTGATGAGGAGTGAACGTTCAGACGGTCCGCCTGATGGTACGTGGCCTCTTTCATTCATGGACCTGAAACTCAATCTCAAACTCAAAATAGTTTATTTCAAATAGACTTTTTAACAAAGTACATTTGACACGTCAAAAATGGGTTAGTCAGTCCGTTTGTCTGAAGCTACCACCAGTTCTTAAAGCGGTTTTCTGATGAGAAGAACTGGCAACAAACCCAACAGTCGTTCTTTTCCTAACGCCATTGTTCACATGAATTTGTTTTACAATTGTGTTATCATTCAGCTGAGTATCAACGTTACTTGGATTCCTGGCTTTGTTATCGTTCAAGTAATCATTTACAGAATAATATTAAACACTTTTTAATGTGAATTTTAAATAGCTTTAGAGACAATTCTAATATAGGCTGTGGAATCTTGTTATGGATGCGAACAACAAGCTCCATGAAACAATTACTCACATTGTGGAGACGATAGTATGGCGTTACAAGTTTATTTCGGTTTCTTGTATTTATATTGTGACCGTCACTATGTTTTGAGTATAAATTAATATTCTGCCTAATGTACAAAATATTACAATAAATATATTGTGACGGCACCGTAAGAATACCTATTTTGTTAAAAACATCTCGAAGGGAATCTCTGGCTCTTAGATTGTAAATGGCCCGAACTGCACTATTTTTAAAAATAAAAATGGTTTCAATGTCCGCGGCCTTACAACACAGTAAAATACCATATGAAATTATACTGTGAAAGTAACTGATTTAAACAAGTCTAGCTGTATCGATATCAGTTAGTTGCTTCACTTTATTCACTGCGCAAGCGGCCGAGCTAAGTCTTTCCGCCAGAGATGATAAATGGGAGTTCCACTGAAGTTTTAAGTCTAAAGTTATTCCTAAAAAGACTGTTGAGTCAGCTACTTTTAGTACTTCATTGTTTAATAAAAGAGTGCATTGTTGTTTTTTAACGTTCGGTAACGCAAATTCGATACATTTAGTTTTTATTGCGATTAATACTAAATTAATAGCCGTTAACCATTGAAGAACCTGATCACGCACTGTTGACATCGGCAATACAAGCGATACCCAAGGGAAATAGTATATAGGTCCGTTTCACAAATTTCTTATCATTAATGTTAAGAATTTTGTATAATTTAAGTATTTATTTTTATAAATTCACAAACTTACTGATACTGTTTTCAATAACTAATATTTAGGTTCCACCCGCTCTATATAAGCGATTCATCTGAAGGCGGTTTCGGACAAAGGAGAGAAGAAGATCGGAGAAAACAAAGAGTCTTTGCTGGAGTAGCGTATGATAACGAGGGATATCCATATCCTACAGCTGGTGAGTTGGAAATCCTATATTCTTATAAAATAAAAAATATAGAAAAATTTACATTAAATTATGATTTTCGCAGTGGGTAGATACTGCGAATGGACGCACAAAACAATCGATCAAGCAGAAAAATCAGAAACCTTCGAGGATTACATGCAGACGTTGCAGTTAGAATGTAATGAAGGAGAACCCGCTGTGTTAAACTGGACTGTGGCGCATGAGACTCCTGATTTATTGTATTATCAGGTAAATATATATTTAATTAAATAACTAGAGTAAAATATTATCAAACGTTATTAAAAAGCAAAACATAATTGATACTTAAGCTATATTGTCTCAAGATAGCCCATTAAATGTAAATTTCAGCAATGTAATACAAAGCAAAATTGGACAGACCGAAGTTAAGAAGATGTGCGAGAAATTAATACAAAATTTAATTTTAATTCCAGTGTTATACTCACAATAACCTCGGATGGAAAATCCACGTAGTGGATCCTGGGACGCCGGTCCCTATCTTGGGTGATAAGAGCGGATTAGTAAACGCTGGATTCCCTCCACTGTCGCCTCTAGCGCCACTCATCACACTGACACTGACAGTGACAGTTGCCATGAGATAAGAACGTTCGGATACACGCAGCGAGCTCTGTTCAAGTCTGTCAAGCCCGGTCCATGAAGGATTTATATAAATTAAAAATCATTTTATTATACAATGTCTACAAATTCAGTTACATTTTTTACATTTATACACTATATATATACTCAGTTTGTACGAAAATTAAGAATTGTATACATTTTTAAAACTAAACTCGAGTTTAAAAGTGTTGAGAATTGAAACGGCGACAATAAAACGTTGAAAATAAGATAATAATTAATTTAGACTGTCATATACATTAATAGGCCTAAGATGTAACATTTTTAGATTATATAAGGATGAGTTGCAGAGACAATAATAATATATGTACTTTTAGATATTTGTTTTGGGAGAAATAGTGATAGTTGGTTACAGCAGGGCTCGCTCACTGTACAGTAATACTTGAGTAAATAATGTCAATCCATATTATATCAATTTCATATCAGTCATTTACTACGCATTTGTGCAATCTTTATATATTAGAATTTGGATACTTAAAATCAGTAGAAATAATTAGGTATTTTCCAAAAAGTTTAGCCAAAGCTAAACGAATAAAGATATAGGAATTGATTTCGATTTGACAAAATCAGTATATTAGCAAAGGAAACGTTGACAATAATATTTTTTTTAGAATAACGTCCTTGTCGTGTGCTTAACAATAATGTATAACATAAGAAATAATTATATGTACTGTTTTTATATGTAACTGTATTTACGTAGTTGTATGCATGATCTACTTGTGGAACTATTAATATTGATATATAATAGTGTTCACAACCTTTATTGAGCTAAGAATTGAACCAGAGACAAATAAAGGATGACAAAGTGCGTGTAATGCGGTTGTGAAGTCTAATATATAATATTAAGAGTAGCAGCTGACGCACATACAGGCGTGTTGAAACTTCTAAAATATTTCAAGCGACACTGAACTTTGACTCCAATTAAATAAAGTTCAACATGCATTGTAATATTTTATATCTGTTCAAAGATTGATGTTTGACAATAAAGCTCTTTCTAGTTTTTACACGTCATAGACAGCTTATACTAATATAATAATTAAATTTGTGGTAAAAATAGAATTTAAATAATGCGTAAGTAGGTAATACCATGTTGAAATAAAATATTTCATTAAAATTGAAATTTATAACATGACTGTATAATATACATACAGCCATTTTTATTTCTAATTTTTAAACACATCAAAATGTTATGTTTTGATGTGTTTGAATTTTAAAAAAAATATGTAATGCTACCTGTGAAACAGACAATCATATATTGTTTGTCTTTTATCCGTGATATGTCAGAATTTTTTTTCTAAGAGCGGGACAAGTATCCGAACGAAAATTTATGTTTTAACCTAAACTTATTAAATTATAATAATTAAAATTCCTGATAGGAATGCCGATCCTCTTCGAAAAAGATCGATTTATAAATCGCAACCCTATAAATCGATTCATAAAAAAATCGAGACTAAAAGATCGATTCCTCAAAAATCGATCTTTTTGTTGAGTTTGCATTTACAGCGAGATTATTTGTTTACACCCGCTGAGGTAAACAGCAAAAAAAGGTAATTGTCGCCAAAACTCATTTCATAAAATCGGCAGCAGATTAGGAAGTTTTTAGAAAAATAACAGAAAAAATGGATATCGATTTAAACGATCAATTTTTTGCTCCGAAAAATCGATTCTCCGATTAATCGATCTCGTATCGCCATCTCTACTTTTTGATACGGACTTCTTCAAGTTTGCATTTTAATATTAGTATTTTATGGCTATTAAATATAAAATAAGGATGTGAGATAAACTGGTGACAATAATAAGTCTATTGCTAAACTATTACGTGTATAATACATTTTTACTAGTAGCTATAAAGTATAAAGTAATTTTCGAGTGGTTTAAATTTTTTAGGCTGAATAGCTTGTGTAAGGGCTTAGGAGAAGTAGTTTTTCAATCATCATGACATTGACGTTATACTTCGTCCAAGTCTAACAAATAAAAAAATTTCAATGTTGCCAATATGCGGGTAATTACCCGATTTTCGGGTACAATTTCAGTTGATATAGTATTAAAAAAATTTGATATAGTATTTTCGCTTTTTTTTATGTAAAAAAATAGATATATATAAAATATTTGAACATACACACAGCAGCCTTTGACCATCTATATAATCTCATTAATATACAATAATAAAATAATAACAGATTTTGTACGCAATGAAACATACATTGTTCTTTCGGTTAGGAGTCTATTAATAAAGGGTAGCATTGTGTTGATATATTTTTTGGACGGAGTATAAAAACAATAACTTACAACGGCATTATTTAGTTTCTCAAACACCATATTATTAAACGATTTTCTGTTATAAAAACTTAATTAACGAATTTTTTCATACTATAGTCTTGTTTTGAATTAATATTGTAAATAGAAGTATTCATGTGCTGGCATTTTTGAATTCGAAAAAACTACCAAATCGGTAGGTTTTTCCAAACATATTAATCGGTCATTCGAATATGTAGACTCGGTTTTGGCGTGTTTAAAATTAAATCAATCGTGTTTATTAAATATATTGTTATTGCTAAGGTTTGGTGTTATATGACAATAAATGTTATTACAAGAATTATCTAAAATACAATTTATCCAAAATTTATATTTAGAAATTTAAAATATCAAAATTTTACTCAATAATATATTAATGTAGAATAAAACAAATATTAGTATATAATTCGCATAGATTTACACTTTGTAGCTGTAGATGTTGATGCACAAATTGTTTTAAGATTTTTATTAGAAGTTATAAATTTTAAAATTTTAGAGAACTGAGTAATATTGTTACTGCGGAAATCAAAAGAAAATTTATTCATCCTTAAACTGTAACCACTGGTGATAAAAAAAAATGTTCTACAGTCATATAAATAGCATATACTAATAGTCCGGGTACGTTGAACAATTATAAAACCATATTATGAATGCGTGTAGTACAAAGTAATTTAAATTTTAATGTTCGCTAGCAAAAAATAATATGCCTTTACGTTGCATTAGTGGTATTGATTTATGAACTATTTTATTATTCAAATTTATCAGACACTTAAAATATTATTATGACTTCTGTCTTATTGTTTACGAATTTTTAATTATTTATGAAAAAAAAAATAGTTTTAGTTGCTTAAGAGGTAGCTATTTTAAAAGAATTTGGTGGGAGCTTCTCTAGCCTATGTAGTGCCCTTATTGACGAAAAAAGTCTTCACCATTAAATAAAGTTGATAAACTATGTTAAATATTTGTAGAACTCTGAATACACGTTAAATAATTGGTTACTGACTAATACACAAGACTTGATCTGGTTTGGTTATTTCCTTATTACAGCGCTGCTGACAACTAGATCATATTATAATAAGCATTCTCATGTACGCTATGATACTTACAGGGTGCATAGTGCTAAGAACATTCGCTCTAGTTCCTTTCTACTATACCAACTGCATCTTCATTTCAATACTTCTTTTTGTATATCTGTCTTTGTCATTATATGATAGAAATCATATCAATTTTGTATTAAAGACCACAACCCACATGTTTTTAAAGTAATTTTTGTTTTATCTGAGAGGTTAGTCATTCTACGAAATATTACAGCCTCGTTATGATTACAAATTACATGTTGACTCCTAAAATCTAGGTAGGCATACAATTACAAGCAAACAAAGCATTTTCTACATCTTACCTTTCAAATGTATCTGTATATTACGACTCATGGTTTGCAATTATTATAAGAAACGTCCATTTCTTGGTCTTATAATGAATTATAATAATAAAAAAGTCAAAGGGAATTTCATAATTATAAAATACATGATGTGCTGTAATTGCTGGGCAAAATACATGATGTGCTGTAATTGAAATACAAATTACAAAATACTTATTCACAAGTATTTCAAATAGGAAATACAAAATACTTTCAAGTGATGTATTTAAAATACAAAATACAGTATTTTAAATATTTTTATGCTAAAATACAAGATATAAAATACATAAATTAAAATTCTTAAAAGGTCATTCCATTAAAAGAATTACCGTTGACTAATTTTAGATTTTGTAATTTTTGCAAAAAAATTTAATTTATTTCACAATAAGTGTCCAAAAGTTTCGAAAAAATCACAAATTAGGTATAAACTACAGATAAAACGAACGGAATCAAAACAAAAAAAAATACCGCGAATCAAAATGACAACTGACATTCAGTGCTGCCATCCATTTTTCAAGATCCCTATAATAAAATTTAATTTCTTTATTTATTAACTATCAATGAGGTCACTAAATGTATATTGTGAAAAAGTATTTTGAAGCTATAAGTATTTAAAATACAAATTACAAAATACATTTTTAGAAAGTAGTTGAAATACAAATACCAAATACGTATTTGTATTTCAAATTATGTCATAAATAAGCAAATTTAAATAATCAGGTAATCATTATAATATTATGGCTAATTATATCAAACATTTGTTATTCAAATAGTTTAACACCTGTAGATTTTTTTTATAAATTAGCACATTTTTTTTAGTATATGATTAAATATTAACAATGCTTTTTTGAAAACGCGTAAGCTGTATGTATATACTCGTAAATTATAAGCGCAAATCCATTTTGTAAAAATAATCATCTCCGTTTTTTAACAATACATCGCTGTTACTTTTGTGTATATATTGAATTTGACAATAAATACCTTTTCCTAAAGTAAAATTGTGTCTTATTTTCAAATCAGCAAGATTTTTTATTACAACAGCAAGAAAGTAAAGTTAAACCTTGTTTTTTTTAGTAGATAACCTGATGGTAGGTGGCCACCATCGCCCATGGACATCGGTAAAACAAGAGATACTCTCTGCTTTGTCGATGCGCTGCGTCCTCGAAGATAGAGTGGGGAGGGGGAGTGAAGAAAAAAAATGCTGCGGTTTCAGCGGACCTTGAACAAGAGCTGAGAGTCCACTGGATCCGCAGCATTAATGGGTTGGGAGATGGAGTTGGTAAGTCCGACCCACATGCGGCTCAACCGGAACGCGTCTATGACACTTGGCGGTCGGATTAGCATGCTGGTGGTCGCAAGCCAGTCGGGGAACAGATCCCCTACCATCAAGGGGGTGCTGGTTTACTCGGCTCTTACGAGATGCTCTCCCAGCGGCAGAGGGGAATAGTATTCTAACACTCACGGGTGATTGATGAATTTATTGGTAATTCATTACATTCCTTACCTATGCCCACTCCTATCCTAAACGCTCAGCTTAGTGAACATAAAATATTAGTAGCAGCTGACAGCATTAGTAGTTCTTTGATAGACAAATTGCTTTAAAAAAGATAATTAAAAAAACACTAAATCTTTTTTTCCATAGAAATCAACAGTAGTAAGTGTAAGAACGCTTATATATGATACGAGCAGGTCACAACTTTTTATGGATATGGACTATATTATACTTTAGGTACTTACTGCCTCCGTCAATCGCTCGTATAATAATAGGGGTTAAAATATGAAATTGCCGTTTTATTGTAATAGGTACTTCGTTTTTATTTTATGGTTTCAGATTTTTGTAGACCTATGTAGTTCTTCTTTTAAAAAATGTGCAACATTCGATTATCGACTTTTTTATTAAGCTTAGACAATAAAGAAGGATACTTCGAAAATTCGAGTGATTTTTGAATACGAGTTCGGGAGCGGAACTAACGCAACAGAAACAGCTCACAATATCAATGTTGCGTTTGGGGGGGACCGTGTGTGTGACTTTCGTGATGGAAACTTTGATTTGACGAAGGAACCACGTGGAAGACCGCCCACACAGGTGAATTGAAAAAGATGGTGGAAGCCGACCCGAGCCAAACTACCCAGGAATTAGCGGCGTGGTTTAACGTTACCTCACCAACAATATTGACTCATTTGCGTCAAATCAATAAAATAAAAAAATATCAAAATGGGTGCCTCATGATTTGACTGATCTGATAACGTGAGACCTCATACAGCACGAGAAATCGTTTTAACTCTACAGACACTGCAATTAGAAACCATTCGTCACTCTCCGTATTCGCCAGACCTTGCTC
Organism: Limenitis camilla; assembly: GCA_905147385.1. Lineage (NCBI taxonomy): Eukaryota > Metazoa > Arthropoda > Insecta > Lepidoptera > Nymphalidae > Limenitis > Limenitis camilla. The sequence continues at coordinate 11,318,439 of LR990248.1, forward strand.
CAATGGACTACCAAATAAAAAAGTGTAAACGCAAAAAAATAATGAAAATTCACATTTTTTCATCACTGATTTCCCCTAAAATGTATGAGTAAATTTTTTGGTAGTTTAAATGGACTAATGAGTCCTGGTATCCCTAAATATCAAATGTCATATGTCAAAAAGCGTTTTTTATCTGTGCGTTGTTGACTCACGCTTGTTCACCTGTCCTGTTTGTTCATTGTTATTACCTCAATGAATTTTGTTTAATTTTCGGAAATGACTACTTTACCAATCAGTATGGAAGTATATTATTTTTAATAAAATAAAATATCTAGTAACAAAACAGTGCCTTGAATTTATACGAAGTATTTAATCAATAGAGGTTTATATAAACAATAAACATGGCTGAAAAGGTAAGAATTTATTGAAGAGGTATTACTGTAATTTTTTTTAATATGGCTTAAGATTACAGTAATTCTGCCAATGTAAATATTTGAATAAATGAATTTGCTTTTGAAGACGAAAAAAAAATCAAAAACAATTGTTTTATTGTTTCTGTTATTAAAATCTCCTAATAAATTATTTAAAAATATTTGCTATGTACAGATAATATTCCGTTACTATTTTATTAGATATAGTTATGAGTATAACCTTTTTTATGTGCACCTTTTTGTTAGTAAAAAAAAGTTGCACCACCTGTCGTACTTGTGCTGTCATGTGGGGTTTCAGTTTGGCATGTAACATGAATAAGAAAAAATTATAGTGTTATTTTAAGATAAAATAAATAAGTATAAACATGGTACTTTTTATATTCTGTTCAGGGTAGATGCCATATGTAACCCTTGTGGGTTTTAACTAGATTATTTGATAAAATATTGTTTTTCAATTTATCCATTATGGGGCCATGTAGCCTCATCATTCATTACCTTTCGATATATAGAGCCCAGTAGTAGTATTTTTTAGTATGGAAAAGAGATATCTTAGGCTGTATTTCCACTAAAGATGATCAGATTCATCTGACACTGAAGTGATTGGTTCTTAACAAATTATTCCTTGCACATCTTTAGTGTTAGCAGCTTTAGATATAGCACATATTAAGACTTTCATATCAGTCACTTACAATAGCTTCATGGGCCAGAGGTTGAATATTCATACTCGCGATCATCAAAATGCAATCTCTTTGTTATTTTGACAGGCATCTACATAAGCTCAGGGCTCATAAAATTTTGAACATATCGAAATTGAAGCTATCTTTTAAAAATACTATATTATTTAATCTGACTTGCATTAAAAGTATAATTTATTTTAGAAAATACAAGAAAATCCCGTCCCAGAAGGCCAGCCTGAAGTAACAGATAAAACAAATATACCAAAGCCCCCAGTAAAAGTGACACCGCCAGTGCCTGACCATGTGGGTCGTCTCTCAATTCTGTCATTTACGAAGACACCGCCTAATGAGTTATATAGGAAGCTTTTGCCGGCCATCCTTTTTGTTCTTACATTTGTTGCTGTGATGACTATGTTACTCATTTATATGGATACTTTAGGTCAGTATTATATTATTTTTTAATATTATTACTTAGATGACTGGCTCCGTTTTCATGCTCAGTCTTTTTGGTTTAATTGAAATTTCATAAATAAAACAGAATTGTGGAGTGTTTGAGATTCTTCAACATCACCAACTGATCTTTTGATCTTGTGTAATAGGGCTCAACTTCCTCTATAAGGCTCTCTAATAGGGCTCAAAATAGGTATGATAATGGGGTTTCCATTTGTGACAGGATCACCTGCATGGTAAATTAATGTGATGTTAAGAAATATTTTATTCAAGGTGGGAGTTGGGACAGCAAATTGAAATCTAAGCCTCCATTGTCGTTTTGCCTAAGGCCACAACCACTTATTTTTGAAAAGACCATTAGAGTCTTGTCTATTTTTAACATATATTGTAAATAATAATAGCTTGGCGGGCCATATGTTGGGTACCTGTCTGTAATGTAGCTCGAATTTATTATTCTCTAATACAAATATATTCCTAACAGCCCTGGACGCCCAACAGTTTCGTCAGAACATGACGCAGGACAAGGAGCTGGCGCGTATATCAGCCTCCTCGCCCACACTGGTGGCGTACGTGCGGCAGTTCCACTTGGCGCCGCGCCCCCCGCGCGCTCCTCCTGCGCCCCAGCCTACCCCTCGGGTCGCCACAATTGACCGCCTGCTGGGGGAAACTGTGAGTATAAAATTATTATGTTAATTATGTATATGATTAAATAAATGGTGGTGAAATATAAGGAAACAATTTTTTTAATAAACTATTACATTATTAGGTTTACCTTTATTTTTTTAACCTAAAAAAGTTAGCATTTTCCCGTGATATTGTCTACAGTACAATGGAACATTACTGGAGTTATTTCCACGAGGCCCTCGCGACCCCACAGCGGCGTACCTAGAGACAGTGCGCGGGTGGAGCGGCGTGGCTGTACGCGCAGCCACCCGGGACTTCCTTGGACTGCGGGGCGCTGCTCGGGCGCTGCACGCGTGTCTCAGCCCCACTGATCATCCAAGAGAGGTATGTTCAAAAATGTGTTTCAAGTTTTACAACCAATTGAGATGAAATTTCATAATTAACTTAGACAAAAGAGAAGGAATACTCTAAACCCAAGATTTACTCTAAACCTCTAAACAACTCTAAACCCAAGACAAGGCGGATTATTTATATGTATCATGGGTATGAAGGGGTGTTCTAGGAAAAATATAAAAGATAATTAATTCTTTTTAAATTCAATATGGCAGAATCTATGTTGTTTGCTTCTTATTTATAAAAAATAGTGGGGGTTTGTTGCTCATTGTAAGCGTGCTGCGTTCCATCCGAAATGTTATATTTGTGATTTAGGTGAGCTATGAAGAAGCGGAGAGTGGCGGTGGGGTGTTCAGGTCGAGGGTGCTCTGCCTGCCGCTGCTGACGGTGCTGCTGGTGGCGGACATGTCCAGCGCGGACTACGTCGCCATATCCAGTCCCGCCGCGCCGTCTGCGTTGGAAACCTTACCGTTTGATCGGTTGAGGTTGAAGGTAAGTCTACTAAATGCGATACAATCATTGGTTATATAAAGGGGCTAAAAATCATAAAATGATTAGGCCATCATTCCAACATGGCGGCACGAGCGGCTAAGATCTATTAAAATATAACCGACTATCAAAACTCCCGGAAAAAATTATGTAATCTTTTTTTATCGTCAGAGACTAATAAAATTATGGAATCAATACTTTCCAATAACAAAATGATTTAAAAAAACAATGAATGTTGATAATTTGTAAAATTTCGTAATCTTAAATAAAAAAATTCGTAGTCTTACATAAAAAAATCGTAGTCTTTGATGGAATATATGGTTTGAATTAATAGACCATATATGTTCGCAGAGTTTATTTTTACGTAGTAGCAAACAGCAAAACATGCAACGACCAACTCTGACACATTCAGAAGAACAGTCGAACAGTAATGACATTTTCGAATATATATAAAACTAATGTATTCTTAAGAACGTTTTGGTTTATAATAGAAACTCATTTCTAACAGTCTTACATAAAAAATTCGTAGTCTTACATAAAAAATTCGTAGTCTTACATAAAAAATTCGTAGTCTTACATAAAAAATTCGTAGTCTTACATAAAAAAATCGTAGTCTTACATAAAAAAATCGTAGTCTTATATAAAAAATTCGTAGTCTTAAATAAAAAATTCGTAGTCTTAAATAAAAAATTCGTAGTCTTAAATAAAAAATTCGTAGTCTTAAATAATAATTCGTAGTTTTAAATAAAAAATTCGTAGTCTTAAATAAAAAAATTCGTAGTCTTAAATAATAATTCGTAGTCTTAAATAAAAAATTCGTAGTCTTAAATAAAAAAAATCTTAAATTGTTCATTGATGATAATATCGTCTATGGTTTAGGTTCATTCTGACTTACATGCTGCGTGATTTGTAAGTTTGTTAATACTCTCTTCCAGATAATAGATATCCGTTCAACAGAGCCAGCGGCGCTCAACAGGACCACGCAGATACTGAAGAGGAACAACTACACGGTCGCCGAGACCTACGACGATGGTGTTATGTATTACCTCAACTAGATCTCTCTCTCTCTCTCTCCTACTCACTCTCTATGGGATTGTTTATAGCCTACATTGTTTTTTTACAAGAAAAAAATCTTGCGAACCCCTAAATTGAAAAAAAAAATTATTTGATTTTAAAGGCTATGTTGTTGAGTAAGCTTCGCAATACACACTTTGAAAAGCACTGGCTTGCATTCAATCATATATTTTAATAATATATTGATTGTGTCTTTTACATAAGTCCTCAATAGTCATGATTTCGATCATGATGACGTTTGATGAAAAGTCAAAATGCCACATAAGAGAGATCCCTTAAGGGACTATTAACCAATCATTGATACCTTAAATGTAAAAATATGTTTTATTTAATATTCTATTCGCCATTTTCAAAAATTTAGAGTCCAAAAAAATTTATGCTCCGTTGTTGCGTAAATTCTCTATTATATAACAACAAGAGTCGGCATTAACTTGAAAGTAAGTTATCAACCCCCACCCTATTTTGTGCTTACGTAATATTTGACCCCCCCATAGGCTATAAAGAATCCCATAGCAATGTAATGAATTTCTCGCTTATTTCATTGAAGTAATTATGAAAAAGTATTAATTTTAGTGATAAGTATTATTATTACTACGATGTCAGCTGCGTCGCGCACTACTAGATCTGTCAAGCTTTATTTAGATATGGCAACACTGAAGCTTTAACTAAACCACTATTGTATTATGATAATTATTGAATATTGATTAATAATGTGATTTTTAATGAATGTGTGACTATATTATTATTTACAAAATTTCGAGTCGACCCGCGCGACTTTGTTGACGTGTAGCTCCGCTTCTATTGGTCTTAGCGTGATGATATATAGCCTATAGCCTTCCTCGATAAATGGGCTATCTAACACAGAAAGATTTTTTCAAATCGGACCAGTAGTTCTTGAGATTAAGTAAAACAAACTCTTTATACTTATATAATCGTTAAGTGTAGAGCCAGCAGCTATAGTTAGGTTTGAGAAACTATAGTGATGTAGACGCGCGGGAACTGAAACGTGCTGCTCTAAAGCGCGAGAAGCGCAGAGGAGCGCGACACACGTGATTGCTCCCGTGCGTCTGTTATTTGTCAAAATAGTAGACGTGGATTGAATTACATATATAGGCACGTACAGAGTATTATATTATAGTTAATATTCCTGGCACGTGCTAGCTTTATTTATAATATAAAATCAGGGGGGAGAGGGAGAGCATCAACCCCCCCTTCCGCCGCCTTCTTCAGTTCTTATATAATACTTGAAAATCTCCATATATGATAAATATAACTAAATCAATTATTATTATAACAGAATTGAGTGGAATATCCTCCAGGAGGTTATACTTTAGTTTCAGAGCATCAGGAGGTCCTGGGGTCTACTAGTGTCCGGGTGAGGGTTCCTTTTGAGGTCATGTAGCAGCTTGTTAGGTCAATTACTATCCTACCATAATAGTACACTACAAATATTGTAATTTTTTTTTTTAATCCTTCTCCCTTCCAAGTTAAATGCTTGTGGTAGGTTGGGTTCATGTCAGTAGTCTAATGAGTGGGATTTGAACCCACGACATCACGATCGTGAAAAAAAAATCTCACTCGTTTTATTTTATTTTTTTTTTAATATGTATTATAGACATGTGCAAGTATATCGTTGCGTGTGAACTTGAATGACGTCATGATTTTTTTTTAATAATTATCATAATATATTTGTACACAACCGTCCCGTACCGAGCCAACGCGTCAATTATTTAATTCGCCATTTTAAAACATTTGTGCAGCTTGTATTATATTATTAATTGAATTTTTTTTAATATGATTATGTATAAGTTTTATTTTTAGCGCCATCTATTAACCCAATGTCACAACATACAGTGCAAACTCTATATAACTCATAAGACTTTTAGAGAACGTTTAAATTACGTCGTTATACAAAGTGAAATAGAAAAGAAAAAAAAACAAATTATGAGATCACCAGATAGTGTAGAGTACAAAAGAGAACCAAAGTGACGTCATTAGAACGCTATAAGGAGTGTGTCGTTATAGAGAGTTTGCAGTGGATCGTTTTAACTCATTCCTCTAATTTTAATTGTTTAAAGACTGATCGAGTGTTTGTTCGTAATCGTATTGTATTCAATTCGTTTCGTTTTAAGATTGTTTTAATGTAAGCGTAAGTTCCATTAGTTTTAATCTTATGCGCTCAATTTTTCACAAATTAAATGCTTTAATTAATTAAATGTGTTTTATTTTATTTACTTAAAAGAGAACCGATTTAAATGAACTAAGTAATCGAATATCACGATTCCGTAACCTAACCTAACTTAAGGTTGTGTTAACACATCTAAATACAATACTCACATGATCCTCCTATTGTCACACTTCCTCCAGCAGCACTCCAGGTGATGTCCACTCAAAGAGACTAAAATGTACTGCGTCAGTCGGGGAATATAAAGGGACTAGACAATGGTAGCAATGCCCCTCCAGTGGGGAGAACTAAATCAACAAATAGGAAATATGAGGCTATTCGATAGTCGTTTACTCGCTATCTAAAATCGTCGAATTTAAAATAACGCGACGAAAGTGCCGACAAATTGTCATTATTATTATCCTAACTATAAACCATAATCAAAAAAAATTAAACCGAAGGAAACTATAAAAATATAAAACATAGACGGCGCTGTATATAGAACAGATTAAAAATATAGAGAACAATATTGAGTATTTATTTATTTTACAGCCGCAATAAGAAATACCTTTCACTGACAACTGTTGAAGTATGGTTATCGTGTTGCGAGTCCATCATATTTTAATAAAATAATTACTGATTAAAAACTTGTGTGCAAAAACGGCATATGAGGAGCAATATTTAATTATATTTATTATCTTATGATTGTACATCATAGCTATTTATTTCTCTTGTGACTTCTTTGTCATAGGTGTTTAATATATTTAAGGCGGCGCGCGCGCTAAGGGGGTAGCTTGTGTGAGTGTTGGGTGGGCCGCCGACAGAGACGGTCGTGAGTCAGTATTTGAAGAGAGCGGCGTACGCGCGCGATATACATCCCCTGTGATTATTGATTAATAATATCCCGAGTCCTGTGTGTGCTATATCTCTTAAACGCTGGTTAATTGACCCTTCCCTGACGAAAACCGACTGGCGGTGAAGTGTGAACTATTAAAAACTATTTTGTGTTATTGCGTGAAATGTGTAAAGGGCATGCTCAAAGAAGATTAGAAAGAAGATAAGAAATCATCAAGAACTTGTGAGTACTGTGTGCCTTTATCACTTCACTGACAATAGATAACCCTTAATTTAAAGAAGCTGAAACCGGGCCCAGCCAGATTCCACGTGTGTGGGATTTTGTACGCCCCAATAGGTTTTTTTATTTCTTTTTGATTCTCATGACAATGTCAGTCAAATTATTCTTCTAAATAATAAAATTATAAAAACTTCTTTCTCGTTGGAGTTTTAATATTCAAATACAGTAAAAAAACATAATGTGCCGCCATAGCTATGTTAGAATCACAGGTTAGAATAATAATAACAAATTGACAATTATACTTTGGGTTGCCATATCTATATTCCATAGATAATATATGACAATGGTAACACTTTATTATTTTAAATATAGAATAAGGACGCGTTTGTGTGTAAATATGGCGTTGATGTAATATATTATAAACTAGCGGCCCATCCCGGCTTCGCACGTGTGGAATATTTAGTTTAAAACATTTTGGCTCTCCCGCATGTCGGTGCCCCTCTACCTCGGCGTCTCGGCGTTACTCACCGAGATAGAACTACACTGGCCCGTCGCGTCGGCGTGTATTTTTTGTTTATATTGATATTTTTAATTTCGTAATATCTTTTGAATGGATGGTACGATTTTAATAATTCAAAAAGTAATTTACAGTTATTGAAACAGTCTTGAATATGAAATAATTTATTTGGATAAGGATTAATACAAAGGTATAGAAAACATGGTCTGATTTTGATAGGCATTTTTATCAACTTTTAAAATGTAAAAAAGTAGTTATAGTGACATAACTATAATAGTTGGACATATGGTCTCGCGGAGTTTTTTGTAGATATTGATACGTTCTATAATATTCTAGAACATTTTTTTGTTCTATCATCAATACTTTTCGCAGCGCACGCGATGAAAGATATTTTATGGCTATTTTTTTTGCACCTTGAGTTGGTTTTAGTGCGATTTTCTGGGGATCTCTAATTTTTTCTTGTAATAAATATAGCCTATGTTACTCAGGGATAATGTAGCTTTCTAATGGTGAAAGAATTTTTGAAATCGGTCCAGTAGTTTTTATGTTTATTCGTTACATACAAAAATACAAATCTTACTTCTTTATAATATTAGTATAGATAAAAGATATTAATATAATGAAAAGTAATTGAACTAAAATGAAGCGTTACTTTCCCGCCAAAAGTTACGACATATTTATGATACATGATTATGTGTAAACTGATTTGTAAGGAACGTCCACGAATTACGTGACGTGTTCTCAAGCTAAATCTTTTCAAATTTCACTTAGGGGTAGGGGGAGTCTTAGCAAATATCACGTAATTTGTTTTCTACCAGAAAACGGTATAAAATTCCCTGAAAAATTATTTCTAGAATAAAATTATGCAGAATCTCGCGTGAGATTAGGGGAGGGATTGGAGGAAAATCTTACCAATGGGTAATGGTAATACTTCAAAAATACCTCAAGTATTTTTGAGTATTTACTCACCCATTGGAGTAACATTAAATAGCGGAGAAGCGCCATCTAGTGGTCAATCTTAACGTTATTAAATTCTTATAAAATTATATACTGATACTGGCCAGGCATCTCTGGTGGAAACGCAGCCTAAGTTTGATACTGTTACAAGCTAGAGTTCGGGATTGGAAGAAATTGATAGATGCTTCGTTGGTAAAGGATTTATTTAAAATGTTACAAAAGTCCACCTAAATCTTCACAAAAATTACACTACCTTCTCTCACTATTTACACGTCTCCGGTATTTACACTTCTCACTAAACACTATTGCCACCGCTGTTTGTCGCTATACACTTCACAACATTCCACCATTATGACTAGGCACCACTCTCTTCTTCACTGTCGAGTAATAGACTGCCTTACGATCGTCCGTACAATGCTATATATAGGATGTCATATAGAAACTTCTCATGACTTGATTCTAGCAATTTAAAAAAAAAGATTATTCTGACAACCACTGGAAAGATCTAAGAGTTATATCCATCCCACTCGAACACATAAATTTGCGTAATGCCGTCCTTTTCCCACATGTCAATTATCGAAGGCTCGCGAAATTTCCACGACATCTTGCTACCGAGAGGGACTCGGTTCATCTTGCGGTCTTATTCTATTTTGACATCTTCCAGCAAGCTCGAAATAAAGCTAGGTCTAGGCATGCGAATTGTTTTGATGTATATTACAGTACAGTGATGTATATTACAGAGTACAGTACATGAGAAGCAGTGATGGTCCAGTGGTTGAGACTTCAAGTCTTACTCGGGAGGTCCGAGGTTCGATCCCCACACACACACCTCTGACTCTGAGTTATGTGTGTTTTAAGCAATTAAATATAACTTGCTTTAACGGTGAAGGAAAACATCGTGAGGAAACCTGCACTCCTGAGAGTTCCAAAAAAGTTTTCAAAGTTGTGTGACATCTGCCAACCCGCACTGGACCAGCGTGGTGGACTATGGCCTAATACCCTCCTCATCCTGAGGAGGAGACCCGGCTCAGCAGTGGGCCATTGAAGGGTCGTGATGATTTGATATTTCAGTACAGTTATAGTAGCAGGTTTAAAAGAAATAAAACGGAATATTGTTATAATTAAGTTTATTAATACACAAGTCTGTTCGTACACAATCATCCCTGAATCGATTCCAGATTTACATTTAACAATATCAAACTCTACCTTATATACAATAACTAACTCATTAGCACACACATTGAATTATATGCAGACACATTTCAAAATAGAAAACCGTAGTTCCAACAGTGTTCACTAGATGGCGCTGATGTGATAAAAGTTGGTACATGTACAATAATCATATTGTAGTTAAAACCAACAGTCGATATACGAGAAAATAGGTGCAGCGCCATCTAGCGGCAGGTAGCGTGCAACTTTTCCTAACAGTTTTTTGAGATAAATACTTCATTATGGTATTTCGAGTTAGCGTTAAACAGACAATTAAAAAAAAAAAATACATTCTATTATTGACGTTTATAGTAATAAATAATCGCTGTTTGTCTCGATATAAAACTCGATAGCGATCGTAATTAAATACAAGTTATACACAACAGCGCCATCTATTGTCAGGTAGCGGTAAATAATAGAGGCACAACCGAAAGCAACGGAGTACCGCTCAGTCTCCTGCATATAATCCAAGTGTAGGATAACTTGTGCGAATAATGTTGTTGCCACATAACATCGATATACATTTAAACATAAAATATTTAGAAATCAAATAAAAACATTATTGCTTTAAAATCTCTAATTGGAAGAACTTATTAGGGCGGGTCAACCTACTACAGACAAGGCTGCACGGTGTAATACCTTTGCATTTTTATGAAATAAAAACAAAGGAAGGACAATGCACTTGCTGTAGCTATGATGTCACATTTGACTGGCACAGTAACGTTTCAATTTAGTAATGACACTTGTCATAGTGATGTTATAATGACGTCATAACTTAGTACATTCATCAAATTTGACACTTGTGTATTGTTGAACTTGATGATATTTCATTTGAGGTTAGAATGATGCATATTTAACATTATTACTTATCGTTGAAACGTTACAATGACGTCATGAATCATATAACGACAGAAATTAATAATTGATCTCAATCCGAATCCATAATATAAGAAAACAAATTTAAAATTTGGAATCTGTTTTGGAACTGTTCTAGACAAAAATTTGAATTTAGAATGGAGATTATGAATTAGTAATTTCTGATCTCTCCTTTGAATCTTATGTCATTTTGACATTAAATAAAACTTGACATATGTCACGAAAGTATTGCTAACTACAAGTAGTATATATTAGTAACGAACACATAACCATAATAAAGCGAAACTTCCGTTCAATCTTATATTACATATTACTTACTAATTACAATTTAATAAAATCCTTTCTTGACGTTCCTGACATCCATATATTAAAAAAAAAACTAGTGTTACAACTGCACCAAAGTAAAGCACTTTAAAAAAAAATTGGAGACCATTCATCATTTATATAACGATACCTCCGTACAACTTTATATCCTCCCTTACAACCTTTTTTACGCGTTAAAAAGTAATCTATGTTTTTTCGCAGGTTCTAGTCTATCTGTATACCAAATTTCATTTAAATCGGTTCAATAGTTTTGGCATGAAAGCGCGACAGACAGACAGTTATATTCACATGTATAATATTAGTAAGAATTTTTAAAAGATATTTATTATTAAAAAAATTATTTACTGTTTGACAGCAGGAGTTAATGATGAAGAACTGTCTCTGTAAACGCACTCCTTGCAATCTTGCTTTGTAAACGCATCACGTCAAAAATCTGTAGTGACGTTGTATTTTGTCTCTATGTCTTGTCTATGTAACGTCATTCGATTTAACGACAAACTTTAAAATCGAATGGAGTTGTCATTAAATGGAGAGAAAACAAAAATCAGCATTACCTTTTACTAATATATAAAGCTGAAGAATTTGTCTGTTTGCTTGAACGCGCTAATCTCAGGAACTACTGGTCCGATTTGGAAAATTCTTTCAGTGTCAGATAGCCCATTTATCGAGCAAGGTTATAGGCTATATATCATCACGATACGACCCATAGGAGCGTAGCTACACGCGGACAAAGTCACGCAACTTGAGTAGTTTTTAATAAAATCAAAATAACTTATTGTCGTTATTGAGAGTGTGACGTCACAAAGAGTGTAACATTGTAGTTTGTCGTTAAATCGAGTGACGTTAAATGGAGTTTACCTATAAAAAAGTGGAGGTGACTAAATAATGAATAGTCCCCTTTTCGGAATGACGAAATATTCAAAAATATATACTGGAATAGTCAAAGAGTTTTGGTCCCAAATTTTGACCCCACTTAGATAATTAAATTATAAATTAAACTGTGATGTGTATACAGGTAATACTTAATTAAATAAATTTTATTTAAGCTGCCTTAACACAACTATTTGACAAGTAATACAAGCATGGACTATTATAATAAATAAGTTCCAGCGCATATACGCAACTGTCAAAGTCAAGTGAAACGTCAGAAAAATGGCGGGAGAAACGGATATCACATTTTTAAACTGTAACCAATCTTGGAATCAACTTGAGCTGCCACCTTAGAGGGCCCTGTATCAAAATTAATTGGCAAGCCCCGGCTGATTAAGTGAGAGACTTAAACGGGGGAATCCCGCAACAACCGATGTTGGATGTTGCCAACTTTTGGGCGCACGCTTAACCCAGGCAAAAAAAAAAGATTGATTTTTTTACTTTTGTTATTTCTGAACTGAAAACTCAATAGTTGACAGTTTTTTCCCGGGAAGCACGAGATTAAGTGACATTGTGGATAAATTTATTTACTAGTTTTTGCTTGTTAGGGGCCTCTGCGGGCGGGGGGGCCCGCATCATTAATACGGCTGATATGGCGGTAGCCCCTGGCAAGGTAATTTTATCAAAAAAAAATGTTTACTAGACGTTGACTCAAAAATGGCGGAACACTGACTATGAAAAGACGTATTTTTATGGTTATTACATGCGATAGACCTTAAAATAAATAATTAATTGTTAATACAAGAAATATTGTAGTTCCTACTGTATACAGCCAGCGCCACCTGTACCTTCCTTTATAACAAGTAGGGTTGGGCGATTACGAGTAATCGATTCCATCAATATAATCGATACTATTGAGACAATCGATTGAGACGATCTATTAAAATAGTAATAGTAATAGTAGTATGACGTCACAATAATTTAAAGGTCCATTTCGGTTTTTGTAATCGCCCACCGTATAACAATGAATATGTAATGACAACACTTAAAACTATGACACTACTCAAGCGGGTACAAAAATATTATATATTAATTGTTACGTTACTTCACTTTTGATGACAACCAATACATAGTGTGGCAACACCGTTATGGCGATAATATCTTACAATGAATTAAGTAAAAAAAAAGAATTAACTTAAGGACAAAAGAAGAAAAAAACGAATACAGCAGTTTTTACTTGACATTTGATAACTTTAACTCATGTCATTGTGACGTAAGAATGATTTTTTAATTTAATTTGACAGCTGTCATTGTTATGAGAAAAAGTTGTAACTAGATTACTTTTCTGTTATTTCTAGTATTTATAAAACAGTTATTATTGCCTATAATTAATTAATAATTATATTCACCTTATGTTCTATACATATACAAGCTTGTAACGGATACAGGCAGTAAAAAAAATTTGGCACCTCATTTAAAATTTTGTATATTCAAATATGCGCCTTGAAATAACTAGCATAAGGTTGACATTTGTTTCCAACACGTAAAGAGCAAAAACCGTTCCGAGCAGGACCGTCGACTAAAGAGGATTTTGTCTCTTTCTTACGATGTTTTTCTTAGGGTGTTAGTGACGTGCCATACAAATAATCCTAAACAGTTAAATAGATAGAAGTGGATGTTATTAGTAAAACATTCCCTGAAGCATGGTCACACTACTAGAGAGAGATGCAATCCCCTATAGTGTACGGAACGTTTTTTGAGTGCACGTGCGCATTCCAGTTTGTATATAAATTCCTTCGTAACAAGTTAAAGAGATCTTACTAGAAATTCCAGAATATTTTTTTGGATTATTTTGGCTTGATCGATTTCGCTAATTCTTTTTTTTGTGTTGATGCCAGAAACAAAAAAAATAAAGAAAACTTATCAACAAATTTTTTTAATAGCTTTGTAACTAACGACCATGTTAACGTTGTCTAATGTAACCTTATCGTGACACTGGCAGAATGTTTTGTGCATAAGCATTCTAAGCCATATAAGCTGTACGGTGTAATACCTTCTCCTTTTCCGTATATTAAAAAAAAGACAGGACAACATCCATCAGGTCAGCATGTTGATTTAATTTTTTGTGTGATTAAAAATATCCGTTATAAGCTCTGTATATAATATTTACATAAAACATATAATTTATATTAAATAACATTACTAGTAAAGGAGATGCGCAGGATTATGTGTAATATCTTCACGGGGTCATCAGAGACCCGGGGCCAATACCTGTCTAAGTATATATTTACATTGATTGTAGTTTGAGCAATGTTGCCAGTTTTTTAAAAGCGTTAAATTGTTAACTCCATAAAGAGAAGAATATCTCAAATATTGTACATCACTACGGTTTTGATGATGGTATCATTATTTTGTTATCTGACATATCTGTCACCTGTCAAGTGAATATTTCTAAATTTAAAAAAACAAGGAGGAAGAGAACTGGAGTTAGCAGTTTAACGGTTTTTAGAGTAATCGATCCCGCACCTAAACAATGCACTAAAATATCACTAGCACTATATTTTAGTTATATATAAAGACAGATTAACTAACTTTGATTGCATGCACCAATACTAAAAGAACTACGACCCATAGGAGTAGCCAGCAATCGTCTATAGATTCTTCGTCTTCACGTTTTAACATAGCATATATAAGTTTTTTTTTTCTAATTTAAAAAAGGGGTAGGGATGGCGATTTTATATCGATTAATCAAAGGATTCTAAATGCGAATAAATTACGATAGAAAATAGACATTTTATTATAACGATGATTACATTTTATTGATATGTAATCTGTATTTGATTTAGAGGTGGGGGAGGGAAGTCGGCCATGACTTATTTTTTACTTACTAACGTAAATGACTTTCATTTCCATGGCAACGGACTCGCGCCACCCGCACTGCGCTTCCCGGGGAATTCATGTTTGTGGACTAGTCGTCATTTGTTTGTTATTAAAACAAGCAAAACGTGTATTCATTTTTTTTTAGATTTTTACGTAATAAATGTTAAACAGGGTGGAGGTGGTCGGAATATTCACAAACTAGCTAAAATAGTCTTACGTAATAAATGAATAGCCCCTTAAGAGTACACCGAAAGATTAATTTATCGTAGATATAAATTTATAAATCGTTCCATTCTGTAGTGTTTAATTTAAATCGATTTTCTTAAAGAATCGCCCATCCCTAGTATGTGATGTATTCCAAAGTTAACTAATCTGTACGAAGTGTCATTTAACGATATTATTAATGATTGTTATCATTATCTAACAATTAGGGTTCATCTAGTTTAACTAATTAGTAATTTTAAAAATAAAAAAAATTGATTAATAACACCGTTAAATATAAATAAGTTTATTGCCAGCGACGCTATAATATAATTTGTACAGACAAACGAGGAATTCATTCTAGACTTTTGGAAACTAACTATATTTACAAGAATTAACAAAATTCTGTTCGACGATTGGTAATTGCTAAAGATTAAAACACATTTATAATTTAAAAAAAAATAACTAATATACAAGTAATTCACGTTTTTTCACCTTTGTTTAACAGTTATGTGCCTAAATAGTCAAAATTAGAATTATTTTGGCCTTTGCCTAAAGTTGTGGGCCCAGATGGACAAAATTTGAAGCATTTTGGTCCTCGTTTAGAAGTTATGGCTCTATATAGTCAAAATTAGAACTACTTTGGCCTTTGTTTATAAGTTATGGGCCCATATAGGCAATAAATTTAACCATATTGGCCTTTGTTTAAAGTTATGAGCGCAGACATTCAAATTTTTTCTATTTGACATTCATTTAAAGGTCCAGAAAGTCCACTGAGAGGTTAGGAGCCCAGTCAATGAAAATATTACATTTGTAGGTCTTCGCTCAAGTACCAATCGCCACAGAATCCATAATATCATGTGATATAGGTTGATATGCACCTCTGTACACGGCGGGTTTCAAATAAAACATTTAATATCAAAATTCGTACAAAATCTCTACAAAACCCACCTATTAATAACATTTAGAATCATGGAGACATTAGAACCAATTTTAAGACGGAATGTAAAAAATACTGCTAAAACGAATGTTAAATAAAAGGCAAAATTACGCCATCATGTGGTAAAATACCGCGGGGAAAATACCAAATAAAACCATGTCCCCATAACTCCAAAACCTAACCGCTTTGGCAAACGTCTGCCATTAACCAATATCATTGCAGCAAATTGTCCGGATTTTGAAACATATTGTTATTTAAATTGAAATTGCCGAAGTTATTGTTAGACCAGTTGGCGTTGTTGGCCGGCTTGTGCGCTGGACTGTTTGGATTGGACTTTAGCTGGTTTATAGAGGGGGCTGGGCCGGATTTAGGGGATCGGGGGGCTAGGAGGTTGTCCACGTCGATGTTAATGTTGGTGGTGCCGGCCCAGGTCGCTCCGAGCTTTGTTGTGGGTTTGGGCGCGTTTGTAACGTTTGGAGGGGGTTGAGGATTCGATGCGATTGGCTGTAGAAGACTTACTGGTGTCGGTTGGAGTCCTGTTTAAAAGTGGTATAGGTTATATTCAACACAAAAATTGCAGGCTTTTCCATAACAATAGATTCAGATTAGAGGCCCAGCATTAAAATCTGACCTCGGACCACTATAGATTGTTTAAATCCAATGCTATTGATATGAAAAATTACAAAACAATAAAATAATGTCAAACAAAAAATGTAGAAAAAAAATCGAGTTTAAGTATATTTCTAATTGTGAGTATGTGTGCGTATGTGTATGTGTGTGTGTGTGTGTGATATATGTGACTCAATAAAAAACGATATTGAGATAAAAGATAATTTATTATAAGATCGCCAAATTACGGTGGGCATTACAGATGGAATTAGCTTAACTTATACAATACGTACAACTACATGTCATGACTAAACGCTTATACTAATCTATAACTAGGTTAGAACCGCATGGAAATCGGTATAGTAAATATTACTTAGAAAAAAAGAGTTCCAATTTCTTTTTTTAAAGAACAGAACCTTTTCGAGAGTTCAATCCCCCATTATTTTTTCCAATAACCCTAAAACTTCTGACGCATATACCGCAGCCTCAGACTGCGGCCCCCCGAGACGATTTGTCAATTCCTGATTGGTCAAGGCGTCCACAAGCCACGATGTCAGCTCCAACATGACGTCATAGTATTCCCCCTTTAGCAATGACTCGGGCAACACTAGCGCTATCGACGCGATGAGCGATATAACCGACATTTGCACTTGAGGGTTTGGGGTGAATCTTAAAAATAAAACCACTTGGATTATCTCCCTGCAGTATATTGGACATCTTGGACAGTTCCTTGAAGCCAAAAGCAAACTCCCCACTGTAGATAAGTATCGGAGTAGGAGGAGGTTTCCCACATCCTGCTTCATGTTGGGGGGGCTCAGGGTTAGCTGCCGGTAACCAAACCCACATATTAGTGGGTAGAAGAAATAATCCGATACGGACGCAAAAACATTCTTTTTCGCTTTAGAAAATGGATGAGGACGTTTGGAATGGAAGTATTTAGTCTTCTTCAATAAACGTTTGCGTAAAATCTCCTCTCGGGATATTTCTTTAACAACCTCCGATTTTTTTGGTTTCTCTTCAACTTCCGGTTTAACATCGGCTATCTTTTCCGCCGCTTCAGTAAAAACGTCAAGCATGAATATCTTCGTGGCTATTGAATATCTACCAACATCTGCATGGATTTCTTTACATAAATGCTCAGCACATTCTTTTGGCTTGCTGCAAACGATAGCCACTGACGTTTTGAATTTTATATTCTTGAAATTTTGAACATAAAATTTCTCTTCTAATTGCACGAAAACGTCTAAAAGCTCGAGCGCTAATTTAGCATCTTCATTTTTAAGTTGCCTAATTACTAATTCCTCAGCAGTTCCTAACGCTACTTCGAAACTCTCTTGATCTTTACATTCATTAATAATTTCTAAAAGATCTCGCAAATATTTAGGTTTCTTCTTAGTAGCTACAGGAACATCATTACTCATGTCGTAAGGTTGTAAATCATCATCTGAATCAAGATCTTCATCTTTACCACCTTTCCCTAACGCATCCAATTTAGCTGATATAATAGATTTAACTATTTCTTTCGTTTGTTCCGGACCTTTGACCGCACATGTCATTATAGTATTCTCCACTTGTTTTTCAACATGTCCTGTATGAATTCTCTCCGCAATTTCATCTAAAGTGGTATTAAGATTTATTTCTCGAGCATGTATATTTGGTCTTTTAGATGTATCTTCTAAGAGACATCTTTGTGCAATACTTTTTAATGTACTATAAATATTACTGCACAACTGGCCTAGTTCGTCAAAATCAAAATTTAGGCATTCGGCTGCTTTCTTATCGCAATCGTCAACTTCTACAAGCATTTTGAGTAATATTTCGATGGTTGCCATACCGACGCATCGAAATTCTTTTGATATTACATCCAGATGTTTGGACATTCCTTTGTATAAAACTTTTTTCAGCTCTGTCAAATCCCAAGGATGTTTTCGCCTCCTCCACATCACTATTCGATACTTTACAGCCAAAACCAACAAGATCGACGTGTGCATGTGATGATCTATGTTCGCTACGTTGTATAAATGAACGTCGGACCATGTTTTAGATAATTTTTCGACCATATTCGACAAAAGTTGTGCGCAGTCTCTACTTGTTGTTATATAGTACATTAAGTTCTCCACTATTATAGTATATCGATAGTCAATTGTGTGAACGTAAAATGGTATCCGAAAAGTTAAAATGTCTCGCCAATCTTGATTCGTATCTATGTTATTTCCGAGAACATTTTTTATCCTTTGATCTTTAACCTTATAGTCTATGGGGATTCTATGAAGAAGTAAAAGTGCAAATTTATCGATGGCTTGTCGATTTAATCGATTCAACAACATGTGAATCAATTTTTGCCGCACATATCGGCACTGGTCCGTGTTTTCGTTATCTGTCCATGTGATAAGTACATCAATAAATTTGTAAACACCATCAGCGTTGCTTAAACTGTAATTGCTAACGAATTTAGACGTTAAATGTGAAAGGTAACTTAAATCGTACTGCGTCCCTTGGTGGAAACTGCTCTCGGACATAAAATCGATACATCGAATGATGTGGAATAATAATACATACGAATAATTCTCGTGAGAGAATTCTTTAGGGGTTTTTATTTCTAAACTATTTGCGACTCTTTCAGGTAAAGTTGCCAGTAATTGGACATAATTTTCCCAATCATTTTGCATAACGTATTTATCACCTACAGCAGTACTGCAATCTATAATAGATGCTAAGATTGCATCGCTTTTAACATATTGTAACGTAACATAAGCCAGTGCTTCTAAAACTATTGAATTTCTGTCTTCTTTGATGTACCCGCAAAGATTAGTCAATACTTCCTGACTAATTAAAAAACCTTCCTCCACCGTGAACAAGTAGACGACCTCCTCCTTGAAGGACGGCCACTGTGGCAGCAACACCCTCACGACGGTCCCTAGTAGTTGGGAATAAGCATCGATTATATTACTCTGAAATACTTTCCGATCTGTTTTGGCTAGCTTCTGCACCGTGATGGGTCCAGGGAGGAACTTCTTGATATTATCAATACAATTAAGTACATTTACGATATCAGCTTCGGATTTGACTCTATGTATTGTTCGGAGGACTCGTAAACAGTTTTCAATGGCGTCTGTAAGTAGTAGTTGGATGGTTGTGGTCTCCGGGGAATTTCCTGAAAATAAAGAATACCTGAATGTGCCCAAAAGTAAATGATTCAACAACAACAACAACAACAACAATTAACTACTTTGGCGATCTATTCTAAGTCACATATATTTGCGGCCTTATTAATATTTAAACTATTATGTATTTATTAATAAGACCACATAGTTATTGGTTGTGTAAGTGTGTAGTTGTATATATGTAAAGTATTTTCTAACTTATATAATAATAATAACTAAGGGAGATGTTCCAAAATGGATGATTAGATCATGTTGATGGTCAATATCAAAGTATAATCCGTAAAATTTACTAAAAAATTATTTAATTCGTTAAATTGAATAGATTTAGTGTATTTAATTGTTATTTTTCAATTATTTTAATTTTCAAAATGGCGTTTGACAAATTTAGATACTCTAAGGCGAATAAAATTGATATTTAAATAACCTGCTCCATTTTTTTAGATTCCAAATAAAGGTACTATTGTAATGTAATATTTTATTTATTTAAGTATTTATATAATATACATACTCAGGCTCCATACTTTTAGAAACATCTCCTTTATTCTACATGCTTATGGTAAAGATACGTTTTGTCAGATAATAATAATATTAAATATCTTACCTGTACTCATAGGCTGTAGAGTCGTGGACGCAAATTGTCCTGACAATGAGTCTAGGTCGAAGCTGAGTGGGTTCTGTATGTTTGTTTGTGCGCTCGTTATAGGAGGAGCTAGCTCGGCGAGAAGGTCTAGGTTCGAAGATGGCGGTGCTGAAACTATATACATGAATATTATTAACCTACATATTAAATGATAGTATTCATGAGATTTTATAACAATAAAATATTAATTGGTATTTCCAACAAAAAAAAACCATTTTTTTTTAAATTATCTATTCAGTGATGAATCAAAACATTTCCTTGCAATATAAAATCGAAATTATTAAAATATTAATACTATGAAATATAAATATTAAATATAATTACAATAATTTGATCTATATCTCGATTATCGAATATTAACTTGGCAACACAGGCTTACGACCCCACCTGTCATTACAGTGGGAATAGATGAGGGGGGTATTTTGTATTAAAAGAAGGATGACTTTTGGGCAATAAATTTAATTTCTCTCGGAACTCGAATATTAAATAAATAATGTAATTGCTATTTTGCTAAAATGTTAAATATTAGAGTCAGGAGGTCGAGCGGTGAAGGAGTGTTTACTGGTAGTAGTGGCTTTTAATAATGCACCTAGTCAGCAAGCCCTAGTTCGCTCGGTTTCCATCTGTGTATTACTGTGTATTAGTCTTTTTAAGTGTAATTGTACACTAAAGCTACTGCATAAGCTTTTAATAAGTTTCCCAAAAACTGTGCTACCTATATATAGTATATTTTTAAAAACTGACCTACAACATATTTTCTAAAACTACAGTTACACATTATTCTTGAAACCTCAGCTGTATACACGACATTACAACCTATACTCTTGGTCTAAAACCTAATGTATAAATAGTAAAAGTATACACTGACCCGTATTGTTATTCTGTGAATTAAAAGCGCTGGAGAAATCAGCGAACCCATCACTATTATCTGTGGGAGCAGCGAAAGCGTTTGTGAAGTCACCAAATTCAGGTTCTGGTTTAGCCACCGGTTTTGCGTCTTCGGCTCTGTAATAGAAAAATACAATTATATTTAGTATTAAAGGACCAAACACATGATTTTTTTATCGTCAACTAACGATAAAGCTTCAGGTTTATAGAGTATAAAAAAAGATTTTTTAGTACATTTAGATTATTTTAAATTGTTATATTAAAACTAAATTTGCATAATAGATTTATTTGTATCGGATAATATTAGCCACTACTATGGCAAACATTACTATACCATTTAAAAAATAAATTGTGGTCCCACGTCACTTAGGGGTATAAAAAATTCTCAAACCTACTGAATATAAAACAATATTTAATAAAATTGGGTCAAGTCGTTTAAGAGTAGTATGTTTGTTGAATATACAAACACTGTGACACGAGAATCACTAATCTTTAAAACTACACAACAGATTTTGATGGAGTTTGTTTAAAAAGATAGAGTGTTATACATAATATAGAGGAACACTGATAATTTTAGAGGTTTCTAATGTGATGTCGTAAATAAACACATTTTATGAGCTTACATTGCAAACGCTGGCTGAACCCTCAATCAAAATAATGTACTGCAGTATTGTACACCTTAAAAGGGTCTAAAAAAACGTCCGCGATGGTATATCTTAACATAAGAGATCTTAGGGATAACCTACAACAACCAGCGAAGCTGGGACGGGTTGAGTAGTTTTATATAATATTATTAATTTATTAATGTCAATCATATTAATTATTAAATTAACGATGAACAGAAGTAACTTAAATTAATACAAAAAAAACATATATTTTTCTTAAAGTATGTTTAATAATTTTCAATAATTATTGATAATTTAATTATAAATCATCATCTACAGGTAAACTAATTTCATAAAAAGTATGAAAATAAAACAAAACATATGATGGTTATTATTAGTTAAAATACCTGAAATAATAATATTTCATTACTATTTCATAGAATTATTGAAGAAAAAAAATTGACAGGAACTGTTTTTTCATATATAAAAAAATAAAAATGAATTTCTGTTGAGGACGACTGAACCGATTTGACTCATTTTGGTTTTAAATTATTTGTGGGAGTCCAGTAAAGGTTTAAACGGTGTAAAATGCTGTTACTTTACCTGTTGTTTAATACACTTCAGCGTAGCGAGGACGGCTAGTCACAACATAGTATAAAACAAGGTCGCTCCCTGTTTGTCTGTTGCTATGTATGCTTAATTCTTTTTAATAGATAGAGTGATTCAAGAGGAAGG
This sequence comes from Limenitis camilla, assembly GCA_905147385.1. Lineage (NCBI taxonomy): Eukaryota > Metazoa > Arthropoda > Insecta > Lepidoptera > Nymphalidae > Limenitis > Limenitis camilla. The sequence goes on from LR990248.1 coordinate 11,341,210, forward strand.
TTTACTTGTATAAAACATACATGATGTAGTAGAGAAAAAAAAATAGTGTCATGACTTACTTACCTTGGATTAAAATCATCTTCAACCAAACTAGTAATATTAGCATTCACATTCACATTAGTAGGATTTCCGTTATTAGTTGGTGACGGAGCTGGACAAGTCTTGAACAAATCGTCGAGCAGTTCCTGGGAGTTGTTAGTAGCTGGTGTTGCTGGGGTTTGCCATTCTGGTGTTTTCGCAGGCTGACTTGATTTTCCATAAGTAGCTGCTGCACCTGAAAAAAGAATTACTTCATTGAAAACCTAATCAATAAAATTAAAAAAACATAGAATTTAAATAAAAAAATACCTAAATCAATTTTTTTAACTGGTGTGCTCGGTTTAGCTCTGGCAGGGCTCCGCAGGCTGATGCTCAAAGCTTTGCCCTCTCGTTCTTTCGGCCTCTCAGTCCGAGGTGGACTTTCATCTATTATTTCTGAATCACGGTATACATTTTCTCTGAAACATGGAGTTATATCATACTGAGAGTGTATACTTGGGTTTAATTCGTCATCTTTTATTAAACAGAAAGAGAGTTCAGGGCAAAAAAGTGTGTCAAACATATGTGATTTGTCATATATACGGATGGATTTAATGTTAAACTGTCAGAGTCGAATTGTACGCTCGTTTATGTCTTTTTTGGAAAAGTGTCTTTCACTCATCACATTATTTTATATTTACGTCTTTTTCCCTAAAAACGTTCGATTATTTTTAAATGCATAGTGTTGTGAAATACTAAATTTAAAAATTACCGAAAAATATAACTAATTTAAAAAATTTTTCAAAAAAATGTGATGAGCTTGTAAACACAAAATCATTATCGACCAGTCATTAGATCTGTGCGGACGTCCTTGTTAGCTTTTCTTACAGGCAAATTATTAAATTTTAAAAGAAATCAAGAAATTTTTAAAGATACGAAAATGAGTTCTTGTGCTGGTGTGGAAACTGATCCAGCAATTTCACTTTATTATCTTTTACGAGTTCCCAGTGGTTGAGACTTCAAGTCTTACTCGGGAGGTCCGAGGTTCGATCCCCCACACAGGCACACACCTCTGACTCTGAGTTATGTGTGTTTTAAGCAATTAAATATCACTTGCTTTAACGGTGAAGGATAACATCGTGAGGAAACCTGCACTCCTGAGAGTTCCCAAAAAGTTCTCAAAGGTGTGTGAAGTCTGCCAACCCGCACTGGGCCAGCGTGGTGGACTATGGCCTAATAGCCTCCTCATTCTGAGGAGGAGACCCGGCTCAGCAGTGGGCCATTGAAGGGTCGTGATGATGATCTTTTACGAACTTTTTTTATGATCAATACATACAATGTTCAATTTACGGAATCTATTGTGTAGTTGTGATCTGTGTGTGAAACCCATATGGAAGTGCAATTACGATTTGATCCACTATCTTGCTACGTCCGCCATATTGGAATTAGTAAAATGCTATATACAACAGCTGATATCCATACTAAGAGCGTATTCAAAATTTCAGCTTAATGGATTGGGGATAAAGTTAAAATTCAGAAATATTTTAATCTTGAAATTAATAATTATTTTAAGATAATAATAATAATGAAACTAACTTGTGCGGTTTCCTCTCCCTATGTGCATGTCCATAGTCACCATCAGAATCTTCCCTGTCATACTCTTCTTCATCATTTCTTTCTTTATTATCATCTGTTTAAAAAATATTATTAGTATTTAATTGAAGATTAAAAAACATCTAAGAGGAATATGCGGTATTTTTTAACTTACCCCAAGTGGTCCCCCTGTCACTATATTCCCCCCATCCTCCAGCGGACCCCCCTCTAGCACCCATCACTACCGCTTCTGAGGACATACCTGTCAACAAAATATTAAATTATTTCAATTTACCCGACTTCGTACATATAAACCTTTCTCTTAAAACACAATCTATTAGTGAAAACCGCATTAAAATTTCGTAGTTTAAAAGATCTAAACATACAAACAGCGGGAAGCAACTTTGTTTTATACTTTGTAAAAATATTACTTTTAAGTTTAACTAACTAACTAACCCATAAAAAGTGAAGTGTATACTAAAACAACAATAAAAAATATTTAAATATAAATTAAGTAAGAAAATAGATGTTTTTTGTAGAGGGGCGGGCACTGCCATGACCATAAATGCAGACATATATTTTTATAGTATAAAAAAAAAACAAATAATAAAGGATACAAATGATGACAACAAAAATATGAAATAAAATAATATATTCGCAAGAAATAAGACTAGATACCACAATGTCTCAGCTGGCCATCGTTGTTATGCGAATAAAATAAGTTATACATAATGTTTATAACATTAAATCTCAATTCAAATATATAATAAATGTCAGTTAAATTTGATATCTAAATTCATTTAAAATTATAATTACTTCTGCTGTAGGATAAACGATATTATATTTCTTTTAATTACTCGATTTGCACAAGTCATTAATAATATTTTAATTTAGTTCTATAAAGTATGGTGCCTTACCAATATATTTGTCCTTATTCTTCTTAGCTTTCTTCCTCTCTTCTCTCAACTTCTCATCATCTTGAATAAAATCGATCAGCTCACGAACTTTGTGCCTGACATTGATACCCTAGAAAATATAAAGAAATTTGATCAGTTCATGTAAATACTATTTAACGATAAATTCTACAAAACTTCAATTTACTGATCCAGATTACAAAGTTTTTGTTACAACAACCAATACACGTCGTTATACATGACACGTAACACCAGAAATTGTATTTAAAATCATCATCACAACCTGTTAATGGGGTTAGAGGGCTAGCAGGAGACCCGGCTTAGTCTAAGGAGGGAGGTCATAGTCTACTACGTTGGCTCAGAGCAGGAGGGAACTCTCAGGAGTCACGATGTTTTCCTTCACCGTTGAAATAAGTGATATTTAATTGCTTAAAACACACATAACTCAGAGAAGTCGTTGGTGTGTGCATGTGTGGGGGATCAAACTCGGACCTCCAGAGTAAGAGAGTACATTATCACCACTGGACTATAAATGCTTTTACCCTCCTAGATTTAATTTTAAACCTAAATTATGAGTTTGAAATTTTTTCCTAAAAAACGCAATTATGTTCTTTTTTTTTTATAGTAGAGGTGCAAACGAGCAGATGGTCCACCTGATGGGTAAGTGGCCACCATCGCCCATGGACATCGACAAAATGCATTGCATCCTCGAAGATAGAGTGGGTAGGGGGAGTGAAGAAGAAAAAATGCTGCGGTCTTAACGGATCCTGAGCTAGATCCCAGAGTCCATCAGATCCACAGCATTAATGGAATGGGAGTGGGAGGGGGTAAGTCTGGCCCACATGCGGCTCAACCGGAACGCGTCTATGACACTTGGCGGTCGGGTTCGCATGCTGGTCTTTGCTGGTCGCAAGCCAGTCGGGGAACAGATCCCCTACCACCAAGGGGGTGCTGGGTTACTCGGCTTTTACGAGATGCTCTCCCAGCGGCAGAGGGGAATAGTATTCTATCCCGTCCCCTCACGGGAAATAATGTCGATTTTTTCCTAATAGTTTTGGACGTCTTCTGGTACCTTAAACTTTTTTAATATTATAAGTTAATACGCCCTGAAACTGGTATTTTATTTATATTATAACTAACCTGATCTTTTCCTAGTTCATCTACAAATGTAAAGTTTTCCAGTGATCTGAGGTCGTAGATGTGCTCCCTCGCTGAGGTCACCACACGTTCAGAACCGTTTCGCACCAGGTAGCTGAGGAGGAGGAGGCACTGGAACACATTAAATTATATACATTAAAACAAGTAGAATTTTATTTGTTTTTTTAACATCTGTGGCATCGTAGGGCTCAAGATAATAGACTGATTCTGATGTATTTTTATTTGTTTGAAAGGTAATATAATGGAGAGATGGTTCTCAGCTATGTATTGTGAAGATCTGGTCACAATCAGCTCATTGCTAACCTGAGAGCTGCATGACAATTTTTTAATTCAGGATTTTATGACTTTTTTAGAATCAAAATATACTTAACCTGCAATTACCATTGTTAATTTTACGGTATTATAAAAGGTTTTGCTTTGATATTGCTTTTTAATTTGTATATCTAATTAATTTCAACTCAATGTCAAACCCAAGTCGTTCAGCTCACCTTTTGTATGTTCAGGGTTTTTGTAAATGTTTATTCATCAGAGAAAATTAAGATGATCCCAATTCAGTTTGACTTATTTCATTTTGACAAAATATTTAATTCATGTTAAGTAAAGTAATCACTGTAATGAGAAACAACTTCAAAAAACTACTATTTTTACCCGACTATGGCGAAGCCAAAAAGAAGGGTTATGATTTTGGCATTCTATGTATGTATGTATGTTCCACTCTAGCGCCTAAACTACTGAACCAATTTTCATGAGTGAGGTGTCAATAGTTTCGTAATAATGGCGCGGGTGACATAGGCTATAAAAATTTTATGATTTTTTTTAATGACGGAATTTAAACCTCAGATTCTAACTTCGAAAAAAATTAAACTAAGATGATTATCACGTGTTTGGTGTCAAAAGAAAGTTCTTGACGAGCACATTACAAATATGTATTTATATCTTATTGATTAAGTCAACATATATGTTTAAAATGCGGTCGTATAGTTCGCGCGGTTCAGCGGTCCTGTCGTTGCAGTTATTTACTCGTTTAAACAAATAAAAGCCAACAATTACGTTACAATATTAGATTATAAAAATTATCTCAAACGGGAAACGGAAAATTATTAAATAAAAAAATTAAGTTTAAAAAACTATAACCCGACTACGTAAAAAAGTGGTCTGAAAAGGACGAAACAAGAAAATAATCAGATAAAAACCTAGAAATGTATCGGTATAAAAATGGTCAAGGTAGAACCGTGGTCGCACCCTATACCTATTTCGTCCTTTTCAGACCACTTTTTTACGTAGTCGGGTTATAGTTTTTAGTCATGTTGTATGATAAAACATTTTTTTGACTTTAGCTTGATCCGCATTAAAACAATTTTTTTACCAATTTCACTCATTTCTATCGACTACTAAAACTTAACCAAAAAATCTACAATGCCAAAGTTGATTAAAAAAAAGGCACCTAATGGTTCCTAAGAAATTTTCCCTGTATCACTGTTAAAGGGACAGACAAACAAACATGTTTTTAAGTCCAGCAATGAAAAAATAGATCCCTGACACAAGGAATCAATAATGGTTTTATAAATATTAAATAACTAAAGTTACTAGACTTACTATCTACTTAGTCAAAAATTTTCTTATAAATATTTGTAAACACGTTAAAATTGGTTAAAAATGAATGTTTAGTAAAATGACGTATTCTAAATTCAATATGGCGGATGACCCAAGATGGCTGGCTAGCTACTTTTAAACATTCTCATAATATGGGTATCAAATGAAAGGATTTGCTGAGAAGATTTTAATTTCTAAACCTATACTAATATTATAAAGTATGTGTTTGTTTGGTTGAAAGCGCTAATCTCAGGAACTACTGGTTCCTATTTGTAATTCGGGTCAGCTAGTTCTTTATAAGCAGGACAAACATGACTATTACAACTCTAACCTTGTAAGTGCGTCTCCAATGTGACCGATTGTCGTGCAGCATCCGTCTCCACAGCATGGACATCACCTCGGGGAAGTGCTCGTAGGTGAAGGTGGCCAGCGCCAGCTCCTGCATCTGCTGTCCGGTGGGACCCCAGGCCTCGTCTGAGGTGGCCTCGCGCACTTTGCCCTCCACCTCCGTGTAGTTCATCACCACGTTGGTTCTGGAAACAAGACAGAGTATTCATTTTTTGATCCTGTTATTTATGATGTTGGTAGCATTGATTTGAGTAGTATTTTAACTTTCTTGTAGTAGGGATTGCAAAATAAGTCACGACAGAAATCATCATTATTATTACATCGTGAGTATTCTAGCAGTAATGATGTTGGGGTGTGTCAAAGTAAACTATAACCCCCAGGAGAATATTCTAATCAAGCTGCAACTATTAGTCTGCGTATGGACTATAACCCCAATTAATTTCAATAGTTACTCTTTTCTTTCTTTAAATCATTCTTTCATTCACTTATTATAAGTGAAACACTAACACTTAATACACTGCGATTAATTTTTTTTTAAAAATTAAATATAATATACAATGAATAATTCAGTTCTGTCCTTCTTCTTGTCTCCTGCTTTCCTGTCCAATTATCTGTGGTATCTGTTAATATCTTAAAATGTCAAAATTATACAATTAAAAAAAATGTTGTATAGAAACTTTATAATTCCAATGGATCGTTTATTTATAAATCAAACTAAGGTATTAATACATACAGCCAAAAAAAAATATCACTTATTTTTGAAATATAAAATCGAATTACATTTAACATTCTACATTTAAAAATATTTATTATTTTTTTTACAATAAAGAAGAATGAAGAATTAACTGTAAGACAAGGCTGTACGGTGTAATACCTTTGCCTTTTCCATTATGGAAAAAATATTGAGTGTCAACAATAACGGAACATATAGCTTCGGCATTACTAGGTATAAAATGAAAAAAGAATCAACCTACTGAAGACAAGGCTGTTCGGTGTAATATCTTTGCCTTTTCCATTATAGAATTGTCAAGGAAAAACGCTTAAGCACAGATTTATTTAATAAACATGCTTATCAAGAACATAGTTTAAAAAATCAACAACAATTGCAAGTTTAACAATGACTAAGAAAAGCTGAATTTTAATTCACACACACACACACACACGCACACGCACACGCACACACACACACACACACAGTTCAAAAGGTTATTTAGTATTTAAAAATACTACTTAAAAATCATGTTATTTAAATACATTTAGCACCTTTCTCATTCCTGATATGTTAACTTCAATTAATTTTCTTTCACTGGTGAAAAATTGACTACAGACGTACTTTCCCCACTATTTTTTCTCATACCTAAAGTTAGCTGCCGGCCACTACACACTCCTCTCCTTGCAACAACGTGTGCCGTTTCAATATTATTGTAAAAACGTCTGTTGCTCAACACTATCTTACTTTCAAGAACAACAGTTCAACGTGATTTCTTTAAGATAGCAACATTAAACAAGCAAAGCAAGGTAGAGCCGTTTGTAGTTGTTTATATGTTAAATTGTTTGTGGTGACATTTAACATTTTATATCGAAAATGAACTTTCATATTAACGCAACAACTGAACCAGTTCCATCCTAAAGAGAAACTACTCAAGGTTATTGAGTTTGAAATCATTTAGTCCTCACAGTAACAAGAAAAAACCCTTCGATGTAGGCTGCGTTTCCACCAAAGATGAGCGAGGACACCTAGCCTCAATTAGAGTGCATCAAATGAAGCGATTCTATTGGTTCTTAATAAATACATTCCTAGAAACATAAACCCGTGAGAGGACGGATTAGAATACGTAAGAGCTGAGTAACCCAGCACCTTCTTGCTGGTAGGGGATCTGTTCCCCAACTGGATGCGACCACCAGCATACGAATCCAAGTGTCTGTCGCGTTCCGGAGCACTCTTCTCTTCGCCGTCACTCCTCACTCTACCTTCGAGGCGGCAACGCGATGGGCGACGGTGGCCACTTTTCGTCAAGTGGACCATACGCTCGTTTGCCCCTAATCTATCATAAAAAAAAGGGACGTTTTTTCGCGACGCCCCCTAATGTGATAAATAATTAGCCGAGCAAGAGGATAACGCAGTAGACAACTGACTCATTGGGGTTTTACTTCGGAAATTACTTGAAAGAGTGATAAAAATAATGATGTATTATTTATTATTCATAAAATATAATTTGCAATAAATCAACAATTGCTCGTTTAATGAGAACTACTAGAACTCTGGTCAATTCCAATTAAATTAAAATGGCCACCCTTGATAAGAAGGAAAACATCAAGACTACAAAATCATAAAATACAGTATAAAAGCCAAGGGCGTATGAGAAATGAGCTGATAGTCTCCAAACGGGTGACCAGATCTTCACAATACATAGCTAAGCACCATCTCGATTATATTACCTTTTAAAGAAATAAAACTGCATCACAATCGGTCCATTATCTTGGATGCTACGTAGTAGACAAGACTAAATCTAAATTCTAAGCTTTTAACATATTATTCGTTTGTCATTATTAAATTGACTAGCCGCTCCGCTCTCGCTTCGCTGAGGAGTATTCAAAATGGTTCACTCACTCACTCACTCATACAACTATGAATCATATATCTCTCATCGTTAAGACAGCGATCGTAACAAACGTTTTCCCCGACTTACTGCCGCAAATCCGACTACCACCAAAAAGTCTATTCGTTTATAAGGGTTAATATATACCCTATGACACTCACAAATAATGTGGCCTTCTATTGGCAAAAGAATTATCAAAATCGGTTCAGTAGATCCAGAGATTACTCCCTACAACCTCACAAACTTTACCTCTTTACAATAATAGTATAGATAATTGATTAAAATACTTTGATAAAATATTATGACAAGATTTTTATCAGTAAAAAATAATAATTACACAACAAACATGTTTTACCAATTTGATAATACTGATATCTGCCTGCAATTTTGTCTATGGAAGACATATGCTCACACTCATTAATATATCTATCCTACTTAATACTTATATTATAAACGCAAAAAATTTGTAAGAATGTATGGATGTATGTTTGTTACCCTTTCACGCAAAAACTGCTCAATGGATTTGATGAAACTTTACAATAATATAGCTTACACATCAGAATAACACATAGGCTATAATTTATAATGATATAGTGTGTGTGTGTGTGAATCATACAGTTATGTGTGAGAAATTTCATTTAAATAAGTTTAGTCTGTTTTGTGTGACTAAATAATTATAATATTAGAAGGATTTTCCATTTGGCCTTCTGGTAGCGAAAAAAATAATGTATCTGTAGTTCTAGACCTGTGTACAAAATATTCCTTATCACAACGTTAGTACAGATTATATAATCAAAAAGTAATTTTAATTTATTAACCTTGGCACAATGTGAATGTTTACACTGCTCATATTAGCATCTCAACCGCTGATGTGTCAACAGAGTTGTATACTACACATTGTATTATAAATAAAGTCTATCATCTAAATATTCATCTATTACGAGAAATTCAATTACTTTTTAGGGTTCCATGGCCAAATGATAAAAACGGGACCCCTATCACTAAGACTCTGCAATGCGTTCGACCATTTGTCTATCATCAGGTTGTATCTCATGAACCGTGATAGCTAGACAAAAACAGAATAAAATAAATACTTTAGGGGGGCTCAAATACAACACCGACTCACACATGGCCAGGTAGGACTAATTGCTAAAAAATTGTAGAAGGAAATTTCACAATATCAGACCAAATAAAAACCAGAAAGTTTATGTAAAAATTAAATATTATGAGAGACAGAATTATAGAGCAAAGTATTTTATTGTCTATGTTTGGGAATTGTCAATCCAGTAAATAGCATGTAACTGGAATAAATTTACATATTAATAAACACAATTGCCAATCAGTTTGTACACATGCAATCAATACATTGAACTGAACCACTCATCCACAACATAACTCACTGTTATTATTACAATCATCATGGGCTACAACAATAAACCTTCCTCATTCTTTCGACAGAAAGCAGAACAGCGCTTTGATCCTTATAAAACCCAAATTATCAGCTATACTACAATGCCCCCTGCGTTCATTCAACAAAGATGTCTCCATCTCCACTTTGATTTTTAATAATATTGGCCCCACCTCATTATTCAATATTTAATTAATGTTATCAAATTAAGCACAAAATTCAATCCAAACTGAAATTCTTGATCAAACCAACTAAAATAAACTACTAGCCCATTAAATATAAATATTGTTGCTCATGATAACCACTGTTCACAACAATTTGTATATTTTTCCAGAATATGCAAGTAGCTATTAAACTTGTGCAATTATTTCAATACAAAAATTTTGCTAATCCATTACAACATGAAAGATTTTCAAACAAACATACTTATTTTATTAAAAATATTAATTAAAGATAATACAATCTGTAATTATAATAAAAGTTACCTAAGAGACAATTAATATAAAAAGGGGATGGACAAGTAATCACGAGACTAGATAGAAAATTGGATGAGGAGAGTAAGAGTGGATACTTCAATAAAGAGCTAAATGAAAGAGAAGACCAATCAAGATGAGGTGGCCTGATGTAATCTGCTGGTCCACTCTGGTCAAGACTAGCCAGAGAAAGAGAAAAGTGGATAGACCTGGAGGAGACCTTTGTGTCGAAGGACACACTGAGTGGGGGTTGATATATATAATAAAAATTTAAAATTAGTGTATATATACAAATGTAACCTGTTATCTTATACTAATATATAAAGCTGAAGAGTTTTGAACTTGAACGCGCTAATCTCAGGAACTACTGGTCTGAATTGAAAAATTCTTTTGTGTTGTTGTCGTATTTTATAGTTCATATATCAAGGAAAACTATAGGCTAAATATCATCATGCAAAGACCAATAGGAGCTGAGCATTACGTGGACGAAGGGGCAAGGGTCGGCTTGTCAGTAAATAAAGGTTTTTGAAATTTGTAATGTATTACTAAATCATGCTTATTGTGATATAATTTTGGTGTTGTTCAGCATAAGGTTGTGTTTCCACGAGAGCTAAGCGAGGATGTGTTTGTTAAGATCCAATAGAATCACTTTATTTACCCAACTTCACTCTGTGTGTGTTAAGCCCACTGTGAATGCTTGCAACACATCAGATACAGTAAGTACAGTACAACCTTGATTATCCAATCCCTCAATTATTCAAACGCTGACTTAGTTTATCTGAACACTTAATTATCCGAACATTAGTGTGAATTTGTTTCTCACTGCCATTTTATAAAAGGATAGTATAAAAATGGCATTGCACTTTTTTTAGGTGTTTTTATATCATAAAATTAAAAATATGTATGTCCATTTGTCTGAATAGTCTTGGTCCCAATTAGTTCAGATATTCAAGGTTGTACTGTTATTAATTTATTATTCATTCAACTTCAAAAACAGGATAACAAAACAATTATATGAAAAGGAAATTTGATTCTTTAGCAAATAAGAAAGAGTATGGCCCTGGAGAACCACCATACAAATGTAAATGACTTCTGCTTGAATATCAATGAAAAGAATTCATTAGATTCAATTATGTTGATATGGTTTTTATTAATCATTTTTTTACATTCATTCATATTTATAGTTTGCATTACAGGATTTTTTAAGTCTTTCCTTCTATACATTCATAACAGAAATCTAAAAACTCTCCGCTGCTCCATTAAATTTATTTTAAAATAGCTTATAGGTACTTGAAATTTTAATGATTTTACCGGTTGCCCCATTTAGGGTGTGCAAGGAATATGAGGCATTGTAAGATTACAACAGTTACAATCACCAATTTTAAATTAGAATAATTTTTAATAAACTTCTTAATATTTTTAAACTCGGAATTTCCACCATAACCTGATAGCCCTATTTGTGTTCTTAAAGTTAATAGGGACTTAAGTAATGATGACACTGAGTATAAGGAGTATTTCAGACATCAGGAACTTTGCTTGTGGACAATAATTAGTTCAAGCTGATATATGAAGTGATGCGTCCCATATACCAATACTTCTTTAATAGGTTACAGTGTTAACAAGATATTCAATATAGACTCAACTGAAAACTGTTTTCATTTAAATGATAATGTAATGAATAACTATAGTAATAAGAGAGATGAGCTCCATTCTACAGTGTAAAAATTTCTAATGAAGTCAATTTATATATTGAGGAATTTAAGTTGATCTTTATTTTTAAGTAAGATTAGATTAAATCAGTACTGTTATCTTCACTCTATTGATAACTAAGAAAAATTACCAGATCACCTAAATGCCACAAGTTGAAAAAAAAACAGACTCGTCGAAGGAATAGCAATTAAGAATAATTAATATTTAGCATAAAAATGTACTTAATAATGGCTTACGCACAAAATATTCTACCAGACTGCCAGTAATACAGTATCGAGCATAAAACATGAAGGATTTATTTACTTGAGAAGGTACTAACTTTTTATATTCTTTTAGATACTTAATCAAAACATAAATAACGAATAAAATGACTATGTTACTGAATTGTATGTCTAATTTACATAAAATGATATCAAATATTGTTTCAACTTACACTTTGTCCGCCAGCTCCCGGACCTTCCACATACTTATAAATCGATCCATCTCACTGCACCGTTATTGTGTGATGTATCAATAACTTAATCACAGTAATTTTAAGTAAATTAACATAAAAATTAACTATAAACGCGAGCTGATGATTTGGCTGACATTCTCGCAAAATGGCGAGTTACAAATAATGTTGCCACTTGAAAGTTTTACCTGGCAGTTAGACATTGCCAGAAATGGCTTTAAAATAAGAATAATAAAATAAAAAAATCAGAAAATATTCTCTATTTATCTATAAATAATATATTAAAATATGATATCTTATAAGATATCATATTTTAATAACACTTATTTCCGAAGTTAAACTGCGTAATTCTCTTTAATTTACGATAGAGCAAGATCAACTGTCATTTTCACAGATCAGTTGACAATTTTTAATCTATAATAATAAAAATTTTAATATATTTTTTTATTAAAAAAAAATAATACCATTGCTCATTTCGGAGATTTTACTTGTCGGATGTAGACTATGTGATCTCCCTACAAATCATAAACATTTTAGATGCATTAATTTTAAAATAGCAAAATTCACAAAATATTTAATTTCAATTACATTTTTTTAATTTGACTCTCATATATGTATAAATATTTTTAATTGAGCATTAAATTTCTTAAACCATAGACAGTTATAGTTTTAGACCATAGGGAATCGCGTGCTGTGTCGATGGACGATTATACTACAGATTATTATAAAAATGTCGTAATTATAAATTTAGTGGAATTCAGTAGAAATAAAACATTTTTTTCAAATTACCAATTTATTACATCCATATTTTTCTGATTATATATACCTCTTACTAATACTTTAAAAGTAATATATTATGTTTATATACTTCCTATATGGGTCTCATACGTGCTGCCCTAATCACAGAGAATAAATTTACATTGTTTCATACAGCCACAAGTCCATCAATGGTTTATATTGTTTTCCTTCTAATGAGTGAACCTCATTAGAAAGTCATACATCATTTTTTCGCTAGCTGATCATTTTGTGGCTGAGCGTAGTATTGCCAGAGTTCTATTGCTTTATTAGCTACCACCTCTTCACACTGTTCTGGAATCTAAAAAAAAAATTGTTTATTAATTCGTGTTGCCATACTTGAACTTTAAAAATATCATTTAAAAAAAATAGCCTCGAGTCTTAAGAGGTTCTTTGACTGTTTAACGTACGCTCTATCTCGAAAACGATTGAACGTATGAGAAAATTTTTAAAACAAAAATTGTAGGGAATTTAATTATCTACAATATTGATAATAAATACAATTAGCGGAAAAACCCATAGGAAGTGAGATATTTGCAAAAGATCGATTTTGTGACCTTTGACCTAAAAATTTAATTGACGCGTACACCCTACCATATGTAGGTTTTGAGACTACTTTTAGAATGCCAAAATACAAGTTTATGCAAATATTCAGATGGGTATCTCAAATTCCGAGTTTTTTGACTAAGATAACTGGACTACAAAAAAATACTCATAAAGATCTAAATTAACATACAATTTAAAAAATAATAATAATCCAAATGATACGACTTCATACCTTATTTAGAATTAATTTTCTTACAGGTATTATATAAATGCATTACATTTGTTAAATAGTAATACTGTAATAAGATTTTCAAAATTAGCAACACTGCTGTTCTCTGTCTGAATATCTAAAATTACCTCTGAAACACACTTAAGTACTTCCTCCTCAGTCTTAGCTTTTAAGATATTCCTCCTCAGAGTAACACAGAGCATCACAGCTACAAAGGATAGAATCTTTGGTGCTCCAGCACAGATTTTATCCCAAATTCTAAAAAAAAATAATTAAATAACTGTTATTATTAATATCTTACATTGTTTCAAAGCTTTTAATGTATTTAAATATTGTTTATTTTGACAAATTTTATTGCTTTAAAAATTTTATTGCGTTAGAATTACACCTATAAGAAAATTTTAACATAATATTATTTTTAATATTTTTTTTGTTTCAAAATATGACGGGAAATAAAGTCATCGGCAACAAAACAAATGTCAAAAAATGAGTAGAAGTGCGTTTTCATGGTGTAATAGATGTAAAATACAAAAAATTGATGAAATATATAAAATAACTATATATAATTATAGATCATCACACTAAGGGGCCTTTCAAGTATTACGTAAGCATTAAAGGTGGTCCTTGCTTTGCTTATTTTTGATGACATGGGAGATCAGACCAGACCCCCCACCGTCTGCATGGCGCACATCGAAACGTGAGAAATGCATCCATCAATGTTTACATACACGGAGGGTTAGGGGTTAGGACTTTACTTACATTTGCTGAGTGGGATAGGGAGGGTTGATAATTGCAAAAATCTATATATAACACTTGAACGGCCTCTAATAACTAGTATTCATTTGCTATTTCTGTTTATAATTTTTTTTTATTATTTCTCAATTATATTTATTATGGCACGGAATGTAGTTGCAGCATGCAGTGATGGCCCAGTGGTTGAGACTTCAAGTCTTACTTGGGAGGTCTGAGGTTCGATCCTGGGCACACACCTCTGACTCTGTTGTGTGTATTAAGCAATTAAATATCACTTGCTTTAACGGTGAAGGAAAACATCGTGAGGGGACCTGCACTCCTGAGAGTTCCCTAAAAAAAGTTCTCAAAGGTGTGTGAAGTCTGCCAACTCGCACTGGGCCAGCGTGGTGGACTATGGCCTAATAACCTCCTCATTCTGAGAAGGAGACCCGGCTCAGCAGTGGGCCATTGAGGGGTCGTGACGAAGATTAAGGATTTTAGGAGGGATTAAGTATACTAACTTGGTAAGGGAGGTGGCATCCAAAACACCAGCAAAGCAACAGTTGAACCATTTAGTTAGAGGTATTACATCTAATGCTTTCGTCTCCACCAAATGGCTGAAATAAAGGGAAAAGTTTTTAATTTATAAATTCTTTTACCAATTCAAAGCTTTATTTACATGTTAATACTTATTACATCTGTTACATTGTTACCTCCAACTAATCTAAAGAATGGGGCTTAAATGTCATTTTTGTTACTCGGCTAAACTGATATTAAGGTTATCACATTTTATCTTTTTAACCCGACTATGGTGAAGTAAGGGTAATGATTTTGGCAGTCTGAAATTTCAATGAATGAGTTGTCAATAGATTCGTAATAATGGCCAAGTGACAGCATGATTTAAGATTATATATATGACAAGTGGAAGTGAACACTAACTTTACTTCTTATTTTAGTTAGATGTTGAGATTATGTCTATCGTAAAAACGCCTTGGCAACCTATACCTGAATTCCAAGCCTTAAGCACTACTTGGGCTCCTGTCATAACTATGGAATAAATAATAAATTTTCGGCAGTCTCTTGCAACAATCAAATAATCAAAATTATGGAAATCTTTATTTTGAAGTTGGTTAAATAGTTAAAAAGATACCTTTTCTTAAATCCAATTCAGATTACAAGAACACCTCCATTAAACAGACAAGGTATACAGTGGGTGCGAACACAGTTGACCATTTTTGTACCTATGCATTTCTGAGTTTCTATTTAAATTATTTTCTTGTTTCGTCCTTTTTAGACCACTTTTTTACACACTTGGGTTTTTCAATTTTTTTGATGTATTACAAAGCATTAAATTATATGAAGCCTTATAATAGCAATAATCATCATTACCATCTAGGCCTCTGATCTAATCTTATCTATATAGAATGAGTCTATTAACACTCTTAGTTTATTAACAATTTTTTTACTACTTTACTACAACTTAGAAATGTTTATTTTTAGTCACTGCACTACTACACTGTTTTAGCACTAGTTGTGTAATATTAACATTTCATATCAAGACAATTTCAAAACTGAATCTATATGAATTAGACGAGGTTATAAAATCTTACTTATATAATTCCCCGTCTTCCTTCTCCAGCATAGTCAGAAAGGCCTCTTTTAACCTGGGAAGATCTTTCTGCATCTGCTCCACAGTCTCCGTCAGGTACTTGGTGAGCCAGTAAACATCAACCTCATCATCATTTAACTGTGCAAGCGTCTTGGCTATTGGTATGAATGTGTCCGCTGACTAAAAGAAAAGCTACTATTATAAAATCTACACTGTACAGTTAAATGCACTGATGAAAAATTAAATTTATGTTTCAGGTTGAAACAAACTAAGTTTTCTTTATTTATGTTCATTAATTCTTTTATCCACAAACTCATTCACACATATACTCACTCACTTGCTCATCCATTACTTATTGAAAATATTGATAAATTCATTTTTTTAGCCATGGTGAAGATAAAAAAACAGTTGTAATCCAACCTAAAAATGTTATGAGCCAAACAATTTACAAGTTTAAAGAAATAGAATAGCGACAATGCATCGGCAAAACAAGAGATACCCTCTAGTTTTGTCTATGTCCATTGGCGACGGTGGCCACTTTCCATCAGGTGGACCGTCTGCTTGTTTGTCCCTAATCTATCATAAAATATCTATAATAAAAGTAATATTAACATTTTTGATCATTAAGAGTACTTCTATATTTTTGAATCTGAAAATTATTATTATAAAATCTTAAATTATGAACAAATGAATTTACGAATGAGCGCGGGTCTCTCACTGACTGAGGATGACCACCTGACGTGGCTGAAACTTTAGTCAGAGAAAATTTCTGACTCAAATCCATATGTGAGTAATATGTAAGTTTGTTCATAATTTAAAATTTAGGATATTTCAGGTAATTGTAAATAGTACTAACATTACACCCAGTTGTAGGAAATTTGGGAGGTTTCTTCTCATCAATATTGAGGAGCCACATAGCAAGCAATATTTGGCTACGAGGGGCCTTCATGTCAACTAACTCTAACTTCTCTACTGCATACAACAAGTCTTCATACTGCTCTGTTCTGTGTTCAGCTACGAATTGATGTGCGTCTGTATATACAGGGAGGACATCTGGAAAAATAATAAGGTTTTATATCACTCATAAAACAGGTGTCCGGGTAACTTATCCTGTTGTATATCCCACTAACAAGAATGTGTAGTTTGTCCATTAATATTTGCCCATTTCAAAAAATCTGGTTAAATTAGGGATAAATTATCTCCATTTTTGCAATATTTTTCATTGATACTCCTATAGATTATATAGCTCATAGTCTTTCCTATTCAATTCAAACCAATTGTTTGTGAGATTAGCACTTTCAACTAAACAAACTCTTCAGCTCTACAATCTTATATATAAAATTCTGATGTTGTGGTGTTTGTTATCAAACTCCTCTTAAATGGCTCGGCTGATTTTTATGGAATTTAGTGTACATATCAGGTAGGTCTTAGAATCGGTCAACATCTATTTTTTTTTTTATGCCCCTAAGTGATAAGGGTGACTCACCACAAATTTTTAAAATTTATATGGCAAAACAATGTTTGAAGAGTCTGCTAGTATTAGTATAGATTATCTTATATTGTACAAAAGTAAAGTGAGGTCTATTAATTTATATAAATAGCAGTTAATTGAGATTCTATTGTTTATAGAATCTCAATTAACTGGATCAACAATAATAATAATAATAATTCTTATTTCTCCAAAAAAAATACATTGCCATAGGTTAACAATATTACTATTCATACCATACTATATATATGCACTTAACATTTAGTACTAAGGCTTATTAATATAATGACAAACATGTACCAAAAGCAACGGAGACTGACGCCTGAACTAGGATACCCTGTGTTTCAGGTCGCCAGGTCTTCCCCTTTAATAAATGACATATTATATGTCATTACACTTTAATTAGTGAGAAATTTTTTATATTGATTACGGTGAGAAAAAAAAATAAAAAGAAATACCAAAAATAATTTCATAAACAATGGTAGATAACCATTTGGATAATCAATAATTAAAATATATGAAAAGAATTGTTGTACCAATTAATATCTCTAAAAACATACTTATGTTGCTCATGTAGGGCTATCATATGGGTACTTCTGCTAGCTGTCTGGAAATAACTTGATTACTCAAAAAATCACTTAACAAATTCAAAATATTTATTCATATAGACTTTTTACAAAGTACTTTTGACGCATCAAAATTGGTTAGTCAGTCAGTTTGTCTGAAGCTACCACCAGTTCGGAAAGCAGTTTCCTGATGAGAAGAACTGGCAAGAAACTCAACAGTTGCTCTTTTCAAAATGCCATTGTTTACATCAGTCTGTCTGTGTTCTGTTACAAAGGTTTAATCATTCAGCTGAGCAGCAACTTCATTTTGAATCCAAGCTTTGTCATCGTTCAAGTAATCTTGTACAGAGTAGTAAGCTTTATTTACTAAACACTTTTTTATTTGCGTTTTAAATTGCTGAAGTGGCAAATCTAATATAGGCTGTGGAATCATGTTATAGATGCAAACACCAAGCCAAACAGAGTCACAATACTTTAATTGGATTTTAAATATTTGGCAATTGATATTGATCTTGCATCATTTTTTCTAGATGAGATTGCAGTTTCTTAAATTCAGATAATCGTGAATAAATGAGGTACAGATAATCGAGTCCCTACTGTAAATATTATTGAGAATCAGATTTTTTTAATGTAGTTAGTTACTAATGATAATCTTCTTTTTCTAATGGTTAAATACTGACCTAATAACACTTTCCACACCAGATTCCTGTAAGCAGCCGGCACCGTGAAGCGCAAGCAGAACTGCCTGAGCTTCACCCGGTCCCACGGCTTCTCCTTCATCAATATCTCCAACGACTTCTTCTCCTCCACTCCGCGACACCCCACTTTCTCATAATACGACGATCGGAAGTTCCTTTCGTCTGCCATTTTATCAATTATACTTTGCGTATTATTAAAGGTACTAAGTATTTCAATTCATCATATACAACATTTATATCTGCAAATATAATATAATATTTGGAACAATAAATGTCAATATCAAAACAATAATATAGGTTGGGCAAAATTATCGATGTCTCAAATATCGATATTATTATGACAGATGACACATCGAGCAGACGTCCACGTGATGGTAAATGACCATCGTTGCCCATATACATCGACAAAACAAGAGAGTATTGTATCTCTTGTATTGCTGATATGTTACCTCTTTGAAGATGGAGTAAGGAGCCGCTACGGTTCAACTCCATCAAATCAACGGTCGGAAAAATTAGAAGAGACAAGCCAATCCAAGTTAATTGTATTTTCATTTTTGACCAGCTGACCCACTCTTGCTTCGCTAACCCACTCATGTTAGAATCAATGCATAGGGAACATACCCATACTAAAAATACTACGCTTGGTTACAGCGATGGGGGAGGGTGACTCAAGTTTTCGCACGGAATACAGAGGGTTTTTGTCTCGTAGTCAATACCTATTTTCTAGGGAAATCTAGTGCTTTTTCGAGCTATATTCAAATATGGAAACAATGACGTACATACGCCGGGATAGCGTTTAAAAATTTATAAGATTGGTCACGTAGTATGGATATGTTCCCATATCTGTCAAGCATAAATATAATATTAATCTGCGGTTTTAAAGTACAAGGAAAAGTAAAGTAATTCTTTTGTTAAAATTTACAAAGTAAAAGAAAATAAAAATTATGGAATACAGGATTTTTTATTAAAAGGCCTCTAATAAATTTTTCAAGTCACTCACATTTCATATTCATTCATAATTTGTCACCTGCAATTATTAATTTGTTATTATTCCACTATTTCCGTTGAATTACCATTCTATAATGCGCTCACTCTCGCTCACTATTCCATCTCACTCACTTTTTCTTTTATACAAACCTTGTCCTGAAAATAACACAACAAACAAAGAATAATCCGATTTAGTGTTTGGTTCTAAAATTATCCGATTTTTTATTTATATTCCAGTATCAATTGCCGTTGACTGCTAGGTCGTTTTTCAACAATTAAACAAATTAACAAAATGAGATATTTAAAAGAAAAATCTGCTTGAATATTTAAAGTATTTGTTTCATTTCCCTTTTTTTAAAAAAAAACAGAGCACTATGATTTACTCTAAAGTTTTACTATTTGGTAGTGACATTTTTACTGTGTGACTCAAAGTGATTCGATTTCTTAGATATTATGATCTTAGATACATAAAATAATGTGATTTTGATACTTTTTTAACTATCGATACGATACAACGATTATTTTGTTTGTTCTCACTAGTGACACTGTCAAGCGGTGTTGCCAATTTCAAAAAACGTATTTACAATTTTTGATGTATAAATACAGTATATAACATATGAATTTATTTTCTTTTTATTTTACTATAAGGATTATTATTTAAAAATGAATATTTTATTTCTTTCCTGTCTTAAACTTAGTTATTTTCTTCATAAAAATATAATATAATACCAGTTACCACATACATAGTACGATTTATTGCATCATAATTTTTACTATTAATAATCAGAATAAATGGTACTTATAAAGAAAAGTACAAATTTTATATTACATAAAAATATTTTTATAAAAGAGTTTTATGCAAAACCCATAAGGTATTTTATTTTATTACCTACCTACATATTTCTATTTTCAAATATTGATCAAACAAAACAATGTTAAGTAACTAAGCAACAAGCCTCCAGTCGTCCAATGTCACGCGTTTTCTTTGATGGAATAATTTATTTTAGAAAATAAGTGATTAAAAAATGGAGACGCCTAACCAACAGGCACCTGATCCGGTATATTTAGAAAAGAAACGAGCTGAATTAAAAGTGTTTTTCAAAGATGCTACTAAAATACCACAAGAAGTTATAGACAAGACTATAACAAATGAGCTGAAGCTAATAACTGAAGGTAAAAACGCCAGTAAACCTTATATTGCTGCATCAGCTTCTGGGCCTGTAAAGTCCGAATATGAAATTATGACCGGGCAACCCTTCACAACATTTGAGCAGCACGGCAGGCCTTTAACTGAAGACGAAATCAAAAAACTGTTAAATGAAAATCCAATAATAGCGGAAAAAGCTAAACAAATTCAAATTGTTATTAATTCAGAAAATAAAGATACTGCTGTTCCTTTAGATCAAATACCATTACCTGATTATGCTGACATGCAAGCTGAGTTAGACTCTGCTGGGGGAGATGTTGAAAAAACTAAAGCAATTAAATATAAAAATATGCAAGTTTTAATGAATGCGGCCGCAGAGTATCGAGCTAAAAGTAAGTTAAGTCAAAAGATGCCAGTTAAAGAAGATACTCTTACAGAGGAATCAAGCAACGATGAAGAGTTTGAAACTATCGATAAATTGGTAACAAAATACACTCATAAGTCTTACGAAACAAGATTCCAGGAAACAAAAGAAATGTTTCGTCAATTAGCTGATAAATACGAAGACCCTAATCAAGAACAGAATCATTCCAAGACGTTAAAAGTTGAAGAACATCCAATTTTAAAAGAATCTTCATATTGTTTAATTAAGAAAAACGATAAACAATCTGTTCTTGAAGAAATAAAAGAAAGTTATGCTATTAATGAGGCTATGAATATTCCTTTAAGAGACAATCCTATAAAGCTTGATTTCTCGGGTGAAAAAAAGAAATTAATTACAGAAAAGCGTAATAATAAGGATGAATCTTCAGATGCTGAAAATTTTGAGTTTAAGCTTAAAGTCACTGAAAAAGTGCTTGAAAATATAAACTCTATATTAAACACAAAAAACAACTGTGAAAAAAATGAGAAAGATTCTGATAAAACAGGAAATGCTACTACAGATAATCCAGAATTGCCTAATGATAATGTTGAAAAAGTACACCAAAAAGTAAAATTTGATGAAAAAATGGAAGAAACTTTACACAATGCTCTAGAAAATATATTTGAAGTTGGCAAAAATGAAAACGCCGAAAATAATGAACTAGAATTTAAAGAAATGAAAAATCTTGCCCGAAATATAGTTGAAGGTGCAGAGAACTTAAGTACACTCATAAGAGAAGATATAACAAATAAGCTTAATAGTATGAATGAATTACTGAATGATGTTAATGAAGCTTTGGAAAACTCCAGAAAATCTAATCTAGCATATCAAAAAATTAAACAGGAGGGTGAGGCACGTAAACAACTTAAAGCTATGCAACCAAATAACAAATGTGATGATCCAAATAATAAATATAGTGAGAATAAAACTGTATCTCAATTAGAAATAGATGATATACATGATGCAATAAGTAATCTCAGTGAGGAAATCCAATGCCATGAAAACAGAATTAATACGAGTAAAACGAATTATAAAATTAGAAACAAGGAGTGTCAAGATTTTATTAAAGAGGTTGATGGTGAATTACAGAAATCACATGATATTTTACATCCTAAATCTGCAAATACTTGTAATGAAATTGTAAAAAGTTTTACGAAATGCGATGAATTAGAGAATAAAAATGAAAAGCTCAGTACAATAAAAAAAGAAGAATTAGAAAGAAATACAAGAATTGACAACCTTTTATATAATATCAAAGATAAAATGAAAGATAACAAAGAAGTGTTACGCCTTGCTAACAATTTGCTAAGGCGTGAAGAAAAACAGAAAATGAATGCTACTGTTAAGATACAAGAGATACCAGAAGATGATGAAAAAGCTAAAGGTGATTATGCACGAGATGATGAACTTAATGAAATAGCAAACGCAAGTAAAAAACAGGAAGTACCGGAGCTAATTGACGATGATAAAACAAGTAAGAAAAATAACTTAGATTTTCTATATTTAATTAAAGTTAGTAAAATAATGTTAAGTGTTTTTAGTAGGTTCTAAAGATGAACAATTAAAAAAGGAAAAGGCAGAAAACGAGAGACAAAGGGAGTTCCAGTTGAAAGTTGAGAAGGAGTTGGAAGAAATGAATCGAGGTCCTCGTATGACCAAAGAGTTTATAAGAAACCATTGCAAGCAACATAAGTTGTACTGCACTCCTTATCTAAACGATATTCTGTACTTGCATTTTAAGGTAAGAAATTTAATCTTATTTTTATATAGAGATGGGAACGGTGCAAATAATTAATAATAATATTTTTCAGGGCTTTTCGAAAATTGAAAATCTAGAAGAATATACTGGCTTGAAGTGCATATTCCTAGAAAATAATGGAATACAAAGAATCGAAGGGCTCGATACGCTCTCAGAACTTAAATGCTTATACCTTCATTACAATGTACTCCGAAAGATTGAAAATTTGCAAGGTTGTCCGAAACTGGATACTTTGAATATAGATCACAATTTTGTGACAAAAATTGAAAATCTAGATGTCGTTCCAGATTTGCATACTTTAAGTATTAGTCACAACATGCTGACTACTGTCGGTAAGAACGATCCTTGCATGATTAGAGAACATTTTTTCCTTAGGAGTTTTGCAATGTTAATTTAAACATTACATTTTTCAGAGGACTTGGATCAGTTGAGATATTGCAAGAATTTGTCAGTTGTAGACTTATCATACAACCGATTGGAAGACCCACTAATAGTAGATGTTTTAGCTGATATGGCAATTTTAAAAGGTTCTTTAATTAATTATGATATTTCTTTTCACTTGAATCTAGGCAATTATATACTTTATACTCTTTGATGCTTTGAGAAAATTGTTTATTATATACCTATTAAAAATTTTACATGTTCTAGTGTTGGTTCTTACCGGTAACCCAGTTGTACGAAATATTCCGGCATATCGAAAGACTCTAACACTCCGTCTAAAAGAATTATTGAATCTTGACAATCGGCCGATATTTCCTCGAGATCGTGCTTGTGCTGAGGCGTGGCAGCGAGGTGGTGTTCAGGAAGAAATTGCAGAGAGACGAAGGTTTAAAAAATATTTTACTATCTAAACTAATTGTAATTTTAATTATATTAGTAATACAAAAATATTTATTATGATTAAGATGGATTGCCAAAGATCAAGAGAAAGTGATGCAGAGTGTCCGCTATTTAATAAAGATGCGCGACGATAACAAAGCTCGTCGTGAAGTTCGAGAAAAAGAAGAAAGAGAGAAATTGGGATTGCCGCCTATAGAAGACAAGGTTAGTCATGCTGTTATATTTACTGAGTTTTTAAAGTTCATATTTTTACTCTACTTCAACAAGAATCAAATTAAAAAAAACTACGACGACGACTACGACTTTTTAAATTCTCATCAATTTTCCAAATAGGGAGAAAATGACAATGAACCAACTGAAAGTAAAGAGGAAGAATTAGACACAGCCGAGTCTAAAAATACTAAAAACGGTTTACTAATAGATATGCTAAGTGGATCTGAAGCTGATGACAGTACTAGCGAAAGTGATTCCAGCGACGTCTCTAATTTCCAAGGTATAGAATATTTAATTCCTGAAACAATATCCATAACAGTCTCGCCTACTGTTACTTACGTAAATATATTATTGTGATAAAATTATAGAAGCAGAAACTACGAAAATCGAGTGGTCTCAGTTAGATCGTGGTAAACATCTTATACAAGAAATGAAGGACGAGCAAGCTCCTGAAGAGCAGTGGAGTGGATTTGGTATTAGTTCTAGCGTTGGAGATAGGTCAGTTACATACAATTTGATTAGACCTACTTGAAGCGAAAATAAAGAGATTTCGTAAAAAGAAGTAAAGAAAGAATATGAAGTTAGTATATGTAATTATTATTTTAAAATTTCAGTAAAACGTCATCACAAATAAATGCTATTAGTAATTTATTATTTAATCAAGTTCCGCACATTGAAAAGAAAACAGCCTCACAAACATTCAAAGGTAAATTGAAACACAAATTGAAATTACTTTTTTTTACAATTTTTAGTTGTATAGAAATTCTTAATGCTTTTTTTTACTTTTTAGAAATTAGGGACTCATCTAATGAACATATGGAAAGTATTAAAACAACCGAGGCCGAAACATTTGAAAATAACGATGCTAAAAAGAAACCACTTATTGAAATTATTGAGGAATATAATAAAAAATCACGTAATAATAAAATTATAATGGAAGAGACAATAGAAAATAACAGTATTACGGAAGATGGAAAATTAATAATAGATCATGATAATAAACTTGCTTATGAAAAACATGACGTCGAAACAAGTAGTACAAAAAATACTAAGGGAGATAAAACGAATAACACATTTTCTAATAAAAATAAGCGAATTCAGAAACCACGAAAACGTATTATCATAAAAGAAGTCAAAGACAATGAGACCGAAAAAAATAATAATGATCAAAAACAAAGTAATGATAGTGAAGAATCAAAATCAAAGAACAGTAACAAAGAAGAATCTGTTAAGCCAAGTGGTTCTCAAGATATTACCGAAAGAAGACGACAAATAAGTAAACTAATAAAAAACGATTATTAATACTTTTTTTCTTTAATAAACCATAATTCTAAAATATTATGATCAATAAGTACTTAATTGAAATTTTTTTTAGCTTCTCAATCAAAAGGCGATGGTGATGGTGTAGCTTTGATAAATTATATGAATCAAATGCATGGAAAAACTGATAAAAATAGTGAAGACCTTGATCTGGAGCCGAGTGCTGAAGACTTGGAGATATTTAAAGAATTAGAAAAGGAAGAAATCGAAAGAGAAGCCAGGATCGCCAGAGGAGAACCTGCTATTGATCCCATGGTAAGAAAATTAATGATTTGACATAAATTAAAAGAATTCGTTATATCTTATACTGCAAGAAATATTACTTTTCTAGAAGCATTACGACAAGAAGATTATGGAAGAATTTCAAAAGTCACAAGAGCCGGCACCAGCTCATGCACTTGTCGAAAGAAACTTTGTTACAAATTACAGTAAAGATAACGCTTTTGATAGAATTGCACTGAGTCAACTCACCGGTGGAGAAACACCAGGTAGAAAAAGCAATAATTATACAAATAAATTAAACAAAAAAATCATTGAAACATTTAACGTTTCATAAGTTAATATTAATTATATTAATAATATTATAGATGTTAGTAAAGAAAAATTATCTCACGTGCCAGGAGCAGTTTTGTATCAATATGTTGATAAACAAGTTCCTGTTGAAGTAGAATATGAAATTGGTGAAGAAAAAATTGAATTTGCATGTAAGTTAAATCGAGTTTAAGGTTTTCCTAATTTTATTATTATATTTTACAATAATTTCAGCATCATCTTCTGAAACGGATTCCATACACATTCCAAGTGATTCTGATGTAAACAGTTCTGAAAGTGATTTATTAGAATCTCCGAAATTGGAATATAACCAAGAAAAGCCAAGGCCAAGTACTAGTAAAGCTTCTCATAATTTAAATTATTTTGTAAATAAAAAAGAGAATACGCAACAAAACAAAGGCAATGATACATGTGAGAGTGAGACTAAAGGTAAGTTAATAAAATATGAAATTACATTAATGTGAAAGAAGTTACAATTAAAGTAAATTTATTTACAGACACTAAAATAAATGATAACTTAGATAAGAATGAAGCAAAGCAATCCATCATTAACATGATCAACTCCTACAAAGACGAAAAATTTCCTTCACAAGGTAAACAATGAAAGCACAACTAAATAAAGCTAATTGCTGACGTATTTCATTTTATTTTCCTAATTTTAGGTACCAATTATTCTGATATGGAGGAAAACGCTCGCATAGAGAATTCAGTAGCTACGGAAATATTAAATAAGACTATCAAATATGAAGAAGCAGAAATGTATAAGCAGATAGATGCTGTTACTTCTCACGCCGGTCGAGTTGACAACAGAACTAATGCAATAATTGAACAAATATCTGATGAATTGGAGAATGAGTATTCTGTTAGCAATATTTCTGTTAATAAACGTAATCCCAACCAATATTATAATTTCTAAAGTAACACTTCACAATAACAAACTAAACTGCGATTTATATACTGCTTACGTCATCTATTGATGAATAGATGGCGTCTGTCTGTCTGTTACACAATCGGACTTACATCACATACAGAAATAAAGTAGAGTTTGAGGAAGGAGATAAGTCGACTTGTATTATAATCATTGCAAAGAATGAATCTTATGTTTTAATATTTCAGATTACAGAAGTGTCTCACATACTAGAAACTCAGGTTGAGGAAGCCCAACAAAGATGGCAATGTAGTCAATACGTAAACTATACTCCTTCTCCCAATGAATCTGTAATAGATGATAATGAAACTACCCTAATCCCGAGTCACAATACTTCTCTAGAAGATACTCTTACTGAAGATCAAAATGATAAAAGTTTTATCATTCATAATATTTCAACGGCTAATGATTCGGGAATTTGCAATGAATCTATTGATGATAAAAATGGCAAAGATGACGGAGAAAATGGTGATTTTAATGAAAACGATAAAGTGAATGTTAGAGATGTGTCTGGTGATGATGAACTGTTTGAAGATTGTGAAGAAGATGAGGAAAAAGTTGAGAACTACACATTGGAGATGAAACTGGCACTTGGTATTAGTGATTAGAATTTGTTTTTATTAACGTTTGATTCTTTTTTGTTTAAGTTTTGTTTTGTTTGAAGTGGTTGATTTTTGTTTTATGCACAAGTTATTTAAATAAATACGTAGACATAAAACGTTGTTTTTGAATGGAATATAATATGATTTCTGATATTTTGACGTCATTGGTTCATGCAGTGAGTTGCAATCTATAGTATTAAAGATAAATTGGTGAAAAAGGCTGCGTTTCCAGCAAAGATTTGCGAGTACGTGTAGCGAGGAATGTTTACATACCCTCACTCGCAAGGTGTGTCAAATGAAGCAATTCTATTGGTTCTTAACAAACATCCACATCTCTGGTAGAAACGCTATCTTGCGTCACTATCATGTCTGATTTGATGATATGACTATGAAATATATATAAAATGGAGTCAGGCTAAGGCCGCACTATGTTTTTTTGAGATGCACACATTACGGATAAAAACCACGAAACTGTACCTACACGATTTTCACAGTTTGAAGATGGATTTCAAGACAGCTGCGTGTCGTTGCTTTAATACTACGAAACAGAAAAACGCCATCAAAAATTTCGCAAATATAGGGTCCATCCAGTGACTAGCCAAAGATTTAAGAAAGGTTTTGTTTCATAAAAAATAGCGAGATTTAAGAAAACATCCTGAGAAATTATTCAACTCCTACTCCGATTCATACGACATAGTGATGATACTACAACCAAAGATGATATGTAAAAACTACGAAAACAACACAAATACTCTTCACACGGTGAACGGACTCTATTAGTTCTATGGACTACAAGTTTTTTTCCCGCTAGCCGTTCTGTAAGAAGTCGCGGTTTTAAAATCAGTCGCGGGAAAAAGCCGTCAGTTCAGCCGCTTCCATTAATTTCCTTTATTTATCTTGTTCTGCTCCCCGACTGGCATGCTACCACCAGCATGCGAATCCGACCGCCAAGTGTCATAGACGCGTTCCGGTCGAGCTGCATGTGGGCTTGACTTACCCCCTCCCTCTTCCATCTGTTAATTATGATGTTGGTAACACTTATAATTTGGGTAGCATCTTGTTACTTGATCTTGATGTTAGTACGACTGATATGAGTAGCATCCTTTTATTTGATCATGATGTTGGTACGACCGATATGAGTAGCATCCTGTGACTTGAATGTTGGCCAACTGATAAACACAAATCAAGGAAGTGGAGATTGCAAAATAAATACGCCGTCACGACAGAGTTATCATGAATTGCATCGCGAGTATTCTAGGAGTAACGCTGAAGCTCTGAGTCTAAAGTATAACCCCAGGAGGATATTATAGTCAAACCGTCACAATGTTAGTCTGCGTATAGACTACTACTACTACAACACTACTCTCTCTTTTCTTTATTAATTAACACATACTATTAATGCTATGGATCAAGAGAGTATCTCTTGTTTTTCCGATGTCCATGGGCGATGGTGGCCACTTACCATCAGGTGGACCATCTGCTCGTTTGCACCTTATCTATCATACAAAAAAAATACAAAATCAGGCGGTTAAAATCCAATGTGATGGACCAACGCAACCCCATTAAACTTGAGCTTGTTTGATTGACCTTTAATTCATTTAATTTAATTAAATCGTAATTTCGTTCAAAATTAATTATTTAGTTATTTTTCTACTACCAACTTATTAAAGATATTTAACCAATGTAAAATGAAGCTAGGAGAAGACGGAATTGTGTGGGATTATGAAATATTAAAATATACCATTTAATACAATTGTTAAAAGCCACGAAAGCTTTTAAAATTTAACCGAACGTTTAAACCTTTAATTTAGCAGTTTTAAATTATTAAGTGTTTACTATATTTTTATTAAACGCGCGCGCGGCGGTGTGTTAGTAACGCCGCCGGCAGAGGCAGTCGTGGTTTGAAAGCGACGCGGGCGGTGTGCCTTCCCTGAATCCCTTTATTTATTGATAATATCCCGAGTCCTGTGTGTGCTATTTCCCAACCGCTAGTTAATTTACCCTTCCCTGACGAAAACAGACTGGTGGTGAAGTGCGAACTATTTAGTGGTATTTTGTGTTGTGATGCGACGGGCATGCCCAAAGAAGATTCAAGATCATCAAGAACTTGTGAGTACTGTGTGCCTTTATTACCTAACTGACAAGAATCATAACCCCTAACTTAAGAACCTGAATCCGGGCCCAGCCAGCTTCCACGTGTGTGGGGGTTTTGTCTGTACAAAGAGAATTGTGTTAGTTTAAATTCAAACTCAGATTTCTGTATAAAAAGACAATATAACAAACTATTATAATATTTAATTTCAAAATACAATTATTGCACCTAACTTAAATACCCAGTAACAAACATTTATAAAAATAGCTATATAACAATATTTACAATATTAGATCTTGGTCTTAGCTAAGTGTAATGTTGACTTTACAGTTAGCGTTATCGATAACTGAAAGTTAAACTAGACTTGGTTAGGACCTTACTTTAAAGATATTATAAAACTATTTATTTTTCATATAAAAATATGATTTAAATAATATTTATTTAGACTATAAAATATACCAAACGGAGTTTTGCTAATAATGTTTTAAAATAAAATATCACAGCGTCTTTCTCACTCGCACACGCGGGTTGTGCGTGCGAGTGAGCGAGATGGGTATACCAGTCGGTATAAGCATGCGCTCTAGACTCCCGCCAATACGACTACGTGACTGATAAGGGATGTTCATTTAAAATATACATAAATGTTTTCGTTGCATACTGACAAAATAACATTTAAATTAAGAATCGAAATCAGAAAAATAAAATAGAATCTAAAATTTTAATACTAATTTTAAAAAATTACAAATCCCAATACAAACAAATATCGTGACATTATTATCATTGAAATTATAAAAAATGTCAGAGCACATGGAGTGAACTAAACTAAAAACGGATATTGTTGATGTTTGTATCACAGTATTGCTGAGACAGTTGAATAAAATACATCGATGTTTCGTAAAACACCAACTGTATTGAACTGATTCGATATATCGAATGAGAAGTATCGATGTTTTCGATGCATCGATGTATAACGAGCAACCAATAACCATAGTCATGTCCGCGAGTGTCCGTAGTAAGTTTTATAACTTGTAGGTATATATTATTTAATATATAATATACAATGCATCATTAACAAAACTCTGTTCACTCAATAGAATAAGAAATAAAACTAAAAATAGTTTTTCTATAGACTTGAAAATATAAATTAATTAGCATATGTATGTGTTTGGATTTCTTTTACCTGTTCTAGATGGAAAAATAGTTTTTTTCGGTAAGTTTCAATAGATATTTACACATATAAATATAGTCTTAGTCATACGCAAAAACTGTTGATATAGGACCAAAATTAATAATCAATCTCAATCCATTGATCACAGATTGAAAACAGATAAATTTTTCTATACAATAATTTGAATTTGAAATTGATTATTAACTATAACGGACCGCATATACATAGACACAATACATTACCCGACTTGCCGCCATTTTACACAGTACTACCACTCAACTTGTTGATTAAAGTAGAACCAAGGAATTTTACATAACTGGAACACACTCAAAAGTTTTGTATAATCAAATATGCGCCTTGAAATAACTAGCATAAGGTTGACATTTGTTTCCAACACGTAAAAAGCAAAAATTGTTCCGAGCAGGACCGTCGACTAAAGAGGATTTTGCCTCTTTCTTACGATGTTTTTCTTAGGGTATTTGTGACAATGTGCCATACATTGAGATATATTATATAGAGAAGCTATGCTAAGCAAAATTTGTGCTCCATATTATTATTTTACGAATTTAAACCAAAGTTCATTTAAACACGCAGCGCTTAGGCGCGTTTAGTGTACAACCAGTCACACAATTTTGAGCTGAAGTTAGCTGCAGCGCTGCAAGCATTAATAGTACTCTAACCATTCAGTAATAACACACAGCGCTACAGCGCTTTTTATTTATAATACGTCGCCATAGCAACGTTATAGACTAAGTAACGAATTAACTACAGAAGTGAAATGAATAAATGATAGATTTATGACTAAATAAGTTTCATTTGGTATTACGTTTTCTTTAATGATAAGTCGAATCATCCTTGGCTAAGCCTGTTTCTGTTTAGTTAAATGATCAAATACGCTTAAAATACATTAATAGTTTTGTAATGAAACATCTGCATGTAAATGAAGAAATATTTTTTCTATTCTGGTATTACGATATTACCAGCTATTTTACTTATTTCACTACTGAATTGGTATTTACGTCCAGGTTCACGGTTTGATTTGAATTATCAAATTAATCGTATTATTAAGTAAGTATGCAGTATACGACCACACTACATAAATGTCGAAATCATACTAAAGTAAGATG
This sequence comes from Limenitis camilla, assembly GCA_905147385.1. Classification (NCBI taxonomy): domain Eukaryota; kingdom Metazoa; phylum Arthropoda; class Insecta; order Lepidoptera; family Nymphalidae; genus Limenitis; species Limenitis camilla. The sequence goes on from LR990248.1 coordinate 11,373,299, forward strand.
TATTAAGTCGAACAAAGTTAGAGTTGGGACCGCGAAATCTAGTACGTAGTAGTACATATATATCGATGGTGCCATACAAATAATCCTAAGCAGTTAAATAGACAGAAATTGATGTTGTTAATAACACATTCCTTGCGCATTCCAGTTTGTAGATAAATTCCTTGACAAAAATCTAAACAGTCAAAATATGCTGATTAATTTAATATTTCAGTTCTAAAGCTGAATATAATAACTAATGGAAGAGTTTTGTAAATATTACAATTTAAAAATATAATCTCGTCATCTGTCTTACAATAATATTTACATTTGAGGTTTCTTACATATTAAGGCCTTACAGATTATCTATACACAATTTAATGATAAATTAAAAAAAAAAGAAAACTAATTAAAAAAAATAAGACAATGTAAAAAATAATATTCATAATCGCAACATTTTTACTTTTTAAATCTTATTATAAAAATAGTTGTATATATATATATACAAATAACTACGTTACATATAAACATGTGTACATCACTATGACCCACTTAACTTAAATAAACTAACATTTAACTTTTTGGCATCTAGACGACTTGAACCAGTCAATAATATAAATAAGAGTATTATAAATAATAACCCGAAAATAAACTAAATATTATTTCTGATTTCAACTAAAACATATATATGTCGGAAGCGTAAGTTAGGTTTAGCCTAACATAAGGCTAACCTAACAAATACTACACCTAAAACGCATAGCCTCTTTGAGTGAACATTGTCCAAAGTGGTGCTAGTGAAAGTGTAATAATAGTATCGTTTTACTAGTCCTAGGGATCTCCAATTAAGGTTACACGAGTACATTACAATGTAGTTGACGTGTGGAGATGTAAACATAACGTTAGGTAAAAAACGCATAGTCTCTTTGAGTGAACATTGTCCGAAGTGGTGCTAGTGAAAGTGTAATAATAGTGACGTTTTACTAGTCCTAGGGATCTCCAATTAAGGTCACACGAGTACATTACAATGTAGTTGACGTGTGGAGATGTAAACATAACGTTAGGAAAAAACGCATAGTCTCTTTGAGTGAACATTGTCCGAAGTGGTGCTAGTGAGTGTAATAATAGTGACGTTTTACTGGTGCTAGGGGTTTCCAATTAAGGTCACACGAGTACCTCACAATGTAGTTGACGTGTGGAGATGTAAACATAACGTTAGGTAAGTTTCTGTTAGGTTGTCTTATGTAAGGCTAACCTAACAAATACTGGAGAGGTGGACGATGTCGTGCGGTGTTCCACAAGGATCTGTCCTGGGTCCTCTCCTGTGGAACATCGGTTATAACTGGGTACTACGTGGGGAAAATCTCAGAGGTATCACCGTGACTTGCTATGCGGATGACACCCTCGTGACTGCCCGGGGCCGTAACTACCACGAAGCGGTGGTCCTCGCCACGGCGGGAGTTGCGCAGGTGGTGCGCCGTATAAGAGCACTAGGCTTGGAAGTGGCCCTCCACAAATCCGAGGCTATGATGTTCCATAGACCTCGCAACTGCCCCCCTCAAGGTGGTAGCATTGTGGTGGATGGTGCGAGTATCGTTGTGGGATCCTGGATCAAATATCTGGGTCTCATCGTTGACAGTCGGTGGTCATTCTATGAGCATTTCCGGCGCTTGGTCCCGAGACTGATAGCCATTGCCGGATGTTTGGGCAGAATTCTCCCCAACTTGGGAGGACCGAGTAGTGCATGTCGACGCGTCTACACTGGCATTGTGCGCTCTATGGCGCTGTACGGTGCACCTATTTGGGCGGATTCCCTCAGCTCTCGTACAGCGGTCCTGCTGCGTCGCCCGCAGAGAACCATGGCAATAAGGGTGGCACGGGCGTATCGCACTGTGTCGTATGAAGGAGCATGCGTGCTCGCTGGGTCGCCGCCATGGGACCTTGAAGCTGATCCATGAATCCATGGTCAGTAGCGAGGATGCATGGCATGCTGTCGCGGCATTCGCGGAGGCTGTGATGACGGCAAAGGAAGAGTCGGAGAGAGAGAGAGAGAGAGAGAGCTACAAACTCTCATCCTATGCGCCGGGGCAGAGGCGGTCGAAGGCGTCGGGCTTACTTGGCATCACTGCCGCCGTAAGAGCGGTGACTATATGGACCATGGGTGACAAACGGGGGTTTCTGCCAGCCATGTAAAGAGGTCCAGTGGTGGAATGGTTAACCCAATCCAGACGTGGATAACTGCTGACGAGGTTGCGGAGCAAACCAATATCCCGTGACTTCGCCCTATTAGCAGTGAAGTGAATCACCCCGGAGGTTTAGCGGGTCGGGCTGTTTCCTTCTGAAGCAGATCCCAACCCCGCATAACCATCCTGAGTCCCCGCTTAGGATGGTATCTGTTGAGCAGATTCCTGCCGGGTTAAAAAAAAAAATAAAAAACCTAACAAATACACCACCTAAAAACAAATAGTCTCTTTGAGTGAACATTGTCCGAAGTGGTGCTAGTGAAAGTGTAATAATAGTGACGTTTTACTGGTGCTAGGGGTTAAACATAACGTTGTGTTAGGTTAAACAGGGAACCTATATAGTGGGGGAGGCTATTCACATATGTGGCAGAGATCATTTAAACCTACGCTTTTGGTCACAACTCCCAGACACTGTTTAGGTTCCTGTGGTAATTATTAGAAATATATTTTTAAATACAAAAAAATGTGAGAGTTCAGTTGAAATCAAAAAATTTTGTAAAATTGATTTTAAAATTTAAAAAGGATTTAAAAATCATACACTGGGCGGATTTTCTAACACTAATATATATTCAGAAATAATATTTTAATCTGTCATAAATTGAGCTATTGCTTATAATTATTAAATAATAATAAATAGGAGATTAGGAGATTATACTGAATTGGAATATAAAAGAAAAAAAAATAATAGGACTTTCTTATTATTTTTTTTAATATTTCTTTCCAAGTAACTTTTTTCAAAAATTATAAAATCTTCCACCTCCATTCCATTTTTTAGAAAAAAAATCGACATTTGACAAACAGATTCATTTTTTTTTAAATATCTTGCATGTAGAGACATTCGATATGTTATATTTCGATTAAAGTATAATCTTGTATACATATTATATTAATAAACACTTTCAATATTAAATGCAACAAGGATATATAAATGTAAGAAAAGTCTTTTATTTTTATTCTCAACTAGAATTTGCAATTTTTCATAATTATTTAACTCACTTTATTTTTTTGTTTTACACGACAGCTTACTATTAGTAACATATTATATACATATATATTTATTGTCAGTCAGTGATGGCCCAGCGGTTGAGACTTCAATGTCTTACTCGGGAGGTCTGAACTCGATCCCCACACACTCACACACCTATTGACTTTTCCGAGTTTTAAGCAATTATATATCACTTGCTGTAACGGTGAAGGAAAACATCGTGAGGAAACCTGCACGAGTGAGAGTTCCCTAAAGTTCTCCGTCGGTGGTGGTGGTGGTTGAGCGTGGTGGAGTATTGCTTAATACCCTCATTCTGAGGAGACCCGGCTCAGCAGTGGGCCATTGACGGGTCGTGATGTACTAAAATTAAAAAAAAAAGGAAATACACTAAATGGCCGCCATGTTATGGTCGCGTTTCGCGTGACGTCACAATCTATAATAACATATTAATACAATAAACAAAAATGTTTGAAATGGTAAACGACCATTGAAATAGTTTTTTTCTGACCATTTGTTCCAAAGAGGTCCAGCCCCGGCTTCCCACAGGAGCAATATATCACGTATAATACTTAAATCAAATCAAATCAAATCAAAATTATTTATTTCAATTAGACTTTTTTGAAAAGTACTTTTGAAACGTCAAAAATTTGTCGGTCAGTTAGTTTGTCTGAAGCTACCACCAGCTCGGAAAGCAGTTTTCTGTTGAGAAGAGCCGGCCAGAAACTCAACAGTCGCTCTTTTCAAAAAGCCATGTTTACATAGTCTGTTATACAAATCATTTAACTTGAGAGTCAACGTCACTTAGATTCCAAGCATTCTCATCATTTAAGTAATCCTGTACATTATAGTATGCTTTATATATTAATGACTTCTTGATACGAGTTTTAAATTGTTGAAGTGGCAAGTCTAATATAGGCTGTGGAATCTTATTATAGATGCGAACACCAAGCCCCATGAAGCTATTACTCACTTTGTGGAGACGATAGTACGGCGTTACAAGTTTATTTCTGTTTCTAGTATTAACATTATGTTTGTCACTGTGTTTTGAATACAAATGAATATTCTGGTAAATGAACAAAATATTACAATATATGTATTGAGATGGGACTGTAAGAACGTCTATTTTTTTATATACATCTCTAAGGGAATCCCGCGCTCTTAAGTTATAAATGGCCCGAACAGCTCTCTTTTGAAGAATAAAAATGGATTCTATGTCCGCGGCCCTACCCCACAGTAAAATGCCATAAGACATAATACTGTGAAAGTAACTGAAGTAAACTAGCCTAGCAGTATTGATATCAGTCATTTGTCTGACTTTCCTTACTGCGTAGGCAGCTGAGCTGAGTCTTCCCGCTAGAGATGATAGATGGGGGTTCCACTGGAGTTTTGAATCTAAAGTTATACCCAGAAATACCGTCGAGTCCGCCACATCTAAAATTTCATTATTTAAACGTAGGTTAAATTTTTGTTTTTTAACATTAGGTAAAGCAAACTCAACGCATTTGGTTTTTTTAGCATTAAGAACTAAGTTATTTACCGTAAACCATTGAAGAACCTGCGATAATGCACTGTTTACATCGTCATAATTATGTTTATTTCTGTTTACTTTAAATATAAGAGATGTATCATCAGCAAAAAGTACAATATCACACAAGTTCTTCACATAGTATGGCAGATCATTAATATAAACCAAAAATAAAAACGGGCCTAAAATGGATCCCTGTGGAACGCCCATTTGTAGCAAAGATCCAGAAGATTTTACACCATTAATAGTAATCCTCTGGACTCTTTGATTTAGGTATGAGGCAATTAGATCCAGAGAAACACCACATATACCGTAATAATTAAGTTTTTTTAAAAGTGTTTCATGTTGAACACAATCAAAGGCCTTGGACAAATCGCAAAATACACCAATCGCATTTTGTGATTTCTCCCATGCTTCATAAATATGCTTAAGAAGAGCAACTCCGGCATCTGTTGTTGACCTACCCCTAGTAAAACCATACTGTTCACTATGAAATAGTTTATTTTCATTAAAATATTCTAAAAGTTGGTTTAAAATAATCTTTTCAAAAACTTTACTCAGTGATGGTAATATAGAGATTGGTCTATAGTTACCGGGATCTTTCCTGTTTCCATTTTTAAATAGAGGTATTATTTTACTGTGCTTCATTAAGTCCGGAAACTTTCCTGTATCGACACATTTATTAAAAATATCAGCTAGATGTGGGGCAATATTATTGATTATTGTATTTAATATTTTTACTGAAATGTCCCATAAATCACCAGTTTTTTTTATATTAAGTGTCCTGAAATTCTTAATAATATCAAATGAAGTAATATGTTTAAACTCAAAGTAATTAGCATAGCCTGGGAGTTTATTTTTAAGTAGAGAAATAGCATCTAAGGGCGATGATTTTAATGCAGATGTTACTTTGATAGGTATATCAGTAAAGAATTTTTCAAACGTGCTTGCCACTTCTTCTTCCGAATTAATTAATATATTATCAACATTTAATTTAATTGGTTCGTTTTCTATTTTAGATCTTCCAGTTATGCTATTAATAATATCCCAGGTAGCCTTTATTTTATCGTCTGAGTTAAGTATTTTGTTTCTAATATAAATTGCCTTCGCCTGGATGCAAACACTTTTAAAGATCTTAGAATAACACCTAACGCGTTCTAAAAATACTGGATCCCGATTATATTGCCTCATACCATATAATTCATATAATTTATCTCTACTTCTAAATATACCTATGGTAGCCCAGTCACTAAATTTCAGTTTTAAATTTTTACTAAAAGTTTTTATTTTAAATGTGTTATTAAATTCATTTAAAATCATAGTAAATAAATTATTATATAGCGTATCTGGGTCCTTATAAATCAAACACAAACTAGAAATTTTTTGTACTACCTTATCCTTAAACAAGTTAATTTTATTATTCGACTTTGGTCTACATGAAATCTTATTTGAATTTTTAATTTCTTGGTCTACTAACGTGAATTTCTGTCCATAATGATCCGAAGTTAGGTTTTTCATTATTATAGTTTCAAACACTTCACAGTCACAAAACACATTGTCTATACACGTTGCAAAATTATCACCAACATGAGTCGGCTCAGAGAATAAGTTTAATAAATTATATGATTTAAATAAATTTAACAGCCGACGACTGAAAGTTGTGTCTATCAATATATCTATATTAAAGTCTCCACACACGATTATAGATTTATTTTTAATGCAAATACGTTTAAGTACGTCATCAATAGTGGACTCAAAAGTTTCAAAATCACTATTGGGGGGGCGGTACACGCATACTATAATGTAACGTTGAAACTCTACACAAGAAATCTCAACAATACGCTCGACAGAGAGAGAAACAATATCTTGTCGAGATTTACATACTGTATTGGATATGTCACTGCGAACTAATATTAAAGAGCCTCCGCGAATTGTTTTCTCTCTGACGAACGTACTTATTAATTTATAATTATCCATAAGTGACATAATACAATTTTTATTTAACCAGTGTTCAGTGATACAAAATATATGAATATTAAATTTATTACCTAACAATTCCAGTTCAAGTTCTTTGCCGCCTAAACCTTGCATGTTTTGATGAACTATGTTAATATTTAAACGGTTTTGCTTAGGCTTTGTCTCATTAACTAGTTTAAACTAGTTTGTACAACATTTTTAATGATAACATTATCATTATTAATTGATGTCTGCGTTATATTACATATAACGGTGTTTTGTATAATATTATATGCTACTAAAGTAGCAAATTAATTGAAAAATAATTAATTTTCAATTTAGTGTTACAAAATTAAAATATTTAGGCGTCAACGACATTACAAATATTTCATTATTATCCCACAGGAACTCTGAATTTTTCCGGGATAAAAAGTAACCTACTGTTAATTTAGGTTATAAGGTATCTGTGTGCCATATTTCATTAAAATCCATTCAGCCGTTTTTGCTTGATTGAGTAACAAACATCCACACTTTCACTAGATAGTAAGATTATTATTGTGACGTCATGCCAAGCGCGAACAATTTTAATTTCCTTATTTTTAGTTTTAGTTTAGGCAAACGTTGTTTTGCTGTATAAATTTTGTGTGGGCCACCCTTATCACTTAGGGGGATGAAAAATAGATAGTAGTAGATTCTCAGACCTACTGGATATGCATATAAAATTGCATATAAAATCGGTCAAGCCGTTTCATGGGAGTATGGTAACTAACATTGTGACACGAGAATTTTATATAACAACGTAAGTTATCGTGCAAAATAAAATATATATATATATATATTCTCTATTTCATAAAAATTGTATTTATGTACTCAGTTATATATATAATATATTTTGTGATGTAACAAACAACGATCTTAGTAACTTTGTTGTAGGTTCGGGCGATGGATTCACGATCGATAAGTCGTGGGTTCGAATCCCGGACATTGGCCTACTGGCGTGGCCCACTCCTGACACAAGCATGCAAGCTTACTAGGAGGGGTAAAGGGAATACTAGTAGTATGTGATCCATACTGCTAGTAATCTTTCAAAAAAAAAAAAACAACTGTCTTAAATATTTTTGTAACATTTGCATTATCTTGATATAGTTTGCCCAAAATCGAAAACAATTTTTGACACATCCAATCAGTAATTTGGCACTAAATGCTAAAAAATGCATCATTCATTAATACCATATTTCTAATAATTGATTTAACAGTCTTTTTGGGACATGAAACTTAAATGGAACTCCCATTTATCATAACTAGCGGGAAGACTCAGCTCGGCTGCTAACGATTTAAGGATTTAAACAATTGTGCAGCTATCGTTTTTTTTCTTATAAATGTTTCCTGAGACTCAGGTATTGTCAAAAACTCAATGATCGCAGAGCCGAAGAAGAACGCCGAATGCGGTTGAAACTATAGTACATTTTTTAAATAAAAATACAATATTTTTTAGTCAATATATTTTAAAGGTGTGAAATGTGTCAAAAATTGACTGCGAAATTATTTTGAATGAATTTGATAAAATTTATCAATAAATAATAAACTATATTAACAATACTTTAACATAATGATTACCTATATCATGCTGCATGGTGTTTCAAATCGAATATTTCCATAAGTAATGGTTCTATGGGATGCACGTCAAGATATACCTCTGTTACTTCTTCTGCAAATTTCCTAAGTTCTAGAATCTTCTGGATTAGTTTTAGGAAGGTGGATTTCGCTTCGCAGCCGGGGTACACGCTTTCTAGGTATCTTCTTAGTAGATAATAGTAGGAGTTCTGAAATTTATTGTAAAATATATAAATCGTAAAATACAAAGGGTATATTGAAAACATTAAGAGGGGGGGTGATATTAAATGGACTATTGGGTAAACGCAACGTAGACACTGCTACTGAACTGATAAATAATCAAATATAATCTCTTACAATTAAGACAGGAACCTAAGCAGTGCCTAGGAGTTGTCACCAAGGTGTAGGCTTAAGGGCTGCCCTGCTACATATATGAACACTCAACTCCCCTGTTAGGTTGGGCTTACATAACCCTAACCTAACACTAATTAAAAACTGAGCCTAACATCATGACTCAAATTAACATTAAAAATTGTTCTTAACTTTAAACATTTAAATATTTATGAAAACATTTTTAAAAAAACGGGAATCATTAAGTTAAAAATGTAAAATGCTTTTTTCTATAAAGAATTAATATTTTTTTACTGTAAATTAATAATCAATATCAATCCAAAATCTTTGGATTACTGATCAAAAATTTCCATACACAAATGCTAATTAAAAATCTATTTTTAATAAGGCCGTTAGAAGTCACTAGTGAAGAAATAACTGGCACGGAAGAGAGAGAGAAAGAGAGTATAACAAAAAATTATAGTACAGAAAAAAAAAAAAATAAAGAAGAGATGAAGACATGTACAATAACAAAACGAAAATGAGAATTAAGAATAGAAATACAGATAAGAAAAATAAAATACAAAAGTACATATAATAGAAATAACAACAAGATATATAACATAAGAGAGATACATACTTGTTCCAATTTAATAACATCTCGATGCACAACCTTAGACCTGTCGGGTGTAAATAACAAAATGGCGGACATTATCAGAATGATGTTCTCGTCCGTCCGCCATCTTAGATCGAATGAACTGATGAACGATTCGTGCGATCTGTATATATTGTTCTTGGCGAGTTTTAGTACGTCTGTACGTATGCTGCCATATTGTTCCTGATTGTGGGGTAGCTGAAAAAAAAGACATAGTTTAATAATTAAAAAGCAACATCAACCTGGGAAGATATAATTTCAGTAATTAATAAGATATAGGCAATTTTTTATGCTACATGTACTTTTCCAATATTTCAAATAGTGTTGCCATATATATTGTAATTAATTGTGCAAGCTATGGGTAGTTTTGTCTATATCGATCTGATTTTAAACATTTTTTCAGCGCGACGAATCTACATTAGTCCTATCTCTTTCTTTCTCTCTATCTCCTTTTTTCTTTTCTTTCTCTCTCATTATTTTTTTAATGATTGAAAAGAAATTATCGAGTGGGAATTACGAATTTCGATTACAATTATGTTTTAAATACTCGAAGTAAAGTATTTGCATGCCTTAAAGTATTATATCTTGTTTATACCGCTCATATCATTATAAATTATAGCCTATGTATTATTCTGATGTGTCAGCTATATTATTGTACAGTTTCATCAAAATCCATTCAGTAGATATTGCGTGAAAGAGTAACATATATACATCCATACATTCTTACAAACTTTCACGTTTATAATATTAATAGGATTAATAAATGTTTCTTTTATTTTTGATATTAGTTTTCTGTATAATTACTTCTAAGTTCTAACTAAGGACTAATTAATGGAATGAAAATGACATTTTATGAAAATAATATGGAAAAAATTAATAACGAATGATGCAAATTTGGTTAAAAAAGATAAAGTAAGGAAGGAATTGTTATTTATTATTTAAGCTAATGATAAATATTAAATAACTGAGACAAGGATAAATTGTTAATAGAAATAGAAGATAAAAGGTAACAAAGAAAATATAAGTAACACTCGTCTCTAGTATTTTTTTTTGATAAAATTTCCTCATGGGAAGGGAGTCATGTTGTAGCCCACCAAAGGTCGGAAGCTACTCTTAAAAAAATATAACATACCTACTTTTATCAAGGGCAACAAACATAAAGCTCAGTTAAGTATAAATAAATATGAGTCTTGTGGAGTAGAATTACAACTAGGAACATCGGATGTTTACCTTCCACTGGTTCCTCTGTCCGTCATACGTCATCGTGCTCCGTATCACCATCATCTCTATACAGCCACCTTTCAGCAGCGCCACCTACAACACAAACATATTTTGACTATAATCACAACTAATATATAATGTAGTAATAGCTCAAGTGGCTCCCTATACGCCGTCGCCGGGATATCCATATTCTTTCTCTTCTGTACTGTGTGTTAAAAAACCCAATAGCTCCTAGCTATCTAAAGAAAATATTTGAATACATATGGTCACCGACAAAAATCCATCATCTCGAAGTCCTATGCTATAAATCTCTAAAGGGGACCTGTGAGGGGACGGGTTAGAATACTATTCCCCTCTGCCGCTGGGAGAGCATCTCGTAAAAGCCGAGAAACCTAGCACCCCCTTGGTGGTATGGGATCTGTTCCCCGACTGGCTTGCGACCAACAGCATGCGAATCCGACCGCCAAGTGTCATAGACGCGTTCCAGTCGAGACGCATGTGGACCAGACTTACCCCCTCCCTCTCCCATCCCATTAATGCTGCGGATCCAGTGGACTCTGGGCTCTTGCTCAAGGTCCGCTGAAACCACAGCATTTTTTTTCTTCACTCTCCTTCCCCACTCTATCTTTGAGGATGCAACGCAACGGCAAGAGGGTATCTCTTGTTTGTCTCGATGTCCGTGGGCGATGCTGGCCACTTACCATCAGGTGGACCATCTGCTCGTTTGCACCTTATCTACCATAAAAAAAAATATATATAGTAATAGCTCAAGTAGCTCCCTATGTCGTCGCCGGGATATGCATATTCTTTTTCTTCTGTACTGTGTGTTAAAAAACCCAAAAGCTCCTAGCTATCTAAAGGAAAAAATTGAATACATAGGGTCACCTACAAAAAATCGATCATCTCGAAGTCTTATGCTATAAATCTCTAAAGCCTTATGCGTGCCCGTGTCTATACATATTGGAAGTATTGATGTTTATAAAAAGAAACTCAGAATTGTTTACTTTTTCTGAAGATGAACGAAGGAAAAATAAATTGAGCTATTTAAAACATAACACGGCACTGTTTGGCAAAAGCTTTTTTAATATATTCGTTGGCAGATAATAAACTAGATATTGTTTCTTTCAAACAAAATTTGACAAATTTCTTGCTCAAGAAACGCTACTACTCGGTCCAGGACTATCTAACAGATTCCTTGTAGAGAATTAAGAATAAATATTAACATGAATGACTATGTGGCGGATTGTGTTACTAATTATTATTATAAGACCTCTGTGTACCAATCTGCAAATAATAATAAATAAATAAATAGAATTTATACACAATCATTTACTGTACAGACCGTAAAATTATGGAACTCTTTACCACAAAGTATAAGACTATCAAAATCTCTCCCGATTTTCAAAAATTCTATAAAAGACTTTTATCTACTCTCGGACAGACACTGACGACATGAAATTTATTATTATTTATGTATTTAATTTTATCTTTACTATATTTACTTTTATATCTAAGATATTTATTAGTATATGATTATAGATATTTATAAATATATATTGTTCATCTGGTTTATGTATTAGGTTGTAATTATTTATGGTTACACCACTTTATTCCCTATTCAATAAAATGTTTCTTAACCTAAAGGTTGTCTGAAGGAAAGGAGTAATAAGCCATAAGGCCGCCTCATGTTCTGCCACGTTTTACTGTTTTGTATTACATAGTTGTATTGTTTCTTACTTAGTTGTTATAATTTTATGTAGGTGCTTAAATGAAATTCTTCATTGAAAGTCATGAAACAAGTGTAATTTTTTTTTAAATCATTCCTTAAATGACTTCAAAAACGGTAAAGTTTCATACTAACTTTGCACCCCCTTTTTACCCCCTTATGGGTTGAATTTTCAAAAATCCTTTCTTAGTGCTCCCTTACATTATAAAAGGAACCCCTGTGCAAAATTTCAAGTTACTAACCCTTATAGTTCAAGCCTGCGTTGATATGTCAGTCATTAAGTCGGCTTCTCCTCTTATATATATAGATTTGGTAATAAGGAATTTATCTTCAAGTAAATAATATAGTAAGATCTGTTCTAGGTCTACACAGACAGTCCTATCTTATACTAGTCGACCCGTGCTACTTTGTTCACATGTAGCTCCGCTCCTATTGGTCTTAGCGTGATGATGCGCCTATAGACTTCCTCGATAAATGGCCTATCTGACACTGAAAGAATACTTCAAATTGGACCAGTAGTTCCTGAGATTAGCGCGTTCAAGCAAACAATCTCTTCAGCTTTATATATTAGTTAGTATAAGATAAAATTCTCGTGTCACAATGTTACCAAACTCCTCCGACACGGCTTGAACGATTTTCATTATTTATTTAAAAAAATTAATAAATAATAATATTATAAATGCGAAAGTAACATAGTCAGTTTGCTACGCTTTCACACTTCAACTAATAAAGGTAAATTTTTACTGCGAAAAAAGCGTTCTGGCGATATTTCATCATTTGACAGTTTTATCGCAAAAAGTGATAGAGTGATATAGCGACCACCTTTCGAAATCACATATTTTTTTATTTTAGACATATTATAAATCAATGTACCTAAATACCAACCAATTAATGGAAGCACTCTACAATATTGGAAAACTGATAAGCATCAATCGGATAATTAGGTAAAATAAATACGACGTCATGACAGAATAATGACATCATACTGTTCCTCTTTGTATAGACTATAACTCCTGTTTAATTAACAATATCTTATTTTGGTTTTTAAATTACTTCACTTCTTGCGAGACTTTATATAATTCATATGTTTTTAAATATACCAGCCAACCTGCTCTCGCTTTACTGATGTGTATTCAACTCACTCACTGACACAACTATGAATCGTATATCTCTTATCGATAAGGCAGCGTTCGTGAGAAACGTTTTCGAAGTCGTTTCATTCCCATTCAACGACTATGCTATATGACGTTCAGTCAAGATGTTGAACGTTACGTTAAACAACTTGACGAGTTGTCCTTTAGTCATTCAATTGAATGTTGTCACCTGACTGATTTTACGTCCGCTATGTTCAATGGCTTATGTTACAATCCGCTAACTAGTAGGACGTTGAGTGACGCTTGTTCATTCAACGTTCGGCCTAGTCACTCAATTGTATGTTGTCATTCAATGAACGCGCTAGTCATTCAATCAAATAGCAGATTCAACCAGATGACTGCGACATATATACATTTTTATAATATATCAGAGGGTCTACCGGAGCTAAAAGTATGCCGTCAGATCAGTTTAAATTATATACATACTAAAGAGTCTCAAAAATTCGGACACAGTATGATATAATTTTTCGAAACAAAAAATTACCAAAAAAATACACGTCATAATGTTTTTTTTTATGGTAGAATGATGGTCCACCTGATGGTAAGTGGCCACTATCGCCCATAGTCATCGATGGATTGCATCCTCGAAGATAGAGTGGGGAGGGGAAGTGAAGAAAAAATGCTGCAGTTTCAGAGGACCCTAAGCAAGAGCCCACCAGATCCGCAGCATTAACCGGATAGGAGAGGGAGGGGGTAAATGTGGCCCACATGTGGCTCAACCGAAACGCGTCTTACACTTTGGCGGATTCGCACGCTGGTGGTCGCAAGCCAGTCGGGTTACTCGGCTCTAACGAGATGCTCTCCCAGCGGTAGAGGAGAATAGTATTCCCGTCCCCTCACGGGTGGGTAATATGTGTAATGTTTTTTATATTTAACGATTTGCCTGAAAAGTGGGCAAAATGTTTTTGTATAGCACAGCACAACCATTTCAGACGTCACTTCAATATATCTATCTCATGTCGCAACGCCTAGCAACAGTCTCTATCTAAGATTAGTACAGATAAAATAAACCAAATACTTAACATAACATTAAATGATATTATCTAGTGGGTTTTGTGACTCATAACTGAGTTGATATATAGGATTAGGGAAAGTCATTGAATAGATTAAATCGGCAATTACAGATAAAATGGATTTTTAATATTTATAATACCTGATCCTCTTCGCACATATTTTTGAAAGCGTTGATTTTCTTTGCTATTTTGATTAGCCTCCTTATCGCGACTGCTGTTATGTTCACTAATGTTATTAATCTGGGATCGTGTGTACCATTACCATCCTGAAACAAAAATAAAAGGTCATTCAATATCAAAATGACCAATGCTTGGAATTGACCCCTTTTTATTTGAATGAATTTTGTTCAGTACTTTTATTTAATGATATTACGGAGTTCTGCCAACAGAAAAAATAAAACGATGAAAAACGGTCCAAGCGCGAGTTGGACTCCCGCACGAAGGGTTCCAATATTTGGTAAAAAAATCACGTTTGTTGCATGGGAGCCCCTTAAATATTTATTTTTTTCTTTTTTAGTACTTGTTGTTATAGGGGCAATAGAAATACATCATTTGTGAACAATTCAATTGTCTAGCTATCACGGTTCAAGAGACACAGTCTGGTGACAGACAGACGGAAGGATGGACAGCGGAGTCATAGTAATAGGGTTTCAACCTTTGGATACAAAACCCAAAAAATTTAAAATTTCACCATTTTCTCATTTTTTATATTTGTTTTTCAAATGTCGCGGAAACTAGGATAATTACAGAAATGGTTCCAACTTTGTCTTGATGATTGGGATATTTGGTGGAAACACAAAAAAAATTCCGATTATTTCCAATAATCGTATCATTTTGAATATCTGAAATTTTAAAGATTGGTCGATTGGACATGTAATGAACAAACGAAAATTTTTAAAACATTAATTCCTCAACATCTCCATATCTTCCTGACAATGTAGTTGCAGTATCATACTGACCACAGTACCGCTATTAAAAATTTTAGTAAAATGACCTTAAAAATTCAAGCATTTTTTTTTAAATCCAAAAGGGCTATTTTATAACATATATATTTTTACAAACAGTAAGATTTTAAATATTTTGCACAATTTTATTTTGCGTTTACGTAAAACTTAGAGGGGTTAATAGAGGGTTATTTATTGCAAAAAGTAGCTTATATAATACTAGACTGATCCCTCATCAAATAGATTGTATAAATTTAATAAGATTAGTAAATCAGATTTGGCGATGGCGATAGATATCATAATATTAGAGAAACATTTCCTGATAACTCGTCAAAGATATTGGCACTGATATACTGATAACCTTTGCTGGATTTTGGATAGGAAACGGAATGTTAGGTGACAACAGGTGACTGTATCAACAGACTCCTGCAAGATCAAATGCAACACAAATCAATACTAACATCAACCAACATACTTTTGTCCTTAAGTGACCGCAATTAATAATCAATCTCAATCCAAAATTTTTGGATATTGAATTTCAAATTTGTGTATGGAAAATTCAAATTTGGCATCTATTTCAAGGGCTTATAGTGCAGGATGCACGTTGCACACGGGCGCTGCGGTCTTTGGGGCACTGACAGCGTGGAGATGGGGATTCTTTGAGAAAAAGATGGATTGCTCAACTAATTTTTAGAGTACGCATTTTTGAATACAAATATTGAGCCTTCTATGATGAAGGTCAAACAAAAGCTTCAAAAGCCTTACATCTAGCTAAGCGCCCGCTGAAGTGAAGACCTTTTTTTCGTAAACAAGGGCGCTAGAGCGATGATTAATGATAACAATAGTGTTTATTAAGTCGGAAACGCCTAACCGTAATAGAAATTTATTGGAAATCAACAGTAATATATTTTTCTTTATTCTTAGACAATACATTGATCTTCATCGTCATAGAACTTTTTTTTCGTTGCGTCCTAAAAGCTTCGATTTGAGGAAAAAGACCTATCTTTTTTAACTAACAATTGCTACAAAAGAATCTTTTATTTTTTGGTAAAACCATGTTTTTGCGGAAATATCTCACTGTTATGATTTTTGGGAAGTTGGGAAAACACTGTCCCGTTTTCCGTAACCGTGCAAATATACCTAAAAGTCGGCAATACACAGGCCGATACCTATTAAATATTTTTTTAGAAAATAGGGATACATCACAACTTCACCTATTAAATGGAAGGTTATAAATTTAGGATTATTATTTTATTCTTTTTTGTTGAGACTATCGTCGTCACTATGACTTGCCCGTTTCAAATATCCGAGGATGTCTGGAAGACTCTCGTCCCGTTACACTTATGTAAAGAGTTCCACTATACCTTTAATCCAGCAGTGGCTGTATCTCCAATGAGTTGTGATACATCATCGTCTATGGGCGCGTGTAACGCTTTGTTTGCTACTATTAATTCATTCAGCTTTGCTCGCTCCACCTGTAACAATATCTTGTATACAACAACTACTTTTTACCCGGAACTTCGTTTGCGATATTGAGGTAGGTATATTAGTCTACAGTAGATCGTCTGTACACATATTTAATAATTTTATGAGGTAGTCATACTAACTTTGCACCCCCATTTTACACCCTTTTGGGGTGAATTTTCAAAAATCCTTTCTTAGTGTTCCCCTATGTTATAAAAGAAACCCCTGTGCAAAATTTCAAGTTTCTAACCCTTATAGTTTAGACCGTGTGTTGATGTCAGTCATTAAGTCAGGCAGCTTCTGCTTTTATATAGTATATAGATACCATTCCAAGATGTCCGCGATGAATAGTATCTGTAGTTGTGTAATGTGATACAATTTGAGTGATAGGATAGTATGTATCCCGATTAATTACTCAATGATTTTGATTGCAAATAAAATGCTTATTATATGACTCATGATGGTTGTATATATTTGTAAGTTCCAAAAATTTCTAGCAGATGGCGGTGTAAGTCCGTTTATTGACACAACACTTCAACATGTTGTCTAGGTTGTGTAAGCCATCCAATAGATGGCGCCCTAAAACTCAAATTTCATGTTCGTTGTCTGTTCCTCTCCTTTTTTTTATTTACTTACATAGGCTTGGCAAAGCTCCTAACAGCCGTGACCGGGCGGGTTGAATAGTTTATATACAAATGTGAAAGTTTATATGTTTGGATGTTCGTTACTCAATCACGCAAAAACGATAAAGCGGATTTCGATGAAATTTGGTTTACAGATACTTTATAACCTGTATTAACATATAAACTACATTATACCGGAAAGATTAAGTTCCTGTGATATAATAATTAAATATATTTTTTGATAAATCATAAAGTATACGTGATATATTGCATCCGTGCGAAGCTGGAGTGGATCGATTAGTTTAAAAAAAAACTTTGTACATAATTCCTATGATCTAATGTAAACTATATGGTGATTCACTGAAGTACAGTATCATACACACACACATACAGAGCCTAAATATTTTTTACGTTGTCATAAATATAATGAAATGTATTTTAGTTGGAAAAATGATGTTATAGGTAATATAATAATTTATAACCATGATGACGTAATTCCAATGATTCAGTGTAGTGAAATCAGACAATAAAAACCCTTTATACTAATATTGTATATTTTTCCTGTTATACATGTTTTAAAAAAATATAAACTACTAATTCGTGTTTCTATGAAAATATGATAGATATCTGAATATAGCAAATTGGATATAAAAACTACTAATTAAAAAAACGGATACTTGAAAAATTTAGAGGTAATTTTTGTAATTATTTTCAAGGATACACCCACCAAAAAAATCACGATGAATCGTTATTTTCTCAACTATAATTTGTAGCAATTGTATTAATGTGCTACTAATTTAAAAAAAAAATCATCAAGGTCAGCATTGTTAACTACACTATGGAAAATATATGAAACTTAAGAAACGCTATGCTAAATTATACCTAATTATTATACTATTTGTCAAAGGAAAATTTTATAACATGACAATTTGTATGTATGTAAGCTTCGCAGGCTTCTAGGATTAATATATAGTCGGAGCACACTAAGAGGATCACTAACCTAACCTAGCACAATGCTAACCTAACCTAACGTTGTGTTTACATTACCACGTGACCTCAATCGGACAGCACTCCCAGCACTAACACACCACTGCACTGCACTTAACACTTTCACTAGCACTACCCAGATGATATCCAATCCTTTAGACCTCGCGTTAGACTAAGACAGTCGGGGGAATAAAAAAAGTCGAGACTGTCAAACTATGGCAGTGATCATTATTTTACTCTAGCGCCATAGATGGCGATGACAATGTCCACCAAGAAATATTCTTTGTTTGATTCCCAACCCTGGAGACAAATAATTACCTCATTGAGTTCCCTGGAAGAGCCGCTACAGCTGCTGACAGACGTGTACGCTTCAAATTCTAACTTTATCGCCTCACACAGTATTGATTCCATTGAATTCGGTTCTATCCTGAAAAAAAATCACGTCAATCAAATTTTGACTAATATAATTAAATCTTCCTGTCTTCACTTGAGTATACTCATCAGAAAACATACTTTACTATTATCCCCAAAACAATATCATTTTCCTGGGATAAATTAGTAGAAATTGTAGATTAGACATGCACTCATTCATTGAAACTCTAACTCAAGAGAGTGAGAAAACTCATCAGAAATTTTGAAAACTTAACCGTACTATTTCTTTAAATTTTATTCTTCTTTCACAAACCAAAAAATAAAAAAAGAATTATCCGACTTGGTAAAGACGTTCTCAAGTTATACGCATACATCCATACAGACAAGATTGTGTATTTAGATAGTTTCTCTTCTTAAAATAACAGGATTTTCTAAAAAAAAAATATCTGCTTCCATGACAGCACCATCTCATAAATCTAAAAGGAACTTGGTTTAATATGTAGTAGCTGGCAGCTAACTTTAGGTCTGAGAAAAAATAGTGGGGGTTTGTTACGCATTGTGAGCGTGCTACGTTACATCCGTGACGTAGGAGACAACTAATAGTGACTTCTGCGCATTTAAGGTCAAACCTATACTTACGTGTCGGGAGCTATATTATCATTTTTTTTTATAACAGATAAGGGACAAACGAGCAGACGGTCCACCTGGTGGAGAGTGGCCACCGTCGCCCATGGACATCGACAAAACTAGAGGGTATCTCTTGCTAGGAGGGGGAGCGAAGAGAAGAATGCTGCGGTTTCAATGGATCCCGAGTAAGAAGCCGGTGTTCATTTAAACCGCAGCAGTAATGGGATGGGAGAGGGGGTGGGGTAGATCTGGCCCTACCTCCTCTCCCATCCCATCTTCGAATCTGGCGGTCGAATTCGAATGGTGGTGGTCGCAAGCCAGTCGGGGAACAATCCCCTACCAGCAAGGGGGTGCTGGGTTACTGGCTCTTACGAGATGCTCTCCCAGCGGCAGAGGGGAATAGTCCCTTCACGGGTATCATTCAAAGTTTTCTACAAAACTTTGAATGTTATATTTATGATAAATAATGTATTAATCAAACGTAATATATATATTTTCAAGATGACATGAGTCATGCTAATATTCACAAACATTGCCTAATTCATGTGATTATTTATTTAATCTATATCTATACTAATATAAAACTGAATGTGTGTTTGTAATTAATCCCTGACGCTACAACGACGGGGTGTTATAAGTTTAACGTGTGTATGTGTGTGTTGTCTGTGGCATCGTAGTGCCCAAGATAATGGACTGGTCACCCGTTTGGGGACTATATTGACAATTATAACAATCTCGTTACCATGTTAACACACTCACATTGCTTACACAGAACGCGCGTTCCACTAATCAATCTCAACGCCCCAAACGCTCATTTAGCCGTTTCACTTGAGAATCGCGGGCGTTGTGGTCGCGGCGAAAACGTCATTAATGACGTCATGACTTGTGCTCACTCGAAGCTCTAGACGACCCATGTTAAATCGTGGGTCGTTGTGAGCGTTGCAAAATTAGTGATCTATGCTCGCAAAATTTGGCGGCATTTTTAAAACAACAAAAATGGCGACGATGTAAATAACTTCATTTGATACGGATAGAGATTTATTTATCGCCATTTGAATTATTTACGTTAACGCTCAAAACGCTCAATTACCCGTTCCACTTGGGTTAACGATCGTAACGCTTGCGGACAAGTGCTCATGAGCGTGGGCATTGAGATCGCTTAGTGGAACGCTGGGTGAGTACACATGAAACGGTATTTCTCGATACCTTTCTTTCGATATCAAGTATCGAGTAGAATCGAGAATCAAACTTTTTTTAAAGTACATAAATGAATGTATATCTTTTATGTTTCACTTCTTTTTTATTTGCATTTTATGAATATTTGTTAAGTCTGTATTGACTGCTCTTTTTAAATTTTGTTTTCAACAATACAACAAATCGACTTATACAGGTTAATATCGATTCTTTTAAATTGACGTCGTGCGGGTATCGATCGATACTTGGTGACTATATCACGTTAGAGTTTCAGTTGGGGGTAATTAATTTTTTTTATTTATTAGCTATTTTGTTTCTTATTTCAAGATTAAAATATTTTTTTTTGTATGATAGATAAGGTGCAAACGAGCAGATGGTAAGTGGCTACCATCGCCCATGGACATCGACAAAACAAGAGATACCCTCATTTTGTCGATGCGTTGCATCCTTAAAGATAGAGTGGGGAGGGGGAGTGAAGAAAACTGCTCCTGCGGTTTCAGCGGACCCTGAGCAAGAGCCCAGAGTCCACTGGATTCGCAGCATTCATGGGATGGGAGAGGGAGGGGGTAAGTCTGGCCCATATGCGGCTTGACTGGAACACGTCAGAGACACTTGGCGGTTGGATTCGCAGGCTGGTGGTCGCAAGCCAGTCGGGGAATAGATCCCCTACCACCAAGGGGGTGCTGGGTGACTTGGCTCTTACGAGATGCTCTCCCAGCGGCAGGGGGGAATTGTATTCTAATCCGTCCCTCACGGGGAAATTCAAGTACTTTTGTAGAAAAAAATGTTTTTATTTCATCACCTTTGAAAGATAATATAATAAATACCTAATATGTAATTAACTTTTACTCAGAAGAGAAGCGAGGGCTTATCGTAATCAAAGGTACGACATTACAATCAAAAGAAATGACCTCAGCTTCTTTATATCTTATCCTTAACCTCAACTCATACGTAAAACAAATTGAGTTGACCTAGAAATAAGATTAATCAAATTTAAGGCTGAGAGTACACTGTGGCCTAAACAGTTTTATTTTATTTACATTGGATATTAAGCTTTATTAATACAGTTTAAGGCACAATTTTGTTTACATAATATCCTCTTTGGATTTAGCAATATATATACTATAACAAGTCCCGCCCTCGCTTCGGTGAGGCATATTACAATCATTCACTCACTAACTTCCTCACATAATGACTCAGTCATTGCCTTATTCATCATACTTTAACTCACTCTCTTACTCACCAGAAATTTTGAAATTTCAGTACTATTAAAAAGTTTCTTCTTAGACAAACCTAGTCCTGACAATTAAAAAAAAAACAATCTATTGGTTTGTCCTTCAGGGTCTAAAATAAGGAACTTATTGGGCTCCATAGTAATAAATAATTTGAGATAAAGACTAAATGGATTGGTATTTTTATAAATATATATTATAGTCTGGCTGATTTACCCATGAAAAGCTATTGTTTTTATTTATCAATTTCTTAATAAAAAAAATAAAAAAAAGATCTAAAACATTTTTTTTTTGGAGGCCATTGATATATTTACTACTTTCCCGTAAATAAAGATTGAAGAACTTATCAAGTTACCTTTCAACATCCTGTAGTATATCTCTAGCTTTGTTGACGTCAGGGTTATTGCTCGTAGACGGTATCTCCTCGCACACATGCTGATCTTCCACCTCCTGGTTATATACATGTTGGTTTTTATCTCCATTTGTAAGTATAGACCTGCAAATATTGCTCCATATAAAGCTAGCAACAATCAATCACTTCTTTATAGATAAATTAATTTTTATCATTGTAATTACTGGTAAGTGATTGCAATTGGTCAAGGATTCTAAGAACAATGATTTGATTGATGAACAGACAATTTATCTAAGAATCAATTTGAAGTATATTTTGAGCTCAAGAAACTCAATTTTTTCAGATTTAATCAAATACTTTATATATTTTTTCCTGTTTCCTTTCAAAAGTTGTATAGTAAATGCCTAGAAACTATACTAGAGCCTGAAGGAAATTATGAAAAATAAAAAAATAAGCTATTAAAGGGAAACTACTTAACAGTTGTGTGCTTCCTGTCTTAACCTATGGCTACCAAACTTGGGCTCTAACACAAGCCCATACTAAAAAGTTGGAAATATGTCAAAATGCCATGGAGAGAAGCATGGTGGGAGTTCGGTTATCTGACCGGATGCCAATTACAACAATCAAAAAACATACAAGAATACTGCAAAAATACATAATGCATTGGTTTCCAATAAATAGAAAAAGAAGATGTGGTAGGGCTACAAAAATGTTGATGGACGACATTAAGCCCATTGCGGGTGGGACCTGGATGCAAACCGCTTTAAACAGATGCATGGCACAGATTGGAGGAGGCCTTAACCTTACATAGATTACACAACATGTTGTGATTAGGACATACATCTTAGTAAATTGTTGCTGTATATATGAATTGTGATCTGAATAAAAGGCTATTATTATTATGTTTGCTTATTATTTATAACAAAAACATTGTCAATAGATTTATTAATTAACTCTGAGATATACAAATGACTTGTTACATATTATGTGTGATACAATGTAAGTAGTAAGGAAATGTAAATATGTACAAAATACTGTCCTGTCACTATATTATTATCAGTAATTGGAGATTAACATATTTAAGTATTGCAATCAATAATTCTCTCTCTCTCTTGTATGATGTGATAAGTTTTTTTTGACTTCTGATTCAAATAAAATAAATCATGTATTCAACTCTAGGCCTCAATATACTTATTAAAAGCCATTAAAATCTGTTTCGTGTAATAATTCCTAAGATGTGTATGATCATATAGACCAATATGTAGACAAAACAAATTCAAATATTTTTCATTTGTCCATTACTTTTCTATTTTCATACTTTCTTCAATATTTATATATTTCTAACATAAAGATCTCAAACTGATTTGTTCCCTCACTCACTCAAAGATGGACTCATACAACCATTTATCCGACTTATTGACTCACACACCCTCCCACCTGCCCTCCAACAAAATCTTTCAACTCTATTCATCTATTACAATGTAGTAGATGAATAGAGTTGTTGATGAATAGAGTTAGTAATTTAGATGTGGTGGACTCGACGGTATTTCTGGGTATAACTTTAGATTTAAAACACCAGTGGAACCCCCATTTATCATCTCTAGCGGGAAGACTCAGCTCAGCTGCCTACACAGTAAGGAGGGTCAGACAAATGACCAATATTAATACTGCTAGGCTAGTTTACTTCAGTTACTTTCACAGTATTATGTCTTATGCCATTTTACTGTGGGGTAGGGCTTGGTGTTCACATCTATAATAAGATTCCACAGCCTATATTAGACTTGCCACTTTAACAATTTAAAACTCGTATCAAGAAGTCATTAATATATAAAGCATACTATAATGTACAGGATTACTTAAATGATGAGAATGCTTGGAATCTAAGTGATGTTGACTCTCAAGTTAAATCATTTGTATAACAGACTATGTAAACATGGCTTTTTGAAAAGGGCGACTGTTGAGTTTCTGGCCGGCTCTTCATAGTAAAAAAAAGTATATGTATACCTAATTTCAATCGAATCATTTCAGCAATCTTAGTATGATGTGCTATGTGCGAAAAAACGGTATAAAGACCCCTCATATTAAGTTTATTTAAACAATGTTACATTATTATATATTAGCTTTTACGCGCAGCTTCGCTCGCATTGAAGCCATTAAATAATGATCATTACTATAGAAATGAATCGTAAAATATAATTCATAAAAAGTATCCTATATTACTTCTAATACCCTCAAGAATATTTGTACAAAGTTTCACGATAATTAGTTAAGTAGTTTTTGCGTGAAAGTGTAACAAACAAATTAACATTCACATTTATAATATTAGTAGGAATTAATATGTGAAGCAAACACTTTGTACCCCTTTTTATAAAAATTGTGCAGATGGAGGAGTAGGAAATTTCCTACACTTATAGTTTATATAGAGGAGTAAATAATGCCAAATTTTAATTTTAAATTATGCATAAAAATACATTAAATCAATAAGACCACTAGGCAACTACTGGTTACTATAAATATGTATAGCTTTAAATATAATAAAACATTACCTTATACTATTTTGTTTAGGCGGCTCATACACACTGTCCATACTCATACTATCACACATATTGTATTGTTCTATTAACCTCTGCTCATATATATGTCGACTAATCACTGACTTTTCATCTATCGGGTGAATCTTCATAGTGTATTGATCTGTTATTTGTACAGGTACATATTGATTGTATGGAGAAGTTATTGAGTTCTCCATTTCTGTACTTAACGGTGACTGTACACTACTGTGAGGGCTACAGGTTGTACTATTTAACACATCATACTGTACAATATCATCTCTCCTGAAACTTTTGGAACTAGAAACAGCATCGTCAGGGTCATTTAAGTGACGTTTCTTAGCCCTATTCTCCTCTATCTTCCGCCTTTTCTCGGCCTTATCCTTCTCGGACATTATAAACTCCTTAACCATGCCGACCGATAAGCATTTCTCTAATCTACACTTCTGGCAGAATCGTCTCGTAACGACGGTAATATCACAATTATTAGAGAACGGACACTTGAACTCTTTATTAGTCAACGCGTTCCTGCGGAAGAAAGCCTTGCAGCTCTCGCAGGATATCGCGTTGAAGTTGTACCCTAACGCTTTATCGCCACACACGAGACAGGTCTTCTGCAGATTCACCTCCTTCTTATGTCCATTATCATCAGGTTTATCATTACCACTCTCCATCGTTACGTGTCTGAATCAATCATGGTTTGTATCGTGAAAGCAATTCCGGGCGTGCTGAATAGTTTGCCGAAGGTGATAACGCGATATAACAAGATAATTCGCTAAATATTTTGATAAATAAAGTGGATAGGTACATGTTATCGGATGACTAACGAAACGTCATTATTCATTGTGATTTTTAGGGTTCACATTGGTGTACGAATCGACGGAATTATCGTAATATTATCGTAGTAATAATTGATGATGATGACGATGATGAACATGATAATAATAATTAAAACTTGAAAGCCACTAAGGATAGCGATCCGTGATCGGTTAATCAGAGAATCGATTTTTTGGACGAATAAAGTCGATATTTTAAATCGATATGCAATGTTTTAGTTGAAAAATATTGTTTTTTTGTTAAGTAAAAATAGATGGTATGAAACCACCCTAGAAAATCAACATTCGATTTTTTGTTTCATTTTTTAAAAAATCAACTGATCGGCTGCCGATTTTATGAAGTGCGTTTTGAAGACAATGGCCTTTTTTTTTGCTTTTCACTTCAGCGGGTGCTCAAACAAAAACAATCACGCCTTACCTCGATCTAAAGCTCCGTTGACGATGATCTTTTTTCTGCTTTTTAACTTAGGAGGCACATTTTTTAAATTCTAAATGTAAACTTGACAAAAAGATCGATTTTTGAGTAATCGATCTTTTTGGTCTCGATTTTTTTGTGAACTAATTCATAGGATTATTATTTAATAACCGATATTTTTCGAAAAGAATCGCCATCTCTGCCATGATCGTGTCGTAATCTCCAAGAGTAAAACTAAAACTTCAAGAGGCTCTCTTAGTTTCTTCGAATGGCTGGGTCAAGAATCTGATGCAGAAACTCTGGTGACTTCATTTCATGCCTTATATATGGAGACGGACGGATGTTCCGCTGCACCTCTTATTTGTGCAGTTCCTTGGAGCGGCAGTATTTCACCTATAGATTTTATCAACGGTACTCCTGGACCTGCATATATTGTGAGGTCCGAGTTAATTTTTATTTTAAATATTTTATAATTCTGATTATGATTATCGTGTAGATTATACGATATTGTTGCTTTCGTATTATATTTAATTATTTAATAACAAATTATTGATAACCCTAAATTATGTCATTAAAAATTACTCAGAAGTCAGAACCACTCAAAACCCAGCTCGGCTCGGATTACTAAGATTCAGCCTGTAATGTTTATAATATTATTTATATTATAAAGTATGATGTAATATTATGCTAGAATGTTTGCTGTAATATACATTGTCTCAAGCATCACAGTATAATTTTCTTATCATATTAAAATACTATTTATTTACGTACTATTGATAGACATTCAAAAGACTACAGTATTCGATCTAGATGGAAGCCGAGCAGTGTCTGATGCTCGCAACCCAGGTGCAGGATTAAAAGACCTTACTACAATGCATTAACACTCCATGCCGCTTGATCTCCTGACCCTAATATTCACCACTTCTTCAGCAAAACAGTAATTACACTAAATATTTATATAACAGTTACACAAAATCCTAGAACAACTATCACCTTCTTTTGTAAAAGTCATCCTTTTTAATACAAAATACCCCCCTTATCGTACAAGTATAATGACAGGTGGGGTCGTAGGTCTGCACAGAAAAGATAATAATAATATACAGTTTAGACAAAACTCAGGAAATATAATACCACACTCATAAAATCCTTTACAATAGAGTCCCAGCATAACGATACCACCCAAGTTTCACATCCTTTATAGTCATTAGGCGAGTTCCGTTTGACAACTGACACAAATCTACCGGAGCAGAGGTTATGTATTGTCTTGTTATAAATTATTACGTGGATCTTATTGAAATTAAGTAAAAGGATCTACCCGCAAATAACAGTGTTGCTAACTCTATATTTTGCTGAGATGAAAAGTTTATGTTGCTATCATGATTGTCCAGCTATCTCTAAATAAAAAATCACGTTACTTAATTTTATTTAATTTAATAGTATTAGCAGGTAAGTAATTTTATATTATGTCAAGTATACCGACGTGTAGACAATATATAACCTTTAGTGCGATAGATTAAACACAGTCTCTCTGGTGTACATTGGAAGTAAGTGTACTGTATTAATTTTAATATTTGGTAGGAAGGTCGGGTGAAGGTTACAGCGCAGTATAGTTCTCATATACCTAGTGTTAGGTGTCTTTGTTTATACTTTTAGAAAATAGTTAAATTTGCAGTTTTATTTTTAATATTTTCATAATTATTAGTATGGGAACACTTTTGCTCAACGATCGGCTGACGACTTTGATTGGTCGACGACTTTACGCCAATCGGGGGCAAGGGCTTTGCCGAACCGATGTCACCTTGTCCAGAGGTAAAAACCGGTAGGGGCATTCTGTTACAAGACTTGGGAGTGAATTGTCTAATACTGTGTAAAATAAAAATATAACCAAGTTGTGTTAATTGTTTCCTTTTTACCTTGACGAGGAGTGGATTGGAGGTTTAGTTTACACTAGCAAAGGATGAAGTAACAAATCAATAAACATTTCTATTGACAGATACTTATATTATAATGATGTATAAGAATATTTGATGTGTATGTTTGATCGGAATCGGCAAGACATCCCCACTCCTCACTACCCACTTCCCATGCAATATTCTAGTCGAGTAAGTACGGGTACAGATGCGCCGCGGGCTTAACTATTTTCCGTTTCGAAGACTCACCAAACGTATGGTTACCATCATTTACTTATTTAAAAAGACATTTCTATATTTACATATTTCCATACAAACTTTCCTATTATTATTTTACACCCTTGAGGATAAAACTTTTACAAGCTTTGAATGTTATATTTATTTATATCGAATCAACAGCTTAATATAATAAGTTTTAAGCTTCTAGCTCTAAAAATTACGATACTTACGTACAGCTTTTCAACTCCTTATTAACCCTTATTAACCCTTTACAACCCTTTTTTTGCATAAAAAGTAGTTCATATCCTTTCTCAAGCTCTAGACTACCTGTATACCAAATTTCATTTAAATTGGTTCAGTAGTTTTAGCATGAAATAACTTGGACTTGTACAACAATAATTTGTCATACTGCCTCAGATCTATCAAGAAAAAGGTACTAAACCATAGTTATGAGAGTTCAAAACAACGAAGCGCTTCGAGAAAAGGTTGTAGTGCCCTTATATATTATGAAAAGCTTTCGGTTTGTAATTACATAATATACAGCGTATATTATTGTTGTTAATTGTCGCACATATTTATGTAAAATAGTTCTACTAAATAAAATTCTTTTAGATTGAAATAATTTACCAAAAAATTTTATTACGGTCCACTAACATTCATGTTTTTTTGGAGACATAAACTTAAAACAATTAAGATATTGTGATTGAGGCTTGTGTAATATTATCCCCAAATGATTACTGTTACTACGAGATCCCCGATAAGGTCGACATTATTTGGACTCATTTACTAATTAAACTTAGTGAAGCTACCTGGCTACCTAGCTACCCTTAGGGGACCTGTTCCCCGACTGGCTTCCGACCACCAGCATGCGAATCAGACCGCCATGTGTCTTAGAAGCGTTCCGGTCGAGACGTATGTGGGTCAGACTTACCCCCTCCCTCTCTCATTCTATTAATGCTGCGGATCTAATAGACTGGGCTTTGCTCAGGGTCTGCTGAAACTGCAGCATTTTTTTCTTCACTCCCCCTCCCTACTCACGACGGTCTTTGTACAGACTTTCAAAAAATTACATTATATTGTGTGTATAGATTATTTATTATGTGTGGTAGATCGACCTTATTTGAGATCTTAGACCATTTATCTAGTTAGTCTAGATAACGTCACGTAGAGCTGTGATTTGCTGTTACTTTCTGTTTTCTATTAGTGAAGGACAAACGTTTTGATCATATTAATCAATATGTTTAATTATGACATTATGTAATAGCGATTAACAGCTCAGGAAATGGTCTTGACTCCTATGCTTTTTTCCTTTCCTATCCATTTCCACTTCTTTTCCTATAGCTTGAATTATTCACAAAGATCTACCTTTTTCCTTCTTTTTATCTATATCTATACTAATATTATAAAGAAGTAAGATTTGTATTTTTGTATTTTTGTATGTAACGAATAAACATAAAAACTACTGGACCGATTTCAAAAATTCTTTCACCATTAGAAAGCTACATTATCCCTGAGTAACATAGGCTATATTTTTTACAAGAAAAAATTAGAGATCCCCCGAAATACTCACTAAAACCAACACAAGGTGCAAAAAAATTAGCCATAAAATATCTTTCATCGCATGCGCTGCAAAAAGTATTGATGATAGAACAAAAAAATGTTCTACAATATTATAGAACGTATCAATATCTACAAAAAAATCCGCGAGACCATATGTCCAACTACTATAGTTACGTCACTATAACTACTTTTTTACATTTTAAAAGTTGATAAAAATGCCTATCAAAATCAGACCATGTTTTCTATAACTTTGTATTAATCCTTATCCAAATAAATTATTTCATATTCAAGACTATTTCAATACCTGTAAATTACTTTTTGAATTATTAAAATCGGACTTTCCATTCAAAATATATTACGAAATTAAAAATATCAATATAAACAAAAAATACACGACGACGCGACGGGCCAGTATAGCGACGCAGCGCAGCGAGTAACGCGGCAAGAGAGGGGGCACCGAATGCGGGAGGGCCAATATATTTTTAAAAATAATATTCCACCCGCGCGAAGCCGGGATGGGCCGCTAGTTTCTTATATTCTGAACTCTTAAATTGTTTGAATTTGTTCTGTAGTTTTTGATATTGATACACTGATAAAACTTAATATGATTAAAGATATAAAACAGGACTTGTCGTAGTATATTACAACTCATGGTATCCCTACAGCGAGACATGAACAGACAGGGTCACTATCAGAGTAGTGGTAGTGTTGCTTCAAAGAAAACGATCTGATTTTATCTAGAAAGGCAATGCTTTTGAAAATAAATATACTAAGCAGTATCACATAAGTACAATCTATTATATACTAATTCGCTGGGCTAAAATGTTTTTTTTTAATGATAGATAAGGGATAAACGAGCAGACGGTCCACCGGACACCACGGATGGAAAGTGGCCACCGTCGCCCATGGACATCGGCAATACTAGAGGGTTTTTCTTGTTTTAACGATGCGTTGCCGCCTCGAAGATAGAGTGATGAGCGAAGAGAAGAATACTGCAGTATCAGTGGATCCTGAGTAAGAAGAGAAGAGGTAGATTTGGCCCACTGACACTTGGCGGTCGGCTTCGCATGCTGGTGGTCGCAAGCCAGTCGGGGAACAGATCCGATTGAAATGAAACAAAGCCTGTAATTATACATCTGAGAAAACCGATCCGATTTAGTGCTGTAGTTTTTGCGTGATGCATGTACAAACAAACAGATAATAACAACAAGAATTGAGCAAATATTCTACGGTCTATTTAAAGTGTATGAATGTCATCAAAAATATTTTATATATATTTAATTTTTATACTAACGAAATTTTGGAAAAATTACCCAAATGCCAGCTAAGTCATCGGTGGCAACTGGCAACACTATGTCTTTGGCGCCATGTTTCTACTTGTAATTATTAATGTATTTTTATTTAACTAGTCGACACGACCGGCTTCGACAAGGTGTTAGCTTACGCAAGGTACTACTACTAGTGTATCTCTTTTCCAAATTTCATCGAAATCGGTCCAGCCGTTGATAAGTAATTGATGTTACTAACCAAACTCTGTTTTCTATAGATAGAGATTTGAAGTGAAATTTTTGAGGGTATATAAATATCTTATAAGTATTTGTATGCATTCATTCATTCTTATATCCCCCCTTCTCTTCTCTCCCACAGGACCTTTGATTTTTTGGGATAGAAATTGAGCAGTATATTAACCCAGGTTGTCAGGAGTCTGTGTGACAAATTTTATTTTATAAGACATCTTTAGCCGATTGAGTAGAAATTTGCAACATTACAAGATGGCGGAACGCACAAGATGGCGCACTAGTGATTTTTATTATAGTTCTACAATATGGGTATCAAATAAAAGAGATTGCTGAGAACACAGATCACAACTACATAAGTTGTGATCTGTGGCTCGAAAAATAAAGTGATATCACTCTAAATCCAATATGGCGGGCTTAAAATGGCAGACTACGTTTTCTATAACTAGAAAATTATAGTACTCTAAATCCAATATTATGGCAGACTTCTTAAGATGGCGGACAAACCTTTATATCACATTGGTAGCACTGACCATCATTGTCGCCAACTTAGGGAAACAGAGGGTGTTGAGAGGGTAACGTTTTTAGTTTTTTTAGTGATGAAGCAATATTAAACACTTTTAAAAATTAAGTTTTGCCTAAAAAAGAGAAGACTAAACTTCCTTATCTAAGCGAAGCGAGGTTCATCAGTGAGTTGTTATTTTTGCACATATCCAATAATTATTATATCACGTACGTATGAACACAATTCATGTTAACATAAACAAGTATTAGGAAGTTGTTTGTTGCAAAACTCAGCAATTTTTATGTTGCAGTTATTAGATTTAATTTATCAAAATATAATATTCGTCTTATATTTTCGTTTTGGTATAAAAATATTAATATTTTAACGTAACTCAGGAAATGGTTTCTTTAAACCAAGCATTTCTATTACAACGTAAAGTATTGATGTTTATTATCCTCAGACAGACAATAATACTCGACGTCATTGACAATAAAACTTATTATTATAGACTAGTCGACTCGCGTGACTTCGCCCTCGTTGAAGTACTATATTAAATGAAGTATAATTATACACACAAAATTTTCTTCTACCATTCTACCCCATGGGAACGTTGCCTCTTTTTTCGGGATAAAACGTACCTATGATCCAACTTTTAAAATATTTATGAACTAAATTTCAATCAAATGGGTTAAACCGTTTTAACGTGATACGTGGACAAACACGGTAATTCTACGATTTTATTATATGTATATGTGATGAGACGGAAAGAGGAGGAGGAAATATTGAAGAACACTAATAGGGGGTGATGATTAAAGAGCTCTTATAACAGGATTCCAATACTCGCCTCCACCACTCAGACTCTCTGTTTAAACTCAAGGTTAAATCCACATAAACCTAACATAACACAAAACGTGGCAATTACATTATAAGGTACTCACGTGGCACTCCTAGCACTAACACTATTCAGAGACTACTTCACTTCTTGAGAGACCGAGCACGATTAAGACTTCAGTCAGACTGTCGATTGCATATAAAGGGTTCAGGGTCGAGACTGTCAAAATAACGGAAGTGAATACAACCCTACTCAAGCGCCATAGATACTGATGACTATTCGATTATTCGATAGTCTTTTACTATTCTCAGACATATAGATATATAGATTAATAAATTAAATGTTAATTATAATAAGTTGTTGTATTGAAATAATGGAGGGAAAAGTAAGATGGCGGTAGAGAGTCGTTAAATATGATTCTTCAGCAGAAAAGAATATAAAATGGGTTAATTGCACACAGACGGTGAATTTGGTTTTCTCAAAATAATCTAAAGGACCTTGGAAAAATGTCTAGATTCTATGTTAAAGTGCATTAATGTCTAGAAAATAAAATTTTAGTCTACCTGTAACATAAACACAAACCCAGCATACGAGACATCTAAAAGCGCTTCCATCACGAACATCTCGCTTAGTCGCAATAATAACTACAATGTATCACAACTATATATATTTATATCTAAGCTTTGTGTGTCTGTCCGTCGCTGCTGATACCTACACAGTGAAGGTGGAGACGGATCAGTTCGTTAATCTTGTTGATAGCAAGTTCTTAAGTTTCACCATAGATCCTAGATATTTGTTTTCTTCAAGTGAAAAATATAATAGGTAAGTAATTATTTTACTACTTTGAACGAAAAGTCCTGGAAAAAGGAATCCTAAGGCTGCGATTCCACCAGAGATGTGCGATGTAGCCTGATGGTCGACTTTTTGATTTTCAAATCAACTATTTAAAAATTATAATAAAGCAAAACGTGACAACGTGACTGCTAGCATTTACCCGTGAGGGGACGGGTTACAATACTATTCCCCTCTACCACTGGGAGAGCATCTCGTAAGAGCCGAGTAACCCAGCACCCCCTTGGTGGTAGGGGATCCATTCCCCGACTGGCTTGCCACCAGCATGCGAGTCCGACCGCCTAGTGTCATAGACGCGTTCCGGTCGAGCCGTATGTGGGCCAGACTTACCCCATCCATCTCCCATCCCATTAAAGCTGCGGATCTAGTGAACTCTGGGCTCTTGCTCAGGCTTGCTGAAACCGCAGCATTGTTTTATTCACTCCCCATTCCCACTCTGTCTTCGAGAATGCAACGCTGCGTTGTATTCGTTCGTTGCATCGTCCATGGGCAATGGTGGCCACTTACCATCAGGTGGACCATCTGCTCGTTTGCACTTTATCTACCATAAAAAAATAGCAGTTTCTTGTGGGCGTCCATCTCTCGCACACATTCTTCGCTTGCTCTAAACGTACAAAAATCTCACTCTGTGTGTCAGTGTGTGTTCAAATTCAATAAGTATTTCCTCGCACACATTTGTCGCCTGTTTAGTACATACAAAATCTCGCTCCGTATTCGTGTGAGTGTATAGTATTGTATTGTATTGTAAGTGGGCTCCTGTTTCCGCACCTAGTCTCTAATACGGTCCATCCTCCATCCTGAAGCGCAAAAATTCCCTGGGAACTTCACATGCTTTTTGGAGCGACCTTATGACCTTGAGGTCTTGTGCCTGTTGTGTGGCGACGCCCACGCATTCAAGACAACGTGGGCTGTCGTCACTTCTGCTTGCAGACAACCCCTACAGATAGGACTGTCAGTCAAGCCCATGATAAATAAGTGTTTGTTTAGTGGGCAGTGTCCCGACATTACCGTGTGAGTGTGTCAAATGGGGAGAACTTATTGGTTCTCAAACGCATTTCTCGCTACACATCGTCACTATACATCCCCGCTTATCTCTTGTAGAAACACAGCCAAGCTGTTTCCACAGAAGCGCTGAGCGAGGCTAGGTAAATAAAATAAATCAATTGGTTCTTAACAAACACATTCCTCGTTACAAATCCTCGCTCATCTTTAATGGAAAAGTAGCCTTAACATCATGATGACTTCACACGTCAAAATCTGATATATTTAAATGTTTGAATTTATATATTTTAATATTTAATACTTTGTAAAATTATTTAAATGTAAATAAAACTAACTTCGGAACTGCTAAAACTGGAAAAAGTCATGAAATTTGTTGTTGCCGTAATCACATCTATTGATTACAAACAAATTAAAAATAATATTAGTTTCAAACATTCTAATCCCGATGCAAAAAAAATTTAATTTACCCCTGGGTTAGGTTAATTCTGATATCCAGCATAAAGCATCAAAATTAATTCCACTTTACGCGGTACGTCATCAGCCTAGATATTTTAATTTTTTAAAATAAAAATAAACATGTGTTAGTTAAGAAATATATATTCGATTCAGATTAAAGAAGGCATTATTGAAAACATATGACTTAATTGGACATCAAGATGGCGCTGACGCCGGTGTGTTGTATTTTGCAGCAAAGAATGCATCTGTATGGCTTCATCCCTTACACCAGCTTACATCCGCATAGCTGGTCCTTCCACATCGTTCATGACCTTCAGAAACACCACCATCGCCATAGATCATGGCAATGAATCCAAGAAGCTGAGCCTAGGCAGATTGTTCAGGGATGATGATGGTGTGTACTTTTATTTGTATTTAATTTACGATTTCGTTTCTTATTAAAAATATGTAAGTAGGTAAAGCTACCGGCACGTATACATAGGTTTGACTATGAATGCGCAGATTTGACCTTGAAAGCGCAGAAGTCACTATTAGGTAATCGCGGAACGAGAGCAGCTCGTTTCAGTTCGCGCACTTCTGCTTTCCCCCACTTTTATGAGCAGACCTAAAGTTAGCTGCCGGCTACTGTAGTAATGATGAGCAGGCGCTTCGCTCGATGCGCTCTTTGGAGCAATTTTTTTATTTGAAATAATTAATTAATGGAATAGATTCATAGAACAAGATCATGATAATCTTCATAATATGAGCTGATGGTAAAGTATGTAATGACACCTGGGATTCGTGAATTAAATTACAACAAATTAATTTTTATTTTAAACCACCTTTTTTATCGTTGGAAATGCGGCCTTATGCATACCCCTCGCCGACGATCGGGAGGTTAAGTGGGGCTCTCCTTGATGCCACCCGCAGAAGGTGAGCGACGGTTCAAGGCATACCCACTAAAACGACCCAACAGACGTTGTCCTGTTAAGGTCTTTATGTTTTCTACACAAGAACCTTCTCCTGACAATAACAAACAAAATAAAAAAGAATTAGAGAAATCGGTCCAGCCGTTCACGCGTTATGTCGGACTTCTTTTTTAATTAAAAATAGATTTTCTAAATTTTCCTGTAAATTGATATGTAGTGCAAGAATAAATAAAATAATGCGTTAATGGAATGGAACAGAAAGGGTCAAAATTGAGTAAAATGATTTATGATTAAATCGAAAAAAAAATCTCATTCGCTAACTTTTTTTGCTCATCTTACACACGTTTATTCGTTTATACCATCCACAACTATGAATATGCTATTTCCCTACTATTTCTATCGAATTTCTATTCTATAACGCGTAGTATGTCACTCATAGACTCCATCTCACTGACTCGCTCACTCGTCTGTCTCACTCACACCTTATGACCGACAATGACAATCGATCGATTAAACAAAGTCTTGCAATTTCACATTAATCTATGCATAATTTGGCTTATAGAATCCAGTAATAAAGGGCGTCTTGCTGTAACTCATGAAGAATGGGAGAAGTTCGTCCAGTGGGCCAAAAATACTGGTTTTGACCTCGTCTTCGCATTGAACAACGATGAGAAGACCAGCTCTGGGATGTGGGATCCTAATACTGCATTGAACATCCTCACTGTTGCTGATAAGGCCGATATTGGAGAAATATTCTGGCAATTGGGTTATGGTAAATCTTTAAGCTATTATAATTTTTTCAGGGGGCACGGTAGTGCAAACCCCAAGTCAAGCAGCGCACAAGTCGTAACATTATATTAAGTTATATTAAGTTTAAGTGGGATCTTTGGTGATTTTTTTTTTTTTTTTTTTTTTCTACATTTTAAAGGGCTTTTATTCTTGCGAATATGCCAGCCCTATTGTACCCTAACCTAATCTTTGGTGATAAAAAATATATTATGTCAAAAGAATAATTTAGGATTAAGTTCGCTTTAGTTTGGCTTAGCCTTATGTTAGCCTATCCTTAGGTTTAAACAGAGAACCTGGGCAGCGAAGGTGTGTGTAACAATTGTATTAAAGAGCTCTTTAAACCTATACGCTTGTCCACAAGTCCAAGACACTGCTTGGGTTCCTGTCTAATAGTAAGAGATCATGTTTAGATATCTCCTGAACGTAGCTTTCACGATAGGCCATCCATTGTGCAGATACAATGCTTATAAAACATTGTGTATTATAACTATCTCCTCCTTATTTAAATCTCCGATATATATAATATTTTTGTATTCTTAAATACATGACAAACATATAGTTTTTAGTGGTGAAGCGTAGATTTTTTTTAATGGGAAGCCGATTTATAAACTAACTTCTAGTACTATAACGAACCATATGAGTAATAACTATATTATCCATCCACATGTGTTTCCATAAATACTAAGTAAAATAACTGACTTGGTTTCAAATTACACGTTTGTACAGTCCAAAGACTTAATTGCGACGGTTGGTTTCTTTTACATTTTATGTCTTCGATGAATTCTCAGTAAATATTAAATTTCTTAACATTTATAACTTTCCAGAATGTACAAACCAGTCGATAGAAGAATATCTCAATGATCTAGAAACGCTTAGAGTAATCATCGAGACGTTTCCTTCCGGGAAAGAAGGTGACTGGCACGTGGTGGGGGGTGACGTCACAAATTGCCTGCAGGCTGATTCTAAAAGCGACTTCAAGGATTACGTCACTTTGTCTAATGATATGATGGATGCTATTTTGCTAAATGGGTACGTAAGTTTTTTTTATTGATGATCAATCCACAAAAGAAAGTATGAAAAAGGTCAAAAAATGAAGCTCGAAACTTCATTTAATTTTCTCATCTTTATAATTAACATTATGCATGAGTATAATTATAATAAAATGTTCAATTGGATGATGCTAATGATACCTATATCAAAGTCATGCATAAAAATAACTAATCCGCCATCTTGGGCCGTTTGCCATGTTGAATTAGAATAACGTCACTTACGGCCTATCCGAATCCGAAATCTATGACAACAATTCTCGATAAGGGATAGCTGCTTTAAAATTCAGTTCAAAATTAAAACCGAAGATTGCTTGTTAAATAAAAGCTTGTAAAAATCGAATACTACTAATAATTTTACCCGTGAGGGGACGGGTTAGAATACTATTCCCCTCTGTCGCTGGGAGAGCATCTCGTAAGAGCCGAGTAACCCAGCACCCCCTTGGTGGTAGGGGATCTGTTCCCCGACTGGCTTGCGTCCACCAGCATGCGAATCCGATCGCCAAGTGCCATAGACGCGTTCCGTTCGAGACGCATGTGAGCCAGACTTACCGCCTCCCTCTCCCATCCCATTAATGCTGTGGGTCTAGTGGACTCTGGGGTCTTGCCTAGGGTCCGCTGAATCCGCATCATTTTTCTTCTTCATTCCCCCTTCCCACTCTATCTTCGGTGTTTCTTGTTTTCCCGATGTCCATGGGCGATGGTGGCCACTTACCATCAGGTGGACCATCTGCTCGTTTGCACCTTATCTATTATAAAAAAAAGAATAGAAAAAAATGGTGAACTACATGGAATCTGTTTAGTAACAAAGTTTCTCAAAACTTTCAGTAACTCATCATCACAAGAGCTTGAGCGTATGTCAGAGAAG
This sequence comes from Limenitis camilla, assembly GCA_905147385.1. Taxonomy (NCBI): domain Eukaryota; kingdom Metazoa; phylum Arthropoda; class Insecta; order Lepidoptera; family Nymphalidae; genus Limenitis; species Limenitis camilla. The sequence continues at coordinate 11,411,753 of LR990248.1, forward strand.
GACAGACTGAAACTGCTCAAGTTGCTCAGCCACAGTGACACACCTCTCTGGCTCACTGAGCATACTCATATGGTCACTGAACTGGACCGTGCTGCTGACTGGATGACCAGCTTGGGATACTCAGCGAGGAACGGCTTCTCAGTACACTATAGAGAACTGTTAGAGAACGAATTGTACGAACCTACATTGGTAAGTTTAACCAATACTATAATATTACTAACCGCTGTTTGGTTTATATCATGTTTACCATGACGACAGTTACTCATTTCATAAATGTCTAGCATCTTGTTCACCAAAAATTTAATTTACTCAAATCCTTCCTTAGTGTTCTTTTATAGGGAACCCCAAGAGTTTCAGCTGTATAGACATGTATCCTTCTACTTTCAAATTAATTGTATTAATGGTCATAAATATATATCATCATCGTCACTCGTTAATGGTCCATTGCTGAGCCGGGTTTTCTCCTCAGAATGAGGAGTGATTAGTCCATAGTTTACCACACCGGCCCAGTGTGGGTTGCCAGACTTCTGAAAGGTGTGAAGTCTGTCAATATCTACATTACCTGTTATAAGTAAACTTTGTTTAATAGGTACTAAAAATTTAAATAATTTCGATTTAAATTTCCTATCGAAGTCTTCTCTTTTAAAAGATGCTAAGTAGGCAACAATTGGGAGGGAATTAAGCTCGATATTACAATAATAATCAATGTTCTAGAGTTTCTACATGGCTCTCCTATTCAAAAATCTAGTCGGAGACAGAGTCCTAAGTGTAGATATTGACTCATCTCAATCTATTGTGTTTGCACACTGCACTTCGTTACGTCACAAACCTGTTTCTGGAGCTATCACGTTATATGGAGTGAATATGGATGAAGAGCCAGCTAGATTTTCCATTAAATTGACTAAGAAGGAAGATGGTGGTGATATAATGCAGTTTATATTGGGACATGATCATAATGGGTAAGTTAAAGTAGCAGCACACTCTTAAGAGTAAAAAATTATGTAATTTTTTATAAACTCTAAATGTAATAACAACAATTATTTACAGCAATATAGTGGTAAACAATCGTGCTATGTACCATGAAGGTGATATTCGTCCAGTTGTTAAAAGAGTTCGACCATACAAAACACTTTTGCTTAATCTACCTCCTAAATCTTTTGGGTTCTGGGTCTTAGCTAACACACGAGTTGAAGCTTGCAATGATAATAGAGATATATTCAACAATTTATTAAAAAAGAAAGATAAAGAAGGAACTAACTCTATTAAGACAAAGCGTTCTATAAATGATTCTGAAGTATTAATAGATATGACTAACAGTGATATGGTATCAGTACATAAAGCTTTAAAAGAACGGATTGATAATATTAATAATGATTTACGAAATATTCGTAGAAAATTTAAAGCTAATTCTAATAAAGTAGTAAACCGTATTAGACGTGACACGAACGAGGATAATTTACATTATAAAAAACCTAAAAGGCATACCGTTAAATTTTTACGTAGTGACAATATTCGCAGTAATATATTTAATAAATTATCAAAATTATCTAAAGGACACATATCAAGAATTAAAAACGGTCTAACAAAAATCTCGAAAAACAAAAAGAGAAATTTGAGAAAAAATAGTAAAAGGACTTCTAAATCCAGAGATGCATCTAAAGATGAATATGTGAATGATGATTTAAGTAAGAAAAATGAAATAATAGACTCCATTGAAGATGAATCAAATAATAAATTAATTCGTAAGCGTAGGAGTGTAAATAATAAATCAGGGAAAAATCATGATGAAGACACAACTGAAAATGAAATATCACTTGATACTAGAGAAACACTAAAAGTTGGAAAATTTTTACACAAATTGAAAAAGTTAAGTGAATTGCCTGTTGAAGTACAAGAAACAGATACAGATTATGATGATTTATCAGAAAATGAGTCTGAGGAAGGGATTGTGGTTAAAACAAAACTAAAAGATGACAGCGCTATCTTTGATATAACGGAGAAATCTGGTTCTGGTCTCCTTAAGTCCACTCTTCAAGATATTATGTCACTATTAGCTGATTTTAATAAGAATATAAATAGGTTTTGGACAGCTGTTACCTTTTTAGAGTAAGATTTCGTGAATATTGTACTGTTTCTGAATATTAGTAAACATTAATTATCTTTTAACTCTCATATAGTTTTAGTAATTGTATATGTAAATTTTGTAAATAAATATTTTATGTTTTATGGATTTTCTTCTATTTTATATACTTGTCGGAAGTGTAAGTTGGGCTTAGGTTAGCCTTGTGTTAGGTTAGGTTTATTTTATAACGGAAAGATTAGAATGCTGGAGCAGATAGTTAGATTATACAATCTCTTGTACGTATCGTATGTATACAATGGATGGCCTATTTCAAAAGCTACTAAGCATTACGTTCTTCTACGATTCTAACAGGAACAAAAGCAGTGCCTTGTGATCAAGATGTAGGCTCAAAGATATCCATTATTCAATTGAAACACTTGCTTCCGCTGCCTAGTAATACAAGGTTAGACTAACCCAACTTATACTTCCGACAAACTTATATTTTTAAATCATGTTTATTAGATAGTAAAGGTGCAGGAATTGCAATATTAGCATTATGTGCTGCATCAAATATTAGGTTATTGGGATATAAATAAGAGAACGACAATTGGTGGTACAATGTAGTTTATTTATTATTTAACAACATGGTAGATTAACCACTTTCACACTCACATTAAAGTTAATATGAAAATGGCCACCTCTAAACTTTTATACATAACTAATAAGGACCCATAAATAAATGTAACAATGCTTTGCAACAAGACGTAACTGATGATCAGCGAAAAAGCCTAACGTCTACTGAGTGACAGATCCGAAACCCAAAGTATAGACAATATACCGATACAGCCGATGCGAACGGAACGAACAATAACAACAAGTCCACGAAAGCTCAATCCGATTAATTACCTAAAAACATTGTCAACAATAAACTTTCATTCCCCGTAATTCTAATTTAAATGTAATCGGATAAACTTTTAACCTTTCTCTTTAATAACAATACAACATGAACTCGTTACAGGAGTTCATCTTTACATTTTAATTTCGGTAAACTTGCAATTTTAACACTAGATGTCACTAATATTAAAAGCTAACGCACTAAATGTGTTATTCGATATCACTATCCTAACAAACAAACGAATACGATCGAGGAATAATCGATTAATTCGATTAAATTAAGAGTACAGCACTAAGGTTACTCGATTGTTTATATCGATTCCCTCCTCGAAAGTACTTCGTCAACATTGGATCGAAATAATCGGAAACTAGACTTTCACGTACAATATAGAAAAAATTTTGTTTAAAAAATATGTAAAATACAAAGCGCAACAACTTGTGGCACTTACGTCAGTTCTTTGTTATCAAAATAATGTCTATACTATTCGGAAAAGTCTACAAAATATATAACAATCAGTTAATACTGTGTGAAGCTCTTGTGGTGTGTCATGTCGTTGTCTCTAATTGTTTCTGTGACGGTACTATCCGATCCTTACGCCTACACTGCTTCGCTTTATAACTTGTATCGAGTGAGTAACCACTACGTATTATACTTTAGTTTTATCATTTAGTCATTTAAGTTACAAATTTCATTTTTTTTTTTTTTCACTTTTACAAATTTCATTTAATGTATCTGTTTTATTAGTCGTAGGTCATAAGGATCAGAGAAGATATATTTGCTACATTTTAATATATGAAAATTCCATAAATACTCTTTTACCGAAGTGTATAAAATTTTAACATATTTTAATGTAGCAAATGCATCTAATGTGTTCTACGGGTATGTACTAGTGCATATAAATACGTAATAGTGAAAAATATTCAACAATGTATAAAATGTGTTTCAATTTGTTGAACGAAGAGATCAGCCCCCACTGCTATGACGCAACAGTATAACAATCAAAATTTCATTTTATCCCCCAATATATTAAAAATTATTAAATTATATAAACTTTTCTATTTAAAAATACATAGTCTGTATAATTTTGAATACTCATTCACTCACACATTCAAAAACATAATCACAAATATACTTACACATACAAATCTAAATTTACACATTCTCGCATGCAGATATAAATGCACTCATACAAACAGTCTCTCAAAAATTTTAATTTATAGGTAAAACAGTTACTATTGCGTCATATCAATAGCCATCAGATACAACAATGATGTTTCAGTCAACACTTGAGAAGATAGTAAAGAAACGAGGACAGGATAGAACTGTGAATTTTGAACGCCACACGAGGCCAAAAAGTCATAGGTACCCTCTAAATGATCTAACTGAATACATTACCGTAGTACAATATAATACCCTGAGTGCGAAAGTCATAAGATCAATTCATCAACTGATTGAGGAGAAACTTGAATTGGTCAGTCGTTTAGGAGCTTAAAATTATTCTACTGTCGTGTTGGATAGTGCGTTCGTTTGTCTATTAAATAATTTACAATTACCACTAAACTACGTATCTACCTTGTATAAACCTCTTTGTAAATTCATTACAATTTATTATAAGTGAAACAAATTAGTGAATTTAAGTTTTGCAAACGCTAGTTTAGGACTAGCTGGTTATCGATAGACTTCATATATAACATTCGTACATAATATACTAAAATAAAAGCTATTATAGATGCAGCAAGCATCAAAACAGTCACAGAGCGTAATGACTTAAACGAAATGACGTGACATTCATTTGGTATCACCCAAATTCCTTCATTTTGCACTCAAGCAACACTTTATTCTTAAATATTATTTATAATTACAGTGGAAGTAACACTACACATCGAACACCGAAAGCTTATACATAAGGGCTTCAAAGCGACAAGTACAGAGAGTACAGAGAGTACAGAGAGACGACACCGCACACACAAGAGCTTCGCAACCATGCATATTACAATTTAATTATCGTTTAATTTTAAATTAGTGACAATTAGCGGGTTTATTCAAACGTTTAGTTACACCTAAACCTCGCTACGTACCAAAATAACTTTTCTAGAATACTATCAACTACGTGAGAGCCAACAACGAAGATTACAGTTATTTCTACTAGATAGAGAGAGAAAGATAGAATCTAGGGATAGCGATACGTTTTTATTTTATTTTATTTTATTTCAACTTCACATGAAAAAAAATAAAATAAAGTTAAAGGTGAAGATGAAGGGCTACAGGTGTAGAACGAGAGAAAAGTTTGGTCATGTTAAAATGATATCAAAACAGGTCCAAGATCTTAACGCTATTATTGTATCGACTACGAACAACAGTTTAGCTAGAATTGCCATGCACATACATAGAACTATTATCGTAATACATGATAAACCTAGCCTAAACACACGTACACTGTGAAAATTTATGTTATACCTTATACTTATGTGAAGTTGAGAGAAGGACGGGTCTGAAGCCTCGCTTGAAGGTTACCCATCTCGTTAGACTATGACAGCTAGTGCTCAAAGTAAGTCTATAGAAGCTAGGAAAATATTTATGAGTAGAATGGTGCAGGAAAATACTTTGAACCTTATACATCAGAAAATAGAGCAGCATCCTCAATAGACGATCTCAAATTACTGTTCTTTCGTATTTACACTGTGTATATCGAATACGATTACGCGATGAGTAGATATAGATTTATCATTTGAGTCTGGGTAAATATCGCTCATCAAACTAAAGCAAGCGACTATTACAGTTATCATTACATCAAATAAACGGTTAAACTATGAAAATACATGATGTGCTGATTCCATACAAGTATCTGACAGTAACGCTACAAGAAGTGAAGTAGAGCCGATCATAGAGATGAAATCGAAGTCAGAGAAAGATTCAAAGATATATCAAGAAGCTAAGTGAGTAAGTAGCGCGAGCGGACGGGCCGCGTCTGGCGCACAGCGTTAGTTTATTTTATTTATATATCACAGCTTTTGACGATAACAAATCTTTTGCATTTGCAGCTTAATACGTTGAGTCAAACATCCGAACCATTAGCCCTAAGCCTAACGAACGCGCTTCAGTTCTATCCGACGTATCTACTCATACTTCGATACCGATACCGTAACGTTAATCGCTCGAAGGATTTGCTCAAACTCACTTTAATCCTAAGCATAAAACATCGATAAAACATTAGAATCGAGTCAACTACGCTAACTTGATCCAACGCGCAACGGTAACACAACGAGAGGTTATCACTACTTTACATCTAATCGAACATCTTACAATAGACATGCACGAACGAAACACAATCGCGACAATCGCGACCGCGACATTAACAATATTGTTCCTATTTTATTCGATGTGGACATTAAGGCTAGGTCGATTAAGGTATGTACACCTAAACGAAACACACATACGATATGCATAAGCACGCATGCAAAAGATTTAGAGGCAAAAGTGAGAGCGAAAGCGTACAAACACATCAAGCCGACTGGAATTTGGATGAGAACAAATAATACATTGCTACTCGAACGCAACGAAGAAGATAGACGGAGCCTACACGCGTGCGTCATCATCAGCACGGGTGCTGCGGTCGATGACTTTTTGACCTAACGTTATTGTGTTGCCGCTCTCCATGTGTATAAAAATATTATTGCTCATTATCAAGCACCAACGCGCCACTAGCCAACTACTTTCCGAAATTTTGAATTTGTTTTCCTACAAAAATGTTTTAAACGCGAGTGATGAACGCAATGTAATGGTTTCTGGGGGGTGGTAACAATGGCTTAGCACAGCTACATCATGTATTCGGGAGTCGCGACGCTCACTGCATCACGCACTTGCTTTCGATTTGCGACTTCAGTTCGTTCACTTGTGTTTCGATGGTGTTTTTCAATTCTGGAAAATAAAATAACACTATTAGTACCAAGTTTAGGTTCATTAATATGGTCTTTATCATTTATGCTTACCAGATTGTTAAGGACAACATCAGGAGTTTCAATGTACTAGTAACTATGATTCATCTATTAATCTAATTATTGTAGTCAATAACATACATTATATTTGACATCATTATTCCATCTATCATTAATTGAAATGATTTAAACATTGTTGAAGATAAATGTAATACTCACTAGTGAACTCATCCTGGTCTTCAAGCTCCGCCTCAGCAGCCAATTCTTCCGGCGTCTTTTTCTTCCTCATGAGCGGATTGTCTGGTTCTTGCTGTTGTTGCTCCGCTATTTCTTCTTTCTTGGGAATTTTGTACTGGAATTAAATATTTTTTAATTAGTATGATTTAAAAAAATAGTGTTTTAGCTGATAAGTGTAACGTGTATATCTGTTTGTGGTATCGTGGCACACATGATAATGGGCAGATTGTGATGCAGTTTTATTTGTTTGAAAGGTAATTTAATCGAGATGGTTCTCAGCTATGTATTGTGAAGATCTGGTCACGCGTTTGAAGACTATCAGCTCATTGCTAACTTGAGAGCTGCGTGACATTATTAATATATTGACAATTACATCAATCTTGTAACCATGATAAAACACTCACATTGCTTACTGCTGAGTTACACATGAAACGGTATTTATCGATACCTTTCTTTCGACATCAAGTATCGAATAGAATAGAGTATCAAGTTTTTTTAATGCCCGAAGTCTTTGAAGGTTCTATAGTTTATTTATATGCCTAAACTAAATTAGGAGAAATTAAAGAAGCAGAAGAATAAATCACGATCATTAGTAATGAGATACATTATGAAAGAATTGCTATTGGCTCTTAATTCCTATTGAAAGCTTTAATAAATTTGTTAATATTATATGTACTATAATTGTAAAATTTATTTTTCAATAAAAAGTGAGTACGAATAGCTATAGAAAACAATTTGAACGTCAGCAGGAAGCAATCTAGGACAATTATTTTTCAATCGTGTATTGTTTAAAGAGTCGATTGCGCGGAGAGGCGCTCCCCTGCGAATTCTCTACAAATACTGTGTTTTCCAATATTACGGCTAACTTTATGATATACACTATGTTAAGTTAGATTGCTTTCATTTTTGAAAAACACTAGTGCGCTAATATAGATTAAATTTTTCTTTTTCATCTCTTTGACTTACTCAACTCCCTAATTTAGATTTTCAAGGGGTGATTAAGATTCATTATTTTATTCAGAAGGTGGATCTCCGAAAGGATCCTATTTTTTTTATATTATTTTGTTTCGTTTCATTCCATAACAAGTTTTTTACTGTTAAAAAATTTTCGAAAATCGTTTAAATAGCTTCGAATATTGTATACCAAAACTTTATCTCACTAGAAATATCAGTATTATATTTATGAATAAACTAGTCGACTTGCCCCGGCGTTGCACGTTGTTGGCAATATGTTGTTGTCAAATAAAAATATTTAGGCGATAACGTCAGTAAACATATTTTGTCTTTATCCCGCAGGAACTGATTTTTCCGGGATAAAAAGTAATCTATAGGTTAATCCAGGTTATAAAGTATCTGTGTACCAAATTTCATTGAAATCCGTTCAGCCGTTTTGACGTGATTGTGTAACAAACATCCAAACTATCAAATTGATAATATTAGTAAAATTCTTAAAATACTTAAATCCTTTATTTTTTAATATACAATAATGTCAGTCACAAAAACGCAGTATTAATACAAACTGAGGACAACAGACTATACAGAGGCGAGTAATTTCCCAGCGGGTCCCTTTTGATTTCCAATTTCGTAACGCCTTATACTTTTCTATAACAAACAAACTAATCGCGAATTTTTGTTAAATGTTATTCCGAAAGGTCTTTTACATTTTTTGATACTTTTCCACATAGTATAGCCAATATATTCATCATTACCGTGAGGGGACGGGTGAGAATACTATTCCCTTTGCACCCCCTTGGTGGTAGGAGATCTGTTCCCCGACTGGCTTGAGACCACCAGCATGCGAATCCGACCGCCAAGTGTCATAGACGCGTTCCGGCCAGACTTACCCCTTCCCTCTCCCATTCCATTAATGCTGCGGATCTAGTGAACTCTGGGCTCTTGCTCAGGGTCCGCTGAAACCACAGCATTGTTTTCTTCATTCTCCCTCCCCACTTTATCTTCGAGGATCAGCGTCCATGGGCGATGGTGGCCACTTACCATCAGGTGGACCATCTGCTCGTTTGCACCTTATCTACCATAAAAAAAAGCGACATGAAATACTTTTTATTTGATACCAAGACTGTATATATAACCTCTGTTCTGATATACTTGATCCAGTTGTAAACGGAGCTCGCCTGGTGACCCTTATAGCTGTGATGCTAAGTCTCCATTACTATGGATTGGAGTAAGTGTATAATATTGATTACTCGGTGTTTCGTTTGAAATGCATATTGTTATTGTCTTTTACACCAGAAAGACTTTCTGAATTTTCTATCTATTTAATAACAACTAACAATCTAAAATGGATATACATTTCGCCCCTCTTCTTATTTATTACCTATTAAATAAACATTGGAAAAGTTTTGGCTAGTGATTGCCTGGAATAACTTACGATCAAAAGGAAGGTAAAGAGGGTGACGGGTAGATGATTAAAACAAGTAAGAGAAGTAATATATACTTATAAAATTGTAATAACGTTTCTACGTCAACCTCAAAAGGAATCAAAAGGTTACCTTGCTATAATCCGCAGAAATCTGAACAACCAGACTCGTATGACACAACCCAGAAGAGCACTCTGCCCACATAAAAGTGAGACGCGCGAACCCAAACCAGGACACTGTATCTTGGTTCGCAGGATGTTCTTCTGGATTGTGCCATACGAGTCTGGTTGTTCAGATTTCCGCGGATTATAGCAAGGTAACCTTTTGATTCCTTTTAAATCATGAATTTCAGCAAAGTAACGCCTGATTCAATTTAATATGTCAACCTCGTTTAGCTCGTTCATTTTTTTGCTGAGAAACCGAGAAAGAGAAAGATATATAGGAATCTTTTTATATTTTATTACATAATATTGGTTTATTCAAATGAAGAGTTGAATCAACATTTTCCTACTAAAGATTCGGCCACGTAAGGTGGAAAATTCTCGACAAAACTAACGACTCTTTAGTCAATAAATTCTGACTCAACTCTTCATGAGTAAACTGTTATTTTATAATTAAATGTAGGAAAATCTCTACATTCTGTAATAGAAATGTATTTGGTAAATAATAGAATATAATAATACTCCTGAGGATTATACTTTAAACCCAGATATCCAAAATTACAGCTAGAATACCCGCGATGTAATAATAATGATTTCTATCGTGACGGTGTATTTATTTTACGATCTCTTCTTCTTCAATTGATCCTTATCAGTTGTCCAACATTAAAACTATCAGAATACATCACAAATCAATCCTGCCAACATCATATAGTAGTTGGAAAAAACGAAGGAATATTGAAATAATAACTTAACAATATGATCTGTTACAATTACGACAGGAACTTAAGCAGTGCCTTGCACTTGTGACCAAGGTGTAGTTTAAGGGTTTGAACTGCCCAGGCCCTCTGTCTATACATGAGGTTAGGCTTATATAAGGCTAACCTAACACAAGGTCAACCTAACCATAATCTTAACCAAGCCTAAATGACGCTTCCGACTTAGACAAATTAGTGTTGCCAACATCATAGTTAACAGTATGTTGATCAAAAGTATAATAACCCTTAGCAGTGATAGTCCAGTGGTTAGAACGTTGATGTCTACTTGGGAGGTCCGAGTTCGATCCCCCACACAGACACACACCTCTGACTCTGAGTTATGTGTTTAAGCAATTAAATATCACTTGCTGTAACGGTGAAGGAAAACATCGTGAGGAAACCTGCACTCCTGAGAGTTCTCCATGTTCCCAAAGGTGTATGAAGTGGCGTGGTGGGACTATGGCCTAATCCCTTGTCATTATGAGGAGGAGACCCAGCTCAACAGTGGGCCATTAAAGGATGATAATGATTAGCCCTTAAATATACAGACGGTTAACTTTGAATAAACTGAGTATTATTTAAAGTAAAAAACAATAATTTTAATGAGAACTAAGATTCATCCGCTTAGAACCATAAGCGGATTAATCGTAATAGAAAATTATTCTCCTTGTAAATCCCGATACGATCATTGATACTGCGGGACTCGGGGCTCAGGACGCGGGACGGGATGCCGCTCTTAATTTGCTTTAAATTTTTAAACAAAGTATCATAAGATATTTAAAGTATCTCTAATAATCTTCTGAAGCTTTAATGTTTCATCGATTACGCAGAAATGGCTGAACAGACGGCTGAAATTTAATACACAGATAATAGATATAATCTGAATCAGTAGGTACACTAGGATAGGTTCAAATCAATAACTGTAAGAACCCTTATGATTTTAACAATACACTCGTTGGTTTTAATTCCCAAAAGATTAATGTATTTATAATTAATTTTTCAGCGAAGCGAGAAGAGAGAGCTTATATATATTATATTATATATATATATATAAAAATGAATCCCTATTTCCCTTGGTCATGGCATCACGCCTAAACGGCTGGACCGATTTCGCTAATTCTTTTTTTATTGTGTTTGTTATTGTCAGGAGAAGGTGGGGGTGAGGGGAGGGATGTAAGAAAAAATTAAGAAACGTGCGCGGAAAATTAGAATATTTATAAAGTTTTGTGTAAATGTAATTTAAAGCAACATTATAATTGATGTTCTTAATTTGTCATTCTGTAATTGTGTAGATCATTATTTGAAAAAAGAGAGAGAGAGTGTGAAAAAGTTATAAAAAGAAAAATGGTAGAAAGGAAAGAAAAACATAGATAATAAAAGAGGGAGAACAGAGCAAAAATAAAATTGAATAGATAAAGGAGAGAGAAAAAAAGACAGAGAAATAATCGAAAGAAAGTGAAAAGAGACTGATCATTCTGAACAGAAATAAAGATAAAAATTAAAGAGCGGAAAAGAGAGATTGATAGTATGTAAGAGGAAGAGAGATGGAAATACTATAGACTTCTCTCAGTGAAAGAATTATAAAAATCGGATCAGTCGTAACTAAACTGCCGAGATCTATTAATTAAAAATGTATATGGCAACATTAAATCATCTTTGTCACTCAGGAATAGTGTAGTTTTCTATCAGTGAAAGAATTTTCAAAATCGGTTCAGTACTTTTCGAGCCTATTCGCAACAAACAAACATACAAATAATCAAATCTTTATATAATAGTGTAGATGAGACAGGATAACGTCTGTCGGGTCAGCTAGTTATTAATATATTTTGCATAGTTAAATAATTTTTAATTTAAGAGAAGACATATTAAAAGTTTGTCGTTGTCGTTAATTTAACGCTGAAAATGGAGAAACTTCTCTACATCATTTTTGACTTTTCGACTAGACTATGCTACGTTTTTTTAAATATTATAACAGTGTGAATATCTTACAAAAATAATAAAAAAAATAATCCAAATTACATTTGGATTCTAATGGAATTTTCTATTGAAAAAGTGAAATTAAATTTAAGTTAATAAGTCTATTTTTAGTTTTAACGTAAAACGTAAAATAAATGAATTGAAATTCTGTTCATTATGTATTTTTTATGGATGTATGAACAGGCAGGTCGCAAATTCTTTTAACGAGAAGTTATATAAAATATGTATTAAGAGGGTTTCAGGTAAAAATTCCAAAACTAGGAGAATAACTATTAACTGAACCCTCGACTGAAACTCTACAGAGACTAAGTATCGATACCCACACCACATTGATTTAGAAAAAATCAATATTAACTTGTATAAGTCGATCTTTTGTTAAGGACCATCTCGATTAAATTACCTTTCAAATAAATAAAACTTCATCAAAGACAAGCAAAGACACAGATACACACGTTCAAATAAATCTTAATAAGATGGTATGACATCGTCTAATTGTGATACTCCTATATAAAGAATAATATCGTTGACAAATTCTATACAAATCCTATTCATTTATACGATAGGGCTGTAATAAAATGTCAGAAAAATTTAAATAGTCTTCCCTTTCCCCTATTCCCCCGAGACCTCATTAGATCTGAATAAGAAGGAATTTGTGGAGCAAAGTGACATCGTTGCTTGCCAGTCGTCTTATCATAATTAAAAAGAAATATAAAACTTCAGAAATAATATTCTCATTTATTTTACGGTATTTTTAGAATCTAAACTTTTTTATGTCAGACTAGACGATCCGCTCTCGCTTCGGTCACTCACACAACTATGAATCATATATATCTCATCGTTAAAGCAGACTGTAAAAACTATAGGGATGGACAGCGGAGTCTATTACTAAGACTCCGCTGTCCGTCTGTGACCAGGCTGTACAGACGAAATACGTTCTTAATTTTTAATTGATTGCCATTATATGTCTGAAAAAAGGTTTAATTTGTATATATAATACGTTATGTATGTAGTTTATCCTATATTTTAAATGCATATATATATATATATATACACACATATATATATATATATAAGTACATGTAATAGTATAGTATATTTGTTAAGAAACTGTAATTAGCGTAGTCCCGTCAACAAAAAATAAATAAAGCTTGAGAAAGGCTACATTTTATCGCAAAAAAGGGGTAAAAAAAGGGATAAAATAGGGGATGAAATGCATGTAAAGCTCTTTGTCACAAAACAGTTTTTCTTTAGGAATTATTATTAGGAAACTCGATATTGTATCCTGGCAACACTATACTTATAGGATTGACTTGTGTTTCGAGATTCATGTCTACATATCCTTTTATTAGTCATATATAAATAACTCGAAGAAATGAAGAGGAGAGAGAAGGAGGAGAGGGGGTATATGAAAAAACATATATATTGATATTGGATGGACTATTGGGTAAACACAACGTAGATACTACTACTGAACCGATAACTAAACGTTATGATCTCTTAATCCTCCTAAGGAGTGCCTTGTGACCAAGGTGTAGGTTTAAGGATATCTTTTATTCAATTGAAACATTCACCTCCACTGCCCTAGTTTACTGTTTAAACCTAAGGTTAACCTAAGATTAACTATGTTTATGATTAAAATTAAACTTTAAATATACGTGAATTGCAGTCGACTAATCTTTAATAATTAATAACATATATAAGTATTAAAATGTATTTATATTATGCAAGTTTCTTAACTTCTTAACTTCTTGACGTCTTCTTTTTCTTTCTTCTATGGAGAGACAGCATCAAAGAAGTCAACCTGACTCGATTAGGGAGTCGCGCGTTATACGGACTCCCTACTAGAGTCAATTTAACATCCATGAGCTTTTTCTTCTTTTTTCCTTCTCTTCTTACTTCATATCTTGAGTTTTCGAGTTAAATATAAAACACATTTATAGATTATATTAATTGCTAACTAACTTATATTAAATTCTCTGAGTTGTAATGGATTTTACTTACCGTTCTGTTTATTGGTACTATACCTAATTTAAAACCTATAATTAAGTAATGGTATTAATTCGAAAAAAAATACATCAAAATCGTTCAAGACATTAGAAAAATCACATTTACTCATTGTAGTGTTTTCTTGCAAATAAAATACTTGGATATGTTTAAAAAATAAAATTTATTATTGAACTGGAATTAAAAAATCAATCATAATAAAGGTTGTTGTCAAAGGTGGGCTTATCTTTAAAAGAAATCTCTTCCAGCTAACCTACGAGAGTGAGTAAAAGTAGTGTAGCGTATATATATATGTATTTTAACTGAAGAGGACTTCGTACGAACGACACTTTTGAAAAATAGATTTTTATCAAAAATATTGTTGTCGCGCTGAGCCCCAAGCTTACCCCTTACCGTGCGATAGAGAGAACTGCAGCTCCAACTGATCGTCCTTTCGTAATCCCCTGTTTCCTCCTCGAAATCTGGACCGATTTTAATATTTATTTCGTTAAAATGCAGTACAGGGTTTAAGCTGTGCCCGGACGTTTTGCTTTTTTGGTTTATGTTAGTAATAATTAGTTTGCTGGAAGTTTACAAATGTAAATAAAAAAGTCGTTTTTTTCATTTTAAAAGTTTTTTTTCTATTATATTAATCAAACAATAAAAAAAAAACAAAACTTACAGTCATGGCAGAGGTACGTATATATCGTATGGTATTTTTTTTCTTCTGTAACTTCATTATCCTAGGAGGAAACAGGGGACTACGTTTGTATGAAAAAAGTGTCGACTGATTTCCTCTTAATTAGTTGTTATTGGCATCTTTTAGGCTTTAAGCCTGTACACAAGTCGATGCTCTTCTATATAAAAGTTATTAAGAAAAAAAAATGCAAAGCGTTGAAGATCACTAACATTATATTCTATTTTATATATATTTTATATCTATAGTGTATCTAAACATACAATTTTTTGTTTTACATGACATTAATAATTAATTAATGTTAAATTCATAAAATTACATTAAAAATGTCAAATTAATTTAATACTAATGTAACACAAATTACAATTCAGATTTCATATAATAAGTAGTGTTAGTTATGATGCTGGCAACATTGATTTGAGTAGCATTTGACTTTCGAAGTTGGCATAAACTGAGTCAGTTGTGCTAATGAAAAAATAAAAAGTAACCAAATAGATACGCATCTATGACATAATTATTACTACATAGCGAGTAATCAAGCAGTAATGCTGTAGCTCTGTGTGCAAAGTCTAACCCTTGGGAGTAATATTCTAGTCAACAAATTTATAATACTTATGAAAAACATTTGTTTTTAAATAATTAAAGTGGTAGTCATCTTTATCGTTTATCCGGTTACTCTTTAATATAATAAAAGTGCTATCAATATACAATTGCATAAGAGGATAGACGGGATAGGCGGGATAGGCGGGACAAGCGGGACAAGCGGGACAGGCGGGTCATCCTAGATTGGCAGTAACGCGGTTACCAACTCATTTGCCGGCTTGATGGAAACGACACTTAAACCTTCCATCGGATGGACACTTTAATTTCATTTATTTTCCATTTTACGTCGCTAGTTTTATATATTGATTTGTTAACCGTAAGGCTGCGTTTCCACCAGAGATGAGCAGGATATCTAGTCTCGCTCATAGTGTGTCGAAAGAAGATATTCTATTGTTTCTTAAACATATCCCTCGCTACATATCTTTCCTCATCTCTGGTTGAAACTAAAAATGTTTTTGATATTAGTCACGATAGCTTCCAATAAAAGTTTTTGGTAACACAATAAGCACACCGGTGTGACAGTTTTTGTAATATATATCATGAACAATATTTTTGTAAATAAAATTACGGTTGTTTTTACCTTTTTAACGCTATAAGAAAGTTCAGAAAACTCTTTTAAAAAAATGTAGTTCTTTCGTTTATTTCTTTTAAACACGATACTGATGTGGTTTTTAATGGAAAAAGCGATTAATAAGTGCATTATTTGTGGATAACAAGCCTTTCACGTGTACTCAGTGTAAGCAATGTGAGTGTGTTGCCATGGTTACGAGATTGTTATAATTGTCAATATATTAATATTGTGAGGCAGCTCTCAAGTTAGCAATGAGCTGATAGTCCCCAAACGAGTGAACAGATCCTCACAATATATAGCTAAGTACCATCTCCATTAAATTACCTTTCAAACAAATACAACTTCATCAGAATCGGTCTATTATCTTGGGCGCTACGATGCCACAGATAAACACACACGTTAAACTTATAATAACAAGTAGTTTTATAAAGTAAATATTCTGTATCGTCATGTAAAACAATTTTTAACATCAGAAGTGAGATTCTCCCCAACTTTTAAGTAAAAAGCACTTGGCGACAGGAAACTAAGTCCCACAAAATATACGTAAGCGTTGTGTGAAATGAAATGCGTTGAGAGTAAATGGAAGGGCGATAATGAAAGTGAATGTAAATCACATCAATATCGACGCAGCGACGCGACCGACCGTGTAATACCATCCCCTACCCCCTCTACCCCACACCCTCACTACCCTTGCTGTCCCTGTACTCTAGGGGTCGGGTGACGTGTGAAAAATTGATAATGGTAGCAAAAAAATTAATTTTAATTTTATTTTTAAATAAAGTAATAATTGAAGTAAGTCATCTTGTACCCATAGTTTGTTCTTCCTAAGAGCAACATTCTGACTGTATCACACAGATTATAAAACAATTTTATTTGTTTTAAAATGTTTCTTTAAATTATATTAATCTATACTAATATTGTAGAGGTTAAGTTTGTGAGGTTGTAGGGGATAATCTGTGGATCTACTGAACAGATTTTGATAATTCTTTTACGAATAGAAAGCTACATTATTTGTGAGTGTCATAGGGTATATATTAACCCGAAAAATTAAAACACTTTTTCGTGGTAAACTTCATTTTAAAAGTTGTTGATTTTTTCCGTTATTAATGTTCAGACTAAGAGCAGATACTAAAGGAGAAAAAGGAAGACATTTTTCCATATGGCAACACACTGCTAAACCAAAGCTGTTTATGTTGACGGTACTATCTCAACATTTAAAGGTAAATGTAGTGAAGAAATTCCTCGAACATCAACGAGCATAAACGATATTCTTGCTACTCGTAGCTTATGCTTCGTATGCTGAGACTTGAGTGTATTGTTTTATGCTGTATGCTTCGATTATATTAACTAACTAGGAGCCCGCCCCGGCACCGCACGGGTGGATGATTTTTTTTTAACATTTTGGCTCCCGCATTCTGTCGCTCCCTCTATCGCCGCGTTACTCACTGCGCTGCGAGGCACGCCACACCGCGCCGGCGGCCCGTCTGGGATTATTTTTTATTTATCTTGATATTTTTATTTCGTAATATCTTTTGAATGGAATGTCCGATTTCAATAATTCAAAAAGTAATTAACAGGTATTGAAACAGTCTTCATTACGAAATAATTTATTTGGATAAGAATGAATACAAAGTTATGGAAAACATGGTCTGATTTTGATAGGCATTTTTATCAACTTTTAAAATGTAAAAAAGTAGTTATAGTGACTTAACTACAATAGTTGGACATATGGTCTCGCGGAGTTTTTTGTAGATATTGATACGTTCTATAATATTGTAGAACATTTTTTTGTTCTATCATCAATACTTTTCGCAGCGCATGCGATGAAAGATATTTTATGGCTAATTTTTTTGCACCTTGTGTTGGTTTTAGTGAGAATTTCTGGGGATCTCTAATTTTTTCTTGTAATAAATATAGCCTTTGTTACTCAGGGATAATGTAGCTAATAATAAAGGTGGAAATGGTGAAAGAATTTTTGAAATCGGTCCAGTAGTTTTTATGTTTATTCGTTACATACAAAAATACAAAAATACAAATCTTTCCTCTTTATAATATTAGTAAAGAGTATAGATAACCTTTGAAGCTGAAGTTGAGCAGAGTCTGGGGATTGTGATCCAGCATGATATTACTTGTCAATCTGCTTTGAACTATCGAAAATTTGATAAGTCGTTCCACGCTATGATTAGTGTTACTAGCAGTTTACGTCATGATTCCCCTAAAGAGGACTGTCAAGACCTCCAGGGGTAAGTAACGAGTTAAAAGGGGCCCATGTAACGTGTAAAAGTAAAAATCGGCCAAGTTCGAGTCGGGCTCGCGCACGAAGGATTCCGTACCTATATTTAGTAAAAAAATCACGTTTGTTGTATGGGAGCTCCCCTTAAATATTTATTTTAGTCTGTTTTTATTATTTGTAGTTATAGGAGCAACAGAAATACATAATTTGGGAAAATTTTAACTGTCTAGCTATCACGGTTCATGAGATACAGCCTGATGACTAAAAAACAGACTAAAAATGAACTTGATTTAACTTTGAATAATTTTATTTAGTTTTAAAATAATTAAACGTTAAATAAGTTTGGAAACCTTTATGTTGGAAATAAAATTTAGCACCCGTGTAAAGGCAGAGCATTTTACTAGTATAGTATAATAGCTTAGTTATATTGTAATATATAGTATTCAATAATAGCAGCTCGCGTGACGAACAGACCTATTATTTTAACTACTCACGTGTTATGATGATTTAATTATGAATATGATTGGAAATAGATTTGTAATACCACAGATAATCTATATAATTGTATATTGGAAAGGGTTCTATTTTAATCTATATTTATGTACAGATTCATATTAACAGATATTTAAAATGATAGACAACAAAGAACTAATACAGATTTAATTTATTATCTGTAAATATCGATATTATTTGACATATTTCAGTTTACCTTAAAATGTAATTTAAAAAAAATTTAATAAGTACAAATAGTTTAGTTACTAGGTTTGGAAGTATTATCGATTTTTAATTTTAAATCGATATATCGAATATATAAATGCGGCTCAAAAATCGCAATGTCGGTATTTTTTACAATCAATATTTTTTTAAACCGACTTATCTCCTTTATGCTGTTTGTTACATTTTTAAATTTTTATAATATGTTCATTTGCTCTGGATTGTAGATGTATATTTAATATTCTTAATACACTCAATCAAAAACATTAAAACTTCAGTGTTGCTATAATATAAAAGTTTTTCCCAAAATTTAATCCCAAATAGTTTGAATAGAAGGATTGGCTGATGATGGATCTGAGATTGACTTTTTCGAACTAGAAACTGGTAATGACTCGTTGTCTATAGTACGTTTACGAGATTGCGTATTTACCGGTAGTACTTACCTACACCATAAACTGATTACACAACTAAATAAAACCAACTATTGTAAATGAAAAATGATAAAAATAAACAAATAAAATTAACCAAATGTCAGTGACAAGTGTTTAACACAAATAACGCAAGCGGAATACCACAAACGTAACCAATTGCGATGAAATTCGGTTTCCTTTATAAAGATGATAAAAAAAAGGAACTTTATACGTCAATCTATTAAACCTTTATAATATATTAAACTTATAATTTATATTCCGTGCACAAAATATTAAATAAATAAAGAGTACAATTAATAAATAATGAAATATCTCATTACCAATGATTCATGACGTGCAAACACTAATGTATCAACATTAATCTGTTTCAATGTTTACATTTACAATATTTGATATTTCAAAGCAAAGCTTTTAGTTATATAATTGAATTAATATTAAAGAGCTTTATTAGTAAAAAAAATATGGAAATAATATTACCAATATGATATTTCGATACTAATACTATCTTACCCGGCAAATTATAATTTGGGGTTGGTCACTCTTATCACTTAGGGGTATAAAAAATAGATGTTGACCGATTCTCAGACCTACACCGATATGCACACTAAATTTCATAAAAATCGGTCAAGCCCTTTCGGAGGAATTTGGTAGCAAACACCACGACACGAGAATTTTATATATCTATACTTAATATATAAAGCTGAAGAATTTGTTTGTTTGCTTGAATGCGCTAATCTCAGGTACTACTGGTCCGATTTGAAAAATTCTTTCAGTGTTAGATAAACCATTTATCGAGGAAGGCTACAGGCTATATATAATTAGGCTAAGACCAATAGGAGCGGAGCTACACGTAAACAAAGTCGCGCGGGTCGACTAGTAAGATGATAAAGCTTAAGAGTTTGTTTGGTTGAACACGATAATCCCAGAAACTATTGTTTCAAATTAAAAAAATAATTTTAGATAAGCCATAGGAGCAGAATATTAATAAAAATGTTGTTAAATCCGGGAAAATTTATTATTTTTAACAGAGATAAAACAAAGAAAGCTTTAGCCTACACACCACTCTCTATCACTCTCTCTACCTCTCTTATGTGACGCAGACAAACTCACGCAAGTCAGTGAGTGAGATAATTATAAAAAGAATGACATGATGATGAATAGCAAAAAAGTGACAGAATTGTCACTAAGATAGAAATAGACAAAAACAAGAAAAACTATAAGAGAGAAGAGTAATTTGGATTGTACCAGCATGAAAAAAGAAGACACTAGGACTTGTGGTATGATATGGATGACTACTCTGAATAAATTACCAGCATTAAATAAAAAAAAAGCTTGTAGCTAAAAACACATCATTAATTACTTTAGTGCGTGTAATAAAATTCTCAATTAAACTCTCTATAGACAAACTTACTAAAACATTAATAGATAAATATTTAAAATATAATTTGTTATTTATTTCAACTCAAATTATAATTAACTCAACAACTCAAATAACGCAATCAGAGTTTCCATCGACAATTTAAGATATTAAGTTTTTAAATTATATTTCTAATATTAATGGTAAAGAGACAAATTTATTTGACATTTGACATGATTAATATGTCATATTGTTTCGGCCTAACTATAAAATGAATAAAGAATTGCCCTACTAAAGACAAGGCTGTACGGTGTAATACCTTTGCCTTTTCCATTATGGATTAAAAACAGAGTTTCTATCGACAATTCATGTTTGAAAATCGATTAACATTAATATTTTAAATTATTTTCATTATATTTATGTTCCCAACATTTTATTCTGAGACGATTAATGTACTATAAAATGAATTAATTAACCTACTGAAGACAAGGCTGTACAGTGTAATACCTTTGCCTTTTCCAATATGGAGCAAAAACAGAAAAAAATTAATATCACAAAAATAACGGATCTTTGTTTGATCGCGGCGTTAGATGATATACTAAAGCTTATAGTTAGTTTCATAGACTTCTTTATTTTATAGTTCCTCTCAGGGAAGCGAAAATAACAAGTTAACAAAACACAAAAAGCGTAGAGTCGTTTAAAATCGTAGCAAGTGTTAGCACACACTAATAGTGTTTGCCTATTTGTTCGAATGTGACTTGTTACTTGTGACGTACGAGTACTTACACAAACCTATTTACGACTCTATTTACTTCTTTTATATAAATAGAATTCTACTATTTATTGATCTAATGTAGGGTAGGAGAGAAATAAAAAAATAAAGCAGACTGAACTTACGAGCTCTCAATCGCGAAAGAAATGGTAAAAATTAAAGCACTTTTTTCTATTACATAGTTCTTTATAAACATTTCACCCAATAGATGGCGTTGAGATCTATTTCCATGATTTTTTAATATCAAAATGTTTGTCATGCTTTTATGCCAAAACGACCGAACTGATTTAAATGAAATTTGGTATACAGATGGTCTAGACCCTGATAAAGGACTCTGACAAAAATTAATTAATATTACACAGTCGATGAGACAGAAATTAAAAAATACCCTCCATGAGGGAGGTATAAACTGTCTAAATTTGAACCGACTTATCTTAAATTATAAATCATATTATAAATCACTTTGTATAGTCAGAATAACAAAATACTGTAAACTTGCACAATCGACCTTAACTAAAGATCCCCTGGAACTTATTGTCAAACATCGGAGGTTAATATAGACCACTTTGGGAATCAGAAATAAAAGATAAATTAAAACTTTAGATGTCTCAACACCTCTATCGTTTTTCTATCGTCACTACGCTACGGATATTGATGCGGTTTTCACCAATAGATAGAATGGTTCAAGAGGTTTATATGCATAGTATAGTAGAGAAACCGTGCGAACCCAGGGCGGGTGGCTAGTATATTATATAGTAACTGGTTATCTTGTCTAGGTCAGACAACAAATCACAGCTAATGAGAGCTATTTGTCACGGCCTGTCGATACGTAAATCATGTCAGACAGTATACTATAGTAGAATTATAATGAGATTATTTATAATTTTGACTATGAAGGCTTTATATTTATATAAAAGAAATGACCATTTTAGTTCTGTCTATGAACAACGAAAAGTTTCATTATTTTAGTATATATAGAAAACAATGAATATTTAATCTATTTTTCGCAAAAGATGGCAATCTGTTTTCTAAGTTTTTTTAAAATATTTTACAGTATAATAATGTTATTATCTGTTTCTCGAAACCAAGAAATTTATTTTTGTTGCTAATAGATGGCGCTAGTAGTATTCTAAATTAAGATGAAAACACAAGAGCAGTGATGCCAACTTGGAGGTTTTCTTCCTTTATATAGACAATTTAAAACAAACGGTTTATTGGGACAAAAAATATTTATATTCTAATCTGGATTTTTTCGTGTTTCAGTAGAGAGGATCCAAAAAACAATTGTAATAAAACTTTTTATACCCAAACATAACGAAATTTATTCGTGTATGTTATCTATATTTCGGCGCTCGCTTTCTCATAAGATTGTAGCTTAAGTTTCTAGTAATAAATCCGAAAATGTTAGGCAGAAGGGAAGCGAGAACATTAATAAAGTTATAAATAAGTAAATGATATCAAAAGACCCCATTCTTTCCAAGTAAGTTGCAGCAAGTTTTAATTGTAGGGCGCTCGTGCTCCCTTGCAACGGAACCGAAATAATTAACGTACTTCATTGCGTCTTCTTATTATAACAAGATAATCATTTTGGGGAGAATCTGAGATATAACTGCTTACGACAGGAATTAACGTGAATTTAATACTCCAAAAATAATCACTGTAGCTTTTGTTTTATGTTTTCGCTACGAATCCAAACATATTTTAGTCATCATCATCATCATGACCCGTCAATGGCCCACAGCCGAGCCGGGTCTCTCGGGTCGAGGATATTAGGCCATAGTTTACCACGCTGGCCCAGTGCGGGTTGGCAGACTTCACACACCTTGGAGAACTTTAGGGAACTCTCAGGAGTGCAGGTTTCCTCACGATGTTCTCCTTCACCGTTAAAGCAAGTGATATTTAATTGCTTGCGAAAAGTCAGAGGTGGAGGAGAAGAAATTGAAGTCTCCACCACTGAGTTATCACTGCCATATTTTAGTACCACTACGTAATTTAATAAAAAATATTAGTAGCAAAAATTAAAATAGTAATAGCTTGTGTTTCTGTACCCGTTTCCGCTAAGGTTTTGCCGCAGAGAAAGGAAAGGTCTTTCATATATGAGTTGCGCCCGAATCAAGTAATTTTAGTATTTTTAGTAATATGGGGGAATCCGAAATTGTTGCAGAAACAGGGAAATATTCTTAGTTTAAAATTTTATGTTTTTATGATCTGAATCAGTTTAAACAGTTCGCAAGTGTTAGTGTAAGTTGCGAAGCCTGTTCATTTTATAGAGAGCAAATTAAAATGATCCTAATTCACACTTTTCATTCACGTTAAGTATTGATTGTGTAGGGGATTTATATATATACGCAAACATACATATGTCGGAGCAAAATCTAACTTAACGTTGACGAAATTAGTAACCACGTGGTAATTACATTATTATGGTACTCACGTGATCTTAATTAAGCTGCGCTCCCAGCACTTTCACTAATACTATTGAGAGACTAATTCACTCCTTGAGAGACCGCGCAAGACTAAGACAACAGTTAGACTATAGAGGGCATAAAGAGTCGCGTCTGTCAAAATGACGAAAGTGACTACTACACTACTCCAGCGCCATAGATGGCGATGAATATTTTACTATTCTCCGACACATACATACAATTGTGTGTAAAAGTGAGTGAATTGAGTTTAGCGAATTTCTGTAATACAAAATAGATAATACAATTGTGTATATGAGTGAGTGAGAGGATGAGTGATTGTGAACTGTAATAAAGCTATGTTTAACTTTTGTGTACTTTTTGCTAACGAACTACAACAATCGAGTACGATCTTGTTTTTATATTGTTCCACCGATTCAAAAAATTATAAAAAGATCCTCAGTATAGAAAGACCTTTTTTAGAAAATTCGTTGAGTGATACTTTTCAAAAAAAGTATTTAAAAAAATTATTAAAATTTTATTTCCGCCAAAAAAACTCTTATAAATATTATAAACGCGAAAGTTTGTAAGAAGGTATGGATGTCTGGATGTATGTTTGTTACTCTTTCACGCTAAAACTACTGAATGGATTATGATGAAACCTTACAATAATATAGCTTACACATCAGAATAACACATAGGCTATAATTTATAATGATATAGTGTAAATTATACAATATATAGCGGGTGAAACCGCGGGGCGGAGCTTATATGTCTTTTATTCCTAAGAATTGGGGAAAAAATTATCATTCCGTAATTTTGAATTTTACTATGAGAAAGAAAATTAAATCGAAATAAGATTTTTTTTTGAAAAACTGGAAAACTGTTTGATATAAATGGCAAACCTAAATGTGAGCAAACCCTAAGTATGAGTAGAAAAGGACCCAAAGGCAGATAACCTATAGAGTCCCGCCTACACTCTTTGAGAAACTTCTGCAGCTCGAATTTTTTTCCTTCCATACAATTAAATGATCTTGACATGAAAGTAGATCGATCCGCAATAAAAGAAACTCAAGCTTGAAGTTAAACGATTACTTTGCCAAAGTTGATTTCATAGAAATGCACCTAATGCTTCCTAAGAGAGTTTCTCTGTATCTCCAACGGTTTAAGATTTCCCCATACTATCCTTGCTAAAAAGAAACACTCTGTATAGATTGTTAGCATCCGTTTTAATTTTATCTAAATTGTTGTTATATGTTATAATTTAAATGCACACGCACTCGGTATGTTCTGCGCTTAACATATAAAGTAAAGAAATACCTCTTTATTAATAATCTGTGTTAGCATCCGTTTTAATTTTATATAAATGGTTGTTATATGTCCGTACAATGCTTGAATATTATCTATGGTATATGATAAATTGTTTACCCTACAATTGTCTATGAGGTAGATCATATTAGTGATGAATTGTCAGCATTGATACTGTTTCCGTTATTTTTTTAGGCTAAGGTAGGATATAAAAAGATGATGCAAGGTGACAGAGTGCAGTATTTCTTTGATTTTTGATGTAATAAGTGCTATTAAAGTGGTTATGTGTGAAAGTGCTGGTGTTTTTCTTACGAAATATCTGTGTTAATAGTTCTAGAGCTAACAAGATATAATAACACCGGCCGACGTGATTTTCCTTGTCCAAGATAAAATTAATTTTTTCCACTGTATCTGTAGTGCTGATTACGAAATCGCACCTAATTTTGTCGTATCACATCAGATTTTTAGTAAAATTAATATATTCGTTATTTTTTATTTTTCAGTAAAAATAAATTGAATTATTGAGTTTTAGCGCTCTTTCCTTGATTTAAGCGTCCTCTTGTAAGAAAATATATTAGTTGGAACAGCGACACGCCCATTTAAAATGCGTTATATGGAAATAAGCCGTTATAGTTACTCTGGTTACAAACTTTTTACTGAAATCAGTATGATTTTTGAAAAAATTGTTTACGTTCTGCTTTTGCTATTTAATATATTTAATTAAGGATTTGTGGTTAAAATACGTCTAAAAACATAAGGTCTTCAAGAAAGTGTCTAATTAGTCCAGATACATTTTGTTAAATTTGTGGAAACTTTATGACTTCAAAGCAAAAACTAAAAATTACTGAGTTTGTGGAAAATACGTATAATGCTTATTTTGGATTCAAAATACAACTAAAATCATGGACTCCGCAGTTAGTTTGTACTAATTGTGTTGAACAATTAAGGCAGTGGACATACCGCAAAAGACAATCTGTACCTTTTGGTGGACCCATGATTTGGAAAACGCAAGTCAAGATGCCAAAATAAAAGGAGTGTTCGATGGACCACAAATTAGATCTTTGATGACCGATGAAAAATTTGATGCAAAACTGAATACTACTGAATTAGAAGCTTTGCTAGCGTTCAAAGATGTTGTCAACAATTTTTTATTAAATAAGTATAAAATATTGGGGTTTAATATGAATATAAAACTCTATTTTTTACATTCACATGTGGATTTTTTCCCTGATAATCTTGATGATTATAGTGAAGAACAGGGAGAAAGATACAAAACAACAAGATACAAACACTATGTAAACAAGGTACTAAGGTCGATGGAATTTGAATATGATGTGATGGTTGATTACTGCTGGTCTATGAAAAATTACACCCAGACGTAATTTTATCGCTAAACGTAAAAGATGTCACTCAAAATAGTCCTGTACCAATTGTTGTACTTGATATTTTCTTTGTAAGTTTTAAAATATGTGTATTTCTAATATAATAATTGATTATTTCTTAAAATTTTAAAATAAACGTTTTTGTAAAAAAACCTGATGTGATAGAGTAACAACAACGTTCAAACAAGTTTTCATTTGTCGGCCGGTGTAATTTGTGCTATAGTAAGCACACACGTAAGTAATGTGAGTAGGTAAGATGGTTCATTTATAAAGCTTAGATCGTAACGGGTCAGATTAGTGTCACTGCCTCACTGCCTCACTGGTGTCTGTGTCTTTCTAGACTCAGCCCTAATGTTCCTTTGCTATGTCATTGACTACATAAACTATTATGAGCATCAATTGTCTATGATACTATCCATTCGAGAGCTATACTTCACAGAAACACGTAAAAGACAATAACGACACCACACTATTTGTAGAGCCATTATGGTCTTCAAACGAGATCCATTTGACAACAGACACAAGTCTATCGGAACAGAGGTTATATATTGTTATATGGGTATAAATGAAATAAATTATAAAGATATAAACGGTGTTGCCAACTTAAGTTAACGTTATATTCATAATTGTTAGGATGATTAATTTTTTTAAATCTTCTGGAGATATAAAAATAAATACATATGCTAAAACTAATCGATTCCACCTTCGCTTCTTCGAGGTAAAAAAATTAAATGACATTTTTTCCTTAACGTTTAAAACCCTAATATTTTAAGGCACATAAGGGCGCTGATAGTAAGTCCATAGTATCTAAGGTCAACTTAAATTGTACAATTTAAGTTAATAACAATAGCTAAAATATATCAAAACTTAGTATTAAATCGCTTAAGTAAAGGCAAACCCTTTTTCATTTAACGACTAGGTCAGCAATATTATAAGTAATAAATTACTTACATAACAAAGGAATTTAGCTCTAAAGCCATTTAGGTTAAAGTCTATATTGCTCTGAGGTATATTTATGCGTGTCCGACCGTTCTTATAGCTCAAGTTATTGGGTTAACAATAAAATACCGTTTAGTGAAGTCGGATAGAAATTTTTATTGAAATTGTAGTTTTAGTTTAGTAGCTACACTTTTAAAAATATCCCTACTGGTACGAATTTATTTGCTCGACATCGTCATTTTGTAGAATAAAAAAAACCTTACGCTTGAGATCAATTTACAGAATTACAAGGTCTTCCTATTATGTATAAAATCTAACTAAGCTAAGTAATAAATATGGACATTAATATTCACTATATAAAATAAATAGTCGAGAAAATGAC
The DNA here is from genome assembly GCA_905147385.1 of Limenitis camilla. NCBI lineage: Eukaryota > Metazoa > Arthropoda > Insecta > Lepidoptera > Nymphalidae > Limenitis > Limenitis camilla. The sequence continues at coordinate 11,439,927 of LR990248.1, forward strand.
TCGCCACTCAAAACCTATCAACAATGTTGCTAATCGTGAGTTTATTTTACAAGAAAGTGTTTAATAAATTCAAAATTGTAAAAGGAAACACAATAATTAAATTTGAAAGTAACCCTCTTTAATATAAAATAAAATGTAATGTAAAAACGGAGCCAAGTTTCCGATACACATAATAAGATCACGTAGAGGCGTCACGGAGCAAATTGTGAGGGAGACGCTTATTGGTTTTACATATATGTAAAATATATTCCGTCAATGTGTCCGTAATATAAAGCTGGATCTATGCATTTACGATCATCTTAAATTTTAGATGGTAAAGTATTTGAAAACAAGACTCTATTGAATAAAGAAATACATTTGGAATAAGAAGAATTTCTATAACTTGTGCTGAAAGAATAAAAGTGGTAGAAATCAAAATGTTGACTGAATAACAAAGAATAAGAGAAAGACCAGAAAAGAGATAGGAATATAACCAAGAAAACGTTAAAAAGATTTGAAAACGTTAAATAAGAGCAAGAAGAAAACTTAAAATAGAAACTGATAAAGATCAAAATGGTGACTGTAAGACAAGAGTAAAAAAAGGATGAAGAAGAAGATAGGAAGATTGGTATGAGAAAATGCCGATTTTATGACAATAATAAGAGAAAAGTTAAGAGATAAGAAGATGACGAAGTAGGAAGAAAATAATGGTTCTGAACTATTTAAAGCCCTAACTTAAACTATTAAAAACTTTATCACAAACCCATTTTTTTATAAATAAAATCGTATCTTTTGCAAGATTTGATGACAATCATCGGGACAGGTGAAACTAAATTAAAACTTGTAACAAGCCCCATCATCAGATTAGCATCATTTCAGCTCAATCGGTAACCGGGATGTGGATCAAATTTAATTTGCAAGATTTGGTGACAAACATCGGGACAGTTGAAACTAAATAAAAGCTTATACAAAGAAAAACTGGTAAAGTTTTGTAAGTGAATTTGTGATTTAAAATCAACAGCAATTAGTGAATGAAGTAAGACGGATTGGTATTTAAAGGAATTAGAAAAAACAATTTGTAAGAAAGGGTGTGGGGGACTTAAGTCTAAAAGTAAGCTTTGAATTAAACGTTTTATAAAATTTTCCTTTGCAACAACTGAGAGATGAATCAAATTAAATGATATTTTGTAAAGGAGTGAGAGGTATACTATTTCTATTATAAATATATAAGGTCCGATAAACGTAGTTAGTGAAACAAAACTTTTTATAGTAGCTAACTAAATCTTGTAACAGCATGGCTGCCGACAGCCGGCAGTCGACAAGTTAAACATTATCGAGCCCTTTGACGGAACATTCAAAGCAAATGTTATTAGAGAATTTGTAGTGACGCTAATGGGACCATTAGTCACTGCTACTACACGGGATTGCAGAACCTTCTAATTTTTAACTAAGTTTATTTTAACGAAAATAAAATTTAAGTTTTAGTCTCATAAATAAGAAAAGGATGATGGAAATTTACGATAATGGAATTTCAGCATACGATACTAGTATACCTGACTGACTTAAATTAATAAAAATTAAAGCAAGCGATCAATAATGACCACGATGTTAAGAAGCAATAATATGAACAGTGCTGCCATCGATAGTTTGGACGTCATGGAGCCAAAATGCATTGATGCCACCTATTGACAGCAGTGTAGAGAATGATAATAAGAAAATAAAGAGATGTATCTTTTAGAAACTTTTTATATAATATAAATAAACCGACCTACAAATACGTCGTTCAATAAAATGCAAATTTTATTTCGTCACGTTCGTACGTATTTTTAGATCAATTTATTTGTCTTTAACAATTCGTATATCTTAAAATTGTATTTGTTTTAGCAAATTCAGTAGAATTAACTAGACGTAATGGCTACTATTGACCATCATTTAAATGCATATAAAAATTAGCAAAACAAATGTAAAATAATTCAAAACGTTTACAGTGAAGTTGTGAAGCTCGTTCCAAAGCCTCAGTATCTCGTCTATTTTTTAATTAACTCACATTCTTTGAGGCAGAATGTGGGAGGGCTCTTCACCCCTACTTAGGGGTGCCGAAAATAGAAAGAATATTTGAGAGACTAGCTGACATGGAATTGTTAACCAACGTTAAAATTTTAAAGTCTTCTGATTTTCAAAGAATATTCATTTTTGGTTCGTAGAGTTGGACATGTTTCATCTAAAATGTAAACTGCTAATATTTAGATGGTTTTAGTTTACATTAGGACTTTCAGCATCGTTATGTGAGCTTAGAATGTGGATGGTATGATTTTTTTCCTCGAAGCAAAAATATTTCGTTGGTTAAAAATTACACTGTCATATTTTATAGTAATTGAATTTTAACTATTTAAGGTTAAATGCCTAATTCATTTCAATCCAAAAATTTTAATAGTCTGCGCATTTTATCAGAAATTGGATGATTAGATTTTTTCAATCAATAAGTCTCAAATCGAAAATCAAAGAGAATGTTTCATCAACAATGGATGAAAATTTTATCTACTATAATAAGTACGTCACAAACATTACATAGCATATTTTCTAGCTGAGGTGATAATATCAATAGTAAGTAAGAACTACACCACAAAAGAAATAAGGCCCAACCCTAAAGCTCAGACATTTATAAGTCCCACCATTCAATATCTCTATTGTAGGCATAAATGTATTGTTGCCTTTGAACTGACTGTGAAAGAAGGGTATTGTGTTCTACGAATTATATTTACTTCTACTTGTACGATGATGATAGTTGCTACCTGCTATGAGTTTGGTCCTATAAACAAAAATATTGCCGCTATAAAAAAATACTAAGTTACTTTTGTTAGAATTATTCTTTATAGATTGAAGATATGATTATAATTTTAACTAACAGTGGAGATTATGATATTCTCACTTTTGAACGTTTTGTTAGAGTTTTTATTAATGTCACATCTGAAAATGCATCAGCAGCTGTCGGAAGAGAAAAAACTGCCAATTTTCATATTACTAACAATGAAAAACTAGTCTTAAACAGCAAATTATTAAATGAATGAATTATTTATCCAACTAAAGAATTATTTTTAGTGTTGAAAAGTCTGAATTGAAGAGTTTAGTTTGGTACTATTATTATGCTGAACCGGCAAACATTGTTTTGCCATATAAAATTAAAAAAATTGGAGTGGGCCACCCTTATTGATTAGGGGTATAAATAATAGATGTTGACTGATTCTCAGATTTCATAAAAATCTGTAGAGCCGTTTCGGAGGAGTTTGGCAATAAACACTGCGACACGAGAATTTTATATATAAGATATAACATAGAAACTGTCAGTAATTTCACAAATTGTAAACCACAAGTAGCACTAATTTAGGATGTGGTAAAAATTTAAAGTAAATTATTATAGGAATTTATTTATTAGGAAGTATGAGTACGGTCAAAGGATACATCCTTGAGGAACTCCCAAAGTTATTTATGAATAAAGAATCTCAAGTAATAACTGCCTTATATAACAAACGCCAATTAAAAATTTATGTACTTTTAGAACATATGAGTCCTATTATAAATTTTCTAGTATACCAGTATTTTAGATTTCTAGCTTTTGTAAGAGCTCTAAAGCTTTTGAAAAGGTGAAACTTAAAGTTGGCGAAGGTAACAATTAAGTCACAAGTTCCTAACAAGTGAAAAGCAAGGAGCTATTTAATGACGAGCGCATGTTACGTAAGAAACTACTTGCTTTGCTTTTGTGCCTTTGCTACCTATTACGATCTAGAAATGAAGGAAATTTAAGGTCTATGGATTGTTATAAATTACAGACTCCTTACTTTTGTATGGAATTAATGACCACTGTTGGGCTACTGGAGATGTCTTTTGAGGTTGAGCTTTAGAGGTTAGGTTGCGCAACTATAGACGATGGCAGCACTGTTCGTTTACGGCGTCATGATATGTAAACTATTGTCGATGATTGGTAACACTGCCTGTCTTCGCTTTTCTCTCAATAAGTATCATTCTTTCATTTTTGAAGCTTCATTTTACATTTAGAAAAAGGTATGTCACTACTAACGAGACAAATGCAGTGATAAATCTATTCCTCATTGAAGCGAGGGCTTGTGACTAATACCATAATAAATTTTCAAATATCTTAATCTGTTTAATATCTAGTTTTAAATTATTCAAGCATATATTCCGTGTGAACTAGCAGTTCGTGTATCGATCCGTTTTAGAATAGCCGACTCGTTAGTCATATTCAATTCAGTAAATAGGTTTCAGCCGTATGTATGTTTACATAACTAGATGTACTAATATCATGCACATATTTACCTTATTTGTATGGCCGAATTGTTCTAGATTTAGCTTTTAATTTAAATTAATATATCTATTCTTTATATACTATAAACAACATAACGCCATCTCGTAGAGTTTTGAGGTATTATTATGCCAACATCCAATGGGATTAATGCTAGTAATAATATCGCTAATAATTCTTAAAGGAAAAAACTTATCTAAATATTAAATAGTAATAGAAAAATATGAACTGTAAAGATTGAAAATAAAAACTAAAAAATGTTAATTAGAGTTTTCCTAGTGAATAATAAAAGTGTCATATAAAGAAAATAATATTCATGTAAGGTATTTTAATTAAAAATCTTATATTTTTAAACAGTAGCGCTTTTCTCGTTATCTTAATAGTTTAACCTATATTCTGTTTTAATTACATTTTCTTTTTGTTCTTTTAAACTATTATATGACTAGTCTTCCGCGCTTTACAGTTTTATATTTTTACAGAGGAAAAATACCTAAATATTTTATGTAAACTAAACCTCTACTATTACTATTAGAATATCTCTTTCTCTTTTATATTATAGTCCCAAAAAAGTTCAATTGATAAATCATTCTTAGACTTATACTATTATGTAGTTTTTTTCTTTAGATATTATAAGTCATGATGTCAAATAGAGGCCTCGAGTAAGAAAGGGACTTTTTATTAGTTAGATCACTTTCTTCCTTAGAATTCGATATGATCAATCATTTGTAATAACTTTCTGACCTAAATGACATATAACGCCATCTATTATCTAAATCTACTAACACAAATATATAACCTACAATCATACATCAAAAAGATAAAAGCTCTTCAGAACAATTTACTCATCACGCGAAGCACGCTTGACCCGCTTCCTCGTTTAATTGTTCAAACGCGTTGCAATTTTAAAAATAAAAAAATATCAAAAAATCCTACATCAAAATGGAGAATGATAACCGAGTAATAAATTACTGTATGTAGATATTTAAATAATACTCAAACCGTTGAAGTCGGAGTCAGTGCTGACAATGATAGTCTTTCTTAAGGGCTAAAGAGTAATATAAAAAGACAGAGAGAGAAAGAAACTGAATAAGAAAACATTCAAATTATATGAAGAAAGACTCTAGATCTTAATGAACGTTCTCTAGTAGATTTTAAAGTTATTGGCTACTTGATACCAATCTAGTATAGTTAGTCAATGTTCTCCTACCTTATCCCTGATCTCCTGACGCATCTTCTCTCGCTCCTCTTCCATCTTACGATGTTTTTCCTTGCGTCGCTCCTCGGCTTCACGGATGGCTTCTTGCCGTTCACGTTCCGCCTCTTCTTCCTTTTCCTTATCATCACTGTCGTCGCCATCACCACCAACTGCGCCTGTAACAAATATTGTAATGTTATTGGCCTATGAAAGTACGATCTCCAATTCTTTTTTGAAAAGAGCGACTGTTGAATTTGTTGCCAGACCTCTCCTCAACAGATAACTGCTTTCCCAGCCATCGGTAGTTTAAGACAAATTTACTGATCGTCCAATTTTTTACGTGGCAAAGTATTTTTATTAAAAAAGGGTGAGTTAAATTATATAATTCTTGGATAGTGAAGAATATTAAATCCCATTTACGTGTAGATAAACCAATAAACAACAACCCAAAGACAATAAAAGGAAATCCCTCGTAATTTATCACCAAAATAGGCTTAGAATGTCAATTCGTATTGTGCAGATGCCAACCGATTGTAAATTGAAGTTCCAGGGTCCGCAAACTTGATTGCAGACCCAACGAAATTAGAGAATGCATTTCCGACTGGACCGGTTTTAACTGCTTTGAAGTGGTTTTGAACGTCTGAGTATTTTTTATTATTTACAGTGCTAACTTGGCTTATCAGTAAACGTCAGTTAAATATTTGCTAGCAACACTTTTTTATCTTTTGATTCATCATCACGACCCTTCAATGGCCCACTGCTGAGCCGGGTCTCCTCCTCAGAATGAGGAGGGTATTAGGCCATAGTCCACCACGCTGGCCCAGTGCGGGTTGGCAGACTTCACACACCTTTGAGAACTTTTAGGGAACTCTTACTCGTGCAGGTTTCCTCACGATGTTTTCCTTCACCGTTAAAGCAAGTGATGTTTAATTGCTTAAAACACACATAACTCAGAGTCAGAGGTATGTGCCCAGGATCGAACCTCGGACCTCCCGAGTAAGACTTGAAGTCACAACCACTGGGCCATCACTGCTATCTTTTGATTGTTGGTAGTCTAAGGTAACCTTTTCCCTAAATAAGTGACGTAGTAATTTCATACCGTTGACATTGTATAAAGTAGTGTAATTAGTGTAGTTTAGTCCTGAGGTGATAAATTCCAGTTGTCTACTGTAGTTAGAGGTCAGGAAAGGGAGACGAGCGCGTATTGCAAGCCCCAGGCACAACAAATATCGTTATGCTTATAACGGAATTTATGCCAGTTTATCTTTAACCAGTACTTAGCAAAGTAAATCCAATATGGCGGTCTATCAATAATCGCTATGGAAAGACGTAGTTCTCAGTTAATAATTTTTTTTTTAAGATTACTAGCAGTATGGATCACATACTACTAGTATTCCCTTTACCCCTCCTAGTAAGCTTGCATGCTTGTGTCAGGAGTGGGCCACGCCAGTAGTCCAATGTCCGGGATTTGAACCCACGACTTGTTGATCGTGAATCCAACACCCGAACCACTGAGCTACTGACGCTTCAAATAATAATTATTTGAGTTAATAATTATCCCAATAAAAGCTCATAAAGCTTGATATTGAACCAGGCATCGCTCACCGTTTAAGGTTCCAACACCATTACCACTGAGCCATCCCATAAACCGGTTTAATCAGCGCGAGGAGCATCCGACACGCCATTCAAAAACCCATTACACGTCAATATGAGCATTTGTCCCGGGATCGGAATCCCGGACCTATTTTCCGATAGGATGCCTTTTAAAAGAATCCCCGATTTGGCAGGTCTCCCCGTCTCCCCGCTCGCCGATAAGTTTTATTGGGTGACGGTAAATAATTACATTGGGAGCCATTTTTTCGTGCAAAAGGGTTAATTGCGAGTTTAAAGTACTTTGAGAGTTTATTACGGTTGGTAACCTGTAAATTAGATGTATAGCGGACTATGTAATAAGGTTTTTGTACTGTTCTGCTTCAGATGAGGTCTCTGGTGATTTACTGAGCTCATTTGATGTTAACTACCATTTGTTGCTGGATACAATAACAATTAGATGGAGTAATTTTGTGGCCGATTACATAGGAAATTGTATCTTGTATATGATGGCATACGATAATATTGATTTGTAGTATAATAGGATGATATATTACTGAACATTTATATTATGATACGAAGCTAAGACGTACCTAGGGCTTGTGACTCAGGAACAAGATTGAAGACGTCTTTTCCAACAGTTACAACTCTTACTAACTACCATTCAACCTCCATTTAAAATTGACAGACAATATACCCATAATAAGGTTTACAGCAGTGTTCCTAACTGCTAACAGAAAATAGCAAAGCTACGAAGAAATATAATTTAGAGTTGGTATTAATTCCCTTAGTAACAAAAACTAGCACAGGCATAAAACAAGCAACCCTTAACTAGATGTGATCGATCCAGGTCGTTACCCCACACACCCCATACTATGCACACGCTTTGATGTTGCCGCTATGAGAATTTGTGAAGGGCTCAAATATACTTTATCAATATCAGAATATCAGTTTTGTAATCATATACCAAAAAGGGGTAAAAGATTTTAAAATATCAACCTGCTTCATTTAACAGATGATATCATTTTAAATACTCCGCAAAAACTTGAGAATTAGGTTTAGAATGAATTGAAATATGTGTGACACTTACCCATTCATTCAATCATACTACACTAACAAGCTCATTCACTCATTCACTTATAGCACATACACTGTGCTTCTTTACGGGATAAAGTATGCAATAATTACGTAGAGGTTTTTTTGTGTGATTTCTTCTTTTTTCATTTATTTGGGATAGAAATCCTTTGTGTTTATAAAGTTGTAAAGAATCTATGTGCCAAATTTCATCTATATCCATTCAGTCATTTCTGTGTAACAGAGTAACGAACGTACAAATATCAAGACATACAAGTTTTCACACTTATATAAGCAATACTATTATTATTCACATTTTATATTAAAATCTTATTTTATATTACTAATATAAAATAAGAAATAAAATGTGATAGTTTGAATGTTTGTTACTCAATCACGTAAAAATGTCTGAACGGATTTCAATGAAATTTGGCACACAGTTAGTTTAAAATCTGGATTAAAATATAGGCTATTATTTATCCCGGAAAAATTCAGATTGACTGCGGGATAATAATTAAATATGTTTACCGTTGTTAGGGCCTGAATATTTTAATTTAATAGTTTTTTATCAAATTAAAAAGAAGAAAACTCTCCGTTTTAAATTTTGATCATTTACTATTAAGGTTTTCAGAATTTTCCGTAAAAATTAAGATACAGCCATTTATGTAACTGGAAATAAACCATTTATTGTATATAAGAAAGTTTAATCATTTAAACTCGATTCCCTACGGAGAGATCTTCTGTTACTCTCAAAAATTGATTATTATTTAAATTCTGAAATGAATATTCAAATCTGATATTTAATTACGGGAGAGACTTAATGTCTTGACGAAAGAATTGTACGGATAGAAAAAAAATCTTTCTATAAAATAAAGATAACCTTCATCAAAAGAAGAATTGAGATTTGTTTGATTTGCAAAATAAAGAAAACTGAAATTAATCTGAAATACTTCAGGTTTCTTTTATTATGGCCGTATATAAAAGTTAAATGGCTGTATCTTTTTAATTATATTATTTATATACGTATTACTTAGATTTAAATATTATCAAATAATGTAGTTTTTTGTGAATATTTTTTTTTAATCGGACTAGTTTTCCAACCCTTTTTATTGTATTATCTAAGAGGATGTAAATATCTTTATGTTTGCGAGAATACGCGAGTTTTTTATTATGACAGATAGACGAATATACCAAAATTATGTCGAAATATTATTTCTAAATAAAGTAAGTGATAATAACATACAAACAAACCCTCAATTAAAGCATAGAAATCAAATATTGGTGTTGGATGATGGGAGGGATGAAATGTCAGCCGCAGAGCGTTCGAGCCTAGATTGGATTGTCATACTCGAATAATTCGTTTAATATTGTATAGAACCGATTAATGAGGATTTTTTGTTTTGAATTAAAGTTCATTGAACCTTATGTATACTGTAATATAGCTTACTAAACTAGGATTACGCTTTTACTTCGATCGGGTTATGAAATTTCCCGACTTACTAAACAATTATCGATAGATTTTCGTCAATGTATACAGTAATTATGATTTATATATCCCATATATCTTAGTGATTTATTAACTGTATTATTGTAGACTTTCACTAAAATTTGTTCAACGGTATTTGAGTATTAACAACAAACGTATATCCATCCAAAATTTCTTCATATTTCCGCCATTTAGTATAAAATAATACATATTATACAAAATAAACTTTTCTATTTATTTTCTTGTCGATTGTAGTATTGAATTGATTGCATGACTTCCTCAGCGAAGTGGGAGCTGGAAATCAAGTCTAAAATATTTAAGTATCCTTGTAAAAATAGATTAAAAGAAATAATATTCCTTTAAGATTTTTTTGATTTGCAAAATTTCTAAAGATCCTTCAGCTAAGCGAGGGCTGGTTTAGCAATAAAAAAATATGGTATTCCTATGGCAGGGTCTGTCATGCCTATGGTAATGAAATGTGTAATATCGCATTCCTCCACAGACTGCAGACACCATCGCCTCCGTAATAAAATATTTATACCTATTTCATGCTGAGCTGAATTGATTATAACTTTATATTATACTTAAATCTAAATTTAGGATTCAATTCAAATTTAATAAGATCTATCTCAGATTAGAATTTGTAAAAGGAGGACAATGTTTTATCATGAAAAAAAGGCTTGAAGGGGTTGAAATAAGTGCTATACTGCACAGTAATATGTAATTGGTAATACTATGATTATAGTAATCATATTTTAGAAAGAAAGTCATACAATGCCTGGGACTTCTGACCCATACCCCAGGTTTTGCTCAACTTCGAAAAGAATATTCAGTTTTTTAAAGATTTCTTTTTTCCATTTCAAGTTGACAAATAAATATCAAAGTTCTTAGTAGGTGTTATATTCTTGGTAGATATCAAATAAATATATTTCCATTATTAGTAAAAGAAATACAAAATCAAATTGGTAGTTTAAGGAAGTAATCTAAGAATAGTCATGCGACCTACAAGTTGTGTAAACCTTGACCTTTTCACTCTAGTAGAAAGGTACAAGAAATAGTATATTTCATACTTACAACTCATACTTCATACAATAAACGCCTTGTATTACAAGAGGGAGAAAGCTAGTCGAAAGCTTTACTCCCGAGGGTAAGATTCTACTACATCAGAGAGATAAAAAATAGAGAGAAAGAGAAAAATAAAAGATAGAAAGAAAGACGGCAAAATCAATACTAATCAGTACAGATTAATTACAAAAGCTTTCCATTAGTGAAAATCGATTCAGTACCAAAAAATGTGCATGTCCTGTTACATAATGAGTCTATATACGTCTATACATAGTCTATATAAAGGAACGAGAAAGTTCCTTTCGACTATGTAATGCAATTTTTTTACAAAATATTTTTGTATTCTTTACTAAGTAGATACATTACTAACAAAATTTATAAAAAGCTTCCAATCGAATTTGACAAAATCAAGAACGAAATGAAGATAGTATAAAGCGTGATAGCTTGGGCTTCGGCTGAAGGCTGAAACCAATAAGGGTTGGTAATTGAATATACTGGAGTCGCTCCAACCTCGTCTCATCTGAAACTACCCTAACCTGATTGTGAATATAATTGGAATTAAATTTTGTGAGACAACTTCTATAATAACGTTCTACGACCAACTTACAGTTCACACTATTTGGAACATGAGCCGAAATATGGCTGCGAAATATTAATTACTAGTCGACGCCCCCGCTTCGCTCGGGTGCAATTTATTACTTATAATCAAGTTGCCAGGTTATAAAGTATCTCTGTGCCAAATTTCATTAAAATCCGTTCAGCCATTTTTGCGTAATTGACTAACAAACATACCAACTTCTATTAGTAGCAATTTAAAAAAATTACATATACTTCAAACTAAGCTAAGGATTAAGACTCAAAAACAGATGTAAAGCATTTCTACACAAAAGTTTTATCAATATTAAATTAGAGAGTTACGTACGTACGTCTCACTCATATTCAATATTTAATTAACGATATTACTCGTCAAACAAGTTCAATCAAAGGTGTTGCCAGCATTATATCCAATAAATTTAGTGAAGAAATGAATTCACGTGTTGACTTTGTGATTTTGAATGCTAAAAATTCTTTGATTTTCGGTATCATCTAATTTATCGTCTGTTTAAGAATATTTTACTAAAATTCCATGACCATAGCAACACTAAATATATAAGAAATATAGTTTAAATCTCGTGTCTCAAATGGCTATACCTTTCCAATAACAATATTTATAGATATTTCGCAAAGTTTATATTACTCAGGTATAGCTTTCTATTAATTCAAAAATCAGGTGAATATAACATCAAAAGTGTACTTGTTGGTTTGTCCTTATTTTCGTTATATAAACTACTTTTTATTCTGAAAAAATATAATTTAAGCAATAACTTTTCTTAAAAATAATTCAGAAACAAAAAAAAAATGATTACTTTAAGATTTAGAGTATATTTTTTGTATTCTCAGAAAACACTTTCATTTGATACTTATATCATAGACGTACACAAAAAATGAGTAGTCCGCCATTTTGGGCCGTCCACCATAATGGATTTAGAGTGACGACGACGACGTGTACATATGTGTACGTACGTAAGGAATATTGCTTCAAAATTGAGTTGCAAGATTTGACCTGAACCTACACAACTCTACATGTACTCGTATATACATACGAATACATGTAGAGTTGTGTCGTTTTATATTTATTGTATTTAGATTTAATAGTAAGGAAGGACGCATGAATGAGGTTGTATGTGTTATGTATGAATGGCTGAGTATTAGATGACGAATGAAAATGATATTTGAAAGATGACAGAATGACGCAGTTTAGTCCAAGAAGGAAAGACGATTAATAATATTATTTACGACGAATATTGTATATAAAAGAAGACTAAATTTATTTTAAAGATTGCATCTATAAAAAGCCAGGTAACGTCCCTAGTATTAGTATAAATAAGTAGAAGTTATACGCAATTTTGTGGGGGTGAAATGAATATGAAAGTTGACAAGTAAACAAGCGTAGAGCAAAGTGCAGCGGCGGCGTTATTAATAGCGGATCGATAACTTACGCTAAACTTGCAGACAGAATGCTATATGCACTATATATATACATATCTTTCATATTATAATATATATTTTAATTTACTATATTATTTCCTGTATAAGAGAACTGGGATCCTGTTTATTATGTAACTAGTCGACCTCGCGGCTTCGTCCGCGTGTAGCTCCGCTCCTATGGGTCGTAGCGTGATGATATATAGCCTATAACCTTTCTCAATAAATGGCGTATCTAACACTTAAAGAATTTTTTTAAATCGGACTAGTAATTCCTGAGATTAGCGCGTTCAAGCAAACAAACTCTTCAGCTTTATATATCTGTATAAGATAACTAGTTGTCCTACCCTGTCTTCACTCGGGTGCAATTTACCACGTGTATTTAGGTTTTATTTTACATTTTCAACATAATATTGCTATATATATATATGACGAACTCACATACAAAGCCTCATCCCCTATTGCTATATTTAAATTTTCAATATTAACATTAATACATTTATATATGACTAATTCTCATAGACTATTAATGACTACACAGCTTGACCTGCACTTCATCCCCTATTTCCAATCCTTCAAAACTTTTTTTTCGCGATTAAATGTCTACATCCTTTCCAAAGCTCTAGTCTAATTCTGTACTAATTTTCATCGAAATCCGTTCAATGGTTTATGCGTGAAAGAGTAACAGACAGACAGAGTTACTTTTGCATTTATAATATTCAATATATTACAAGTTTTGTCGAAGTTATTGTGAGTAATATCGGACATGTTTATAACATAACAACTAAATATTTATATCCTAGCCATGTAATTCTTATGGAATTGAAAGTAATTAAATCCCATTTTCACACTAAAGAGGGGTCCAGTCTAACTTGTATGTTAAATAAATAATGTTATAAAAACTAGACAATCCACTTTAAAATCCAAATAATATTATAAATATGAAGTGTGTTTGTTAGTTTGTTGTTTTTAACGTAATAATGGAGTTACGAATTAACATATTTTTGATAGATAGATTACAGAAAATGTATTATATTGAAGGCATTGAATTGATTTTAAATATGAATATTTTGAAAATAAACGAAATATATTTAAACTAATTTTTTGTTACAATGAGGTGGAAATGGAAGTGTAAGTCTTATAATGGAAATCACATGTGATATTTAATATTAATTTGATATATTATCTCTATTGTCCTTTATGACATTAAAAATTTTTCTGGTGTATCTGGAATATCTAGTCATTTACTATCCAACAAAAAGTAGATCCATAAACCAGTTCATAACAAAAAAATATTATAGTATTAACTTCCTCTTTTGCAATCGGATAAAAATAACTTTCCTCACCATCTTTATATAGAATATGACATCGGATAATATTGATCAAAAGCAGGAAATATCAATTTACGAGGATATCATAATTTAGCCGTAATAAGAGATCGCTCCATCAACTTTACGAGTTTGTTTACGTGACGTGAACGTGATGTAAACAACATCATATAATTATGTATTACGTTTTTATAAATACTTGTTGCTATGGGGTATCGGGGAATTTTCGCTTCCGTCAGTGTCCGTCACACTAGTGTATTTTACTCTTTATTCAGAATGTTGCCTGTCTGATATATCTGATAACGACTTATATGTTTTTGTAAATACAGTAAAACCAGTTTAAGATGATTTTACAGGGTCCCGACCAAAAACGCGTTATTTATAATAGTCACTTATTTTGGTTTGACAGAAAGATTATGATGCATTAGCAATTAGAATATTTTCAACATAATTTAACTTTTGCAGTGCGTCTTCGCTTTGATTCAAAGGAGCTATCATTTAAGGTCTCTTTTTGTGTATTATTTACATTCTCAATAATATCTTCAATTGATTGAATTTCGTGTGGTGCCACATTATCATCATTGGAAGAACATCCAGGAAAACCCTCCATTATCACGGGTTCTTCTTCATTTTGGTGCGCGGCGCGTGTTGGCTTATTAAACGGGATGAGGAATCGTATTAAGCGTTAAAAATGTATGAAAACATGTCTCAAGTTGCAGGTACTGTATTAAGTTAAATCGTATTACGCTTGTTCTACTGTATGGAAAAAAAAAATCTTTTAATAAAATTTAATTTACCAGCGACAGCGAGGCTTTGTCTACATATTTTTTAGATTTCATTTTTTTTATGATAGATAAGGGTCAAACGAGCATACGGTCCAACTGTTAGAAAGTGGCCACCGTCGCCCATGGACATGGACAAAACTAGAGGGTACCTCTTGTTTTGTCGATGTGTTGCCGCCTCGAAGATAGAGTGAGGAGGGGGAGCGAAGAGAAGACTGCTGCAGTTTCGATGGACCGAACAAGAACCCGGTGTTCATTGGAATCGCAGCAGTAATGGGATGGGAGAGGGAGGGGTATTTCTCGCCCACATGCGGCTCGGCTGAAACGCGTCAGAGACACTTGGCGGTCGGATTCGCATGCTGGTGGTCGCAAGCCAGTCGGGGAACAGATCCCCTACCACCAATGGGGGTGCTGGGTTACTCGGCTCTTACGAGGTCCTCTCCCAGCGGCAGAGGGGAATAGTATTCTAACCCGTTCCCTCACGGGTCGATTATAAAATATCTTGACCCACTTTTTGGATTTCTACAACATTAGTAACTGTTCATCTAATTCTTATTCTTTGAAGCAATAGTAATAAGCAAAAATTACTGATATCACATTAAAGTCTCGATCCATTTTTTAAATAACAATCCAACAAATTTTAAAAATCTTTTGGGAAGTGTTAAAATCTTAATAATAACTTATGAATTCTATTCTTCAGAATTTTACGAAGACCTTTTACTTCTTTTCTTTTATTCCAAGGTTAGAACACAAAGAAATAGTAAGTTAAAAGCCCTTTCCAGCCATTTTGTCTAACTGTAACTTTACAGTCTTAAAAGTAATGAATTTTCAAGTGAAAAGCATCAAGACAAAGGGTCCAACCTAATTACACTCAAAATAATTCTTAAACTTACTTGACAACTCTAAGTTTTGAAACTTTTCAGTTTTGTGTTTAGTTGTAACGATTATTGAGTTTCATTTCGTGTTTTTTTGTACTGATTTTGATTGTGTTTTAACTTAAATAATAGGACATTGTAATTATTTCAATTTACATATATTTCAATAAATACAAACTGTAATAAAGGGAAGTCTTCATTTCAAAAAATATTTTTATATTGTTTTTTTGTCTCAGAGTATTTAATTTTTTTTCATTTTGTTTATGAAAGTCTGGTAGTATTTTATTTGTAATAGTACATATTTAAGGGAAGTCTTATTTTCCAAAAAATATTTTTTACTTTTCTTCAGCCTTATTCCTCATCTTTCTACCAAAAAAAATACAGATTACAGATTTTATAAATAATATAATAAGTAGTACTGTATAATTATATTATTTAATTTTTTAATTCCTTTGAGATAGAAGTTTGCAAGTGTTTTATTTTTATTAGTACATACTAGCAGTAGTATTAATGGGAATTTCATTCACTAATAGAAGTTAATTTAATGAGGCATTCTAGCAACTCGAGACACAAGTCCCAAGCACATCAGGTTTTTGTACAAAAGACCTATATAAAAAAACTATATGTACAAATCACGTGATAGAATAGTTTTACTTTACGTGTGTAACAATTCAATTTTACAAATTGGTATGGTAACGTCAATTTCCTCACGGTTGCTACAGCGTAGCGCTCGTAGTTCCGTAGCAGTCTCGTAGCACGTAGCTCGTAGCAGGTAGCTACGTGCCAGTCTAGCTGTCTTGTTTAGATTTGTTTGGAGTTATTGCTTTGAAAGTTTGATACGTTAATATTTATAGTGAGTTGGTAATTTTGAATCAGTCGAGGATTTTTTTAAATTGAGCAACTTGGTTATATAAGTGAGGACTACAATAATTTATATTTAAATATGTCGTTAAGTTAAAAGTAATTTTGCAATTTTATCGAAAAAATCAGACGTTTTGGATGTTCTGATATTAATATCCAATAACTTCTGATACCTTTTAACTCACGTTTTTATCATTATTTTCATACAAAAACAAATTTCAAATATTTGCTTTGCATCGTGAAAAAACTTAAAAACGAATCGATTTTTAGAAAGTCGCAAAGAGATTGTTTTTGACTCTTAAATAAATGATATAATAGGAATACTTATTTATTTGAGCTTCATAAGTAAATGATATTCAATAAACATAGATATTAATGAGGAAAATAGATATTAGCGTTAATTAAATTAGTGCGAGTAATTACTTCCTTATAGCGATTATCGATATATCTGCGAAATCATCATGGAGTTATATCTTATGTACTCTAGTTAATATATTTGTTTTCCTTAATTTTGTTAGTAACACTGTTGTTAACTTTCAGTTGGCGAGTTATTCCTTTTGTTTTATTTCATGTATATTGATTTGAAGCAAGTTTGTCAAGTCTTGAACCCTTTTCAAGATGATTAAACTCGCGTTAAATCTTTGATTTGGGTCACTAGTTTTCTATAATCTTCTAGTTTAAATTTAAAAGTGTATGTGTAGTATATACAAGTATTTGTAGTGTAGTGTAGTGTAGTGTAGTGTAGTGTAGTGTACTGCGGCAAGTCGTCGGCTCGGAGCCAAATTTCTAATCACACATGTACCCTGAATAATAATTTGAGAACCCATTGCTGTTTTACATACCTATATTGAACTCATCACTTCTTGTTTAATACAGATTCCTATATAATCCGTAAATAATGACTTCACTACAATTATTATAAATTAATGTAATCTTTTCGAGATTAATATATTGTTAGCAATATCAATAAGGTCATCTAAACAGATACAGTTCTAAACTGCGATTTTTTGATTATTTGTAAGAGATTTAGATTATTTGTAAATATAGGTTATAAAGTATTGGTGTACCAAATTTCATACAAATCCGTCAAGTCGTATTAACGTGAGGCGTCCACAGACAAACCGATAAAAATGTATAAATTATTTCGTGCGTCTTTTACTACATTGTTTTCAAAAGTCTACAAAGTACAGGCACGGTATGTCGACGATTTTATTAAATATATAATTTTCACTATAACTTCATTAATATAAATGGATTTTTACAAGAACACAATATTCGTAAAGTTGGAGTGACATTTAATTCTATTTGAAGGGGACAAGAAACGTCCAGCGAGCTCCTCGCGGGAGTTTTAATTAACTCCTTGAAGATCCTTTTTCTGTAATATCACTCAACATCGATTTTTAACAACTCTTAATAGACTTAAGTTTAGAATTTTGAATATTTCGAAATAATGTCTGAGCTATTAACAACAATGAAAAAAAAATTATATAGTTTTAAAACTCCTATTTACAGCTTTTTATTTAAATTAATTTACCAGGTACACGGTAGTTCTCTTGCCAAGTCTAGCAAAGCACAAGCGTCTCACAGCATTTAATTTAGTTTTGGATATAATAGCTATTAGCATGAATTTTCAGGCAATAATATATTTAACGAATTCCCAAATTACTACTACTTGTATTTTATAGTTTACGAACTATAGATATATTGTCATTCAGATCTTCAAAATTCTAATTATACGTACGTCTATCAGACCCACAAACTTCTAATTTTAGATTTACATAATATTTAGGCAATAATGGTGAATGAGAAATGAATTTATTATACAAATAAAGGTGTTTAATACTGATACGGTTAATTTCTATATACAGCTTTGTACAACATTCTGGCAAATAAATCATTTATTATTATTATATCCACAACTTTTTCTAGACTTCATAGTGAGAGTTGACTTTGTTTATTAGGATGTTTTTTTAATATTTGAATATTACAAAATTATGTGTCTTGAATCAAAAGTTCAAAGAAATTCCGAATTAATAATGGCGATAGATATAAAACTTTTAACAGTCAGAAGACTACATTGCGAGAGGTGGTTTCGTTTATAATTTATATTTTTCTTAGGATGATATTGTCTTGATTTATATATTTGATAATTTATCGAACAGAAACGTCCATTTGTTTGTGTTTTATTTGATTACAGCTCAGCTGCTCCTCTAAAGCTTCCAATCTAGTTGTCCGTAAGATGGATGTATTAATTGAAAGTGACGCGACCGACGGACTGACTCGATTCACTCTCAAATTAAATGAAATGGACGTTTTTCCGACTTTTTAAATGTCAACACAATATTTTATGCCTGGAGAATTATTTTGGCTTCACAATTTCAATAGTTTTATGTTCAGGTTTCCATATCCTAAAATGAAAAGGAACTCTTATAAGATTATGTCTTCACTGTCCGTCTTAAGCTCTCTTTTTTTTAAATTGCGTAGAGAAATTGAGTTGAAATTAATATCCAGTGATAATGTCTAAAGTACCTTGGAACTGTGAAAATATCAAACTTCTGAGTCAAAGCTATCAAAAAATACGACTATTTACACACATTTCAATTAAATCTGTTATTTACTATTTTACAAAAAAATATGTCACTTCAAAGCTATCTATCTACCTATATATCTATCCAGCTATCCGCACGTAAGTATAGGCTTAACACTGAATTCGTCTTTAGTGTCGTCACTATTAAAAAAAAATCAATGTTAAAATAAATAATTTGAGAATAACAAAGATATAAAATAAGTTTGAGAACATAATGTAATAAGACAAAGAAGTGAATCCTTACTTTTCTAATCAAAAATGTTCTCGTGTTTTCGGTGTTTCCTGGATCCTGGATCTTCAATTTACTTTGCGAACTTTTATTTTGTTCATTCTTATATAAAAAGGCCTTTTTGTTTTATGGAAACTAGTGATCCGCCCTTGTTCCGCTTCGTTATCTTACCGTTTGTAACTTTGTATGCGAGTAGGCTTTATATTATTTCAATCATACCCTCGTAAGAATATGTATTATTTATTGTAGATAAGGTGCAAACGAGCAGATGGTCCACCTGATGGTAAGTGGCCACCATCGCCCATGGACATCGGCAAAACAGGAGATACTCTCGTTTTGCCGATGCGTTGCATCCTCAAAGATGGAGTGGAAAGGGGGAAAGGGTAAGTCTGGCCCACTTGTGCTCGACTCGCTCAAGCCAGTCGGGGAACAGATCCCCTACCACCAGGGGGATTCTAGGTTACTCGGCTCTTACGAGATACTTTTCCAGCGACAGAGGGGAATAGCAAGACAACATATAACCTCTGTTCCGATAGATTTGAAGCGACGGTAGCTCAGTAGTGAAGGGAATACTAGTAATACGTGATCCATACTGCTAGTAATTTAAAAAAAAAAAAATTAATTAAAAAAAAGGTTCGTGCCAGTTGGGAGCTTGCCTAGTGATGACTCCATTGTGAAGGATTTCGTGAGTGTGACAGAATTTGCTCGGTTTCCATCTTTTTGGCAAAAGTTAAATAGTTTAATACTTATACCTTCTTCTAATAAAAAAGTAGGTTAGTCAAGAAGCATATTCAGACATTACATAACAAAGAATTATATTAATACTGGTACATGAAGCCATACGAGCAGTGACGGCGCACGCGATCTATATATGTAAATTAGTTAGGGAGGTTCATTTCTTTTACTTTTACTTTACTTTTAAGAACATTACAAAACAAAATCTTACTAATATCGTAAATGTGAAAGTTTGGATGGTTGTATGGTTATTGCTCAAACACGCGAAAACGGCTGAACGGATTTCAATGAAATTTGGCATACAGATACTTTATAACCTGGATTAGTATGTAGGCTACTTTTTATCCAGAAAAAATGCAGAGTTCCTGTGGGATAATTATTAAATTTGTAATTACTGTCGTAAATATACTGAGAATTCTGAGTTTTTTGATGACCCCCTACATTTCGTTGAGGTGTATTGTTATCGTTCACTTTCTCACAAACTCACCACGTTTTAATTGGACATAAATTGGACATACACAGCGTAGCTTCCGGACATGTTTACTTTTTTCGACATTTATAACAATGATCGTCATATTTCAACCAATTTAAACAAAACCTTAATAAACAATACATCTAAACCTTCCTTATAAATCACCCCGTTCATTTGTGAAAACCGCATGAACCTCCGTTTAGTGCTTTTTGAGTTTATAGCGAGCAAAAAGAAAAGAAGTCTTAGTATTTATTTTTTTAATATTATTTATAATTTTAAGTTCTCGCAATGAGAAAGATTAAGCAATCAATTTTTTAGGGTAATATGTTGAAATTAAACCATAAAATTAAACCCAAATACACGTAATTTGCACCCGGGTGAAGCCGGGGGGTTCGACTTAAGTTAACCAAAAAGTAATTTTCCAAAATAATCTTAAGATAAATGAACATAATCGGGTTACACCAGCAATATGCGGAATACCACGAGGTAAATTCCACGAAAAATATACAAAATACTTGCGAAAATTCAGGTTACATAAGCTTTGGTAGAAAAATATGTATATTATTATTTTCGTTATAACACTGAAGCGTTTTTAATATTTATATATTTTATTCAAAGTAAGAATTTCATGGAAAAATATATTAAAATTTTATTAATAACTAGTCGATTGGCGTGGCTTCGTCCACGGCAATAAAATTTAATATCTACTACATTTTCATCTTCAGCCTTGTGACCTAGCATTCTACCCCACAGGGACAGTACTTTTTAGGGATAAAAAATACTCTATGTGTTAATCATATACACTAAAAATTCATTCAAATTGGTTCAGCCTTTTACTGTGGTGTTTGCACAAACATTCACGCGAATTCTATGATTTTATAGGACCACTATCATGCAGATCCAAAGTTTTAAAAATAATATACTTAGAAATAACACTTTTCTTCTTCTTCTTCTTTTAAATTATATATACGTTAGAATCTTTACATAGTATTACACAAAGTCGCTTCCCGCTGTCTATACGCTTAGATCTTTTAAACTACGTGACGGATTTTAATGGGGTTTTAATTATTAGATAGAGTGATTCAAAAGAAAGGTTTATATGTATAATACATACATATTATTATAGAAGAGAAGTCGTGGGAAGTCGGAGAAGATCACTAGCGTCAAATAAAAGAGTATGATCTAAGAGATTGTACTTAAAATTAAAAAAGTTGTTTTTTTTTTAAATTCTTTTTAGAAAATAATTTATATTTCAGAACAAAATAAATGATATTTGTTTGTAACATTCGATATCCCAAGAAAAGGATCAAATCTTATTACAAAACTAAAGACTGCCTACAATTTTCTTTTGTTATTTTCTGTATTGGGAAAACTTATTTCTTTTGTATTACAGGAATATTCCTCCCTATAAGAAATCCCTCAAAATAAGAATTTATTATAATATTGTAAATATATAAGTCTACGTGTTGGTTTGTCCATCTTTTACGCTGTAAAATAATTTTATAGAGATACTTATCTGCTTTGTATAGACAGTAGCTTGAGAACCTTAAATTGCCGACCAATTATCCTTAAGCTATTTTTATTACTCAATACTATTTTCTATTTTTAATACCAGACATAACTTAGGGAAATTAAAGTAACATAGGCTTTTTTCTCGTGTAAGAAACTCAAGTAATAGATGTTACTTTGTATCTCAAAGATTTTGCTTTAAATTATCTTTAAAGTAACTTAAGCGTCTCAATATGTTAATGATACCTTTATCCTAAAATATTCCAAAGATTTGAACCTAACATTAGTTACTTTTTAATTCAAAATGGCTTAAGGGCATCAAGGTAACATAAGGTGCCTTTTATTTCAGAAATAATTCAAGGACTCGACAGTAATGTAGGTTACTTTTTCCTAAAAGTACTTTTATTACTAATTCCAAAAGAAATAACATACAGTTCATTTCAACCCCTTCAAGATTTTTTTTCGCAACAAAACGTAGCTTATGTCTATTCCCAAGTAATAACCTATCACTGTACTAAATTTCATCAAAATCGCTTTAGTAGTTTAAGCGTGAAAACTTAAAAGACAGACCGAGTAAAAAATATCTAGAACAGTAAATCGTGTTCAGTAAACGTTAGTAGGTATACTAACTGGCAATTATGTCAATCGTGATCTAGATTAAGTGTTATTGTCCTACTTGTACTTAACGACGCTTATCACTGCCATCTGAGTTATTACTAGCTCTTGCTACCGGTGCTACTTGTTATATATCTTATAATTACTAATATTATAAAGTTTGTTTGGTTGAAACGCGCTAATCTCAAGAATTTCTGGTTTAAAAATTAAAAAATATTTTAGTGGATAGCCCATTTATCTAGAAAGGCTATGGATTATATAACATCACGTTACGACCCATAGGAGTGGAGCATTAATGTTGTGAAAACGGGGGTAATTCCATTTGAGTGATTCCTAATTAATATAGATGCCTAAGTCACATTCTCTCTAACCCTCTCTCTCTCTTTTTATGTGACGCAGACGAAATCGGCTAATCCTACTAATATTATAAACGCGAAAGTTTGTCAGAATGTATGGATGTATGTTTGTTACTCTTTCACGCAAAAACTACTGAATGGATTTTGATGAAACTTTACAATAATATAGCTCACACATCAGAATAACACATAGGCTATAATTTATAATGATATAGCGTGAATTATCCAAAATATAGCGTAATATATAATATGTTCTATGAGGCTTCTAACAGATGGCGGTGTAAGTTAGTTTGTTGTCACAACACTTCTACTTGTTTAGTTGTCTATTCACTTGATACTCGATGGCACTACTTAGAGAAGCGAGGGCGAGAAGCAAGAGAGAGACATTAAAATTGTATATTTTTAAACTTTTTTTCGTATACTTCTTGATCCTGTCCTAATGATGAACTTGATAACTATAACACAGCTCTACAAAAAAAAATTATTTTTTGTTGCCCTAGATACGTTTTCGGATTATTAGATTTATGATTTTGATAGGACAAAATGGTATACTCTCTCTATACACATCTGGATAGATTTCCAGCTAATCTGGGGTATTATGAAAAAAATTATGATTTCAGTATAATAGAAGTAACGTGTCAATGTAAACAAAATAATGGTTTTGAAAGAAAATATTATTTTATAAAATTTTAATTTTATATTTTTCTCGTAAGCTAATCTTTCTACCAGTTTTCCAAAATTTTGAATTACTTCAAAGAGTGTAGACATTAAATTATTCGAAACTAGTTTTATATCAAGAGCAACAAAACCACTGTTAACCAGTGTTATCTATAAAAAGCCTACTTACATTAAATACTATATCATGAACCTATATTTAAAAAAAATTAAGACCAAAGGAATCAATGGTCTAGAAAGTAGTGTAGTGTATATCTAAGTGAGCAAAAAATTGCATTAACATAAAGCTATATAAGCGACTAGGGGCCCGTCCCGGATTCGCACGGGTGGATAATTTATTTTTTAACATTTTGGCTCCCGCATTCTGTCGCTCCCTCTATCGCCGCGTTACTCGCTGCGCTGCGAGGCACATCACACCGCGCCGGCGGCCCGTCTAGGATTATTTTTTATTTATCTTGATATTTTTATTTCGTAATATCTTTTGACTGGAATGTCCGATTTCAATAATTCAAAAAGTAATTAACAGGTATTGAAACAGTCTTCATTACGAAATAATTTATTTGGATAAGAATTAATACAAAGTTATGGAAAACATGGTCTGATTTTGATAGGCATTTTTATCAACTTTTAAAATGTAAAAAAGTAGTTATAGTGACTTAACTACAATAGTTGGACATATGGTCTCGCTGAGTTTTTTGTAGATATTGATACGTTCTATAATATTGTACAACATTTTTTTGTTCTATCATCAATACTTATCGCAGCGCATGCGATCAAAGATATTTTATGGCTAATTTTTTTGCACCTTGTGTTGGTTTTAGTGAGAATTTCTGGGGATCTCTAATTTTTTCTAGTAATAAATATAGCCTTTGTTACTCAGGGATAATGTAGCTTTCTAATGGTGAAAGAATTTTTGAAATCGGTCTAGTAGTTTTTATGTTTATTCGTTACATACAAAAATACAAATCTTTATATAGATATACATGAAGTTTTAAATAGGAATTGTGTAGCTGTTTATTATTGAGAGAATTATCAAAATCATATCAGTAGTTCCCAAAATTGCTACATACAACCTTCCCTTTATAATATTAGTACAGAAAAGGACTTAAACTTTATTGTATAACATTATTTTGAAACTATTACTCAAAACGTACAGCCTAATTAAAGGATTTATTGCTGAGCCATAAACAGTGAAATTGTATTGGATTGAATTTCAATCGAATGTAAACAATATGGGCGTCGTAAAACATTTCTAACTAATGACTATTTGTTACTACTGAGTACTGAGTTACTGGCTAATATACATTAAATATGGTTTTCCAGCGATCTGCCCTCGCTTCCTTTTACCTTTTAGAATACAGTCATTATATTGGAGAATGTATTCAGTTAGTGAAATAGAAAAATTATAGCCATCTATTTCAGATACTACGATTGTCATAAACAACTAGCTTTTATTGTAGACAAATATGGATAAAAAATTAATAAAATTCAAAAAATATTATTACAAATTTTTAATCTTATTTTCAACAAATAAAATTTATTATTTTATACAATTACTTAAATCTGCATATTTCAAGATTGAATGAAGGATTTAAAACACAATTGAATGTACATTTGTTGAATAAATAATAGTATAATGATTTATATAAATAATAAATTATTTATATATGTGTTGAAATCTTCAAATATAATCATCAGGCACTTCAGATGAGAATCCGAACAATACCTGGGGCCTAAAACCAGTACCTGGTAGGTTTTCAAAAATCCTTTACTATACACAAACCTCTCACCAACTAAGCCGAAGCGAAGAAGGAAGATACTAATACTAGAATAATTATTTCGCAATAATAAATGTCAAATAAATCCTCAGTCAATGTGTCACGTGTATTTTAGGCAATATATTGTGAACACTTAAAGTCCATTCCTGTACGTATATATAAATGTTTTAATCCATGTCGGTCTGAGAGCAAACCGCTGTCCCTCGCGCTAAGAGGGGATTTATGTAATTGATACTTTTTCTTACTCTATAAATACTTTTATGGGATGAAATAGAAATCTACGCACTTTCTTTGGAATACTTCTTTAGGATTACTATTTAAATACTCTCTTTATTTTAAAGCGCTATCTCTAGCAATTGTATAAACGAATCAAATCTTAACAGCAAGGTTCGATTACTATAATAAAACCAAACTCTGGAAACTACAGAAAATCAGTTTGGGGATACATTCCATCCCTCTACAATACTGAGTAGTTATCCTATGACGATATTTATGTCCGTTTATAAAGCATTTCTTTCTTTCTTTCTCTGTTTTACGGGGAATGCATCGTACGTCGAGTTAGTTATAATTTTCGTCATACACGTCGACACCCAGACTATAGCGGGTCTTTACCATTGCCATCATAGTATAAGTGTAGCAATACGAACTCAGTACATCTGTAGTCATGACCATGTCGATGACATTATGTTAAAGAAGTTGATTTGGTGAAAACGCAGCCTTAATCTTGCTTCACTGAGCTTAAATAACTATTCTTTTTCTGGTTCTGATATAAATGAAACCTATTTTAACTTAGGCTATGTTAGGTCAGATGGATAGACTAAAAAAATTTTTGAGAACATTTATTTTGGCTTTCTTTAATGAATGAAAACCAAAGATTTGTTAGACCTTTTTTGCTTTATCGAAGAATTTAAAAAAAAAAATATTACTAATACTAAACTAATATAAAAAAACAGATAAACATATTTGTGTCTGACCAGTTTTAATATTTACGTAAAGTTAATAAATGTTATAAAACGTTGAATGATATTAAGACTTTAATAAATATGTAATAGAAAATGGAGATAATATTAT
Organism: Limenitis camilla; assembly: GCA_905147385.1. Classification (NCBI taxonomy): domain Eukaryota; kingdom Metazoa; phylum Arthropoda; class Insecta; order Lepidoptera; family Nymphalidae; genus Limenitis; species Limenitis camilla. The sequence continues at coordinate 11,466,532 of LR990248.1, forward strand.
TTTTTTATTACTGAATTTATTTCACATTAAAAAAAATTAAAATTTTAAACATAAATGCCAAAATACAAAGGAAAATTATTACTTATTGAAACTTTTATGAAAGTTTATTTTTTAATATAATATTAAAAAGTTGTAGCATTGTCTTGAGAGACTCAACAAATAATTACTGTAATATTAACTTCGCTAAGTACAAATTGTATTTTATATCTTAGTGTTAACAGGGAGAATCTTTGAAATAAAACTTTTAGGAAGCTCAAGTTATTTTATTCTTAAAGCTAACTATACTAATGTATATTATGTACAATTATATGTATCATTTAAACATTTATATGTGTTCATTTGTGGTACTGTAGTGATCAAATTTTTAATTAATATTATTTTGTATTTTGAATAATTATTTGGAATCAATAATGATTTAAAGTTATAGTTATTCTCACCAAAAATGATTTTTACATAGGATTTATTATTAATGGGTATTTGTATTTTAATATATTAATATTTATATACTCTAGATAGTAGTAACCATAAGATCTTTTAAAAAGTCAGCTCTAATTTATATAAAAAGTATAATAAGATTTGTATAGTATTTATAAGTAAAAAAAAGAAAATATAGTAAATTCTATATTTCTATTTCAAAAACTTTTTGTGAACTTTTTTATAATTCTTTGTTTGTAAAATCATAAAATCTAGAATTCCAAACATTTGTGATTTTTTTTTTCAATCTGAGTACTTCAAAAATATCTGGGGCAACAAAAATTCGTCCGCAAAGTCGGAAACGAATTCTAGTGTTTTATACAATTTAAATGAAGTCTCTTTGTAGAAGTCCGAAGTGGAATAAGAAATGCACTGTTCTAGATCTATCTAGAAGTACAAAGAGGCTGACTGGCTGAACGCCAAACTATATATTATGAACAAAGCTTAACATCATGTTTAAGCTTATTTTAACAACATGAGCTTTAATTTAAATTATAGCTTTTGCCCCCATTAATTAGGTTATATAGCCAGTTATTGCTGATTAAATATGTGGTAAGAACTTCGAGCAGTATAGGCGAGAGTTTACGTGTAAACTAAAGGCCTTATAAACCTGCTCCTGGGTCTCAAACCCAAAGAAATACTCGGATTCATATCTAAAGAGCGTGTCTTCTATATAGTTAATAAATAATATAACAGTAACATTTATTATAGACTAGTAAAGGAAGTTTGACAAGTAATTTCGTAGTTTATTGTAATTTTTATTTAAAATGCTAAAAGAAAGTTCGGAATCAAAAGTTGGATGCATTTTAATATTCTTAGTTCCTTTGTGTTGTATTAAGCAGTCTGAGAGCGTCTTTGACAAATAAATTAAAAAAAAAACAAAACTTTTTGATTGCGGTGAGACTTTTAACCGATATTTGAGAAAGAGAAATATTCTCTTTTTAAATCCAAATCTTAGGATTTATTATAAAATCTTAGATATAGCAACACTGACTGGTAAAACTCTTAAATATACTGTTAATAAAAGGTAATATCGGAAACATTTTTTTTTCGATTAAACTGCGCAATTTTTCCTAACAAATAGTTATTTATAAAAGCAATAAATAACTATTTGTTACTCATCATTGTTATTTTTATAATAACGATTATTTTTTTAGATCCAATGATCAGGCGCGCTAGACCGTATATTATACAATTAAAACAGTGGACTTCATCAGCCTACATTTTCTTACAATGTTTTCTTTTCAGATTCTTCTTTTAACTATTTTGTACTTAAAAGATCGGAAAAACCTACTATTGGGTCACAATCCTTGAGCACTGCTCTTAGATTGATAAGGGTACACCAAAAATCTAACATCCATTGTATTACTTTATATAAAAAAAATACAGAATCCTCATCGAACAGAGGGCGTTTCAGTATAGAGGTTACGGTACACACACAGACGTATACGTATAATGCGTATAACAGGCTGGAGTGTTGCCAACTAGGCTTTGCAGTGAACCCAGCGGTTAAATAGGCCAATTGTATTAACTATTATATTTTTAACGTTAATGTAAAAGTATTTTAAACGTTATTGTGTTTTAAGAAGCTTTTATTTAACTTGCAAGCTTTCCTTTAGGATTCCTATTCATTTATAGCTAAGTAATACTTGAAATCCAATATGGTTTCCTTTCAAAGATGGCGGATTAATTATTTTTTAATTACCCATAATATTGGTATCAAATAAAAGGTCTTGGTTAGACGAATTGGGGCTAGTATTAATTTAAAGAAAAACAAGTTTATGTTATTAAAAATAAATCTAATATGGCGGATGGTTAAAGATGACGTACGGATTAGTTTTAAACTCCCATAATATGGATATCAAATAAAAGGGCTTGAAGAAAAACGGATATTTGTTATTATTATATGATTTTTCCAGCCGCAAAAGTTTTGTTAGTGATTGTATTTGTTAATTTTGGAAAAAGTACTAAACGAATTGTAGTGAAACTTTACAGTAATGTAGTTTATATATCAATATAATAGGTAAACTACAATTTCAAAATATATTGTCTTGTCTAAGTGGGTAAAATCTTTGCTGTTGATAGTTCTTTCATAAATCAAGAGGAGTAACTGTTAGTGGAGGCATAAAAGAAAATAATGCTCGGCTTTTTTAGGTTTAAGTTTCGCGAAAAATTAGGCTAGTAACAGTTAAAAATTATGGGCCTTTGTTGCATTATTTTATGGTTAGTTGGAAGAGAATGAAGTACTATACGAAAATACTCCAAAAACTTGAAGCTTAAATATTTTGAATGGGATCTGCACTGCAGTGCCATTAGTTTAATGGGATAAAACTATTGCTACCTCAGCTTAGCGAGAGCTGAGTTGTGTATATAATGAAAATAGATATATTTAACTGTAAGTTAAATTTAATATATATTATATAACGTCCGCAATTTTTTCGATTAAATATACATTATATGATTAATGCTTTGATATTCACTACCAAATCACAATTGTAAATTAAATGGTTTGATATATAAAATAAAAATTGTAAAGGAAAAGACATTATAATAATAAGAAAGACTTACCTATGAAGTTCATCTTGACGCGCACCAATTGACTACCCTAATCTAATTTTATATAAAAATATTCTTTTAATTGAGCACCAAATATCTATACAGAATACATGATACGTATCGTTAACTAACTAGAAGGGAGGAAGCGGAAATTTACATGTTGGATACCAACACGACTGTACGTCGCGAGGAACGCAGGCGAGTGCTGGCTCGGAAGCACGCGGCTCGTATTTATGCCCCGGGGGTGGCGGCACCCCGCTGCCACGCTACCCCCCGCCCCGACCACCCCCGAGTAGGGAGGAAATGGAGGAGCTATTGTCAATCTGTAATGGAAAAGGAAAAGTTGGTTCCCGTCAATTTGTAATAATTGTAATTGCCGATCTCTTTGTACGTCTCTAAAATCTTTCCATGTTTAAGTAATGAAAGGAAAAATTTCTATATAATTATATATAGAGATATATATATATACAGATATATAAAGTAATTTTCTTATACAAAAAACATAAATAAGGGGATAAATTTAGTGATAGAGAGTAAATAAAAGTAAGTAAGAAAAATTGGCTGTATAATTCATTCCGTTGAACAGTAAAGGCGCGTGTTGCGCATGTGTGGCGTAGAACAAAGGGGCCGATGGGCGTGGCTTGGTTTGTGTGTGTGTGTGTGCGTTAAATCTTTTATAGGTCGATGCATTAAGTAATTTACTATAATGCCTTGCATTTGACATTATGTAGTGGACATTGAGTTTGGTTTATCTGTATATATAAACACCTCTCGTAAATAGTAGATTTAATTTTTTTTCTATCTTATAATCTATAAATTTATTTAAATGAATATAAATTATTATCAAAAAAGTCTTACTTTTATTTACTTACCTGTCTTCCAACAATAGATGGCGTTTGTAATATTAAATAATTTATTGCTTAGTGGAGTATGATTGAAGTTACATAATATTTTATTTGATTGACTATTTTAAAACAATAAAGAAATTAAATCTAAATTTGTTCAGCAGTAAAGTCTTTCTAACTCTTTTGTAAAAAAAGAATTATTAAACAATATATTAAAATATATGTTATGTACATATAATATGGCATATTATTATATCATATAGCTTACAGTAACAACGCCCTTAAAAGCAAGGTTACTTACTGAGTAACTTGAAAGAATTTAAAAATAGATTCAAACTTCTAGGTCAAACTTAATAATGAGGTGGACACAACTTTTTATATATACAGAGACTATTCAATACAATTTCATAAATAATTTATACATTAAGAATTTTCTTTAAGTTCTTCCATATATATTTGTATATATAAAATAATACCCATTTTTATTTTATCATATTTTTAACATCCATAAAATTATGTTTTGGAAATAAAGATTTGGATGTAATTTGGCATTTTTGTAAGAGTTACATTCAAAGAATACGATGAAAATCATCTAATATCAATATGTAAAATAATAACGGTACATTGAAAATATTGTTAACGATGCCAAAAAAATTACAATAAATTTGGAAATACATAAAATTCAGTGTCCTTCAAATGTATGACAATTGTGGTCAAAGGACATAATGGGGACATATAAAATTGATATGACTCAAGTCTTCACAATATTTCTTTTAATCATCCCAAGTAAGATCAGTATTTAATTGAAAATAAATTTATTTCCCACTTTCATTTAATATTGCTCATGGAAGATCTTCTATTGATTTTGCTATTTTTTCCTCCATTTAAACAAAAAATAATTTATTTTTTAATTATATATTGCTTACTTTACTTTATAAACGTATATGTAATAAAAATGACATTATAATTTTTACATGTCACCTGGTCTGCAGATTCTTCTAAGAATATATTTCTAACTTTTCTTCTTTCTTTCTTCTTTTCTGATTTAAAATTTATCCCAAATATAAAAGATTCAAAATAGCAACAATCTTATTTATCTTTTGTTTTTTTTTTATAGAAGATATTCAAGAATACTATGTTTCAGCCCAGCCAAGTTACGGTGAATCGACTAGCTTAAAGTTAAGACTGTATATACATCTAGATCTATAAATCAGATCACTTAATAAACAAGGAACAACTGAATTAATAGCTATGAGCTGAAGTATTCAAAGATGGAGGAACATTTAAATGCAGTGAACGAGTGAGAGTGTGGAAAAGGAATGCAATAATGAGAGCATGTAATGAACACTTTAATATAATATTCAAATTGAGTACTAGAGTATGCGGCACGCATTACAATGCTGATAAATTAAATGCGGACCAAACTTATATTTTGTATTTACGACTCAAAGAGAAACTAAGGAAATGAAGAGTGAGACAATCACTATTTGGATATTTTTTTTACTCACAGATCCAAACCTATCTCTATGAAAATAATAAAGCCGACCTGTCTTAATGTAAAGAAAAAACCAAGTAACATACTTTTATATATTTAACATCAATATAGATTTGTCATGTTAAATAATATATAAGAAAAGTGTCATAATAAACTCACTCTCATCTTTTTACGCATTTAAAAAAAAAATTGTAGATTATTATAAATATGAGACGATGCGACGTTATTATTTTAATCGTAAGTAAATACAATACCTTAATATTTAAGCGTTGGTTTACTTCACGACAGTATTACCTGAAACATAGAAAAATATTTATTAAAACAATGAAATAAAATAAGAATAAAATACAAACAGATCATTAGGGCTACGAAACTTGTAGCTATGCTACGAGATTCGTGGAACTGGTATGAAACTCGTAGAGCTGCTACAATAGTTACAATCACATCATATTATTTTGTAAAAATTAGATTTTTTTGGATTTATTTATTAATAAAGTTTTTCTATACTAAATATAAATTCAATTTCCATATTTTTGCACATAAGACTGAAAAAATGGATGACGGATTTACTTGGAATTTTTACCATCAAAGGTGAATTTAAAGATGAAAGAATGGAAAATTCCATATTGTCACAGAAAAGTGAGGAAAAGTCGATTAGCTAATATTAAAGTGTGTTCTCATAATTCATATATGTAATTATGTCCTGCATCAAACTGGTTGCCTGAAAGAGATCGCTTTTAAGCGATAAGCCCTCCATTTGTACCCAAGTGTAGTATTTGTCTCTGTTTTTTATGTATTTATGTTTTTTTGAAACAATAAAGTGCACTTTATTGATTCATTCAAAAAAAAAATTAATTAATTAACAATAAAACTATCTAAATCCTTTAAACAATTATTTTTGAATCCCTTCCAATTACAAAATAATTCAATCAACAACAGTGTAGTTTTTATAATTGTTTTCTTATTTAAATAGAGCCAGTGTAGTTGTTGAAATCATCTTTGAATAATTCAGGAACAGGAAGGTAGCTTCTAAAGTACTTTTTAGCCTATTCATTATAACAAACATTCAAAAAACATTATCTTTTATATAAAATATCAAGATCCAATTAAAGTTATCTCATCCATGTAATTGGTAAACCGAACCAACTCTATCCTCAAAGGGATCACAGTTTCATCTTTAAATTCTAAGTTTTAACTACTAAACTATTTAAAATTTATATAAGAGTCTACTTACAAAATTCTATAAGTATCATGTTACCATAATTACGGAAAATAGCCTTAATTTTAACTGACAGATATCAAGCTACGTGTATTTTATATAAAAACCAATTAGAGTTAGAGTCTTGAAACTCATGAACAGATTTAAATATCTGTAAAAACCCTCGCCTGCACAGCTTGAGATTATAATTAAATATTTAAATAAGTCACAAAATCGTTAAACCTTTATGGTTTTTATATTATAATAGAACACATTTTGTAATTTGTATATTTATAGAATAGATTTTGATACGTCAATATATTATTGTCTAATACTTCCACTGCAATGAAGCATGTAAGAAAAAATTAACTATTTTTTATTCAAATATTCAAGAAAAATTAGTAGTGGTTATTTCATATCGATACTAGAAAGTTTGTTTTTCGAAAGTAATATTAGAAGTATAGTATTGTAGAGAAGCTATGTGAAGTCGGGGCGGATCGCTAGTAGTGTATAGTGTATGTGTAGTGTATATGTAGTAAAAAAGGTATAAACGTGGAGGCACTCGCCGCTTATTTCATTTACAATTCATTTCGTGTGCTTAGAGGCCTGTGACGGAGGGTAGGGTTGCCTCTACATTTTTTTTTATTTTTCTTCTATCATTAAAATTTTTATTTAGTAAAAAAATAGTTACTAGTGTTTATTATACGTGCTAAAAATTTTATACAAAAATGCGAAAATAGAAAAAGGTATTTGTCTTGCATTTGTACTTTCAAAAAAAAATTGTTGAAAATTGGGATGTGACAATTAAAAATGTTTTTTTTTATAACACTACTTGTCATGTCGTTTTTTTTGTTCACGTCAATCCATTACTAATCGTCTATAACCTTTATAGACAACTTTATCTACAACCTGCATTTACTTTCTCGTTCATACTAAGTTAGGAACAAATGAAAAAATAATTATTTTAATGAATGAATGTGGATATGGGAGTGAGTGAGTCTGTTAAAGGGAGGATGAGTAAATGAGTGAGTTTCTCATATTTTATTCACTCTGGACCCAATTATAAAAATCCAAGGATTTCATAAATGTTGATAGTTGTGGCAACCCTAGCTTGAAATCGTATAAGGTTGCGACGCAAGTGTTTACGTATCGCTCTCTTATCCCCACACCACCCCCCACCCCCCACTCACACACCATACGTGATAATGCTTTGTTTGGGTTTCTAATTCACGAATTAACTTTCGACTCGTTTCATTTTTCCTCTTAACACTATTTGTCTTTAAACAATCCTAGATAAACAATTCATTCTATGAAATCACTCTCTAAACTGCTTCTAATCTATTCGGTAATTATTAGATTAATTAACGTTAACAACACTGTTAACTGAAAATTTATGATTTTATTCCAATACTACGACAAATGACTTTATAGCGTAAACATCATCTATGATGATATAGATTATAGATCATAAAATTTATTACTTAAATTTGAAAAGGGCTCTGTAACCCTATACTACGGTTGCCAGTCTCAGGTACTGTTCTCCGATCTCCTATTACGACTAAATGACACCGTGCCATATACCGGAAATAAAAAGAAAGCAACACTGAATCTATATGTAAACAATAAATAAAGTATTTAAAGCAGAGTAATTAGTAGCGACAATGGTTCTACGAAATACGTAGCTGTGCTACGCAGTTTGTAGCGATCGTAGCAGTGCTACGAATTAAAACTACAATATTTGTAGCTCATAGTTACCAAATACATTTCAGTTTACAATGAAAGTAATTTGTAATTACTTTGTTAAATTATGCTTTGTTAAAGGTGAATTATTTTCAGAAATAACTATTTAATATTTGTATATTGATTTATAAAACTACGGACTTAAAATTTGTGTTTAAATGTGTCTGAGGCAAAAGAGGTTTAAAACGCAAGAAGGGATCCCGCTTTATTTTATAACCTAGTTTTAGTCTCAGTACAAATATGAGTGTAAAGATATATTTTCAAAAAAATAAGGTAAGTGACTTTTAAGAAACGTAGATAATACTTAAGAATACAAACTGAACAAACGAAACTGCGTTAATATACTACTTACTCCATCTATTGACAGATAGATTATCTGTCTATATGTTACGCAATTACGTTTGATGAAATTTGCTACAGAGATATATTAAACGATTATTGAACGATTAGAATATATCTCAGCGAAGCTAGGGCAAGCTAGTAAAATAAATGAATGCATTGGTATTGGTACTGAGAGCACTCGAGTGTAGTGGTGCAGCTAAAAGGCGCAGCATCTTGATATCGAATAAGCGTACTTTGCACCGAGTGGATATACAATACCGAGCTATGCGACTGCAACTGACATCCAGAACATTTCAATTAAATTTTTATATAGTATCTATATATGTTGGAAAATAGTAAACGATTATCGAATAATCGAAACGTCATCGTCATCTATGGCGCTGGACTAGGGTAGTAGTCACTTCCGTTATTTTAACAGTCTCGACTCTTTATTTGCCATCGACAGTCTGGCTATAGTCTTAGTCTTGCACAGTCTCTCAAGGAGTTAAGTAGTCTCTAGATAGTGTCAGTGAAAGTGTTAAGTTCAGTGCTGTGTTAGTGCAGTTCGATTTAGGTCACGTGAGCACCTTACAATGTACTTGCCACGTGTTGTGTAAGGTTAGGTTTATGTGAGTTTAACCTTAGGTTTAAACAGTAAGCCAGAGCAGTAGAGGTGAGTGTTGGAATTCTGTTAAAAGAACTCATTAAGTCTACACATTGGTCACAAGCCCAAGGCACTGCTTTGGTTTCTTTTGTAATTTTAAGAGATCATATTTCATTATATATTGGTTCAGTGGCAGAATAGTCCATTCAATATCATCACCCCCCTTATGTTTTTTAAATCATTAAAATCTCCGAGATATACATAATAAGAATTTAACTTATTTAATGGTGAAGATATTAAAAAAAGCCAAGAGAATAGTTTCAAAAACATTCTGTATATTTGTACGTACCTCACGCAAAAACTGCTATACAAAATTGGGTGCGATTTTTATAATAAAATTGCTGAAGTTCTAAGTTAAAATATCGGTTTTGTTTATATATATCGGGTATCTGCAAAGTAACACGAGAGGAAGAAGAATTACATTCACTATTGTTACACTTTGATATATATGAACTCGCGCCTCTACTGCTCAAGCCTCTAACCTAACATTTATTAATGTCTAACAATTACTCGTAAACTGTCGTGGAAACATTATTGTCAAGGAAGCATCAGATACACAGCACAATGTATTCCAAGAGATTGTTAAATTGATAATTGAGATCTTATCAATAGAAACTTCTAGTTAATCAAGGGCTAGTTACAACTCTTAAACTTCCGTAAGACATAAAATATTTATGTATGGTTTCTGATTTAACGTCATAAAAGTTTCCAATGAAACTTGTCGTAACCTAAGAGGAGGGATTATTATTTATGCTGTTGGTAAACAACTAATAAATAGAAAGCGTTTAATGTTACAATGCCACAATTAGTGCCACTCGCTATTTTCTTGGGTAACTAATTTAAAAGTATAAGTTACAAGAGTAAGCGATTAAACAAATCATTGCAATATTTTCTAAATGGTATAAAAAACGTGCGATAGATTAGAGTCAGTCTCAGTTGAGGTCCACGTAAGTTAGCTTTATTATCTACTTTAGTAAGTTTTCGGACAGTGAAGGGGAGCTTTGTAATTATATAAAAGGCCTTTAACCCCACACCTTGATCGCAAGTCCAAGGTGCTGTCCGGTTTGCCTGTGTATAGGTATTGCTGTATATTCTACGACACGTGATAATAAATAAGTTTATCGTAACAAACTTACGCTCACGAGTGTGGGCGTAAGTTTGCTACGATTCAGTTCAGGTTCAAGTTTGTTACTGTTCAGAGGACAAGGACTTAGATCGCAAGTACCAGACACTATTCCATCTCCTATCTATTCGTTTATTATTTATGGTTGTCCTCAATGCAATATTTTAAGTTAGAACTCACTATCCACTGTTCAACCTCAAGATAATTATTTTTTAATTTTGTTTGTCACAGTTATTTTATTGCAAGTCTAAAGATATAGATTATTATAGTTTAGCTTAAATCCTTTTGAGGTAATTTAAAAATGTTTTAGAGCAATTTTACTATAAGTCCATGACTTGTACCAGTCAGTCCTCTCCAATCGTAATCGTATTGAAGCTAATTCATCGACAGCTCGCTCTGAAAGCGTTCGCTGGTTTATTTATTAAACGAATTTAGATCATTTATACTCTGCCACTCACTGCTACTCACTCCATATATATACAAGCAACCCGCCCCGGCTTTTTACGGGTTTAATTTATATTATAATAATAATAATTTTCAATATACTGTTATATAAAACATTTTCAAGTGTTCAATAAATATTCTATAATCCCGCAGGGACTATAAATTTTTCAGGGATAAAAAACCTATATGTTAATCCTGGTTGTAATGTATCTGTGTGCCAAGTTTCATTGAAATCCGTTCAGCCATTTTTGTGTGATTGAGTTACAAAATCTACTATCAATATAAGTAATAATTGCTACTTTCTTTAAAAACTTTAAAAATTCTACTTGAAAGGCTTCCGAGGAATTCGAAAATTAGGAATAATCGTCGCGCCGCCATATTGTGAAATAACGCCTAAAAAAGTTTTGGATAATTTCTCCTTTTATCTGTCATTAATTTTATTTCTTGTTAATGGAAAAGAGGAAGAACTAAATTACGAAAAAAAATTACTAAGTACTACTTTTTTAAAGTAAAAATCAATGTTGAAACATGTTACGGTTTTATTATTTGATTTTAAAACCCTTTTTTAATTGATTTTCAAAACTTTCTTTTTGTATTAAAAAAAAATCATTTTTTCTGTATAACCATTTTAGTAAGAACATATTTTTTAGATGATAGATGTATATTGATGATCAAATAATTAATGTACATAATGTATTTATTGATTTAATCTATATAATATTATAAAGTATCTATTCTCGTTTGTGAAATTGTGGGGGCTAATCTCTAAATCTACTAAACCGATCTTGATAATTATTTTACCAATAGAAAACCACATTATTAATGAGTGTCATAGATTATATATTAACCCGAACAAATGAAAATACTTTCATGGTAGTCGTATTTGCTGCAGTAAGTCGGAGAAAGCGTTTATTACGATCGCAGCATTTACTATCGGCTATCTACTATCGGTCGGCTAATTTTTATTAAAATCACTTAACCATGTAATATAGGGTTAAATAAATTTCCAGTAGAGATAACTTGTAGGTCATGTATAGACAAAGGTATGACGTTACACGGAATGATTAATACTCGCAACGTTAATGAAAGAGCAAGTCATCTCCTTAACGTTCCAAGCTTCGTTACTCGATGTGTCTTCAATAGAAACAATGATCTATGACTTTCTATTTAATTTTGTATTATTATTTGTATCATATACACAGTATTGCCTACTCAACTGCTATATTATTTATTGCTACTGTATTTCTATTTTTAGGATTCTACACGTCAAAATTGATTTGACTTGGAAAACCCTAGTTAGAGGAAAACTCTGTATTTTTTAGGAACTTGGAGTTATGAAACTAAAATAATATCAAATTATTCAGGACTGTAATCTTTTGAAGTTGTGAAAAAAATTAAATTTAATACAAAATGGCGTCAGTTGTATATCATCTGTTGTGCAGGACAGATGTAGTTTTATAGTTATGAGTTAAATAGTGAACATCACAAATGCTATCCAAAGTTACAGCTGTTTATTCATAATATATAGATATTTTGATTCTTGCATAAGAATCATCAGGATTCTCTTTTTGCTTTTAGTAAACTGACCAAGAACTATGTCGATATAAAACGATAAAAGCTTCCAAAGCAAAGTTTAAGTTTGTTTCTTAATTAAAATTCTATAGAACACTCGGAATGAGAGTACGACTTGTACTTGGCCGAATTTTTATATAAAAACTTTATTTTAATCAACAACTGTCTGTAAATATAACGTTTTTTATATAGGTCAGGATATAACTCAACGTTACGATCTCGTACTATTCTGACAGGAACCCAAGCATTGCCTTGGACTTGTGACCAAGGTGTAGATTTAAGGATATCCTTTAAATGATCATAAAACTCAACACTCTAACCTAACACAAGACTAACCTAACCTAAGGCTAACTTACACTTCCGACATATACATTAAACTAAATTAATTTCAAGTAAATTTCAATTAAAACCTGAAATAAACATTTTCTAACAATTTTGATGATTTGATGAAATTTTGACCCAATAACTTCAGAGTAAGGAAAAATGATGTTTGATTATGATTCAAGGTCAATTTATAGTTATCTTTATATAGTGGAAGTATATACATAAAACGGGTAATAGAACAATACAAATCAAAATAAAAGCTCTAACAGCAACCATAGCATTTCCGTTTAAAGTTCATACATATTGGTATCGTATTTACATGAACCATCCATCTGAGTGATGGCCGCCATTGATTTATTTGGGCTCCTGATTTAACATTCGATTTCATTATGGTAATACAACCTTTGAAGAATTGAACACATTTAAATCTATTCTACAGGAGAATAGATAGTTTATCTATAAATCTTAAGAAGGTAGATAGACAAGCACTTTATTGCACATTAAATACAGGAAATTAAATCCAACAGACAACCTTCGGTGAAAGGATTTTTTGTACAAATACGGGATAGTGCAAACAGTTACACGTAATATGTATTGAAAACTTAATTATGGTAACATTAAAAATATACTTAAACACCACTAGACTATTTACAGATATTTATACATAAAGACATAAATAAATATATATGTACTAGCTGACCCGACAGACGTAGTCGTGTCTTAACTATGGATATTGAATTCGAATTGGCTGTCAAAAGCTTACATTAGAAATGTTAATATGGTCGTTAAGTTTTCTTAAATTTTCTAATTTTCCACGCAAGCTTTTTTAATGTTTTCTTCCATAAGAACCTTCTCCTGACAATAATAAACACAACAAAAAAAGAATTAGCGAAATTGGTTCAGCCGTTTACGCGTGATGCCGTGACCAAGGGAATTGGGGATTCATTTTTATATATAAGAGATTTTATCTGAATCGATTTTATATAAACAATTAATTGTTGATTTTTTCCCGAAAAAAAATCCTAAGGCCGCCATTTTGTTGATTTTTGAAAAACAAATAATTTTCCATCAGGCTCAAGATTATCTATTTAAAAAAATATTTTTTTTTGCCCGATTGATTTGAGATGAATCTCCAAGGACTTATGATGGTCACCGCAAGGACCTTCTGTTGGAGCTGGGTCAACACAAACAGCTATAACTTTTGAAATTATAATTTAAATTTTTGTGACTTCAAGTCAAAACATTGTGTAATGATGTCATGATATTATTTTTTAAAATAAAATGATTTAATGGCAAAAAATTACGGAACATTCTTATTTTTTCATGTCTCCTCTCTTCCCTCCTACTTTTTCCAACTTATATATAGAAGATGAAATCCATAAAAAAGGGATTAGGTAACAGCTTCTAGGCGGCGTGACTTCAGCGGACATGCAGTAACAATGTTGGTCATATTTTAACCAATTCATACGAAACCTTAAGAAATCGTACACTGTAACCTTCCTCATCAATTAGTCTGACTACTAGTTAAAACCCCATGAAAATCCGTTCAGTACGCAGTGTGTGAATGTGTTTTATAATAATATGTAGTGATGATTGAATTAAATAAAAACATCAAACGATAATGTATGTTTTCTTACATTTGTTTGAGTTTTAAAGTAGATAGTTAGAGGTCCGGCAGATGGGTCACAATCTCCAGGTATTGCTGTACACTCCTTACAATAGCTAGAAATATGAAACCAGACACGATTTTTCCTTCTAAGTGGTGCCAGACACAAAAGTCACCATTTGTTCAGCCTTAAATTGTAAAAAAAAAGAAATTCCAAATTCAAATCCAAGTTTGAATTTCCATAAATCGGTAGCGAGCTGAGGAACGGATATCCGGCATATCCGGGAACTATAACACGGTGATTTATCGAGATCGCTGCGGATTACGCTTTCTATCAAACTTGAAGGAAATTTTACTTTTGTTTTTGAATTTCTGAATAAAAATGTTAAAAATCGTTGACCTGTAATAATATGGATGCTGAGTTCTTATTCAAACTATAAATATTGTCATTAGTTCATGATTTTTTATTCAACTACACCTGAACTTATAAGTTGAAAAATCATGTTGTCAGTAAATAAGTTATGTTACAATACAAGTGACTTGGGTCGCAATGCCAGAGTACTGCTCGTTTATATCAATTGCATGTTTATTATTACTGTGCTATAACAGGTATCATTTAAATTAAATTAAGTTAAACCTCTTCTTTTTTATATTTATAAAACATTTTGTTTGTACTGATTCTTTCTCTCCCTTACTAATCATCTCCCTCTTATTATCTCTCTCTTTCTCTCTACTTCTTTTTTTTAATCAATTATTAATAATATATAAAGCTAAATATCAAAGAAAATATACACTACTATCGAGTGACAATTAAAGGATATAGATTGTAATAATGCTATAAATAATCGAAGCGAAGCGAGGGCTATATATGGACTCTAGAAAAGTCCATATTATAATAGGTGAATGTTTCTCTTTAATATATAGAAGATAAAGAAACATATTCGCTCATAATATTACTCGCGCACTCATAATGAATGTCCCGTCATCGCGTTGATTGAGTGACCCATTAACATTTGGGGGCCTTATCGACCCCATACATATTTATTATAAAGGGTTGGAAATACGTGAGAAATATAAATGTGTGGGTCACTGTTTCACGTAACGTTACTCGAATTAAATTAAATTTGTGTATATGTCTACCCTACGTAACCTTAGGTTTAAATAGAGAACCTGGGCAGTGGAGGCGAGTATTTCATATGAATAAAAGACGTCTTTAAGCCTACACCTTAGTCACGAGTTCAAGGCACTGCTTAGGTACTCCTTTGTAGTCTTTTTCAATATACCCCCCTCTTTCTCTTTTCTATGTAACGACGACAAGTTAAGGGGAAAAGGAAGGGAGAAAATAAGCTTTTACTGTCTTTTTAACAACAATTTACTTCTTTTTTATGTTGGTTTCAAGAAGTTTATAGATGAACTAGCCGACCCACGCAACTTCGACCGCGTGTTGCTCCGCTCCTATGGGTCGTAGCGAGATTTTAAATAGCCTAAGTTACTCCTTGTTACATTAGCTATCTGCCAGTGAAAGTCCCGTCAAAATTGGTTAAGCCATTTTAGAGATTAGCCGAAACAAACAGACAGACAGAAAAAAATGTATACATCCATATGCACTTAGTAAAATTTGTATGGATGGTATAGGAAAGAAGTAAGAAGGTTATTTTCTTCATGTCAACTTCCGGTAAAAAGGGTTTATAATGTAAATTAGGGAAAAGGAGACAGAGGGTAAATATCGCCATATAGGAAGACTACTTACTTTCTATTTAACGACTACTTAATCCCTTTAATGTCGTTATAAAACGTTTAAAGTATAAATGAAGGCGAAAGAAGGGGGAGGTTTTCGTCATAGTAATAAAACAAGCTTTCTATACTCTATTTAGCGACTACTTTCTCCTTCACGTATCAGTGTAAGGATATTAAGTTTTATCATAAGGAGGAGGAATAGTTCAGTATTACCAGTATTGCAATATCATTCATCATCATCATCATCACGACCCGTCATCCGCCCACCGCTGAGCTGGGTCCCCTCAGAATGAGGAGGGTTTTAGGCCATAGAGCGGGTTGGCAGACCGACAGAGAACTCTCACACGTGCAGGTTTCCTCACGATGTTTTCCTTCACCGTTAAAGCAAGTGATATTTAATTGCTTAAAACACACATAACTCAGAGTCAGAAGTGTGTGAGTGTGTGGGGGATCGAACTCGGACCTGCCGACTAAGGCTTTAATAAATAGGTCTCAACCACTGGGCAGTCACTGCTTGTATTGGAATAAAATCTATAAAATGTCTGCACCAGATTGAATATTTTTTTTGTGGGGGTGTGGGGTTATAAAATCTCAATTTGAAAAATGAGTGTGTAAATAATTTGAAAATACCTTAGCGAAGAGAGGGCACGCGGGTAGGTGTTTTATAAGAAAACCTAATTTTATTAACAAAGTTTGGTGTTAGTATCAAAATTTGGTTAAAAATGTTTTTTCTTTTTACTTGGGACACATATGTCCCTCTACTCGTTAGAACGGTTAAATAAAAATGAAAAAAAAGAGGTCGTTGATTTTATTATACAAAAGCTCAAATATTTTAAATCTTATCTTTAAAATATGGTGTAAAAGGGAAGATGCGAAACCTTTATAATATTAATTTTTCTAGTCCATTTGCGATGTGAATTGAAAGGAAAAGTTGTGAAGTTGAGGAGTGGCAGCGACCTCTGTAGTATAAATGAAGGCATTTTAAATTAAGGGAAAGACTCACCCTTCACCCTTCAGTTCAGTCGTGCTTGTTAAAACTTTATATTTTAAATTATATTCAAAATCTTATACAGAAATTTAGTAAAAAATATGTTTCATTACAAACTGAATAAATGAAATCCAGTCAAGTGTGAGTCGCGTAAAGAGTTCCGTACAATTTAAATTAAGTTGATTTTTCCTTACATGACCTATAAAACAGAATTTAATATTTATCACACGTTGATACCTCCACGCATTTTGGGGAAAAGGTTTTTGATAGAAATATAGACAAACAAACATAGAGACAGACGGACAACATATGAAACCTATAAAATAATTCAAATCAAAAACATTATTTTTTGAAATTTTTGCACTTTTCATAAAGTTAACATTATTATGAAGGTAAAAAAAAAACTTAATAAATTTTGTCCAGTTCTTCACAACTTAATCGCTTCGCTGAGACGTCAATAAAATTTTCGATAAACAGGCTAGTTAAATTTAAATATTAAGTCTATTTGTGAATTTGAAGTGTGGTATAGTTGTTCCTATCATCATCATCACAACCATGCTGATCCAGTGCATACTTTACACTCCGACAGAGAACCTTAGGGAACTCTCAGGAGTGCAGGTTAACTGCTTAAAACACACATAACTCCTGCAAGTCGTCGGTGTCTGTCTTTGTGGGGGATTGAACTCGGACCTCCTGAGTAAGACACCCATGACAGAACCCCTAGAGTTAGACAAACACTGCCATTTGGTTCTGTCGTTTAATAGAAATTCACAGCAACGGAACAATCTGTACTTCAGTTAAATTATAGGTATTGTATTTTAAAGTAAAGTTTAATTAATTAACCGGTCGCACTGTTAGTGGAGAGGTCGCGTAACTCCATGTTAATTCCTCATACATATGTAAGATACAGCCCAGGCGAGTGCTTCGAGTTACAGTTTACTCCTTCCTTATATTTATGTATGAACTGACCGACAACGGATTATTTTTATTATACAATCCTAGATGGCTGTAAAAGTTGTATTAAGTAAATGTAATTAGGTGATGGAAGGATTCGATTGATGATGAAATTTTTACCCATATTGTTTTCCATTTCCCCATCTTCTCTTCTTTTTCTTCATCATCATTCTTTATTTATTAGATAGCTGAAACTTTAATATTCTTTTTTATCTAAAAAAACTTTACCTTTTATTAAATAATTAAATATAACTGACTCAGCAGCATTTACAGGTATAATTTTAGACTCAATACTTGAATAGAACTTACATCATCTCTAGCGGGAATACTCAGCTCAACCACCCACGGTAAGGAAAGTCGGAATTACTCACATCAATACTGCTAGTTTATTTCAGTTATTTTTACAATATTATGTATTATATTATATATAAATTCTGGTTTTGACACGTTAAATGTTTATTCCGCCATTTTGTCAAAAGAATATCTATTGAGAAGAGATAAATTGATTTAGATTCCACCTCATATATCTTAAGAAGTTGCCCTTGCTGTGTGAATTTAAGAAAAAAATGTGAAATTAAATCAGAAGAGGACTGTATCCTGACCTAAAAGCCATTGGGTACTCACAATAAACCCCAAATGGCCTAACCATTGAATTTCATCTATATTTATTGGTTGAATCGCTCCAAGGTGTCCGTCCACTTCCCACTTCCGCTGCAAAGATGGCGCCGAACAATTTCCGGAACTTGACCGCCATTATTAATTCGCTTCGGGCATGTCCTTTCAACTTTAGATTCGGGATACCTTCAAATGTCTTTACCATGAGTTTGACATTCAAATAATAAAACCATATGCCAGAAATCTAACTTCTATATATGGTCATGCCAGACTTGCGATCGACTTAACTGATTTCATTCATTCATTCTAATACTTAGTAGAGGGTTATTATGGAAAGAATAGTGCAGAAAATAGTAAATAGTAGTGAGTGAATGAACAAGCGAGTGTGTGAGCGAGAGAGTGGGGAAACACGAGGGAATGAGCTAGTGTATGAACAAAAGAATATATAAGTAAATCAGTGAATGTGTATATCAATGTCACTCACTTACACAACTATGAATCATCTCTCATCGTTAAAGCAGCGTACTAACGCTAAGAAACGCTTTCGTTCCGATTGATTGCAGAAAATCCGACTACCACGAAAGTCTTTTCATTTGTTCGGGTTAATATATAGATTATGACACTCACAAATAATGTAGCTTTCTATTAGTAAAAGAATTATCAAAATCGGTTCAGTAGATCCACTGATTACCCCCTACAACCTCACAAACTTTACCTCTCTATAATATAAGTATAGATTTTCTATAGTTCAGAAAATGTACCTGTATTGTACATTTTATGAGGTTTTCTGTGACATTATGATAGAGTATATGAATGAGGGCTGTAGGGCTCCACTTCCCTTCGCAGCCCTTCGCTAATTAAACACACTTTATTATGATTGCCTCTAACATGGACAAGCTATTCGTATTCGACATTATTAATGTTCTACTACACTACAACACTCACCTCGCATAAATATTATTGAAAATCAATCACTAAATTTATTTTTGTTCATTCGTTTCGGAGAAAAAACTTAAACAGATGTGATGACGTCACATATACGGTGGCTAAAATAATGACTGCCTTATTTGTTAAAGCAGACATATCGCTATTCAACCGTATATGACGTCATTTGGCGTTTACGTCTTTTTAGAATAAGTTAAATTTTAAAATTGATTTTAACCATAACCGGGATTATATTTTGAAAAAATAAAACATACGTGTCCATTTATTTTTTTTCTAGTTTCATATAACATAATAATATAAATGTGTTAAAAAAATTAAAATTAATATTGGTTTTATTTTGTAATCTAACATTCAGAAGTGGGATAGACTCACGCGGAGTTTTGTGAAAATCGAGCAACTTGGGACCTTCTGTAATCATTATGGATTTTTTTTAAATCTCATATAATCTTCTTAAAATCCAAAAGAGATAAAAAAGTAAGTTTTATATCCATAAATAGATATAAAATTAAAATAATAAGTATAAAAGTATGTATAAGTGATTACAGCTGATCTGCGGCCATTTTCTTTCCATTTCAATTCTTTTGACTCGTTCTCCGGCACTATTAGGAAAATTCTGACTTATTGCTTGAACATCTGCTACTGACTGACTCATAAGAGTTAGCGATTTTAATATTCCTATATTTACTTTATAAAATAAATCATCATGATGTAACAAGAGTTAGCAACACCGTTGAAAATTTTATATTCCAAGACTGTATATAACCTTTGTTCCGATAGACTTGAGCCAGTTGTCAAACGGAGCTCGCCTAGTGACCATTATTGCTAAGTATTGGAGTAAGTGTTTTATTTGGTTACTCGGTTTCCGTTTTAAGTGCATATTATTATTGTCGTGTTACTGTGTGGTATCAATCCCATATTGATAACACAAGACAATATATAACCCCTGTGCCGATAGAATTAAGCAAGTTGTCAAAGTGATCTCATGTCGCCACTATAAAGGTTTCATGTAAGAGTTTGACATTATTTCAATACGGATTATTGTCTTTTACGTGTCACTGTGCTGTAAATATTTTCTAAGTGGGTAGTCAAGTTATTCTTTAACTGGAATGTGAGGAGATATCAAGTTGAAATTAATATTAAATACAGAGTATTTATTGCAATTTCTCTCTTGCTCTTTTAAAGTATGTTTAAAGCGTAAAAGAAAAGTTATTAATTCTGTGAAGTAAGTTTAGTTTATCAAAATATTTCGTTGATGACACATGACTCGAAAAATGATAAATAGCTAAGCTATCTCTTCCACGTTGAGTAGTCTATAATTTTTGAATGTTGAACCCGCTCTCTCTTCAACGTGGACCACACGAGGTCCGCTCTTAGCGTAATGCAGTGTAAAAGGGTAGATCGGTCGGCAGTCGTAGAGCGCAGAGCGCACGTGACGTCTCCGCAAATCCTCAACAAGTGACTATTTATTATAAAAACTGCGCTTCACACTTCACCCGGATATTATTACTCGATCTTTATCTTACTTTTTATATTTTATACAGCTTTCTCCTTTTTATCATCTTTCCTTCGTTATCTCTCGACCATAGTACATAATATCATGTAAGAGATTGTATGTTTAAATATGTATTAGTTACGTATTATGTACGGATTTGTGACCCAGGTGCAGTTTAAAGTATACTAAACTATATATCGAAAACATACCCCCTTTGAAACAATTTAAAACTTTGCCTATAGATTGATTGTTATAAATAGTTTAAAAACCATTATTTTTTTTTATGGTAGATAAGGTGAAAACGAGCAGATGGTCCACTTGATGGTAAGTGGCCACCATCGCCCGTGTACATCGACAAAACAAGAGATAGTCTCTTGTTTTGTCGATGTACACGGGCATGCGTTGGATCCTCGAAAATAGAGTGGGGACAGGGAGTGAAAAAAAAATGTCGTGGTTTCAGCGGACCCTGAACAAGAATCCAGAATCCCTTAGATCTGATCCCCTAGAATGGGAGAGGGCGGGGCCACACGCGGCTTGGTCGGAACGCATCTATGATACTTGGCGGTCGGATTCGCATGCTGGTGGTCGCAAGGCAGTTGGGGAACATTCCCGAACCACCAAAGTGGTGCTGGGTTACTCGGCTCTTGCGAGATGCTCTCCCAGCGGCAGAGGAGAATAGTATTCTAACCCGTCCCCTCACGGGTCGAATTTAAACCTTGAACGTTTTTTTTTCTATAATTCGTACGAAATACTATGTCCATATCATTATAAGTTATTGGTCATATCCTTAAAATATAATTAAAGATAATTATGTTATATCGAGTTATGAACGAGTATGTTTACCTTGGACAAGTTATTCGTCACAACGCTGAGTCAGGGAAACACAACTTAGAGAGAGAAGTCAACAGGAGGATACAATGAGGCTGGGTAGTATTTGGCAAACTCCGCCGGGTCCTCTACTGCAATGCTTAAAAACTGAAGTCTTCAACCAGTGTGTCCTACCCGTTAAGACTTACGGAGCTGAGACTTGGACTCTGGTAGTGGATTGGTCACGCTTGTCGAACGTCTGATAGACGTTGGAACAAATGTGACCTTGAGTGGAGACCACGTATCGGATTTCATAGTGTAGGACGGCCACGAGCCCGTTAGTCAGATGACCTAAGAAGATAGCCAGGGTAGACTGGATGAGGAAGGCGGAGGATAGAGTAACGTGGCGCAAATTGGGAGAGACCAAAGTCTAGCAGTGGACGAGGAAAGGTTGATTTGATTGATAATTATAGGAAACTAGCTGCGCCCCGATAATTCACACTATATCATTATAAATTATAGCCTATGTGTTAATCTGATGTGCAAGCTATATTATTGCAAAGTTTCATCAAAATCCATTCAGTAGTTTTTGCGTGAAAGAGTAACAAACATCCATACATTCTTACAAACTTTCGCGTTTATAATAAATATTAGTATGATATTGCAGTTTATATGAGTTTTTATTTTGATTGGATTGTCTTACTTTTTCTTATCACAAACTTGTTAAATATAATATTATTAATAGTTGTGGTTGATTAATCGATAGCTCAGTGGTTATTAATTTATTAACTTTACGACTCACCCTCTCGCCGTGCCGCCAATTTATCACAATACACAATCACACAGTTCTTTTTTGTTTATTATTTAATAATTTCGGGAGCATACGCGTCACGTGTTGTTATAAAACTTATCAGAATCTCCTTTCGCGGGAAATAGAATAGAGTATTGTTTTTTTCTCTGTAGGTAAAGGTATTACACCGTACAGCCTTGTCTTTAGTAGAATAATTTTTTATTCAATTTATAGTAAGGCCTAAATCATGTGTTCTGTTGCTTAGAGTACAGATAACACAAAAACAATCAGTGTGTTCCGTAACATTATGGGTGCGTTTAATGATGCTTAATTAGCATAAACATAATAAGTATTCATTATTAACAATCTACTTTTGTATCTCGGCTCACTACTGACCAACCAAGGAGGTTGTGAAAAGGAGATAAAGCGACGAGCCTAAATGGGCAATGATCACACTGACCCGAATATGGCAGAACAGGAAAATATCGAATATAACCGAAAAACAGCTCGTGCAGACTCTGGTAATCTCCATCTTTGTTTACGGCTCGGAATCCTGGAATTAGCTTACTGGAGAGGAAGGAGATTGACGCCTTCGTGATGAGTTGCTGGTGAAGGATACTGTGTATACCGTCGACGGCCAAGAAAACCAATGTCTTATTTCTGTGACAACTAAACATTAAAAACGGGACTGTCAAGTATTTGCTACCAGCGTGTCCTTTGCTATTTTGGGCACATAGCGCTAAGGCAGCCCGATAGCCTGGACAAGCTGATGGTGCTTGGCAAGGTGGAGAGGAAACGACTACGTGTCCGCTCCCCCAAACGGTGGTTGGACCTAGTTGCCAACCTCATGGTGACCACAGCCCTGAGGAATGCCGAGGACAGAATGGACTGGAGAAAGCTCATAGAGACAGATATGATTTTTTTACATGCTAAAAATATTTGAATAAGATATTGTACATTTTATTAGAAATAATAGCTTTTAAAAAGCTTCTGATAATTTAAAAACTGTCAATAAATTTCTTATGAACGCAGCAGTGATACACAAGTAAGCATTTGTATCAAATATTTGATTTAACAATTAGCGAGTGTTGCCACTCGCTCGACGCCTCCGACTCAACTCACTCGAACTTTATAATGTAATTACAACGCGTTTGATTTATACTCAAATGTACTCCTGGGGGAATCAAATATTTAGAAATCATCTATCGCTTGCATTATATTATTATACTCTTTTTTGGATTTAAACTACAACATGTTTGTATCTCTCAACTCTGTAACTTAGAGTTTAATGCTCGATCTCAGTCCAAAGAAAATAGATTCCAAATTTATTGATATATTTGTAATCATAATGATTATTTATGTATAATATTTAATGGTGTATATAGAAAACATGTATTGATATATGCGCAAAACACACTAAGTGCGTGCCAGTCTGAATGAAACGTGAGAAGGCATTTGATAGAAAACTGACATGGCGGGAATTGAATATGTTTTTAAATAAAGTTTATTAAAATATTACATATTATTCTTGGCATCAATAGATATCTCATTTTATCATCATTTTTGCATTTATTAGCCCTATTTACGAAGACCCATAGGACGTATAATTCGTTAAAACTCCACTTAGTGTCCTCCAAACTGGGTTTAATATAATTAGATGTCTTAAGGGCGGAAGGCTAGGGGTTGAGGGCGGAGGATTCAAAGAACGTATAATCGGATTGTAAAGCGTCTCCATCTCCGCTCTCTGTTCATGAATAGCCTTTAGTTTCACTTATTTATTGCTTTACAATATATTAATTATTATTTTAAGATGTTATGGTGAATGTAGCTTTTGAAATATTCGAAGATTCTCACGAAAATAGATTTCATATTTAAATGTTCTAAGATGTTGGATTTAGATTAGTTATTAATTTCGGTAGATATCAGGTCATAATTCAATTATTTTCTTATTTTTAAGATGACAATAATAATAATTAAACAAAGGTTTTTTCTAACCTGTCTAAGATTTCCTAAAGTAAATAAAAAAAAATACATGTTAGTATTTTCTCCCATTCTGTTGATGTTGCATTGCTAATCGGATAGACACAGAAAATGACTGAAATAATTAATACGCCATCTTGGGATATCCGCCATTTTAAAATAACGTAACCAAGCTAACCATTCAATCTAAACGTGTATGCTAAATATCATCTCCATCACTTGTGTTTTAAAAGTTGAAAGAAAAATAAAAGCTTGTATAAAGTAAATATGGGAGATATGTATATACAAAAGGCAATCGGAGCTAAGATATCTCGAACACAATTAAACGCATAAACAAAATACACAAAGATGGCGCTGGTGTGGCGCCGACACTCACTCACGTCAAGTGCAGCCTCACTCGCGGAAATTGCTCTGCCCATCTTTTCATATACAAAAGGAATATATTATGCTGTGGTCGCCATTTGCTTCAAATTTAATCAATCCTTCCTTATAATTTTTATCTGTCTGTCTCACTGTTTGTACGTGCATCACGCAAAAATTGGTGCACGAAAATACGATTATAATAAAATTTTAAAATATCATAGCTTGAGCGATGGCAGCTTGTCATTCGTCTTTGATTTAACTAGACCTGGGGATAAGGTGGAAATAAATTATCGATATTCCAATTAAGTCTACCATCAGTAACACAGGTTCTTGCGAAAAAGAGGTCAGAAGACGTATCGGAATGGTTAAATCCTCAATGTCCCAGCTACAGAAAATATGGAGAGATCGTAACATATCTCGGATAACTAAAATTAAACTAATCAACCTTGGTTTTCTCCATATTTAGTTACGGCTCCGAAACGTGGACATTGAGAAAGGCAGATCGAGAACGCATTGATGCTTTCGAGATGTGGTACTGGAGGAAGATGTTAAAAATTCCGTGGACATTCCATGCTGTATTCCGCACCAACGTGTCCATCCTTTGTGAACTTAACATCAAAGACAGGCTTTCCACCATCTGTCTGCAGAGAATGCTCGAGTTTTTGGCCACATCGCACGGAAGGAGGGACACAATCTCGAACTACTCATGGTAAAGTTGATGGCAAAAGACCAAGAGGCCGCAGCCCAATCAGATGGTCTGACCAAATTCGGACAGCCTAAAACTTAAATCTGCACGAGGCACTTCACAACGCCAAGGACCGACACAGATGGAGGACGATTATAAGAGAAAAAATCACTTCCTGCAAGGGGAATCACGACCCTCAGTAATGAGGAGCACGACGCGAGGAGAAGGAGGAGGATTCCAATTAAAGTTACTGAATGTTTCAAACAAATCAAACACAAGGAAGTTGTAACACGTTTTTATTCTTGTTGAAATGGTTCACAGTCCAAAGCTCATTGAATTCTGATTAGGACTCGCTGGAGCACTCTTGTAGATTTATAATCAGTTTCCAACCTTTTTCCATAATTTTTCATCGAACCATTAGTTATTACTAATTACCAATAAAGAATGATAACTGTCACTATACAGTTTACTGTCGCAAAATACAGTATTTCATAGGCGTGTTTTGCGATGATAGCTGTCATCGAACAAGCTATATTGGACACAGTGTAAGATTGTATTACTTGTAAGTTCCATAAGTTCCTAATAGATGGCGTAAGTTAGTTTATTGATAAAACACTTTAATGCTTTTGTTATCTAGGTAGTGTAGGTGAGCATCCAATAGATGACGCTGTGTCAAGATTTCACATTCTAATCGCTATATCACTATATTTTATATTTTAATTTATATATGACTAATTTGCAAAGACTTAACGGCCACACAGCTCGACACGCACTTCACCCCCACGTCGATAGATGGCGTACGAGCACACTCATATATTTGCTTTGTATTCTTTAGATATTTTATCAAAATCGATATCTAATTGTGTAACAGACAGACAGACGCTATCTATCCGTCAATAGATGGCGTAAGTATTAGATTAAATCCACTTTATAATTTTAGTTAGGATTAGGACTGAAATATGTTTGATAAATAGCATCGATACACAAAATAGATACATCAATATCGTTTGTTCTGTAATAGTTCATTAGTGCTTCAAGAGATGGCAGCACTTGTGTTTAAGTAATGAATTTTTTTATATATTTTCACTCAAACTTTGTACCATTTAATAGTTCTTTGAATTTTTTTATTTACAATACGAATCAGCATTTTTAAAGACAAAACGTTAACAACAGTCACGTAATCATCAATATTTATGACCTTGAATCACTGCACTAATCAACTAATGGCACTTCTCTAGACAATGTTCACTGCATGAAATCAGTAAATAAAGCGTATATTTTGTCAAGACAGTGCTGTATTCCTAACAAGACTATCTTCTAATTACACTTTAGTAAGGTGCTGCGTACATGGAAGTAACTCGGCAGCTGGGTCGCAAGGCCTAAGCTGTGTACAGTAATATTATTCCTTGGATAGGAAATATAAGAATAAAGTGAACCACACACGTACTTACTCGTTTATTAAATGATCAATACCCTCTCTAATATAATTTGCGATCGCAATTTCCGCGCGTGCGTTTGACGTCTGGGATTGCTCTCATCTTTGTGCTTTATTTTGTTTTATATATATGTAATGATAATTGGGTCTGTATTGTTAATATTTTAGGTCAAGGACCCCTATGAGATTCCACCCATATGAGAATCATCTCGTTTATATTTTTGGATCACAAATATAATCCAATTCAAACCTTTCACACTTAATTTGTCTGTGTATTTTGTATCAAAACATATAATTTTTATAAGTAATATTTGTTTGTTATATGATTGGAATCTAAAATAATTTTAACAAACAAATATCTTTAGGCTATATTTACTCAATAGATGGCGTTACCTGTATGTTATAAAATCGAAGCAGAAAAACTATCTTTGAAAAGTCGTTTTAAGACTTGTCTACATCAAATATAATTTTAAGCAATTTTGATGCTGTTTCCATTAATAAAAATGTTAGGTAATAAATATAATTAAGTCTTTTATTTATTTAAATATAAACTTTTTCGTGTTCTTTTAATAAATAGTTATCCGAAGCATATCACTGCATAGTATAAAACAAAGTCGCTTTTTCTGTCCCTATATCCCTATGTATGCTTAAATCTTTAAAACTGCGCAACGGATTTTGATGCGGTTTTTTTAAATAGATAGAGTGATTCAAGAGGAAGGTTTACATGTATAATACATATATAATATAGTAGAGAAACACTGATAATTGTAGAGGTTTCTAATGTGATGTCGTAAATAAACACATTTTTTGCGCTTACATTGCAAACGTTGGCTGAACCCTACGAGATAGATCAAAATAATGTACTACAGTATTGTACACCATAAAAAGGTCTATTAAAAAGTCTCTGATGGTATATGTCTATCTCTTAAGCATAACCCACAATAACCATTTTTTATCCTTTACTTTTTACAAAAAATAATGGTTTATTTACGAAGCGATTTTAAACAATACAGCGTTAATCCTTATCCAATTAGGTACCTTAAGTACATTGTACATTTAATATAGATCAATATGGCCCTTTACAGCATGGAATTTAAATGAATATTTTTGAAGTTATTACAGATTCAAAATGCAGGGACATAGCGGTTATGGCACGTGTTAAATTGCACCCGGGCGAAGCCGGACGGGTCAACTAGTTCAAATATATTTGAAAAATGTGACTCCAACTAACAAGACAAATTAAACAAAACCCCATAAAAATGTAAAAGAAAAAGCGATATATCATAAAAAGTAGTATAAATAAAGTTTTTGTGTGTATAGTAGTAAATAAAAGTAATTTATCGCACGACGAAGCCGGCGGCGGTGGTGGGGGCTGCGGGGGGGCTGGGGGGGGCGCATATGTCGCTGCTCGACCGAACTATCTGCTGCTGCCAGCCAGGATTATATATCGTGTAATGCTCCAACCGTTATATGTTACAACACATTTGACACTAGCTGACCTGCCCTCGTTACGCTCAGTGGAAATTGATTTTTATCAATACAGCAATACCGAGAGGTATAGAGTAAATCGAAGTCGCGTATGTACATTCATTCTCATTTTTCTTTATAAAATATTATATTATTTACTCTTTATTCATAGTCTTAATAATAACATTTGCTGATCTGTCCTCGCTACGCTCAGTGGAATACACTTTTCTTAGTACAGCAATACCTCAAACTTACACGCATTAACGTTTGTAAATAACTAGTTCATAATACAAATAAATTTGACCGACACAAACACGGTAAGTTAAATAAAAGCTATTAAAAACACATTTAACTAACCTGCCGCCGCTTCGCTGAACGAAAATAGATTAAGATTTTCCTTAGTTCGTTATTACCCCCTAACTTATGCAATAGTTATTTTTGCATAAAGAATACTAACAGTATGGATCACATATACTGCTAGTAGTTAGTAACCTAAATGTGGGCCACGTCAATAGTCCAGTCACTGGGACTTGTACCTACAACCTATCTCCCCTACTGGTCACCAGGTATAACGCAAGTCAAATTCGACTTACGCGAATTCGCGTAAATTCTCTCAAAGGATAAGTCATAACCTAATTTAGATAATATAGATAATTGTTCCAGAACCCCAAGCTCTGTTCATGCTTCTGTCCTGAGATTTTATAATACAAAATAATACATAGATTCAAAAACTTTATCAGCTATCGTTTGGATTTTAAAGCAAATTTTCTCTTTGAAAACTTTGTCCGGGACAAACCCATAAACTGAAACCGGTTAAATTGTTTCATACGTGTCAAGAAATACACGGATATACGAGGACAAGATCGCGATATAAAAATTTATATCCTCAATCCTGCGAGATAAACAGGGATTTGTGTAAGTCACGGCGATATACTAGAATATACGGGAATTTGTTGCTCTATATCATCCTATTTGCGCGGATATTCTTGTTATGTAAATAATGTAGAAATTTTCAAAAATATTAAATACAAGCGTTTACTATTTATGATGAGTCCGTCATATTGGTGTTAGCGTGAAATTATTTTATCTTTCGTATTCTTCTCACGAAATCCTTTCATTTGATACCCATATCATTGAGGTGCACAAATAATAATGAGTCCGCCATCTTGGGTGGTCTGCCATATTGGATTCACACACAGGTCATTATGTAGGTGTGATCTGTGGATTCACAGTAGAGTCATTTAATCATTTTTATTCTTCTCACTAAACCTTTTCAATTGATTAGTACCCATATCATGAGTTTACACAAAAATAACTAGTCCGCCATCTTGGGTGGTCTGCCATATTGGATTTACAGTGAAGTCATTTTATCTTTCGTATTTTTATCATCACACCCTTACATTTGGTATATATCATGGTGGCACAACAAATAACTTATTGAGCCGTCCGCCATATTGGATTTAGAATGACATCACTTAACTAACCATGCATTGTCATCCAATCTAATTGTGTATACAGATTGTCATGTCAATCAGATTTAGTTTGCAAGATTTGACCCGAACATACATACATACAAATATTGCAACTTAAAAGGTTGTAAAAAAAACAAGCTAGAAAGAGAAAATTTTTCTTGATTTAATTTCTCATGAATGATTGAGAAAAGAACAAACATACAGATAAATATTAATTTTCATATAGACGATATAATTATTCCTTCATTACTATCTTAGTAATGAAAGTCCGAAGCTAAGACTTTTTCTCATTAATATTGCTAGGGATTTCTGAATGTTATAGTTTAATCGATAAATATATCGACAAAATATTTTTATCGATAAACATAAGAATAATTATTTGCAATTACAATTTAAGTCAAGAATTCTATTTTAATAATGAATTCAAACTAAAAAAAATAAAAAAAAAATCCGTCACTTTCTCGATCACTCATTCAATTCAACTTCTGTGCCATTCTATCAGAGCCAGTCTTCCAAGTGATTTCATACAGCTAACATTATTTAAAGTTTAGCAGGTTATGTGGTTCAGTATTGCAGTGATGAGGAAGGTATTAGGCCATAATCCACCACGCTGGCCCAGTGCAGGTTGGCAGACTGAGACTGCGATAAAAACAGTGATGGCCCAGTGGTTGAGACTTCAAGTCTTATTCGGGAGGTCCGAGTTCGAGCCTGGACACACACCTCTGATAAGCAATTAAATATCATTTGCTTTAACGGTGAAGGAAAACATCGTGAGTAAACCTGCACTCCTCAGAGTTCCCTAAAAGTTCTCAAAGGTGTGTGAAGTCTGCTAACCCGTACTGGGCCAGCGTGGTGGACTATGGCCTAATACCCTCCTCATTCTGAGGAGGAGACCCGGCTCAGCAGTAAGCCATTAAAGGGTCGTGATGATTGTAGTGATAGGTCTCTTTTCTTAGGGATGGCTTATTGATCTTGTACTTAAAATGGAGCGTAATCAACCTAAAGGAGAGCATTAATTTCGCGCTTGGATCACAAGCCCAAGGCACTGCTCAACTTCCTATGTAAAATGCATGAGTATTGCTGTATTAGGAATAATTTCTTTAGAATAGCAATATCAATGCGACTAGTACATTTACAATGCGAATATAAAATAAAAGAAATAAAAGATAAAATATGCGATTATGAGACCTGATCGTCGCCTTGCCAACGACACGTATCCTTGTTAGTGATGTGCTGACACTTTGATTCTAGTCGATATATTTTCTTTTTAAAACATTGCATTTTGTTAACCATTTCCAGTGTGTATGCTTATTTGAGTGTTATTTCGAAACGGAATTTATAAAATTCATGAAATGTAATATCTTTACACGAGCCTATCTTGTAATAAATATAAGGCATATAAATGTGTCTTTTTTTTTAAAAAAAAACAGCTCACGAAGAATTATCTAAAGATTTACTATTAAAAACTTAATTTCAAATTGTAAATCTTTAGGTTGGCTTTGGATACTAGATTTTAAAAAAACTGAGGTAAACTCGTTCGCCCAAGTATTATAACATAAACTTGAAAAATTCTTCTAGACCTTTCTAAACATTTATTCAAGTTTGATTAATAAAGACATGAAATCCATCTTTGCAAATGACATTAACGTTGTATCATTTAAAATATAGATTATAAAAGAAACATTTCAATAAATAAAAAAGAGTAGAAAAGAAATATTGTTGAAAATACTTTTACTTTGAAAGTGTCTATAAAGCTTAAAGTATTTGTCAAACTTTTGCGGCTTACACTGAATTTTGTACTTATAATGCCGAAAAGATTTCAGACGTTTTAATTTTAATATATTATGAAGTAGTTTGTAATTTCAGTGGAACAGTATGACTGGAGTTGAAATTAAGTTATCAGTGACATGTATTATTATTTATTGTAACAGTAATAGCTACGATTGATACATACAAAAAGAATATGAATAAGATGTGAAAGATGGCCTTCAAAATATTTGGTGAAATAAGTAATTACTACATTAGAATGTGTTTTAAGAATACCTATCTCTTTGCAAGCTTCCTGGGCACACACCTCTTACTTTTCTGAGTTATGTGTGTTTTAAGAAATAATAACACTTCCTTTAACGGTGAAAGAAAACATCATAAGGAAACCTGCACTCCTGAGAGTTCTCCAAAAGTTCTCTTCAGTGACCTGCCAACCTGCAGTGGATCAACGTGGTGGACTATGGACTAACCCCCTCCTTATTCTGAGAAGGTTTAGCAGTGGGCCATTAATGGGTTGTGATGATGATGATCTCTTTGTTTTCTTTTCACATTTAAAATCTTTGTTCATAATGTGCTAACACTGAATCCCTATTTTATTTGTAATTTATCCTTTTTAAGACATCGAAATCAGCACGTAATCAGGTAAAGTTTGTTAGTTATATTCAGTGTAACAAGTACAGTAGAATTAATATAAATGCATATCAAAAATCATGCAGTTATCTAAGCGGTGTCAGTTTCATTTGACCTAAGTTTTCTTAATAGACCATTAATTATGGAACAAAGGGGCATAGAAGTGTTGTTTGGACAGTTTAGCCCGCGGTAATTCAATTTCGGTTTGTTAGTTCAAAAAGTTTGCACATCTGTCCTCGGGTTATATGTCACTTTATCTGGTACATAATATTAAATATGATTTGTGTAAATGATATGAAACTTATAATTATAAAAAAAGACTTATGAACGTTTTTAAAACATTACACAAGTTAAGCCGCCGAGATAATACACTTAAATCAACTTTTTATTTATGTTTATGGGTGAAATACAAATTTTAACTACACCAAATTAATGGTATTATAATCAAGCTCAAACTTATTGATATTATGTAATACCACCGAAAATATTCCCACTATTTTCCAACAAAGAACTCATCTCTTTAACATCAATATTTATTAGGACTATAGTAAAAAATGTCACTCATCACGGCGACGCAATAAAATCTTTATTGGATATCCATTAGAGTCCATAAGCCTTTACACAGCTCCCCTATACGTGCTGATGTCTCGTAATGCTCACATGATCAAGAAATACCGAGCTGGCTGGATCTTTGAGGAAAAATTTACCAGTACACTGAATTAATATATTTTATCTGAGTATATTCGCTACGAAGTCAATTGAGATAGTTTTGATATTAAAACTATTTATTTAAATTGTGTGTTTAGCTTTTAAAGTAATTGTAAGATATCTTTAATATTTGAATATGATTTTCTCTGTTATGTGACTGATATTAAACACAATATTTTAAAATTAAAATGTTTAAGAAGAATCTAATAAATTTTACTGTATTAGTTTCCGCTTAAATACGTAATTCTTGGAACGTGCAGCTATATGTCTCATAATGTCTGAAAGCAAATACCGTAAAATCCAAAGACTTCCCGTGCATATACACTTCTTGACCCATTCACTTAAAAATTACTCACAAAATCCATAATAATTATATTATTCTTCACAACTCACAAGAAATAAAAGTTTATTGATCTGTTTATGTACTTTATAATTTAAAAAAAAACAGTCTACTTCAGCTTTGATTAAGAAGCGAAAATCTATTATTTTATTAACAACATTCTTCAGTAAAGAATATTACATAGATATTAAATCAAAAAGTTTTAAATCCGTGGTAGCTTGAATTAATAAAAATCGTACACAAAGAAATAACACCATCCTTCGAATAAAAATTAAAAAAATAATCATCCGCTAAGCTATAAAATAACATATATATATGGTTTCAGCTAACGGTGCCTAACGGACGAAATTTCGGAACGTGTATTGTAATACAGAGATAAAAATCATTTTCAAAATTTGGTATTCCTCAAAGAAAGTCATAAATTCCCCTGGAAAGAGTTATCGATACTGCACGTCCCTAACCGGGGGTGCCTTAAAAGCGTCAGACATTCCAGGCATTTTGATCTGCCTCGCCTCCAATATTTGTCGTCGCCAGCGCCACCGCATATTAAGCGTCGCATTCTTCCTCGCATAGTATTGATAGAACAATAAAGTAGGGGAATATAATGGACAGAAGTAGGTTACCCTTCGATTTTA
This sequence comes from Limenitis camilla, assembly GCA_905147385.1. Taxonomy (NCBI): domain Eukaryota; kingdom Metazoa; phylum Arthropoda; class Insecta; order Lepidoptera; family Nymphalidae; genus Limenitis; species Limenitis camilla. The sequence goes on from LR990248.1 coordinate 11,500,704, forward strand.
AACGAATGCCTTTTCGACGTTATTTTAGATGACGGCAATTTCGCGAATAGTTCATTGATTTTTATGTTCCTTAAGTGCTTTTGATTGCTGCGTTTCAAGAATTGAGGATAGACATTTCAAATGCCTGTCGTCAAAAGAAAAAAGGCGGAAAATGTGGTATTAAAGATTTTGGTGCTGGCTTATGACTTACTGTGAATTATATATTTTTAATCTTCATTTTCTAGTTACCTGAAAAAGATACGATATATGTTAAAAACTTTACTTTTATAATTGGTGTTACATATACGAATACAAAAAAAACATTAATTCGAATGTAATATCGATAGCTTATAATCACACACTACACTAGTAACGAGATAGTTTAGCAAAATTTTACTAGATGGCGCTGTATCGAAAAACTTTTCTTTGGTATAAATAAATTAATAATGTATAATAATAAGAGTAGGTAAGCGATAATTTAAATTATATATATATAAAATAATAAATATTAATTTAGCAATTGAATTATAACATTTTTTAAATGAAAGTACCTTTACAAATCGGTTAAATAATATATTAAGTAGTGATCACAGTGTTTGTTTGTTGCTCAAATTAAAGCAAAGTTAGATGATGTTGCTAGTTAATTATAATATAAAATGTAATATATTTTTGAAGTTTCATAGATTTTAATCCAAAGTTTTTCGTTTATAAAGTTGAGGAAAGTTTATAAAATGTTTTAATTACTTTTCTACTGCAGTTTACTCCTCTACTTAGATTTTGTTACGTGAATCTTACTGTTTATAAAGTGCCCTCGCTTCCCTTAGGCGGAAACAATATTATATCTCTTTATTACTTATATAATTTGGTATTAGTTTATCTGTATATTAGTGAAAGAATTATCAAAATCTATTTACTAATCACAGAGTTATCTCCATACAAACTTACAATTAATATGACTTTCTTATAATAATCTGTTTATCCCCTAATTTCTCTTAAATTAGGTTATGGATTTTAATGTGGTTTTTACTAATAGAAAGATCGATAAATAAGGATAATTTAAGTACATAGTTTATAGATTATTTGATACAAAATGGCTGAACTAATGAAGCATCTAAAGATAGAGAAATTATAGATTGGTTCTTTATAATCATTGCCCCATTTTTTTTAAATAAATCGTTTAACAATTCTAAGAATAATAATAAAAAAATATTAATTTTTAATCTCTAAAGAATAGAAAGGAGGTATATAATAATTAGCAAATGGAGGGTACTTAGCAAATCACTTCTGTCGCAGTCACTAGTTAATCATCGTTGGGATTGTTACGTGTTAAAATGTTTTGAAATTGATTTTAAAATATTATAGTATTATATATTATATTATTATATATTCGTATTTGTATATACGTATATTTTTTTTTAATATCAAGATGTGCGACGCGGATAAGTTGTATTATACGAATGCTTCATTACAACTGGTAAGTATTTTCCATATTTTTTCATAATTTTATATAATACTAGCTGTTACTGTAACTTTGCATTCCCCTTTTACCCCCATTTTCGAAAAAATAATTTATACCTGTTTTATGACTTTGAATGAAGAACCTTCATACAGAATTTCATTTGAATAACTTCAAAAACGCCTAAGTTTTATACTAACTTTGCACCCCCGTTTTACCCTCTTAGGGGTACTATTATTAATTTATATTTAATATTAGTGTATTGTCATCGGTCCTCGATAAATCTACAAAGTTTGAATTAAATCTGGCTGTTTAAAGTGGGTCTAAATCGCACCCAAAGGTGTTAGTTACAAACATAAAACAACTTGGTCTGGCAACATTGAATCAAGTGTTTTTAGAGTTCCGTATCCAAAAGGTAAAACGGGATCCTATTGCTAAGACTCCGCTGTCCGTCCGTCCGTCTGTCTGTCACCAGGCTGTGTCTCATGAACCGTGATAGTTAGACAGTTGAAATGTTCACAAATGATGTGTTTCTGTTGACCCTATAACAACAAATACTAAAAACAGAATAACATAAGTATTTAAGGGGGGATATGGGAAAACTTTTATTATTAAAACTATATGAAAAGTGGGTAGTGCTAACTCAAAACTAGTTATTTTGCCAAATATTGGTACGGAACCCTTCGTGCGCGAGCACTACTCGCTGTTGCCCGGTTTTGTTTATTGAATTGAATATTATTAATTTCAGGAAATAAACCTTTACAACGTTAAAAAAGAATTACTAAATATGCTGGACGATTATGAGAAAACTCTTTGCCCAGATTGCACTACACTCAAATGCTTCTGCAAACAAACTGACTCAGATAAAAAGAAAAAAGATGAGAAACAAGAAGTTAACGGAGATTCATTAGTGAAACCTTTAAGGGATTTTGCCTCAGAAAAAGAAGTAGCTCCCAAAGAATTAAACCCCAAAGAAGAAAAAATTCTCCTACAGAATTTGCAGTATATGAATAAATTAAAGGCAAAGACGGGAGCTGTTGATATATTTTTTAAATATTTCAAACCTGGGAATTCAAGTATTGTGCCTCCCAACATAGCAGCTTATCGTACTGCAGTTAAAAATGATTATACTTACTTTTAGTATGGTAACATTAAAGAAAAAGAAGTTAAGGTGATTTAAAAAATCTGTCTCTCTTTCTGTTTATACTCTAATTTCTCCTAAATTATGTAATTGATTTTGATGTTTTTACTAATAGAAAGATCGATAAGCAATGATAATTTGAGTATATAATTAATAGATATTTTAAATAAAATAAAGTAATAATAGTTCAGCTATTGAAGCGTCTAATTTAAAGGAGATATAGATTGGTAGTTTATAATCATTGATGCCTTATTTATTCTTTATAAATAAATAATTAATTAATAAATATTTTGGATCAACTCTGAGTTAACGTAAATAGATTTTTTTATAAGGAATATATTGAAAATGTTTTATTATACAAAAGTTTTATTACATTTGTCTAAAACATTATTTTTAAACATTTTTCACGTGACAATACCTTTTTTTTCAAATGTAATTATTATTAACTTGTAATCATTAGTTGACAGATTTGTCTAAAGATTTTTTCAAAGTATGCTAAAAGTCATAAAAAATATTTATATAATATTAATAATCAATCCCAATCCGAATTCTTTGGATTACAGACTGAATTGATGATATTGATTATTCATTTCGGTTGCAAATGTATAAACGGTTTATAGAGTTATTGTTTTACAATTAATCAGAAAGGGGAAGAGGGTTTTTTTAAAGATATACATATTTTTTATATACTATATATGTATTTTATTATATAAACAGCTTAACGTGGCAGTAAGGAACTCATTTTATGATTACAATTTTTTTTAAATTGCAAAGTAATAAATGATAAAGGTTCATTGATAAATTTGATGTCAGGCTGAACTCATGTCTTAGCTTTTTATTAAAATTATCAGTTTTGTCTAAAAATATTTTAATATTTTTTTATATTGCTGATGTGGTTTCAGTCATAGGTAGGTTGTTTAAAGTAAGTTATTTTTTATATTAGGTAAAGATAATTTAAGATATGTAATACTGATTATTTAGAGTGCAATAATAACTAGAAATATATAAAGTTAATCTGAAATTTATGACAGCTATGTCTATTATTAATATACTAAACTTATAAGAACCTAATTATATTTCTCATAACTTCAGCAGCTATCATAAGTGTCACATTAACTTGATTAGACTGAAGTCATATATTATGTCAGTATTTATCAGTATTTTTAGTAATGTTGATAATTATCATAAATGTAGACTTAAGGCGTGTTTGAAAAAAATAAATGTTTTAATTGATTTAATATTTGTTTGAATTTTTGGAATTGTGTTACTTATTTATTTTAAATTAACATTTTTTTACATTTATAGGATAAGACATTTTTACTAGCTGATTCGACCAAAGTTTAGGAACCTATAGATTAAAATTAATTTTAATTTATACAAATAAATAGATATAGAAATCTTAAAAGCAAAAAGCATCGTTATTATTAGTATTAACAGTTTTTAAATACAAAAGCATATTTTAAAAATTCATTTGTTATTGTGTTTAAATTTGAAATACTTTCGTCTTTGAAACAAACCCCAAATAGGGCGTCTTTGACGAATTATAAACTTCGACGAAACTTTTATTGTTTTACACTTCTTTCTCTTTGTTTTTGGAACAATAAAGATTTATAACCTTTTTTAAGTACAATTATTACATTATTTTTTAATTCTACATTATATTTAGAAGATGCAAATAATAAATAAAGTATTTATTTATATACTTAGCAGATGTTAAGCGCCATCTTCATACTTCAAAATGTCGCCCAGGTACTAAAATAAAAGCTTTCACGAGACAGATTATTTTAACATAATATTTTAATCTATGACAAGCGACATTGGCTTTTTTTATTTTTTTTTCCTCTATATTTATTCCATAATGGAAAAGGCAAAGTATTACACCGTACAGCCTTGTCTTTAGTAAATTAATTCTTTATTAATTTTATAGTAAGGCTGAATTGATGTTTTCTTTTATAATTATCTAAATCCTTGTAGTTGTAAAATTCCCTGTGGTAGTAATTTCCTTGTATTTATTTTAGTCAAAGAAAAAGGCGGGCCACCTTGTTCGGACTTCCAAAAACATCTCCTGAGGACATAATTTTTATTAAAATCAAATAAACATGTAAGCGAAAAATCGCTTCTCCATTAAATTGATTCAAATCGAACGAACATTGATTCGTAAGATGTGAATTTCTTATTAATCGATACAAAATCTAATTATTATGTTATATTTAGTTTTTGTTGCTTTTGGTCACTGTTATTGATTTTCAAGGAATTGATTTTTTTGATTGATTTTCAAGGCATTGATTTTGAGGTAAAAAGAAAAAGGTAGATTACATAGTTGAAGATCGATTCAGTGCAATTCTATTTATTCAGTGCAAAATATCGATAGGAAATCGATTGTTCTATCCATGTTCGGTCGCATGCACTATCAGAGAAAGCACAAAATGGCCGACGGACGAACATCTGACTTCTTTGTTCGTTCAGTTAAAGCTTAGTCATGTCACTATAAGTTCGTGTGTTGTGCGCGTTATATTAGTTTAATTTAAAAACTAAGAAATTAAGGATTAAATACAAAATTCTATCTTTATTAAAATATCAAAATTAAATGTTTAGTGTTTATTTGTGAGCTTTTCAAATTCATTTACATAAGTAACGCTTATCACGTATTTGGTTTCCGGTCGTAATTAACTTTTATTATAATTGTTAATTAATAATAATAAAATGTCAAACGAAAAAACGCCGTTAAACAAAATAACTAGAGAAAACTTAATAGTGTTAATAAGAAACAATGTAATGAATAATTCAGTTGAATTCTCCGACTCTGATGTGGTAAGTTTTAAAATAACTGCTGTAATATATTGTTTAGATGAATCTGTTTTAAAGCAGACTATAATTTATTTAAGTAAGTACTTTTAGCAATAACTATTTCGCTATATTAAGACACAAATTCTGGACTAGATCATTAATTTATAAATAACTGGTTACCTTTTTTTTAATATTAATTACTTCATCTCGCTCTCTCTTGTTACTTCTGTTTAGTGCTGTTTTTTGTCGATATATTTTTAAAAATATTACTTTAATTTAATAATACATAGTGTAAACTCAATATGACGACACTGAAGGGATTGCATGTTTTATGGCGTTACACGGAATTGTCATTAATTAGAGAGATTAGATTTGTATTATTTGACAAACTAAGCCAACCAAAACAGAGTCAATTCAAAGCTTTATTGAGTTTGTAATTGAAGAATTTTGACAGAAATATCAAGGTGTGAGTTAGAGACAGACACTGCAATAGCAAATCGCTATATATATAAAATACTACATATTTCATGTTGTAATACTTATACAGTATGATTTAAGTTGAAATTTATAAGCTTAATAATAACGAAGATATCAATATCTATAATTTAATTTCTCTCCTGCTCATTTTTGATTAATCTTCTTTTGTGATCAATTTTATGTTTATTTTTACCTTTTTACTTTACCTTTACATAGTTACAAAATAGGAACACAGTTAATCTTACAATAAAAACCAAAAGCATGCAACTCGTAAGTAAAGACTTAAAAGTCAAAGGAAGCAACTATAAAAACCAGCCTTTGTAATTATTACCTGAGGAATTCTACCTCGGACTTTATAGCAAAGGATTGTATGGCTTTGAAGCATTCTGTGGGAATGGCAAAAAATGTTTTCTCCATACATCTATTCTATACATGATTAAGACTTCTTGGAAATTGTATTCCTTTTTTACAAACATGCTTATCTCAAAAACTTCTGAATGAAGCGAAATAAATGTTTGTTTGTATTAAAATTTGCTAATAGGTGTTTCTTGAATATCATATAATCTCATGTTTATTGCCAGGGTTTAAAATAAACATACTACTCGTCTACGTCTAGTCATCAATTATTTAGAGATAGTTTATTTTATTTAAAAAGGTAATTTTATGTAAGTACCTTAGGTTAACGATTAAACCTATGGTGACACTGCGATCGGTTTTTTAAAAATCTTTATGTTCCCTGAGTAAAGTGAGTTTTATCACGAGTTACGATTAAAAATAGCAAAAATAAAAAGATTTTTTTAGTTGTAACTTTAAAAATCACACATTGTAATGATACTGTTATAAATTACAGATGGAAACAGATTCTCCAGTCAGAAAACCCAATCACAACCTGCAACCTGTCATCAAAAAGCTCTTCCATTCACCAATATCATCAACCTCGCCAAAAAGTCCAGATAAACAATACAAATTGAGGTCAAGAAAGAGAAAAAGAAATGTACTAATACCAGATTTAGAGGATAAAGTTAAAACTGCTTATATTAAAGAGCGAGAGGAATATAGTCCAGATTCATATGGGGGAATGAGAAAGAGAGTGTTGATCAGTCTGTTTCATAATAAAGAGTATTGTATGGAAATTGGAGAATAGCTAAGAAGAATAAAATCAAGACTCAAATACAATAGTTATTAATTTAAGTATGAATGAATTAAATCTTTTATAGTTAATTAAAAGTAGTAATTAAATTAAAAGCTTTAAACAAGGAGAGCTAAATGATTTTAAGTCTGATATATTTGTGCATTACTTAAATTGATAATAAATTTTATGATTATTATATATATGGTAGAATTTGCATGAATTTGAATTTACATAATTTAAATCGTATCATGTTATATAGATATAAAAACAATTTATATTAGTAATTAAGATATTGTCTTCCAGTAAGTGTAATAAACTAAGACTGTTAGTATATTAATTCTAGAATATTCTAGTTACATAGAAATTGCTATGATATTGTAAAATAAAGTTTTAATCTATGAGAAGTCATTTTTTGTCTTTTTCTTGTTAAACTACCAATTAACTCAAGAAAACTTGACACAAAAGAAACTTTTAATGAAAAAAACTGCAAAACAGTAGGAATATAAGTTGCATATATGTAGACATACCTAAAAGAGAGAGAGTAAAGACAATTTTGTAGATATTACGTTTATCAAAATTTTATACAATTTAAATATCAAAAACCCTGTAGCAGATTAAACTTGGTTAGCAATTCAATCACGAGCCTAATCTATAGAGCCAATCAAAGCTTCAATCAAATATAGAATAAAAAATACCCATTTACTTTGATATTTAAGCCAACCGATCGTTCCCAGAAGACAAACAGGCGTAAGTACGTAAAATAGTCTAATGAACGAAGCATTTAGATGATTTCCCGGGAGAACCACTTTTATATAAATCCCAAGAGGCTGTAGTATCAATCCCTATTAAACATTTTGTATACTTTATAAATGTTTTGTAAAGCACTTGATAGTTTTGCTTGAAATTAATAGCGGAAGATTGTGTGTAACAAGCTTACATCACGTGACTTTTGTGACTATGCTCCATTAATTAAATCTTGAAATATTTTTCTTAGTATTAGATAGGTCTACAATATGTCCATACTCTTAAGCTGTCGATATTTTTAAGTATATCGATATTTTTTTTAGTCACCCATCCCTAAATTCGAAATGAAACACAAACAACATTTATTTATTGATCGCCGAACAAAAGTAATAAATCCGAACGACATTATCAATTAACAGGAAAAAAGTATAGTTATGTTTCTTTCTTAAGAGTAATTAAGTGTTATAAAGTATATATGTTAGATATAAAAATGTTTGTCAGGATAGTTGTTATTGGCACAATATGCGAGCAGCACGCGTGGGGCGCGGCGCCTCGTTATACAGATGTTTTGAATTTTGCTACATTTGCTCTATAGTCTATACCTTCCTCTATGTCTATTGGAAATATTGCTTACCTGTCATAGATAATCGGCCTTATGATATTTTTTTCAATAACGGATTTTCGATTAATTAAATATTTTTAAATATATCTATTAAACAAATTAAATTATAAATAAATGTTACAAACAAAGAATGCTAATAAATAAACCTTATGAGGTGCAAATATTTTTTTTTTCTCTGTTTTCATTCAACAATAGAAAAGGCAAAGGTATTACACCGTACAGCCTCGTAGACAAATAACAACTATTTTAAGAAAAATATAAAAATTCACTTAAAAATATATCTACCATCAATATCTTTGTTTTAATATCAAACTATCAAAAAAAAACAGTATTAAATATCGATATTTTTAAATAATAATATCGATATTATATCAACAGCCCTACTAGATATAAAAAATTTATATTAACTAATAATTTTTAACCGGCAACACAAGTTTTGAATGTTTTTGCAATTAAAACACGAAAAAGTATTTGTTGCCATAATATTAAAATATATCTTCTTACTTTGATAAATCTTGACGCCATTTTGTTTCACTTTTACTTAATCACGATCGTGAAATTTAAGTGGATATTTTATTTCTTTTTAATTAGTATTAATAACTGTTTTGTTTTACGCAGACATTAATCATAAAACTAACCTTTAACAGCACTTAGTTTGTTTCCGACCATCTGTTTAGCCACGAACGCCGCCATCTTGTCCTAGCTTCTATTGGTTAGACCTGGAACAAAAGGAACTTATTTTAATTCACATTTTTTTTATGAATACCATTTCATTATGATCTTTTGAAGTTGCTGATAACTATCAGCTACTCGTGTTTAGAAAAAGTCAAAATGGGAAAAGTCACTTTGAGTCAACTCATAACAACTACGATATGACCTGATATCGGGAATATATAAAACCTAACATTTATATACAATTTCCTAGAAAATATATACAACTTAAATCTATTTGGGAATTACAAATAATCTGAAAACCCTTTATTTCATACATTTCCTATGAATTTATACTTGATTTGATACCTGAGAATTAATTGATGTATCCGCAAAAGATTCTCAATACTTTAAATCAAATTGTTTCTATAGAAAACTACCCTCATTTCGCTGAGGAGTATTCAAATAGTTCACTTACACACTCTGTTTACTATATTTTTATAAAACGCGCGGCGGCAGTGTTAGTTGCGCCACGAGTCGTGTGACAGTCGTATTGAAGAGAGCGGCGTACGCGCGCGGGATACACCCCCTGTAACCCCTTTATTGATTAATAGTATCCCGTGTCCTGTGTGTACTATTTCCCAAGGCCTAGTTACTTGACCCTTCCCTGACGAAAACGTGGTGAAGTGCGAACTATTTAGAACTATTTTGTGTTATTGTGTAAAACGTGTAAAGGGCATGCCCAAACAAGATTAGAAAGAAGATAAGAAATCATCAAGAACTTGTGAGTACTGTGTGCCTTTATCACCTAACTGACAATAGATAACCCTTAATTTAAAGAAGCTGAAACCAGGCCCAGCCAGCTTCCACGTGTGTGGGGTTCTGTTCGCTCTACACTTATTTATTTATTCGTTCATACTCTGTCACCCGCAACAATAAATATACTATTTTTCTACTATTTCCGTTGAATGTCTATTATATAACGCGTAGTATGTCAATGATGTGCAGTGGACACCATATCACTGAGACTCGCTCACTCTTCTGTCTCGCTCACACCTTATCCTGACAATAAGTAACACAACGATTTGAGGCAGTCGTTCTGAAGTTATGCACATATATACTAGGGATGTTGCGCATCCGCACATGCGGAACATCCTCATCGATTTTGACATCCTCATCTGCATCCGCATCCGCGGATGTGAGGCTCTTAAAATCCGCGGATTAATATACGAACCCTTGCGAAACAGACTGGAGTCCGAAAAGACGGCCATTCTACTTTTCATTAAATATAATGCTCCAATATTTAAATTTAATTACTAAAATAATTAATTAGTAATAGTAGTTCATTCACTACTTTATTATTAAAAAAAAGGGTAAATAATACTGTGTTTTTTTACCCTACCAACCCAACACGTAAGTTTTTTTATACAGATCCGCATACGCATCCGCGGATGTGAGCCTCTTAAAATCCGCATCCGCGGATCTGGAAAAAAGTGGATCCGAAACATCCCTACTACATACATAGAGGCAGCCGACACATTTTTATATATATAGATTTATAGAAGGAATAATTTCTTATCTATGCTTAATATATGAAGCTGAAGAGTTTGTTTGCTTGAACGGCCTAATCTCAGGAACTACTGGTCCGATTTGAAATATTCTTTCAGTGTTTGATAGCCCATTTATGGAGGAAGGCTATAGGCTATATCTCATCACACTAAGACCAATAGGAGCCGAGCATCATGTGCACAAAGTCACGCGAGTCGATTAGTATATTATAGGATTTGTACACATTACCTACGAACTATATGCAATGACGGATCAAATTTACGACTACTCATAAATCCCTAAACGTTTTTTAATAAAACACAACCCTTAATACCCGGCTGCGGTTAGAGGGCAAAAAATTAATTGGCTCTTATTAAAAGGCGATCAATCAGTCAGCAATTTGCTAGAGAATGGGGCTCTTAATGGACGTTTCATTATTGGCGATTACCGATTGTATATTGATTTTTTAAACTAATGACCTATAATATTATGGATGTAGAAGAAAACCAGATTTCTTATCTATATGTAAGCGAAAAAATAATACAAAACACTCACAAAATCCTTCACAATGGAGTTCCAGCATAACGACACTACACCATTGGTACAGCCATTATGGTGACATCTAACACAAATCTATCGTTAAAGGTTATATATTGTCTTGTTATAAATTATTACGTGAGTATAATTGAAATAAGGAGTCTACATGTTAGTTATGATGTTGGCAATATTGATCTGAGTATATAAATAAATAGGTCGCCATGACAGGTATAATTATTATTGCATCGCGAGTAATCAAGCAGTGATACTGAAGCTCTGTGTCTAAAGTATAACTCTCCAGGGTAATATTCTAGAGAACAAGCCTTGATACTATTAAGACTCAATACTTCACTGTTAGCAACACCGTTTATAAAGTAGTAGTAGCGGGTAGATCATTTTATAATATTTCAAGTATACCGACGTGAAGACATTATATAACCATTAGTGCGATAGATTAGTCTCAGTCTCTCTGGTGTTGTCGTGCAGTGAACATGGAAGTTAGTGTTATAGTGTCGTGATTAAGGTTACCCTTCTTGAGGTCCACATAACTTTACTTTATTATCTATTGTCGTTAGCGAGGTCGAGTGGTGGAGGTGAGAGTTAATATATTATGAAAGAGCGCTTTAAACCATGAAAAAACACTATATTGGGGGGGGAACTTGTGTGTAACCTATAAGTAACTAAACATTATGATCTCCTACAATTACGACAAGAGCATAAACTGTGCCTAGGACTTGTGGCTAAGGTGTAGGCTTATGGTTGTCGTAAACACGCGCCTTCACTGCTCAGGTTCTCTGCCTAAACCTAAGGTATGCACTAACATATATATGCGTTTAGTTACGAAGAAATTGATTATTGAACGAACAAAATTGTACTCATCCTATTATATTTGTCAATTTCTTGTAAGCACACACGTAAGTAATATAAGACGTCCTTTTTATTATAGGTCAACAAAACCTCAAAGTTGTAGGACGTGGAAGTACTTATTAATTTTAATTTAATATATCTTTATATTAATTATATTTAATTGAAAAATAATTTTATTAAAATATTACAATCATTGGCAAAGACAAAAAAATGGGATAAACTCAATAAAACCTTATCTGAGCGAGGGCACGTTAACTATAACTTCATTAAAAAGAAAACTTAAAGGAAAAAAAAATCTATGAATAAAGAAAGAAGTTATAAAAGCTAAGAAAGCTTTCTTGTACGTTTGTTCCCGCTAGCGCCACCTAACGTCTCAGCTTGGTACTACTACGTACAAGATACGACGTAGTTCCCGTCTTAGACGTAGATGGCGCTTCTTTGATCGTTGCCATGGCAACCAAGGAGAACCTCTTCCCGCGTTTTTCTTAAGGGTGCGACTATTCTTTATTTAATTGTTGTGATCAAATATTCAAGAACATTGAAAAATAGAAAGATTATTAATTTTTCTGTATATTTATTTATTCCTTAGTTACAATTGTATAGTTCAAGTTAAATAAATTATTGTTTTCATCTTACTTCTTCAGTTACATAGGGTGACCAGATCTTATTTCCGATTTTACGGGACAACCGAATAAAAAATACGGTTAAAAATACGGGATAGGCCATTATTTTATTAAAAACCAAAATTAAATATTTAAAAAAATAATTTTTATAATGTCTGGAAAGGATCATTGATTAAAACAATGATTGACACATTAAATAATTAACTAAATAAACTATACAAACTCTGATTTTCTTTATGAATTACCCTTACAACAATCATAAATTAAGAATTAGTTAATTATCTGGATAAATAAATGAGATTACTGGATAAATAAGTGACAGCTCTCTTATGTTGGCGGGGATAAATGATAGTTTTTAATTTTTTTTTTGCTAATTCGTTTGTTCTTGATTGTTCGATCAAATTTATTCAAATCTACTTTGTGCTTAATAGAATAGTAAATTTTATCTAAAAAAATAATTTTTTTTTTTTAAAAATAGTGTACCTGTGTTTTAATATCAGCTATGATATCGTCATACAGAGAGTGCAGTCCAAAATAACAAATTCATCTCAATTGCATCAAATTCTTCTTTAATTTGAAAATTTTTAAGACAGAAATAATTTTTTATTATAGAAACTAACGTGGTAACATTTTTAAACTATGCCAAACGGTAACACTCACGTATTATTGTGGTAACTTGGTACTACAGTTTCGATTCATTACAGTATCTGTATCAGTTTATTTTTCAACAATCCCTTAGGGCCCTATGTCACTTCAGTAGCTTTCTTCGTTCAGAAATGTTTTATAAAATTCACATCAACAGGAGCTTTATCGAAAAATTGAATTTTTAAAATATTAACAATAAGAAGATTATTTTATAGATTTTAGTTTATATATTAAAAAATGATTAGTTGATTTACCAAAATCGATTTTTTGGTGATTTAGATGAACCTAAGGTCAGTGTAACGATATTGATAAAAATATAATTATTTAATTATCAGCGTAAATAAGATCGAACAAACATGGGACAAATAATTGTCCCCGCCAACTTAAGAGAGCTCTACGTGACTCATTCTGAGGGGGGAGGGGAGTCTTCAAGATACTACGATTGGTTACGGGGGTGGGGCAGGGTGTCAATCTTGTGCTATATTCAAATATGGCAACACTGACGCGACGTTAGCTGATTGAGAGCTAACAGTTTGTAGTGCAGTTTGCAATCAATTTGACTGAGAGTTCGTTCTATACTATATTGTCGCTGTACGATAAGCCAAATGATTTTTTTTTAATTTTCTGTCGACAAAAAGATTTAAAAGCATATTCGAGAGGGGGGGGGGGGGGGGTTTTGGCATATGCTATTTGTAATAACGTAGGGGGGAAGTGGTATAAATTTTTTTGCCATTGAATCATAAAATTACGGGACACTGTGCTGTCCCGTAATTTCGCCAGATTACGGGACAATGAAATTCGTACCTGAAATACGCGATATCTGGTCACCCTACAGTAGTATGATTTCATGCTTTTATGTAATTTAAAATTATTGAAATATTCTGGTTTAAAAACCTATTTATATATCAGGTTATATTTTTCGTTAATATTTCGTGCCGAGTATGAAATAACCCTCTTTCTTGCGTAGTGCTCTTAATATTTTCCAGTAATTTTTTTTTAATATATTTTTTATATAACTTACCTCAAACAGAACCTAAGCGAGTATGGAATGAAATATCGTACAATATTTCGTACTAAACATATTAGAAAAAATAAATTGTTAACCAATATAAATTCATTTCTGATTCCTTCACGTTTCGTAATACCCCCAAGCCCCTAAACCCCAACACATAAAACGTAAAAATTTCAAAAGAATATTTCCTTTCGTATATCAGTACACAAAAGAAATGGGACTATTTCCGCCTTGTGCGTGAATAACTGGCGGGCGGTCAGCGGTTCTCAAATTTATGCTTTTGGGTTCTATAATAAATTTTGTAAAGACTTAACATTGCGATTTAAACGATATTTTCTTTCACTATTATACACTAGTATATTTCCAATGGGAGAGAGAATCAGCCTGATTGTCGCTCCATTGTTGCGTTATATAGAACCAATATATATTTTAAATTATCCGCCCCGCGCGACTTCGTTCACGTGTTGCTCCTCTCCTATGAGTCGTAGCGAGAGGTTAAATAGCCTAAGTTACTCCTTGTTACATCAGCTATCTGCCAGTGAATGTCCCGTCAAAATCGGCCCAGTCTTTTCAGAGATTATACGGAACAAAGCGACAGACAAAATAGTAAAAAATGTTGTTGTTGGTGTATGTACTGTGTGCGTGTATACATCCATATGCACTTAGTAAACAGCGGTTATTTTAATATTACACACAGACATTCTAATTTTATTTATTTGTATGTATGTACTTTATATATTTCTTAGATATTTTTAGTAAAAAGATTAGACTATACTTTTGCTTATGATGTTTACCTCAAAACCACACTTTGTTACACACTTTTATATTATTTGAAATATACCGACGTGTATATAACCTTTAGTGCGACAGATAAGAGTCAGTCTCTCTGGTGTTGTCGCGCAGTGTACACGGCAGTGAGTGTTAGTGTCGTGGTTGAGGTCACCCTTCTTGAGGTCCACGTAAGTTAGCTTTATTATCTATTGTAGTTGGCAAGGTCGAGTGGTGGAGGTAAAACTTAATAATATATTATAAAAGATCTTTTTACACCTGCTACTGGGTGCTTGGCCCCAAGCACTGCTCAGCCCCGTCTAAATTACAAAGTCAAAGTCTTTATATTAAAAAAATAAAATAATGATGGTTAAGTTTATTTGTGAATAAGGGCTTTTCATACAATTTAAATGAAATGTTTAGAGTTTGAGAAACCTTGTCTCCCAGTATAGATTCCATCAAAATGGGTCGGTCGGAAATGACGTGAATTCGTTAGGTTTATCGCCTTATCGAGTATTACCCCAATTTTATTTTGAAACACGAATTACTTTTCTTTGTGGTGTTTTCTTACAGAGTGATAACCTTTATAGAAAGAAGTTATATATTAAATAGCCGATTTACTACATACTAGTTAAATAATTTGAGTAAAAATTATAGAATACTTCTCAGCCTTCATTTAACCCATCTCAATACATATATTTACCAGAATATTCATTTGTATTCAAAACACAGTGACAAACATAATGTTAATACTAGAAACAGAAATAAACTTGTAACGCCGTACTATCCTCTCCACAAAGTGAGTAATAGCTTCATGGGGCTTGGTGTTCGCATCTACAATAAGATTCCACAGCCTATATTAGACTTGCCACTTCAACAATTTAAAACTCGTATCAAGAAGTCATTAATATATAAAGCATACTACAATGTACAGGATTACTTAAATGATGAGAATGCTTGGAATCTACATGACGTTGACTCTCAAGTTAAATGATTTGTATAACAGACTATGTAAACATGGCTTTTTGAAAAGGGTGACTGTTGAGTGTCTGGCCGGCTCTTCTCAACAGAAAACTGCTTTCCGAGCTGGTGGTAGCTTCAGACAAACTGACTGACCGACCAATTTTTGACGTATCAAAAGTACTTTTATACAAAAGTCTAATTGAAATAAAATATTTTGAGTTTGAGTTTCCCTGGTATGTCTCTTTTCCCAAATAACGAGTCTTATGACCAATAATTTTTTTTCTGTTGATATTAAATAAAATGTTTAAAATACAACTAACCTTGGAAAGAACCTGACTAGGTAAGAAATTAATTTTCATACAATATTTTGCACTGGGAGACATTAACAGACAATTTAAAAATATCTTCAAATAATGTAAATCTGTGAGATTAAAAATAGCATTCACCATTTGACATTATTAAAAGACCCCTTATCTTTTACGATCTAAAAGTGGAGTAGCAATCTTATTTATATGCAAATGTTCAGTTCAGCAGTTCGCGACCGCAACGGATACTTTTTGTTAACAATATGCTAATGTTTTACTACTTGGGTATCGGGAAGCTTTTCACTTGAACTTTACACTTTAGAGCCTCTCGCATACCTTAATATAACTGGGGAGCCTATTGTATAATACCATTTTGTGGAATTATTACATCTTTAGAAATAATTTTTTTAGAAATTTCACTTTAATTCTACCCTGTATAGAGGGATTGCAGCTAAAATTATATTATATATTTAGGTACCAGAAGTGCTAATCAATAAAAACAATGTTTCAAGACCGTAAAATTGATTTTAATTATAACCCAATTTTATTTTAAATAATAAATCGAAAAAATTCAACAACATAAAGAATTGCAAACAACCTTCCATTGTCCAAATAACAAAACAATTATAAGGTAAAATAAGTACATGGAACGGACTCACAGTATCGACGACTGAGCAGCTAATCAGCCTGTATGCGACTGAGTGCCTGTTTATTATAGGCAGTGGTGGGGATCGAAACCGTCAATCACTAATTCTGACTTATAATCGATTCTGTCCTGACTAATAATCGATGCTATAATTCAGTAATGCTTATATTGACGTTGTCGTAGGGTAGTCTCCTAATTATATTATTCCAGCGTGGTGGACTATGGCCTAATACCCTCCTCATTCTGAGGAGGAGACCCGGCTCAGCAGTGGGCCATTGAGCGTGATGATGATATTATTAAAATTATATTAAAAATAAATAAAAATGAATGTCGAATTTCTATACAAATCGAACAAAAAAAGTATCCGATGCTTGCTCACATAATTAGATATCTATTTGTATGGCCCTGGTTGGGTTCTTTTTTGACTAAGAAAATCTTAGATAGACTTCTCATTTTGTTGCTAATTTGTACTTTTTTTTGGAATTTTGAAGTTGTATTTAATCTAAATTGAACACAGGCAAAGTTGCGGGTAAAAGTGTAATTATAAACGGTAGAATCTAAAGCCACTCTAAACAATTCAAATGAAAAGGTCAAAAAGGTTCGACCTCAGAGAATTTAGGATGAAAAAATAATTATACAGATTAAACATTGCACGCGAAATTACTTTCGACATATTTTTGTTAAGCATTTTTGTAATGTCCTTCATTAAATATAATGATAATCTGTGTGTTTTGAAGGACGAAATGTATTTTTTTTCTATTACCAACATGGGAAATAAATTCTGTATTTTTCTGCGGAACAGCTTTTAGGCCAGTACGAAATATTATACGAAGCTTCTTTTCAAATTAGGTTAGGTCATTTAAGGTCAGTTTATTTAGGTAATATGTAGGTATGAGATAATAGAAAACATTCAGAATAAGGTAATTCATTATAAAAACTATCATGTTCTTGGAATGACCATGGAATGACATCTTATCAAGCAACTAAGAACGAAATTAGTATTGCATTTAAAAAAGTCAAGTATTGATATGATAACTTCATCTTTTTAATTTTGCTATAGAAATATGAAGTCTCATTTGAATTGACTAAGTTTTTACATTATGTATAAAGTAAGGAATAATATCATGGAAGAATCTATATAGGCTCTTTACGAAAACTATTTTTTGAAACATGCACTGTAATGATACTATTCCAAATATTAATTTATTGATATTATTCAGCTAAGTCTTCAAAGTTTACCTTTCAATACATTAGTCACACACATCCCTTAGCGAAGCAAGAATAGGTAATAACAAAAAAAAAAACATTATGTAAATATAAAAAATCCTTTCAAAATATATACAAAAGTGAACAAACAGATCCACCGTCGATCAGCCCTTACCGCTTCCTACTCTCGTTTCCTCGCTCACAGATAACCCCAACAATACCTTATCCCATTGTGATATGATATATTCTCCCATCACTGAATACTTGTCAGATTACGAAAGTAAATTTATGGGAACCTCAGATATTTATATGGGATATTGATATCATTATGTATCTTTGTCGCAAAAAATATTAACCTGTGAAAGAAAATGTGATATAACGTTTGTATTATCTTGAATGAAAAGTCCTATTACATACTAGAAGGTTCGAAAAACCAACTGCACAATGGTTTTAGACTCAGTGCGAAATATTGTATGACGTTTCATTTCGTACGTGGTTAGGTTCTTTTTGAGGTCAGTTTTTCCAGATAGTGCCGCACTATTTTTAAAAGATTTTATCAAATTTCTCAGGAAACATTATTTTCTACTATTACTGAATGTATTATTTTTGTGCCCCTCTGTACCCCCTATTTATCCTCTCAAGAGAAATCTATCCCCCCTATTGTGTTTAACTATAGCTATAAATTATATAGGTGATCCTATAGAACAAGGTGTTCAGGCGAAGAAACTACGAGTACACGTACATCATAAACAAAGATATTTTCTTGTTAAAATGTCTTTATTAAGCTAAAAAAATATATTATAAAAGTCTAAGAAATAAATTCTTAGTATACTTAATCAGTGTAAAAGTTGACACGCTCACAAGCAGCTCCCGCCACCTATCGGACGACGAAGGAAGCGTCTTCTAAATTTTTAGACCTTATAGTTTGTACTTGTTAAAGAGTTGGAGCGCCATCTATGATAAAAGTTTCAATATCCGGATCCAACCTTTTCGGATCGATTAATCGAACTATAATGGATATCAAGCAACATCATTGTCTTAATTGTAATATAACGTATTTTGTAAACGATTGTTATACGAATGTAAATTATCATCTCTCGTACTGCTGCATTTTAACCGTAATCATCTTCGGCCAAGACACTCGTATAATTAGATTTCAAACTTCACTAAGTAAGTTCGTTTGAATCTTAATTATTGTTTTACATGTAAACCTTTCTGCATCGTATTGGAATTATAAAAAAAAACCTTTACCTTCACCACTTGTTAAGAAAGGTATGAATAAAAAACAAAAAAAAAAACTTGTAATTGTCTGTGAGTTCCATAAGTATCTAACAGATGGCGGTATAAGTTAATTTATTGACACAACACTTCGACATGTTTTAACTACGTTGAGTGAGCATCCAATAGATGGCGCTGTAACAATATATCAAGTCTAATCCTACATAATAAAGTAACTAAGTAATTTAATTATCAATTTGTATGTTCGTAGCACGTAGTACGTTCCACGTAGCACGTAGCGTTTAATTTATCACTTATGCAAGTTGCATTCTCGTGTCTAAGTTATTATTTTAGATAAAGTTAATTTGTTATATGTTACAGTTTATGTTGCAGTTTGAAACTATTCTCACGATGTTTCTTGCACAACGAAGTAATTCTACTCAAGTTATATAACTTGCCTTAATTTAATACATTTTAGAACAGATTGTAAATAACATATATAAATTTCACTATATAATAATAATAGAAACGATAACCAGTGTATTTATTGTGTTACCCCCTTTTAAGTTATGGCAAGTTTTATTGGAACCTATCGTGACTAGAAATAAATTGTACGTATTGTAATTTTTTTGTCCTTCGGAGATAAATCCCGCCAGTCTTCGGAGATAAAAATGTAACCAAGATGAGCTACTTCGTACTGACAAAAGGTTTGATAACCTGAGGTCTGATGATCTCATATAGAGTCAAGATACATTCTCTAAGCTCTAACTTCACAGAGGTTACACCTTAGTTAAAATATGTGGCTTTTATACCAAATTTCAGCTTCCTAGGACTTCAGGAAGTACCCTAAGAATTTTGATGATCATCAGTGTGTCAGTGACGAAATAGGGGTTTTTAGATATCAATAAAATGTAACTACTGACATCATATCCTGAGAAATTTGTAGATTTGGTATAATCCAAATCCAAGTTATAGTATGAGGGTTCAAAAAAACGATGAAGCGCTACGAGACAAAAAGTAAGTGCCTTTGAGCTTCGCTTGGCTCGTCTAGGCGAGGGCACTATAACACTCAAAAGATATTTATTTATTTATTAAATATTTGCTACCATCGGATATTTAAGAAGGTGGAAAAATTTTCTTCCTATTAAAACGAAAACTGCCTTAGCTCATTCACTTCTGTTACCGATTCTGGATTATGCGGATTCGTGTTACCCTGATCTGACTGAACACCAATTAGATAAGCTGGAACGTTTGCAAAATTTATTTATCAGGTTTATATTTAATTTAAGGAAGTTTGATCACGTGTCCGCTTATCGCAGGCAGCTTAATTGGCTTAACATTAGAAATCGACGTAAACTACACATGCTTTCCCTCCTTTATTCTATACTTTACAATCCATTAGCTCCCAGCTACTTAAAAGATCGCTTTTGTTTCCTAGGTGCCGTTTCTGACTTACAACTTGAGCTCAGGTCCCGTAGTGATAATCGACTCAAATTACCCATTTGTCACACTCATTTTTATAACAATTCCTTCACGTTTAAAGCATCGACGTTGTGGAATGATCTCCCCTTTGACATCCGACAGTCAAAGTCACTCACAGAATTTAAAAGTTGTCTTAAAAGGCACTATTTATCTATACAGGATTAATTTTTCATACTATTAGTTATATTATTATGCATATATATATATATTTAAAATGAATATACGTATATATGTTTGTATGTATGTAAATATGTATGTTTGTATGTAGGTATGTATGTATGTATGTTTGTATGTATGTATATTATTTAAAGAAGTAGGTTTGCACTGTCCCGTTTATCTTAATAAAAGTTCCTTAACTGCCAAGGGTTGTCTGTAAGAGATTGCTTGTAGCAATAAGGCCGCCTTTGCATACCTTTTATTTACTTTAGCTTTGTAATTATTAAACAATGTAATATTTTTATTTGGTTGTGCAATAAAGACTTTCTATCTATCTATCTATCTATCAAAAGACTACACTATTTTGAGGTTTTATTAAAATATTAATACTATAAAATATCGATATTAAATATAATTAGAATTATTTGATTAAGTAAGCGTTATTGAATTATTTAAAGGGAGGTTTTAAATATAGACATGGTAACACAGGCCTACGACCCCACCTGTCATTATAGCGAGAATAGATGAGGGCCAAGGGACGCCAATGGGCGTTATACTCAAATGTCAAGCACATGTCTTACGGAAGTTTAACAATAGCGAAACTTGTAAAGCTATAAAGTATAGTGCAAGTGACACACGAGCTGGAGCTGAAGCTGAGCTGAGTAGTGCTCCGAATGTTTACGTTCACATTAAAAATGCATTAGATGAAGAAGCGCTTCACTACACTTTGATGTACTTGTTATGTGACATCGCAGCGACTAATGTGTACATACGCCAATATCTTTATCTATCTATATGTATAATGAAAGGTAACTTTATGTAAGTTCTAACCTGGGAAGTATTACAATTGAATGAAGTAGCTCCTTAAACCTACACCTTGGTAACAATTCCAGGGCATTGCTTCCTTCCTGGTTCCTATCGTAATAGTAAGAGGTAATAATGTTTAGTCGCTTATCGATTCAGTAGCAGTATCTACGTTGCGTTTTCTCCGAGTTATCTTTACACAGAAGATATTTAATTAAACATACTGTCAGTTGTATTTAAAACACCAATAGACTCGAAATTTTGTTTGTTTTTCTATCTGTTTGTCTGTCTGTAAGTTTGTATCACATTATATATTATACTTAAATTACTGTTCAGCTCAGCCGACTCAGTTCTTTCTTGACAAATTCAAATGGGATAAATGTTCGTCTTTTTTTTATGTAACTGTCGGCAAACAAGCGTAGGGCTCACCTGATGGTAAGCGATTACCGTAGCTTATAGACGTCTGCAACACCAGAAGCATCGCAAGCGCGTTGCCGACCCTATCCCCAATTCCCCCCAGGAGCTCTGGTCACCTTACTCACCAACAGGAACACAACACTGCTTTAGAGTAGTGTTATTTAGCTGTGATCTTCTGTAAGGTCGAGGTACTACACCAGTCGGGCTCCTCCATATTGGAGCAGGTAATTTCCTGCTGTGCCCTACCTCAGTTATTTTCAAAATGAAGTTTATATTCAAATCAAAAGGTAAAGATATTTCATCTCCTAAAGAATTTAACCACCCCTGACTGTAGAGTACAGTTTTACACTTACACATCTATTAGGCACGTTAATATTCAAATAGTCAAATGGGAAACTCATGATTTAGGACCTTCAGAGAAAAACAAATATGTTTCTAGCATCAGTAGTTTTAATTGAACAATGATAAATCAGTCAGACAGTCACTGGAAAATGACGTCATCATTACCTGTCGCGTCGAAGTCAACGTCATTCGCGTGGTACCTTAATACGTAGTTATAAGAACGTAAATTAAAACCATTATATCTGTCATAAAGAAAGTACATAGTTCATTTGAGCAGCATTGTTCTACACAAAGGACATAAGTCAGCGCAAGTATGCTTAAGGCGGTACTTTGCGACTGCAACGTCGCCGACATCCGCTCCGCCACACGACTTATGAGACGCTCTGTTTACTTCACTTTTGTACTTTTTTGATTTTTAAAGACGTTATTATCACTTTGAGAAGGAGATGGTATGTAAAATAAAAAATATTTGATTGTCTGTTATTATTCTCACTTAGTTGTTGTACTTCCTCAGCTTGCCTTTACTGGCTGGTTGTGGAGAACACTGACGAGGAACAGATCCCCTACCTCTGGATTGCCTTATCAGGCCGATCAAAGGTGGAGTTGCAAGAACTTTAAGTTCTAAGGGCACATGTGTCACGTAAGTGGTTAGTTGGCACGGGAGGTTCTCCTCGGGAGGGACCAATGATCAAGTAGAATACCGGGTGCACATCCCTACCCTTTTATATACGACCTTTCATGGGGGCCCATTGATGAGTTTGCGAGTCTACCCATTTTCCAATGTATAAAAACATTGTCGGGTAGACGCCATAGGTCATCCATAGCAATAGCTACCAAGTCCATTATCATCCCAATCCATAGCCCAGCAGTATTAGTTTCCATATACTGCCATAGTCCTACACAAGCCGGGGATTGTCCGAGGTTTGTGTCACATCTCATATTAAATTAAATGGTCTAAAGGGCCTCTACGCGTTGGATTCAGCTCCGTGTACGCTTTCCAAAGGTCCCGGTCACTGTTGACTCGTGATTGGAAAAGACATACACAATAATAAAGTCATCTATTCCTTATTTCAAATTTACATTTCAAATGACGTTAGTAAATTTTAGTAATTTTGCTGTTATAACTGTTAGTATCATATTAAATATATTAGTTTCCTTAATTTTATTAGTTTTTAGAAATATTGACCCCTTTTTGGTAAAGGCCTCCTCCAGCCTATTCCATATATCGCTTGCCTTGCCCAAAATAATCCATTCTTGTCCTGTTACTTCTATTATATCATCCGCCCACCGTCTAGTTGGTCTACCAACATTTCTCTTTCCCTTTAGTCCTTTTCATCGAGTCAATCTATTGTCCGAGTATTTTCACTTTAAGGTAAGCGCATGTTTGAGGGCATCAGCGAGTCAGGGTTTTGTGTAATGTGTTCAATCTTCGCCTTTAGTATTTTTAACAACAACAAGAATTATCCGAACTTCTTTCCATAGCTCTTTGAGTACGTACAATTTTTTTGTTTTATTTTGTCTGTAAATACCCAAGATTGGCAAATGCATACTAAACTTGGCTTATATGTTAACTATATGTAAGCTAAATTGCACATATACATACATTGCTTGGTGCTTGCAACCCAGACGTATATTTAAAGTACTCTTTCAGATTGAAACTACTTTCCTCCACTGCTAACCTTACCTTACCTAGCTTAGCAATCGTAATTAAAACTTATCTAATAACTTAACAGTGTTGTTAACATCTAAAAAAATTTTGCGAATTCAAAAAGGGACAAGATAAGTTTAACGTGTCTATGTTTGTGTGTGTCTGTGCGTCGTAGCAGCCTGAACGGACCGTTTTTTTATATTTGAAAGGTAAATTAATCAAGAATGTTCTTAGCTGTGTTTCTGATAAAATCAGTCTAAGATGACCGCCGCCACAAATTTTACTAGTAGAATACTACTTTCAAATTGCAAATCCAAGATTGCGCGAATTACGTTCATACTATTTTTATTATTTTATGTTTTAATGAATTATCTTCATATATAATAAAAAAATTTTTTTTGAAAATCTTACTTATAATATATTATTAGGAATACTTTTTGATTTATTAAAACGAAGTGTAACCATTATAGTGTTTCGTTGAACAGTCCAAGAATAATGGAAATTTTGAACTTTTACGTATATTTTTAGTATGGCAATTCGGAGCTGTCAAATGTGTTTTCGATTCCTGCAGCGATCCAGATGTTTAGTAGTGAAGGTGAGCAGAGAAGTGAAGTCCATGTATTTAGGGTTAATTTTACACTTTAATTTTAAATATAATATTGCTTTAATTTTTAATATATGTCGGAGCATAGTAAAAGATTGTCGATTAATCGAATCGTTATCGTTGTCTATGGCGTTGGAGTGTTGTTTTGACAGTTTCTACCCTCGACCCTTTATATGCGATCGACAGTCTAACTGAAGTCTTAGTCGTGCGCGGTCTCTCAAGAAGTGAACATCATCTAAGTAGTGCTAGTGATAGTGATAGTGTCAAGTGCAGTGTAGTGTGGAAGTGCTGTCCAACTAAGGTCACGTAAGTCCTTACAATGTAATTGCCACGTGGTTAAGTAAACACAATGTTAGGTTAGGTTAGCCTTGTGTTAGATTCGGTTTATGTGCGTTTAACCTTGGGTTTAAACAGAGAGCCTGAGCAGTGGAGGCGAGTGTTATGATCATTTAAAGGAATTCCTTAAGCCTACACCTTGGTCACAAGTCCAAGGCACTGCTTAGGTTTCTCTCGTAATTGTTAGAGATCATATTTGATCGTTTATCGGTTCAATAAGAGTATCTACGTTGCGTTTACCCAATATTCCATTCAATACCATCGCCCCCTTTTAGTGTTCCCCAATATTCCCCATCTTCCTCCTTTCATCTCCTTTCACATCTTCGTTTAAAATCCCCGACATATATATTGTGACGAACTCACATACAAGCTTTCATCCCCTTCAAGCCCCTTTAGATAAAAGCCGATAAAACATAGCATATGTCCTTTCCCAAATTTCATCAAAATCGGTTCAATAGTTCAAGCATGAAAACGTGAAAGACAGAGACAAAATAGAGTTACTTTTGCATTTATAATATTAGTTAGGATTTGAATGTATATGTCAGTGAGAAGGTAATATGAGGATATAAATTCCAAAATGCACGCAACAATATCCGTAGCAACAAGACAACAAGTTTGGATCTCAATAATGTAACATTTGCATATGCAAATAGTATGGTAAGTGGCAGATAACACGCGCGTTTTGAATAATACCACTATTACTGTTGCTATCTCTGTCTAGCTGCGGTTTATTACGCGTATTAGAGTGAAATATTGTTTACTAACATTCCAGCTGATGGGGTATGGTGATAAAGGGTATATATTCCACAAGTCGAACTGCGCGACTTTGTTCCGATGTAGCTGCGCTCCTATTGGTCTTAGCGTGATGATATATAGCTTTTAGCCTTCCTCAATAAATGGCTTATCTAACACTGAAAGAATTTTTCAAGTCAGATGAGTAGTTCCTGAGATTAACGCGTTCAAACAAACAAACTCTTCAGCTTTATATATAAGATTATCTATAAGCATCTTTACATCAGTTTATTCTCACGCTTAGATCTGTTAAACTACGTAACGGATTTTAATGTAGTTTTCACTAACAGATAGTGATTTAAGAGGGAGGTTTATAATATACAAGCATTTACCCACAACTTTGTGTGCGATATTGTGGTAGGTATATTAGCCTACATTAAATCGTCTGTAGACATACTTAATAATTTTATGAGGTAGTCATACTAACTTTGCACCCCCCTTTTACCCCCTTAAGTGATGATTTTTGAAAAAATATTTACACGAGTTTCATGACTTTCAATGAAAAACCTTCATACTGAATTTCATTTGAATAACTTGAAAACCAGCAAAGTGTCATTTTGCAGCCCCTTTTTACCTCCTTATGGGGTGAATTTTCAGAAATCTTTTCTTAGTGCTACGTTATTAAAGGAACCCTCGTGCAAAATTTCAAGTTTCTAATCCTTCTAGTTCAGGCCCTGCGTTGATATGATAGTCATTAAGTCAGCTTCCTTTTATAAATATAGAATAGAAGATGTCGGAGAATAGTAAACGATTATCGCATAATCGAATCGTCATCGATATCTATGGCGCTGGAGTAGGGTAGTAGTCACTGGGGTGCTAGCTGCGGAAACCTCCTCGAGAGCCCACTGTTTTGTGGGCCGGTGCACCCTGGGCAACTACTGATAGTAATTTTCCACTATTACTATCCGGAGGCTAATATCTTTCGCCAAGGTTGGTCGCGGACCGCAGGCGTGACGGGCGCAGGCCTTAGACTCCAACGTTCGTACCCTGGACGTCGCAGACGGCGGTTAAGTCCAGGGTGGTCCGGAGGCCGGAGGTACGGGTCGCTCCGGGTACTCCTCTGTTTGCAGAGATGACTTGCGAGCGACCTGATCTCGAGGTATATGGATATGGGCCGCTTCTGGCTCCTCCAGGGGCTGGATGTTTCAGTAGACATGTCCTGGCATCCCCCCTCGGTTAGGTGCTTGGTAAAGTGAGCCCATGGGTGGGTTTGAACCGCGGGTACTTGCACCGCGGGTACTTGAACCCGCAGAGGGGTAGATGTGCCGAGGCGTCCGCAGTAGTATGCTAACGCGTTCCTGCGGCGCCTATCATAGAGCATGGATGGTGGTGGGATTTAGTGCGGTAGTCCAGCGCTTATCACTGGGAGTCCCACATAACCCCTTTTAAGGGGTATGCGTAAATGCATTTCCCACATTAAAAAAAAGGGTAGTAGTCACTAGTCATTTTGAACTCTTTATATACCTTCCACAGTCGGAGTGCAGTGTTAGTTTTACGCGAGGTGTCTCAAGGATTGGATATCTAGGTAGAGCTAGTGAAATGTTAAGTGCAGTCTTGTGTTAGTGTTGGGAGTGCTGTCCGATTAAGGTCACGTGAGTACCTTACAATGTATTGCCACGTTATATTAGGTTATGTTTATGTGAGGTTTGGGTTTGGGTTTAGAGAGCCTGACCAGTGGAGGCGAGTCTTGGAATTCTGTTAAAGCACGTCCTGCACCTTAGTCACAAAACCAGGGCACTGCTTAGGTTTCTCTAGTAATTTTTAGATACCATAATGTTTAGTTATATATTGGTTCAGTAGCAGTATCTACGTTGCGTTTACACAATAGTCTATTCAATATCATCCCCCTTGTAGTGTTTTTCAATATTCCCTTTCTCCTCCTTCCTTCTCATCATAAAATCTCCGAGATATATATATGTATATATAAAACATGATTATTATAGGAATCGTGCTAAGTAGGGGGTGACAAAAGCTTTGTAAAGTTATTTCTTTTCATGATATAATATCAAAAATGGTAACACTGTGACTAACTGACGGAACTGAGACTTTTTAAGTCATTTTATTTTATTTAAAATTCGAGTTCTGGGTTTCCTGTCTATCTATACTATAATATAAAGAGGAAAGATTTGATTGTTTGTATGTTTGTTTGTTACGAATAGGCTCTAAAAGTACTGAACCGATTTTGAAAATTCTTTCACCGATAGGAAGATACATCCTTTCCGGGTAACATAGGCCATGTGGTGTTGCCATAAATATTCTAATTAAAAAGATATGGCCATTTAAGTGCTATAACCTGGCCATTTTGTAAATTGAAGGGTTTCTCAGGAACTACTAATCCGATTTAAATTTTTTTTTCACAGATAGAAAACTACATTTTTCGTGAGTGAAAGGTGATTCAGTGTTGCCATATACATTTTTTAATAAAACGAATATGGCCATTTTGTCGTTACTAATCTGATTTTAATAATTCTTTCGCTGAGAGAAAACTATACTTTTCGTGAGTGACAAAGGTGATTCAGTGTTGCCATATACATTTTTTAATAAAACAAATATGGCCATTTTGTCGTTACTAATCTGATTTTAATAATTCTTTCGCTGAGAGAAAACTATACTTTTCGTGAGTGACAAAGGTGATTCAGTGTTGCCATATACATTTTTTAATAAAACAAATATGGCCATTTTGTCGTTACTAATCTGATTTTAATAATTCTTTCGCTGAGAGAAAACTATACTTTTCGTGAGGGACAAAGGTGATTCAGTGTTGCCATATACATTTTTTTAATTAACAGTACACGGCCGTTTTGTTACTACTTATCCAATTTTAAAAATTCTTTCACTGAGGAAGTCTATAGTATTTCTGTCTCTTTTTCTCTTATATACTATCATTCTCTCTCGTCCTGTCTCTATTTTCTCTCTTTAACATTTACCTTTATCTCTGTTCAGAATGGTCAGTCTCTGTTCGGTTTTTTCTTTCGAGAGTCTCTCTCTCTCCTTTATTTTTATTTTTATACATATATTCTTAATTTAACATATACTTTAACGTGGACGAAGTCACGGTAGTCGACTAGTATTAACTAAATTGAATTATGAACTTACATAGGCAGGTCCACATCGTCCTTCGTATTTTACTAACGTATTGACTACAGACATAGAATACATCAACTACGGATTTTGTTTAAATCGTCTCTCAGTTGTAGTGTGCTTATTCAAAGAAGAAAGAGAGGAAGATAGAATAGAGAAAGAAAATGGAGAGTAAGAAAGAGAGGTCACTCTAGCATAAGGCACTCTCTCTCTATCGGCGAAAGATTTAACAAAATCTGTAACTTCACTGTGAAAGTAAGTTAATGCGTAGAATTTGATTATGATATGATAGTGGTTTAAAATCTTAATGCAGTTGAGCTTAATAACAAAATCTTAAGCTAAGCTCAGTTTATATATTTAATTTTATATTTTAAAACAAGTATTCTTTGCAATTTGAATATATTTAATGAGAGATATTTTCGTTGCAGTTCACATTAAGAGGTAACATGTTGGTAAAAACAAATATTTTAATGAACGCACTCGCTCGCCTTAATGAACGTGAACTTTTCTGTACCTTTAGATTCCGTACATTATAAATACATTTTAAATATTTAATTTTATGGCTAACGAATTTTTATTTTAAATTCAGTCTAAGTTAAGATGTATGTAAGAGTATAGAGCGGATCTCAATTCTCATTGGTCACCTTCAACGGCTGGCCGACATTAAGGAACATATTTTTTACAATTTTTATACCCCTTTACATTTAGTGTATGTACAGCCGATCGTACCATGGCGTTATAATATCGGAAGGAACTCTCATCAAATTGCTTGAGAATTGCACTGCTAACTTCAAACAGTTAGCTCTCAATCATCTAATATCCAGTCGTGTGTACGTCAATGTTGCCATATTTAAATACATCACAAGATTTCCCTATAAGACATTGACTACGTGACGAAAATCTAAGACCTCCTCTCCTACCCTTGTGACTAAGCGTGGTATCTGAAGACCCCACCTCCCCCCTCAGAACGGATCACGTAGTAAGGGAACGTTACCTAATGAAAACGCACAATTTTGATAATCCTGTTTACTACCACCCACGAATGTTGTGGGTATATACCACCATATCGACTACGGCAGCTTAAGGTGATGCTGAAAGGCGTGAAACAACGACATGGAAACCTGGATAGGTAAGTACCCCTTGCTTTCCGCCAGATTTCCCCCTTCACATAACCACCAGGGGTGTCTTTAACTTTTAAAAAATATTTATATTTAATAAGTACATTAAAAAATAAAGGAAAATACATAGATTTTTATATTAGGGGAAATCATTAAGATAAATATCTAACAATACAGACAGACATAGGTATCTATTAAATTATAATACTTAGAGAACTAACTTAATAAATTCACTTATCTAAGCTCTATGTACAAAAGTCTGTTATGAAATGATTAAAATATTAAATACTTGAGTCAAGCTCAAAGCATTTAAAGCATTTTGATATCTTTATAAAGTGTAAATAACTGGCGTGAGGCAGATAATTCGTTTAACATTCTACAGGTGAAGGTGAACTTTAAACAATTCCAACAATCTCAGATTCACAAATAAATTCAAATATACTTCAGATATTTGTGTTATAAACATACAGATTTTCTGTACTTCAGATTATTTATTAGAATATTGTTTATGCTATAATAATAACTGAAATTGTCACTGCTTTAGGTTACGAAAAGTTTTATTGAAAGCCATTTTGACCAATGTCGGACATGTCACAATCAGTGTTGCCAGTAGTGAGGTGACATTTTGCATTAAATTAATAATCCATAGTTTATTACAACTAATGTCCGATTAAGAAGATGAAGAGGGTATTATAGAAAAGATATATTAAATCAATTACAAATCAAATTTTATTAAATTAATATTTAATTATAAGGGAAAATGGGAGCAAACCAATTTGTTCTTAGCAACACTTCTGTTATCTTTTGATTGGTGGTAGTTCATATAGATTTTTTTGATACTACCCCACATGCTCGATGCAGCAGTACTCGGAAAGTCCGGGTTCGATCCCCCACACACGCACTCACCTCTGACTTTTCTGAGTTATGTGTGTTTTAAGCGATTAAATATCACTTGCTTTAACGGTGAAGGAAAACATCGTGAGGAAACCTGCACTCCTGAGAGTTCTCTAAAGGTCTTTGTCGGTGTGTGAAGTCTGCCAACTCGCACTGGAACACGTGAACGCGTGGTGGAATATGGCCTATCACCCTTCTAATTCTGTGGAGGAGACCCGGCTCAGCAGTGGGCCATTAATGGGTTGTGATGATGACATGCTCGATGACAACACCGCTGACTCAATTGACCCAAAGTAGTTATCCAAGTGATTTCATATATTTAACATCATTTAAAGTAGTGGTAGTCACGTGGTTACCCTTACGTAAGTTTACTTTATAATCTGTTGTAGTTAAATGTCTAGCAGCGGGGAAGAGAATTCTTAACGTAAAGGAGCTTAGTAACCCTACATTTTGACCACAAGTCCAAGGCGCCGCTCGGTTTCTATTGAGTATCATTCCTAATAACATTAAAACGTCAGAAACCATCTGACAAAGTTATGATTTATCACAAACAAACGGGTACCCCATAACGGGCGAATAAAGACCATTAAATGGACCGAAAGGGACGCGGAATATCCGGTATGGGTCTACGATAACCGGTTCGAACCGATTTAGGCCAGTTTTATCCGGCTGGTGATATGTCAGTTACGTCATGTTGGTATAAATATTGTTTTGGATGTGATTTAAATAAGTATTGACTTTTGTGTTATAAAATTTTTTTTGCCCAAAATCTACTTTTCGAACACTTATTTGATCTCATACTCCTCTTTAGGAAGTTGTATTTCTCTCTTCTTTTCAAACTTCATTAGAATTCTTTCTTCTGTTTGGGAGGTTTAATATACAAGTAATCATTTTTTAACAAAAGTTTATATTCCCTAATCCTATTCAACCTCCTTTCTTTCGCCCTCCTTCCCCTCCAAATTTTCCTTCAACTTCAATCTCTTACTTCATACCAAGAGTCTTGCAAATAAACTTTATAGAGAAAATTTTAATTTCCTCTCAATTTTTAAAAATAAATTGTAACATGAATTCTTGTAGCCATATTACTTAAAGGTCCCAAAAATAAACCCTTTAGTAAATAGATTGTATCTGTCAGACCCTCATGTCTATTTCTAGACCTTAATTAAATTCAGTACATGTATCTTTTAGTAACAAATTATATTCATTTCTACCTCAACAAATACAATGTACTAGACCTTTTTAAAATCCATTTATCACTCAACATTTATTTAAGTTTATTAGAAAATTTATATATATATACTGTTATTTTCAAGACTACAATCTATTTCTCTCAAAAAAACAGATGAATTTGTTGCTCCGTGAAATTACTATACTCTACAAGTGAAATAAGAAATACTATTTTTTTATTTCCGAAACTGTTAGCTTTTGCCTTCCAAGATTCTTAAACTTATTTGAGTTTCAGTTTAAATAAAAAAACCTTAAAAATACACTGTATGTAATGTTAAATTATCTATAACGACACGTAGGGAGCTATTCAAGTACTACGTAAGCATTAAAGAGGAGCAAGGGGTCCTTGCTTTTTGTTAGCGACAAAGGCATTAATTAGCACATAATAGGTTGGGGAAAAAGTCTTTTCGCATTATAGTATGTATGAACTTGTAATAAAATCTCTTTGGCTATACTATTTGTATCTGCCTGGTTTTGGTATCATTACAAGTTTACATTTCAAAGAAGATAATTCCAAATTCAAATTAGGAAAATGTGTGATTTTTATTTGGTTTTCGTACTGTGAAGTAGAGTGAGTCTAATGAAGAAATTCGATACATTTTAAAATTTTACTACAAAAAAAGTAAAAATGCAACGCAAGCCGCGAAAAAAATTTGCGATGTTTATGGACCTAGTGCAGTATCTGTGAGAGCACAAATTTAGTTTAAGCGTTTTCAATCCGGAAATTTTGTCGCCTTATTACGGATAAAATGGATGGCATTTTTGAAAAAGTGGAGCAAGATCGGCATATCAGTAGTTACGACGTAGCTGAAGAACTGGGAATTGACCACAAAACAGTTTTGGCGCATTTGAAAAAAACTGGACACACAAAAAAGCTCGATATTTGGGTACCTCACGAGCTCACTGAAAGAAACCTAATGAACCGTGTACTCATTTGTGACTCTTTATTACGACGTAATGAAACCGAACCATTTTTGAAGAAGCTGATAACTGGTGATAAAAAGTGGATCACGTACGACAAGAACGTGCAAAAAAAGTCGCGATCAAAGGTCGGTCAGGCTTCACAGGCTGTAGCGAAGCCCAGGTTGACTCACAACAAGGTGATGCTGTGTGTGGTGGGATTGGAAGGGCATTATTCATTATGAGCTGTTACCACCAGGCAGGACCATCGATTCTGAACTCTACAGCGCACAACTGATGAGATTAAAGCAAGAAGTTGACAGAAAGCGGCTGGAATTAATCAACAGAAGGGGTGTGGTTTTTCATCATGATAACGCCTCAGCAAAAATGAAGAGAGTTTGGCTGGGAGGTGTTAATGCATCCGCCGTATAGTCTTGACCTTGCACCTTCAGATTTCCACCTGTTTCGATCTCTTCAGAATTCTTTAGGCAGTGTCAGGTTAACATCACGAGAGGACTGCCAAAATTACTTGTAGTTTTTTGATCAGAAGCCCCAAAATTTCTATAGCAATGGGATCATGTTCCTACCTACAAGATGGCAAAAATTTATCGAACAAAATGTTACCTACATACTTTAGTTAAATGTAAATAAACTATATTAAAAATGTTTTGAATTTTCTTAAAAAATGCGAAGTAACTTTTTCCCCAACTTAATATGATAAAAATTAAATATAAATAAATAGAAACACAGAATTAGTTAGGTAAATGTAGAATTCTTAAGATTTTGTTACTAAAATAGCAAATATAGTATAATGGGGATAACATTTGCGAGTCATAAAAATACGATTTTGTTTGTAAAATAGTTAATAGAAAGTTATAAATAAGTACAACATCTGTTACATAAAATGTACATTTACCATCTTTTGTATGTAAAATTGTGGATGGAATGTTTAAAATAAAGATAGGATTTGTAAGTTGCTAAATTTCTCAGTAACCATTTGCCAGGTACAGAGAAAGTTGGGCTTGGGATGGGCCAGATTTGCCTTCGGGTCAAACTCAAACTACCTAGACTAAGAATATATACTTCTAGGATACTGGCGAACAGTCACTTCCCTTTCAGACTTGTTTTGAGACTCCGTTTTTGAAACATCTGGAAGATGGTTGTAATATACTGAAGAAACTACATCACAAACCCGCTGACACCAACGAAAAATATACAAACATACAGTCCACATAAGTTTTCTTATTTTTGATGTCATGGGGGATGAGGAGCGAAACGTGAATGTTGCCCTGCTCACAATGAGGAGGGAGAAAAATGTATTCATCAATGTTTACGTAAGCATGGGATGGGTTAGGTTTTGGCTTAATATTGCTGATAAAGGCGACGGGGGGGTTGATAATTGCGAAAAAGCTTATGTAATACCGTTGCTAACAAGATAAAAAAGTCAAATAATTCTCTATATTTTTCCTGTTATTCCTATAACATATTACAATGGTATATATTTGACAGGTTATCGAGTTTTACTCCATTTGGTGAGTAATGGAATAAATAACGCGTTAAGCCGGTTCAGTTTTCACTTCCCAAATAAAACTGAACACTTTTATTATATCCAGGATTAATAAAATGGTTTAAACTGAACCGTTAAATGTCAATTTATGATATATTTTGTTACTGAAACTTTACATAGTATAAAAGTCGCTTTCTGCGTCTATACGCTTAGATCTCTCAAGCTACGCTACGAATTTAAATGCGGTTTTCACCAATCGACAGAATGATTTAGGGAAACATATAAACCTATACATATGTACTATAGTAAACTATAACCCTTTGAGAAGCCGAAAAGGTTGATAGTAAATGATAAAATATTATGTTATTGTTTTAAATATCACTATGGAGTTATTAAAAAGGTAGAATTACTTTATCGCCATTTTAAAAGTGAAGAAACTTTTTCATCGTTATGTTATAAAGATGTTGCCATATTTTAAATTTAATTTATATATTATGTAAAACAATTAATAATATAGGTGTAAATAATATTTAAAATTTAAAGTATTAAATAAAATAAAGATAGTTAATTATTTTTCTGAAAATCTTCTGTTATATATAAAATAGTTTAACGGACTATAAATAAGTCGGAGAAATGAGAAGGAGAAGGAAGTATTGAAAACACTACAAGGTGTGATGTTGTATGGACTATTGGATAAACGCAACATAGATACTGCTACTGAACCGATAAACAACTAAACATTATGATATCTTATAATTACGACAGGAACCCTACTTGTGTCTTTTTTTACGATGGAAAATGCTGTTACGCATGCAATGCAGGACTCCCGGCGTGGCACCGTCCTACCTGCTAAAAACCATCGAAGCCATCATCGTCATGAAGAGGCGACATGGGATCACTAAAGTACTCCACCGTGTCGCCACGACGAAAGTACAGCTCTGTGATCACACTTTACTCAGGGAGGAGGAGGGCATAGCGCCGTCTACGCTCACCTGGTCTTCTCCTGCGTGGCAAGCCTGCGGCTGCTGCGTTGTCACGTTCTCTCGCAGCTGTCTCTTTAAGGGTAATTACCGCTTCACAGAATGAAACCATTCCTTTCCACTTCCTTTCGCTATGAAGCATGGAATCAATCACATTCGAGAGCGAGAGATCAGCTCCTATTATCTCTTTGAGTGGGTGTGGCTGGGGCGCCCATGCAATGCATTCCACAAGGGTGTGATGTGCAGTGTCCACAGCAGCGTCACACTCACGACACCACCCTAGTTGTGTCTTGGACTTGTGACTTGCAACACTCGCCTCTACTGCCCAGATTTAAATCTAAGGCTAAGCCATCCTAAGCTTAACTTACGCGATATACATACTTGTAGTATATGTAGAAACTACAAGTAATTAAACTGCAATGCAGTTCTGAAAGGTATTTGTAATGATATTCCGCTGGTAAGCTAAGCTGTCAAAACTTGTAAGTGTTTGTATACGACGACGTATCTGCTGCTACGCTGTACTTAATGAAAACTGAGATTAGTTTCCAGATTGCTTTGATACTAATATTTAGGGAGATTTCAAATTTTAGCACATGGCAATCTTCTTCCCGGGAGGTTATATGACCATAATTACTCACACTTTGGCGAGAACAGACGTCAAGCCTACCCATAGTCTATAACACCGTTTATAAATTAGTATTCGCGTATAGTTCCTCTTATCTTATTTCAAGTCGACAAGTGACTAATAGTGTCGTGTTGTTTGGTGGAGTGGTTCTAGCCCTCCGTTAATATTGAAGTTTGAGTATTACTGCGCAGTATAGCTCCCATACTTTTTAAACGTTAACCGAGATTAACAGATAATGCTAGAAATAAGGCATTTCTCAATAACTAACAAACAAACCTTCGACCTCACTAGTAAATGTTACATCACTATAAAAATGGTAATAAATAAAATCGATAAGCTTCTTATAAAATATCGATGTTCAGCATGCAAACTTATCCAAGGACGAGACTCACTTGCGAACTCTGTGAGTGCTTTTCATGACTGGAATCACTACATTATTTTCATAATGTAAAATAATGGCAAAGATAATATGAAAAAGAGTATTTCTGAAAAAGTCGTTTCTGTTCCCCGTATTTTTACGTATTAGGTACCTAAGTTACTTAAAAAACTTAGGTACCTAATACTTAAGAATACAAACTAAACAAAGAAAACTGCGATTTAATATACTACTTACGCCATCTATTGACGGATAGATTGCATTTGTCTGTCTGTTACACAATCAGGCTTAAATCACTAAACCAATTATAACGAAATATGATACAGAGATAAAGTAGAGCTTAAGGAAAGACGTAGGCTATGTTTTATAGAGAAATAAAAATACTTAAGAATACAAAGTAAACAAATGAGTGTGCTCTTACGCCATCTATCGACGTGGGGGTGAAGTGCATGACGAGCTGTGTGGCCGTTGTGTCTTTGGGAATAGCTCATATATATGTCAGAGTATAGTTAGGGTAGGATAATAATAAAGAAAATTAATTATCACTTCCGTCGCGTTATTTTAATCTCCAACGACTTTTAATAGCCTATATCGAGTAAACGATTATCGAATTGTCATCGCCATCTATGGCGCTATAGTAAAATAATAATCACTTCCGTCTGCCAACCCGTGGAGGGTGATTCTGGCTAGTCGCGTCCCTTTATATTCTCTTACCAAGCCAGGTACTCATGATTACATGTTGATATTACTCGTGGTCTTAAGGACGGGAGTTAGTGCTGGGATTGCTTTCCGATTAAGGTATATAACGGCTACGTGGTTAAGTAAACACAACATCAGATTAGGTTAGCCCTGTGTTAGGTTAGGTTTTTGTGAGTTTAACCTTAGGTTAACAGAGATGGGCAGTGGAGGCGGGTGTTGTAATTATTTAAAAGACGACTTTAAGCCTATACCTTTGTCACAAATCCAAGGCACTACTTGAGTTCTTGTCAAAATATTAAGAAATCGTAACGTTTAATTGAAGACACTTCGTATCACGCCCGAAGCCATCCGTTCTGTATCTAGAACACGTATATCCGATTGTACATAGCTATCCCTTATCTCTCCATTCGGTTTCCCCTTTGACATATAAATTAAAATGTAAAATATAGTAATATAGAGATTAAAATGTAAGATTAAACCTAAATTCGTTTTTTATGATCGCCCATGGACATCGACCAAACATGTTTTGTCGATGCGTTGCATCTTCGAAGATAGAGTAGGGAGGGGAAGTGAAGAAAAAATGCTGCGGTTTCAGCGGACTCCGATCAAGAGCCCAGAATCCACTGGGATGTCACCGCGTCTATGACACTTGGCGGACGGATTCGCATGCTGGTGGTCGCAAGCCAGTCGGGGAACAAATCCCCTATCACCAAAGGGGGTGCTGGGTTATTCGGCTTTTACGAGATGCTCTCCCAGTGGCAGAGGGGAATAGTATTCTAACCCGTCCCCCCTCACGGGTAAGTGGTGATGAATTGCACCCAATTTTGGTAATCGACTTACTTATATAATAAACATCGTCGTGTTTTAAACTCAGCTGGTTTGGAAACTTTCAATATTCTAAACAGTTTGAAACTCATCACTTTACTGCAATACAGAACTATTTCACTAAACTTTACTTACTTATCCTGTACAGAGATATACATCCTTTGAACAGGGATATTATTACTAAATAAGTAGTATTAAGAGTATGGAAGCTTGATCCTATCGGAACGAAAGTTATAAAAAAATAAGATAAAATGAACTACCTGCGAATACTAATTTATAAAGAGTGTTGCCAACAGAACCAAAGATATTTAAATAAGGTCAAACAGTGACCTTTAGGTTCAGTACGAATATGCAAATGTCAAGCTACTATCACAAAGTATTGGTATATGTAAAAATATATTATTCTACTTCTGTTATATAATACAGTTATATACATAATATATATATTCCTGTGGGTATCGTTTAGAGTTCAATGGGCTGAAGCCATTTAATTAAGTGGAAAATCTGAAGGTAGACATATAGAAATGTCTTCAACTAAAGATATATGTATAGAAAATGTATGTCTTTAAATATATATACTACGTTTACTGTCATATATATTACTGTTAGCAACACTGTTGATAATTTTTTTATTCCGTCAAACGAAGCTCACCTGGTGATCATTATGGCTGTATTTTTCATATTCTTGGGTTGGCTAATAATATACTCGTATAATCTCGACTTATTGGTTACTTCTGCCCCAAAAGTAGTTTGACAAGTAATTTAATGGAAAGAATTGTGAAAATCCTCTTTAAACTTGTACTTGTGGTACAAGCCCTAAGTACTGCTTAGTTTTATGAAATCATTTCTTACATCATAATAAAGAAATCTGAATAATACTCCTGAATATAAATTCAAAAGAAATGTTTCAAACATTTTCAACAAAAGCTTATTATTTTCTTCAGTGTAATAAGTCGTAACGAGTGTAATGGAGGCAATACAAACCTGTGTCTGCATATCGTTCGCATATCGCACTTATAAAACGCTTTGACGCGTAAAACCTTCATTACGACGTCATAAAACGTGTTGTAAGGGGAACTGAATATATTATATTATTGTATATGCGTCAAGGGTTTTTATTATATGGTTTTCCATAACGTACGATTTCAAAGCTATTTTTTAACTGAATAATTTCCATTTCATACAGTCACCAATCGATACTCACACAAAATCGATTTAGAAGAATCGATATTAACTTGTATAAGTCGATCTTTTGTATTGTTGAAAACATTAGTCAATACAGACTTAACAAATATTCATAAAATGCAAAAAAATTTAGATAAAACATACTGTGACGTGCTTTAAAAAATCTTGATACTCGATTCTATTCGATATTTGATATCGAAAGAAAAGTATCGAGAAATTTTTTTTTTTTTTTTTAAATTGCTGGAATCAAGTAATGAGAAGCTTCTATATGAAATCCTATATAAAGCGTTGTACGGACGATCATAAGGCAGTCTATTACTCGACAGTGAAGAAGAGAGTGGTGCCTAGTCATAATGGTGGAATATTGTGAAGTGTATAGCGACGAACAGCGGTGGCAATAGTGTTTAGTGAGAAGTGTAAATAGTGCGAGAAAGTAGAGTTATTTTTGTGAAGATTTAGATGGACTTTTGTAACATTTTAAATAAATCCTTTACCAACGAAGCATCTATCAATTTCTTCCAATCCCGAACTCATGCTCGTAATTAATATTGTGAGGGAGCTCTCTCAGCTTAGACACTCTAAGTCTCTCTTCACAATACATAGCTAAAACCATATCGATTAAATTACATTTCAAACAAATTAAACTTCACCAGAATCGGTCTATAATCTTGGGCACTACAATGCCAAAACAGACAAACAGAACAACAGTAAATAATGATGTTTTTATAACTGACTATTCCAAGCTCTTAAAGGATATTAAGGTCTTTCCTCCATCCGCTTTCGTTTTGTTGTGAGTTATATACTATTAATATGGCAACGCCATCTTCCTACTAAAATATAGATCTATATTATTCCTTATATCTCGTAGATATTGTCATTTTAATATAAAGTGCGTGATCAAAAGAGATGCGTAAAAATAACATAAATTTTATTTTCCTAAACCCTTCGGGTGAATTTTAATTTGTTTTCAGAAAAAAGGAAGATATCTCATAAGATCGTTAAATAAACCTCTCATATTTTAAGTCTAGAGTAATGTCTTGAATTCATAATCCTGTCCCTGAGATTAAACAAGATGAATATTAAGATTTTTATCTCGACGCAAAGAGACGCATCTCACAAAGCTTTGTAGACACTTCATTAGATCATGTCTTTGATATGAGGGATTACTGTCTACCGTTCACATTTCTGAAGGTTTGTATGAAATATTAGGGGTTCATTATTTATTATTACCCTCGCTTCATTTCGTAAAAACTTCTTGAATTTTGAATAAGAGTTTTGTTGGAACTTGACGTAACCAAGGATGGGGAACCACTATAATCCCTCCGGTGTAACAGTTTGGATAATTTAGATAAAATATATGAAAATTATTTTACGTAGCCATCAAATTTTATTGTTTTTAGTTTTTAGATAAACGAGAACATTAGTAAGAAAAGTCTGCTTTTATATTTTCTATATGTTACAAATTTTAATGTTGATGTAATTTATTAGTCGTCGTTCAGAGAACCCTTGAAGTAAGGGTTTATTAAAGGTTAGAGTTTATTCCCAATTCTGGAGCAGATGACTAATGACGTTAGCCCAAAGTTTCTATTCCAATAAATCTATCAGCATAATCAGTTAATGGACTATTGCTGGGCCGGGTTTCCTCCTCTATGTGAGGAGGGTGTTAAGCCGTAGTCCGCCACGCTGACTCAGTACGGGTTGGTGACTTCACACACCGGCAGAGAAGATGGAGAACTCACTTTAACTTTCAGGAGTGCAGGTTTCCTCACGATGTTTTCCTTCACTGTTACAGCAAGTGATATTTAATTGCTTAAAACACACATAACTCCTGCAAGTCATCGGTGTATGTGTGTTTGTTTGTTTGGGGGGGATCGAACTCAGAATTCTGGACTAAGACATTCAAATTTACCAA
This sequence comes from Limenitis camilla, assembly GCA_905147385.1. NCBI lineage: Eukaryota > Metazoa > Arthropoda > Insecta > Lepidoptera > Nymphalidae > Limenitis > Limenitis camilla. Next base: position 11,541,941 of record LR990248.1, read on the forward strand.
CCAGGTAGAAGTCTACAATAGAATAACCAAAATCACACAATCGCTAAAATTAAGTTTTAATACTTAATGTAACTTCTAGCGCGCCCAATCACCGGAGCCAACATGGCGGTCCACTACACTACTCATGCTTATCAGTCCATTATGATATAGTGAAGCTTAATCTGTCACCTAATAAAGTGTTGGCAACACAAGCTAGATAATATTTGTGAAAGATCTTTTTTCATTACCATCCGTAAAGCTTTTACAGTTCCAAAAAGAACGTAAACTTTTTGGGAGGTACACTGTGAAACGCGTTCTGTTAGCAATTTCCATTGAAACTGAAAACTGCTTAGTTTCCGTACGTGCCGTCGAAAATATCCTTTGTCACGGAAAACGTAAAACTGACGTAACACTGACGGTTTACGATTTGTTATACGGAGATTTGTTTTTATACTTTTTTTATGTATTTTGAATTTGTTGAAAGCCTCAATTTGTGGAGTTTTTTTCATTGTTAATTTAGCTTGATAGTCTTTTATTTTTGGTAGTTTATCGCACTTGATCATTTTATCATTTGAATGACCACATTGACACGCAATTTGTGGATAGTGATGTCAATTATAACTTAGGCCACAATCCCCAGGCACTACTTGGTTCGAATCAACTCTATTACAGCTTACAAATATTGATGTAAGATTTATATTGTTTAATCCATCATCATAATATCATTCATCCATAAAAGTTCAACTATACTTTAACAGATGTCACTGCTAGTGTTAAAGTATCAAATATTTAAATCATAACTTCATTTTTTTTACATTTATAAATATAGTAGATATAGTATAGTATTCCAAATTACTTAATATTATGTCATGTACCGAAAATACTTGAGTTAATTATAAAGTGAATTCTTGGTACGTATCTGTGTAAGTGAAGTGGTGTTTGTATAGTGTGAGCGTGTAACAAAAGTGAATTAATTTTTATGAGCGCAAGACATTTAGTTTTCATTGTAATTTTTGTATCTGTTTAAAAATTCTAGTAATATCTGTTATTTTTAATACAAAGCTCTATTTAAAACATAAAATTAATGCTTCATAACTCTTAGCTTTTACAGAGGTCAAATAAAATAGTTTTATATTCACTGAGCACTTTCTGTTTAGTAATTTTCGCTTAGTGTATGTATGTGAATGTGTATGAACGTCAATACTCTTTGTGAAACGGCTGTTTAAAACTATTCACAGTTAGTTTAGTGCTCATTTGTTCTACGAGAAAATATTTAGCTTAAAACTCTCGAAATAAAAGTACCCACATCCAAATGGACGTTTTAAAAAATGCGTACTCTCCAAATACATTTATTTTTATTAAAATAAATACGTACTTAACAGAGCAAAATATAGAATAGAATTAATGAATTCACTGTGTTAGCAATACTGTTAATAGTTTATATCGTCGAGTTCCTATGGGCTTATTTTAAAAATACTAGCTCGTTTAATAGCCCAGTTGTTAAGACATCGGCGTCTTACTCGGGAGATCTGAGTTCGATCCTGTGTTTTAAGCAATTAAATATCACTTGCTTTAACGGTGAAGGAAAATATCGTGAGGAAACCTGCACTCCTGAAAGTTCCCTAAAAGTTCTCAAAGGTGTGTGAAGTCTGCCAACCCGCACTGGGCCAGCGTGGTGGACTATGGCCTATCTCCCTCCTCATTCTGAGGAGGAGACCCGGCACAGCAGTGAGCCATTAATAGGTTGTGACAATGATGATGAAGCTCTGTTTATATAGATCAGCTGCAGTTTGAAGAAAGATTTTGTTGTGTGAATATTGTCTGACATTTTGATGTTCATTTAAATCTTATATATTAGAAAACGACGTTCGGACAGTAAGTTAGGTAGAGTATAAGTAGGATAAAGTGATTCGGATAAGGTTAGTCAACGTTCAACTCGTGGTATGAACTGGTTATGCTGAAATCGTCTATCTTAGGTATATTTTAAAAGGTTATGGTAAATTTATTTTGGCTTTAAAAAATACATTGTTGTCCCAGAAAAATATTCAGTGTAATGTATCCAGAGGGAAAATCCCGTGATCTATATTTAACACAACACATGGCTTTTTGTAGTGTTTTTTTATAAAATCCTCTTCACGTGAAAGCTCTAAACAACCGTAAATATTCTAACGTCCGTTTCATATGTTAAAAGGGGTTTTTTTATTTGTACAGTATCTAAGTTTAAAAAAAAAACTAAAATTTAAAGCTTAAATACTCTCTGTTAGACGACGCTCCCTTTTTTCACAGAAAAATATTTCTTTCTAAAATTTTGAAATAAAAATATATAGATAATATTTTAAAGTTGAAGACTACATTTGACAATAAAAACTGATAATTACCGTTTACTAAAGTTTTAGTCCTTTTTTATGACGGACAGAAAAATAAAAAGCACATAAAACATTGATTTATTTATATTTTAATACGGTTTTCTCGTAAGCTTGTATTGATGAAACAAGTCAAAATAAAATTCCTTTACGTGTGAATAAATTTGTGTAAAGAAAGTGGATTACGTTGAAATATATTCCGGCTTTTCAAAATCGTTTAAACGAAGTGAATATTTTATTAAGCACATTTTGATTCATGTAAAGGCGGATGAGGATATTTTATACTTAATTATGTTACATTTCATTAAAATACAGAAACCTATTAACGAAATGAACATTGCCTTTTATTTGTATAATTCATTGTGGAGGTAGATGAAAAATGGGGTAATTTAGGTGTTAATTTTGTTAAATGGCCATATCCTCTGTTTTACGTCTGGTGAAATTGAGATATACACCAACACATAAAATAAATAACATAATAAAGCCTTCGTTTCACTGAGATAACACTCCTACGTAACAGTTAATATATGGACTTTAAATACAACCCACTCTCACTTCCACTGCACGTCCTCGTTGCCTTACATTTAACTATACTTAGTAATATTGTTGACGATTCACTATATTAGACAATGTTTACCGTATGGAATAACTTATAAGACTTCGTCTAATCTTCTGGATTAATTTAAAGGTCAACGCAGTAGGGCAATCCAAAAAGTTAGTAACTTAAAAGAAAAGAAAGTTAATATAGTATTAAACGGAGACGAATCACATGTCCTCTCTAGGATAATGTTTTGTGGTAATAATAAGATTTTGTTTGTAAGGTTGTATGTAAAGTTTTGCTGATATTGGTGTCTGGAGGAATATGGAGGAGAACTTAAGAAAGATTTTTTTGTGAAATTATCTTAACGTAAAAAACCTTTGTACGAAACGAAATTGTAAAGTATAAAATATTGAATCGCCAAAAACCGACAGAAGGTTAAAGGCAGTTTTATAGTTTCTCGTGAAGCTAATAACATAAGCGCCAGCTGGTGTTGGAGGATTACGTCCAATGAGAATTACTTCCTTATTGCCCTCCTCTCACTCCATACCAATATATATAACATAACCATAAAAATTCCTTGGCATGAGGATGAAGAAGAGTTACTTTAATTTAATATTTAAGGTCCCAAGTTTAATTAACCCTTATACTGCGGCTTTTTTTTAATTTCCGATATCTAAACTGATGTAATAACACTTTTTGTGCGTCTCTGCACATATGTGACTACCTACTTTATTAGAGTGTAGCAATCACTACTCTGTTCTAACCTACACGCGGGTCGCAAATCTCAAGTGCTATTTGGCATCTTGTCATAATTTGCTTTTTTCACTTTTGATACACGAAAGTTTTATACACTATATGATTCAGAAGAGAGAAGAAGACTGTGAAAAAAGTAAGAAATTAGAAATCGATACGAAAGATTTTTATGAAGTAAAACAAATGTTATTTTCACGATAATCACTTTTTATTCACGCACTTTATATTATTAATATTGTTTCCACACTACGCGGGATGAGTGTGAGAATTTTTGATATAAAAAAATCTAGTTAGTGTTGCTATCTATACAAATACAACAATTACAGAGATTACAGAATATTATTGAGTTCTTTAAAATCTTGCGTGTAAATCAAGTGCTTTATGGTAAATCTGTACACGTTACACATAACCTTTGTCTAGTAATTATATTACTTTTTCAATTTGATTGTTATATAAGAAGCTAGTACATATTTACAAAAGATTCATCTTTTGTTGATTGCATTCATTATATTGTCCCGCGTCCCGCCTCATTAATGTGAACAAACAGTTAACTGCGACGCTCATTGAGATCATTGTTTAGAGTTGTTCAGATAATTATACTTTTTGTTTTGAATCATTATAATATTTCTTTTTGTTTTTACTGTTGAGATTTAGATAACAATGAGTAAACGAAATTGTGTGATAAGGGAATTTACGATTACATTTGTTTTGAAACAAAGCGATATTTCACTGATTGTTAGACTCCCTTACAATAATTTTTTTCCTGCCTTCAGATCAGATCAACCAAAGCTTATAAGTTGGACCTATGGCTATAGGTATAACTGTAAAAACTGTATCCAATTTGGTGCAGTAAGTACTTGTGTGATGCACGTATAACCTACTGTCAGACAAAGCAAAATTTTAAGATAATATTTTGGCTTCAATATTCACAAACCTACTTGTATAGACACACAAATATAGGGAAATTATGCTAATGCAATGTTTACCCTCCCTCACGATATGGAAGCTTAGTTGTGTACGTCACTTAATCATAAATCACGTCACACGCGGCACACAGGGAGGGTAGGCAGGTAACTGTTGTTGCGGACAGATTAATTACACGTTGCCTATCGATCAGGTAGACCAGAGCACAGATTATTTACTAGAATATTGTGTTACCCTCTCTTAGATTACGACATGTTTCATTGTAAGCTATTGTGACTAATGTCGACAATGTCACAAAAACAGAAACTGCCACACCGGTGTGTTTATTTTCTTCCCTCTAAGGTTAAGACAAGTTTCATTGGAAGTTGTTGTGTGTAGTGTCGGACGCGTCACAATAACAGGAACTGTGACAACGGTGTGTTTATTATGTTAGTTACCCCTGTTAGGTTAAGACAAGTTTCATTGGAAGTTGTTGTGTGTAGTGTCGGACGCGTCACAATAACAGGAACTGTGACAACGGTGTGTTTATTATGTTAGTTACCCCTGTTAGGTTACGACAAGTTTCATTGGAAGTTGTTGTGTGTAGTGTCGGACGCGTCACAATAACAGGAACTGTGACAACGGTGTGTTTATTATGTTAGTTACCCCTGTTAGGTTACGACAAGTTTCATTGGAAGTTGTTGTGTGTAGTGTCGGACGCGTCACAATAACAGGAACTGTGACAACGGTGTGTTTATTATGTTAGTTACCCCTGTTAGGTTAAGACAAGTTTCATTGGAAGTTGTTGTGTGTAGTGTCGGACGCGTCACAATAACAGGAACTGTGACAACGGTGTGTTTATTATGTTAGTTACCCCTGTTAGGTTACGACAAGTTTCATTGGAAGTTGTTGTGTGTAGTGTCGGACGCGTCACAATAACAGGAACTGTGACAACGGTGTGTTTATTATGTTAGTTACCCCTGTTAGGTTACGACAAGTTTTATTGGAAGTTGTTGTGAGTAGTGTCGGACGCGTCACAATAACAGGAACTGTGACAACGGTGTGTTTATTATGTTAGTTACCCCTGTTAGGTTACGACAACTTTCATTGGAAGTTGTTGTGTGTAGTGTCGGACGCGTCACAATAACAGGAACTGTGACAACGGTGTGTTTATTATGTTAGTTACCCCTGTTAGGTTACGACAAATTTTATTGGAAGCTGTTGTGTGTAGTGTCAGACGCGTCACAATAACAGGAACTGTGACAACGGTGTGTTTATTATGTTAGTTACTCCTGTTTGGTTACGACAAGTTTTATTGGAAGCTATTGTGTCTAATGTGAGACGAGTCACTGCGGAATTAATATCTTAAAAATGTCTACAAAAGATTTATTATAGTTTTGTTGTATTGTGTACCTCCCTTTTTGTTCGAGAATATCGGAAAACTTGTTCCTCCTGACACACCCTCGGTTATTAACAACCCTTGGTATTTCATTCTAGATTAGGGTTGCTTAATTAGCTGTGTTATTGTCGGTTTGTATGTTACATAAGAGGTTATCCTTAGAGTTAACCTACTGGAGTATTATATACGTCATTAGTCATAATAGCTTCCAATATAACTTGTCATTACCTGTTACAAGATATATATCTATTACAATCTGTCCAATATTTATAAAAGGTTTAGAAAAAATGTATTTTGCTTGTTGCTATAGTGTATCTCATATAACATTTATATATTACTCCAGCGGTATTGCCCAAGTATAATATAATAAAAGTACATTCAGACGGTCAGACGACATGCAATAACTCTGGCTTCTTTCATTACGCCGCTATATATAAATTGTAATACTGTGCAGGACGGACTATTATAAATATATATTTTTGTATTATGGATATTTAAGATGAAGGTCACCGCAATGCTGAAACTGGGTTAACACAAATAGCTATAACTTTTGAAATTATAAATGTATATGAGAGGTGTGAGTTAGGTTTAGGTTAGGTTAGCCTTGTGTTAGGTTAGGTTAATGTTAGTCTAATCTTAAGATTAAACAGTGAAACTAAGCAGTGGAGGTAAGTGTTATGACCATTTAAAGGATATCCTTAAGTTTACACCTTGGTCACAAGTCCAAGGCACTGCTTGGGTTCCTGTCATAATAGTTCTTGTCAGAATAGTACGTGATGGTAATGTTTAGTTATATCTTGCCCGTATAGCTTTTGAGATAGGCTATCCATCTATATCCTTTTTTTTATTTTAGTTTCCGACATATATTTTTTTTAATTTTTGTGACTTCAAGTCAACACATTGTGTAATAAATCCATATTAATAATTTTATAAAAAAAAAAATTTATGGCAAAAATAATACTGAAAAATTACTTTTTTCATTTCTCTGACTACCCCTGACCCCGTAAACTAATGCGGTTTTTTGACAAAAAGAAAGCAGAGTAATGTAAGAGAAAATTGTTTTTCTGACTTTTATTTTGTTCACATCTTTTAATAGATAATGGAAGTAACTGAACAGTAGCTGAATAATATAATAAAATACATATTACAAAAATTTCATTAACATATTTTCATGATAGAGTAAATGAAATGCGTTGAAAGGATAAAAACAAACTTCAACGGAACGCTACGCCCTTACAAACTCACTCACATAACTCACATTTTTTATATAAAGAATTCCTAACAAAGAATCTTGAATATTTCGCATTTTACTTTTCCCTTAGTTCAACTATTGTTTCAGTAAAAACTTTGCTTAAATACAACTGACGGCAAGGAGATACAAAGTGCTTTAGTGTTTCAAATGGTAAACATATACCACTTTCAGTTCGCTGTGGTATTATTTATAAAAAAAATTGTTTAAAATTAGCTTACATGACTCTCTAGGAAGTCTACGTCTGTTTAGATAGACTTCACACTGTTGTTAAACAGAGCTGGCCTATGGCACCACTATGGCTGTCCAGTGATGTGGTTTTGTGATGATGGGTGTCTATTGCTAAGGTTTAGTATAAGTGTGCATATTACGTGTGTATCGACCCCATGAAGATAACATTAAAAGACTAACCACCATAAAATATAATAAAAAAATTATTAAAAAACATCCGAACTTGCATAGTTTTTTTATTTCTTCAGAAATTAATTAAAAATAAAGAGATTTTGAAATTCAACTAATATTTTAAAAGAGAAAGAAGTCAATTCAAATAAGAACTAAAAATAGTACAAGCAGAACTAACTCTTATGACAATATCCTCCATCTAATAGTCTAATAGCATTAGGCACTAGATATAAAGTTACAGTTCGACTTCTGCCAAAGTGACTCTTAAAAGGCAAGTCTCCCGAGAACCCAGTAAAACCTTTAAAAGTCAGTCACTCAGCAAACATCTTTACATAATTCCTTTACAAAACGGTTGAATCTTGAGAGGTTTTAAAATGAACCAATTTCCAAATAAAAGTCTCAAGACCTCACGGAAACGGTATAAGTATTGACTTAACAATACGCCCGAGTTTTTCATATTAGACTTTATTTTAAAGCGGTAAGGTTCTTTTTACTTTGAAAGAAGTTGATTAAATATGACTTCGATTGTGAGTCTTGAGGCTTTACATTTCTTTTTATCCTATTTAAGGTTTAATATAAAGAAATGTGAGGGTATTTTTTTATTCAATACCAATGCCTACAAATAGATTTTGATTTTGAGAAATACTCGAGAATTTGTTTTTTAAATTTTATCCATAAAAAATGAGGATAGTTCATATGTTATGAAAATGTGTAGATTATTTTGTGTTATATGAATGTTCGTCTAATAATTTCTCAACCTACACATTAATTTCCTTTACTTTGTCAACAAATATTGAAAGCAAAACACAAAGACCAAATTAAATTGACCTTCTCGTGTTCCGACTCAGTTGGCCCGTGGGGACGTTTCTAATTGGTCGTATTTCTTGCAAGTGGGTCAGACCTCGAGGGTAGGTAATGGGAATCCGTTTATAAATGGGGATGTGAAAATTGCTCTTTGAATTTAATATATATTTTCAGACATGCTGAATTGACATTTTGCGCTTTAAATCTTAACTGTTTGATAAAGACATAATTATTAAGATTTTATGTCTAAAACCGTATGTCACAATGTTAGTTTACGAGGAATTCTGAAACTATCTATATCACAGTACAAAAACTTGTAATCATTTGTTTGTTATAAAGTTTCTACTAACAGATGGCGCTGTAAGTTAGTTTATTGATACTACATTTCAACGTGAGACATAGGTTTAGTAAGTATCCAATAGATGGCGTCGTGTAGCTAAAAAATATTTAGAAAACCATCTATTTTTGTCTTTATATTTAGACACTATAAAACTTAACCTACATTGAATATATTTTATTTTATCTCTAAAGTCAGCACAAGGCTGGAGTCTCGTCTCGGATACTCCATTACGTAGGCAAAGCGTCGTTTTAACTAATGGTTATCTCCTTGTTAATAACGACCGTTACAAATTGTTCTGAATATATCATAAATATTTATATAATATATTGTATTACTCTGGTTTATGTTTCAAGAGTATATTCGAAACTATTGTTATTCGTTTCTGATCGTTATTTATAGATATACCCACACTCATTGTATTGAATTTCATTTCGTATCAAATCACTTTTTCCAGATCCCACAAAAATTAGACGGGTAATCAAAAAGGTCATATTGATTTTGTGTCATCAGTTGCCTAAGGATTCAAATGTAACACAAAATATGAATGACAGCATCGCGCCTATATCCAATCTCTTTCTCGTCACCAATTTTATACATTTAAGAAAAAACTAAACGATACTGGCCATTTCGTGTCACTATGAAACACATAATTTATTTATTTGTGATAAAAAGAAAAGAAATAACCTTTACATAACTAATAAATAAAATATTGCAAGAAGTCAAGAATATCTCCGACTATCATATCCGAGATACTTGAAGTTGAAAAAAAATAGTGAATTAGTAGAGTTTCAATTGAGATACAATTATAAAGAAAGTTTAAAAAATGTATAGAACATAAAATATACAAGAAACAATTGGCAAGATCAAAGAGTACTGCAGAGCTGTTCTTATAAAATATGTACCAGCAATTCCGAGTGCGAGTGTTAACACCTGCGACCTGCTGCCGGGACTCGGGACCCGGGATCCGGGATCCGACCCGACTCGATTGGATTGGATTCTTTCAAGTTTCATCTTCAAGTAACAACGGGAATATTAAAATTGTGAAAACACTGGAATTCTGAGTGGCGTTTTTAATATCTGAATAGCTTGCTTTGTTTGTTATCGCTTTTACTCATAAAATGTCATCTATATTCTACATTATCGACAAGTTTTATTGGAAGATATTGTGACTAATGTCGGACATGTCACAATAACAAGTAAGTCACACCGATGTGGTTATTGTATCACCCCCACTAGGGTTACGACAAGTTTTATTGGAAGCTATCGTGACTAATGTCGGACATGTCACAATAAGAAGTATGTCACATCGATGTGGTTATTGTATTACCCCCACTAAGGTTACGACAAGTTTTATTGGAAGCTATCGTGACTAATGTCGGACATGTCACAATAACAAGTATGTCACATCGATGTGGTTATTGTATTACCCCCACTAAGGTTACGACAAGTTTTATTGGAAGTTATCGTGACTAATGTCGGACATGTCACAATAACAAGTATGTCACACCGATGTGGTTATTGTATTACCCCCACTTAGGTTATGACAAGTTTTATTGGAAGCTATCGTGACTAATGTCGGACATGTCACAATAACAAGTATGTCACACCGATGTGGTTATTGTATTACCCCCACTAAGGTTACGACAAGTTTTATTGGAAGCTATCGTGACTAATGTCGGACATGTCACAATAAGAAGTATGTCACATCGATGTGGTTATTGTATTACCCCCACTTAGGTTACGACAAGTTTTATTGGAAGCTATCGTGACTAATGTCGGACATGTCACAATAACAAGTATGTCACACCGATGTGGTTATTGTATTACCCCCACTAAGGTTACGACAAGTTTTATTGGAAGCTATCGTGACTAATGTCGGACATGTCACAATAACAAGTATGTCACACCGATGTGGTTATTGTATTACCCCCACTAAGGTTACGACAAGTTTTATTGGAAGCTATCGTGACTAATGTCGGACATGTCACAATAAGAAGTATGTCACATCGATGTGGTTATTGTATTACCCCCACTAAGGTTACGACAAGTTTTATTGGAAGCTATCGTGACTAATGTCGGACATGTCACAATAACAAGTATGTCACACCGATGTGGTTATTGTATTACCCCCACTAAGGTTACGACAAGTTTTATTGGAAGCTATCGTGACTAATGTCGGACATGTCACAATAAGAAGTATGTCACATCGATGTGGTTATTGTATTACCCCCACTAAGGTTACGACAAGTTTTATTGGAAGCTATCGTGACTAATGTCGGACATGTCACAATAACAAGTATGTCACACCGATGTGGTTATTGTATTACCCCCACTTAGGTTATGACAAGTTTTATTGGAAGCTATCGTGACTAATGTCGGACATGTCACAATAAGAAGTATGTCACATCGATGTGGTTATTGTATTACCCCCACTTAGGTTACGACAAGTTTTATTGGAAGCTATCGTGACTAATGTCGGACATGTCACAATAACAAGTATGTCACACCGATGTGGTTATTGTATTACCCCCACTAAGGTTACGACAAGTTTTATTGGAAGCTATCGTGACTAATGTCGGACATGTCACAATAACAAGTATGTCACACCGATGTGGTTATTGTATTACCCCCACTAAGGTTACGACAAGTTTTATTGGAAGCTATCGTGACTAATGTCGGACATGTCACAATAAGAAGTATGTCACATCGATGTGGTTATTGTATTACCCCCACTAAGGTTACGACAAGTTTTATTGGAAGCTATCGTGACTAATGTCGGACATGTCACAATAACAAGTATGTCACACCGATGTGGTTATTGTATTACCCCCACTAAGGTTACGACAAGTTTTATTGGAAGCTATCGTGACTAATGTCGGACATGTCACAATAAGAAGTATGTCACATCGATGTGGTTATTGTATTACCCCCACTAAGGTTACGACAAGTTTTATTGGAAGCTATCGTGACTAATGTCGGACATGTCACAATAAGAAGTATGTCACATCGATGTGGTTATTGTATTACCCCCACTAAGGTTACGACAAGTTTTATTGGAAGCTATCGTGACTAATGTCGGACATGTCACAATAACAAGTATGTCACACCGATGTGGTTATTGTATTACCCCCACTAAGGTTACGACAAGTTTTATTGGAAGCTATAGTGACTAATGTCGGACATGTCACAATAACAAGTATGTCACACCGATGTGGTTATTGTATCACCCCCACTAGGGTTACGACATGTTTTATTGGAAGTTATCGTGACTAATGTCAGACATGTCACAATAACAAGTATGTCACATCGATGTGGTTATTGTATTACCCCCACTAAGGTTACGACAAGTTTTATTGGAAGCTATCGTGACTAATGTCGGACATGTCACAATAACAAGTATGTCACACCGATGTGGTTATTGTATTACCCCCACTAAGGTTACGACAAGTTTTATTGGAAGCTATAGTGACTAATGTCAGACATGTCACAATAACAAGTATGTCACACCGATGTGGTTATTGTATCACCCCCACTAGGGTTACGACATGTTTTATTGGAAGTTATCGTGACTAATGTCAGACATGTCACAATAGCAGAATATGTCACACCGATCTGGTTATTGTATTACCCCCACTAGGATTACGACATGTTTTATTGGAAGCTATCGTGACTGTCACTGTCACACTGGTGTGTTTAAGTGTGTTACAAAAATTTTTGTTGGAATCTATTGTGTCTAAACTAATATCTTCCTTCCTAACCAACCAACGCCCTTCTGTCTTCAATTCTCAATTTTCGTTTTTCAATGATAATTCTAATGTCAAGTGTTACGAATTCCTTAAACAACTATTCACTTATTGAACGAACCAGACACCTAGATACGTCACTGAGATGAAATATCTAGAACGTTTACCAGTTATCTGATTAACGTCGCGCCACCAGCTGGCAGATCTATTGTTTGATTGGATTCTGTTGTTAGATAAATTAATATAAACCTAGATATTTCAATAAGCGTAAATCTACAGAATAATGAACGGATTACTAAACAATCTTAGAAATTTCTTACTAAAGAATATACAATTAAACTAATCGAAAAGGACATTTATTACACAGGGTAGTAAAATTTCAAAGATTTCTTATCACGTCTTGCAGTCAGTCTTGCACCAGTCATATGTGTCGTAAATGACGCCAATAGTATAGAAAGTTCAGATCAATTCAGCCAACTATAACATTATATTCAGTAGTTGCAGAATATACATATACGAGTACATATGGTTTAAGTTTGTATGTAACTGTAGCTAAATGTAGTTCCGAAGTGTTATCCAACTAAAGTCCAGAGCTGTTGTTCGACGAATAACGGATAACGGGTAACGGATTAACAATAACAATGCTGACGTGTCTATGAGGAGTTTGGAGACTCGCTTTGTTCTATCTCCAACTTGTTTGTATAGTCATGAGTTATTGTTCTTAGATAACCGATATATATATTAAATATATCGTACTATCGTACTAATCCCAAATTAAAGCAAAGTTAATCATAATGATATGAATACATGAGATATCATTCTAGTGATTTTTCACTTTACAATCTTCCATGAACTGAATTTTGATATATTCACGGACAAATTCGTAGGTAGATTATTTTTACCCGACTACGGCCAAGCCAAAAGAAAGGGTTATGATTTTGGCAGTCTATGTATGTATGTATGTATGTATATCTGTATGTACCACCCTAGCGCTTAAACTACTGAACCAATTTTCATGAATGAGGTCAATAAATTTGTTATTTTATGAGGGAATTTATACCTCAGATTCTAGCCTCGAAAAAAATTAAACTGAGCTAATTACCACGTGTTTAGAATCGAAAGGTCTTACTGAGCACATTACAAGTATATATATGTTATTGTTTAAGTCAACATGTATGTTTAAAATGCGGTCGTATACTCCGCGCAGTCCTGTCGTTGCCGTATGAGATTATAAGGGTTATCGATCGATCAGGAAACGGAAAACTATTCATAAAAAAATAAAGTTTAAAAACAATGGGTGGCGACCACGATTCTACCTTGACCATTTTTATTCCTATGCATTTCTGGGTTTCTATTTGAATTATATTCATGTTTCATCATTTTTAGACCACTTTTTTAAGTAGTCGGGTTATAATTTTTAAACTTTATTTTTTATACTATAGATATATCGGTTTTAAGGGCTTTATTGATTGTAAAATTTATTATAATTTAAGTATATTCTATATATATATAAGTTGTCTTCATAACATTATGAACAAAGTGTGTGATTCAAACTTTGTATTGAATATTTGTAACACGACTTCTGAACTTGTTTTATTTCTCAACTTTATAGTTGCGATGTTTTATGTACTCGGACGAACTTAGTTATCTTCTTATTTCTTTCTTGTCTTCTTATAATTATTTCTATTATAAGCTTTTATTTCAAAAATATTGATTCTGTCCAATATTTATCCTAACCTAAGAGCGTGTAGAACCAAAGACACACCGGTGTGATAGATTCAGTTATCATTATATTGTGAATATTATTCTTGTTTATAAACCGAGTTACAGAAAATCTGATTGTTAAGTAAAAATATCACGTTAGTAGTAGAAAATATTCATCGTTACGTTATACAAACTACTCCTAACTCTTCTGAGATTTGATCAATCGACAAAATTCTGATTCTTACAATGCCTTTCTACAAATTGAACTAGATCTTATATTACGTAATACTGACAGGAATTCCTTTACTTTGTAAAAATAAATGAAACTTGCCAGTGGTCGAAAGTTTTTTTAGATCACCTCAACGGAAAACATCTAATATTTTAGTTTTATATGAGTGATTTTTTATGAAATTTTTTTTGTAGAAGTAAAGAATTTGAATTTTTAAATTACACGAACTTTTTAATATTTTTTAGGATCTGTTTTGGATTGCGATGGACTGATCATCACATTCTCGAATAAAAAGATCATGACTGACTTACATTTTAATAATTTAAAAATAGAAGATATTTTATATAAAAGTCAATCCTCCTGAAAATTCCATCGTTTCAATCCTTTTTAGGGTTCCGTACCTTATAAGGAAAAATGGAACCCTTATAGGATCACTTCGTTGTCCGTCTGTCTGTCTGTCTGTCCGTCTCTCAAGATCCTTTTTCTCAGGATCGCGTGGAGGTATCAAGTTGAATTTAATATCAAAAACTCAAGCCTGCGGTCCCTTATGGTCACTCATATAATTATAAGGTACTTCCCAATGACCTAGCATCGTGAAATTTAGCACGAAGTAAGATTTCATAGCACAAATAAAGGATAATATTAAAAAACTGTAAATTTTTTTCTACATCACACGAAAATCATTTTTTTTTACTGTCACGCAATACCCTTTTTCTCAGAAAAACGTGAAAATAGCAAATAAAATTATTCCAAGAAAGAAAGAAATAATTTATAATGTAAAATGTATGTTAAAAAGATTATTTGTTAAAATATAAATTCTATTAAATAATTTTTTATTTTTAGACTGGGGAATACGGTTTAAAGTAAGGCACCTCTTCCATTTACTTAAATTTTCAAGGCCATCATTCAAGCTTAAGCTAAGGTTCATCAGGGCTTAAATCTAAAATCGCATTACAATCTAATGTTAGTAAAATCGCAAACATGAACGTTTTTATCGTCGTATCGTGTGAAATGAATCTAAAGCTAATCATCGTGTGAAATGAATCTTAGTAACGGCTGTTGACGATATGACATTTTGTTAAATGACAACTTGTAAAATATTTTTTACTAGACAATTATATTTTATTGATATATGTTCACCAACTTTAAAATTATTTTAGTGAAATGATTTTTTATTGCATTTTTTTTTTGTTAAAAATGATTTATCATATTTTCTTATATTCTTTTTGTAAGTAATTATAAATATGTCAATTGAAATACGCATTACTAATGTCGGGAGTTAGTGCCCTCAATACTACTTTTGATAATATTTTAACCCGCACACGAAAATCAAAATTTGATAGTGTTTGTCCCTTTATTGAAATTGTACGGAATCGTTAGAGCGCGAGTTCCACACTCGCATTTGGCCGAATTATTCTTTGTAATAAAAGGTTTAAAATTCAAATCAATTTTTATGAAATTCTCTCCAGACGTTATTCTATTATAAATAACTTAAATATTCCTGTGCTGTGTCTATGTTTGTATTTCTGTCCCAAAATCGATGCAGTTTCTAATATATTAAATAACTATACAGCAACAAATAAAGCACATAAGTGGTTGGTATGAATACATGAGGTGTATAGAACATTATCCTCTCGCCGATACTGGAGCTCGTAAATCCGACCCAAACGTCGATGATGTTCATCAAATTGCATTGGGATATCCTATATGCTGTAAATATTCACTAAATCTTACTAATTTTAAGCTTATACAACATTTGTTTACTTTAAAACTCCTTACAAAAATTAACTAAGCAAATAGTTAAAATTAGGCATTAAATTTTCAGATATCATCATCATCCGTTAATGGCCCACTGCTGAGTCGTATTTCCTCCTCGGAATGAAGAGGGATTAGACCGTAGTCCACCACGCTGGCCCAGTGCGAGTTGGTAGACTTCACACACCTTTGAAAACTTTAGGGAACTCTCAGGAGTGCAGGTTTCCTCACGATGTTTTCCTTCACCTTGCTTTAGCAAGTGATGATATTTTTTTTAAAACACACAACTCAGTAAATCCTCAGACATTAACACTATCTACTTATCAGTGGTGTTAATTATGATGTTGGCAACACAAATTTGAGTAGCATCTTGTTATGACGTTAGTAGGATTGATGTGAGTAGCATTTTAACTTTCTTGAATGTTGGACAACTGATAAACATCAATCGGAGAATTAGGGATTGCAAAATCTAAAGTATAACACAAAGGAGGATATTCTAGCCAAGTAGGCTACTGTTAGTCTACGTATAGACTAAAACTTCACTTAATTAACAGTAGTTAGTTCAGCATAAAGGAGAAAGCTCATAAAGACCGTGACCCAGACCCTGGACCAGAGTGGACACGGACTTCAGCAATGAAGCAAACAATCGAGAAGAAAGTGAAGTGAAATTACCTTTTTGTTTGTACCGATTTTTATTATAGTTATTATAACATTATTTTTTCAAAAGAAATATTATGTAGACTAGAAAATTCTAGTTTTAAATAAAAAGATTATTATAACGTCAGTCAGTCATAATCTTCTAATATACGAGCAGTCAGATTCAGTCCATCACAACAGATCCCAAGTAAATATTTCGAAAGCAACAAAGAGTGGACGTTTCTTGACAAATTACATTGTGTGAGCGGAATAAAGGCGATAGATTGTTTTCTTCACAAAAAACGATTCTTTTCCTTTCCGAACCTGAAAAAATTACTTTTGTCGTGTACAAAGAATATTAAATATTAAGGGCTTTCATGAAAAATGTAATTTTATTCGGCTGTTCTCTGCGATTATTGTAAGTGTTGAAATGTGCTATATTGTTTGACATCTATAGTTAATACTCAGCTCCGATGGGTCGTAATTTAATTTAAAATACATTAAAATCTTTTTCAATATATCTGCCAGCTAAAACCAAAAACTATTTTTTAATACAAATTATTATTTCTGAGATAAAGAAGTTCAAGCAAGAGTTGTAGATTATCAGGGTGCTTTCTTCAATTGCAATTAGTAGATCTGCTAGCGTATTGCTTTATACAGTTGAGCTCCTAATGTCTACTGGTTCATATTTTAAAATAAACCAAACTTCACTGGCTCGAAAATATACTCGTAGTATAGTCGCTAGTCAGTGTTCATATAATGACTATCATAGTGAAGTTTATTTAAATCAGCAACAATATCAAAGAATCTTTGATATTGTTGTTGGCTTGCTTAAATGTAAAGTAACCAGATCCAGCAGTAGAGGGGAAAAGTTTAGGTATATAATAATAACCTGCTATTAAGTTTCAAGCTCCAGGCACTGCTTGGATCCTTGTTTAAATAGCATATAAATATAGCTAATAGTTAATAGTTCACATAGTAATCAATAAGAGACTGTTTTGCGAGGTTTTGTTTCTTTATTAAAATACGGGGTGCTACACACCCCACGTGATCATTTACGTAATTTTATCAAGCATCTACGATTTTTTAGGTTAACTAAAAATATACCATAATATGCAAGAGTAACTTTATTGAATAATATAATTTACAGAAGTACCGTTGGAGTAGTTGATGTAAGGTTGAAGTATTGAAGCAGATCGCAGCAAAAAGCTCGTTCGTGTTCTGTTTGAGTTGCCCTCGCGTGATTTACAGTTTGCAATATTGCTCTAAGTTTGCCTTTGCTTTTTATTACAATCTACTTATGTTTAAACCTATTATATTAACTGTCTGTTTGTCATATTAGATATTACTTAACTTGTGTAATTATTAAAATAAGAAACCTAGTTTTAACGTAGACTGAGAAATATAACTACTAGGGTGTTTTTTTTTGTCTTCTTAAATTCTTTGTCCAATATCTCGTGAAATATCGATGTTAGCAATTGGATGCTCTGTTACTGTTCTGTGTCTGCTCTTTAGCTCCTGTTATTTACCAAATATTGGCGAAAAAGTTTTAGTGACTCCTAGTACCTCGGCAGTTCAAGTTACGATTAAGCCGCTATGGACTCTTTTGTAGAGCATTCAATCCTGAAGATATCCTATCATTGACCAGGAATATACCTATTTGAGCTGTAGAATATAATAATAATTCAAAAAGTAATTTACAGGTATTGAAACAGTCTTGAATATGAAATAATTTATTTGGATAAGGATTAATACAAAGGTATGGAAAAGATGGTCTGATTTTGATAGGCATTTTTATCAACTTTTAAAATATAAAAAAGTAGTTATAGTGACGTAACTATAATAGTTGGACATATGGTCTCGCGGAGTTTTTTGTAGATATTGATACGTTCTATAATATTCTAGAACATTTTTTTGTTCTATCATCAATACTTTTCGCTGCGCATGCGATGAAAGATATTTTATGGCTATTTTTTTTGCACCTTGGGCTGGTTTTAGTGAGATTTTCTGGGGATCTCTAATTTTTTCTTGTAATAAATATAGCCTATGTTACTCAGGGATAATGTAGCTTCCTAATGGTGAAAGAATTTTTGAAATCGGTCCAGTAGTTTTTATGTTTATTCGTTACATACAAAAATCCAAAAATACAAATCTTACTTCTTTATAATATTAGTATAGATAAAATAGTATGTATATTTCTGTCTCATTCTTTCCTACACATTTTTGTATTTGTGTCTCTTACCTGTCGTTTTTTCCGTTGCATCCGGTTTGAAATCACAACGATTCTAAAGAAGTTTCACTTCAATAAGAAAAAATCAAAGTTTATGTGTATCTTGAGTGCAAAATCATTGTACGCCTTGGTCAAGTTAATATTAATATTAAGGGCTCAAAGGAGAAAGAAATAGCTGCATAAAGCACCCTAATAACTATTATCCCTTAACTTATCATTGAGTAATGTAGGTAAGTTAACATCCTATTTACTATCAAATAATCACCTAGTTCTAATTTGCGACCCATAGGAATGTATTTATGTTCATAAACACGAATTAACTAATGGCGCAAAGATAGTGTTACCTTTTAGCAATGCATTTCCGGGAAAATATAAATATGGCGACTCCTATTAATTGGTTATACTATCCTCTCTTACCACTCTTCTCTTCTCACTTGGATTTATGCATTTAAATTCCAAGCAATTTTTAGGACTTTTGACCCAGGAGCAGGTTTTACCCAACATTAAAATAAACAAAGTATCCATCACACACAACACATGCTCTATAATACCTACACTGTTTGAGCTGCCTGACGCCAGCTTTCAATTCGCGACTCTGTCCCTATCTCACGTCAGTCCTGACATATCAATGAGTAAGAAACAGTGTAGGTACGTTACAAAATAATAGCAATAATAGCAACAATTACTTCAGTGATCATCAAAAAGGCATTTCTAGCAGCTGCTATATATTTCACTACTTCAAACGCAGCGAAAAATCTTGGCATCTTGAGGCACGCGCTGTGCTTGGAGACTCATTGGAGATGAGGCATTAGTGTGAAAACTCCAGAGTATTGACGCAAAGTACGTGCCTGTCAGCATATTATATAATTTATTTCGGAGAGTGTGCAAAGGAACTGCATGATTTAATACCAGCTTCACCATTTTACCATCGAACTACCGACGCCATGCCTCCACCCCTTTGTAGTTGACTCACCGCCACGAATCGTTTTACTTCTACTTTTCTAATGTGGACAACTCAGGAGTTGAACGCCTTACCAACGCCTCAGTTTTTCTGAATACGTACAATTTGGGTATCTTCAAAAGAAAGGTGAATAGGTATCTGCTAGAGAGGCGCGCTACTTCTTAGGCTGCATCTTCACTTTCCATCAGGTGAAAAAAAGAAAAAAAACTTTACACGATGTTTATTTTGTAAAATTTCGTGATTGACCGACAAAGTTGTTACCATTTTTGCTATAGACGTAGAAATAAATAAATATATCATCGAAGTAAAAACTAATTTCCAAGCCTAATATTATTCTAGCATTATTTAAGTATAACGTTCATCATGTAAATTGTTCACAACTTTACAAATTCATGCAAATTAAATTTACGATTCGAAATAAACTTTTTTGTTAAAAAGTAAAATTGGTTTCAGTTATTTATTTAAGAGTAGACTTATTATTTTAGTGGAAAATGAATATAAGATTTAATTCATTGATCAGTCAAAATTTTAAAATACAGCATCAACACACTACAGTATTTAAGACGGCGTTAACGGTATGAAATCCCTTGTAAGACTGCTTAACATCAACCGAGAATTAGGTATGTAAATATATTTTGCCACGTTGTGGACGTTTCGGAAATTAATAATTGTAGTAGTTTAATTATTAACCTACTCTTCTTATTGTATAGTGATAATTCGCCATTTATAGGGTACTAGCTACCCACCCCGGCTTCGCACGGTTTAGCTATTATTATTTGTACAGTAGTGTTTTTAGACTACGCCGACGATATATGTCTCTTAAGCCACACTCGCGCAGACATGCAAACTAAATTAGACGACCTACAAAAGGAGGCAGCAAAGGCAGGGCTCAGAATTAACATCAAAAAGACCCAGGAAATGAGGTGTGGGACGGCGAACACGTTCCCGTTAGTCATTGGCACAGAGGCAGTGGAACGCGTCCACAAATTTACCTACCTCGGCAGTTGCGTGTCAGAAACTGGAGGAACCGAAGAGGACATCGCTTCAAGAATTGCCAAAGCAAGATCTACCTTCGCACAGCTTCGACCCGTATGGCAATCACGGAAACTGACGCAGAGAGTAAAGCTTAAAATCTTCCGGTCTAATGTCAAGTCTGTATTGCTGTACGGATGTGAGACTTGGAAGGTCACCAGGAACATCTCGCAGCAACTCCAGGTGTTTGTAAACCGATGCCTTCGTAGAATCCTGAGTATCTACTGGCCTGACAGAATTTCCAACCAACAACTTTGGAAGCGCTGCAACGAAGTCTCGATCGCCCATCAGATCAAACGCCGCAAATGGAATTGGATAGGTCATACTTTGCGTAGGGATCCAGACCATATACCAAGGCAAGCCCTAGAGTGGAATCCCCAAGGTAGACGCAAACGTGGCCGCCCGAAACAAACCTGGCGGCGGACAGTCATTGATGAAGCGAAGGCTATCGGGAAAACGTGGAGCGAAATAAAGCGCGAAGCTCAAGATCGAGTGGGTTGGCGATGCACTGTGGACGCCCTCTGCCCCATCTAGGGGACACAGGAACATAAGTCAAGTAAGTCAAGTGTTTTTAGGGTAGGTATTATTAGGGTGCTTCATTTTGGGAACATTTTTTTCTTTCACTCTCACATCGAAATTTTGTGGGAAATAACTAAAAATATCCCTGAAAATTTCAGCCTTTAATATTAATATTAGGGGTTTAACTTTGGTTTTTTTTTCTTCAAAATTTTCCAGCTCAGACTCATTTTATAGTATAATTATGAACAGTGGTAGGATTTCTTCAGAATTGAATGCTTTAAGATAGTGTCCATTGCGGGGTAATCGTAACTCGAACTAAGTAGGGGTCACTAAGTACATTTTTTTCATGAAATTCTTATTTTTTCGCTCTTATCTCCTAAATGACAAGAACTACAGAAAAAATATATATGTCAAACTTGTATAAAATTCAATTTCCTACAAAAATATTGTAGAACATAAAAATACTAACATGCTTGAGATATGAAGTCTTTAGCATATATTGATTGTCTTATTTATATATGTACATCCCAATATCTCAAGAGATGTTGTTAGTAGTACACTCTGTCTATTAGTAAAAATCGCATTAAAATCTGTAGTTAAATAGATTTAAGCGTACAGACAGCAGATTTTGAACTTTAAACCAATAGAAACATGGAAAATATAAAAATCAAATTTTCATAAACTTAATACCTATTTACATTAAATTAACCTATAAAAAGAAATTTCTAGAACCACTCCCATAAATTTAAATAGCTCGTTACCATAATTACTCTTTTGTTTCCCATTCATGAGGAACGAGGAACGAGGAATGGAGGAACAAGCAGAAAATTGAAGTAAATTAACGTTTTGTGCGAACTTAATAGACTACGACTAACGTTGCCAGTACTAATTACTAGATTTTCCAGTCAATGTTTTTGACTTTTAACCCTTCCAACGTTAATGTTCGTCAAAATGACTATTAAATTTGTTATCTACATGGGACCGATACCGCAGGGTAACACGAACAAGACAATAATAATATGCACTTACAACGGAACACCGAGTAACCAATATTAAACACTTACTGCAAACCTTAGTAATGGAGACCCAGCATCAAGACACCACACCTGCAAAGCCATAATGTTCATCAAGCGAGCACCGTTTGAAAACTAGCTCAAGTCTATCGGAACAAGTTATATACAGTTTTAAGTAGTCTTAAATTAAATAGAGCATTTGGGAATAGTAAACACGCACATCAAAACGTGAATAGAGAAGAAGAAGAGAAAATGCGTCTATAAATGTTTACTTTACGGGGGGGGGGGAGGGGCTAGGGCGTTGTTAACTTTTGCTGCAAGGATTGCGAGGGCAGTGGATAATTGCATAAAATCTTGGAATAAAAAAATATAAAATATAAGAATTTTTAATGTTTTACCGCACATTCGTCATCTTGACGAACATTAGCTATGTAGGGTTAAACATTTAGAAGTTATTTTAGAGAACTATAAGGTTATCTATGTCAATGATCTCAATATGATTAGTAGAGCTTAGGAATGTCAACTTCTACCTAAAAAGTGAGAAAAATTTACGAATACTTTGTAACAACTAAGAGAAGCGAGAGTAGACAGGTCTTGGTATCAGAATCCGTCTAAACCGCGTATTAAACTTGACGTAATCACGAGCAAGTTAGAACTCTATTAGCTGGAAGTGTTGTGGCTTAAAAGCTTTCAGTTCACTTTAACGCGGATGAGATGTTCAATTTTATGCAACTTGGCGACTTGGCGACTTGGACACTCTATAATAGTTTCCGCTCCTCATTATCATATAAAAATGACATTTTTATAACGTTATTCTAATATATTTCAGCTTAAATAAGTCTTATGGTGATTAAGTGTTTAAGGAGGTAGAGTTAGTAGTAAACTACTAACTCATATTTAGATAAAAGAAAATTTAAAACACCACTAATTTCATAGATTTTTTTACTAATAGAAAGACTAATTTGACGTGAATTTGGATATATGATATGTTTATAAATATAATACTGAATATTTGCTATATTTAATTGTGTTGTGTTAATGTGAAAATGATAGCCAAAATCAATGTTATTCATATTCTCTTACTGTATTCTCTTACTATATTATCTTACTATATTAGTATTCTCTTACTATATTATCTTACTGTATAAGAGCATGGGGAGGAGCTAAAAAAACTCATTTAATTAAAATTGAGAGAGCACAACGAGCCTTACTTAAGGTCATTCATTTCAAACCTTTTAGATTCCCGACAGTTGATTTATATTCTCATTGTGATGTACCTACAGTACGATCCATATTTATAGTTGACACTATATTGAACCAACACAAGACTATATTGTTTGATCCAAATAGACCACAGAAACGCAGAAATCATAATGTAATTCCCTTAAATACCTACAGAACCTCGTTTATCCACAAATTCCAATGTTATCTTGGACCTTTCCTTTATAATTAAATTAATAAATCTCTTGATATATATCCGCTTAATAATTTGGAATGTAAAAATAAGTTAATGGTTTGGTTAAAAACTTTATCGTACGAAGAAATAGAAAACATTTTTACCGTTTTAAAATGAAATAAAAAAAAACACAAAAAAAAAAAAAAAATATTAAATAATAAAAAAGTGAACATAAAGTATAAGTAAAAATACAATATCTTATGCAATATAAAAATAGGTAATAAAATAAAACATTGCAATATTACATCTTAATATTAAATTTAAAACTACTTATTTAACATGTAACTATAATAATACATAAGGAAGAAACTAGTATTCTAAAATACAGGCTAGGCCTAGTTTAGATACTAGATTGAATTTGTAAATAACTACAAAATTGATTGTTCTATAAAAATAATAATATATTTTAAGTTCACAGTTTATGTGGTCAAACTACTTAGTTGTTCATTCTATGCACCGTTGATATTATGTTTGAGTTCTACCTACATTATTATTTATAAATTACTTTAAGACAAGTGTTAATTTGTTATGTTTTTAAATAGTTTGTTGTAAATTTCTTTTTTGAACAATAAAGATTATTATTATTATTATTATTCTTATCTATACTTATATAATATAGTAACCAAATTAATGCAGTGAGATGGGGCGACACGATTTCTAATGAATATATATTAGAGTGCGGTGTACGCCAAGGAGGGTTGACCTCTCCGGACCTCTTTAGCCTGTACGTGAATGATCTGATTGAGGAACTGAGAAGTACCAGGGTGGGTTGTCACGTTGGAACAATTTGTATGAATAATTTCAGCTACGCCGACGACATGGTGCTTCTTAGTCCCTCGAGGGGGCTTCGTAAATTGTTGTCAATTTGCGAGCGTTATGCTGCTGATCATGGTTTGAAATATAACGCGAAAAAGACAGTCATCATCATGATGGTATTTCGTTCCGGAAAAGTCCGGAGAATGTACCAGATTTGATTTTGGATGGTACTGTAATAGGTAGGGTTGAGCGGTTCAGATACCTAGGACACTGGCTAACTGTGGATCTCGTTGACGATGACGATATAGAAAGAGAACACAGGGCCCTGGCTGTTAGGTGCAATATGCTTGCGCGCCGTTTTAGTAAGTGCACCGACGCTGTAAAAATAATATTATTTATGACATATTGCTTATGTTTTTATACATGTCAGCTCTGGGTCACTCACACAAAACGTGCTATAAATAACATCAGGGTACAATACAATGATGCCTATCGTACCCTGATGAAACTGCATAGGCACTGCAGCGCATCTGAAATGTTTGCGAACGCCAGGGTACCGGATTTCTTTGCAATCATAAGATCGCGTATTGCTTCTTTCTGATCCTGAGCACATTGGTGGGGACACTGAACTGCTCAATTTTAAAGTTCTGGCTCTCGGTGCACCAGAAGGGTATTAGCATTTTAGCATTTAACGTCTTTTTGGATGTTCCTTTGCCAACTTTTGTTGAACTTGTTTTTATTTTCACCTGTGATGTATCTTTGGAAGCTTTTTATATTTTGTTTTATTTTGTTTGTAAACTGGGTCTATACCTTTAAAAAAAGTTTAATATTATTATTATTATTATTATTATATACGCAGACTAACAGTTTGTCGCTTTAATCAGTTCATCCTCCTGGGGGTTATATTTTAGACTCAGACGTTCAGAGTTATGGCTGGAATACTCACGATGCAATAATAAATATTTCCGTCACGGCGGCATATTTATTTGCTTTACCTTTACGATAGCAGAGCCGAATGATATTCAGTTTCTGCCAACTTCTAAAATTAAAAAATTCTCAGATGAATGTTGCCGACATCATAACAAACAAGCTGCCACACAAATTAGCGTTGCCAACATCGTTACTAATAGTATATAGCGAATAGTAGTAGTCTACTTCGCTGAAAAGGCATTGAGATCTGAACTAATGCAGTTACTCGTAACAATGTTTGCTATTTAAAACATAATTTACTCAATTTGAGAAATCAAAATATTAACACAAAAAATTAATAAAATCTATTATTTTTTTAACCTAACCTAAAAATGTTAGTCGCCGAGATCTAATTTTTATAATATATGTTAAACTTACAATATAAAAAGAGTACCTACCTATATATAAAAGAAGGAGAAGATCACTAATTCCTTTTTCTTGCCTTGAACTTGGCTTGAAATGCTAGATATAGACGTAAGAGTATAAAAATTTAGGAATCATTCTTAAATAGTGAGCCGTAAAGATACAGTAATACCATAAACAAGATAACAAAAGGTTAGCTACACCGTTGCTAACTTTATACTCGCGGATAGTTTATTTTTTTATGGTTTATAAGTCAGCGATTGACCATGACTTGCCTGAAAGCACGACACGGTCTAGGATAGAGCATGCTTTCCTAGAAGGTACTTATTCTAGACCTACTGGTTTAATATTGGTTACTGGGTGTTCAGTTGTAAGTGCATATTATTAATATGTACGCTAACGCTTTGTTAACGTGCTCGTGGCTTTAGTAAACAACTATTGTTACTTCATAGAAGTATTTGTAAAATACCCTCAAGTTAAAAAGTTGACTGACAAAATTTATGTATGATTTTAGTAAATGTAATGACTAAGTAGAATTGTAAAATTGTTAGCATACTCAAATATTAAGTTTCAGTGTACGTTTTCTTGTATCGACTTATTTTATAACTAAATCTTTTTTTTTAATGTATTTTCTCTTTAAGTAAATTCTGTAATTCTTTTGAGAAAATAAATTCTTTAAACCAAATATCTTGTGCGTGTTACTGTGTGGTGTCGCTCCCATGTAGATAACACAGATAATAATAATAATATATCACGCTAATATAGTTATTATTTAACAATTGAAGAAGACAAAAGGTGTAAGTGTTTTATTAAAGTTTCTTAAAACCTTTACTTTTTGATCATCAATTCTGGTGATCTTTCAAAACTGCTAGTAAATGTTGTCAGCTAAAGTATATTTTATCATCCATCATTAAAAGTAACAAAGTCGGTTCAGAAGTTTTGTTGTTAAGTTGGCAGTATGGCGGAGTTCCGGTTTTTATGAGTTAGTTGGTTTAATGGCGGCCTTCCAGACATTGTGTTGGAAAACGTGTGAAGTAACTTAATGTTACCAGCATTCACATTCCTTTCATATTGATGTGAATGGAATCAATTTCTATAAGTATTGAAATTTGGTGATAAAGAAATAAATTCGTCGAAGAGTCGGACTTGTATTGTCCTTTTATGGAAACTTAACAACAGATACTAACTTAACTTTTATGAAAATAAATAGAGCATTATTTTATTAAAATAAATAGGGCGTGGGGGAGGAGGTCCTTGCTTTCATCAGCAATAAAAAAGTAAACACGCCCATCGAAACGTGAATATCTCTACTTAGAATGAGGAGGGAGAAAATCCTCCATCGTCCATATAAATGTATACGTAAGAAAGGGGGGAGGGAGGGGTTAGGGCTTTATTTACTTTTGCTGCAAGAGTGGCTGGGGAGGTTGAAAATTGCATAAATGTGCATACGTAATACTTGAATAGCCACTTTGTGGTTGCACAAAAAAATGTTATCTAACTCGTTTTTCGGATTATTCCCTTTACGGGTGCTGTAAGATAATTCTGTTTACAAAGTTTAACATGACGCATTTAATAACAGTAGCAGAGTAGCAACAAAAATGGTCGCAAGCAAATTGATGGGATTTTCTTGGAGTTTTATCACAGCTACAAGGGGCCATAGAACTGAATTTTTGATATCAATTAAAACTTAATACATGTTCTTCAGAAAAAGGATTTTGAGTATAAGGCATCAACAGCATAAAATAAAGTCGATAATAATGAAAACAATTTGATAAAAATACTTATTACATTTGCATGTTAGATATGTAAACAGATTTATCTGAATCTTAGGTTTGTAGGTAGATTAATGAAATAGCTATTTGACTTTCGAAAATTGCCCCATCTCTCGTTAAGAATCTTATTTTCTATCTGGGAAAGTTTTATCGAAATCGAAATAAACTGTCACTTTATAACAAACATACTAGTCGACCTGCCCAGACTTCGTACGGGTGCCATTTACCACGTATTATGCTTATATAAAAAAACAAATTTTTATCATTATCTGAGAGGCTTTGTTCTGAATTTTTCCAGGATTTAAAGTATCTGTGTACCTGATTTCAATGAAATCCGTTCAGCCGTTTAAGTGTGTCGTAGTCGGTTTACAGTTTTTTATTCAGTTTCTAGGTTTGTAATAAAAATTGCTACTTATTTAGATACACGGGTTTTATCAATAAAATCATCTTCAATAAATATACGCTTTCGAAACACTTTTTTTATACATCATCTATTTTATCTGCTAATTAACTGTTTCCAAGTGAACAAGATTGAATAAAAGCGAATTCATGATGAAAATTGTATTTAAACCTGTTTATTCGTCTCACTATTTGATAATTTAACAATAACCAGTGCTAACAGTAATTCGGACGCTTTTATGTCGCTAACGTTCGTTAGAGCCATATTTGCCGATTACGAGTTCGTTAAAAAGTGTTGATGCAACCGGCCCTAAATCGTTCAAGTAGGATGTAGCTTTCTTACAGTAAACACAGTTACATTATAAATTTAAAGTTGTCATGTTTTAAACTTTGCGAACAAAACGTGTGACTCAAACTTTGAACTAAATATTTGTAACACGATTCCTGAATTTGTTTTCTATCTCAACTTTATAGTTGGGATGTTTTATGTACTCGTATCCTTTCTTTCATATTTATTTCTTTCTTTTAATGATGTTAAAATCTTCTTTAAGTTTATAAATAATGATTTGGTTTCTAATTAAATTTGACGTAACCTAAGAGAGGGTAACACAATAAACACACCAGTGTGAGAGGTTCTGTTATTATTATATCAAGAATAAAATGAAGTCTGTATTTAATACTGAAAAATATTAAAATATAAGTTGTTATGAGTATAAAGTACATTCTGCACTGGAGCCTGTGCTGTGTGTGTGTGTTCTGGTCGCTTTTAGTTTACTCGTAAAATATTTCAAACGTAACCGCGTCACAACTCACGACCGAACCCATTAAATTCTCGTTGCTTCAAAATATTGATAGAGATTTTACTACACTAAGAGAAATCATTTTTATGTCCATTTTATTCTAAGTTGGTATGTTTGGATTTTATATGAATAACCAAACTATGCCATACTATTATGCCTTGTAGTAAACTAGCTTGTTAACGTCTATATGGAGTCAAAATTTCAAAAATCTGGATACACAAACATGTCTATCAGCTATATAGTTTGTGTTCATCTTAATGTAAAAATTTATATTTTAAGAGCTCATGTTTCGGGACGGTAATAATCTTAATTAGGTAGAGATATGTCCTGCAGCGGATGTCCATTGTTTGACGAAGAAGAAAAGCCTTTATTATACCAAATTGGGCAGAAGTTACAATTTCAAAAACGTCAATGGGTTGAGAGGAGAGTTTTAGTAACATGAAAGCTTACCATTCCAAAATTATGGGTTCTAATCAAAACTTTTCCAAATTAAAAAAAAGTACTCCAAATACGAAAAGTACTCCAAATTGGTAAAAATGATTTACAATCGCAGTGTACCCACAACTTCTACGGGTCCATTTCAGTTCGAGCGTAAAGCTGTAACTCATCGATATTTGCTGTGATTTTTACATCGACTGCAGCTGAAAAATGATTTATTATTTTTAGTTATTATTGAAGTCCATATTTCAAAACTACTTTTATTGAAGTATTGAAATATATATATTACATTTGTATTTTAAAAATGAATATCTTTAAAAAGCTATATGTTCAATCACTCAAAGCCGTTTTGTTGTAACAACACTAAATAGCACTTCAATGTAAATTCATTCTCATTCCAGCGAAGTATATTACTTATACAAAGCAAAGTAAAATGATATGTCATCGTTAAATCATAACGTTAATAGTGGCACCATCTTATTAAAATATTATTGGATAAAAATAATCAAAAAGTAGTTTTTTATTAGTAGATGTGTCCAAAAAGGTATAAAATCCTCCTCTCTTAGCAAAACAAAAAAATGTTTTAAAGCTCTATAATCTATGGTCAAACAACTATAGATTAAAAATATAATAACAATTTAATTTAAAATACAGATGAAACAGAGAAAGTTTCTGAATGGTGTAATTATTTACAAATGAAACCAAACCGCAACAACATCGCACCGGCATCGTGAATTACTGAATCGTGTATTTTAATTAATGCCGGCCCTTTGAGGTATTGGTATTTGGTAATTAAATTTTTTAAATTATTTACATTTTATAATTTATGGGCTTTTTAATTAAAAAAGTTTTGAGTATTTACATGTCCGGCATTAGTCACAATCGCTACCAATAAAACTTGTCGTAACCTAAGAGAGGGTGACACAATAAACACACCAGTGACAGGTTTTGTTATTGTGACATGTCTGACATTTGTCACGATAGCTGCCAATAAAACTTGTCGTAACCTAAGAGAGGGTGACACAATAAACACACCAGTGACAGGTTTTGTTATTGTGACATGTCTGACATTTGTCACGATAGCTGCCAATAAAACTTGTCGTAACCTAAGAAAGGGTGACACAATAAACACACCAGTGACAGGTTTTGTTATTGTGACATGTCTGACATTTGTCACGATAGCTGCCAATAAAACTTGTCGTAACCTAAGAAAGGGTGACACAATAAACACACCAGTGACAGGTTTTGTTATTGTGACATGTCTGACATTTGTCACGATAGCTGCCAATAAAACTTGTCGTAACCTAAGAGAGGGTGACACAATAAACACACCAGTGACAGGTTTTGTTATTGTGACATGTCTGACATTTGTCACGATAGCTGCCAATAAAACTTGTCGTAACCTAAGAGAGGGTGACACAATAAACACACCAGTGACAGGTTTTGTTATTGTGACATGTCTGACATTTGCCTCGATAGCTGCCAATAAAAGTTGCCGCAACCTAATAGAGGGTGACACAATAAACACACCAGTGACAGGTTTTGTTATTGTGACATGTCCTTTATCACAATACCTTATCTTCCAATAAAATTTGTAATTTAAGAGGAGGTAACACGACGAAAACAGCGAAGTAACCGTTTCTGTTATAGTGACATATTTGAAATTAGTCACAATAGCTTCCAACAAAGCTAGTCGCAACCTAAAAGGAGGTGACACAATAAACACACCAGTGTGACAGTTTCTATTATTATTATATAGAGATGAATATTTTCAAGCTGTTAAGCAGATTTATTGATAAATGGATAAAATCCTCGTTGTGGCAAAATAATCTAAGATTTAAATCGTCTCATTTCAATTCCAATCATTGGAAACGGATAAGATTATGTATGACGGTGCATTTAATTCTAGAAACGTCGATATTTAATTTCTGTATCGAATAAGTATTGTATAAGATGTTCTGTAGTATTACACGTTAATTTTTATTTAACTTGTAGCAAAATACAAACACCTGGGGGTGGTATCTATAGTCCAGGTTGTGTGGTGCACACGGGCGCCCTGTTAGGGGAGCTGAGCGCATCACGTGGGGGGCACCGGCAAGAAATGACGATTCTTTTAGGAAAAGATAGATTTCTCAACATACTTTGTTTGAGTAAAAAAAAGTTGTTATCGTCAAAGAAGCCAGCCAGGTAAAGCGAAATAGATATATATATATACATATATATATATTTATTTAAGCTGTGATGGCGATGGGAGACTTCAATGTCTTACTTGGGAGGTATGAGTTCGATCCTGGACACAACACTGACTTTTCTGAGTTATGTGTGTTTTAAGAAATTATATATCAGTTGCTTTAACGGCGAAGGAAAACATCGTGAGAGAAACCTGTACTCCTGAGAGTTCTCTATATTCTTAAAGGTGTGTGACGTCTGCCAACCCGCTCTGAGCCAACGTGGTGGACTATGGCTTAATACCCTCCTCATTTTGAGGAGGAGACCCGGCTCAGCAGTGGGCGTGACGGTTGACGGGTCGTGATGATGATGATGATGATGATACATATATATATGCGCCCGCAGAGGTTTCTCCTTACCAATGGCGCTACAATGATGATTGCACACGGGCGCTACATGGGCTAAAGCCCCTGATAATATGTATGTGTTTAATATTTATATATGTAATAGTTCGTTTACTATTTTATTTAACCTAAAATTAAACATTGCACTATTGCAATACTCGCTACGTAACTTATTCACACACAATCATAGGTTGGCTGGAAGAGATTGCGTCCAGGGATAAGTTTGCATATAAACTTACAATGTAACATAATGTCTTACTGTGTATATTTTGAGTGCAATATAGAATATATATAAGTACAGGTAAAAAAGCGAATAATATAGTAGAAACACCTTTGTAACCTTAAGTTGATTAAACCATTGCTTCCCTACGTCCTATTTTTAGAAAAAAATGTTTGAATATCAGAAATGAATCATCTGTATTTATTCTCATTTATATGACAGATTAATAAGAAGGCATGATTTATAGTTAAATACAAATTTTGAATGAAAAATTCCAAATTGCTTGGGAAGTAATGGGTTTCGTTTGAATTTGACTTATTTAGTGTACAATTTGTTGACTACATTTGATAATAGATGGCGGTGTAAGTACTCTGCGTTGCTATTATTATGTTATTATATTATGTTGCTCAAGTATAATAGTTTTTTTACTTTCGTTTATTTCTAAAGGTTCTTTATATAGATAATAAATAAAGTGAGGAGAGGCGGAAAATTTTCAAAGTAATTGTTATAAGACTTCATACATTTGAAAGGTTTCAATACTCAATATCGTAAGTTGATACTCATGAATGACCTGTAGAACACTATAAATAACTACCAATATAACCTTGCTTTTATTACATGTTTTCTACTGTTTTTTGAAAGAGCAGCAAGGTTACCTAATGCTAGTGATAGATTGTACCCACTGCTAGTGATAGATTAATATTCAGATCCTTTAATAATTAATCTATCACTAGTTGGTGAGGCATTTTCCAGTGTGAATGTGTGGCTATTACCCATGCAGCTAATGCAGTCTTTAATAGAGAAATCACAGATTCTGGAATCGGGATTCTCTCTGACAGTAAGGCGGCTCCAAGCGCTTGGCAGTGATTCTATCATATCAAGCCTTATATACGAATGTCACTTAGCACTGCAACGCATTGCTGCAGTCAACAGGGTCGTCCTACAATGGATAAAGGGGCATAACGGATCTCTAGGTAATGATGCAGCTGATGAGCTGGCGAGAAGAGGATCCATGACTACTGTGGTAGGCCCTGTACCACACCTTCCTTTCTCCTTTAGCACTTTTTGCTCATGGTTGCGTCAGTTCACCCTAGATACGCACAATACGAGATGGAATAACGCAACAGACTGTCGACAGTCCAAACTAGCAGTCTCTGCCTTGTAAAGGACCTTGTCTCGAAAACTGCTCAATGATTTTCGTCTAATAGTGGGAGTATTGTCGGGACACTGCCCACTTAACAAACATTTATTTATCATAGGCTTGACTGACAATCCTATCTGTAGGGGTTGTCTGCAAGTAGAAGAGACGACTGCCCACGTTGTCCTGAAATGCGTGGGCGTCGCCTCACAACGGGCACAAATCCTCAAGGACATAAGGTTACTCATAGAAGCCTGTGAAGTTCCCAGGAAACTTCTGCGCTTCTGGACGGAGCTGGGCTGGCTCTTATTGCTAGTCATCCCTGCACGCACGATGGACCAATTTAGAGTGTAATTGCGGAAACAGAAGCCCACTCACAATACATGAGCAGCAAATACATTTTTTTTAAAGGGCAGAGTTTAGACAGAGTCAAGTAATCGTATAAATAATGTTTTCTGACGAATACACATACAAGCTCGTCACAATTTTGACTTTATTCAGAAAATCTGACAATTTTTTATACACAAGACTGTTCTTGTCTATAATTCTTTCTTTAAGTAAAAACTATATTAAAATCTGTTTCGTGATTTAGAAAAAACAACTGGAATAAGAGGCTAATGTAGATAGTAACTGGAAAAGCAAGGCAGAGATAGAGAGCTACAGACACAAAATATATATGTCGGAGCAAAATAAGGGAATCACTGTGTAAGCCTAAGATTAGGCTAACACGAACCTAAACTTACACAAGACTTGGCAACTACATTGTAAGGTATTCACGTGACCTTAATCGGACAGCACTTCTAGCACTAACACAACACTGTACTGCACTAAATCCTTAAGAGACCGCGCAAGACTAAGACTACATTCCGACTGTCGAGGACTTATAGAGAGTCGAGACTATCAAAATGACGGTAGTGACTACTACCCTACTACAGCGCTATAGATGGCGATACCCATTCGATTATTCGATAATCGTTTACTATTCTCCGACATTTTCCTACAACTGATATATATAAAGATATCTTGTTTGTTAATTCGATAAGTTAGAACTCAAAAACAACAAAGAGGCAAACAACTAATTGATAAATACATGTTAAACTGAACTTGATATAATGTGTGTTATTAATCTAACATATTAGCTACACATAAACATGAAGGGTAAGTGCTTCACTAATTATATCTTGTAATACAAGATGTTACAATTAGATGTTGTTATGAACGAGTTGCCTGTTATAACACGATGTTTCTTATTACCACATGTATTTAGGTTTAATTTAAAATTTTAATAGCTATAACACTATATTTTACATCTTAATATATATATAATAAGTTCCCAAAGACATATGGCCACACAGCTCGACACGCACTTCATCCTCACCTCGATAGATGGCGTACGAGCACGTTTTATTTTTACTTTGTATTTTAAAGTATTTTTTCTCCGTCTCTCTGGGTCATATTTCATCGAAATTAATTCAGAGATTTAAGCCTGATTGTGTAATAGACAAACAAATGCCATCCATTCGGCGATAGATGGCGTAAGTAGTATATTAAATCGCAGTTTCGATTGTTTAGTTTGTATTTTCAAGTATTTCCTACGTTTCTTAAGTGTTACTTTAGAAATTATATTATTAGAATTATATATTGTGTTAAAATTAATAACGTGTTTTACCTCTGTTGTTTATATTATAATTAGCGATTCACCCCGGCTTTGCATTGGTAGTAGACCATATTATTCCATACATAACAACCACAAACCATCCATAGTTTCGTTATATCTCAAGAAAGGATTGTTCGAGATAAAGATGTTAGGCGATTCAAGTAACTAATATTTCAACAAATTTACACATAACAAAAAAATTTATATACCGAAACTTCCTCCTGAATCACTATTCCCTGTCTATTGGCGAAAATCTTTCCAGTAGTACTTGCGTTTTTTTGAGGTATTTTTATACTTCTTTGTCGCTTTTTCCGTAGACAAATTCTATGTATATAAAGATATATATATATATATATATATATCTATAAATATATATGTCGTGAATCAAAACGCTTAGAAATAGAGTGCTCATAGCACTCTATTTCTAAGCTTATTTATTAATACCGCAGAAAAAAACATATATAATAATTCTAAGCAATTCTGGTCATTTATTAAATTCAAGCGAAGTAGTAACTGCATTCCAGACAATATGTACCTTGAGAGTGATAGTGGTTCAGATGGACAGGCAATCGCCAATATGTTTAACTCATTTTTTAAATCCGTTTTTGTACCCGATTCCAACCATACATCTAGTGTTCAGAATTTATCTACCGTTAATCATAATAATCAATCTATTGTGAGTAGAATAGATATAACACGAGCGAAAATAGAACAGTATTTGTTAAAACTTGATCCATCTAAAGGTAGTGGCCCTGATGAGTTACACCCTATATTTTTGAAGATTTGCGGTAGACAACTCTCAATACCTTTATTTATTCTTTTTAAGAAGTCTTTATATTCCGGTTGTTTACCGCCAATATGGAAACAATCTATAATAGTCCCCATTTACAAAAGTGGTGACAGACATAATATTAAAAACTATCGTGGGATTTCAAAGATATCAGTAATTCCAATGTATTACTTTATGCTGATGACACTAAAATATTTAAAATAATAAAGCACAATCACGACTGTGTTAAATTACAAAATGATATAATTGAATTAGGAAACTATTGCACCTCAAATGGTTTATATCTTAATGTGGACAAGTGTTGTGTAATAACATTTTCGAGGAAAAAAAAGCCAATTTTATATAATTACAATATTCAAAATCAACCACTTAAAAGGGTGTCTGAGGTGAGAGACCTTGGAGTAACGTTGGACTCAGCTCTGTTATTCGAAAAACACATAGATATAATAACGTCTAAAGCTTATAAAATCCTTGGATTTATTTTTAGACAGGGAAATGATTTCCAACATATTGAAACTTTTAACATTTTGTATAATGCTTATGTCAGACCTTATTTAGAGTATGCTTCGACCGCTTGGAATCCACGTTATGGAAAATATATTCATGCAATTGAAAGTGTACAAAACAAATTTCTAAAAAGATTACAATATAAATTTAAATATTCTGATAATAATACTTTAAATTATTTGTCTTTAAATAGGCGAAGAGACTACAGAGATTTAGTCTTTCTTTTTAAAATCATACATAATAGAATAGATTCAAATTATTTATTAGGTAATATTACTTTAACTGCCCAAGTGATAGTACCCGATCCAAAAAAACATTCTGCACTCCAGTTCGTCTAATTACACCAGCAACTGTTTTGCAATAAGAGCTTGCAATGTATATAATGATTATTACAATCACATTGATATTTTTCAACTCAATTATCATAAGTTTGTTAAAAAATTAAAGAACGTCTTAACCAATCCTAAAATACAATATTCAACTTAAGTTTTCTGCTTTGATTTATGTATGTATTTTGTTATATATTTTTATTTCTTATTAGGGAAAACATATTATATTATACTAATAACGATAACTATTTTATTCTTGCTTTATCAATTAGTTTTATATAAATTCTATGTTATTTTTGGCTGTATCACTTACGTTTGTAAGTAAATTTACTCTTACATGTTAGCTTAGTCATAGGTGGAAACTTTGTTGGCTTATGTACTTTTATCCATGTATCTTTTTAATGTATGCAGAAAAAGCTGTTTGTTTCCCAATAAAATAAATAAATATATATATCTCAAGTAGTACCTCAGAAACGGGTTAAGAAGGACGTCCATGCCATCCTACATGATGACACTCACCATCTACTGTTTGACCAAGATAGTTTACTGTATGAATTCTCTTGACAGACTGCCTTAGATCTATAAGGATAGAGGTTATTGTCCAAATAGTGTCTATTCTAAAAAAAAAATTAATTATTCGTCGTTAACTGATTGTCTATGGAATAACAAATTAAATGGTATTTATTACGTTTATATATTTCTATATCCTTGGATATTGTTTAGAAACTATATCATTACTTACTTACAGACAGTTTAGGGAATACATATTATAATGTTAATATTGAAATTGCAAATGTAATATTACATAGTAGAAAAACTCTTGTAGCGTACTCACAGTGAATTATGCGTGAGCATGTCTGCCTCTACAAAATGTAAATATTTATACAATTGTATAAAAATGTAAGAAATTTACATTTTTTAAAATATCATTTGAATATATATTTTTTTAAAGATTACTAGCAGTATGGATCATAGACTACTAGTATTCCCTTTACCCCTCCTACTAAGCTTGCATGCTTGTGTCAGGAGTGGGTCACTGTCCGGGATTTGAACCCACAACTGATCTATCGTGAATCCATCGCCCGCGCCACTGAGCTAATAACGCTTCTAAAATATATTCTATTTATCATATAACATATTATGACATACAGATTAATGATAATATGGAAATACTCGTGTATTATATTTTAAGTCAAGTACAAATTCAATTATGTTCCTACAAGAAAGATGTCTTTTTTTAAATTTTAGTTTTCTTTCTCTTTTTAGAGTAGGTGTTCATGATGCAAAAATGGCGCTCAAAAACCTAGATAGTTGATGATCAGTATTAAATTATAAAATGCCAAGTGTTCATTGTTTTAATTATTTGATTGATTCATTTCAATCATCTTTTGATGCATTAATCGATTCATTTTTTAGTCAGTCATTGATGTAGCAATTGATACATTCATTAATTCAAAATTGTACAGATTGATTAATATACACTGTTGATCTATTTACTTGTTCATTCAATCATTCTTCAGGCGGGTAAATGACTCGTTACCTTAATCCATAATATGGTGTTATTATAAATATGAAGTATTTGTATATTACTAGCAATCTTAGGTCAGGAAGGATAATAACAGGGCAGTGGGGCGCCACGGCGGCGCTCCGTCGCGACGCTGGTGACGCCTACCTTGTTTACCACCCAGGGGACTGAGACTGACGTGTTAAGTCATGGGAAATGTTCCCATTATTTAAGTAATATATTCAAAATTATGTCACCATTTTATTTTTCGCTCAAAACAGAACACGGACAACGGGACGGGAGTCTTACCGACAACAACAAGTGAAAACAATTTCTTCCTCGGGTATTTGTAACAGGCAAAAAAGAGTTAAAGAAAAGTTAAATAATTCATAGTCTTATTACTGGCTACGCGGTAATTTTTGCGCGATCTCAGAAAACAAGACAGTTTGACATCCCGAAGTTTCTTTTCGGGCAAAGGGACTGGCCACCAAATAACGGGACTGTCCGTTTGAACGGGACGTATGGTCACATTGCCTAATATTAATGCTTTGGTTAAGTAATTATAACAATAATATGGAAAACATAAAAACCAACCAATAGCAACGCCATCTGATGGTGAGTTACTATAAAAAATAATCTTTAATAATGTTTGAACTATTCAATCATTTCTGAATGTTCTGAAATTTATTTGTTATAAAATCGCTTCCGCTTGTCCCTTACAGCAAATATCGTTGATCACTCAATTGGTACTAACAGCGTATAGGCGGGTCTTTATCGGAACATGGAAAGTGCCCAAATTGTGTACTTAGCGTTATGGAAATAGCTCAAACCTTTTATACATCCCCCAAGGAGCAACCGCCGGTTCCCGCGACCCCCCGCCAGCCCCCGACGGGGTCAGGATTCGTTTTGCATTAGCTAATTCTATCAAATTGTATTTTTTATAATATCCATCACTTTTAATATTCAGATTGGCTTTTAAAAAATTCTTATTTTTTTAAATTGAATCTTTAATTTTTTTACATTGTAATCATAGTATATAGGTACAAATAAACCAGGAGTAGTTTGACTAGTAATTTCATACGATAAACTTTGTCTATCGTAATACAAGTGAAGTGTTGTAGGTGCTCCCTAACAAGGATTAGTTAAAGTTGGAGTTATAAAGGACCTCTTTAACCTGGGCTCAAGCCCTACTCAGGTTCCTGTCTTAAATTCATTTATATATATTGTTATACTTATATCCTCATAGTTCTGAAGCAGTTTGACAAGTAATTTAATCAATTCAATATTTCCTTTCTTGTTTAAATTTATAATATTAGTATGGAATGAATCCAATTTTTTTTCAGGATTTGTTTTAATGAAAAAGTTTGAACAATCCCAAAAACATGAATCCAATTTGATATGAAAGTTTCATATCCCGTGTTCCCTTTCATAACATGGACAAAAAGTTTTCCCATGGGTACACAATACATATCCTACGCATTGTAGCGAGGATATGACACAAGATCACTTTTGTTTTCTATTTATTACAAAAACTAATAATAAAGTTAAACAGAATTAGTTTTTCCTTTTGCGTTTAAGAGCTCTTTTCCCACAGACACTTTTTGGCCACGATGTTGATGATGGTAAGTCTTATAGATATGGATCAATGCTAGTCGTCCCGCCTTGTCTCCGCATTTTCAATACATTATTGCAAAATAAAAATATTTAGGCGCATTTATCCCGCAGGAACTCTGCATTTTCCGGGATAAAAAGTAGCCAATATGTTAATCCAGTTTATGAAGTATTTGTGAGCCAAATTTAATTGAAATCCGTTTAGCCGTTTTTATGTGATTGAATAACAAATATCTAAACATGCAAACATACAATCTTTCACCTGGCAGATTTTTGAAGGGAAGCGTTAGGTCACAAACCCCAGATACTGTTCAGATTCTTGTCTAAAACTAATGTTAAGACGTATACTGTACTTAAAAAGAATATTGACAAATATCCCCCTAGCGAGTACCTCTGACTGTTACGCTGTCACACATAAACCACTGAACCGATTTTGATGAGATTCGGTATAGAGATAGACTAGAGATTTGCAAAGTCCATATGCTACTTTTTATCGCAAAAAAAAGGCTAGAAAGGGTTAAAAGTTTGTATATATAACAGCGTGTTGAAATTCAAATAATTCTATTAAACGTTGTACACGCGTATATGTAGTTAAGCTAAAGTTTCAAAATATCTGCTTCAAAACCAGATGAGTATAAATGGACGGACAGATAATACAAATGTAAAAGGTCTTACACACGCATTAACATAACCTCTTAAATTTACATAATTCCACGCTCGTTAGTTCGCTTAGTTTGAGGATAGTTTTTGGGTTTTCTGGGGATGAGACAGATTTTAATAATAACGCAAAATGGGATTACATTCTTTGTATGTTTAAATGCGCTAAACATTGTTTCATTTGTGTTTGTATGTCCGCTCAAACCTAATTATAAAACAGTTTGACTTAACTGATTGAGATAAAATGTTGCATACCTACTCAATTAGATTGGTACGACATCATTTTAAGTCCAATACGGCGTACCACCCAAGATGGCGGTCTGGTAACTGTGCGTCCGCCTTGACATATCATGAGCAAGAGACAGTGTGGGTAGATAATAATAGTTATTAAAGTCACAAACACTTCAGGTAATATCAGTCACTATCTGGCATCTGATTAAGCGTCAATTGTAATACGGATGTAATTTTATTAAGTATTTTTTGTCATGAAAAATACAGATTAAAGATATTAAAAAATGATATGCTTTAGACAGTTAAAATTCCCAATATTTTATACGGCGGTAATATTTCTGAACGTTTACTTTATCCTGGTATACGTCAGATAATTTGGGTTAATCCAGGCTTCCGCTTCATCGATGCCTGGCTTTTATATGAAAATCTGGCCTACCTTTACCTCACAACCATATATGAGCATTTTTTACAGTAAAACCAATAGTTACTTTTATTAAACCTCTGTTCTGATTCGCAACAGTATGACAAGTAGTTTCGTAAATGAAGTATAGACTATCATTATATTTGTTTTCACATTAAAGGAGCTCCGTAAACTGAATCCTGGGCCTCGACTTCCTTTATGATTTCATAAAAATATAAACAAAAATATTGTTACAGAGTGACCTATATATCTCTTGGATCAGAATATTTAACCTAATTTAAAAACAAATTGGTTCTAAAAGGTTTCTTATCAAATAATCATTAACCCTTCACGAACCGCTGACCGGAAGGAGAAAGCTAATTTAATGTTGCCTCACAAAACCACTTTAC
Source organism: Limenitis camilla (assembly GCA_905147385.1). NCBI lineage: Eukaryota > Metazoa > Arthropoda > Insecta > Lepidoptera > Nymphalidae > Limenitis > Limenitis camilla. The sequence goes on from LR990248.1 coordinate 11,583,476, forward strand.
TTTACATTATATATTTATCTAGCCATTTTTAAATTACATTCTTATATATAAATATAAATAAAATTGTCACAAAATATCTGCGTAATGTTCCCTCTCGCTCACTCTGCAACACAATACGATACACTAATGATCCTAACTTATATTATAATTGCGAAAGTAACACTTAAGAAACGTAGGTAACACTTAAGGATACAAACTGAAACGAAACTGCGATTTATAATACTACTTACGACATCTGTTGATGGATAGCGTCTGCGTGTCTGTTACATTATCTGGCTTAAATAACTGAACCGATTTTAATGAAATATGATACAGATATAAAGTAGAGCTTGAGGAAGGACATAAGCTATTTTTTATCGCGAAAAAAATACTTAAGAATATAAAGTAAATAAATTAGTGTGCTCGTACGCCATCTTGTGACGTGGGGGTGAAGTGTGTGTCGAGCTGAGTGGATGTTATGACTTCAAATATAGCGATTAAAATGTCAAATTAAACTTGAATAGATGTAGTAAATTGCACCCGGGCGAAGTATATGGTGTGAGTTTGGTGATATTTTTTTTTGTTGATTCCCATCAGTAATCAATGTGTCAATACCAAATATTTATACGTCATTAAAAGCATGTAAAATGTAGTATATTGAATAGATACCTATGTAGTATAGTAGAGCCGAGAAGCGTCTATCTGTTCCGGTCAGCGCCTCACCGCTATTGTCGGTTCAGCGTTCACTCCAACTGATAGCTGCCTCACACTACTGAATGGACTGCTTTACTTTAAACTTCACTTCAACACGATTTATATATAGAATAGAATTGAATATTATTAATAGTATAGGAGCTATACTGAGTTAATACTCAATCAACAATATTAACATGAAAGGAGGGAGTTTAAAGACGTCTTCTATAACCGTAAACGGTGTTATTAACAATATTTTTGTAACAAAGACTGTTTGAATTACTAAAAAAATATGATAATGGTTTTTTGATACACTCAATTATATTTATGACATATTTCCTCAGCAGATGGCGTTACGTGTATATTATAAAAGGAATATTATGAAGCATCAAACTTTACTTCTTTTTATAGTTTACCATAAAATCTGAATATGCTATCTTTCAGAATTTACTTTTATTTAGCTGAGTTTTATAAAATAGTGACATTTTATCGCATGACCTCTTTTTATTCTGGTATAAAAAACTGCGGAGGTTTTAAAAGCGTAAGTACTCTTATCATAATGTGCTGGAACCTGGTGACCGGAAGCGTCGGCTGTATAAATTAAAAGCATATATAATATTACTTACTAGTCACCCGCGCGACTTCGTCCGTGTGGAGTTTAGTATTTTACATGCTCACCACTCTGCCGTCACGTCTCTATATGAAGTTATGGCGTTATCCAGGGAAATGGGTATTCATTATTTTATATAGGAAAAACTAAGAGGATCACTGCTAAGAATAGGTCAATATAAACCTAACCTAACATAAGCCTAACCTAACGTTATGTTGACACAAGTAAGTTGCAACTAAATTGTAACATACTCACGTGACCTTATTCAGAGACACTTAGCAGTAACAACGCAAAATACACCAGCTTGCCTTTCACTATGACTAGTCCAGATAATGTCCACTCAACGTAACCACGATTCAGATTAAGTTCTAGTGCAAGGGTAAAAAAAATAGGACAAGGCAGTAGTTGAATTATCCGCCCCTCTACGGGTGGGGCAGTTATTGTGCAGTAGCACTCCTATATTGATAATAATTTGTCTCAATTTCATCAAAACTGGTTAAGTAGTTTCACAGTTCAAAATAATCATATAATCTATATCATATCGTAGTACATCAACAAAACCGATATTTGCACGAATAATGTAAACGTAGACAAATCAAGGAGATTATAAAAGACCTTATGTCTCACGTTATAAGGTATACATTTAATACGTTGAACATGCAAAATCGATCGCAACTATAAATAGATACCCCTACCTGCTCAATATTGTAGCGGCAGGGCTGAACAAAGCGTATCTAATATTCATTGGCTGCCATTTTCCTTTTATTTATAGCACATACAATCCTATTCTACCTGTAGTATATGCTACATTCTGATAAGGAGTATATAGGGAATGGGTTATTATATGTCAGGGCGTAAGTTAGGCTTAGATTAGCCCAGTCTTAGGTTTAAACAGATAACCTGGGCAGTGAAGGTGAGAGTTGCAATTGCTTGAAGGAGCTCCTTAAACCTACATCTTGGTTACAAGTCCAAGCCACTGCTTAGGTTTCTCTCGTAATAGTAAGAGATCATATTTGATTATTTATCGGTTCAGTAGCAGTTGCGTTTACCCAATAGTCCATTCAATATCACCCTCTCATATTTTTTTTTAAATTTATTTAGGTTTGTTAGCGAGTGTAACACATAATGTTATAATACTGTATACAATTCATATATTAAAAGAAACAATGTTGTGCACACCCATTTTAAAGCAAACACCGCATGTACAATCTACATGTGTCGATTCTAGTTACAAAAACTAACTATTAAATAAAATTAAATAAATACTCAAATATCTACAATTACAAATTAAAATTTACTTTAAATTTACTAAACATCTATTTTATTAATAAGGTAGTTGATTATCAATCTACGAAAAGTGGTTGGTGAATCAGTGTTAATGTCGACTAATTCACTTATTTTAAAACACTTATTTTATTAAAAAGATTACATAGGCGAGGTATGGTGGAGTTTTGTGCAAAAACTGTTTTACAAAGAGGGGGTACAAAAGGTTTAATATGGTTTCTCGGAATTCTAAGGGGTACTCTAAAATTTATTTTTGAACGTAAGTGTGGACAATCTATCTATTTATAATGTTTTGAATACCCCTCTCTTTTCGATTTCTCTGAGTGCTAGTCGCATCTCAACAGCGCTAGTGTTAGCACATGGCTCTGTCCGATAAGGTAAAAGTAGTTTATATAGACACACGTGTGCTTAACATTTAGATTTGTATACCCGCAGGAACTCTAAATTTTTCCGGCATAAAAAGTAGCCTATGTGTTAATCCAGGTTATAAAGTACCTGTGTGACAAATTTCATTGAAATTCGTTCAGCCGATTTTTCGTGATTGAATAACAAATATCCAAACATATAAATTTTCACATATATTATTTACAAGGGAAATATAGGAGTGTTCAAGGGAACTTGAATGAAGTTATGTTTGAGTAAGTGGGTAGGGAATGAGTTGAGAGGGAGTGAATGAGTTAGAAGTTTTTTTACAGACAATATTTCTAAGTTATTCGTCGAAGACACTAATGCATTGCTTACTTTAAATAAATAATATCTTTTAGTCTGTTGATGTGATGTATGTGATGATAATAGAAGGATATCAAAAGAAAATCATTAAACAGATACAATTGTCAGTATAAATAATTAAGTAAGTAAAACGAAAAGTCAGGAAAATCAGTTGTCAGTTCAGGAAAAATACATACTTATTATCGTACTTTCTGCTTAATATACAAATGACGGACGTAATTTAATAAAATCAAATGCTAAATTAAATAAAACAAAGTGACAGTCAACCCTGCTCTTCATTATGATGGTAACAGGGTTGACACTTGCGAGTGACGTCACAATTACTGTCACGCCATTGGAAAGAGACGGAACATGATTAATTGTGATTATAACTCACTTAACGACTGTTTGCGTTAGTTTATTGGTTTTGTTTGTTATTAATTAAATTATTAAAAAGGTGTACTAAATTATAACTTATAAGTTGAGAAAGAAGAAATACTAGGGAATACAGTAGAGTAGGACGAAAAGAGAATACAGAAGGGTAGGTATCCCTTCACCTTCTCTAATTCCATCCAAATTCCAAAAGACTTTACGTTTTTGCGTTGAGTCTACTGCAGTCTCTTTAATATAAGAAATGAAGGATAAGGGATGAGATATAAGGAATATGGAATACGAGATATAAGATAATGAATGTGAGTTCGGATACGAGTGAATGGAGAAGAGTGAAAGGAGAAGACAAAAAGGAAGACGAGGAAGACAGTGTATCAAATGAAGACCACAGTTAAGAGTGGGAGACCAGTGATAAGAGAAGAGAGGATATAAGAGAAGATATTAGTTAAGGGATGTGGGATTTGGCATCAAAAATAATAAGGTATGACGAATGTGGTATGTGAGATGGTAAAATGAGAAAGTAGAAGGGAGAAGAGTACAAAAATAGAAGGCAAAATCAAGAGGAGAGAGATAGTGACGAATGAAGATCAGAATGGAGGGTAAGGGACCAGTGTAATAAGGGATGAGAGGTAAGTGATAAGGTGAGGGACTTAGTATCACGGCTTACAGGAGCTAAGGAATGTGATGAAAAATCATTTTTTCATTAAATTGAAATTGCTTTTTTTGCAATATATAAGTTTGGCTGCCTTGATCTTTCTCTTTGTAGTTTTGTGTATATTGAAACTAATTTGAATGATAGATGTACTAGTTACATTATGATATTATACTCTGTCCACATAAAGTTTTGTTATATGGGTAATATTATCTACCCTCGATCGACCCTTAACCTTCTAACTAGGGTGAAGAGGTTTGCTACTGACTCTATCACTTGTGATATTATCACGTAACTTATAGTTATAGTCTATTGATATATTATATGAATATCATTTTATGATCAAAGAGAACTAGGCATAATAATTTAGTCGTTAGCAGTTTTAAAAATTTAACAAACGTTGTTGAAAAACTTTTGCGAGTATGTTTGTAAAATTTTATGTCAATATTATTCGAGCATTTTAGCTAATCCTACTAGACGTTGTTGCATCATTTATATCAAATTTTACATTTTTGTGGAGCACTTTAATTAAATTTAATATAAACGTTCTTCGAGCTTTTATTATATTTTCATTCTCTACATTTTTGTAACAATTTTTTTTGCGCCTAATCAAGTTTTATACTTGAAGTAGTCAACCCCCCTGCAATTCGCCTACGCCGCGTGCAATTTACAACGTGTAATTAGGTTAATTTTACATTTTAATTTTCCATCCCCTAATGATAAATCTCTATATTTTACATTTTAATGTTCATCATTAACATAATTTATATACGACTAATTCCCAAAAACAACCATTCACACAGCTCTACATGCACTCCATCTCCTATTCTAGTCCATTCAAGTCTATTTTCGCGATAAAACGTAACGTAGTGCCTATGCCAAGCTCTAATCTAAACTCTAGGCTATATTTGTACCAAATTACATCAAAATCGTAAAAAGCTTAACAGATAAACATAGATAGATAGAACTTTAATATTTATAACATTCATAAGTAGGGATAAAACATGTTTATAATAATAATAATAAATATACTTTATTGTACACCAAATATTACACAAGTAAGCCAAAAAATTACACCACAATAGAAATATATGTACAATAGGCGGCCTTATGGCTCAGAGCGATCTCTTCCAGGCAACCTTGCGGTGGAGGAGTCATTTATTAAAAAACGGTAGGCGCACTCATTAAAAATAACAACCAGATTAAACACTTCAACTTAAATATACATTTATAAACAGGTATATATATTAATAGATACACTACGTACATAAACATAATATGCCTACATATATACACACATACATACACTACAAGCATAAATACGATGAACTTACATATAAACATACAATATAACTACGCACATACATATATTTATTAGATAAATAAGGTTACAATGATAACTTTACCAAAAAAAAATTGCGTCTATTCAATTTTTAAGCAAACAAATGATTTTATATAATAACAATCTAAATAATAAATTCGTTATTACATTAATACCAATAACCGCAAACATTAATTAATTAAAGCGATCGGTTGGCTATTAACGATTCAGTTACACTTCGCCTCCCTCTCTCCCTCCCTCCCTCCCTCAAATATTATAATTTATACTTTTACTAAAACAATTTATTATTAAGGCAATTTAGTTACTAGAATATTTTTATATGAAAATCAATCGTCTCTATGTATGTACGCTTAACTTCAGAACGACTCTACCAGGACAGGGTTTGTGTAAAAGAAAATGAGAGTAAGACAGATGAGTGAGTGAGTCAGTAAGATGATGTCCACTGCACATTACTGACATACACAAAACAGAATGGTTAAAGGTTATAATAAAATAAGACATGTTTAAATTAAAGAGGAGAATAACATAACAAATGCACTGATGTGCGATTATTTAATGTTACTAGCCAACCAGCCCTCACTACGTTGAGGTGTATTCAAACTGTTGAATCACTCACTCATTTATTATTTCATATTCTACACTCATCTATGAATCATATCCGACATTACTGCAGCAAATCCGACAACCACGAAAGTCTTTTCATTTGTTTGGGTTAATATATAGCCTTGGACACTCACAAATAGTGTGGCTTTCTATTGGTAAAATAACTTTCAAAATCGGTTCAGTAGATCCAAAGATTATCCCCTACAACCTCACAAAATCATAAACTTTACCTTTTGATTATATAGATTATAACCAATATTCTTATTCTCTAAGCGGTTACAATATATATCAAATATCTATATTTCTACCACATATCCATTTAATTCAATTTAATTGATTAAGTCTCACTTGACTCTCCATGCTAATTCCTTTGCGGATATGAAGATTAAACTATTCAAAGTTTATGGTTAAGCCACAAAACAATAATAGTGTATAACATAAATACCTCAAGAGGTATTAAGTTCTCAAAGTCCTAATTTATAGTTGATTCCAGTATTTATCTCCGAGTCCCTGGGGAGTGCATTTCAGTCTGTTTCGCTACAAACGGTGTGGAAAATGAAGTGCACGGACGGACACACCTCGTTAACTTTAAATACCTGAAAATTGTATAATTGTAAAAGTTTTGGAAATAACATTTTTGGGGACATTTAATATTATAGTTGAAATTCCATTTTATGCTGCAATTTAGATAAATTCCTTCCGTTGCATATTATGAGAATATTTTAAAGTTTTATAGATTTGTAGTATATTATAGAGAATTTCTAGAGTATTATAGAGTTTTTGGAGTACCTTTAGAATGTTATATCCTTCCTCAAGCCCTACTTTATCTCTGTATCATATTTCATTAAAATCTGTTCAGTGAATTAAGCTTGATTATGTAACAGACAGACAGACTCCATCTATTCGTCAATAGATGGCGTAAGTGGTGTATTAAATCGAACTATTGGTGTGTTATAGAGCATCAAAGAGAACTTAATATACTGCATAATTAGTCTCTCTTCACGCTTGTAGAGTTTTATAGAATCTATGCTATATTCTACAGAGTCTAGAGTTCGTGGTATGTCATAAATAACACAAGTCAACAAAAAAAAACTTTTTTTTTGTTTCTGTTATTTAATGACTATTGTCTGAGTGTTTACATTGAAAAATAACCAAAAACTCAATTTATGAAGAAATAAGTTTGCTTTTGTATGTTTTATATTGGTAATTAAGATTTAAAGTTCTTAGTGGAGAGTAAAATAATAGTTGGTAATACTTTAAAACAAAATGGCGACAAGTCGCGCATTCTATTGTATTGAGTGTATGTATGTCTATTACAAACTGTAGCAACTACTTTTGTATATGACTGAGTCGCAAAATAGCATAAAAACTTTACTTGTCGAAATAATATGAAATTTTCTATGAACACGAAATTTCTAGAAAAGCAAACTTTAATCAAAAAACCTATTTTACCCATTATAGGTAAGGTAAAAGAAATCAAAATTTGACATTTTGTTGTAATACTCAAAATCCGTGTTGACCGGTGTAATCTGTACATTATTAAAAAAGTTGATAACTATAGGTTTTAATATATCATAGAGCATTTCTAGAGTTAATTACAAACAAATTCTGCAGAGTGATCTGAATAAATTCTTAAATTATTGTAAAATAAACGAATTAAAACATAATGTTAATAAATAATATACATTAACATTTTCACGAAAATATAATACGATTCTTATTGATTACAAAACTTTATAATAAAAAATTAAAGAAAGTTACTAAAATAAGAGATCTTGGCGTTCTTGGACGCGACCGTTTGGTGTGGAAGATGGAATGAGACTAATCAGGATGGAAGGCTAAGAGTGGAGGGCAAAGACAAGAAATGTTGATGGCGCAGGAATAGATGTAGAGTCAACATTAAGGGGTACATAGGCAATTTGTAACAGTTCCTCATCAATTACTTGAATTAATTTTTCGTCAAATTCTTTAATTTTATTATATAATGCAATAAGCGAACTAGAAGCTATACAGAAAAAATATAAAAAGACTTAAATACACATTTCTAAATATTGACATTAAAATGAAATCCTTACTCTTTAATGAAAGTAAAAGAGTATGTAATATAGTAGACAGTAGTGGTGTTTTTATTGATTGTAACTTCCCCTTTGTGTACACTTCTGCTTAGCGTGTTTACATTTTCCCTTTAATTTTCTTCCCCTTCTGTTACTGTTCATTTACAATTGGGATTATTAATTTTGAGATTATTGTGGCGTGATCATGGCTTTAATTACAATAAAATTACAGAGAGCTGCTGTGAAGAGACAGGATAAAATACATTTGATAATCAAACTATCTCTCTCTCTTCTTTATGTATCTCACCAAGTAAGAGTGCTTAGAATTTAGAATTTATATAACATTGATTATTACTAGTAAGTTAATGGCCGATATTACTGACTAATTTCTGCCGTAAATTATTATCTCTATTACTAAAGTAACGCTGTCTGTCTGTTACGCTGTCATGCCTAAACCACTGAACCAATATGGATGAAATTAGATGTTTTTTTAAAACTTAAACACATGCTAAATGGTAACCGTAAGAAGCCACAGTCAGTGTTACTATAAAAAGGACTATGTAAAAAACTTGGCAACATTAAAAACCGTATATTTTGAGTTCCGCAATATATGATAGGGGTTAAAGTACGAAATTGCCGTTTTATTGTCATAGGTACTTCGAATTGACTTAGAGCCCTCATGGTTTGAGATCTTTGAGTGAAACTTTTTTCACATGTTACCTATGTAGTTCTTCTTTAAAAAATGTGCAACATTCGGTTATCGACTTCAGTTGTTTTCAGCTTAGACAAAAAGCAAAATGGATACTTCGAAAATTCGACGGAGTTTTGAATACGAGTTCCGGAGCGGAACTAACGCAGCAAAAACAGCTCGCAATATCAATGTTGCGTTTGGAAGGGGGGGGGGGGGTTGTTAATGAACGCACCGTGCAGTTTCGTGCCGAATGGAAACTAAAAAAAACTTTGATTTAAAAAACGAACCACGTGGAAGACCGCCCACTCAGGTGCATAAAGATGAATAGAAAGCGATGGTGTAAGCTGTTCCGAGCTGTCCAGAAGCGAGAAATAACCCAGGAATTAGCGGCATGGTTTAACAATATGGTCAATATTGAAACATTTTCATATTTTTTATTTAATTCATTTGCGTCAATTCAATTAAATAAAAAAATTTTAAAATGGGTGCCTCATGATTTGACTGATCTGCAGAAAGAAACGCGTGTTTAAACTTGTGTTGCCTTGTTAAATCCATACAGAAAAGAAGGAATATTGGATCGAGTTGTGACATGTGATGAAAAGTGGATTCTTTACGATAACCGTAATCGAAAAATGTAATGGCTGACCCCAGGTCAAACGCCGCAACAGTGTCATAAAGCAAAGCTTACCAATAAAAAGGTAATGGTAACTGTTTGGTGGTCTCAGCATGGTATTCTTCATTATAACTTTCTCCAAACTGGTCAAGCAATAACAGCAGATGTCAACTGTGCCAAACTCCGAACAATGATAGCAAAACTAGCAGTGAAACAGCCCCGACTCATGAATCGATCTTCACCATTATAGCTCCATGATAACGCGGGGTCTCATACAACCGTTTTAACGCTACAGGAACTGCAATTAGAAACCATTCGTCACCCTCCGTATTCGCCAGACCTTGCTCCAACGGATTACCATTTTTTTCCTGATTTGGACAATTTTGTACGTGATGAAAAGTTTTCTTCTCAGGAGGCAGTACAAAATGCTTTCTCACAGTTTATCGAATCTAGATCACCAGAGTTTTATCTGGCAGCAATGTATACATAATAATGGTAAATATTTTGATTAAATAAACATGTTAAGTAAAAAAAAACGAATTTCAATTTTTCAGTGCAAATCGGCAATTTCATACTTTAACCCCTAATATTTAATTTGCGAGCTAATATTACTTTCAAGCAAACAGATTGACTGATCTACATCTATCGTGTCTAAGAAGTACTTTAAAAAAGTCTCTTGTGAGTTTTAGTTTATGCCAAATTAATTTAATTTTCCAGCCTTATTTTTAAAACATCAAAGTCGTAATATAAGCAATTCAATGTTATCCTATCCAATTCGGTAAGAATATAATTGGGATAGCACCCTTTTACCCTATTGAATGATTTTAACGTATGAACAAACATACATAACAAAGGAGCTGTAATTAATGGCCCGTCCAAACTTTCTTTTGAATTCCTTTTCTTTGCTACTTTCTATTGACAATTGTTTTCTTTCTTTATTCTTTAGAACTAGCGACTTGCCCTTGCTTTACTTACTTCTATTATAGATTTTATTTAATTATATCGACTTATGTATATATTGAATATAGGTATACCAGCATATAGCTACCGGCGCGTAAATATAGGTTCGACCTTGAACTTGTCACACACGTCTGCTACGTCACGGATGGAACACAGCACGCTCACAAAGCGCTACTATCTCCCACAATTTTTTCTCAGACCTAAAGTTAGCTGCCGGCTACAATATCGGTTATTCAATTTTAGCAATTTTTTTTCTTTTTAAACTCGAGCAAAGCATTTGCTTAAACATTTTTTAGAAAAGCAGAAGGTCTATATGCTAAATTGTCTATGGGTCAATGAAGTTTTAGACACACATATTAGAAGACCTCTCAATCTTTGATTAGCTCACAAATTTCAGTGTAGTTTAGCTATACTTAATTAAATTGATATTTTTGATGAAAACCTTACACAACACAAAAGAAGGCCGAAAACATATAATAGGAAAGATATTCTTCTACGATAATATGATTAAATTCTTTTGTAATACTAAGATTAACTTATTTATGTGATTATCCTTTGATTTAATATTTAATTTGATTATTGTATATGTCGGAAGCGTAAGATAGGTTTAGGTTTAGATAAGTGTTAGGTTACCCTTGCGTTGGGTTAGCCTTATGTAAGCCTAATCCTAAGATTGGATAGAGAACCTATGCAGTGGAGTTCATATATATACCATCCCTTAAACCTACACGCTGGGTTACAAGACCACGGCATTGCTTATCTTTCGTGTACTACATGTGGATCTAGAATGCGTATAACCGATTGTACATTCGAGTCTTCCTTTTAGTAGTATAATACCCACCCTCTCTATTCTTATATATATATTAACAGATATACAGATAAATAATTAATCTAAGGTGTGAGTACAATTCTTTGAGTAAGTGTAATAGTACCTTTTTCACCATTTCTAAGTAATTTAGCAGAACATTTCCAAGTATAAATGCGAGTCCTAACTGACTGATAAAATTTTACAACTCTCATTTAAATACGATAAAATCTTAATTAACTTAATTAAAATTCAGAAGAAAACTCTTATTGAAGTTTAGAAGAATCTTTTTACTTTTAGCTATAGAAGTCTTTGCTGTATAGTTAGGACAGTATCTTCCTTAATGTACCACATCATTTATTGTTTAAGGTTGAAGAATTTCCTGTAGGATATAAATTTAAATTTTTTTATTTTAATTTCACAGTTATTAGGTTGCGTTCCTTCCAGAGCCGTGCGAGGATGTGTTGTGAGGAATGCGTTTGTTAAGGAACAATAGAATCGCTTCATTTGACCCACTTATCGTGGCTAAGTATCCTCGCTCATCTCTGATGGAAATGCAGCCTTATGATGATATTAAATGTTGTATTTACTTACTCAATGATGAATTATAGTTTCACGAAAGTTTACCTGAAAAAATAAAATTATGTAATTATTAGAATTTTCGTTTGTCTGTATGCTACAACTATTACACATTATTGTTAATTATGATGTTGGCAACACTAATTTGAGTATCATTGACAACATTAATCTGAGTTGTGCCAACGTAAAGATAAAAGCAAACTAAATAAATACGCCGCCATGGTGGCTGCATCGCGAGTATTCTAGCAGTAAGGCTGTTCGTCTGAGTCTAAAGTATAAAGACTGTTGGTCTGCTTATAGACTAGAACTCCTCTTTTTTTAATTATTGTAAACAAAGAAATATTTTACTAAGTATATTATTCAAACAGCAGCGTATTTCTTTGTATTAGAAAAATCGATATTACTCAAAGTAGTAAATACAGAGGTTCAGCACAAATTGCTGCTTGTAATATCATTTGCATTGCAAATTACCCACTACCCTGTAGCTAGCCAGTAGCCAATAGCCAACAGCCAGGAGCCAGGACACCATAATTGCCCTGAAATGCGACAATAGATGCATTGTTACCAGCTCAAAGGTATTCTATAACAGAAACTTAATCATTTCTCTTCAGCAACACATTTAATATAATCTGAGGCAGTGTGACAAGTGATTTCATAAAGGAAATATTATCTAAAAGTAGTGCCAGTAGTGTAGCTCATACTCTATTTAGTTTGATTATAAATTCATTTTGCAATCTAAATAAAATAAATTGGGTCTCAAGCCCTAAATTCCGTACAAAGTATGAAGTATAGCAAATATCTTCTCAACATTGGTCTAACCGGTATCTAGGAAAACAATCACAACATACAGAAAATATGCTATTTGTACTTACGGGCAAAACTCAAGTACATATTAGATATCCCCCACCAACACCAAAACCTCCACCCCCACCACCCCCACATCCCTCTCACAAAGTAACTTATAAGAACGCTTGTTATTCAATAACATTGATCAAAGCCGACGAGTTTTCCTAATAAAATATACCAAATTGAATCTTATATAATCTTAATAAGATTTACTTTGCCTAAGCTTCAATTATATTAAAACATTTTATATTTTCAAAGAATTTCAAGTCTTATTCCGTTACAATAGGAGTTATTATCGAATGATTTACGGTATTGGAAAGATAGCGTCTTTGTGAGAATCACTCTATTATAATATGTAACATGACACATATTTTTAAACCTATTAATATAAAATTTATAAAACCCGTGTATTTAGGTTTCATTTTTCATTTTAATTTATATATGAGTAAATACCAAAGACACAACGGCCACACAGCTCGACATGCACTTCACCCCCACGTCGATAGATGGCGTAAGAGCACACTCATTTGTTAATTTGTTAATAGAATTTTTACGGCTTAACATAGTCTATGACCTTTCTCAACCTCTACTTTATCTCTGTATCATATTTCATCAAAATGCGTTTAGTGATTTAAACCTGATTGTGTAACAGACAGACAGACCCTATTTATCCGTCAATAGATGGCGTAAGAAGTATATTAAATCGCAGTTTCGTAATTATTTTGAGATCTCTAAACTCTATAAAAGGATATCCTATAGACGATCTTCTGAGTTAATATATTATATACTTTAGTAGACATTAATACATAATTTCTATATCTTAAAAATCTATGGAAAAATTAATTTTGTATAATATAACTATCATCCTTGTCGACTTATATTAAAAACCATGAAGGATGAAATAAAATCTAAAATGGTGATTACATTTTAACGCGCTTGTATTAGCTTCTTTGTAACCAACCTCACAAGTATTAAAATAAAACTTTTTAATTTTTATATTCTACAATATGTAATTTAAATGAAAATTTTAGCTCTAAAATAATTGTATTTAAAAGCGGATTCAAAGGAAGAACCAGAAGGTCGATAGTGAAACTCTTCAGAGATTATTTTAGACCCAAAGTATTCGGTTAATTGAGTCAAATACTTGACACATTAATTCACTTGTATACTTTCTTAATTTATAATCAAAATCGGGAAAATCTAATACTTATTGTTATGATGACGGCAACATTGATCTGAATAACGCTGAAGCTCTGAGTCCAAAAGGTAAAGACTAAAGCCGTGATATTGTTGGCTTGTTGTACAGTAAGGGAAACTGATTGTAAAAGTGTTACTGTAATATTTAGCTATTTATAGTTGTGGCAACCGGAAGGGTCACACAGTACATACGAAGGGATCTGGGATAGTTATGAAAGCGTTAGATAAATTAAGGGATACATCCGACCTCACAAATCCCATTTCACTTTGACACATTGTGATTAAAGCTCTTTTGTCTTTCAAACTGTTACTTTAACCGATTGTAACAGAAATAGGTAATGTAGTCGTGTATGTATTATTTAAACACTAGGATATAGTTCAAGACATAATAATAATAGAAATTTTCAGGTTACGACAATTTTTATTGGACGCCATCGTGATTAATGTCGGACATGTCACAATAACAGAAACTGTCACACAGACTTGTTTTTTGGGGTTCCTCCTCTTAGGTTACGACAAGTTTTATTGAAAGCTATCGTGACTGATGTCGGACATGTCAGAATAACATAAACTTTCACACTGGTGCTTTTATTGTGTTGCCTACTACTGCCACTTAGGTTACGACAAGTTATATTAGAAGCTATTGTGACTGATGTTGTTCATCTTATAATGTCATATTCAAACGTGAAATTTACGAGTACCTTATGTAAACGAAATTAACACTATAAAATATAGATTTATATTGAAAACTTCAGGTATAATAAAAAACAGATTTGAAATTCATATAAACCAAAAATGAAAACGTAAAATTTCGAATTGGAGTAGTTGGAGCGCTTGAAAATAAAAATTCGTTATCGACTCTGCAAAATCATATTGGTTCGTGAATTTCTATCTCACCTCCGTTTGCGAAATTATTCTGCACTGTGTCTGTACGTTTATATTCTTTACTGGCAACCCATGATTTTCTTTTTAAGTATAATTCCAGAAGGTACAGAAAATGAACATCAACTCCTGTACCTTGTTGAATCTTTTAGAAAATATCGTAAACATTATAAAAAAACTTCGTTTAATAACCGACTTCAAACTAAAAAATGCATGTCGGCGCAAAATAAGGGAATTACTGTAGGCTATGGTTAGGCTAACATAAAAATAACCTTACACAAGACGTTGCAACTACATTGTAAGGTACTCACGTGACCTTAATCGGACTGCACTCCAAGCACTAAAACAATACTCATTGGCACTATTCAGAGACTAACTCACTCCTTGAGAATCCGCGCAAGACTAAGACTTCAGTCAGATTGTCGATGGCATATTAAGGGTCGAGACTGTCACGACTACTAACCTACTCAAATCGTAAATCGTCAAAAATGTAAATTGTAAACTGTTGAGTCTGAAATGAATTATACAATTATTCGCACCGACCGATCTCTGATTTTGAATTATATAAAATTCGTTTTTATATCATGATTTTTAGTTTGTAATGAAACTTTAAATAAATTTATTTAAATCAAATTGAACCAAATCAAAAATACTATCTGTCCCAGACGAAGGAGTGAGGAGTTAGGATGCAAAGTGTCGATCTCTGGGAACTCAATTTCTCTATAAGCACCATTTATATTCTTATGGTGAAGCAATCAAGTCACTGCTGGAATTTTATGTTATTTGGGAATATTGCTTTGGTTTTTGTATATATAGAGAGAAAGCTGAGCAGTAACTTGAGGCTGTGACTTGTGTTTTAAGTTAAAGAGTCACATCATCTCCCCGTCTTAACACTCTCCTCTCCCATTCCATTAACGCTACGGATCTAGTGGATTCTGGGCTGTTGCTCAGGGTCCACTGAAACCGCAGCATTTTTCTCTTCACTTTCTCTAATACTCCTTCTATCCACGAGATATCCTCCTGTACTGCTGATGTCCATGAACGACGATGGCTACTTACCATCAAATGGATCGTCTATTCGTTTGTGCCTTATGTACCAAGATAAAAAGAAAACTTTTAAATTAATACCACATATATGTAATTGTATTTTAAACATATTATTATTATGCCAGAATTTCCCCGAAATCAAAAAAATGTTCAAGCTGTGACAACACTATTGCTTTGAAAAAAGATTTTGAGTACCATGCACCAATATATTTAGGAGTAATTTTTAGGGTGTACTGTAACATTATAAAGGTTGTGAGGTTGTAGGGGGTTATCTTTGAATCGATTTTGAAAATTGTTTTACCAATAGAAAGCCATATTATTTGTGAATTTCACAGGCTATATATCAACCTGAAAAATGAAAACATGTTTTCGTGGTGGTCGGATTTGCTGCAGTAAGTCGCAGAACAAACGGCCGAACGAAAACGTTTCTTACGGGCGCTACCTTAACGATAAGATATATGTATATGATTCATAGTTGCGGGTGGAGTATTAATGAATAAATGAGTGAGTGTATAAGTTAGTGAGTAAACAGTTTGAATACACCTCAGCGAAACAAGAACGGGTCGTCTAGTCGTTAGTAAAAGCGATAACTTACACTGGCACTAATTAAAATGCATTACTTAAGTTTGATATGGTAATTCATATATCTAAGAACTAAACTAAGTAAGTCAGAGAATATTTCCTAAAATTCGTGCGGTCTAAATTCTGCGTCAAGTTCAATTTCCATACAAATAGGAGTTCGATCACCAAAAGCCTGGATTAACCCAATTTATTCCAATATATTGGAACCGATATGAACTTTATACAAAATTACACTTTGGGAAACGTATATTTTCAAAGCTGAAAGGACAAAGTTAAAATTTTCCCACGAACGAAATAACATGTCGGTTCTTGCAATTAGTTTGTTTAGTTATTTATATGTGTCCTAGATGGCGCTAGGTGCCATTTGAATTGCGCTAACTTTTATCATATTTTATTAGATCGATAAAATCTTTTATCTAAGTGGCTATGTAAGAATAAATTATTCATTTATAATTTTTAAACTCAACTCAATTTTCAGTAACTGACGGTCACTCCAGGATTTAGATTACTGTTAGGAGCATCCACGAGATTGTAAAGTTTGGTTTTACGATTAACGAATACAAATATGTTATGGTGCAAATTACCCGTGTATTTTGAAAGTGTAATTTGAATATCAATAGAGTAGCATAATACACTTAAAACACACAGAGTGCGTTTTGACATTTGATCGTTACAGTCTTGGCAATATTGATGATATTTTAGATTTAAATGGAGTCTGGTTTAGAGGTAATTATTATAAATATAGTACGAAATCTTGGAGTGCCCGTAAATTTCTGATAATTGAGTCTTAAATTTATAAATAAATGAGTACTTTTCATTATGATGAAGGGTGGTCTTGTCCTTTTATTACCATACAAAATGAAATTCTTAAGCCAGTGAGGTATATTTTAAAATTTGCTTATAAGTATGTGTTAGGTGTGTATGAGTTACAGAGTAATTGGTTGATTGTTTCATATACCTAAACGAAGCAGAGGTAGTTCTCTAATAAGTGATACAGTTAAGCAAATGAAAACGATAAAAAAGGTCACACGAAGACATTAAGAACCCATCAACCAAGTACTGCAATTAGAATTTCATTACGACCTTCAGTACTTCCATACTCAAGTAATTATACAAAATTTAGGACTGCTGTAATATTTACGATGTAATCACTTTAAACTTGATACTTTTATATATAGCTAATCGACCCGTCCCGGCTTCCCTTGGGTGTAATTTACCACATTTTAATTTATATGTGACTAATTCCCAATGACATAACGTCCACACAGCTCGACATGCACTTCACCCCCACGTCGCTAGATGGCGTACGAGGACACTCATTTGATTACTAAGTACTAACATAGGCTATGTCCTTCTTTAAGCTCTACTTTATCTCTGTATCAGATGATGAAATATAAATGGTTATAGAGGAAGAAAAAGAGAAAGGTATGTTGATAGAGAAAGAAAAAAAAGAGTAATAAAGAAAGAGAGAGAGAGGGAGAGACTAATGAGAAAGAAAAAGAGTAAAGAGACAGATAATGAAAGAGAAAGGTAAAAATGAAAGAGAGAAACATGTGGCAACACTACATAATATCCATAAAAAATTAACAAATCTTGCAAAATGTCTATTTTATGGGACTTTATCGCCATATCGGTGAAAGAGTTATTAACAAACAAACAAAAGAAAAATCAAATCATTCCTCTATATATAATAGAAAAAATGAATACAAATTGTATACAATAGGAAAACAAATTGTCCAAAAAACTGTTAATTAAAAAAAGTTTTTAAATTAGAAAAAAGTTTGGTTTCAGGAATGTTCATTCATTGTACTTAATTAGGATTTACTTGTACGGAAATAAACAAGAAAACTTTCATGTAACTTTCCAAATGAGGGGCTCCAAACCTTCGCCCAATAATACTATAAACTTGAAATCAGCGCTTAAAAGTGATCGAACCGAAAGTTCCAGAACGTAGAGTCTCTAAACGAGATCCAATGCCTCTGTAATGTCGCATTAAGTTCTAAATATTGCGAGCAGTTACGTGGGAAAGAATTATAGTATATAGTTGCCGGCAGCTAACTATAGGTGTGTGCAAAAATAGTGGGGGTTTGTTGTGCATAGTGAGCGTGCTGCGTTCCATCCGTGACATAGCAGAAGCGCGGAAATTGACGCCACTAATAGTGATTTCTACGCATTCAAGGTCAAACCTATACTCACGTGCCGCTAGCTATGTAATTTTACTTGTCATTAAACTTGATAATACAGTTGTTAGAAAGAGAAAAATATATCTCTTATTTTTTTTAGATTATTATGAATATCCACGAAAGCTCGGAAGACGGAACAAAATTATTGACGAGTATTTATGTGTGTGGACTTCGGACACATTTTTCGTAATATACTATAACAATCCAATTTATCTTCTTTGTATGCCCAGGTGTTATTAGACACTGCAAACTGCTAGCGATGGTTGGCAGCACTGATCTTTAATAAGATTTTAATAAATAGGTTTTTAAGGTGACAGATTTTATGGGTAATGTAATGTAGTTTTACAGCAAGTTTTGTAAAAGGAGCCATTTAATATTTTACGAGTAAAGCGATTCAGTAACAAAGTCAGTTTTATATTCATTTCAAGGCAGGTACGTACAAAGTATTTTACGACCTTTTCCTAAAACAATATTTTAAGTGTATATGATCTATGTGTGTGTATAAGGCTTCATATTTCATTGTTATATTAATGTATACAAGAAAGGCATTGTTCACGACGTGACGTCATATTTTTTTTACGTCACGTGACTGAATGATTATTTTAAACGAATTTGTTTTATTAAAATATTAATAATGTTATTAATATATATAAATAATCAGACCTTAAAAAGAACTTAACTTTTTTTTATGGTAGATGAGGTGCAAACGAGCAGATGGTTCACCTGATGGTAAGTGGCCACCATCGCCCATGGACATCGGCAAAATAAGAGATACCTTCTTGTCTTGTCGATGCGTTGCATCGTCGAAGATAGAGTCGGGAGGGAAGTGAAGAAAAACATGCTATCAATTTCAGCGGACCCTAAGCAAAAGCCGAAAGATCACTAGATCCGCAGCATTAATGGGATGGGAGAGGGAGGGGTAAGTCTGGCCCACATGCGGCTCGACCGGGAAGCGTCTATGACACTTGGCGGTCGGATTCGCATGTTGGTAGTCGCAAGCTAGTTGGGGAACAGATCCCTTACCACCAAAGCAGAGGGGAATAGTATTCTAACCCGTCCCACTCCCGTCTGACGGTTAAAAACTTAAGTAATAGATGTTTCTAATTATTTAAATTTAAAGCAAAGGCGTGTCAATGACGTGGCAACACTGGGAAACAATAAAACGATCGTAAAGTGGAATTCGTAACGGTAACGAAGTATTGCCCGTCTGTGACATCTTACAAAGGCTTTTACATTTGTAATAAAATATAAAAAAAACGTTTTTGTTGGAAAACAGCTTGCGATCAAGGTGTAGGGTTAAAGGCCTTTTATATAAATATACAAATAAAACGCTCCCCGAAAACTTCGCTGCTCGAACACTAACTTCACTAGATAATAAAGTAAACTTACGTGGACTTCAAGGAGGGTGACCTTAACCACACTATAATGCTAACTTCGATGTACACTGCGCGACAACACCAGAGAGACTGACTCTAAACCATCGCACTAAAGGTTATATATTCTCTACACGTGAGTTTATTTGACATAAATAAAAACTACCCGCGAATACTAATTTATAAACGGTGTTACTCCCGTACTCTTAGCGTACATACATATACGCTATATGTCGGGGATTATGGAACGATGTGAAAGGAGAAGGAAGGAGGAAGATGGGGAATATTTGAGGAACACTAAAAGGGGGGTGATGGTATTAAATGGAATATTGGGTAAACGCAACGCAGATACTTCTACTGAACCGATAAATGATCAAATATGATCTCTAACAATTACGAGAGAAACCTAAGCAGTGCCTTGGACTTGTGACCAAGGTGTAGGCTTAAGGATATCCTTTAAATGATCATAACACTCACCTCCACTGCTAGGCTCTCTGTTTAAACCCAAGGTTAAACGCACATAAACCGAATCTAACACAAGGCTAACCTAACCTAAGGCTAACCTAACCTAACATTGTGTTTACTTAACCACGTGGCAATTACATTGCAAGGACTTACGTGACCTTAGTCGGACAGCACTTCCACACTACACCGCACTTGACACTATCACTAGCACTACTTAGATGATGTTCACTTCTTGAGAGACCGCGCACGACTAAGACTTCAGTTAGACTGTCGATCGCATATAAAGGGTCGAGGGTAGAGACTGTCAAAACAACGGAAGTGACTACTACCCCACTCCAACGCCATAGACAGCGATAACGATTCGATTAATCGATAATCTTTTACTATGCTCCGACATATATATACGTAACAATTTCTATGCGAGTATCAAAATGTGCAAAAATGTCTTGATGACGTTTATTAAGAAGTTTTTATATCTAAAGAAACCGCAGACTATTTCATATTCATTTCAACTTAATATCTCTGTGGTTCTAAGGAAAAGGGTATATAGGCATACAGACAGCGAAGAGGTCATAAAAGTTTTTTTTTCCTTTTAAAGAACAGAACCCTACAAATTAAATAGGCAAAATATTTTTTTTTATTAATCATCTTGCAATCAGTCTGTTGACAATGAGCAGATGCGATTTGGTCATTAGGCAGTTCGCGGTTTACTCCTCATCAGGAATACCACTTATTTTTATTGCTATTCAGTGCAAGAGTTCTGCGACGTTTAAGGCAATTTATAAAGTCTGGCAATATGAGTTGGAAGGTCAGCTGGTTTTTGATGTTTGTCCAGTCTAACTTTATACTTCCTTGCATAGACTTTTATTTTTTTGTCATTTCACCGTCGGTATGTCCAGGTGATGGTAAATTTCACTGTTCTTTATGAACCAGGGCGCGTTGCTAGTTTGCTTCAATATATAGTTTTGTGTTCTTTGAATCTTATTTCTTTTGGACTTACAAGTGGCACCCCATAGTTGTATTCTATTGGTCCGTATATTGGTGATGAGGAATTTGTTGACAATAGATAGCTAAAAGATTTGGAGTTTCTACCCAAAACATAGACAAAATATGGCGATATTATTCCGTCATAATATCATAACATCAACAGGCGGTGTAAATAATATATTATACTTGTTTTCCTGTTGGGCAGAGTTTTACAAACTAAGTATTTTTATAATTATTTAAGTAATAAAAATTTGTTTGAGGAATAAACTGTTTTTTTTGGTTCCCATTAACATATAATTACATAATATGAATTTCCCCCTGTGTGGACAACATATGCAGAGAAAGTTAAAAATCATTAAAAGAAAACATATACGTAAATACATTTAGTTATATAAATCTTATCTATTAATACTAAATATAGATCTATGACGTCACAAAGCTCCATCTACGTAGTCACAAAACATCATATTCTATTAGCGCACAATTGTTCCAGAACATTGCCTTCACAAATATAACTTTCCTACTACGTAGAGCAAAGTATGAAAAATGATAATAAAAGCGCCTCGTTAGGCTAAAACTTTAAAAGAAAGTCCGGTTTTGTTGTCGGATTTGCTCGAGCTTAGCTTTACTCATTAATCTAAAACATAATGCCGAGTTTTAAGGTTTGACGGTCACGTTTCATTTTATGTAATCTGTACTTGACCTATTTCTGTAAATATTATATGGGATTTAGACCATATAGAACTTGGGATTGGTGACTTATGTGATAAGTAAATATCACTGATATGATATAGTATTATGTAAGCATATGTCACATACGTTCCCTCGGGGAATTCGCGATTAATGTAAAATACTTTACCATATGGTCCTTATACATATATCATCTTCCTTCCGGAGAGAAATTAAAATACAACCTGATTTAAATTTCTTTCGCTAACTATAAACTGAAACTTCAGTTCCTTTTTAACTTTTTAAAATAATTTTATATTTTTACCTTAAATACTTCGTGTTTGATGACGTACCTGTAATAAATAAAACATGATATTATTACGTCATTTTAATAACACTAACCTAATCATTTACAAAACTTCATAGCCATCATAAAAGGGTTACGAGTATAACTACATATATAATAGTGTTAGTAACACCACATATAAATTAGTATTTGCGGGTAGTTCCTTTATATTATTTCAAGTATACCCACGGGTAGATAATATGTAATCTATAGTGCGATAGATTAAAGTCAGTCTCTCTGGTGTTGTCGCGCAGTGAACATGGAAGTTTGTATAATAGTGTCGTGCTTAAGGTCACACTTCTTGAGGTCCATGTAAGTTAGCTTTATTATCTATAGTAGTTGGCGAGGTCGAGTGGTGGAGGTGGGAGTTAATATATTATGAAAAAGTATTTCTCTCTCATTCTATGACATGAGCAACACAATAAACTCTAATTAGCTTATATAGATATCGGAGATTCATGTAGATTCGATGGCATGGGCTTGTTTGTGTCCGCCATGTTGCCGTCTCAATGCGCACGTCACTTATAAGTCACAGACTGACACAAACTGATTCTATCTAAATTCTGCCATCGACAATCAACCATAGATTAACTGTACCAGTGTTGCCATACCAATAAATTAAATTACCACCAATATAATTATTCTCCGATATAGATATGCTCAGAATGACCTTGATAAGCTGAATAATTAGTTTCAGTACAATTTATTAACAATCAATCCGTCGAAAACAAATTATATTGTGTTTGCTGCTAAAAACAAAAAAATGAGTACTCATAAAATACTACAAATAAATAATGAAATTATTAGTAAAACTGACAGTGGTGGGATACCTGGGCATGATTCTTGATAGTCACCTCACATTTATATCATATTTTGAAACGATACGATCAAAACTACTATCACTCATGGGATCTATTAGAAATTTCGTCAGGTGACTCCCAAAGCAAGTTAAATTTACAATATATAACACTCTTGCAAAACCACATGTAGAATATCTTACTGAAATCGGGGCACGGCTGCCAAGACTAATAAAACAATTAGTGCAAATAGCCCAAAACAAACTCATTAAAATACTGTTTCAATATGACTTCTTGACGCCGTCGGAAAGAATCTACAAAGAAACAAAAATAATGAGCGTCGCACAAACATACATATACAATACTTGGGTGCTGATCAAAAAAATAATAAATGGTAATTTTCATTCCAATTTAAAATTTACTAAAAGGATGTACAAAAACGTTCCTTTAGAAATCCTTATCTAAAACTACAACTTTTAAAAGTTTGCTAAAATTCCACATTTTAAATAATTATAAACCATGATGAAGTTGTTGGCACTTCCAGTATGGTCTTACTCTGTGTATCCTAATCATTGTATGAATATTTTTTCTATATAGTTTATTGTCAGCTAAGTCAACGAGCAACAAGCGTCAGTAGCTCAGTGGTTCGTGCGGTGGATTCACGATCAACAAGTCGTGGGTTCAAATCCCGGACATTGGACTACTGGCGTGGCCCACTCCTGACACAAGCTATTTATTAGCTTACTAGGAGGGGTAAAGGGAATACTAGTAGTATATGATCCATACTGCTAGTAATCTTTTAATAATTAAAAAAAAATTAAGAATGACATCGAAGAACAAACCTTAACTTAAATTCTTAATGAGAATAAAAATCTTTAACCGGAGATATGATAGGCTAACTTAAGCAGTTCCTGATTGATTAATAATTTCAGCGTGACTTTTAAAACATATTGGAAACCTACTGCTGGGTCACTATGCCCAGACGCTTTGATGCTGGAAACTAATTTCCCTTTGTTGATAATCAGGTTTACTTGTGAAAATGTTGTATAACATGAATGTTATAAATCATTGTAATAATACCACTTTGATTTAGGGTCTTGAAAACTAAATGGAGTCACGCACTAAGAGAGCGAGGGCAGAGGGCAGAGGGCTTGGAGAACGATTACTTACGATTGATGACTTTCTCTTTGATAACGGTGATATCATCGATCGATCCTTCTTTGTGAAAGAATTATTATTGCATTTATTTGTAGATCTTAAACTTACACCAAGTATGATGCAAAGTTAACTGTATGAAATCACTTGTTAAAGACTGCCTCAATTTTGTCAGGACAAAAGTAAGACAGCAAAATGGATATAAAATTTAAAACACGAGTATCTTTTAAAATTGAGTTTTTGGAGAGGGGTGGGAGGGTCTTTACTTTGCTTATTTTGGATGACATGAAGGATAGGGGGGATTAGGGGGGGATATCCTTATACTTTAGCGATAAAAAGTAAACACACACGTTGAAAATTCATCAATGTTAACGTAATCACGGGGGGAGAGGCGTTAGGCCTTTGCTTTCTTTTGCTGACATAGGGGTGGGGTTGATAATTGCAAAAAATCAGATTACTTAATTCTTAACGGCTTACGGCTCCATTAAACAAAAGTTGTCTTTTATCTCAAATTCATCACAAAAATTAAATAAAGCATATATTGAAAATCCAAAATATACTGAAAGATTTGTTATTTGGATTTGAAAATTGAAAAAAAACTTATTAACATATGCGACCTGATGTTCCTTTCATAAAAATATCTTACATAAAGCGAATTGCCGTGATTTCCCACGAGGAGTTTGGCTTCCAATACAATTCTCCTCTATACACATAGTTTAAAATGGCTAAAGAAAGCAGAACTAAAATTGCTGACACTATATAATAAAATACTTGTATGACCCGCTGGCCTTAATTAAATCTTACTGTACCCTAATCATCATCAAAAATCTTATTGAAATTTAATCAGTTATTTTTATAAACCAACTCGTAAATGATTCATAATAATAAAACTAACTGGTTTGATAGTAAAAAATAAAAGCCTCTATTAATTTATTTAATTATTAATATCGTTAAACTAACTGATTTCTGATTAATGTTATTTTCGTCATAATTGATCCTATTTATTTATTTTAGTCATGAAAATAATATAGGGTCACAATTATTTTGATTGAAAATCTTATTAACTGAAAATCTTATTTTATCCAACAGTATGATGGCTTGGTTAGAATATCTTCCTGGGGGTTATATTTTAAACTCAGAGTTTTAGCGATACTGCTAGAATACTCGCGAGGTATCCATCATTATTTTGTTATGACGGCGTATTTATTTCCCAATCAGTACTTCTTTGATTGATGTCTATTAGTTGTCTAACATTTAAGAAAATCAAAATGCTACTCATATCAATCCTACCAACATTATAAATACCAGGATGCTACTCAAATTAGTGTTGCCAACATCATAATTAGCAATTAAGATGAAGTAGCTAGCTGTATAAAGTTATTAGAGTAAAAAATCTTACTGGTTCATAAACGTTATGCTCGAAAATCTTACTGGTTCATCATTATTATGGTCACTAACCTAAAAGAGTGTTTTAAAAGATATTTTAATTTATAAGTTTTATTCTTCAGGTTCATTAAAACTTCGTTCAACTTCTCTTCCATAAATATAAAATAATAGAACGAAGACTACAAGAGATGCAGTATATCTCAGTGAAGCGACAACGAGTACTCTATACAAATGATTGATTACATTTCCAATGATATATATTTCCAATTCTTTCTTTTTTATTTTCCTTATTTTTCTACTCACTTGACAGATTTGTCTGTAGATTAGGTAATATTTTGTTATATATTGGTTCTTGGTTGTGTAATGGCATGATTTCCTTCGAGAGACAAAATGGTGTCACGCGCGGATATCGGAGATCGCTAGATCGATGTCGGGAGATGTATTGCTTCCGTTACCATATTGACTCTTTGCAGACGTATTTGCTACAAAAATCTTTTTAAAAACCAACTTTTCTATCATAGGTTTCTTTTAGTATACACTTTCCATGTTAACATACGATCTGGACTATAGTATGCATATTATCGTCTTGCTAAACTTAAAATAATCTGTCAATTTATTCCGAATAGTAGACATTGTCTTAAGTATAGCAAGTAGTGTAATTTAGAGAGTGTCACGCACAGTCACAATCTCTAGGCACTGCTCGGCTGACGCTTGAAGTTAAGAGTGTCTATTTTGTAATATTCATAAGGAAATAGTTTAATTCCAATTTTAATATACAGAACGAGCCACGAAATATTTAATAGTATAAAACTACATTTTTTTTTAATTTTTGCATCTAAAGCAGATGTAAAATCTAGATATACTAAAGTATTTATTATCCTCTCTTCTAGTATATTTAAAATGTTTCTTCATTGAAAAGAAATATCGGATATCCATTATGTGTCCATTGATCATATAAATCTTGATGTATCTGACATATACACCACGGTATAAAGACACCAAATTGTGTAAATAAATTTAAATTTATAGTCTACTAGCCTTTAAATTAAAACTTTATAGTCTACTAACCTTTAAATTAAAACTTTATAGTCTACTAGCCTTTAAATTAAAACTTTATAGTCTACTAGCCTTTAAATTAAAACTTAATAGTCTACTAGCCTTTAAATTAAAACGTCATAGTCTACTAGCCTTTAAATTAAAACGTCATAGTCTACTAGCCTTTAAATTAAAACGTCATAGTCTACTAGCCTTTAAATTAAAACTTTATAGTCTACTAGCTTTTAAATTAAAACTTCATAGTCTAACTAGCCTTTAAATTAAAACTTTAAAGTCTACTAGCCTTTAAATTAAAATTTCATAGTTTACTAGCCTTTAATTTAAAACTTCAAAGTCTACTAGCCTTTGAATTAAAACTCCATAGTCTACTAGCCTTTAAATTAAAACTTTATAGTCTACTAGCCATTAAATTAAAACTTTATAGTCTACTAGCTTTTAAATTAAAACTTTATAGTCTACTTACTACTAGCCTTTAAATTAAAACTTTATAGTCTACTAGCCATTAAATTTAAACTTTATAGTCTACTAGCCTTTAAATTAAAACTTTATAGTCTACTAGCCTTTAAATTAAAACGTCATAGTCTACTAGCCTTTAAATTAAAACGTCATAGTCTACTAGCCTTTAAATTAAAACTTTATAGTCTACTAGCAAACGTGTGATGCCCTCTAGCTTCACATATGTGAAAATTACCAACTATATTTAAATACAGCGCCATCTACTGAATACTTACACAACCTAGATAACAAAACAAAGGTGAAGTGTCATATCAACACCGCCTTCTGTCTGTCTGATGCAAATCATTACAACACTTTGTTCTAAAAAAATTAAGGTTATTAATAAAGATAAAGACTATCCTATCTCATGTTTATCCCGTTCGGTGTCAGTAGTTTCGGAGTATATCGTGGATGAACATCATTTTTCATGACACGAAATTTTTGTTTACACAATAACCGTTAAATATTTAACAATAACAATATGGTCAGGTCTTCATGCAAATGTCACAAAAAAGTTATGTTTGAAGGTCAAATATATATACTAATATTTATAAAGCGTAAAAATATAAAGCTCAAAAATATGATATATGGGTTTTTTTAAGTGAACTCACAAACGTTCATAAAAATGCGATTGGATCTCTTTTTGGTATTTTGCTACCATATTATAAGTTAATAAAAATAATATTTTCTATTGATTTTCTGATCCTGGTCTTAGCTCTCAACCATTTGTTACCACAAACGTAAACAAACCCATCAAATTTAAATAATATTGCAATCTTGTCAAATACGGCAAGCAGTTCTATGTTAATGGCATGATAGTGGTCTATATAACATTCTAACGAGAATTTCAGAAGCTTAGAACCTTTTCAAACTTAATCGAGTTAGCAACATCGTTGATGACTTTATATTCTCGGGTAGTATCTTTAATATTATTTCATGACTCTATATAACCTCTGCACCGATACATTTGTCAAAAGGAGCTCGTCTGGTGACTATTATGGCTGTGCAGCAGCGGTGTAGTGTCGTGAAGATAATATAACTTATCAAAAAATTGGTTTATTGTAACAAAAGGTTTTACACATTCCACTTTTCCATACCATAAAAAATTCACTGAGCAGCGAAAGCAAAGGGTTGCAATTGAGTTAAAACGAACACATTCAGTAACAGCTTGGCAAAACAATAAAATTTAAAATTCCAAGTTGACCCCTCGCCTGTTCACGTACACGTACACGTAGATACGATCATAGCTATTCCAATTTACGTGACCCTGACATATAAAAAAGATCCTTAAAATTTTTTCGTAAAACCATGGAAGAATATATATTTTTTTAAAGAGTTAAATAATGGTCGCCATTTTGAAATTTCATGTGAGAACGTTGATTACGATGATACGTTTTTGAAACATTAATATTCATGGTTGAAACTCTACAGTTATTCTAAGATTTTTAATCACTAGAGGAATATAAAAGGGAAGTGCGCCATTTTTTAGACTTTTGTGAAAAATCGATAACAATAAAAAAGATGAGGATTTTTCTAAATTAATTAGCTCCTAAAGGGATACAGAGTAGCGTGTTTTAAATGAAGTGCAAAGTGTATTAAAACTTAAGTATTCCTTGACACAAAACCAATAGATTTGGATAATCTATTGATAATATAAAAATATTTCATCAGGTTGATTATTCTATCAAATATAATAAGGTAAAGTGTAAAAATAATTAGAGAATAACAAAAAATATTAAACCTTTGTTAAGAGTGAACAGAAACAGCTTAGATTTATAAAATAAATATAAGATAAACAAACAATTGTGTAGAAAAGATCCATCTTCCCCCATCCAGTCGCCTCCCGCGTGCCGCGCGACGCGTGACGCGACTGTTGATGTCGCTGCTCTATTAAATTTAAATATTTCAGAACAAATTCATCTAAAAGAGAAATGCTTGTAAAATTTTCTTAAATATCTTCTAATATTAAGTGTATATGATGCTTGGGGCTTAAGACCCAGTAGTAAGTTTAAAACTTTCTACCTCTATTAAACTTATAATTTTTTTATGATAAGTAAATATTTATCTTACGAAATTACTAGTCAAACTGCTAATACTCTTGTTACAAGCATTAATGTAAAAGGCAGAACCATAATACACTATTATTTTATTTTTAGTTGCAATAAATATGTTCACGACTTTACCTGATTTCTAAAACATACTTTTCGGGTCAGACACGTCCGACCTCTACGATGCTTGAGAACGAGTGTGCTGTGCTCAGTTATGCTTCACTATTTATGCGTATACCCACTTTATTATACAAACCTATATACTTTATGAATATATATCAATCAATGTATATAGATATATTATCATTTTAAAACAATAAAACTAAATAAATATTATGAACTTACGTATGAAATGATGAGAAATAGTTATACAGTAAATCTATACGCTGTAGAAGTAGCAGCAATAGGTATACAAGCAAAACCTTTCTATAACTTGATAAAAGACCTAGGCCTGTCCAGAACAGTATATTGGAGGTTGTATCTAAAGCTGCGTGAATGGAATCTTACCAAATTTGGTTGAGAAAGAAGATTAACACGAAAAGAAAGGGGCCCCTTAAACCTACTCCTGTGTCGCAAGTCTCGGGTTCTACTCGGATATCCTCTTTCCGCTACTCGATGGACATGAAATATTACAAAGCTTAAACACACATAATTGGGAATAAAAAGCTATTTCAATCAAAATTATTTGAGTAATAGTTAACGGTAAAATGTTGAAATGTTGTCGGTAAAAAATTCCAATATAAATAGTTTTGAACAATTTCACTCAAAATACCTGACTCGAAAAGGCTATGGAATAAAATGTCTATTAAGCATATTCAGTTTAAACATTGTTTGAAACAAAAGCCGGTGGACGGAAGAAATTCAAATGTTTCATGAAAATTTTCTTCTATAGATATCATACATTTTTTTCCCCAGTATTTAAATAATTAAATATTACATACATTCTCCGTCTAATGCCTAATAAGCAACAAATATTTAAGTTTAACTATATATTTCCTATATAAATTACATATAATTATTGTTTTTAAAAAAGTTACTATTTAATACAGATTTACAGGATTCTTCTCAAATTCAATTTTTTGAGTTTTTTATGTTTCATTCTATGACTTGATCAAAATATAATGTATGAATAAGTAGTCAAAGTTTAGTATCTTCAACTTAATCTTCAATATAAAACAACATTACTGATTGGAACAGCTCGTCACGTAGCTGCTACGGCGTAGCGTAGGCATAGCTTCGTAGCACTTTGCTACACCGTAGCCAAGCATACGATGTTATTTATGAGTAATATTTTAATAATATATTGTATGATAAAACTATTATCTAAAAAGTAGCATGCATAGTTAAGTTTACATTTGTAATAAAGTAATTTACAGATATTTTTATTAAATAACAAACGTACTAGCTATATATGTAGGTATAATATATCAGTTATTATAAGAAAAAGACAATATTAATATGTACTTTAGTTAAAAAAATTATTCGCTCAGATAAAATATTATATATTGTATATATATTAGTTTTTTTTATAAACGCTTCCATGATTTTCTTTCCTTACGTGTTTCAAATTATCATAGAAATATTTTATTATTTTGGTCACACAGTCTGGTCACATGTAATAAAAATATCTCCTTAGCTTTTATTTTTCTTCACCTTTTCAAAACAAAGTGCAAAACCGTTATTTGAAAGTAAATTAGATACAAACAAGGAAATGTCCTCCACACGTGACCGGAAAATCTAATTCACTTGAAAAATCTCTCCGGGGAGGCTCCCTAATAGAGTGTGCGAAGAGTAATTTAAACAATATTGTTTTGAAGAAAAAGCTCTAAAAATAAAAATGCTGGACGATTTTAGTAAATAGTGTTTGACGGGCTTTACTACTGTTAGCAACGCTGTTGTGTTTGTTCAGCTGCAACTTGACGAGTATTTTTATGGATAAAATTTTAACTATTATAGTGAAGTGTAACATCCCGTATTGAGGATCACGTAAGTTGTTATTATATCTATTGACTTAAGATACTAAATATAAGCAGTGAATTATGAATATTGTTGCAAAATAAAGGAACTCTTTTCATCTTTAATTGGGTTAACGGCACTTGTCAACTTTATATCTTATGCACGTTTGTTGAAGTTAATTGCAAAACTTAATTTTAGAAAAAAAATTGTGTAGATAATGTGTCCAAATGAATCTTTGTTACTAAGTTGCTTACAGTAAACTAATTTTACTCATTTGAAGTTCTCATCCACTTGAACTCTCTTTCATCTCTGTTTCTTTCTCTGATCTTAGTGGTCTTTACGAAAACTAGAATATAAACGAATTACATAAACTGGAATAATTGTACTTTATTTATGTTTTTCTACCATAATAAAGTACATAAAGCATGAAAACTATTAAATATACATAATATCCTACTGAGACAATTAGCACATGGCTACGCTGCTACGCTGCTACGTGGATATGCCACTACGTGACGCTGCTACGAAGTGCTACGCCGCGCGCCGTAAGCTTATGAAAATATGTAATTATAATGTTTTATATGCATTGCATTAGAGGATATAACTCCTATATATATACGTATGTATTAAAATCAAATATCTATGAATTAAAGATATTTAATAAATACAGTATAATGCGAGTGACTGTTGAGTTTATTGCCTCTGCTGGTTGTAGCTTCAGAGAATCTGAATTTTTCAATGAAACCTAAAAATAAAGACTTCTACATTTAGTGAAGGAGCGACAAACAATTTGGCAAGATCAGATATCGTAACGTATTCTTACAACGTAGTCAAACCAAATGAAAAGCCAAGTTATTAAATAAGTGTAACAAATATTATCCAAGTTGCTGTATCCGTACACGAAGCAGTAAATAAGTTAGCACATCTGTTGATTAAGCGTTAATTTGTGGACGCGCGTGACCGGACACTTGATTACTCTCTACTCTCTCTATATATCTCTACTTGAAGATTAAAGGAGTTTGCGCATCTTTAGAAACTTTCAGATAAGATACTACTTTAATACTTCCTATAAGCTATCCATAAATTCATATTTTTGTTCTGTCAATCTTTCGTATATTTTCTTATTTACTAAATAATTACAAATTATCAAATAATTCAAAGGAGCCGTTGAAGTATTACGTTAGCATTAAATGACGCAGGGGAGGGCTCTGTGCTTTGCTTATTTTTGATGACTTGGAGGATGGGGTGGGGGCATGGTTATTACGTCAGCAATAAAGAAGTAAACACGAATATCAAAACGTGAATATCCTTGCTCAAAATAAAGAGGGAGAAAAATGGAACATTATATTTATATTCAATTAGTTTATTATTAATTGTACCCAAAGACAGGCTTTTAATATTAGTATGTGTTAGGGGATTTTAGTAATTTTCCTGTATGGCGGTGGTGCGTAGGATACATAGGATCGTGCTGTGAATACAGATGGGACTAATCTCACTAGTGGTTTGAGTCACACTATGCTGAATATATTAAACACGAATATCTACTATGCTTTAAATTTCAATACAACAGCATTTTCTGAGAGATAAAACATTTTTTACGAAGGAGATGTTCGATATTGCTTGACATTTGAACTACACACAAAAGATGAGAATATTAATATACACTTCATATAAGAAGCCAAGCAAACTCTGGGGCTTGAGATCCTGTAGAAAGTTTATAAAGCTTGATAAAATAATGAAAACATTTACTAACGTAAAATAAATATATCAAGAACAACAATTAACTTATTTATATTTTATATGATAAACCAATATTTACTCCAAAAAATTATCACAAATTTATTAAAAACACTTTAATTACAGTTATCTCATGTACTTTATTTAATAATTTAACATGCAATTAGCATTTAAAAATTCACTTTTTGAATGTCTTCTTTCCTTGTTTAAACGTAAAGTTTTTCTTGTTTGTGTGTGTTGATAAAAAAAAGTGAAAAAATAAAATATGTCGATTTTTTATAATAAGACAATGAGGATATTTTAGATTTAAATGGAGTCTGGTTTAGAGGAAATTGTGATTAGTACTTCTTAAAATATGTGCGAAATCCTGAAGTATCCGTCAGTCACTAAAAATTGATTGTTGAGTTTAAAAAAAATTAATAATTTTCGTTATGACGACAATTTGAACATTTTTTCATTTCCTAAAATGTCAGAATCACTTTGAGTTCATACTACATTCCCCTTTTTATCTACTTCTCAAAAAATAAAAAACAATTCCGATTGAAAAGATTGTAAAAATTTATTGTAGTAATAAATTAAAACATAAATTAAGTGTTATCGTATTCAGAGTTCCGTCTGTATGTACTCGTATAACGTGTATAGGAAACGTGGAGGTGTATCATTGACAGCCCTGATATATTACTCAATATAAACATACATACTTTCATTTTCCATTATTAAACATTATAATTTATAATAGTAAATAAGACAGATAGACAATACATAACTTTCGTTCCGATAGGATTGAGTTAGTCTGTCAAGTGACATCGCACAGTAGGTACATATTAAAGTATTGAGACTAATAGTGTTGTGTTGTTTGATGGCGTGGTGCTAGACCTCCGAGTAATGTACTTTATTATTTTAATATTCGGTAGCAAGATTGAGCGGGAAGGTAAGAGTTTACGGTTACAAAAGACGTCTTTAGAACTGTTCCTGGGCATCTGGGTACTGCTAAGCAATTAAAAAATATAGTGTATGTTAGCATCATAAGGGCTAAACTCAACTAGCAGCAAGATCCTAAGTAGGTAACAGATATAGGCCATGATATTTATGTAATTCCAAGTTAAAAGAATAAAAGCTATTCCGCAATAGAGTTTATCTGGCATGCTCGTAGCATGTTCCAGCATTGTCCAGCAGGCAGCAGGCAGCAGGCAGCAGGCAGCAGGCAGCAGGCAGCAGGCAGCAGGCAGCAGGCAGCAGGCAGCAGGCAGCAGGCAACAAGGTCAGCGTGGCGCGCTCAACCGTTCCAATCCTCTGAATACAATCTTTGCAAACAATTGTTCCGTATATTCCATATTCGTTTTTCTGTCTATGTGGCTGCTATTCATTATATTCGCTTACAGCCTGAATTAATAGCCAATATTAATCTTTCGGATTTTGATCTGTAGATCGAAAATAAATTCCAAATATGAATTTTCTTTACACAAATTTGAATTTGGAATCCATTTTAATGCCAAAATCTAAAGATTTTAGATTGAGGTTGGTTATTAATTTCAGCCTTTATTCGGTGATAGAAAATTGGATAAAAATTCAGAAATAAGAGCATTGCCAGCTGAGGCGAATATGGGAGGAACAATTGAACATAGGAGGATAGGGGGAGAGGGTACAAGTTGAAGTAAATGTGGAGAAAGTAATAATCGTGGAATTTATTTCCTTTTGTTACGTGTCCTTGACATTTTTGTATGGAACAACTGATCTTATCGTCCGTTCTGACAATGGCCTAGCTGAAAACTAAACTAAACTCGTAAACGTATAACATAATGACCAACACGTAAATATTTCAAAACAAAACATATTTAACAAATAAACTATAAAAGAAGCCAGTCTAGCAATAAACTATTTTTACCGTCAATGGTTGTGAGACCACATGTGAAACTAATATCAATTATTTGCACTTGTTTAGAAATCTTAATATTTTTTATTAATATTGGACTCTGTATTTCTATATTTGTTGGAGTACTTCCGTATGGGCTTTACACTAATACAATCCAATATTTTATATTTGTGTGTCTGCTAGTAGCTAAATGTTGTCCTCTAAATTACCAAAAATGTAGGGTTTCAGGTTATTCAAATTGAAGATACAGAGACTCAAAAACGTCGGCGGATTCAACATCCTCAAAAAATTCAACAGATGAATTAGTTAAGAATTTAATTTATATCATTAAAAGTGTTACTTACTCTCGTTGGGATACTATTTTAATTGATAACGTAAGCTTTTAAAATTGAACATTGTATTGATTTGTTGTGGTTTATAACATCTAAAACCGTTTAAAAGTGACATAGAAACACGTCAGTTCCAGTATTGGATACAACAGTAAAGCTCAACTGAGCGAGTGAGTCGTTGCAGCGGAACAGAGTCAATGTATCGCAAAACATCTGCCACTTGCAACTATGTTGTTATTTTGTTACATACTCGTATACTCTCAGAAACCTGGACTTACTTTTCTTAAAATATTGTATTTGGAAAATTCTTCTTGTATGATAAAATGCTTCAAATTCGTCCATAATATTATATTTAATGCCTTTTATTTCACAGCAATAAGGATAGCTTTCTTGACTCAGATGCAGATTTGAAAACTAACGTATTAAGGATAATATTCATCGTCCTCTGCTATACCTGACTACTCAAAATTAAAATATTACACTGATTTATTGTACAAACAGTGTACTCATGACGGAACGGATTAGAATATAATTAACGTCTGCCGCTGGGAGAGCATCTCGTAAGAGCCGAGTAGCCCAGCACTTCCCGACTGACATGCACCTTCTCTTTATTCCCCACTCTATCTTCGAGGTGGCAAAGCATCGGCAGAACAAATATCGACGGTAGCCACATACCACCCATGTGGACCGTCAGCTCACTTGTCCCTTAACTGCTGTTAAAAACGTTTGAAATATCATGACAAACTGTCTCAGGCTCATCACGACAAATCTATAATATATTGTTTTTTTAAAATAATAATTGTTATTGAATAAAAATTAAAATTTTATATAAGTAGTGTTATTGAGAAGTGAGAGTGATGGTGATTAAGGGGTTATGTTACCTAGACCAGCCATACTGAGGGTTTTTCTTACTGTACTCAAATACTGTCACTGTAAATCTCAGAATACAATACGATAATCATATATTCCATCACTTAAAAAAAGAGTTATTTTAACAGCAATATATAGAGAACGATAAACCTTGTGTACTCTTTTTCCAATAAAAATATACAAAACATTTAGCTTGACCAATCAAAAGTGAATTGAGTGAATTTAATTTGAGTCGAGTGCGAGTGAGCTCCTGATGTTTGGATATCAAATAGTAATATTCACAACATTGCCACATACTCCATACGTTCCATACTCGTTGTGTAAGTTTTTATTACATACTCTATAGGTTTCAAATTGTTTTTGATAACTATTTACTTATATCGAATAATCAGAACCAAACATTTTACCTTTATAAATACTTAAACTTTAACCACCTTACATCCGGTCTCACAGACCGCAACGAATCTTCAAAATATTTTTTTTAACAAATTTGATATGATTGAGATTTTTGAAGGATGAAGACTGTAAATCTTAGTGTGATGAAGCATAGCCAGTTTAAAAACCTGAACCAGCAAGCACAGTATGTTCAAGATTATTTTCTCCATCTATGCAAGTCGCACGAAATCATTAATATGTTTAAAATGTGCAAAAATATGTAAAATGTTTATGCAATGCAGTTTTATTCTCATTATTTGTTTGATATTTTAATTGGATTTCATAGTTGGTTTAGTTAATTATTAAAATGAATACATTTTTACAGATCGAATATAACTGGAATAATTATTTTTGTACTAAAAACGTTTGTAGGGTTTTAATGTGATTTTGGTTATATAAAGATAGTGTGTGTAAAATAAAGATACAACGCATAAAGATGTTACGTTTATAAAATGCTACGTTGCTGCTGTAGATTCCAAATTATAAATTATAATCTATCAGAGGTCTCTGAGACAGCAGGTAAGTGGTAAGTGTCTGAAACAGGTGGAAGGTGGTTTAGGGTTAACCAGAATATACGAATTCCTAATGTAATGGAAAAAATATATACTAGTTAATTATTTCTAAAGTAGTTAGTTTTGCAAGTAATTTTATAATAAGTACTGCTAGGTGTCTCCTATTGAGGATTACATAAGTCGTTAACTTTATTAATAGAGCTTCTTATTGCATATGGGTCACAAGCTCCAAGCTCGGCCTTCCGTATAGACTCCATAGTATTAGTATCTGTTACAAATTACTATATCGTATAGATTATTATTACATAAAGGAGTATATATGTAAGATAAAACATGGAATTAGTAGTTTAATCTATATAGAATTCAGTAATTACTTTTAGCGTTAATTTAAACTCCATTACCGCGTATTTCACTTACTCTGAGCGAAGCTAGGTAAATTAAGCGATTCTATTCGTTCACAAAACACCCCTCGCTCTTCTCTCGTGGAAACGCAGCCTAAATCATTGAATAACTCTTTCTGTCAAAATATTAATTGGTAGTATTATCTCGCTACTTTGTTTGCGAAAACTGTTGAATTGGGACTGAATGAACTGTAACTCGATACACTTACGCACAAACTCACTCTTTCGAGATAAAAGCATTGTTACAACCGATAAAGAATTTGTATATGTCGGGGATTTTAATGATGAGAAGGAAGGAAGGTTTTGAGCATTTTTATGGTAATGACTTTTCACTTTTTTCGGGATAAAAAGTAGTCTACGTGTTGTTATTAATTTTATAAAGTATGCATAAGCAAAATTTCTTTGAAGTAACTTCAAACATAGAAATATTGAATCAATTATGATCTTTTAATAACGAGCGTATCCAAGTAAATTACAATTTAATTCAAATGAATTCAATAAATAAATTACAGGTTGTCATTGACGTTATATATAATGAATGAATAATGAGTAAGAGTTGTAATTAATTAGTATAGAACGAGTACTCGTTACATTATTACAAATACGTAGCGGAAACCAATTATGGTACTCCACGTGCTACGACGTAGCTGCGTAGCAACCGTCTACGGCGTAGCATAAGCATGGAGACGGAGGGTAAGGGTACGAAATTTATTTAAAATCATTGTTATATATACCTGTCGGTGTGTAAGTTAGTCTTAGGTTATCCTAACCTTAGGTTTAAACAGAGAATCTGGGCAGTGGAGGTGGGTCTTTAAACCTACACCTTGATCACAAGTCCAAGACACTGCTTAGGTTCCTCTTATAATTGTTAAAGATTATAATGTTTGTAGTAGTGTCCACGTTGCGTTTACCCAATATTCCATTTAATATCACCTCTATTAATATTTTTAATACCCCCCCTCGCTTTATTTCTTCAACATAACTATGCCCACCTAATTAAAAAAAGCATGAAAGAGAAGATACAGAACGAATATTGACATTTCAGTTTAAAAATCAGTGTGAAAAGATACATTACTATAAATACCAGCATCTTCACTCTTCTGAGATATAATTAAGCTTATTTTATGCAAACATTAGATTTCGTTTTGAGATTGATATACAGAAGAAATAAATATTTAAAAAAAAAAGTTTCATTATAATGAAGATAGATTAAAATTCAATTCAAAACTATTTCTTTAATAATCTTTGCTCATTCCCACAAACTAAGTTTTGAATTAGATCAAGATTTTTACAGAAAACGTTATTTTTTACTTGGAATTATTTTCTCTTGTTTCTGTCTTATTAAATTTAATGACGACGTTAAAATTAAATAATTTGATTGTCTTTAAATTTATAGCCACTTTTGTGTTTCAAATTTGTTAATAAAGTTTATTTTCGCAATGTTTACAGTAAATAAGTGAGGTGGACGTCGAAAACAATTTTTCATCTATTTGCGCTCAAATAGAGAGGAAAAACTATTCAATTGTGATAAATTAAATTTGCACGTTGATGAGAGAGAAGTTTTTTATAAACTGAATAAACAAACATATTTTAGAGGGATTTTGAGTAAATTTTTTAACATCATAGGAAGTGATTTTAAAGTTTTTTTAAATGTATTTTACTATCTGAATAAGGTATTTAATACATTTCATGTAATCCAAATTTTAGGGTTAGTATGCAAATCCTACCGCCAAGTGTCATAGACGCGTTCCGGTCTAGCCGCATGTGGGCCAGACTTACCCCCTCCCTCTCCCATCCCATTAATGCTGCGGAACTAGTAGACTCTGGGCTCTTCCTCAGGGTCCGTCGAAACCGCAGCATTTTTTTCTTCACTCCCCCTCCCCACTCTATCTTCGAGGATGCAACGCACGACAAAAAAAGAGGGTATCTCTTGTTTTGCCGATGTCCATGGCCGATGGTGGCCACTTACTATCAGGTGGACCATCTACTCGTTGCACCTTATCTACCGATTTTTGGTTCGTAGTACATAATTATCAGCTTCAGCTTATTTTTATACTGCTCTACACTTCTATCCCATGAGAACGATGATTTTTTGGGATAAAAAGTACCGTATGTTGTAATCCATTTCCTAAAGTATATATGAGAATAAAAATCTATGTTTATTAAATTAAGTCCTTATTTAATAATTAAGATACATATATTTACATATACATGTATTATAATGATATAGTAGATATTGTACTACACTATGTCATTATAGGACTTCTACCAGGCTTTAACGATAAATAAATTCAATAATCATAAAAGTAAGCAATTCCAAGTGGTTTGGTAAAAGCTTTCATCTGACAATAACCGTTACTGGGCTGTAAGCACTGCGATAAGTATTTTCTATTACTACAAGAGTTTTCCGCAAATGTTGCCTAAGAAATTTATATATTTACCCCAATTTTCATTTCTTAGAAGTCGAATATCAATAAATCTTTATTAAAATCCCAATTTAACTCCATGAAGCTACCATTTACGATATTTGTTTGTTAAAATAAAAGTCGAAGCACTCTCGCTTCGCTGAGGTGTATTCAAACTGTACACTCACTTACTCACACAACTTCTCGTCTTACTATAGCAAATCCGACTACTATGACAAAGTCTTTTCACTAGTCGGATTAATATAATATTTGTAGTGAAGGATCAAGTAAAATTAGGCATTTAGCAATACTATTGAGGTTTTGATTCCCTTGTGAGGGTCGAAATCAATATATGCAGCAATTGCAGCATAAACTGAAACTGAACCCTAAAAATAGATACAAAGTTTTCTCTAATTTGTAAAAATATTTTTGATCGTCGAACCGGAAGTGAAGTGACGTGGAGGGGGAGGACAGGGGTAGAGGGTTGCCAGTAGAATAATTAGGGTCAGAGCCGTCGGACGCAGCTATCGCGCTCAAAGCGTGATAAATCGTTTCATACTTATTTTCCTTATCTCAACCTTCTGGAGACGTTTGTCCTTGTTTTGGGTTTGTTTTGCTTATTCAGATAAAATAAGATATCCCCTTCCTGTATCCAATCCTTTGACAGTCTTGTTGATTATGTACGTTAAGCTTCTTTACTTAATTAAATATAAAAATAATGACTTATTTCCGAAACGAAATTTGTTAAAACACATTTCTCCTAATTGTATGACGATTGAATCGTGACCACTATCTTGTTTAGTAATGAAAAGAAAGAAGGAATACAATGGAAGAAGACAAAGAACAGAATAAAAAAAATCAACAGAAACATATTTCGAAACTGAAGTATATTAGGATGGAGCTGATTCTGAACTGATTAATTTTTTTACACAAAGTATAGAGTAGGTACATAGATGTAGGGAAATAAAAAATGATAATTAGGGGAACATTAATTTTTCTATGGCAAGAATGATTGCAGAAACAAATAAAGAAAGGGAGTATTTATTATGGTCTATGGAAATTGTATTTTTAATTGGTTATATCAAACTTGTAAACGGTAAAAATAAAGTTGTAGGTCAAGGAAGATATATCTGTTTGGTTTATTAAATTAAATAATTATATTATGAACTGGCTGACCCAACAGACGTTATCCTGTCAACCAAGAATATTGGCCAAATGTCTGACAATTTTGTCATACGTCATAAACGTTACTTTACAAAAGTGTATACTGTTAAAAGCGAACTGGAAATCTATGGGGGAGGCCTATGTCCAGCAGTGGACGTCCTGTAGCTGAGATGATGATGATGATGATGAATCTTTTTCTGGCAGCAACAAATGCAGCAATAGAGAATTAATAAAATCGGTGCAACCGTTCACCCATCATTCATTTTTACATATATAACAGATTAAGTAAGGCTTTATAATCGCTATTATGTCTTTACCTTAAAATATAGAATTAAATAGTTTGAATTGTGCCTAAAACTTATTTCATTTCGGTATAACTGATCATCTAAAAGTTATATTGTTTAGGTTTAAAATAAAACACCTCTAGAACAGATTATATATAAAAGCCAGTGGTTATAAAAGTTTGGTCCCCGCAATAGCAGCCGTCACATCCGTAAAGCGACTATTTGTCACCCTTTGTATCTGTGATACCAGACACCCACACCCACACACCCACACACACATACACACACATTTATTATTTTTATACTACTCTCTAGAATCACCTCTGTTTTAATCTGTATTATACAAAAAAATAACTTTTAACACAATCCGGATTTCAGGGCAGCTTATGTATGGCACTGTTTTACCATGAAAGCAAACAGTGTTACCAACCATCACAGCACAATCCTGCTGTCTATTTACAGCTGTGTACAAATCGCTATTTAATACTAAATTTGACTTACCTTCACTACATAGAGATTAAATTGGTTTCATGCCTGCACAAACTGCTGTCAGTAGATGGCAGCACCATTATTAAGACAATATGTATTTAGGTTTAATTTTACATTTCAATCCCAAGGAGATAACGGCCACACAGCTCGACATGCACTTCACCCCCACGTCGATAGATGGCGTACGAGCACACTCATTTGTTTATTTTATGTTACTAAGAATTTTTTCGCGATGAAACCTAGTCTATGTCCTTCCCCAAACTCTAATTTATCTTTATACCAAATTTAATCAAATCAGTTTAGTGGTTTAAGCCTGATTGTATAACAGACAGACAGATGCCGTCTATCCGTCAATAGATGGCGTAAGTACTATATTGAATCGCACTTTAGTTTATATTATTTGTATTCTTAAGTATCACCTTAAGTGTTACTTTCGAAATAATAATGTTAGTTAAAATTATTTTGTTCTCTCCAACGATGTTTAAATAAACGAATTTCGGACAGATAAATATACATACTTAAAAAGAGTATTTAAAGCAGTTTTTGAATAGCAAACATGTTTGTGTAATTCCTGCCATATAATTGGAGCTTTCACGTTCGCGTCTGGAATGAAATTTTTAACGAGTTGAGGAAGCGAGGCCGACTTCTACTTATATTAATTTCCGCCCTCTTATATCAAGGGAAATATTATAAACTTCATTTCAATAAAAAGTAAAAGTAAGTAACACTTAAACGACAATATTAACAAGTAATCTAGGTGGAAGTTGAGCAGTGCCTGGGGCTTGATACCCAGAAGCAGGTTTAAAGAGTCTACTACTATGCACAAATTCTCATCCCCATCGCTCTACGTCGCTACCGAATAGTAACATATTATAGTACATTACTCACGTATTCCTCGAAACAAAGGCCTAGCACCACGCCACCAAAAACACTACACTATTAGTCTTATTACTTGAATATGTACTAAGCGAATGTCAGTTATTATAAGTTCCATATAAAAATATTATAATGCAAGTGTAGTTTAGCTATAACTGATGCTATTTATATTGTGTTGCTTGATTTGTTAATTTTATTACTTAGTGTAGTTACAGGTTAGTTAAAATTAGAGCCATGTAAACCTACTATTGTATAGCAAGCCCCAGGCCTTATCTTAATCTTTTACGTCATAAAGTTTAGCGCATTACATAAACGTCTCATATAATGATAGAGGAATGATACCCATATTGTGCAGCACATACATGCAACTCATGCTATTTAGATGACAGCGAGCAGTGCCTGGGATTTGTGACCCAGGAGCAAGTTTAAAGTGCTCTATAATAATATATTATCTCTCATCTCCACCACTCGACCTCGCTGACTACAATCTATATATATAATATATATATTGGAT
The DNA here is from genome assembly GCA_905147385.1 of Limenitis camilla. Classification (NCBI taxonomy): domain Eukaryota; kingdom Metazoa; phylum Arthropoda; class Insecta; order Lepidoptera; family Nymphalidae; genus Limenitis; species Limenitis camilla. The sequence continues at coordinate 11,626,798 of LR990248.1, forward strand.
AGGGATTGACGGAGAAGCTGACTGACTGACATATCAACGCAGGGCCTAATCTATAAGGGTTAGAAACTTGAAATTTTGCACAGGGGTTGCTTTTATAACGTAGGGGAGCACTAAGAAAGCATTTTTGAAAATTCACCCCCTAAGGGGGTAAAACGGGGGTGCAAAGTTAGTATGAAACTTTGCCGTTTTTGAAGTTATTCAAATTAAATTCAGTACGAAGGTTCTTTATTGGAAGTCATGAAACAGGGGTAAAATATTTTTTCGAAAATAATCCCCTAAGGAGCTAAAAGGGGGGTGCGATGTTAGTATGACTACATCATGAAATTATTAAATATGTGTACAGACGATCTCCTGTAGGCTAATATAACTACCCTAATATCGCAAACGAAGTTGCGGGTAAAAGCTAGTAGATAATAAAGCTAATGAACGTGGACCTCAAAAAGAGTGACCTTAACCACGACACTATAATACTAACTTCCATGTGCACTGCGCGACAACACCAGAGAGACTGACTCTAATCTATAGCAGTAAAATTACAAACGATACTACTAACAAATGATTTAGTGAAAAAACAGGCCATTTTATTTGACTATCAGAGCAGATAGAGAAATCAAACGTTGAATGTTTTTAGCAAAAACATTGGTATCACGGTATCACGCTATCATGCTATCACGTATGCAAATGTCCGCTCAGCTGACGCCTCTGATACAAATCCTGAATTAATTGAATATTCATTATTCGTACAAAATCACACTTTTTAGGAACATTTAAAATTCTCTCTATAAAAGTTTAATTTGTTTTGAAACCCCACGCTACAACGACAGGGTGGGTATGTCTGTCTGTGGCATCGTAGCGCCCAAAATAATGGACCGATTGTATTGAAGTTTTATTTGTTTGAAAGGTAATTTAATCAAAATGGTTTTAGAATTTAGCTAGCTAGCTTTACTGTAAAATTACACTCAAGACTACACTAATACGCAATCCAGTCGTAAGCCTGGAAGTGCCTGGGGCTTGCGACCCAGGTGCAGGATTGAAAGGCCTTTTTACTACCAGTAAACACTCTCCTTCACCGCTCGACCTCCTAATTCTAAAATTTAGCACTTCTTCAGCAAGATAGCTATTACACTAATTATTTAAATATTTATCAAACTATCTTTCTATATCTTTATATATCTACTCACATTGCTAACAAATGAGACGGTATTTCTTGATACCTTTCGTTCGATGTTCGATATCAAGTATAGAAACGCATGTTAAACAGTCTAGTGTTTAAATAAGTAATTAAACTAGAATTTGGAAATTAAAATACCTTCTAAGTAGTGTCTATCAAAAGGAATAGTTAATTCAGTAATTTAGATCAAAGAGCAATTGAAGGCAGACGCTCACTCGTCTATTTTCTACTTTCTTTTATATTCCTTCGTTAAATATCTCAATTAGAAAGAACTTCATTTAACAGTCCTTGAAGTAAGTCTTTAGTAAATTTATTTGACAGCAAGAACTGAATCTGAATATATTTTTTAATCTTACTAATAGTATACATGTGTTTGAGTGTTTGGATATAAGTTTTGTTATTTTGATTTAGTACACTAGGGATTACTAGATGCTGCTGGAAAATAGAAGTATCCCTATACCAACTTACCCCACAGAAACCCGTATAAAGTATTTTTTCGGAGTTTCTTCATTTACGAGGATCATAGAAGAGTACCTTATAGATTTAGATTCCTTTGCGAGTATTAATTTGTATAAACAGCGGTATCTCTTGATTGATGTTTTATTTTTAAAAGGGGGTATTGATTATTAAGTTAGCAATACCCCATCTCTGGTAGGCCATACCAGAGATAGGGTCGTTAGTGGGGAGTGTTTACTCATTCTCTGGACTCACATAACTTTAGATTGTTGTCTATTAATATACATAATATTTTTCTAAGAATTTATCTAGAAGTTAAAATTCAGCAATAAATACGAGTTATTGCTGAAGAAGTACTTCTTTATCGAATAAAATAAGAGCAGATAAAGGGTCTTAACAGAAGACAGACGAGAAACATAGTGACTCCTAAAACTGGTCACTAAAACATTAAATCTTAGAAAGGCAAAGTAAAATCTTTAACATTACTTGACCGCACTACAGAAGTTGCAAGAAATCACTAAGATAAATTGCTAACAAGAAAGCTCACACTTCAAGTTAGTTAAGAAGCTAGACTTATTACTTTATCCTCGGTTCTATTTAGTCTTTATGTACTCTCATTCATTATTTAGACATTTGTAGTTTCATTTTGAAAGTATTGGTTAGTGTTACAAGCATTGGTGGCCCGTGATTCCTTTCACTACTATCCCGACTAGGAGTGATCCTACCACAGTTTCGTCACTTTATATTCCCTATCTCAGCTTATCAAAATTTCGACGTTATCTCTTTGAGTTAACATTGTCTAAAGTGGTGCTAGTAAAACTGTAATAATAGTGTTTCTTTACTGCTTCTAGCGTATCCAATTAAGAATACATAAGTGCATTACATTTATTTTTGCTACGTGAACATGTAAACATAATGTTAGATCTTTGTTAGGTTAGATTTGTGTTAGGATTAAACAGAGAATCTGAGCTGTGGAGGTGAGTGTCTACATATGAGGCAGTCAGCCCTTAAACCTACACCTTGGTCGCAAATTCAAGGTTCTGCTTAGGATCCTTTAGCCATTGTAAGGGAGAGTAATGTTTAGTTTTTTATAGATTTAGTTACCTCTCAATCCGGTTTACACATAAAATTAAAAATACAGATATTTACGTCTTAAATACAAGAATCCTTTACTAAGAGTATACAATTAGTATATGCAAACTATTTTATGAAGCTTTAGGTGCTTTATGGGCTGTCAAAAGTTTTGAAGTTGACTACTTGAAGAGGAAACATCAAAACGAACTCAGAACTTTCCCTTTACTTACTACTTAGGAATTACATCTACATTTCAAATCAATAATGACTAAATTTATTGCTTAAGTATTGTATTTGATTTTATATAGTTAATTACAGTAAAGAAAGTAATAACTGTTCTCGCTGCGACTTTACCCCTCTAGAAGGTTGCATTTAAAAATCGTAATATCCTAAAAAGTCAATTCTAACTAATATTATAATTTTGAAAGTAACACTTAAAGTGCGACTTAATCTACTACTAACGCCATCTATTGACGAATAAATGGCATCTGTTTGTTAAACAACCAGGCTTAAATCACTGAAACGATTTTGATGAAATATGATAAAGAGATAAAGTAGAGCTTGACGAACGACATATACTATGTTTTATTGCAAAAAAAATACTTAAGAATACTTAGTAAACAAATGAGTGTGCTCGTACGCCATCTAGCGACGTGGGGGTGAAGTGCATGTCGAGCTGTGTGGCCATATGTCTTTGGGAACTAGTCCTATATAAATTAAAATATAAAATATAGTTATGCTAAGTATATAAGAGAGATATGTGGTACCCATTACTGTACAGCAGTACGTATACACATGCAATTTAGACTGAGGCGAGCGGTGCCTGGGGCTTGAGACTCAGGAGCAGGTTTAAAGAGCTCTTTCATAATATATTAACTCTCACCTCCACCACTCGACCTCGCTAATGATAATAGATAATAAAGTAAACTTACGTGGACCTCGAGAAGGGTAACCTTAACCACGACACTATAACACTAACTTCCATGTTCACTGCACGAAAACACCATAAAGACTGAGACTAATCTATCGCACTAAAGGTTATATAATATCTTCACGTCGGTATACTTGAAATAATATAAAATGATATACCCGCTACTACTACTTTATAAACAGTGTTGCTAACAGTTAAGCCTTAATACGTGGTTTATTGCACCCGGACAAATCCGGGTCGGATCGACTAGTAAACTAGGAACTGAAAATAAATAAAATAGCATTAGAAGATGAGAAAAATTATTCGAAAACGCTTTGTTTTGATATGTCTATTATTTCTTTTGTTGTTTAATGAAGTGAAATGAATTCACTGATCAAAAAAGGCAATATTTAGTAGAAAAATGTTGTTATTTTGTAAAGAAGTTGAGGCTACAGAATGAGTCACATTATATAAAGATTGCTTTGACAAGTATTCAAAGTACCTTATATATTACAATATATTACTTGCATATTAATTTTCACCATCTATTATTTTAAAGCATTCGCGCGTATCTATAATCACATCAGATTTAATGGAGACCTACATCACATTTGATGGACATTACAATTTACTGCGTCATCCCGTCCCTAACTCAACAAACCGAATATGTACTGGATGAAAATACTTGTTTGTGTATATAAAATATATTTAAACTGTCCGCAAATAGATAAGGTAAACCCACGTCGGAAGTATAGACTTGAAACTTGTAATGATTACAATTAAGATATCCTCTGTATCCCGATTTATTCATTACAGTATTTACATAATAATAACAAAACTGTCATACTTTGTATTTATTGCTGTTACCCAAAGTTTTATTAGAAACTAGTCGACCCGCTCTTGCTTCGCAAGGATTTATTTATTTTTATAATATATTATATGAAGTTTTCCAGGTTATAAAGTATATGTTTGCCAAATGTTCTCGACGCACATACCAATTATAAGAAAATAAAATTGCAATTACTAATATAAAAAGTTAGATATATGTCTATAATACAATTGAAACTTCAGCTTTGAAGACTCCATTTCAAGTTGTATATAATTTCTATGGGTCACGTTTGCTTGGTGTAATAAAAACAATATAAACCGCTTCGTAAAGTGTACAAGTTTTTCAAATTACCTCACTTTCACACACACACACACGCAATTGTGTTCGTGTTATTTCCAAATTTCAGAGATCGTTATCTATTTTATGGAAGAAACTTTGCGAAAAATATTATAACTGAGTATCTGTTTCGAATTTCTTGTAAAATACAACTTTTTCTACACAAAATGTTAAGTTGTGACATGTCTGGCATTAGTACAGTGGCTTCCTTGGCATAAAACTTGTCATAACCAGAAATAACAAATATGCCGGTAACATAATAAATAAACCATTATGACAGTCTCTAGAAAATTATATTTAATTTCACATTTCAGTCGCTATATCACTATATCTTTCATCTTAATTTATTAATGACCAATTCCCAGACATAACATCCACACAGCTCGACATGCACTTCACCCCCACGTCGCTAGATGGCGTACGAGCACACTCATTAGTATACTAAGTATTCTTAAGTATTTTTTTCGCGATAAAACATAGCCTATGCCCTTCCTCAAGCATTTCTTTACATCTATACATAATTTAATCAAAATCGGTTTAGTGGTTAAGGCCTGATTGCATAACAGACCAACAGATGCCATCTATCCGTCAATAGATGGCTTAAGAAGTATATTAAATCGCAGTTTCGTTTGTTTAGTTTGTATTCTTAAGTATTATCTACGTTTTTTAAGTGTTACTTTTGAAATTATAATATTGTATAGAATACCATTGTGAATAAACTTTAAATTCAATAAATAACGGAATATAATAAACTCTACTTTCAATAGCTTTCCATAGAATAACTTTTTCGAACATTTCTTTTAAATCAAATTTCGTTTTCAATTGCCAAACTTCAAAAACTATATTCTCGTTTAAATGAATTTTCATCTCTTTTGTCTATAGTCTTTGCAATTAAAATGAAAAATGTTAACAATAGACTCGATGCAGAGATAGTTGCCTTTGTATGTTATAATTACTACAGAAATATACTATGCAAATGCGTGTGGTTTATGTTTGACTAACAAAAAAGAACTGTAAATATAAGTAACTAGAGTACAAATATGTTAGAAACGTCACTGAGGGGTCAATATTGACCACTTTGGGAGTAACTTCAGTAAAGGATCGAAAGATCGTGATTTTTCTAAACAAATAGCTTAAAAAATGCTAAAACTTTTTTTAACACTAGTTATATATACGGAGTAGGTTGCTAGTAAATATTAAAGACTACATTCTTAATGACTAGCAAGAGTATTTTATAAAATACTGAACTTTATTCTCAACAATAAGAAATCAGAAAGCTTTCCGATCCTTCGAAAGAGTAAGTATTAAAATAGAGTTGCGCAATCATAAAATACGACGCAATTTACATTACTGGTGTTATAAGGCGCTCGAACTGTACCCCCGGTACACAACGATCGATGGAACTGGAACGATGCCAAGCAGCCGCGAGTCGCTGGCGCGCTGCCAGAGCCGGTGCGGGGGTAACGCAACTTGTATTATGTCGATGCTTTTTCAATATATTCTGTTTTTAGTCAAACTTCTGGCTCTTTTGAAACTTCTTTTAAGAAATGTTCTAATATTTAATGTAGTCGTTTATATAAAAGTGGTTAATCAATCAAACTGTTATGGTATAATCTTTTATGTGGAAATGATTGGGCTTGGTAGTGCCTCCGCCAAGACGGGTGAAGCAAATTAGCAAAGTAAAAGCCATAACATCCTTTTCTCGAAGCAACTTTCAGCAGTTTTGAATCCTACTTCCTACTCTAAGTTCATTGTAATTAAAATGAGGAGCTTGAACGTTACCGACATGCTAAACGATTAACGTTTTCTATTTCATAATTTAAGAACTATTAATAGTCAAAATTTCTTAGATACTATCACTGAGATAAATATACATATAAAATCCTACTAATATGGATGGATGGTATGGATGTATATATATATGGACGTATGTTTGTTACTCTTTCACGCAAAAACTACTGAATGGTTTTTGATGAAACTTTACAATAATATAGCTTATACATCAGAATAACATATAGGCTATAATTTATAATGATATAGTGTGAATTATCCAAAATATAGAGGGTGAACCGCGGGGCGCAGGTGGTATGATATATGTTTACATCTTTGGATGTTTGTTAATCGATCACGCAAAAACGCCTAAACAAATTTCTTTGAAAATTTAAACACAGATACTTTATAACCTAGATTAACACTTTTTATCCCGAGAAAATCAGAGTCCGTTAAGGATGATAATAAAATATATTTACTGTAGTAGATGCCTGAATATTGAAGATTAAGTTGGACCGTGCGAAGCCGGGCGGGTCGACTAGTATACTTATAATTATATTAGGCTTCTTATCAATAGACTAAATAATTCTTACCTAAACATTATATCTTACAACTTTTTGCAATTCTTCATTGCAAGAGTTGGATACTTTTACACTTTACGTTTTTCTTGGGAGATTATTTTATAGGACCTAATAATTTAAAATATATAAAAATTATGCTTATAATATATTTGCTTGCATTTGAAAGTTATTTTAATACAAAATTGAAGACAATACCTGTATAATAGAGACTGCTACCGAAATTAACACTTTTGGACAATTTTGGTTAAATTAAACAGTTTATTATATTTATGCAAAGAAGATATTCTAGTACGAGCTCAAAGGTATATTTATACCTTAAACCTTTGCTCTGCGTGATGCTACATGATAAATAACGTAAAAACAAAGCAGCAGTAATCTTCAAGGGCCGGCAAAGGTCGGAAAAGACTTCCGCTCGTTGATTTACTGAACTCTATATTATTTATGTCTACCCTACTTTATAGACAAAATAATAATCATAGGAGTAAACGCAATATAATAGACGTAAACCTTTTTCAAAATAAAAAGTTTTCTTTTGATGGATGAAATGGCCTTTTTGTTCCCAATACTAAATTACTTTTAGATCAGTATGAAATATTCTATGAAGATTCTAGAAAGTGGAAATTATCTAGTAGCCCTAAAGGTACCAAACAGAATAATACCTATAGGCTACTACGCGTCGCCGCACGACATTGTAAGACCTTAAATCATTTTGATATATGCGAAGTTATATTCAAATTAGTATAAATATTTATTAATCTCGCGGATTCATATGGATTCGATTTCTTGCTTATCTGTGTCCGCCATGTTGCCAGTATTGAACTGTCAGTACGCACGTCTTGCGCCTCCGCCAGCCGAGATAGAAGTGATCGACTGAACTGACTTGCAACAGACTGACACAAACTGTCAAAGTCGTGCCATCGACAATCAACCATCTGACACTGACACTGTATCTAACACTGTACTTTCAATTCATCTGTGACATTGCAGTGTTGCTATTTAAATAAATTAAATTACCACCTTTATAATTATTTCTCCGACATATATATTAGTCTTTTTCTTACCTTAAATGTAAATAGGTGTGCGACGGCAGTAACTGAAACAAATAAATACTAATTAGTTACACTTTAATATTTTGATAAATTAGTGAGTGAGTAATTGGCTTCTTTCTATCGTATGTGTAAGTACTAGAATGAGTGTGTTTTAGTGTGTTGATGAACGAATGTAGGAGCGAGTATGTAGACAAGAGAATGGACTAATGAGTGTGTGAATGAATGAATATTTTGAATATACCTACGCGAAGCTAGAACAGGCTTGCTTGTAATATAAATAATTTAGTAATAGTTTATACACACGCCTGACACTGATCTATCGCTATCGAGTGCCCTTAGCCTGGCCTGAGGGCTGAGGACAGGCATAGTACACCCTTAGTTTTTAGGTCACCTAACCCATTACATTGTATAAATATTTATTAATAGATTGATTGATGAGGATCTGCTACATTAGGCTTTGTTTTGACCTGAAACAAAGACTAGAATATAACCAAATAATTCATTATTGCCAAAGTTTTACTCTACAGTTTCAAAATGCTTTAGTTATAAAGCAAAAATTGATTTTTAAGCAACAAATAGAATTTATCAAGAATTAATAAACATTTTCAGCTTGTAATTATGAATAACAAGCTAAATTTTGTAAATAGATAGTACAAAATAACGAAAATGTCCGTAACAGTGAAGCACTTCATTTCCTTCTGTAAAACTGAGTAGTTCCCTTGAACTAATCGTTTATCGCTCGGACAGAACAGTTCTTGTTAAGTTTGAGAACTTCTCTCAAAAACTAGTAGCCCCTATTTATTTATTTTTTTATTACTTTTTCCCCTGTTTCAGTAGATTAAATTATTTCCAGTTTTTATGCAAAATATGACGATAAATAAAATATTTTTTAAGTATTCAATAAACAGAACAGATATGAATACAGAACAGAAGATACAGGATTATTATAAATGCAAAATAGTTTTTACTTTTTTGTTCTTCCTCAACCTCTACATTATCTCTGTATCATATATCATCAAAATTGGTTTACTGATTATGTAACAAACAAACAGACGCCATCTCTCCATCAATAGATGGCGTAAGTAGTATATTAAATCACACTTTCGTTTGTTTAGTTTGTATTCTTAAGTATTTCCTACGTTTCTTGAAATTACAATAGTTACTCAAATTAAAAAATATTTTATCCCATAGGAAGTATAATTTTTCTGGGATTAAAAGTAGCCTATGTCTTAATCCAGCTTATAAAGTATCTGTGAGCCAAATTTCATTGAAATCCGTTTAACTGTTTTTGCGTGATAGAGTAACAAACATCCAAACATCTAAACGTCCAAAAAAACAAACTGTCACATTTATAATATAAGATGAAATATATATAAATTCATAAAAGTTTGTACGAGTGTTTAGCAAGTTGTTGGTGTCAGACGGAAATGCAAAAGTTCGTGATTGATGTCACACTTTTCCTACTCCGGCCATTTATTATGACGCCCTTTATTACGTCACTTATATAATCTCGGATTTCGGCATAAGGGACAGATTTTGTATCTCTCAAGAATTACCATTTTAGGATTGATTATAGGATTGATAAGGATAGGCGATAATGGCAGCAATACCGTTTATAAATTAGTATTCGCTGGCAAGTCTGTCAAGTGATATCGCGCAGTACATTAAAGTATTGACACTAATAGTGTAGTGTTGTTCGGTGGCATGGTGCTAGGTCTCAATTATCGAGGAGCACGTGAGTAATGTACTTTATTATTTTAATATTCGATAGCGAGCAAGCAGGTAGTGCTTCTGGATCTCAAGCCCCAGTCACTGTTTTGCTTCGATCTAGGTTTCATGTTGTCAAATTTTGAACACTGCATAATTTAATCCAACTTAAGAGATTGGATAGTTTTTACTTATTAAGCAAAAAATGTCGCAGGCAGATCCTAGTGTCAGTACAAAGTCAGGAGACTTATAAACTCCGAACCACAAGTAAGTGTTCGTTTTGAAGGAGTACCCTCAGATTTGACAGGCTCTTATAGCGGGTGCGGTTTTGGAGAATTAATTAAATTTTAATCAACGGCGAGACGGCGTAGGGCGGCAGTGAAGGCGAGGGCGAGGGCGGGGGAGACCGAGGGATTATTAGCGACATTTTGATAAATCACTGGTATATCGTATTATTATTAATTTTCTTGTAATTCTCGGGTAAATAACTTTTTAATACTTTTTCAATATTTGTTAATATTGTTGTGTTGTTTCATGTGAATTTAGACAACTTATTGAATGACTTATTTTTACAAAATCTGTTTCTAATCTGTTCTTTTTCAGGTTGTGTCATGACAGGAGAAAAGGCAAAGTGGCGATTGACTCTTTGGTGCTCAAAGTTATTAAGCCGTTATGACATCTTCATATCAAATTATAAAAAATTAAATAAAAGGATGAAGTCAGGTAATTTTAATTAATTATTTCTCTACATTAATAAAGACTTAGCTAAATACTAATTTGTCTATATTAAGTAACTGTCAAATAAGGTGTTATGCCAAAGAATCTTCTTGAGTGGCTTAGGAAAGCTACTTAAACTTTTCTCCAGGGATATTCGGAGCTTTCTACATAATTTTCCAGGTTACTATATATTCAAAACTAGTGTTATGCAGTTGTTAGCCAATCACCTTTAGTGGGTATTCCCAACTGAACAGAGTCAACAGTGGACATAAACATTAAACATGGCCAAAAGCGGAAACTCAATAGAGTGCTAGGGCTTTGTGTTAGCAGCGGAATAATCAACTGCCATCACGGCAAATTACTGTATCGAGGAATTTCGACATCATCAGCTACACTAAAGCTAAATATGTCTGTTTTTACGAGCATCATGATAAAACTACAATTTTTTACTTTATAACTTTAAAATCGGATGTCTGGAAAAAGTTATTGTCATTTACAAATATTTTAATTCAGCGAAGCTAGAGCTATGTATTTGTATATGTTTCAATAATGAAATTTGGCACAGATATAGTTTGTAATTCGGATAAATACTTAGAAAACTTTTTATCAATAAATAAAGCATAGTTCCTATGGGATAACCTATTTCTAGCAATATATCTTTTTCTTCCTCATAAATGTTTGATTTTATAATGTCATCTCATAACATTTTACACTTTCTGAACCCGATCCTGCCACCATCGCCCATGGACATCGAGGGTTGTCGATGCGTTGCATCCTCGAAGACAGAGTGGAGAGGGGCAGTTAAGAAAAAAAAAGCTGCGGTATCAGCGGAACCTGAGCAAGAGCCTAGAGTCCACTAGATCCTCAGTATTAATGGGATGGGAGAGGGAGGGGGTAAGTCTGGCCTACATGCGGCTTTACTGGAACGCGTCTATGACACTTGGCGGGTCATTTGAATATCATGATTCTGTTTGTTAGGATAAACAAAACTTTATAAAACTCTTATTGATTAGTCCATAGACTTCCTATAGTATCAATCATCAACATTTTATCAACATCATTTATTAACTTTTAATGTAAACGAGCTACAATAGAAATGATTAACATATAAGATAGTCAAAGGTTCTTCTATCTCTCTCTATCTTACTTAACAATAAATAAAAAGAAAGCAATAGTATTGAAGAAGGAGCGTGGCCAATCAGAATAACAAAAAAACAACTCAAGTCTATCGTGTTCAAATAAATTAGTTTTCCTTTGTCTCAAATAACAATTGCTTTGTTGTTTCCAGAATTACTGCGGGTAGTTTTAAATGAGGAAATATTCTGCTTTAACAGTACATGCTATTGCATTATCTTTACTGTCTTTCTGTCTGTCAAGACCTGTTTGTAATCCATTGAAGTTGTTAACCAAATAAAAAGATACGACCATTTATATCTTATATATAGGCGCGTAAGTTAGGCTTAGGTTAACCTAACCATAGATTTAAACTGAGCAGTAGAGGCAAGCGTTGGAATTATGTTAAAAGAAATTGTAAACCTACACCTTGGTCACAAGTTCAAGGCACTGCTTAAGTTCCTGTCGTAATTGTAGGAGATCATAATGTTTGATTATTTATCAGTACCAGTACGAGTATCTACGTTGCGTTTACCCAATAGTCCATTCAATATCACATCCCCCTTGCAGTGTTTTTCAATATCCCCACCTCTCCTCCTCCTTCTGATCTTTTTTCTCCGAGTTTTAGATATTTTATTGTATGGGAATACTACCCGTTATGACTTACGAAGCTGAGACTTGGACACTCACACTAATCCACAAGCTCATAGTCGCTCAGCGAGCTATGGAGCGAGCTATGCTCGGAGTTTCTTTAAAGGATAAAATCAGAAATGCTATTATCCAAAAAAGAACTGAAGTCAGCTAAAGTTGCAGTGGACTGGTCACGTTTTTCGAACGTTTGATGGACGTTGGAGCAAATGTGTCCTTGAGTGGAGCGAACGTATCGGCTTTCGTGGTGTAGGACGCCCACGTGACCATTCGGCAGATGACCTAAAGAAGATTGCCAAAGTAGACTGGATGAGGAAGGAGGGGGATAGAGTAATGTGGCGCAAATTGGGAGAGACCTATGTCCAGCAGTGGACGACGAAAGGTTGAGTTGATATCCTATGGGAATATAAATCAACAGTTATAGGGTACTTTTTATCGACATAGAATTATAAATAGCAAGCAAGCTCGTATACTCGTACTAGTAGTTAGTTAATTTGTAGTATTGTCGATGTATGGGAACGTAGTTTTCCAACGGCAAAGTTAAGTTGGTCGCACAATTCAGATTATATGGAACCCTCAATACGAATCGTATAATACATAAAAATTTAAATGTATTTTAAATTTATATTAAAGCTCTTTAAGTTCCATTACACTCTATTAGTTCCTAGAATTCTCTACTTGTGAGTGCATGAGTGAGTTGAACTAATTAAACAGAATAAATGGAATAAAAGGCATTTCTTAGTGAAGCAACTGAAAGCTTTACACAAAGCGGGATTTAATTAGCTACAAATGAAATAGTTCAGTGTAAAGTGTTGCCATCACCAGGTAACTAACAGAGGAAACTTGTAGGTACAGATTAATTTTTTTTTTGTACAAAACTATTGTACTGATATAGTAAGGACTATATATCATTTATGTTTGTCTAGCTTTACATTCAAATTGGGAAACCTTTCATAAAATTGAAAACCTTGAACTGCTAATTTTTATTTTGACTACATGGATACTCAACATACAAATATGTGATATTTTGCGCTTGCGCTCAACATGAAGCGTCCAAATCCAACATAAAAAAATATATCTTCTAACTTCGTGAATGTTCGTAATAATCTAAACAAATGTAAGTAAGTATACATATAATTATCTCTTTCTAACAATTGCTCTATTAACTCATCACTTCCCAAGCAATTTTTTATTAAAGTTAGTATTTAAGGCTTAAATATGTTTAAAAAAACATAACATAAAAAATATGGTTCATCCCTTCTTATTGAATCAACTTTTCCTATAAATAGACATAAATATAATAAGTAGTAAGAGAAAACGTGAAACTCGACTGATATTCAAATATGGCGTCCTGAAAATAGAATAGTGGGAAGAAATAGGTTAAGTTTAATGACAAGGATAAATGTATAGTTTCATTTATTATAGCATATTTGTTTTTACTTTAATTTTAATTTAACTAAATTTCAGGTTCTAAGCGTAAAAATACTTTAAAATGCTAAAGTTACAATTGAGTTTCCAAAAATGTACACTATAAATTATTCCACTATATTTCTCCTTTTTTTACGTATTTATACTCGGACACTTTAAGGCTGCGTTCCACCAGGGATGTACGAGGATGTGTAGCGAGGGATGTGTTTGTTAAGAACAAATAGAATAGTTTCCTTAACCCTAGTGCAAACTACTACTGCAGCCTAAAGTTCTGATTATGATTCGATGCTATTATAGTTTAATGAATTATACAGACAGACTAGACATTTAGTAGTCCTAAAAATATATTCTTTATTAAGTCTCGAATACAACGCAGACAAAAAATTTCTAGTCTGAAAAGAATGAAGGTAATTATAATTAACGAGACGCTCCTTGATAGTTCAGACTTAACATCCAGACAGTTCGACACGTATCAACTTTCAGATTCAGATATTTATAATGGATAAAAGAATTTAAAAGTGAGAAAATCTAGAGCTTTGTGTAATGATTTTTCCTTGTAAGTTCCGCTCGCACAGATCCGCCTTCGAACTTAACGTTTAGTGGCTCTTGTCAGTTTAACACTTTACCAAATTTACAGCTCAAATTTCACTTCTATCTTCTAAATCTTACACTAATATATAAAACTGAAGAGTTTATTGCTTGTTTGCTTGAACGCGCTAATCCCAGGAACTTCTAGTCCGATTTGAAAATTTCTTTCAGTGTTAGATAGCCTATTTATCGAGAAAGGCTATAGGCTATATATCAACACGCTACGACCCATAGGAGCGGAGCTGCACGCGAACAAAATCGCACGGGTCGACTTGTCATTAACTAATATTATCTATATGGGAGCTATACTGCACAGTTTTTTAATGCAAAATAGAGAAGTGCTTCGCCGCAATCACACATGATGCAAAGTGATGATATGACCTAAATTATGACTTTTCACTCTACTCTTAAATGCACTCAAGTTGTAGTTCTCCGGAAATATAGACACCGATAGAGTGTTCCACTCCTAAGCCGTTCGGATCAAGAAGGATAAAGCGAAACGCTTCGTACGATCTCCACACCAAAGTAAATCCGGTAAAAGATCGTTATAGATGCAACTTTTCGATAAACTACAAAAATCAATCAATCCTTCATAATGGAGCTCCAGCATCACGACCACACGATTTATGCAGACCCAATTGTTACCGGGCGATATCTGTTTGGCTACCGGCTCAAGTTGTCTATCTCTTTAATAAACAGTTCATTGTAGATACACATTGTTGTCAACTATCCATTAATCGCTCACAATAACTGTAGGTCCGCGTATGTATCTCATGTTATTTGGTTTTTCCTCTGTATGTAAAAACATTATATTTTCTTGATATTTAATTCTCGTAAAACGATTTTTCTCCAAATTTACAATTTTGACATCTTAGTGACAATTGTTTTCTTTATGTTTTTATATACTCAAGGAGTATTTTTACTATGTTTACCTCTTTTCTTGGACAATTAAAAAGAAAACTGCGCTATTTTAAATATTGAACGTTTTTTTTTAATTCGAAAGTCTTCGTTATAAAGCTAGCGAAAGCAATGGTCAGTCTTTCCTTCGCCTCTGACTAAAGAGGAGCTAAATTATAAAGACCTGCCCAGGTCACTTTTTAGCTTCTTATTTCTCTTAAACACTGCAAATTGAGAGTATTACAATGCCACTGAGATCCAGCATACCTGAGACCAAGGACGCATGGCGTAGCCTGCTTCTGCAACTGGGCATCGCTGAGTGTTGCAGTCAACCACTGCCGGCCTTGGGGGCCAGCCGGCGACCTCTCTGTTTCTGCGGCCAGTCTGCGACCAACCCATGCCAGAGGCCAGCCTGTAACCTACCTGCTCCGACCGCCAGTCTACCTAATTACTCCTGTGTTACCCGTCTGCGTCCTGCTTGTCTGCGCGCGCTCTCCCTCTCACCTCTTCAGCTCACCTCACCTACACCACTACACTTCTTTCTTACACTCTCATACCCATTTTCTTTTGTAAATAATAATTGTTAGATCTTGTTTTTCTTTTCTTTGTGCTAATTAATCAATTCTGTAATATCTAAAGGTTTTCTTCTTTCCCTTTTTTAATTAAGTCTTATTTGTCTTCACAAGTCTATCGGAACAGGTCTATAAGTTATATACAGTCTTGTAAAAAAAATAAAAAATAGGTACTATCTACAAATACAAAGTTATAAACTGCTATGATTTTATTTAAATCCAGCATTAAAAAAATATAAAAAGGGTGGATTTCATGGTACGGTGGTACTAATGAAAGAAAAGTAACAGTTTGTTGGTTTTATTTGCATACGATAACAATAAAGAGGAACATCAAACCACTTCTATTTCTCGTTTAGTTTAATCAGTGGAGTGGTTGGAGCTATTACTCACACGCAATGTCTTAACCTACGAATATATACCTCGTATTCAATACTTATATTACTAGTCGACCCGACCCGGCTTCGCCTGGGTGCTGTGAATGGTGGATGTTTTAAAATTTAATTACACTTTTTAATTTATGCAAGAATAATTCCCAAAAACAGCTTAACATGCATTTCGCACACTTATTAGTTTTTTTTTTCTGTACCAAATTTCATCAAAGTCGGTTCAGTAATTTAAGCGTGATTGCATAACAGACGTAGAGGCTATCTGTCTGTCAATAGATGGCGTAAGTAGCTTATTAAATCGCAGTTTCGTTTTAGTTTGTATACTTTAAGTATTACCTACAAAATTATAAATTTAGTATATACCATTGACATGCTCTCGCATCGCTAAGGCATAATCATATTATAATGTCATATGTAAAGGGTGTTATGCTTATCTTAAAAATATACATGAAAATATATGAAACCACAAAAATATACGTAATGATTATAAATTGTAGAGGGAGGGAGCTCTGAAAATTATTTACAAACAAAACAGAATTTCCCTCGAGAGCTACTTGTTTGATCGGGATAAGGGACTTTACAAATCACAAATCATCTTCTAAACATTTTGTCATTATTCTTTTTCTCATTACAATGTGACTTTTGATAGACATTATGGGAAATCAAAATCTTTACATATTATATAAACTGTCTGTACGCTGTATGTATGCTTAATATAGTAGCTTTTACCCGGTATGTGGTTATATTAGCCTACAGTAGATCGTCTGTAGACATATTTAATAATTTTATGCGGTTGTCGTACTAACTTTGACCCCCCTTTTACCTCCTTAATAATTTACGAAAAAATTTTTACACATGTATAAGACTCTCGATGAAGAACTTTCAAAATGAATTTTATTCAAATAACTTCAAAAACGGCAAAGTTTCATACTAACTTTGCACCCCCGTTTTACCCCCTTAGGTGGTGAATTTTCAAAATTCCCTTTCTTAGTTCTCTCCTACATTATAAAAATACAACATTTTATTGAAATAAATGAAAATCAGAGATCTTTTATACTAACTTTGCACCCCCCTTTTACCCTCTGAAGGGATTGTTTTTTAAAAAATATTTTACACGTGTTTCATAACTTTCAATGAAGAACCTTCATACTGAATTTCATTTGAATAACTTCAATAACGGCTAAGTTTCATACTACCTTGCACCCTCATTTTACTACCTTAGGAGGTGAATTTTCAAAAATTCTTTCTTAGTGCTCCCCTACGTTATAAAAGTAACCCTGTGGAAAAATTTCAAGTTTCTAACCCTTATAGTTTAGGCCCCGCGTTGATGTGTCAATCAGTCAATCAGCTTCTCTTATATATATATATATGATAAGATCCAAATTTGTCATTTGACTTTGACATACGAAGTAAATATAAGAAACTAGCTAACCCGACGGACGCTTTCCTGTGTTAACTATGAGTATTTATTGACTGACAGTTATGTTAAACGCCATAAATATTACATTAGACAAGTTTATACAGTCTAAACTGGTCAAATAAAGCAACTTTCTGATTTTTTCCTTGCTTAAGAACCTTCTCCCGACAATAACAAACATAAAACAAGAAAATTAGAAATTATTCTATCAAGAAAGACTAGTAGTACTGAACCAGTACATTTCTATGTCAATAATTTAATTATTTTACTAGTAATCATTATAATTGTCACAAGCTTGAAACTTAATGCAACCTGGTCGTGGCATTGTAGGGCTTTTTCTTCTCCTTTCTTCTCGATTAAACGTCTTATTATCAAACCTAAAATTTGTCTGCAGAACATTCGCCATCAATGTCAAACTTAACCTTGCTAGTCGTTGCCTTCTAAAAAGTGCATTCTCTTCATTTATAGCAGTATCTTCTCATATAAGTGATTTTCGTACTGAAATATCACTCGTTCTTGTGTTAATTGATTATATATAAGAAGCTACACTATTCTAATAATGAATTATATCACATATTGCATCAATGCACATATACGACAATCTGCAGTATCAGATTCGTAACGTCAAAGCAACTGTTACTATTATATCAACTTGCAATACATCAAGTTAAACTCATTGAAATTAAATATCATTTTGACATCATGACTTGACATATTGTAGAGATATTAAATAAACTATAATCTATCATCTTTTAGTAACAAACTAAATTTAGAGATAAAATTTACTGTGCAGTTAGAAAACAGATGCCCCCATATATTTATATAGGTCGCGATAAGTATATCAACATTAAAACATTGAAGTAACTACAAATTTACAACTGACTATCGGCATATGCGCCGTAAGCGGCCGTATCTTGCAGATTGCTTTACCTTAGAAGGTCTAAAGGATTGCTAACTACAAAATCAAAATATATAAAATAATACACCATTTATAAATTAGTATTTATTTTACTTCAAGTATACCCACGTGTAGACAATACATAACCTTTAGTGCGATAGATTAGAGGCAGTCTCTCTGGTGGTGCCGCGCAGTGGTATATGGGAGTTAGTGTTATAGTGTCGTGGTTAAGGTCATCCTTCTTGAGGTTTACTTTATGAGGTAAGTTTACTTTATTATCTATTGTCGTTGGCGATGTCTAGTGGTGGAGGTGAGAGATAATATATTATGAAAGATCTCTAGGTCTGAAGCACAGATCGGCTCTGTCTAATTTACATATTATCACCATATTATCTTGAGTGTTACTGCGTAGTATGGCTCCCATACTTATAGCATATTATTAAGTGATAAATGTTAATAATCATTGTAACAGATAAAAGATGCTTAATATTACTTTGATATTCAATTAACCGGAATAGTAGCAATATACTCGTAATTCACATTTATATCAAATTACCAGCTCAATTGTTCGTTAATAATTGTATACGATGTGACGTGTTTCATTCGTATTAAATTATCATTATATCAGATTTACATTAATTATATCATTGGGAATTATTAATAAAATATAACACTATAGATTATGAAAAAGGTAATAATTGTAACCAAAAAACACCTTTAATGTCCCAGCTACACTATCTTAGGGATATTTTCTTTATCTTTCCTTAATCTGCCGAGCTGAGTCTTCCAATTAGAGATGATAAATAGGAGTTACACAAGAGTTTTGAGTCTAATTTGAAGTCAGAAATATTGTTAAGTTTGCTACATCTAAAGAGTCTTTAATTCTAATTGATAACAATAGCTTTTTGTCTAATAAGTGAATATTTGTATGAAACGTTTGTGGAAAAGAGCTAGATTTAAAAAATCATCACAATTCCTTTGCTAAAATACTACAGCTTAGCAACGAAAGACAAAATGTAAAAAGAATGTGAGTATGCATGTAAATGTATATCGGATGTGCTCAAAACTCCTGTGAAGCTCCCTAGGTACTTATCATCTCTTGCGGAAAAACTTAGATCGGCAACTTACTGAAAGGACAGCTCGAGGGCGGATGCCGCTTTTGTTGATGTTTGCACTACGATTTTCTAACTACAAGATGGCGCCAGTATCGTGTAAGGTTTCTAACATTATACAATAAGTAAGTGTTAGCAATACCGTATATAAATTCGAGGTTAGTTCATTTTATCTTGTTTCGTAGACAATATATAACTTTCTTTCCGATAGGATTGAGTTAGTCTGTCGAGTAATATCACGCAGTACAAATTAAGTATTGAGGCTAATAGTAGTGTTCTTTGGTGGGCTAGACCTCCATTTTTGAGAAGTATTAATATTTAGTAGCAAGGTCAAGCAATGAAGGTGAAGGTATACGGTTATAAAAGACGTCTAAATCATTACATGTTTTACCCGTGAGGTTAGAATACTATTCCCCTCTGCCGCTGGGAGAGCATCTCGTAAGAGCCGAGTAACCCAGTGCCCCCTTGGTGGTAGGGGATCTGTTCTCCGACTGGCTTGCGACCGCCAGCATGTGAATTCGACCGCCAAGTGTCATAGACGCGTTTCGGTCGGGCCGCATGAGGGCCAGACTTACCCCTTCCCTCTCCCATCCCATTAATGTTGCGGATCTAGTGAACTCTGGGCTCCTCCAGGGTCCGCTGAAACCGCAGCATTGTTTTCTTCATTCTCACTCCCCACTCTATCTTCGAGGATGCAGCGCATTGACAAAACAATAGGGTATCCTCTTGTTTTGTCGATGTCCATGGGCGATGGTGGCCACTTACCATCAGGTGGACTATCTGCTCGTTTGCACCTTATCTACCATAAAAATATATATATATAATTTTATTATAGAAACTAACGTGGTAATTAGTCATTTTTAAAACTATGCAAAACTGTACTGTACTGTAATTGTAGTACCAATCTACCACAATAATACGTGAGTGTTACCGTTTTGCATAGTTTTAAATATATATATTGTCATTTGAGTGTTACACAGCAGTATAGCTCCCATACTCATATAAGTAGTAAGCTTTTAGTGTAAGTGAGGAGGAGTGGTAAGTGAATATACATGCGGGGTCTACAACTATATTCTAGTCAGTAATCACAAATGATAACTCCCAAACGTATTAGCACGCAATCGACAGTCGACACGTTCCCGGGCTTATTATCCGATTCACTTAACCAATAAATCCGCTGCTTTACCAAACCAACAACACATTCGACAAATATTTTGAAGCTTTATTTACATACGTAACATTATATTCGCGGGTACTTTTTATTTTATTCCAAAGCTTATAACCTCTGTTTAACATTACAGATAATCATTAATTTGAAGTCAAAAGTATAGAAAGCCTGCTAAGAATAATTTATTTTTTGTTTGAGTCAAAATAAATGAATATTTTGATTGAGTGAACTAGTAATTGTTTAGTGGCAATTCATCCTGATAGTCGGTGCTACACTGAGTGTGATGAGTGATGAGTGATGAGTGACACGCTTCAGGTGCCCACACCACTTACGTCACTCGTGCTAATGGAAATATCAATTCAATCTACATACAGCTATCACTACTATTATTCGCTTAAATATGGTGTAAGCAAAGATGTTACTAGCATTTGCTGAAAGCTGGAAAATCCCGACTTCGCCCGGGTGCCATTTACCACGTATATTTAGGTTCAATTTCACATTTTGATCGCTACATAACTCGATATGCACTTCACCCCCTCGTCGATAGATGGCGTACGAACGCACTTATTTGTTTACTTTATATTCTTAAATATTTTTCTCGCGATAAAACATAGGCTATGACCCTTCTTAAGCTATACTTTATGTCTATATCATATTTTATCAAAATCGGTTAATTGACTAAAGCCTGACTATGTATCAGTCAGACGGACGCTTTCTATTCATCAATAGATGGCGTAAGTAGTATATTAAATCGCAGTTTTATTTTGTTTAGTTTGTATTCTTAAGTAATTCCTTCGTTTCTTAAGTTACTTTTGAAACTATAATATTAGTTATGAGTTTAACTTATTCTACGTTTATTGACTATATCTATTTCAGGAATGAATCATTAAAGGAATGTTCCATATCACGTTATTAGTTACAGAAATTGCCTCTCATATCAGAACTAACAAACTTTACCCCATTATTAGAAAGGTCAAAATCTATATTAGATATGTAACCATTCGTCGATAACCTCAATTCAAATGCTCGAGAGCTGCGACACGTAGGAAGGACGTTATGTCTGATTTGTCTCCACTGAATTAGATTCCACCATCCATTTCTATATTATTATATTCATATACATATACTATCAGCTGTTTAATATTTGGAGCATGGACTAACCTTTGGATTGATATATTAATATCACAATCTGACTTATTGTTATTAGTGTTTGTTGTTTATGTGTTGAGTTTATGGGAGCTATACTGAGCTGTAATACTCAAATGACAATATTAACATGCAATATGGATGGAATCCCGAGCAGTTCCTGGTGGTTTAGACCCAGGAGCAGCTTAAGACGTCTTCTACAATGCACAAACTCTCACCTTCACCGCTCGACCTCGCTGCCGAATATTAAAATACTGAAGTACATTACTCATCGACAACGGAGGCCTAGCTTACGTCACCAAACAATACTACCGTAATTAGTCTCACTACTTCAATATGTGCTGCGCGATATCACTTGACAGACTAACTCAATCCTATCGGAACGAAGACTATATATTGTCACGGGATATGGTTTGATTAGGCATAGGTACATTGATACCAAATAATAGCATTTGATAATGAAGATCTTAAAAACCTTAGTCGCTAGCCCTAGGCATTATTTAGACAACATAATACTTGATATATTACGTACGTCAAAATTCTCTTCATTCTTATGTCAGACTAACAAGTATTCTGTGTTCATGATATATTTACTTTTATTATGTACTCGTCGATCTACCACGGCTTTGCCCTGTTGCAATAAACATAAAGACATAACATCCACTCAGCTCGACATGCACTTCACCCCCACGTCGCTAGATGGCGTACGAGCACACTCATTTGATTACTAAGTATTCTTAAATATTTTTTTGCGATAAAACATAGCTTGTGCTTTTCCTCAAGTGTACCTTACCTACTCTGTATCATATTTTATAAAAATTGGTTTAGCCTGATTGTGTAACAGGTAGACAGATCATCTATTCGTCAATAGATGGCGTAATTAATATATTAAATCGTAGTTTCGTTCGTTCAATTTGTATTCTGTAAGTATTTCCTACGTTTCTTTAGTTTAAGTTTAAGTCTTATTACTATCGAAATTATAATATTAGTTAGAATTGTATATTGGTAACTTTTGTTCATTGTATCATAGACGGCGCTAGCTTTCTGCTGATTATGTTCGCTATATGTTCAATTCATTTCAGTTCAGCACACTTAGATATTCACGTCCAAGGTCTCCGTACTTATGGAAACAGTTATTATAGTTCTTCGTCCTCATTCAGCTAGTAGAATATCATTTTCCTACATATATTTCATTTAACTTCAGAGTATATTCTAATAAAATATACTGTACTCTTTACGGAGACAGTTTTCCTATTAAAAATTACATATGTGTCTTAATAGAAATAACGGCAGAGTTGAGAGAGAAATAATGAAAGTCACATACAGAAGAAAGAAAACATTTTATTGCTCTAAATTACTGTATACTGCTCGGTTTCGTGTAATTATTATGATCAAGAAAATTACGACTAACTATTGTTCAGTAAATTTTCTCTAGGAATATAAAACTATATTAATTATTTTATTTTTTATAAAACTATAAGTAGTGATTTTTAAATTCATACTTTATGTAAAAATAAATTTGAGAGGGAATGATTATGTACTATGTATACAGAGGATCTTGTGAGAAAGTAGAGCTAGTTATCACATTAAATTTATTATAATAATAAACTAAATATAACTAAATATAATAGAACCATAAACAGAGAGTAATAGTAATAGAGAGAAAGAGAAATATTGACTCGTATAGCAGGAGAAGTGTTAGAACCAAGTTTCTCATCCATAACTGCTCTTTGTAAATTATCCTAGCAAACTCTACTAGTCAAATTTTTAATCTTACTCAAATGTTTTACAGTCTCAATCCATAATCTTTGAATTCCGATTTAAAATAGAGAATTTGAAATATATTTATAATCAGTAATCCAAATATTTTAGATCCACCTCATGAATTTTTGTTAAGTTTCGTTGCTTGAATCTCACTCTAATTCTATTCACCTTCCTAGAAGTCTGTTTTTATTAGTGGTTCAAATATTTTTATATTATGTTAGAGGACTAGATCTACTATTTCAGAATCTATAGACTTATTTACCAGCTGATGTTTATCACAGGCCCTGAAAGACTGAATGATTATTTCCATAATTAAGAGTTCTTAAACAAAATAAACAGCCTTTATATATATAACACTCTGCTTAGTGAGGCTAAAAATACTCTCCACTTAATCTTAGACGTATTTTTGTCGACAAAGGAAGGCATTGAGATAAATGACTCAACTTAGATACTTCTTCCCTAACTTTGATGCTATTTTTCAACTGTAACGCGACTAAAATAACAAACCTTTTTTTATCAAAATATATATTTTTTAGGTTTTATTTACGCTAATTAAATAGTGGTACGGCTGACGGCAGTAATAAGCCAAGTCAAGTAAACTCAACAAATACTCTAAGCAACTAACGCAATTACTATCCATATTAGCATTAACCGCCATCTTTGTTTCTATAATAAGGACAATGATGACCCTTCGCACTATGGCCATCGATACTCTATGTAAACCGACGTCATAATCGATCTTTACAATTTAATTAAATCAAACAAATGTTAGGGGAGTTTTCCCCGTTAGAGGACGAGTTAGAATACTATTCCCCTCTGCCGCTCGGAGGGATTTGTTCCCCAACTGGCTTGCGACCACCAAATGCGAATCCGACCGCTATGTCACCATGATGCGATAGACGTACCCACTCCTGCTCCCATCCTTTTAATGATGAGGATCTAGTGGATTCTGTGCTCTTGCCCTGGGTGAAATTGCAGCATTTTTCTCTTAACTCTTCACTCTATCTTCGAAACTACAACGTATCGGCAAAGCAAGAGGGTAACTCTTGTATTGCCGATCTCCATGTACGACATGGGTGCTTTTCTAGTTATTAACCTAAAAAATTTTAGGCTCAAACGACTTATTAGCGACAGTTGGCTTTTTTTACAATTAATTGGAACGTAATTATCATATATGTCAATAAAAGTGGGTGTTGGATTAAATAGTCATTTATTCGTCCCTAGACAGAAACTCAATACTATGGATCGATTTTTAATTAAAATACACTATGCGTACGACAGACAAGTGGCGAGTGTTGATCCGGACTGATTTGCAATATGGGAATAATTAAATTATCGCGCAATCAACGAGATTATTATATTCCATATTATTCCACACGCAGGGAATAACTGTCACCTACTCGAGGCCGTTCAAGTATTTCGTAAGCAGATTATTTGCAAATTAACCTAAAGTTCTAGTGGGAATAAAAAATAATAGAAAAGGATTCCGCAACACCAACACTTTCATGATCAACGGGAGATGGAGAGTCGTTCTTGATTAAGTAATAAAATTAAGGACATTTAGAGACTGGACTCTCGTGATTGTGATCTCGTTAAGACACTAGACAGACAGATGATTCTTTCTACTTTACTTAGTGCTTCTACCATTTTTGAGACTCGAAAAAAAATAATAAAAGGGTTTACATATATCGAAAATTATATCGCTAAAAAATCTTGATACTTTGGACATTGAAAATATCTACATTTTTCAATAGATCTTAATCTGAGGGAGCCACATAGCCTTTTAAAAAACTTTAGTTTCAAATATTGAAAGCGGTAGTCAGATAAATATGCTGACATGATCATTATTAAAGTAATATTCTAGTGAACTAGCCGATTAATGCGGTGTCTAAAGTCTAACTCGTCTTTACTATAGTTTATCGCGGCGTTAAAATAATGTATTTTTTTATGAAATGCAAACAAAAGAGTGGAGTAGCAAACAAAATGGCGTAACAATAAGAAATGAACGCAAAACATTACTTTTCCCTTTACAGCGTGCGAGCACGAGATGAAGGGTTGTTTGCACAGAATAAATTAGCCGTAACAAAAACACGGGTACAAGCAAATTTCCTACACCGCCATGTCACTCGACATGTTCGTATAAAAGCTGGGAAATGAAACTGAAAGGGACGACAAAAATGCTGCAGTGTAATCTACATTAAAGCATATTATGCTAGCAACACCGTATGTAAGTTAGTATTTGTGGGTAGATCCTTGCGATAGATAGTCAGTCTCTCTGGTTTTGTCGCGCAGTGTAGGAAATTAGTATTATAGTGTTGTGATTAAGGTCACCCTTCTTGAGCTCCACGTAAGTTAGCTTTATTATCTACCGTAGTTAATGTGTAGGCAGCTAAGGGGAGCGGTATTATTATATAAAAGACCTTTAACCCTACTCTTTACGTCGTCTACAACAAATAACTTTCCGTTAAGAAGACTTTCTAAAAACTAGTTTTACAGTCTTTCTTTGAATAAATCCTTTAATAACTATATCCCTTTATATTGGATATATTACAATGACTGTCTGATATAGTATTCATATATAATTTCTATTCTATTTTATGTAGTCTATGGTGAGGTGTACGTAATCACATCTCCATGATGCGATAGACCTTGATAATCTTATGTGACTAAAGAAAATTAAATTATTTTTTATCAGGATAATTTAGCGCCTAAACACAGTAACATTTGCAAAATAAGAACAAACCTTTACCTTTGTAGAGGTTTACGTCGCGAAGGGCTGTTTGTACAGCTGGATAAATTAGCCTAAACAAAAACGACGATATAAACAAATATTTTCTAAAGACTCTTTGTGTTGCGAAAAACAGTATAAAAATTAGAAGAACCTAAAAGGGTTGACAAAAGATTACGTGGACTGAATTTTTACCAGCATTAGGGATATTTAATGTGAGCTTTTCTGGTAGATATTTCAAATGGAGTGAAATTTACTTTTTTACTCTATATATACTCGATTCTAAATTTTTGTGATTTATTTTTATTCCATACATACATATTTTCTTTATATTTTCAATCAAACCTCACAAGACAGTAACAATATGCACTTAAAACATTTACTCCAAAGTTTGGCAATAGAGACCCAGCATCACGACACCACACCACTGCACAGCCATAATGGTCACTAGGAGAGCTACGTCTGAGAACTGACTCAAGTCTATCGGAACAGAGCTTATATACAGAGGCGAATATAAAGTTATCATCGGTGTTGCTAAATATCATTAGAAAAATAATATCATATAGATGTGCGGAATGTGTGTGATATTATTTGTGATCTGTAATATCAATTGCGTTCGTGAAATTTCCACCACAAACGCTCCTATTGGAATATGTAACATTAATTTGTATGTATTACGTGTCTGTCCGTATAATACCTATTCAGCTACAGACCTATACATCTCAATAATATAAAGGATTGGAAGGTTGTATTGAATTCAATTCAAAGTTCCTATCTCCAGCGTCCCCGCTGTCACTCGATCTGTCAATAACTTTGACACAAAAAGGAGTCATGTTCAACTGGTTTTGATTATTCAATTATATTTCAATTGATTATATAAATTTATAAATTTGATTCAATGTTTATTCTGAAATAAAATTTATTAGTACATCCATTTTGATCAATAGAATGCTATTCATAATAACATACTCATGCAGTTTCTGTGTCAAGTTTGAGTAATTTATATTAATTTCAACTTGATACCTCCACGCGATCGTGAGAAAAAAGGTCATGACAGAAGGACAGACAGACAGCCGGACAACGAAGTGATCCTAAAAGGGTTCCTTTTTTCCTTTTAAAGTACGGAACCCTAAAATACCAGAGTGTATAGTAAAGCTAATGAATAAGTTATCATAAAAGTGAAGAAGCGTAACAAAACGGCAGAAACAATGTTATCTCCCTCAGCATCTCGGCTGAAACTGACAGCGAAACTTATCTCGAATCATCCTCTCGGGATTTCACAGTTGGAGGTTTTGGACTTAACGACTTTACATTTTTTTAGAGAAAATAAGACGATTTAAAAAGTTTTTGCCTACATTACTTTGGTACGAATCAGATAATCTTTAAATTAGCGTAGAAAGAAGATTAATGTGTCAGCTTCAATACTTAGATCTCTAGGTAATATTTTTTGTTGTACAAATACGATATAACATTTTGATGTGAAAATAATTATTATATTTCGTTTTCTTCTTCAGAAGAATATATAAATTTTTAAACAATTATTTTTGTTTATATTAGATAAAAACTTAGTCAATGTAGCATAGAAGATTTTTTTCTTAAAATTTCGTTTATTGAATGTCCGTGAATGAAAGAGTTAGTGAATTTGTTAGAATGTCTAGTTCAAGATACAATATTAGTTATATGACTAAATGATGAATCATTTTATATCTAAAACGTTGGTATAACTAAAAAACGTAACTTCATTGTACCATACATTAGATAAAATAATTTAAAACTAAAAGGTCCTAAAATGCCTCCCTGGGGTAAACCACTAAATTTTCTCCTCCAATTGCTATAAATCTCTCGAAGTAAATGAGGTGAAGAGCATTAACCTTATACCCTTAGCAATAAAGGCGATCAATATGGACATTGGCCATTACTTCTATCTCACATTATTAATGCTTTGACCCTTGGACTTCTAATTATTTGTTATCTATCTCTACTTTTAACTTCTAATATAATAAAAACGTATGGACCTTAGACAGGAAGCTGAGTAGTGCAAGAGGCTAGTTACCCAAGCGTAGGTTGCTCCACTGCTCGACCTCGCTACCTAACTACCTTGTTCTATAGGAAAATTTAAAAAGTTAGTTAAAAAACGTTTGTGTGACAAAGGCTATCATAACATTAAAGATTTTTTGGAAGATGTCACGCCTTGGGAATGATGCGTTCGCTCCAGGCTTTCTCAATGTATAAATATACTTGTTATAAAAATTGGCGTTTAAAAAATCAAAGATAAAAAAGGAAAATATCCAAAAGAAACAGTCCCGCTGAGTTTCTTGCGCCCGTTCTTCTCAGGTCTGGGTTAGGTCGTTTCCGAAAGGGTGGTAGATTCCGACGTTCAATAAGAGAATGTAAATTCCAACATTGAATAAAAAATTTTGACTTTGACTTTGACTTGACTTTGACTTTGACTAACGTCTAAGTAAACTAAGTAATGAAATTAACGAGTTATAGGATCCTCAATAACGACTACTCCACCAGTTTGAGTAATTATTTACACTCTTACATTATTACTAATTAAACTACCTTTGATTTATAGTGACAGAAGTTGAAAATAATCAATCTCACAAGGGTATTCTCGAAACCAAACAATAACAACTAACGGCCAATCAAACTCTATTTCTTCTATCATTAAAAAAATATAGATAAGATAGTTAAGAGTAACAGAGTAACATAGCTCGTCATAAAGTATAAGCTTCAATAAAATATAATATCCCTCATCACATATAATTACAATATCTTCAATAAAAATATTTTCACTGATATTCCAGAAATTTTGAGGTAAAAAAATATCGCGAGACTCATCTCGTCTCGAGGCTACAAAGTAAACAAGTAGCGTCAGTAGCGCCAGTACGACAAATTGCAATTTGTGGTTGCTGAGGAAATAATATTAATTTGTTTTATTTTTAATATTAAGCTGATTTAAAGCTTTAAAAATATTCATCGTATTACTTTCTCTTTTGAATAGTCACTAATATTCTGACTTCTCATGCAAAGCTCAGTTTAATTATTTTTCTTGCTTATTTTGTATTACTCCCAATTTATATACTTCCAATTTATTACTTACTAGCCGGCTGCCCTCGCTTCGCTCCGGGTATTTAAAAAAATATTATAATTGATATCCTTAAATAGTCACTCTGTAATTGTGTAGTTTTTCATTTTATGAAAAAAGAGAGTGAGTAAAATTTATAAAAAGAAAAATGATAAAAAACAAAAATAAAAGCGACTGATAATAAAATAAGGAGGACAGAACAAAAATAAAATTGAATATGTAAAGGAGAGAAAAAGAGAGAGAGAGAGAGATAATCGAAAGAAAGAAAGTGAAAAGAGACTAATCATTCTGAACAGATAAAAATAAAAATTAAAGAGAGAAATAAGAGAGAGTATGAGAGACAATGATAGTATTATAAGAGGGTGAGAGACGGAAATACAATAGACTTCACTCAGTGAAAGAATTTTTAAAATCGGATTAGTAACAACAAAATTGCCATATTCTATTATTTAAAACATGTACATGGCAACACTAAATCACTTTTGTCATTCACGAAAAGTGCAGTTTTCTATCTGTGAAAAAAAAATTTAAATCGGATTTGTATTTCCTGAGAAACTCTTCAATTTACAAAATGACCAGCTTATGGCACTTAAATGGGCATATCTTTTTAATTAGAGTATTTATGGCCACACCACATGGCCTATGTTACCCGGAAAGGATGTAGCTTCCCATCGGTGAAGAATTTTCAAAATCGGTTCAGTACTTTTCGAGCCTATTCGCAACAAACAAACATTGATTGGTTCTAATGCGACGTTTAAGTTCTTGCGCGTTTGCTATTTGTCAAAATAGTAAATTTCATGAATGGAACTGCCAATACAGGCAAGCAGCACTATTTTTTCTCAGACCTAAAGTTAGCTGCCGGCTACTATACAACAGATCAAAATGCTTTCGTTCGATTCAACATGTAAATGAAGTTTTTAGTGAAAAGAATGTTATTTAAAAGTGATTACTAAGTACTTTAGGAATTGATGAATCTATACTAATATTATAAAGAGGAAAGATTTGTATTTTTGTATTTTTGTATTTTTGTATGTAACGAATAAACATAAAAACTACTGGACCGATTTCAAAAATTCTTTCACCATTAGAAAGCTACATTATCCCTGAGTAACATAGGCTATATTTATTACAAGAAAAAATTAGAGATCCTTAGGAAATCTCACGAAAACCAACCCAAGGTGCCAAAAAATTAGCCATAAAATATCTTTCATCGCATGCGCTGCAAAAAGTATTAATGATAGAACAAAAAAATGTTCTACAATATTATAGAACGTAATAATATCTACAAAAAAGTCCGCGAGACCATATGTCCAACTATTATAGTTACGTCACTATAACTACTTTTTTACATTTTAAAAGTTGATAAAAATGCCTATCAAAATCAGACCATGTTTTCTATAACTTTGTATTAATCCTTATCCAAACAAATTATTTCGTATTCAAGACTATTTCAATACCTGTAAATTACTTTTTGAATTATTAAAATCGGACTTTCCATTCAAAAGATATTACGAAATTAAAAATATCAATATAAACAAAAAATACACGACGACGAGACGGGCCAGTATAGCGACGCAGCGCAGCGAGTAAAGCGGCAAGAGAGGGGGCACCGAAATGCGGGAGGGCCAATATATTTTTAAAAATAATATTCCACCCGCGCGAAGCCGGGATGGGCCGCTAGTTAAATAATAAAATGCAAAACATAAAATTACTCGAAACTACTTTCCTATCAAGGGCAACTACCATTGACCATTTGATGACCGTTTAACTGAAGATCCGTTTATGATCTACATAATTGAGTAATTATCTGATTACTCATTTATGTAGAGTTAATTGTAATTACTACATTGGAAAGGATCCTGTAAATATAATTATAATAAGTACCTGCACCATTTCCAACAAATAAGTACCCATGCCCAAGAATGGGCAGACGAGGATAATCCACCTTGGTTTGTTCGTATAATATCTTCAATTTGTTGCACTTCAACCGATCCAGGACCAAAAGCAATATTACAGGTATCACCAACAAGTACAGTAACATCGTGAACCAGTCTCTCGTATGTTACATTACCAACGGTTTTGGGTTTATATTTAAGTTTTGAGATTGTTTGATAATAACATTAGATAAAAAAGCTAAGTATTTTTCAAGTTAATTATGTTTACTACTTTGAGTTCTATATGGATTTTCTTTATTGTTTCAAAGTCAAGATTCAATAAAATATTGAAATGAGGATCCTTATCCGAAGTAATTGTGCTGCATAACAATTTTTCAAGCTTTCATTTATATAAGATTAAACGGATGTCGCTAAAATTAGGCACACATTTACTTTTTAACCTGGATTAACACATAGGCTACGTTTTATCCCGGTAAAATTGATAGTTCCTGTGGGATAAAAATTAAACATTTTTTGTTAAATCTAAGTAAACGTGGTAAATAGCATCCGGGCGAAGCCGGCGCAGGTCTGCTAGTAATTAAATAAAGCTGCAAGATCAAGACCAATTTCTCCATTTGCTAATTCTATAAATTATAAAGAGGAATATCTGATAATCTAAATAGTCTAAAGCAAATTATCCTTTTTTAAATCTCTTTTTTTTATTAATATATAAGACACTAACGAGCTGACTTTCCACCTGATGAAAAGTGACCACCGTCGCCCCCGAAAATGCACATCCCAAAGACCACTGGAACCGCAGCATTAATGGGATGGGAGAGGGAGAAGGTAAGTCCACGTGCGGCTCGACCGGAACGCGTCGTACTTGGCGGATTTGATAGTGAACGGATTGCATGGTCGTGGTCGCAAGCGAGTCGGGGAATAGATCCCCTACCACTAAGAGGGTACTAGATTACTCGTCTCTTACAAGATACTCTCCCATGTCAATTTATATGAAGTAATATGATAAAAGAGAAGCGAGGGCTGGTTGTTTGTATAGTAATATAATTGTATACAGATAACAAAAGCGTAAGGAATGAATTCGTAGAACTTCTAAAAGTATTATGCGAGTAAATAAATGTCGCAGTTACGAACACAGCTTTATTATATTTAATTACGTTTCCAAACTTATTACCGTCTTCAAAGATATTACATAATAATTTTGTTCACGATATAATAATACAGAAACTGTCCCACCGGTTTGTTTATTGTTTTAGATTACAAGCTACGTGATTTACGAAGTCTATACAGTAAGAATGAATTTGTGTGCAGACTTTTATTGAAATCTGTTAGGCCGTTTTTGTGTGATTGAACAACAAACATCTAAATATACAACATCCCATATACAAAAATCTAAATATACAACATCCCAATTTCCAAAAAAAAATTATAGCAGCAGGACAGGAGACTTGTTTAAAATAAATATAAAATTTTGTGAACGGTACAAATTACAGAAGGCGCAATAACTCGGTATTTAATATATTGAATTACCCTCAGCCACTCTCAAATCTACTTAAATTACCAAATCCCGGGATAAAAATATTGCAAACAGAAACTCATAACATTTTAATTTATAATTTAAAAGACATTTCATTTTATGTGAAAGTTTTGGTCTCCTTTTACTGAAACTTCTCAGCCACTCAAAAGAAAATATGTTGACGAGAAAACATGCGCGCCATTACTAAGAAAACTGTTGATGATATCATTAGACTAAATTTATAGACGCAGTGATAGCCTAGTGGAAGAGATTTCTCACACAGGCACACACATCTGATCTGATTTTCTGAGTTATGTGCGTTTTAGTAATTAAATATTAAAAATAAACTTATTTTAACGATGAACAAAAACACACTCAGGAAACCTGCACTCCTTGGAGTTCCCTAAAGTTCTCAGAGGTGAGTGAAGTCTGCCAACCCGCAGTGGGCCAGCATGGTGGACTACGACCTAAAACCATCACCTACTCCGAGGAGGAGACCCGGCTCAGCATGGTTTGAGATGATGGTGAGATTAAGAGACACATTCTGAGTACTTTAAAAAAGACTTGCTTGGTTTCTAGGGTCCCAATCAGGAGACCAACAAAGACCCAAACATACACATTTTTCTTTAAAATATTAATAAGGACGTGAACAACAAATGGTAAGATTTAACAAGGTTTTCCTGAGTCATATTTATAAGTCAAGTGCAGGATAACCCTGACAGTTCAGGAGTGTCGCATTTATCTGGATTCCGCTTTAAATCACGAGCTATTCGTCTTGCCCGGGTTCAGTATTCTGCTAGTTTACATACAAAAGTAGATGTTTGAACTAAAGAAAATTTAATAAATAAACTGATTTTCTTGTGATTGCTTCATAGATATAAAGTCTGATTTATATGTCCGTTCAATTTCAAATGGTATAAAGAGTACCAACGGGATTTAGTAGTGTATAGATGACTTTAATAAATATTCATTAACACATTGAAATTACATGTCAAACTGCCTCTTATCTAGCCTCTAGGGTAAATTTTAACCGTAAAATTTAGTTATTTTGGTCAAAAGAAAATTATGTATAGACGTTTGATACATAACGATCTACTTGGTCAAAGGAATATGATAATAAGGTTATGGTAATAAGGACTCGATTACTTTGAGCTCCGGAATTAGGAGACCTTTGAGAATAAATTACGAGGTTTTACGAAATTTCACTTCTAAGAGATTAAAAGTACCGTTTATGGGGGAATTTGTGGGGAAATAAATTATATTCCATGAAATATAGGATGTGGTAAATCTTAGGTTACTTTAAAAAAATATTTTCTTTCTTTCATTGCTTCTATGTAGTTTAAATTAGAAGCAGTACATTTAAAGTAAGGAATGGAGAATAATCCAGCTTATATACAGCGCAATTTAAATGTATGAAATTAATTCCGTAAATAGTAGAAAAAAAATTTCACTAAGTTTTTGAAAATACTTGATTAAAATGGCGGAAACGCATCCTATTGATTTAGAAGAATTGTAATACTTACATGGGTTGGATCTTAAATACAAGATTTATTAAAGGAATATTCTAAAAATAATATCCCACTGTCATGAATCAATCTCTGTTTTCTCTCTTATATAAAATGCAAAGTAAATCACTGCTAAGACGTAATAAACAACAAAACCCTCACTGTTTCAGGATGGTCAAAGGAATAGTATATTAACAAAGATGAGAGAAGTTACTTCAAGACTATAAGTTAGGATCAAACTGTATTACAATTAATAATTGTAAATGTTCTTGGGCCAAATAATACTATATACTACATATTTTGACCTATATCCTTTAGACATTAAGGTTGAAAATGGCTTTTATATAGTATTTCTGTTAATTACACAATTCAAGTTATTAATTTCAAACACTTGTTTTGCTATTTAGTGTAGTAGTATATTACATATTTATTTAATAGGACAGAAAGAATGTACTTATTTACAATTTAATGTACAACTGATGACAGATATTGAGAACTAACTTGTGAAAATTGATGAAATCCCTGTCTCAAGTTAGCGATGAGCTGATAGTCTCCCAACGGCTGAACAGATCCTCACAATACATAGCTAAGAACCATCTCGTTTAAATTACCTTTCACACAAATAAAACTGAGTCACATTCGGGTTATTATCTTGTGCGCTACGACGCCACAGACATACACAGATACAAACGTTAAATTACGTAACGTTAGATATAACGCTGTTATTTAATCAAATGATATGATATTTAAATAACTGAATATACTTAGAGTATCGCCATCTCTTTCAGTATTTTTTTTACATTAAAAAAGTAGGATTTCTTTGCTTAATATTTTTTTTTATTTATAAAAGGGAAGTTACTGGCAACTAAAACTTAGTGGTAGAGGTTCTTCCTCAAGTGATACAACCATAGTGAACACAGTTGAGTGTTTTCAAGATTTAACTTCTTCTTTGTCCTTTGTTTCGTGTAATATTGTATATTTTGTGTAAAGTAGTCCCCAGCCCCCAGTCCCCTCAGTGTAGCGTGAGATTAGAGCACAGAAGTGCGTGTCAATTTGAGTAAACTTTTCCTCATACAGATAACAAGTTTTGAATGGATTAACGTCTCCCATGACGAGGATCATTTCTTTTTTATATTTTCTTCTTATTTTACCAACTAATATACAGTGTAATGGAGCTACTCTGTGGAGTAACTTTCAAAATAAAATAAGAATCAGGTTTAAATCATATATAAACAATCACCTACACTATTTGATAAGATAATAAATATATCAAAGTCGTACGTGATGCTTATAAGGGTAACACTTTACTTAAATAAATTTAATTATGATAACATAATATTAACTACACAAAATCACTAGTCAAACTGTCGTTAAGAGTAACAAGGCTTACGAATTATTCTAAAGTATTAAACTACTAACTTTATGTATTTAAATATATCATACTAGCTGCGCCCCGCAGTTTCACCCGCTGTACTTTGGATAATTCAAACCGTATCATTATAAATTATAACCTATATGTTATTCTGATGTGTAGGCTATATTATTGTAAAGTTTCATCAAAATCCATTCAGTAGTTTTTGCGTGAAAGAGTAACAAACATACATCCAGTTATCCATACATTTACTTACAAACTTTCGCGTTTATAATATTAGTAGGATGAATTGTATTTTATCACGAATAGTTGCTTCGATAAATAGGTAGTAAAAATATATTATTAATAGAAATTAACTTACATTACTCTCTAAAATCTCTTCAACTCATCAAAGTAAAGTTACAGTTAGCTTTCAGTCTCAGTCTCAACAAAATCAGTTTTTGGGAGATACGAGAATAAAAGGTTATATTTGTATAACCTAGTTAAGCGCTAATAAATTAATTTTTTTGTAATATAATGTAATTATGATATAGAAACTCATTTAAATTCCGGTTAGGGTCTCATGAAATTTAATAATACTATTCTTTTGATTATGTAGAACTTTCATAACATATATTGATACAATAAACGGCAGATAAGAGCGAGTGCAATAAAATGATATATGTTCTACGAGTGAGGCTCGTATCTCACAGCACTGTATCGAATGCTGCTGTATTATTCACTTAACTGTCTGGATATTGCCCTGCGAGCGTACTGCGATCTAGATACACAATATATCTAGATAGAAAACTAAAAGATTAAAAAAAAACAATAAACTTCTGACACACATGCTTGATGTCTTTCACTCAAAACGGGACATGGACAACGAAACGAGAGTCTTTCAAGTATCCACGAGTGAAGAGACAAATCAAATAAGTTTCTGGCCGGCTCTTCTCAACAGAAAGCTGCTTTCCGAGTTGGTGGTAGCTTTAGACAAACTGACTGACTGATCAATTTTTGACGTATCAAAAGTTATTTTATACAAAAGTCTAATTGAAAAAAAAATCTTCTTGGGTATTTGTAACAGGCAAATCATAGTGAAGACGATAGTCTCACCAAAAAGAGTAACCCATCAACCCACCCACCAAATAATAATCATAAATTCATAACTTCAACATTACGGAATTTCGTCATATGTATACATGTATATATGTATGTATGATATGATAATATGAAGTGTATTTTTTTTGTGTTTTACTTGTGTACAATAAAGAGCAATAAAAAAAACTTTCCTTTTGCTAAGTGAAGTTATGAGTAGAATTAATAGGGATTTTTGAAGAAAAAACTGCGATATTGATCGGATATTTCCGCAGATCTTACTATGTTAGAAATCAGACATACATTTATTTTGTATTTTCGCTTTAGTCCGATTGTTACAATATCTGATATTTACCTTCTGTGAGTATTTGGCAACAGTCTCTTCGTATGTTTTTGTAGGATACAATGTAAAAATATATTCAAGTCACATTGGATTTTTCTCTCAGTGTTTGTTTAACCCCAGTTGTCATTGTCATTCTAAGAATTTATGTGAACTTATTTGTTATTTTTATTTATTCAATGATAAAGCTCAATTGCTTCGACTTATCCTGTATCAAGTATATTAATACCCATCTTATTTAGGTTTTAAGATAAACAATGTAATATTTCTTTACATCATATTATATAAAGTAGTTTTAACAACTGTTGCTAGGTTACGCGGACGAAATCCATTACAAAATGTTTAGATTTCCCATTGAATAATTTCTAGAAAAAAATCTAATTTTCCTTTCCATCAAAAGCTAATACTCAAACTCAAAATAGTTTATTTCAAATAGACTTTTTACAAAGTACTTTTGACACGTCAAAAATGGGATAGTCAGTCAGTTTGTCTGAAGCTACCACCAGTTCGGAAAGCGGTCTTCTGACGAGAAGAACTGGCAACAAACTCAACAGTCGCTCTTTTTCTAACGCCATTGTTTACATGAATTTGTTTTACAATTGTGTTATCAGTCAGCTGAGTATCAATTCTACTTGAATTCAAGTAGTGGTTCAAGTAATCATTTACAGGATAGAAGGCTTTATTTATTAAACACTTTTTAATGTGAAATTTAAATAGCTTTAGAGACAATTCTAATATAGGCTGTGGAATCTTATTATAGATGCGAACACCAAGCCCATCACTTTGTGGAGACGATAGTACGGCGTTACAAGTTTATTTCTGTGACCCTCACTATTTTTTAAGTATAAATGAGTATTCTGCATAAGGTACTGAATTGTTATGACCATTTCATAAAAAAATATCCGTCAATATTAGTCAATCCACTCTCAAGACATCCACATCCACACTACTATATAAAGAGGTAACATTTGATTTTTGTTTGTCTGTATTGCCAATAGGCTCTAAAACTACTGAATCAATTTTAAATATTTCTTTTACTAATATTATTGCGTGACGTGGATATCGTTGTGTTGCCATTTTTTGCAATTTATAAGACATTTTTTTTGGCTGATCTGATTTTAAAAAGTGTTTAGCCGTTGGAAAGCTACACTATTTCCGAGTGGAACAATTAATGTAGTGTTGCCATAAATTTGGTGCTTATTTAATTGGATATTGCCATTACTTTGTACTGGTCCAACCTTAAAAATTCTTTCACAGATAGAAATCTTCAATATTTCCTTCTTTTCTCTCTTTCATTTTCACATTTCTCTCGAGTGAATGAGTTCTTAATCTTGAAACTCCCAAATATTCGTGGTTGTAGTCACTCAACTTGACAGAGAAGTTAGTGTAAGTTTGTAAGTAATGCTCCATGTTTGATCTTATCTCCGAGTATGGGCACTTCATCAAACTTCGCTTTTGGAATTTATCATCTACATTCACTTGTTAAGTGGTTTTCATTTCGTTACAAATAATCAACTTCTATAAACTTATGTTTTGAGGAAATATATTAAAATAGTTTTGTTAGGTAAGCATAAATATTGTTATTTATAGATCTGGAATCTCTTTCCCTCCGTCTCAATTTTAGCCACTATCTAATGAAAACATAATTAATTGTAAATTGTCTATTTTTTATGGACAATAGATAAGCGCTGGTTACAATCACACCTGATGAAAAATGATGATGTAGCCTAAGAAGTAGCGCCCTTCTCTAAAAGATACATATTTATTCTCTTTTTTAAGATATCCTAATTGTACGCAACTTCTATTCCTAAGTAGTCCGCATTAAAAAAGTATAGGTACAGACGGTGTGTTGACTAAATAGGGGTGGAGAGTGGAGATCCTGTACTTCGGTGGCAGAAGGATGAAGCAGGGATTAGATCATGCACTCTCCGAGATGCAACCTATACAAGACAGACAAACAGGCAACTGTACGTCGATCCAGACTGAAATTATCGGCATATTAAACTCTCAGCACCTATGACTCTTAACACGACGATCAACTGAGTCTAAAGCTTCGAGTTGGGAT
Organism: Limenitis camilla; assembly: GCA_905147385.1. Classification (NCBI taxonomy): domain Eukaryota; kingdom Metazoa; phylum Arthropoda; class Insecta; order Lepidoptera; family Nymphalidae; genus Limenitis; species Limenitis camilla. Next base: position 11,666,121 of record LR990248.1, read on the forward strand.
TTGGCAGACCCTTCCCAGAGGTAACAGCAATACTCCGTGCCCGAACGAACCTTGTATAAGGTAACAAGTTTCTCTGGCATCAAATCCTATTCACCCTGTTGCAGATGCCAAGCTTTTTTGCTCTGGCCTCAACATTACCACCAAAATTTAAGTTGGAGGTTAAATCGAAATCCAGAAGCTTGATGTGGTCAGTTATTGGTACTGATATCGATATCGAAAGTCGGAGTGAAGTTAAAAGGACTCCGTTTTGCGGTAAATAAATATGTCTGTGTTTTACTAGAATTAAGGTTGTCGAGATTTTCGTCACCCTAGTGTGTATTTATGAACACCTTATCTAAGGAGTCTTTATCACAATTTTAGAAGTAAGAACAATTATTTTTAAAACTTTTATCTAATATTAGATAGATATTCTGACAGACAGATTATTTTCATTCAATTATCTTTTTATCCCTCTGAAGCGATGACTGATTCATTATGATGATTGCATATTCTTAGAGTATATCAAATTATTTAAGGTTGTCTCAAAAGGAGGTAAAACTATACTAAATTACAGATATATATAACATTATATAAACATATTTGAGCATACACTCTGGGGACAATGTGACAGCGTGGGCGGATACTGGATACACAAACACTCCTTACAAATCCTTTGAAAGACGTTAAATGTCACCAGCAAACTTACAACATTTAAGAACATACACTACAGTTTATTCATAAATAGTGTTAGCAACACCGTTGATAACTTTATATGAGCGGGTAGTACTTTTCATTTTATTCCAAGACTGTATATAACCTCTGTTCTGGTAGACTCGAGCCAGTTGTCAAACGGAGCTCACCTGGTGACCGTTACGGTTGTGCAGTGGTTTGGAGTAAGTGTTTTATATTGTTTTTGTGTGTGTCTATCGTGTGCGTGATTTACTATAGAACCATGTTACCATAGTTATGTGTCTATTAAGCCAACCCGCGCGACTAGATCTGTGTCACATAATAGAGAGAGGGAGTATTAAAGAGAGTGAGTCATACACCTACAATACAATTGTACGCAGCCCACGCAACAATAACTCTCAAAAGGAGTAATGCAACATTTTTTATTGATGCTCGGTACCTATGTATCGCGTAGTGTGATGTTATGTAACCTCTAGCCATTGAATGGGCTATCCAACACCAAAAGAATTCAATTAGAAACAGTAGTTCCTGAGATTAGCGCGTTCAACCAAACAAACTCTTCAGCATTATTATAGATAGATACATAGACCCGTTACTGTCATGTTTTTATGTATTATTGTACAGATTTATAAATTATATATATAACAAATAGGTATATAACGAAAGTTTGTATTTTCATATTACATATATATATATATATATATATATAAGATAATTTAATATGAATTAAGGTTTAATTAAACTTTGGCAATTACAAACCGTTGTATACTGAAGGACAATCTTCGTATAGCAACTATTGCTAACAATATTATATATTATAGATATGTTAATTATATTGAAATATATTATTTAGATGGAAATTATAACAAAATAACTTCCTGCGCATTCCGTCTCTCTCTCTCTTTCTCCGCTTACTTCTTCTAAATTATGCAAGAGATTTTATACGATTTTTACTAAAGAAAACAGCGAAAAACAACGTAGGTTTAATAATATACATACATAGTATGTTGTATTTAATAAGAAAAAGAAGCATGAGTTTTCAAAAACAATTGTTTTGAATAAGAAACAAGAGCTTAGTCAGCGAAATCCCAACGCAGCAAAATGGATTCCAGCCATAACAGAGCTATAAAATAAATCGTCGCAACAAACAACAATAAATACTATTTTTCTATTATATAATATGTTATTATGTAGATAATAGAGGATAAACTAAAGTGGGCTATGTTAGATATCTCTCTTCGACACAGAATAACAGATACAGAGATCCGGAGACGAACGAAACTTACAGACAAAGCCAAAAGTGATAGCTCCCACATATGTCGCAGAAATGACACCAGACGGGGCAAATAGGTATCCCAGAAGAGTGGAGATCCAGGACTGGCCATAGAAACGTGGGAAAGCAACCAATGCGATAGACCAATGATCTGGTGAAGATAGTGAGAAGAGGCTGGATGCGAAAAGCTCATAGCAAGCTTTGTGTGACAATAGAATGAGTAGAGAGAGTACACGTATTTCGATATGTCTCTTTATTATCTATAATTAAGATTTTCATCCACAATAGAATATTTTCTACCTAATAGTAACACGCTGATTTGGTTGTTTGGTTTCAGTATTAATTAATTTGTGAGAAAACATTCGTCAGCATTTGTTGTAAGATCCTTACCATTACAAAATCTTATGAAATAAGATCAGCATCGTTTGCAGTTTAGTTTTAAACAATCTTTGTAAAAACGTGAATGACTTATCAACAAAGTATCTGGGGCCACGGTAGTGCCCTCGCCAAGACGAACCAAGCGAAGCGCAACTCGCAAAGGGCACTACTACCTTTTCTCGAAGTGCTTCGCTGTGTTTTTGAACGCTCATAACTTGGGTTTGGATTATTCCAGATCTACAAAATTCAGATGTCAGTAGTGAATTTATTAAACATACAAAGTTTCAATTCCATGGCTCTTATCCTTTAGTTCTTATTGATATCTAAAAAACGCCGATTTCGTCACTGACTCACTGATGATCATCCAAATTCTTAGGGTACTTCCCGAAGTCCCAGAAAGCTCAAATTTGGTATATAGGCTAGTATTAGTATATAAATAACAAAAAAATTATAAAACATGGAACTTTTACCCCCTAAACCATTAAACTGGGAATCGTTTGTTTGTAGTAGAATTAAGCAAATTTTGATGCTAGAGGCTTTAAAAATTGATATAGGGACTCCATGTTATAAAATTATAATCATTTTTAGTGCGAGACAGTTTTCTTTAGAGGCTTGTTAGTATATATAGTCAGCCGTAAAATTTCTTTACCACCCTTAGGTTCGTTGTCAGTTGCATACTTGAGAACTACTCGTATAAGGTCTATTTTTGTTTGTGAAAATTATGTGTCACTTTAGATTACATTCGAAGTAAAAACTGTTGTTATAGTCAATTAAACATATTTTTCTACTTAAATCATATATGAAAATGAATCCCTATTTTTCTTCGTCGCAGCATCACGCGTGAACGGCTGAACCGATTTCGCTAATTCTTTTTTGTTGTGTTTATTATTGTCAGGAGAAGGTTCTTAAGAAAAATTTAAGAAAATTGTGCGGAAAATTAGAAAATTTAACAAAACTTAAAGACAATATTAACCTTTAACTAGGGACATGAAAAATGTATAACACTACAAGGGACATGAAGTTTCAGAGTTAAATTTTGTCATAAAATTATACATAATGGTACATATGTAATATAATTGTAGCCACATATATTGACCTTCTTGGTGAACTTTGAGCTTGTAGAGGTAGATAGGGAGGGTGTGTAGAGTTAGAAACTTGGCTCTATATGAGATCTGATAACTTTTTGACAGTGCGAGGTATATGGTCTCGTCTTGGCTACATTTTACATGAAAATGTTTTTGGTGGGATAAGTGTTTCAATAATGATAATTACATTCTAATATATATATAATGACTGTAAATAGTTCTTTCCATTAAAAGACAGAGTGACTCTAAGACATAAAAATAAGCCTGGCGGGCAACTTAAATAAACTAAAATATATATCATACATTTTGTGTATATAGTTAGTGATACATTTCTCCTAAATATACATCAAGAAGAGAAAAGTCTCCTAAAAATATCTGCTATGTTAAAACCGACAACCTTACATTGATTATACGTTAAATGAACGAGCTGTTTGACCCTTAATTAAGAGACCTTCCAAGCTGAAGTGAACCCTATCCACATACACATAAAGTTGTATATAAAACATGAGTTTAAGCAGTAATTACTTCTGCTCATATTTCGCAGTTTCCACTCATTTCAATTAATAGCGTTCTGAATCACAGAAATGCTTCAAATTTTATATATTTTGATGACAGTACAGTAATGAAGCTATATACATATATGTTGTTGCTTAAATATTATAAAAATAAATAAATATAAAGAAATTGTTAATTAATTTGTCCTCTACCATTAAGGAATGTATGAAACATGTAAACATGTAACTATTATAAAATATAATTGGCAACACACAAAATTAAGCTTGATAGATATAACATGACGAGAAATAAGAGATATGTTGACGTCATTACCTGAATGTCACGACAAGTACCCAAGCAATTATTAGGGCTCGTATCCCAGGTGCAGGATTATAATGTGTATTTAGTTTTATATTCACATTTTAATCGCTATGTCACATTACAAACTCAGCGTAATTATTATCATCATCATCACAACCCATTAATGGCCCACTGCTGAGCCGGGTCCCCTCCTCAGAATGAGGTTTCCTCACGATGTTCTCCTTCCTTTTTCACGGTAAAACATAGCCTATATCCTTCCCCAAGCTTTAATCTATAATCTACTAAATTTCATCAATATAGGTTCAGTGATTTAAGCGTTATAACGTTCCAGACAGCCAGACGCCATTTATCCGTCAATAGATGGGGTAAGTAGTATATTAAATCGCAGTTTAGTTTGTATTCTTAAGTATTTCTACGTTTCTTAAGTGTTACTTTCGCAATTGTAATATTAGTTAGGATTTTAGATTGCAATAGATTATTTAGAGTTAGAATTTAAAATAAATAAAAGTAAAGTTTCAACTGACAATATTCTTTCCCGTCAGCAACTGCTGAACAAATCACTAAAATTTCCATACAAAATAAAGCTAGAGCCATTGTAATATTTTTGTAAAACTGGAAAAATCCTCGACAAAACCGATTTATATTCGGACAAAGCATCGAAGCATCTGCAGTATATGTGTGTGTGTGTATGTTGTGTAGCTAAGCTTTCAATCCGTTTATACTCTACAGTCTACATGCATCTTCAAATGAAATACTATAAATGGAGATTTGTATTTCATTTCTTTATAGATCGAAATAGCATAATCTTTAAATCGTTTTCCAATACTGTAACGTGTTTTAACATAAAAGGGAGGAAAACACAGATGGTTTTTAATACAATATGAAAGGAAGATCTACCTTTCTTTTCGTATTTAGTTCTTAGTCTTTAATCATTCAAAGTTTGGATTATTTTTATCACATGTTTAATTTATATAAATTTATGTAACCTTACAATAATTATTATTAACAATATATGTTTCAAAGGAACTCTCTCAGAATTCATCCATTTACCCATTTACTCTTTTATTTATCAGTTCACTCACTCATTAATACTGTTAGTCTTGTATAATAATATCTATTTTTAAAAACAGAATCTAAAATTGATTTTGGAGTCTACTTACTATCCATAATCCACAGATTTTCGGAAGTAAAAGAACTTTCAGTTTTTGAAAAGATGTCATAAAAATGTCAAGAAAGAGGAATTAAGCAAACTAGTAGTAGACAGTTTTATTTGTTAGCAACACTGTTTATAAAGTAGTAGAAACAGTAGAAACATTTTATATTATTTCAAGTATACCGACGTGGAGACAATATATAACCTTTAGTGCGATAGATTAGTCTCAGTCTCTCTGGTGTTTTCGTGCAGTGAACATGCAAGTTAGTGTTATAGTGTCGTGATTAAGGTCACCCTTCTCGAGGTCCACGTGAATTTACTTTATTATCTATTGTCGTTGGCGAGGTCGAGTGGTGAACCTGCTCCTACGTCTCAAGCTCCAGGCACTGCTCGCCTCAGTCTAAATTGCATGTGTATACGTATTGCTGTACAGCATTCACTGCTCTCTCATTTTTAGCATATTAATCAGTATATAGCCATTTTAAAACTTGTATAGTAATTTCTAATAATCTCAGATTTAATTAAGAATGTAAACATAAACATATTATTGTTTTAGTAATATACATATATAATCTGCGTATTATATCGTGTAGGAGAACTTAAACCAAACCAATTTGAATCCAGACACAACAGTGAAATGTTTTCAGCACATTGTGGTAGTGTGTAGCTGAGACTAAGCCCTAAATCCATTTATACTTGAAAATACTTGCAGCTTGCGGAAGAAAATTTGATTTACTGGATTTTATGTAAACTGATGTTAAAATAAATAGAATATTATATTGTAGAGCTCTCCACAAAGTCAGTTATTCTTTTATAGGGATTGATGTTGACATCTATTATAAGATTAGAACTCTTTGATTCAAAATGACGTTGATGCTCAGCTGAATGATTATACCTTTGTAACAGAACATACACATACTCGACAGTCGAGTTTCTCGCCAGTTCTTCTCATCAGAAAACTACCTTCTAAATTGTTGGTAGCTTCAGACAAACTGATTGACTGATAAATATATTAAGTTACATAACGAGACAAACATAAAAAAGTCCCTTTAACTTCCCAACCCGTCTAGTTCACATAAGAGGAAAAAATAATATATGAACATGACGCTTTTAGCCCGTAACTTGGCAGTCTGGTGTAGTGTGACGTAGTCTGGCTAATAAGCTCGGCTCTGTTATGTAATGTAAAAAGTTGTGAAAAAGTTTCTCGTCGACCTCCATTTGGCTGGAACGACTTGGACTGTAAGCTTTCTTTATATTGCTTTAATATATTTGGTTCGTTTCAACTTATGTGGATTTTGTTTGTTATTTAAATTATGTTATCTACATGGGAGTTACAGTGCAAGGACTTGGGGCCCAGCATCACGACACCTCACCACTATATAGTTATAAAAAAAATTTCTTCCTTCACTACCTCTTTGTTATTCAATATCCCTCTTAATGTGTGACATAATTATATATGTCAATTTTGACACCTTGGAATTGATTATGTGACGTCACGAAGCTTAGGGACTCCCCCGACGCCTTGTCATTTAAACGTCAATTGACCTCCTCACTTATATAAGGTATAAGTGACGGTATTTTTTAAAAATTGATTTAAAATGATTTATAATATAAATACAGAAATTAAAGTTAAGTATAGTAGAACAGGATAATCAACAAAAAAATTAGTAAAGAAATAAACACTAACAGCACTAAAAAATCTGAATGGGCCATTGACCCAGAAAACATTTTAATTGCAAGTAATAAAGTTCAGCTGGATCCAGATCCAGATCCAGCCATTTCTGCCCTCTGCTCTCATTTGCTTTTTGTATCTTATCTTTCATGTTTAAAGCCTAACTTAGTTTAAGTTTAAGCATTTATCTTAACATCTATTTAAATCTCAAGTGTATACAAGACGGATGATTTTATATTTAAGCTTTATTAAATTACTTAAATGAGTTTTTAAATATTAACTGGCAACACAGGCCTGCGACCCCACCTGTCGTCGTTATAGTGGAGAGATGAGGGGGGGTATGTTGTATTATAAAAAGGATGACTCGGAACGCGTGTGACTTCATTGTTGTGTATTTAAATATAGTTTGCTGAATATTTAAATATATTAGAGTCAGGAGGTCGAGCGGTGAAGTAGTGTTTCTTGGTAGTAGAAGCTTTTTAATTCTGCACCTGGGTCGCAAGATCCAGGAACTGCTCGGCTTCCTTCTATATTATATATTATTGTGGTCTTTTGAGTGTTTTGCGCAGTGTAGCTTACAATAAAAACGATTGTTAGCAACACTGTTTATAAAGTAGTAGTAGCGGGTAGAACAATTTATATTATTTCTAGTATACCGACGTGGAGACAATATATAACCTTTAGTGCGATAGATTAGTCTCAGTCTCTCTGGTGTTTTCATGCAGTGAACATGGATTAGTGTTATAGTGTCGAGATTAAGGTCACCTTTCTCGAGGTCCAGGTAAGTTTACTTTAGTATCTATTGTCGTTAGCGAGGTCGAGTGGTGGAGGTGAGAGTTAATATATTATGAAACCTACTCCTGGGTCTCAAGCCCCAGGCACCGCTCGCCTCAGTCTAAATTGCATGTGTATACGTATTGCTGTACAGTAATGGGTACCACATATCTTTCGTCTGGTAGCCCGATGAAGTTTTAAATTTTTATTTATAGTCGATCCGTAGCTTTAGGCTGCGTTTCCACCAGAGATGAGTCAGCATGTGTAGTGAGGGGTGAATTTGTTAAGAACCAATAGAATAGTTTCATTTACGTATCATCGCTCAAAGTGTGTCAAACAACTGTTCATAACACATTCCTCGCTTATGTTTTGTCAAAAGCGTTTTCGTGACGAAATGATAAAGTTTACTTTTTATTTGTATGTGAGGGTAATAAAATATAATAAATCGCTAATTTTGAATATTGGGGATTTCCCCACCATTCGAATGTTTAGATTTTAATGTATGTCATATTACTTAGATATAATTTCTACTCGCTGGGAAATTTGAAATATCTGAATTTACGAATTTTATAATCGCAACTATTTTTACACAAACTTCAGGTTGTTTATCTCGGAATTTGGTAGAAGAAACTTTATGAAAACTTTTTAGATGTGTTGAGTGGTTGAGCACTTTAATGCGAATGATGAGACTGAGCACCGTGGATACGAATACGTAGGGTGGGTAGGTATCACTACATAGTATAAAACAAAGTCGCTTTCTCTGTCCCTATATCCCTATGTATGCTTAAATCTTTAAAACTACGCAACGGATTTTGATGCGGTTTTATTTTAATAGATAGAGTGATTCAAGATGAAGGTTTATATGTATAATACATACATATTACAGTAGTGAAACACTGATAATTTCAGAGGTTTCTAATGTGATGTCGTAAATAAACACATTTTTTGCGCTTAAATTGCCAACGCTGGCTGAACCCTACGAGATAGATCGAAATAATGTACTACAGTATTGTATATGTCTATCTCTTAGTGATAACCCACAATATCCATTTTTTATCCTTTACTATTTAGAAGAAATAATGGCTTATTTACGAAGCGATTTTAAGCAATTACAGCATTAATCCTTATCCAATTAAGTACCTTAAATACATTGTGCATGTAATATAGATCAATATGGTCTTTAAAAGCATAAATTTAAATGAATATTTCGAAGATATTACAGATTTAAAATGCAGGGACATAGCGGTTACGGCTAAATACACGTGTTAAATTGCACCCGGGCGAAGCCGAAACGGGTCGATTAGTTACTAAATAAAACAAATTATTAAAATCAACAAGTGCAGGAGTGGAATTATTCGTTTTAATCTGAACTTCAAATACCGACAATAAAGAATAAAAATTATGCATATTAAAAAAATTATCTTTCATTGGTCTTAGAAGGAGCTGGGGCAGTAGAGGTGAGTATTCACATGTGTGGTAGGGCAGCCCTAAAACCTATAGGTTTCGTCACAATTTCAAGCAACTTTTTGGGTTCCTTTTATCCAATTTCCAGTTATCTCCTGACCGTATTGCGCCCGTAGCTTATATTATATCATCCGTTGTGCACATAGGATGCTTATAAATGATTGTATATTCTATCTATCCTTTCGTTCTAATTTCCTGAGTTTAAATTCTGTGATGAATCCGTAGTTTCTAGAATGAGTATTTGAGCAGCACTGGAACAGATTCAAAGCCTATGTGGAGCAATCGGTATTTTAATCCAACTTAAATTGGGTCAAAGTGATTCACAAATAGCCTCAACTCACAAATTTGACTCAATTATTCAGACTAATTTAATGATTTATATATAACTACCCACCCTGACTTTGCACGGGTGCCATTTATTAATCAAAGTATAATTAGGCTATTAACATTGTTCACTGACTGAACGATCGTTGCTGTTTGACGAGTGATTTCGGTAAATTAACTTTTTATAGTGAAATGTCAATTAGTACCGTGTTAATGTCGAGATCGAGTAGTGTAGGTGAGAGTTTACCTGTTGTACTTGTACTTTAACGTACCACTATGCAGTATAAAAGTTTTTCTTTAGGTTGATTCACTCCGTTGCAGTACAAAGGATGGACAAACCAATAAACAGACTATATATGGATTTCTTATTGCGTGAACTTTCAACGTTATATATAAAGCAGAGTTATTTAAATCCAGGTCAACGCGATCCAGATATAACGCAGACTCGTAAAAGAGAAGTTTTCACTATTTTCGTTTCATGTTCCAGCGTTTTATATAAATTAAAGGATTTTAAGTTATTTTTTCATAGGATTTGTGTGGAAATTAGTTAATTACTGAATTGAATATTATGTATAAGAAATTCATAATCATTTACCCAGAATTTCTAAAGTATTATGACCCAGATGCAGTTTTATAAAGCCCCTTTATTTTCACTCACTGTAGTGTTCTAGTCCGCTACCAATTTTTAACAAGAAATAAAATAAACTATCATGACCCTCAATATAAATTACTTTACATATTAATTTATAAGTTTTCGTACCAGTAAGTACTCTTAAAATCAACCAATATGAGCAGGAACGCACGGCAACACATGCAATGTCGCGCGGCGCACGACGGCGCCAGAGCGTAAATACGACGTGAAGTTTTCAAGGGGCGACAAAATGAAAATATAATATGATTCGAATATAAAAAAGTTGGCTCGAAAAGCGCGTCAAGCGGAGCGGCTTATACTTTGAGGACTCGATCTCGGTTTCTTTTTTTTGCTGTCATCTCATTATATATTTGGATTTAAAGTATCCATTTGTTGTAGACGGGCTAAGACAGCAAGAGCACCGTACAAAGGGCTTCAAGTCATCTTTTTTAATGCGCACGGCCAAGGAATGGAATTCCCTGGCGGCGTCTGTATTTCCGAGTACGTATAACCCGATTGCTTTTAAAGCGCGAGTGAACAGGCTTCTTCTGGGCGAGCTCGCTCCATCTTCGACCTCGTCTCTGCTCTAGAGATAGACTGAGGTCAAGTGTAAGTCCATTTTGTAATAAAAAAACGAGACGTTTTTTTTAACTTAATAAAAATTATAGGTGCTCATGAGTACTTGGCACGACGGCGCAGAAGGTGCTTGGAGCGCCCCTGCACATGTTTCGCTCACAGTAATACAGATATAATAATTTATATAGGACTAAATGAAGAACTTCGCCCTAATATTACCAAATATCCTATCCAGAATTTGGGATGGTTGGAATATTTTTTTACGTTGATTATGGTGTTAGTGAACGAAAAAGGTTACTAATATTATGATTGTGAAAGTTTATATTTATCACTCACACGAAGCGATTTTAACGAAATGTGGCACACCGATACTTTATAACCTGGGTAAATTACATAACTTCGGAACAATTCATAGTTTCTGAGGGATAATAAGAAAAATTGTTCATTGAACGAATGTATTAAAAATTAAAATGTTTTTTGTTCAACCTAGTACAATATTTATAATAGAATAGTGTGAAAAAAAGCTCGTTTAACATACAAAAAAGGCAATCCAGTACACAACGTACGCTGGATGATATATTAAATATCTCATAATAGTGAGTAGTTAATGAAAAATAGGTAATAGAGGAGGAAGCGGAGGAAGAGGCGGAGGCGGAGGCGGAGGCGGAACAATACGGCATTCAACTCGTTCACACTGGCACAGCCGCGGCGCAGCCAGCATTGTGTGCTGTGACTTTTTAATTAATTAAAACCTCAAGCAAACTTCGTACTATTCATAATTGCTAGAATATGAATACTAGGGATCCTGAATTATTTTTTAAAACTATGCAAAACGGTAACACTCACGTATTATTGTGGTAGATTGGTACTACAGTTTCGATCGCATTGGGCGATCTTCTTCAGCCAGTGGACGCGCTCGCGGTGGCCGCTCGGCGAACACTGCGGGCCGCCGCTCTTCGAGCGCGCGAGGATAACGGTTGCGGTGTGGGTGAGGAAACTGGAACGGCTATCATGTCATCGTCTGAGGCACTTAGAATTTCCTCACTGGAATCACCTCGTTTAAGCGGAATATTCCAGCATGCGGAACTAAACACATCGTCACTAGACTCTCGGTCCATATCTCGAGCGTTGTACAGACACGGTTTCCAAGTCGGTGGCAGTTTCCATCCTCCGTCTCTGTTGTATGTTGGACGCTTGCTGATTTCGATGGCTTCTCTGACTTTTCGAGGTATGAAATGCTTCTCTCTAGCCAGGACCCTTGCCTTATCGAACCTGATGTAATGTCTCGCGTCTGAGGACAGGGAATGTTCTGCCACCGCGGAACTCTCGCTATCTAACTTTTTCATGGAGCGTATGTGCTCCGAGAGCCTAGTGGACACGTTCCTACTAGTTTCTCCTACGTAACATTTTCCACAGTCGCAGGGGATCATGTACACACCGGGTACACCTAATTTGTCATTATTCTTAGGAGAGCGGAGTAACTGCCTGAGTTGTGTCAAAGGGCGGAAGATTGTCCTAATGCTGTATCTACGGCGTAATAGGTTTCCAATCCTGTCCGTTATTCCTTTTACGAAAGGCAGGAATACTGCCGCTCTTTCCACCGATGTTGCGCGTGTTCTGTTTGACGCATTCGCAAACCGCCAACTCTGTTTCCATTTGTACCCGTTGCTATAAAGGACCCGTCTCAAGTGATCTAGCTCAGTATTGAGGTGTTTAGGATCGCACAGTTTGAGAGCTCTATTTATGAGTGTTCTGGGTACCGAAGCTAGATGAGAAGGGTGGTGGTGTGAGTCAGCTCTAAGATATCTGTCTGTGTGTGTTGGTTTGCGGTACACTGTGTGAGAAAGGTGGCCATTGGACTCGCGCATCACCAACACATCTAGAAAGGGTAAAACACCATTTCGCTCACGTTCCACCGTTACAGCTATTTTCGAATGGACCTGGTTGAGCTGTTCTAATAGCGGATTTATCTTGTCCCTGTGTATAATCACGAACACGTCATCCACATACCGCCACCAGTGTCTCGGTTTGTGTGGAGTGTGTAGTAGCGCCAACTCTTCAAACCATTCCATAAATATATTGGCTACTACAGGGGCTAATGGAGAACCCATCGCAACACCGTCGATTTGTAAATAAAAATCCCCTTTCCATACAAAATAACCACTGGTAATACAAACAGCTTCGTTAGAGACTCGTCACATTTTACTCAGTTGATAGAGGGGGTTAAGCTAGAGAAGGACGAGGAAATGGTGAGCTTTGATGTTGTATCGTTATTTACGAATGTACCGATAGAGGACACCATCAACATAATATCTGATTTATTTCAACACATAAAGATACCTGTCGAGTACATCAATTTAATACGGTACATATTAATGAGTGGTTATTTTGTATGGAAAGGGGATTTTTATTTACAAATCGACGGTGTTGCGATGGGTTCTCCATTAGCCCCTGTAGTAGCCAATATATTTATGGAATGGTTTGAAGAGTTGGCGCTACTACACACTCCACACAAACCGAGACACTGGTGGCGGTATGTGGATGACGTGTTCGTGATTATACACAGGGACAAGATAAATCCGCTATTAGAACAGCTCAACCAGGTCCATTCGAAAATAGCTGTAACGGTGGAACGTGAGCGAAATGGTGTTTTACCCTTTCTAGATGTGTTGGTGATGCGCGAGTCCAATGGCCACCTTTCTCACACAGTGTACCGCAAACCAACACACACAGACAGATATCTTAGAGCTGACTCACACCACCACCCTTCTCATCTAGCTTCGGTACCCAGAACACTCATAAATAGAGCTCTCAAACTGTGCGATCCTAAACACCTCAATACTGAGCTAGATCACTTGAGACGGGTCCTTTATAGCAACGGGTACAAATGGAAACAGAGTTGGCGGTTTGCGAATGCGTCAAACAGAACACGCGCAACATCGGTGGAAAGAGCGGCAGTATTCCTGCCTTTCGTAAAAGGAATAACGGACAGGATTGGAAACCTATTACGCCGTAGATACAGCATTAGGACAATCTTCCGCCCTTTGACACAACTCAGGCAGTTACTCCGCTCTCCTAAGAATAATGACAAATTAGGTGTATCCGGTGTGTACATGATCCCCTGCGACTGTGGAAAATGTTACGTAGGAGAAACTAGTAGGAACGTGTCCACTAGGCTCTCGGAGCACATACGCTCCATAAAAAAGTTAGATAGCGAGAGTTCCGCGGTGGCAGAACATTCCCTGTCCTCAGACGCGAGACATTACATCAGGTTCGATAAGGCAAGGGTCCTGGCTAGAGAGAAGCATTTCATACCTCGAAAAGTCAGAGAAGCCATCGAAATCAGCAAGCGTCCAACATACAACAGAGACGGAGGATGGAAACTGCCACCGACTTGGAAACCGTGTCTGTACAACGCTCGAGATATGGACCGAGAGTCTAGTGACGATGTGTTTAGTTCCGCATGCTGGAATATTCCGCTTAAACGAGGTGATTCCAGTGAGGAAATTCTAAGTGCCTCAGACGATGACATGATAGCCGTTCCAGTTTCCTCACCCACACCGCAACCGTTATCCTCGCGCGCTCGAAGAGCGGCGGCCCGCAGTGTTCGCCGAGCGGCCACCGCGAGCGCGTCCACTGGCTGAAGAAGATCGCCCAATGCGATCGAAACTGTAGTACCAATCTACCACAATAATACGTGAGTGTTACCGTTTTACATAGTTTTAAAAATGACTAATTACCACGTTAGTTTCTATAATAAAATCCTGAATTATTGTAAATAATTTTAAATTATTGGTTTTAATTGCATTTGAGTTCAAAAATGTAGTATATATATATCTCAAACAACCATAGACTCATTCAGAAGTCTTGAAAGATTGTGAATTCGACTCATGTTCAGATAAATAATTGTCTGCAGAAATATCATTTTTGGGATTATATATTTGCCATGGTCACGTTGGATATTTATAAACCTTACGATTATTTAGATTAATCCTATAATGTCTGATCCTAAATGAGGCCACTAAATCGTTAACAGACACCTTGATATAAAATATATTATATGATGTAGAGACCTAGGTGCAATGCATCTGAATATTCTGGCAAAATTGAAGAATAATTCGACCAAATATTTAAAGCTTATACAATTTTCGATACAAAATCAAATGTTCAGTTTTCATGATACTAACTTGTAAAATGTAACATTTTGTGGCGCTTCATGAAATCTGTAAATTTCCCACTGGTGAGCAAAAGCGTTTAAAATATGAATATTAAGCACAGTACACTGAAATGAAATGAATTTCCAATTTCTAAGAGCTGTAGCATATTCAAACGCAAAACCAACATCTATTAGTTATGCTCTGAATCAAAGCAAATCGAATTATGGTATTAGAGTTATAACCATATACATTTTAGAGTCCCGTACCTTAAAATAAAAAATTAACTTCTTTATCCGTTATTCTGTCTGTCTATCCGGACACCTTTTCCCATAAAGCGTGGAAGCAGAAATTAATATCAAATACTTAAGCTTATATTTTATTCGTAACTCTGATTTTTTCTCAGATTTAGTAGATTATAGAGCTGAGTATTAGATATTAATTTCAACTTGATACCTCTACATATTTCTGAGAAAAATTATCTTAACAGACAGATAACAAAATGATTCTCCAATCATAAAAACTCTTTTTTTTTCATAAAACTATTTAACCTAGATTAACAACAATTTGAGGAATCAGATTACGTCTATATCAGTATAAATTATGTTCATAAGTCCTTCTGATAAATGTTGTATTTATTTATATAAGTAATCAATACTATTATCAGTCTGTTTATCGTTTAAAGTCGTTGAGCAGCGAGATAAGGCTAGATATACTAATGTTGTAGTAAATCATATAAGTAACAGATTTATACTACCTACATCATTTTTGTCTTATATTTTGAATCTGAAATTAGATTCTTTTTAAATAGTTTAGCAGTCTCAATAATTACTAAGTCAATCATACTGATAAATTTATCAGTAAATAGTTTTAATATCATGATGAATATTTTATTTAATATTTTTACTATTTAAATAATACTAATCGATTGTATATTAATTGATCTAAATTTTACTTAAATTTTTAAATCGACATTATAGGCTTTATAATAATTAAAGTCTTTAAATAAGTCTCTTGTCTTGTACAAGCCGTAATATACTGGACCACTGGATTCACAACGTTTACTCAGCTTTATTTTTCGGCTATTGAAGTTTTGTTATGAAAAACAGCAAATATATGGAATGATTAACGATATCAGACACATAGCAACGTGGAATTTTATAGTGGCTCGTAGAAGTTAGCTAATATTCGTAAAAGGTGGATACAAGTTGATGTGACAGGCGACACTAATTTGACAGCAAACTTCGAGAGCCCCTGAACGTTGTCTAATAAAATAAGAAAAAAGATTTGCCAAAAATGCCGCAGAAAAGTTTACCTTACAAGTTACAAGTATCTGGAAGAGGACAATCGAAGGCAATATTATTAAAAATGAAATTGTGTCTTATTTTTGTTATACGTTATACGTCATCGTTCACTTCGCTATTGTGTCATTGTTTTATTCTAATAAACTTTTTGAAGAGGCTGATTAACGGATTTAGCAACATATAACTGAATTTTACTATAGATAACAAAATTGTATTTGGAAAAACTCTCTTAAATCAAAAAAACCCATTTAAAATCAATTTTTATTTTAAAATTTAAACTGAAGGTAGATAGAATTGGCTAAGTTTGTATAATAAAACAAAAACCTTAAGAGAGTATTAAAAACCCTAATTTATCTCAACGAATCGAAAAATAGTTCAGCTATTATAATAATAAATTTTAGTTATATGTAAGCGCCTGCCAGAATGATAATAGAGACACTTATTACAAATAAACAACATCTCTTTTTTAATTGTAGAGACTTTTTGATTTATATAACAATAATTTACAAGTAAAATAAAGTAAAGTTTACATTAAAATCAGAGCACAAGTTTTTACAATATTATGTGACTTTGCCTATAAGGACATTTTGAGATAATACGGTAAAAATGTAGTTTCTCTTTGCTCTATATTTAAAGAATTATAAAATATTATACTATTACATATAGTCTCGATATAAAAAGTATTCATCGTCTATTGTTTCACAATGTAATGATGAGTCAGTGGGAATACCCGAAGCCTGATAAATGAATTAGGTCATAGAGCAAATGTTAAAATCAATATCTTCAGACGTCGTATACAGGAATATATGCGATTTTTTCTAGAAAATCATTCAGGCCTTTAATACTTGATAAAAACCCAATGTAATAAATTATGTTAAAATAAACTTGTCAAATATTTGTTTTAATTTGCTAGGCAATAAAACTCTTTTGATGTTTCTAGACTCTACCGTATTAAATATTTTTTTCCATTGTTCTAATCTGAATTAAGTATTAAAAAAAATTAGAAAAATTCCATGTAAATTGTATTGGCAAAAACTTACACACGTTTTTATCAGTATCTAATTGGTATGTTACACAATAACGATGACTCAGTTGCAAATTTCTATAGATTTATGTTTAAAAAAATTATCTTGTATTTATAGTTATTTTGAAGTCTTTACGATGTAGAGCTCATTTGGAACACCTATGTCATTCTAAATGAGCGCGAATATTAAAAACATATCTACTTTTGTTTATGATATTATTATTTCATAAAGTCGTAAATGGTTTAATTAATATGGATAGCCTTCTGAGTCCAATTCGGCTATCGGTCACGAATAATGACCTCATCAATTGAGTTTACACTAAAATGTAACTCTACAGCAGGTAACGTACATTGACCTTCTTTGTTACGAATGTACAATTTTACCTTTTTAATTAATATAGAAAAAAAATAATTTCCAATATAAGATACATAAATTAGCATCCTTATGATTACTTAGACTTTATTTTTATAAAATTATTACGAAAAAAAACTATTCGAAAAATATATATTAGTAGAAATAACATTTGATTGCTCCTTTTTAAATTTAAATGATTGTCTTAAAGAAAATCTTATTGTTTTTGACAAAGTTGTTTAACTTTCCAATCGTTATGGAAGATCTTATATAACTCGCTAAATATTCTTGCAGTACATTTAACGCCTAAATTTAAATAAATGCAATTACACGTTGCGTTGATATTGCTACATTTTATACAAAAGGACCAGGGATAAGTGGAATAATAAAGCGGAAGGTCCTAAATAATATTATTCAGCGAGAAATTTGTTTGAACTTTGTCTCTGTAATGGTCCCTTTCTGTAAAACGATGTTTACAGCGGACTAATCGTTTAGTTGACACAATTAATGAGGAACCTAGTTCTACGTTTACTTCTATTCGATTTGCCTTTCACTTTATTTAAGTGAGGAAAATTATTATCATATTTCTTATAAAGAATCCATGTTAAAATTGTGCAGACACATTTTGCATTAAGAAAATTAAAAAACATGTTAGACAGGTAAGACAGTGACAGGTGATAAGATTGCGCCAGAATTGCGCGCGTTTTTCCACCCTTCTAATATATCACAGCTAGAAGAAGCTATTACACCAAATTATGCTATAAAACGTCGAAAAAAAGACAAATGTCTAAGAAGTTTTATTTAAAATTATAGTAGCAAGGAAACAAACCGACATCTTCATACAAATGGCGACACAGTAATATTTACAAGATTATCTCACTAATGTAATTATATACATAGCGCTAAATACGGATTAAATATAAGGAAATGTACTATAAATTTAAATATAGAGTTTACACGAATGATATTTTGCAAAGGAAATCCATCATCGCGGCAAATATTGACAGATATGTTGATAGTAGAGCAAACGCTGCAGTCGACAACATTTGTCATCATTTCAGTTTTTCTCTTTTGGTGGTTTGAGGATGATGTCGGTATTGTAATAAGTGAAAAGTATTGTGGACTTACCGGGTGTTGGTGTATACGGTTAGTAGAGACGCGGGGAACTGGTTAGGTTAGTACGTGTGGTAGAGCACGATACATGTGTCCCGTGCGGAGGCCGGGCGCCGACTGGCTGCGTCGATCGATACACGTCCATTGCTGGGTTGCGTTCCGTTTATAACCATTTCAAATTCAGATATTTTTGTTTCAGGCGCTTTTTTTAATTTACCTTAATCTTTACATAGGTCACTTAGATTTTTAAAATTTAAGTATATTTTTAAATGCTTAATTAATAGTAGTTTTTAATAGCTCTACATTGTGTAGAGTTGTTTTAATGACAAATTTTTGCCTAATTTATAGTTTTTTAAATGTTTATAAATATATTGTTTTTGATTATGGCTTATATGAGGTAGAAAGATTAGAGGTTTTATATTCTGTCGCAAAATCTACAAACCCAAAAAAATAAAACATCTTTCTCTCATCAATTTTACATATTTTGTAGCAAAAAGTACACGAACATCGGTGGCTACTTATAAATATATACCATTTTTATGATACAAATAATGATAAAACTTAAAGTTTATAAGCAATGTAGAGTAAA
This sequence comes from Limenitis camilla, assembly GCA_905147385.1. Taxonomy (NCBI): domain Eukaryota; kingdom Metazoa; phylum Arthropoda; class Insecta; order Lepidoptera; family Nymphalidae; genus Limenitis; species Limenitis camilla. The sequence goes on from LR990248.1 coordinate 11,685,472, forward strand.
GAACACATTAAAAGTGATGTGAACGTGTTACGTGGTAATATAATGGAGCTGTAAAGTTTGTTGGCTATGTAGTTGGAGGCATGTTCGGGATAACCTCCTTAACTACTCAACCGATTTTAAAAACTCTTTCACTTGTTTTTAGTTTTTCTGACTTCAAGTAGATTATGTACTTTGTTCCATATTACGTTTATAGAAGACGACTATAAAAAGATTAACAGTTTGTTTCCTGTGTATATTGTTAGAACCTAAATAAACAAACAATATCAACTGATTAAAGTTTAATGAATCACTAAAATGTTTATTTTAATGGCAGTTAAGAGAAAACGAGCAAACGGCCCACCTGATGGGAATTAGCTACCGTCACCCATGGACATTGCACATACAAGAGAGTGACTTCTATTTTAACGATGCGTTGCCACCCCGAAGATAGAGTGAGGAAGGGGAGGGGACTGACGAGAAGACTGCTACGGTTTCAATGGACCTTTGAGGATAACCCAGGGTTCACTAGAACCATAGCATTAACGGGATGCGAGGGGGACGGATAAGTCTGGCCCACATGCAGCTCGACTGGAATGCGTCAATGAGACTTGGCGGTCGGACTCGCATGCTGGTGGTCACAATGCAGGCGGGGAAAAGATGTAGAGTTAGATTTAATATTATCAAAGCTTTTTGTATTTATACTTAATTAACTTTTAAATACTTCAAGGTCAAAAGTTAGAATAAGATATATACTAAAGACTAAGCAAATCTATAATATACGTACTAGTCAACGCGCCCTCGCTTTTTTGAGAAAAAAATTGCTGTATATTGAATAACAGTTGATTATAAGGCCTCTGAACTATTCTTCTATTTTATAAAACTCTTAAAGTTGTAAGCGTAATTAGTCTAAAACCAACAAATATAACACGAAGAGAATAAAAAATATGAACTGCAACAGTTATATTTGATTATTTGCATCCACTTATTTAGTCCGCAGACAAAAGCTCTCGTAGAACAATAAGTTTTCGCGAAGTGCGAGTTGGTGATGACGTAATTTATTAATTTCGGGCACGATGTCTCTACTATCTCTCCGTCTCCACTGGGTCTATGGTCTGCCGTCTCTACAGTGTCTATGGTCTGCCTCGCATTGTCTGCGTCCTATTCAAATTTTTATTTTCAGTATGAGCTTTAAGATTTACTTATGTTCTTATTTCATTTTTGTTATGAGACAAGCTTTTGTTAAACTTTTAAGACTATATTTTTTCTTTTAAATTATGGGCTACATTTTACATGAAAATATTTTTGGTGGAATTGAATATAGTTAATGACTGATAATAAGAATGGATTATATCAGACAATCAAGCAGAAAAATATTGATTTAATACTATAATTAATAGTCAATATTTAGTAATACGGCTTCTACTCGAGTGTAATATATTTTATATTTTTCTTTAATTTTTAATGTGTTGGTCTTAAATATAATCTCGAAGAAACATAAATATTTGTATCTTATACAAAATTATAACATAACGTCAGACCCATGACATTTACCCGTGAGGGGACCCCTCCCCTCTGCCGCTGAGAGAGCATCTCGTAAGACCCGAGTAACCCAGCACTCCCTTGGTGGTAGGGGATCTGTTCCCCGATTCTTATCTTCATTCTATCTCTTACTATCAGGTGGGCCGTCTGCTCGTTTGCCCTTTGACTGCCATTAAAAAAGGCCTTACGGCTAACTGGGATACAGCCCCTGAACCCTTTTTTGATGTCTCTGCATAATTTTTTCAACCAATCATAAACAACATACATACATACATACACATTGTTAATGTATGACCTAGGAATATTCCAGGAACATATTTAAAAGTAAGTTTTTCTTGCTATAATAAGATTAATCTTATTTCTTATATTTCAAGAGAAAATAGTAAGTGTGATTTCTTTATTACTCTATGTAATAGGTCGAGCACTGAAGGCAAATGTTTATCTATATCTATATCTATACTAATATTATAAAGAAGTAAGATTTGTATTTTTGTATTTTTGTATGTAACGAATAAACATAAAAACTACTGGACCGATTGCAAAAATTCTTTCACCATTAGGAAGCTACATTATCCCTGAGTAACATAGGCTATATTTATTACAAGAAAAAATTAGAGATCCTTAGGAAATCTCACGAAAACCAACCCAAGGTGCCAAAAAATTTGCCATAAAATATCTTTCATCGCATGCGCTGCAAAAAGTATTGATGATAGAACAAAAAAAATGTTCTACAATATTATAGAACGTATCAATATCTACAAAAAAGTCCGCGAGACCATATGTCCAACTATTATAGTTACGTCACTATAACTACTTTTTTACATTTTAAAAGTTGATAAAAATGCCTATCAAAATCAGACCATGTTTTCTATAACTTTGTATTAATCCTTATCCAAATAAATTATTTCGTATTCAAGACTATTTCAATACCTGTAAATTACTTTTTGAATTATTAAAATCGGACTTTCCATTCAAAAGATATTACGAAATTAAAAATATCAATATAAACAAATAATACACGACGACGCGACGGGCCAGTGTAGCGACGCAGCGCAGCGAGTAAAGCGGCAAGAGAGGGGGCACCGAAATGCGGGAGGGCCAATTTATTTTTAAAAATAATATTCCACCCGCGCGAAGCCGGGATGGGCCGCTAGTGCATAATAAAGAAGCTTTTTAAATCTGCACCAGGGGCACACACACTGGAAACTCCTTGATAGATAGACTAATTTTTTATTTCACATAGTTTAACAGTAGTTATTATATATTTGTAGTTAATTAACTCCTAACTATTATATAAAGAAGAGCATAGAAAGCAATAAACATACATGATATCTCTGTTACCCCCGAGGATCAGCTCAAATATAAACAAGACCAACATACTGGCGTTTGCTTGAAATAAAAATAAGATTTTGTTAGTTTGTCTGTACAAGGTCATCCTTATCTCTTATATTCGCTTTTCGCTTTGCTAAGTATCAACTAGTTAATATTCTACTAGTATAATAAATATAAAAGCTTAATGTTTAGATGATTGTTGCTAAATTATACAAAACTAGTCGATACGTCCCGACTCAATTCAATTTACCACGTATATTTAGGTTTAATTTCACATTTTAAATTCACTATTTATATATATGGATAGACATTTCCATGATACATTATATACGTGACATGTGTAGCTCTAACGCATAGCAGCACCGAGCGAATTTACTTACTTCACACTCTTCATTATATTTTGGACAATTTACACAATATCTTTATAAATTATAACTTATGTGTTATTCTGATATATAAGCTATATTATTGTACAGTTTCATTAACATACATTCAGTAGTTTTTGCGTGAAAGTGTAACAAACATCCATATATCCACTCACAAACTTTCGCGTTTATAATATTAGTAATGGAAATAAGGATTAATGTGTAACCTGTATGATACACGGGATCATTTCTATCGGTATCGTGTTTGTGCATCTGTTTATACACTGTCGTTTAATGCATTTATCATTTCCCTCGTTAGTAGACTAGCAACAGTACTTTAGTAGTCACTTAGTTACTAAATCGATCTAACTCGTATCTAAGGAGATTACTTACTAGAGTCTTAATTTGAGTGTCTTACATCCGTGCTGTATACAAAGCTACATGTTTGTGTTTCCATGGCAGACATCTAATAAGAGGCAAGTATCCTATCCATTGTCTTGATAAAGTATCTATTCTTAACTTAAGATACTATCTCGACATTTTCCTAACTATTTTATTGACTAGTATGTAACATTAAACTTTACTTTGAATACTGTTATTCCAAAATATATATTTTTATCTTGTTATTATTGGAATTGGTATATACTGTGTTATCTTATTAACATTATAATTGTGAAACTTTGTATGTTTGGATGTTTAATACTCAATCACGTAAAAACAACTGAATGAATTACAAAGAAATTTGGATCGCAGATCCTGGAAAAATTCATAGTTCCTGTGGGATAAAAAAATGATATTTTTTTATGAAACTCAGTACACGTGGTAACGTTGCACCCATGCGAAGCCGGGGCGGGTCAATAACTATTGATATTGATTTAATATAATTGATTAAGATACTATGTTTCTTTTCTATGTATATGCTTTATTGTTAAAATTCGCTTTATTTACTGTTTAAAATATATCAAAGATAGTATATAAGATGAAAACAATCCCCAAGTCCATTGAGGCATGAACAGAGAGCAGGATATACTCGACCGGGATAGCTTAAGTGTGTCCAGCTACTCCTGTCCGGTCACTTCCCGGATAACATTCGAAACTTCTCGAAGATTTATATATTAGCAATACTCTACACGAGACGTATTTTACACTACCCACTGAAATTACTTGAGATATTTTTAACAGCAAGTTCTTAAAAATTATCTAGTAAAACAGTTACACGGATAATGTTTGGGTTTTGCGACTCAAGTTATTTTACTAACTTAAATCACCTAAACTGTAATTACAAAAGTTCGAAATTAAATATCTAAAAAAATTGCTTTTTTTTCTTTACAGGAATTCAATAAAGAACCAAATGTCTCCTACGTTTATGAAATATTGTGATGTTAGAACAATTAATAATAAATAAATTCAAGACTTTTAAACCAGATCCTCCTGAAGTGGTCACCAGAAGTAGTAGAGATGTTACACTGCAGTTCTGCTCTGGATCATTCAGTTTCCTTCAGGATCTGTTAATTTATAGAGTCGAGAAGAAAGAGAAGATACCGCCATGGGTTGTTGTTTATTGGTACGTGAGTTTTACAATAATATGTATTCTTATTAAAATGCTGTAAGAACTTGCCTCACTTAGGTTTTAATATTAAATACCTATACACTTAAATGGCTGTATCTTTCATTTGTAATTATTGTTATTAGCATAAGTAAATTAAATCTTTTCCCGTAAGAAGACCGGTTAGAATACAATTCCCCTCTACTCCTGGGGCTACTCCTTTTTAACAAATTTTTAAAGTCTCTTCCTTTTGATACCAAAAATAAATTTACACATTTTGAAGCTATTTTTTATTTCTTTATAATTGAAATTGTTAAGCATTAATTCGATGCCAGCGCCATCAAAAAGTTATTAAATAATAATGTGTATCTGCTCAACTAGATGGCGCTGGCGACAAATTGTATCGTGTTGGGAAAAAATTCATGCCCAATACATATTGGTTGAATTGAATTTTGTCTGGCGTCGGTTTTGTCTGAGGTTTGTTGTTGGTTTTCGTTGGTCTCGTTGGTCGTTGTTGCGTCTTTAGGACAAAAACAAATAAATTGGATAAAATTGGTCGATTGGTGTACAAGGCTCAGAATTGTACAGAAATACTGGATTTATATTTACAATTGCTCAAAGTAGATGGCGCTGCAAATGTCAACTAGATCGCCCACAGCATGAGATATAAATGATTCGCTAAGACAGTAACTAAAAATACATTCAATTTATCATCGCTTCCCCAACACAAGGTCAGCCCGTTTCCACAGTCAGTCGTGGCTCTGAAAACACTGCAATCCTGAAGATTAAGGTCCATGCAGTCAGTGCGTTTACTCAATAGTTCATTCAATATCATCACCTCTTGTAGTGTTCTTCAATATTTCCCCTCTCCTCATTCTCATCTCTAAATCCCTGAGTTATATAGATATAAAAATGACGCTAACGTGATTCTGGACTTAACAATCTTAAATTTTATCTTCTTCTAGGACAAGAAAGGTATCAATACTAGTGTATATATTAATATAATCTCTATTGATAAGTAATTCAAGCGATATCCGATAGCTTATGCACAGACCGATCGGTGTTAGCAGTTATTGCGGTAATTAATGTTTGAGCGGACACGCAATCAACACACACACACACACACACCCACACACGGGAGTACACAATTAATATTAATATCACTTATTTCATATTATATACTTCATTAGCTTTTAGTACTCACCATAACAATTATATTTGTTGTATTATATGTAAATATAGGCAATAAAATATAGTATTTTATGTTGATATGGTGTTATTGGGGACGGTTTACTTATTTACCAGAAAATCACATTATTTTTGAGAATCATAGGCCAAATATTAATCCGAAAAATGAAAAGACTATCGTGGTAGTCGGATTTGCTGCAATAAGTCGGAGATGAAACGGCCGAACGGAAACGTTTATTACGAACGCTACCTTAACAATGAGAGATATATGATACATAGTTGTGTGAGTGGGTGTGTAAACAGTTTGAATACACCTCAGCGAAGCGAGATCGGGTCGGCTAGTTCTATATATTTTTAGATAAAAATCATTTTATTTAACATATTATAATATTTATCATTTTATCAATCCATACCAATTCAAAAATTACTAAAATACATATTATATAATATTTCAGCGGTGGAAAAACAACAAAAACAATCGAAAACCTTGCACCGAGACATCCACACAGGTTCAGAGTTAAAATGATAATCAAATCGACGGCTAAGTTAAATCAGCTTGGAGAAATCGATCAGAATATTTTAGAAGAACTAAACAAAATTGATGATTCGGAAAATTGTATTCAAGAAAATAATTCAACTGTCGATCATAAAGCTAATTCTGACTTAGCACAAATAGCAGATCCAGCATCTTCAGCGCACATAGCAGACCCAGCATATCCAAGACACATAAAGTTTGAAGGGCACGAGAAAAGGTAATGTGTTTGTTGTTAAATAAACCTTAAAAAGATGTTCGCACCGCACGAAGGATGCCAAAGGTATTAAAAAATACGTAAGAGAAATAATAACATCATCATCTTCACCCATTTGTGGCCCACTGCTGAGCCGGGTCTCCTCCTCAGTATAAGGAGGGGTTAGAGTTTTTCTTCACCGTTAAAGCAAGTGATATTTAATTTCTTAAAACACACATAACTCAGAAAGCCAGAGGCATGTGGGGGATCAAACGTGGACCTTCCGAGTAGACATCAACGTCTTAACCAGTAGGCTATCACTGCAGTAATAACATAAGATGAATCAAATCTCAAAACTATTTCTTCAAAACAGAACTAAATGAAGCTAAGCATTAAACCGATTAATTATGTACTAGTATCAAAGACAGTTTTCAGAGACTATTAGTTCCTTGACATGTCAATAGGCAACATAATTGTAAGCCAAATTTAATCAAACGTTCACGTTCAGAAAACTAAACATCATCATATTTATAGAACTAAAGCAGTAGCTAAGTCATAGGAATTAAGAGACATAGTGTTTCTATAAGATGCGTCATTAACCTAACTAACTGACACTGGTAGGACATTTCCATCATCTATTTTTTTTTGGAAATTGTCTGATAATTGTATTAGAATAAATGCTTTTATTTATATCATGAGAATTTAAAAAGCCAAATATTTGTTTCCTGAACCTTTCCTTGGATGATTGTGATCGATTCCAATTAGTTCGACTTAGCTGGTGGTTTATAATAAATCATGTTGCTCCATTAGACCTCCCTCAACTGATCAGGGTCAAGGTTGAATTTATCAACTGACGTGACGAGATTTGGAAAGAAACACACCCTAAAGTTACGTAGAATTAAGTTTTTGTCGTTATTAGGACTGTATACATACTTAAACTAAGACCGCTTCGACTTCGCAAAGTTCTTTACGATAGAATGCATGTATAATACGATTAATACATATGAACATTCCTCTTGCGCCACTCCTTCTATTGATGTAAATCCTATCTCAACAATTGTGGACTATATTTTGATTTAAGAGGATGCAAGTGGGTGGAGTCCCAGTGGTCAGAGGAGACGTGGATCAGTACCGACTCTGACGGCACTTCTGCTTTGTGCTTTTGCATGGCTGTTAGATGTGGATACCTTAAACAGGTAAAACTAACTCTATTTGCGTTGATAGCTCATGTATTTTTTTAACAAGCTCTGGTCTCTTTTCATACAAACCATGGGTCCCTTAAGTGGTGTACTCTTTAAAGAGAGTCCCTTTATTGTTGGTGGTGGTGTTTGGTCACAATTCAAGTACACAAAATCCCAAGTACAGAATCTCTTTTTCTATTATTCTCTTTAAAGTTTAAACTACACAGAAACATTAAACTGTTTAGTTAAGTTAGTAAGTTAGAAACTAGGTACCCACACTACGGTCAAATTCTTTGGTTAGTGCGGATTCTGCGAGACTTTTAACAATTTAATTTAGTCAAGTTTGAATTGATCTTGGTTTAAGTTTCAAGTAGATTAAGTTGTACGAACTCCTTAGACAAAGTTTAACTTATATATAAAGATAATAAATCTTTTGATTGCTTTATAATGTCTAATTAAGTATATTATATTTTTTTCATAAGATGTCGTAGAATTGAAAGGAAATGCTCTATATTCATAAACTAGCTAAGGCCTTTATAAGTTTCAAGACTATTTCTCAATTCTCAGGTGCAACAAATGCTGGAGGAACGACCCACTCTGATCTCCGTTGTCAATTCCAGTAATGGTCTGACACCACTCGCTACTGCAGTAAGGAAAGGTCAGGTTTTAAAACAATTGTAAAAATACTATCGTTGGCTTCTGCAGAGCAATAAAATTTTACATATGCAAGCTTTTGTTTAAAAATTGATCCACACTTAGTATAAAATTTTAATTAATTTAACAGGTGATGTCAACATGGTACGATTCTTGCTAACCTACAACGCTGAGATCGAGCAGCGATCGCTTAATGGACAATCTCCATTACACATTGCCGTTCTCACTGGTCACATTAATGTCGCCGACCTGCTGCTAGAAAAAGGAGCTGACTTTGAAGTGAGTAAAGTACTATAATTTTTTATCTGAATTATAGACTACTCATACATAATTGTCTTACAGGCCCGTGATCTCAATAAACTTCGCGTAGAACATTACGCCATAGATTCATGCAAATTAGATGTAGTTAAATTTATCATGGACAAAGGTGGTGATGTGACTGTACGAGATAGCAACGGCTGGACTCCTCTTTTTAGGGCTGGTATGTCTTGTTATTACTTTTTGCTGTTAAAAAGTGAACTAATCATAATAGAATATATAAATATTCACATAGTGTGTCAAGGAGCTAAAACGAATATAATAGAAGAGCTGGTTCGCCGTGGAAGCGATGTAGATGTAATAGATAAAGCAAATCTCTCATTAGCTGCTGCTGCAAGACTCTTAAAAGATCGACAGTAAGTTTTTTTATTTATATCTTACCATATTAAATAATTATGATAATGTTGAAGAAGGTAATATGGTTCAATATTTCTAGCGGTCGTCGGCGTGAGTCAGTTTTACGTCTTGTAGATACTCAGTTTCAACATGAAAAGGTGGTCGCCAATTTTACTCGTCTTACTAAGAAAATCACAAGCGTTCACACATTACTCACACGTAGTGTCAAATAATACATATCAATATTTTCTAGACTTTTTGTTATAATCAAAATAGTTTCATATTGCAATATTATTTATGCTTTTAATATTTAAGGCATACTATTTATAGAATATTTTGGGTTTAAATAAAATAAAAGAACTATTGATATATTAGTCTATTTTATTATAAAAGTAAAAATATTTACAAAATCTTAAATCTAACAGAGTATTGAATTGCATGACGCGTTAAAGTGGTAACAGGTGAGGTTAGTTTCATCAAGGAGTCTGCTGAGAAATTAGAAACTCGTGATTTAAAGCACAGCTTTGACCCAAATACTTACATAACTATAATTAACCAAATGCATTCAATGGCAAGGTACAATAATTTAAACCAATAAATAATTTAATAAATAAGAACTTAGGTAGGTGGAATTTAAAAGATTTTACTCAAAAGGCTAGGTATTATAAAACACATCAAGGGATATACTATTATTGTTGATGCTGAAGCTACTGGTTCAAATTCCACATGGTTTATTAAATCATTAGATTTTCGGCTTATTTCAGTAGTTCCTTCATTAATCTGATTGCTCTCAAATAGTGCAGCTTTTGTATCCCTTTTATATCGTTTACTTTCATCCTCTTCCAAACTATCGTCTTCATATTCATCATCATCTTCTTCTCCATCACTTGTGGCATCCACTTTTTCTTCATGATTTTTACTAGCTTCAGCCTTTAAATCATCTAGTGGTGGCAGTTCTAGCTTATGTAATGGATTAACCAGCTTTAAATGTGTAGTTCTTTTATCTGTTAAAACTTGTCCAGGTATATTTGCCATGTCTGTTTTAATATGATCTGCTATTACTGGAGGTATTTCTCCCATGAAAGGTCCAAACTGAGGTGTTTTAAGAAGCAGTTCAGTATTTGCCGGCAACCTAGATGAAAACAACTTTGTATTTGGTTTCGATTCTGGCACACTAGTTAATGTCGCTGCTGAAATCGTTTTTCCATCGTAAGTAGTAAACGTTTGGTCATTTGTAATTTTTTGTGAATGTTCTTTAGGTGATTTAGGTGCAGGTGGTAAGTACTGAGGGCTAATTCTATCTGATTCCATAATCATATCCGATGGAGAATCTCGTTCCATATTTTTCTTACTAAAAAGAGTATTTAATTCGCTTTCGGATTTCACATATACGGGATGCGGTCTATCTTCTTTAGCATGATTACTTGGGAAGACTTCTTTAGTTCTGTCATTACTTGACAACAAATGATCTGGAGGAGAAGGTATAAACATTGGTTCAAATGATTCAGTTATCTTATCACTAGGATAGGCATGGTTTATATACTGAGGAGCTTCTTCATAATCTTCTTCGACGTCTGTATCTTCTCTTCTGTTAGCACTATGTCCATCATATTCAGCTATTTTATCTTCACTTGCCATCAAAGGTTCACGAATAATTGGCTTAAAACCACTTTCAATTACAATTGAATCTGGTTTAAATCCTGTATTAACCGCAGGTGTAAAAGTTGAAGAATCCGTAGATTGCCCAATAAAGTCAGATGATTTCATGTCAGTTTGAACATTTATTTGCACATTTTCATTTGTGTTTGTGCGAGTTGTAGATGAATGATATTGAATTTCTGGCTTGGGGGTAGATGATATTCTTAAAGGATGGGTAGAATGCTGCAAGCTCTGAGTCATTTGCTGATCTAAAGGCTGCGGGTGATCCATGGGCTTTCCTAGAATTATTTGTCCAGGCTTACTAAAGAATACCTGAGGATTACTTTGTTGAGCTATCGCATCATTGGTTCCAGGTAAAGTAATTTGGCTTTTAACGACTTGATTGGCAATTATATCTGTATGACCTAAACTTAAAGTTTGACTTTGTGATGGTAAAACTATTTGTGATTGTAGAACATTATGAGGTGATGGATTTATTTGTGAAGGTAAAACTATGTGTTGTGGTAAACCTATATTATGACCTGGTTTGCCGACTATGATTGGCTGTACTGGAACGTTTGGTAATTTTTGTACATGCTTAGAAGGTCCTTGATTGAACATTGGTTTCTGTGCATGCATAGGTGGCATGGATTTCATGGGTGGGATATTAGATTGCTGAGGTCTGGTCATATTAGGGGGAGGACGGTTATTTTGATATTTGTTTGGTTTCTTAGGCAGCCCCATTGAATGTAACCCATGCTGATTCGGCAATGATAATGGGTATGGGTTATTTCCTTTCGGATGCATAGGAAAAGGTCTACGTAACTTAATTTCAGGTGGTGCAGGTCTACGAAACGGTGGTCTCATATTTCCCATTGGTTTACTGGGGGTATTAGGACGTAGTACATTTTGTAGAGTCTGAGGCTTCTGATTTGGCGGTAGTAAAAAGGTCTCTGGCTGTTTTTTCATATCAAATATATATTCATCTCCATCTTGTATTGGTTGTTCTTGTACAAACTCCTTGACATCTTCATGTACTTGATATTGTTGTAACTTTTGTGGATATGTTGAATTTCTTTTCATCTCATCCTTCATTTGAGTTTCCATACTCTCTACCGCTTCTATAACTTCTTTGATTTGTACTTTGGATATTGGCAATTCATACTCGTGTCCGCTCGGGTACAACTGGTTCCTGCTAGGTTCCGGATACACTTCTCCCGAGAGGCCGCCGTCACCTCTATCGCTACTGAAATCGTTATAATGTTGTTTCGTATTGATTATTTTTTCAATTTTTTTGCGTTGATCTAAAAATTTTGAGTCTGGTTTCACGCGGCTTTGTACCTGAATAGATTCATCGCCGAAAAGATCACCAGGAAGAGCAATGGTCTCAACGACCCGACTTTCCTCCGCCTCTGTGATATCACAATTATCGACCACATTTATTTTCCAACCAAGATGTCGATGAGTATAGCACTGAAAAAATAAATTAAGTTCAGTTGATGTATTAATATAGTCATAAAATATGTAATGTCTGTCACCGATGAAAATAGTAATACATAAAGTAAACCTCATGCGATAGAAGACTTGAAATGCTGAAACAGAAAACAGACAGTGAAATTTATATACAAGTTCAGTATCCGCGAGAAAGAAAGACATAAATAAACAACTTTTTAGAAAGTGGTAATTACAACATATCAGTAATGGCTTAGTGAATAAGAATTTAGTTAGTCTTGAGATATAAAAGATAATAATAATCTAATATCAACATTTTAATAATTAAATATTATTAAAGATATAGTTGTTGTAGAAAATTATATTTGCATAAATAATGATAAAGAAATGAATAAAAGATATACACAATGGATTTGTGACTAAATTATTTACTACTATGAGACATACCTGGTAGTAAACAGTATCTGGAGTATTTTTATCTGGTACCCAAGTGACAACTCCAGGATTGCCTTCTTCACAAACAAGAGTAAGAGAACGTTGATATGCTCCAAAGCTGGGGTACTCATCTGCTTCTGGCCCTTCATTATCTGGTGTCCAGTTGCAAAGACGACCAACACCAGTTGGTACAAGTTCACCATTGCGCATACGACGAACTCCGCCAAATATTCTTACGTTCTACAATCGAAATACGAAGCATTACATGTAAGTTTAACATGAAATCTAAAAATAATTAATGTAGAGAAAGAGTAAAAAAAAGAAGATACAATTTCTATGATGATCCAGATAAGTTTATATTGTGCGATGTTTTTGTTTTATATTATACAAATAAAATTAATTTTTGTATTGTTTATATAAACTATTGTCACATAAATGACGTTTGTTTAATAAAACACGTTAACTGTAAATTCAATTTACTCGGAATTATTCAAATTTGTAAAAAATACACTACACATTTTTAACACATACGACGCAAATCGTTATAAAGCATTTTTTTGTGCATATTCTTTACCTGTTTCTCAGCTTCTGACTTATGGAAGTACCCTCCAACTGGATCGTCGGTAATGTAAAAGGGGTGGTATCTCGCAGGAACATCAGGGTCGGTTCCTCCTTCCACCACGAACGTATACTTCTTGCCTCGCACCACCGTTATCTCGGGGATGAGTAGACCATTGATGTACCAGGATATACCCCAGCCGACGTGACCTGTAATATACAATCTGACTATCTAATCTGAAGCATTGAAGAGAAGATGGTATTGATAGAAGAATACATACCCGTAATAGCAGAGTATCCTTGTTTCCCTCCAGTAGGTCCCATTTGTGCATAAAAGACTCCATCTGGAGGTTCATAGCATTGGATCCCAGGGATCTCCCATGGCACCACCTTGGGTACTGGTCGAGGAGTTGGCACTGGGTTAGGTTTTATAACTGCTTTCTAAAAACACCAAATACAAAAAAATATTCGTTTAATGATTTACGTATCAGCAGAATATGCATAAAGGAAGTTTTTAGTGTTACTATTTCGCCTTCATAAGCACGTAAAAAAAAATCAAAATTTTAACCTTTTTATTGAAATAAATTGAAGTGTAATAAATGATTCAGTCGTGGTGCTTTGTATGCTTCTTTAAAATCTTTTTTTCTTATGATTGGAGTGAATTCAAAAAAGTATAGAAGATATTCAAAATGATCATAACCAAAATTAACCAAATAATTTTCTATAGAAACTAACACTCATTTTTTTAACTCTAATTAATACTCCGACTCGAATCCTGTCCCAAGAAGGCCCTATGAAATATATAATCATAAACTTACATGATCTTCAACAACAGCAGCAGGTCTGGTGGGTCTTTGTTCTGGCATAGGTTCTGGAGCTCCCATCTCGTCTCCTTCGGGCATGGGGCAGTTCCAGATCGGGGGTCGTCCAAACTCGAAGAACTTGTCACCCTGAGAATTTGTCATAATGATTAACATCAGAAAATGTTTAAATGAAACACAATCTTACTTAAATTACTAATTTCGATGAAATGTGACACAGAGGTGAAGTAGAGCTTGAGGAAGGACATAGACTATGTTTTATCGCAAAAACTACTTAAGAATACTTAGTAAACAAATGAGTGTGCTCGTACGCCATCTAGCGACGTGGGGGTGAAGTGTATGTCGAGCTGTGTGACCGTAATATGTTTGGGAATTAGTCGTATACATATAAATTATAAAATGTAAAATATAGTGATTAAAATGTGAAATTAAACCTAAATACACGTGGTAAATTGCACCCGCGTGAAGCCGGGAAGGGTTGACTAGTGTTATTATCAAGATTTCTCATATTAGGTTGTTATAAATATCTTCCAAGTACAGACATTCGATACTTATTATGTACGTCAGTTGAAGATGAAGTTAGGTTTAAAGTTCTGGTACACGTGAAGCAGTGAGGCAGTGACGTCGCGCTCCCCAGTCCCCTCTAATTACTCGCTTGGGCTCATTACTGGCACAAACTTACCAAAATAAGGTAAACTTCACTTTTAGAGTATTCGAAGCGCTAATTTTAAACTTTGCATACGAGTTTGTTTCAGAAATATATATTTACGAATAACACCCTATGCAATAAACTTGACAAATTTATCTTTGTCTTAAAGAGATTAAATCAAGTAGGAACTGTAGAAACCGGATTGTTTAGATAGCTGCAAACCATTATTTAAAATGTTAAAAATACTTCCACTCCCTTCCCTATATATATTTGAGATATGCATGTTTGTGAAGAAGCATCCATTACTTTTCAAAAAAAATAAAGACATGATATCGAGAACGACAAGATTTCCCAATAAATTATATGTACCATTAAAAAATTATCATTATTTAAAAAAAATGTATATTGCATATCAATCTTAATATATAATAAGCTGCCTGATGACATTAAAGAATTACCACTTCAGCTATTTAAAAACAAATAATTCAAATTACTATTGGAAAAATTATATTACGATGTAAATGACTATTTATTATATGGAATGTGAAATATAATTAACATGACTTAATATATAACTGACATTAATTGATTATTACATTTGACATTCTATAAATATATTATCATTCTTATAATAATTATTATGTAAATTTATAGAAACTTTGCACACTCTCTTAGAGTAGGATATGTTAGAACATAAGATTAATATCAGAACAATGTAATAGACCATATCCTTGCAAATAAATGAATTTGAATTTGAACAGCACTAATATATCTAAGATTGTTTGATTCATTGGATCTACGATATTCTATATGAGTAGGTGTCACGTTCGCTCTCGGCAGATACTTCAATTCTACTTGATTATTATAGTAGGTTAGAGATTATTTGTATCAGAAGCTCGAAAACATATCCAGAAAATGATAAAAAAAATCAAGAATAAGTAGCTCCTAATTATTTTTATTCTCAATCAACTCAATAAGCTGTTCTAAACATTTTTTCTTTCTAAACAAATATTTATAAAATTGTACTTGATTTAAGTGTTACGTAAGCAGATTTTTTGCAATTATCAACCCCTATGTCAGCAAAAGTAAGCAAAGCCCTAACCCCTCCCCCGTGCTTAAGTAAACATTGATGCATGAATCTCCATGCTCAGTATGAAGAGGGAGATATTTACGTTTCAATTTTGCGTTACTATTTCATCGCTGACGTTATCGCCATGCAACCGCCTTCCCATCCCCTATGTCATCAAAAATAAACAAACCAAGAAATTCTTCTTCTTCATTAATGCTTACGTAATACTTTAACAGCCCCAAACCCTAAATAACTTTATACATTGGAGTTATCACCTCTGCGCTCTTAGTCTAGCATAGCATAGTCATTCCGAGCAAATGTTTTTTACCTCTGTAGCAAAAGTTTTTAATATGTAAAAGTTTAACCGCTAGAGGAAGTTAAAGCTCTAAAGTTGGTACTCTACTCCACTGTACACTGCTCTACGCCGCTCTACGCCGCTCTACCACACTCGCTGCGATCTAACTGTGATTATACACTTCACTTGTAATTTAACAGACTGAACTTTTACTTGTAATATTACTATTTTATACTGAGTCTGTTTATATCGTCTGGTCGTGAGTGAAGTAACGCGGCATCAATATTTTTGCCCTATATCATGATACCTTAGAACTTTTCTAGGTTAAAAAGTAGCTTATAATACTTACCAGAGCGGGATGTTATTTCTAATCGGAAAAACTTAATAATCTATTGCTCCGTTGCAGCGTAAAAGATGCATAAACCGACAAACCCAAAAGTACACTTTCTCATTCGTAGTGTTAGGAGGATTAAACAATAAAGTATTTGTTATAGTTTGGATATTTAGATGTTTGTTGTTGAATGGCTAAACTGATAATTTATCATCTAAATTAATATATAACTTTGAGAATATGAGGAGGAGAAGGAGAGAAAGAATGATATTGAATGGACTATTGGGTAGACTCAACGTGGATACTGCCATTGAACCGATAAACAACTAAATATTGTGATCTCTTATAATTACGATAGAAACCTAAGCAGTGCCTTGGACATGTGACCAAGGTGTAGCTTTAACAGGCTCTTTACCACATATATGAACACTCACCACCACTGCTTAGGTTCTCTGTTTAAACCTAAGGTTAGATATTTTATCGTAAATTAAATATTTTATATGGATGATGATGTTGCAAATGAAGGTGCAGGCATACCTTAAGGAAATGATGATGGTAAGACACTTCCAGCTCCGAGTTGAGCGGTCCAACTGCCCAGATGATGGGCTGGCTCATGTTGGTGTAGACCGGCTTGTCCAGGAAGTCAGCCGCCTTCAGCGACCTCTGGTAGGTGACGATGGAGTACCCGTTCACGTATGCGGCGTTCAGGAGACGGTTAGAATTTGTTCCTGGCTGTAACAAAATGGGTTTAATTCATTATTTTGTATTGAACAATCACACATTTTACTTCTATTATGATATGGCCAACATTTATCAAAATAGCTTTTAATAAAGCTTTAACAATTCTAAGTATTGTTGTTAATGCCATTTCTTAGTTTGGATGTTTTATTTGTGTGCAATTACAGTACTCAGGTAGTGTTTTAAATATTCGTATGATTACTCATTTATTATATTTATTACCTTCATTTAAAAACGTCGAAACTAACAAATTATTATTTTCTTTATTATTCAAAAATAAAGTTCAGATTAAACACATAGTTATCGTTTTTTATACAAATATAGTTTAGTTAATAAAGCTCTTTTGTCTTACAAAACTTATATTCTAGTTGAGTATATAATAAAGCTCAATGTTGGCACAAAATTGTCTCTCTGCAAAGAGTTCTCACAGAAATATTATAAAACATAACCTCGAGCAATGTACTGTCTATTCACCCAAATTACTTCTATACTACATTTAAAATTTCAGCCTTTATTGCCTTCCTTGCTATAAATTTTAGTTTATGACATACATGTATTATTAACTCGAGACGAGTTATCAAATAATAAATATCTTTCTCTATTGCTATCACACAAATAGGTAAGCTTACACTATAATAAGATTTCTATGGAGATAAAGTCTAAACATACTAAAAAGAAACTTACGTTTGAATGATTGTTATTGAACCTCAATTGAAATTTTAGTTATATATCGAGCTCATTGGATAGGATAGCTCAGTGATTCCCAAAATAGTCTCTATTGGCTCCCAGAAATCGATGACGAGCTTAATGGGGTCCAGGTAAAAGAAATAAGAAGAAGGTAGTAACAATAAAAAGAAAAAAGTACACAACAATATCAGGAAACTTGCTTTTTAGCTCCGAAATCGTGTGAGAAAAATAAGCGAACATATCTATAGGTTAAATAAGATTAAGAAAATTTGATCTTTATGTTCCTTCAGTTACCTCAGTGAAGCGAAATTGTTTTACAAGTAATTTATATAAGGTAGATCATAAAGTAACGATATTGGGCGAGGACGAGGACGAGAGGCCGCTCCTAATCTAATACTATATGACAGATTAATTCAATCCCGGGGACAGATTGTTATCAGCGCATACTGCGAGCCCCGGGCACCCGGGCAACCATCACCTATAATCCTATTCCATATCTCATTTACTACTAGAGACTAGCCACAGCTTTACACGAGTACTTCCATCTATTGAATGCCATTCCAACCTAGATTACGAAAAAAACTGGTAATCCTAGCTAATATTATAATTTCGAAATGAACTCTTAAAACGTAGGAAATACTTAAGAATACAAACTAGTCAAACGATACTGCGATTTAATATACTACTTACGCCATCTATTGACGGATAGATGATCCGTCAGTCTATTACGCAATCACGCTTAAATCATTGAACCGGTTTTGATGTACTTTGCTACAGACATAGATTATATAAGCTATGTTTGATGGCGAAAAAAAATGACAAAATAAAGAATACACAGTAAAGAAATGAGCTTGCGCCATCTATCGACGGAGTATATACCGAACTGTCTTTGGGAGTTAGATTCATTAGGAACAAACAAATATACTTATATAAGACATGGTGTACTTTTTGATATTATTATCTTGAACAATAGAATTAGTTAAAAAAATCTCTTATCTTACTTACAACATTAATTACTTATCATATCGAATTTGTTAAATTCTTGTCTTCTTTTTTATATAATAAAAAGTATAGAGAGTAAATACATGAATAATATAGCTATTTAGTATTAGGATAAATATTTAAATCTTATCATTATTATTCATATCCACAAGTATTGTTAGTTGTTTATAACTTGTAAGGGGAGACAGAATTGATGTGTTTGGCATTGTATCTTGACTAAGACATAAATTAATACCTAAATTTGAACTCTGACCTAAACTCATCTTAAAAACAGATCCACCTTGTAACTATTTAATATCCTTATTTAGGTCTAACCATTTACGTGTAGAAGATTTTACAAATTAGTCGGAACGATTATTTTTTTATCTAAATTTAGAATACAAGGTCTTTAGATTTATTACCTATTTGTTAGGCTTTTGAAATCACAAAAATATAGACATACAATTAAATAACAAGGTTTAAGCGTGTTTGCATTGTTAATAAAATAATAAGAAACGACTAAATATTATGAATTAATTAAAAATAATGACGAGGAAACCTGAAGAAGAAAAAGAAGCTGAAACTATTATGAATAATTCTTCTACATTAAAACAGAAAATGTGTAAAATTAATTCAAAATCTGTGAAGAATTAATTTACAATTATAAAAACATTTAATTCCCTTTTTAGAACTAAATAAAACTTATTACCTAATAAAATAAAACAAAAAAGTCTTCTTTCTAATTGTTCTACTTCTAGTTCTCGAGGTACTCACATAAATCTTATGATCAGGACAGGATCCATGCTTCCCAGCGCACTGGCTCTTGGCCTCCAGGAAGTAGTCGTCAGCCCTGCCCTGAAGCGTGGTGTGGTTGACCCAGGCCACGACCACGTCTCCGTCCACCATTTGCGAATGCTTCAGGTCGCCGGATACACCGAAGGACATGTAGTCACCCTTATCTGGAATAAACAGTTATGTGATTCTTTTACTATGATGACAATAATCTGAAAAATGCTAAAGGAATTATCATGCAGATTTGATAATAAAATAGGCAGTTCTCCAGAAATATTTTTTTTGATACTCAATAAACAAATATTCTTATATTCGCTTTGAATACATAAATATTAATACATTGTGATTTTTGCTATAAACATAATAACCAGAAGAGGAATCATTAATGGATGTGTTAGGAATATTCTAATGGGCCAGGTGGAACATTCTAGGATGGAACAGGCCTACTGGCTCATACTACGTCAATGTCCCTTATCTATAAATTATTTTTTAAGTGATAACTTCTTATGGGAGGGTAAACTGCTTCATAACGTAACGCGTTACGGCGCCACTGTGTCTGGCTGGCAGTAGGCAGGCTGCTCCTCTCTCACTTTAATCCACAGCGCTAGCCGTATTTCGGACAGACGCTCCCCCCTCTCTCTCCGGGAAACGGGTCTCCTCCTCAGAGTGACAAGGGTGTTAAGCCATAGCCCACCACACTGGCCTAGTGTGGGTTGGCAGACTTCACACACCGACAGAGATTTTTTTTAAGAAACTTAAGAGAGCAGGTTTCCTCGCGATATAGTAAGTGATATATAATTGCTTAAATTCACATAACCCCTGCACGTCGGTGGTCTGTCTGTGTGGGGATTGAACTCGAACCTCCCGAGTAAGAAGACATTCCAGTCTTAACAACTAGGCTATCACTGCCTTTTTAATACGCTTTTAATTATAATATAACAATATGAAAACCATAAATAAAATACTTTTGAAAACTTAATCACGTAAATTTGGAATGTTCATATGTATCTCGTAAGTCTAGCCTTGAGAAGCTACAGTCAACTTGATTCTTTACACGTTAGTTACATATCGGTGTAACGCGAAGCCCGACGGTGTCATAGACGTTCATGCGTCAGTTATAAGAAAATTTAAAATGTAATTAAGATGCATTAAATAGTTTAATAAGTAAATAGTACTTTTTTTGACTCCTCCGGCTGTGACCTTCGTAATTCGTTTCTAATATTTGTATATTTACATTCATCCATAAATAAAATAATACATATGTGATGCCTTTGTAGTAATATGTGTCATAATTTTCTATTATTTATTTAGAACTTTTGGCCACTGATTCTATAGAGTAATGTTAAATAAAAAGGGTTATAGTCTATACAAAAAACTAACAGTATGACGGCTCAACTAGAATATCCTCCTGGGGGTTATACTTTAGACTCAAGCCAACAGCATTACAGTTAGAATACTCGCGATGTAATAGTCAATACTTCCGACATGGCGGCGTATTTATTTGGTTAGTTTTTGTCTTCACGTTGGCGCAACCGAATGATATTCAGGTTGTGCCAACTTCTAAAATCAAATGTTACTCAGAATAATGTTGCCGACATCATGACTACCAGACTGCCACAGAAATCAGTGTTACCAACATCATAATTAATAGTAAGTAAAATAATGTATAAAATTGCTTTTAATAATTCTTTCTTAGACATTTTGCTCAATATTATTCAGACAAATAATTGTTGTTTAATAAGATGAGACAATGTATATTTTTTTTCTTCTGAAGTACACAAGTATAAGATTGAAATAGTTCATTGTCCTCTTTAAAAATAGGTCAGGTTATTCCCCTACTTCTGGAGTGTTGCCATCACAATACATTATAGCCGAGACCACCATATCCTTGCCAACCAGCCGACATAAAGACGCGTTTAATGTTACCAAACAGTAATGTTCTTATTTAGTTTACTTACTTAATTTTTTCGGTTCCCAGCCATACTTAAAAAAACGTATCTTAAATACCTACAACTACTACATAAAAAGAAAAATTAACGTTTATGAAAAAGCTGATATCACACTTTTACTTTTTTGTGTAAAATAAATCCCACATGATTAAGAGTGTTATCAATTATTTGTCGATACTTTTCAAGCTAAAGAAATTTAAAAAAAAACAATCTTACGTAAACGTAACGTATTAAAATTGGAAGAACAGATGATAAATAAATAATCTATAAAAGAGTAATTTGAACTCTATTATATTCAAAGAACGTTTTTTTAAAGTTGACAACTTTAACCTTACCATATCGTATCACATGTTTAATTGACAATATTGCGGAGTAAATAGAAGTTAATTAATGTTGATTAGTAAGTAGGAATAGAAGAAAGAAGTTACCAAGTTTAGCCACAAGCTGCACGACGATGCTGTCCCCGGCGATGGCCCAGCGCACCTCGAAGGCCAGCTCCTCCAGCAGCACCTCGCAGTTCAGCTTCGACTGGAACAAATTAATTGGAAGAATAAGTCATTCGAAAAGTATATAATACACTACCAGCAACACACAACATTCCGACAACTTGTAGCACTATGAAGAAGTGAACAGATTAAAATATACAACAGATTAATTAAAACAGATTAAAATGTACATTAGCCGGCATCTAAGTTTAGATCTAAGCTAAAATACAGAGGGGGTTTGATGCACATTGTGAACGTGCTACGTTCCATCTGTGACGTAGCAGACGCGCGGGAACTGACGCCCCTAATAGTGACTTCTGCTCATTCAAGGTCAAACCTATACTTACGTGCCGAAAACTATACGTGGGTAATTCCTTTTATTTGGTCTTGCCTTTTTCACTCAGATGCGCTCCACACCAATAGATAGACTGATTTCAGACATGTATAAAATATTCATGTAATAGTAGAAAACCGTGTGATGCCTGGATAGATCGCTAGTATTATATAAATAAACCGAAAGTATCTGAAGGACACTGCGGCATTGTTTTATAACACTTAACTCCCAAGACGATCGAGCTCCTCGACACTCGCAGGCTCAGATATAAGATAAATTTAACTTTTACATTTGTTAGAATTTACGCAACTACCCCCGCTCGCTTCCTTAAGGTGGCAGACACAACAGAACAGTTATTTACACTTAGTGATGCCATCCGTCCAGATTTCCTTTGATATGAATCATGATATACTTTTTGGTTTATATTTGAAAAAAGGTAAAAACACTGTTGATTGAGTTTCCATGGCGCTATTAGTGCTATTAGTTTATTTTAAAAATACCCGTATCTTTTCTATAGTTTACAAGCTCCAGAGAATACAGCTTATAAACTGTAGAAAAGTTAGGAGTATTAGCAGTTTGACGAGTTGCTAAAATATTGGTAATCACAATTAAGTGTTTGTGTGAAAGTGTTCTTCTTTTACGGAATGACTTTGAAATATTATGTTGACGTTCAGATTCAAGTCGCAAATTTAGGGATTTTTCACGCATTTTTTGTGAGCTAGTTGTTGTTGAGTTGATAACCCTTTTTTGCAACATATGTACTTATGGTAGATATGATAAAATATATTAAACAATGATAATTAAGACCACAGCCATCGGCCACAACACGTCCAGGGTTGATGCGGTCACTGTGCACGGTACAGCTACAGACAGACCACACCCGCCACCGCGCCGCGCGACCCGTAATGGATATTCGTTTTGCTAATTGTACATTATTTAAATATTCATTCGTAATATTAGCAAGATCATATATTTGGGAAGATTTACACAAAGAAATGTACAATTTAATATAATATAATTCACTATTTAGATGTCAAGAGGCACAGCTACGCCTCCGCCAAGGCAACCAAAGCAAATCAGCAAAGCACAGGCCGTAACATCCTTTAGTCAAAGTAACAGTCATGTTTTTGATCTGTAACTTTATCGTAGGTAATAAGGATAATAACACTGACATATTTTTATGCATTTGATATACGTACATCAGTGCACTGTATAGTGTGATATAACAATCCACTATGCTCTTATGCATGTAAACTTGGTATGATATCTCATAGCTTTTTCGAGTTAAAAAACGTAATATATATTATGTTTCTATTGCCATTTATATTTGGATGAAGAGAATAAAAAATTCTTATTATATCATCTTCTATATAATGTATCAAATTGGCTAATGAAATGAATACAAAATTAATTTTCAAGGATCGCGGCTCTTGCCACTTAAATTATAACACTAATACATACAAACATTTCTACTAAAATCAGACAACTAGTTAAATAACTATTGTCTTCAAGACAGTACTATAAGAGACGAGAACTATAACATTATAAAAAGTAGAAAGTGTCTGACACTTACTCTATTTAAATATGATATAATTTAGTGAAAAGAGTTCAGAGAAAGTAAACATAATAAGCAGTTAAGTGTTCTAGAAACGTCATTGCTTATATGGCGAACGATTTGTGGAATATTTCTAAACAAAGAAATATACATTAACAGCATGATAACTAGCCACTCTACTAAAAGCGATAATCATGACTAGATTATGACAAAAATGTAGATTTCCGATAAATAAAACGTTTAGTGTAAGACAAGACTATCCTAAAAATTACTTAATAGAATATTTTCCAAATAAATAGTTACATACTAATGAAAACCTAACACCTTTATTTACCAAGACCATAAATATCCAGACTCTCCATAACCTCCATACCAAGATAAGGTGGAAACCTTTTACTGGTCTTTTCGATTTTTGGACCCTAATTACCCAGAGGATGTATTTGCTATTGTTTTGATATTTCTTAAGATTTTCTCTTGCCTTGATTTGAATTTAGGACCATTATAATGATCTTAACATTCTTTTGTGTACCATCAAGCGTTAAGTAGACAGTTTGCTTGCCATAGTTCATTTTTACGCAGATTTTTTTTTAACATACGATCATTTGATTCGTCACAATCAATAAATCATAGAAGTGAACCACACAACACAAAAGTAAAGCATCAATATCGATTTTCAATTGGTCTCGTCGCGGTGAAGTTACGGAATTAGCTTCCACAGACGATTCGCTACATAAATATTTGATCCGCCCCGATTTCCACTGTACAGTGTACACTACACCGCAACAAAATACACTACAATATTCCGAAACATACATACGAAATCATCCCTTAATATTAAATCATTAAGGTCTAAAATCCTCTGCATCAATTTTAATATTAAATCGCTTTATATTGAGTTCAGGGTTTAAATAAGCTGAGTTTTTGAAATTAGAGCATACTGGTCCATTTTGCAGTTTATTTTAGATCGAACTAAAAGCTTTTAAATAGTTTGACAGATACATCTCACTTCTGATGTTATTCCAAAGTGCAGTCTCTTTTTTCGTCGCGCAATCACATGGTCATATTTTTAAATATGCTGAAGATCATGTGATCAGTTGAAGCATCACCAAAATTTGTTTAATAGTCCTAAAAATTGTATTATAAACTTTGACATGTCTTTGCTTTTATGAGGGAAAATGATTACAAATAATCAAGGAATCAACAAGCCCCTTATTCCTAGTTACTCTTAGATAATTAAACTTGGCAGATGCTAAAATAATAATGTGCATCAACAAAATTTTAAAGTTTTGTTTTACTATTATCATTACCATTGTTTAAATTGAGCGCAATGTGGGTATTATTACTTTGATTTAAATGGAGTCTGGTTTAGAGCAATTTGGAATAAGTACTTCTTAAAATGTGCGCTAAATTTTGTAGTGTTCGTCAGATACTTAAAATTGATTCTTAAGTTTATATACAAATGAGTTGTTTTCGTTGTGATGACATGTAACTCCGTTCGTAGACTAATTTGGACATTATTCTTTAAATCATTAAAAAATCTTTTTTTATCTTTCCTCCTTTATACTTGTCGGCACGTAAGTTATTCTTAGGTTAACCTAACCTTAGGTTTATACAGATGTTTCAATTGAATGAAAGGATATCTCTCCTGTCATAATGTTTAGTTATATATCGGTTCAGTAGCAGTATCTACGTTGTTGCGATTACCCAATAGTCCATTCAATATCACCCCCTCTTAATGGTTTTCAATATACCCCCTATCTCCTCCATCTCTTTCAATTTTCTCCGAGTTACATAAGGGTTAGTTTAGCATAAATGTCATAATAGCTGTAGTTAATTACTCGATGGTTGTATATAATCTCGGCAAAGCAATTTAGCGTGTGATTAAACCGGCATAATAGAATCAGTGATACGTTAATAACACATCAATACGTTGTAAGTGATGTGACGTGATGAGATACAGCCACACAGCCACAGGTTATGTCGATAAGCTGATCGTAACAGCATGCGGGTGCGGGCTCTCTGTGATGGACGCCTCCATCTTGTTAGAGCCTGTAATTAGGCTATGACCATACTTCAACCCACATTACATTGGTATCATGTTGAGATTTACTGTAGTAGAGCTAATTTCCTTCAGACTAACAACTAATTCTTACACTTTTTCTATAGAACATTTGTTGTCATGGTTACGTTTTTCATTGCAATTGATATATATCAGTAAAGTTAATTCAAAAATAAAAAAGTGTGAGCTTGTCATTTAATTTGTGTTTGTTTATTACTTCTATGTGAAATGTTGCCAAGATAAAACCATACTGTCACTGTCAAACAATTATCAGATCTCATATAGAGCGAAGCTTCTAACTCTACACGCCCTCACTTCACAAACTCTATACCTTAGTCAATATATATTACATTATAATTAAATAAATTATTATTTTAAAGCTTTTTAAGTTAACGTTGTAATATCAATATATTTGCACAATCTAAATCTATCCATAGCTTCCAAAACTTTAAAACATACTTACTTAAGATAGTTCACATTTTAAAACTTAACAATGCATAAGTAAATACAATCTCACCGTGTTATCATAAAGTATATTTAAAATGTTGGCAAAGTTAGCTACTTACTAGCAGCGAGGAGTGAGGAGGAGGAGGAGGAGGAGCCAGTTTGACTGATGCTAATAGCTTCTGGCAAAAATCACTAGTTTAAAATGAACAGTTATTGATGAAGTTGTTCCTGTTTATACGAAACGATAGCTAACTTTACGCGCTAGTTTGTTTGCCTTAATTTAATATTAATATTTCAGCTTTTTATACAGATTTTGTAATATAGTGTTGCCAACTAATTTGTATTACAACTAATTTTAATAATTATATGTATTTTGTATATTATAGACACGACTTTGAATTGCATATAGATGTTACTTTTGAACTTTATTCGAATTTACATTCAGAAAAAAATTATCCCACCAAAACCATTTTCATGTAAAATGTTGCCAAGACGAGAGAGAGTCCTCGCACAGACAAACAGTATCAGATCTCATATAGAACCAAACTTCTAACTCTACATGCTCTCCCTATCTGCCTCTACAAACTCTCACTTCACTATCTCTACACCTTAGTCGATATATGAGGCTTTTATAAGACTTCAGGGAGCACCCTAAATTTTTTTTTATTATCAGTAAGTCAGTGACGGAACATTTTTGATTATATTTTGAGAATTTTGTTAATCTGGTATAATCCAAAACCAAGAGCTTTGAGAAAAGGTAGTAATGTCGACTTGGCAGTGGAACTACCGTGGGTGCACGGTTAATTATTTGAGTCTCAATAAAAATATTATTGTTGATTTTCCTTCTACCACTCTCAAGTTTGTAGTTTTGGTTTCCATATTAACCTCAAATAAAGTTATTTAAGGAAAAGAGTTTCCATGTTATTATTGTATTCGAGTAGTTGAGTGGTAAAGTTATTGTTGTACTAAAATACCATGAGGTGGAGCTGGTGCGGCTCAGCGCGCTCATGCTCATGCTCACGTGTGGTACAAGAATACTAAAAAAGCGAATAAATGCTTAAAGTTTTGAAAAACTAACTTTCTAGGTCTGCTGGGAAATTACTACTTGAACTAAAAATTATATATGCATTTATTTTTTATGCCTCCTCTACACTACTCTCGAAGTTTGAACGATGCTAGACGAATACGATAGCGGATAGTGTATAGAGACACTTCGGCTTACCTCGTCAAACTTTACCTCGCCTCGGGCGACTTCCATTTGATGTCGGTCTTTGCGCCCAGGTCAAAGGGCCCGAAGTGTGTTCACGAAGTACCTCTCTACACTACTCAGCCGACTTCAGTACTCATTCAGACATCGTGTGTGCCGCAGCGTGATAATTAATGCGTGTGACACGATTATAAGCAATATACAGTGATCACAAGAGCAATATATGTTGTTCCTGGAAACTCAGCATAGAGAGACAATTACTAGGGACCCTAATGACAAATTTCACACGTCCATTACAAACGTGCGTAGGCTATCCGCACTACAGAGCGAATGAGCTCATCGTGAAGTTGAACGAGTGTGTAGTGTCGCACTTCGGACTTTAGCTAAAGTTTCTAGAGTACTCCGCTTTTACGCTAGCCTACAAATTTATTAAATTCTAGCTGCGCCCCGCGGTTTCTCCCGCTATATTTTGGATTATTCACACTATATCAATATAAATTATAGCTTTTGTGTTATTCTGATGTTTAAGCTATATTATTGTAAGGTTTCATCAAAATCCATTCAGTAGCTTTTGCGTGAAAGAGTAACAAACATCCAGACATCCATACATTCTTACAAACTTTCACGTTTATAATATTAGTAGTATTAATGTTAGCAACACCGTTTATAAATTAGTGTTTGCGGGTAGTTAATTTTATCTATATTATATTTCGAGTAGACAATATATAACTTTTGTTTCGATAGGTTTGAGTTAGTCTGCCAAGTGATGTCGCGCAGCACACATTAGAGTAGTAAGACTAGTAGTACTTTATTGTCTAAATAATTGATAGGTATAAAAGACGTCTTAAAACCAGCTCCTGGATGTCAAACCCCAGGCACTACTCGACTTCCATCTAGATTATGTTAATATTGTCGTTTGAGTGTTACTACGCAGTAAAGCTCCCATACTCTTAATATTAACAACATGGTTAACTTTCTAGAAGTGATTCTGATTTAGTTTTGTAAGTAGTAAATAATACCGTTTGTACTGAGTACTAAATAAATTTCCTCACCATCATAAGAGGCATCAATCTGTACCTGGAACGAAATATAGTATTTCTCTCTACCTTCTATATTTTAGACCACCCGTACCAAAAGAGGTCTCCAGCAATTCGGGATCTGTGGTATACGTAATGAGGGTAGAACAGATCGTTTGCGTAACAACCTTATTGCTGTACCTGCTACCTACACTGTACACCAGTGATTCCCAAACTTGCAATATTGTTTACCAAAAAGAATAGTAAAAAAACAAGAGAATAGACTGATTAGACCAATAGACCACTTGCCCTATTGTTCTCTTTCGAAGACCAAAAATATTTAAAAAAAACAAAATAGGAGATCAATGCTACACAATGTGATCATTTTGAAATTATATCCTTCTACGTGAAGGGTCCTTCTTCCCCTGGGTTTCGAAAAAGACCACTTAGTAGACTTTGGGAATAACTGGTGTACGCTCTACCTGTACTACTCGTAGCTAACGCTCTTAATACTTGTGCTCTAAGTATCAAAATGTCGTATGAGCTACTATATTGAAATGTACCGAGTAATTGAATTTGAACCTTACAGTTAAAGAAATAGAGATCAAATTTATATGTGTGATAGTGGTATGGAATTAGCCGAGGAGGATTTGTATTGGACAGCAAATTGGTCCAGCATTGGTCTGGATTAAAGATTTTACTGATAGTGTTTTCAGCGCCATTTCATTTGTATTTTTATTATTTTTTAAGAAAATCTTTGATTACAAACATTTTTAGATAGAATTCTAGGAAAGAATCTTTTTACTTTATTTCGTTTTATCGCTGCTACTTCAATATTTATCGCATATATCTAAATATAAAAGGTGGGATATTTCACTATTTTATCAGCCAGTAGCTGTTGTGGGCGACAGGCATCGCTGGGTCACAATTACTATATCATCAGTATCTGTATTTGAGTGTGTATGTTAAGTGTTATTTGTAATAGGAGGAAGAGAAAAGGAAATATATAAGGAAGGACGTCTTTCATGGGAGAAAAAGTAGACGTCAATTCGTTAGAAAAAGAGAGAAAAAAGCAAGGGAACAAGAGGAGGTAGAGAAACATCAAATATATAAGAATTCTTTTCTTACTATTAGAGGTAAGAAACTAGAAATCAAACAATAATTAACTTCTTTAATAAACCAGTGAGAAGTTAATCAACAAACGTTACTTCACAATTATTATCTCCAGTGATAATAAATCTTATAAGGTTCGTAACTGGGGGAAGCGAACACTCGTAAAAACTTTAAAACTTTATATTAGCTTGGAGAGGAACGCGCCGCCATTTTAATAAGTTATCCTGGAGTTGTGGAGTGAGTCTTATAATATCTTTTTAACTACGAATTAATTCATTCGTTAGAAAATCATTTGGAATATAAATAATAAAACTGAACGGTTTATTTTGTGAGAGTCCAAATATGCGACTTTTTTAATCTGATTCTGTTCTTCCAATAATTAAAATAGAATATAGATTTAATTTTTTTTTACAATTAAGTAAAATTTTTTTTTATAAAATGGGTAATTTCTATAGAGGCGACTCACATTGACGCGCTGTCACCGGACGCGACATACAACTCACTTTTCAATACTTTACTCAAACAATTAGTCCCAGTATTATGCGCTCAATGGAATTTATGTTAACTAAAATTGAATCTTGTATCCAATCAAAACTATGTAACTCATATTCAACCTCTACATTCGCTTTTCACTTGAAATACAAAAGCTCTGGCAACGGTTCACAGCTCTACAACCAGATAACAATTCCAGCAAATTACTTAGTCGATGTATACTGTCATACGAATACTACGTGTGATTTTAAATGGAGTTTGAGAAACAATGTCACTAGATTTTATTATTTATAGAGCCGAACAATAACGTCAAAGTTTAATCCTAAAAGGCTTTTAATCCTAAATTTTTAGAAACGTAGGTAATACTTAAGAATACAAACTGGCTAACGAAACTGCAATCTAATATACTACTTACGCCATCTATTGACGGATAGACGACGTCTGGCTGTTTGTTATGCAATCACGCTTAGATCACTGAACAGATTTTGATGAATTACGGTAAAGAGATTAAGTAGAGCTTGAGGAAGGATATAGCCTATGTTTTATCGCAAATAAAATACTTAAGTATACATAGTAAACAAATGAGTGTGCTCGTACGCCATCTATCGACGTGGGGGTGAAGTGCATGTCGAGCTGTGTGGACGTTGTGTGTTTGAGAATTAGTCAAATATAAATTCAAATGTAAAATATAATGATATAGCGATTGAAATTGCACCCGAGCGAAGCTGGGACGGGCTGAATAGTAATATATATATATACCAGTTAATATATTAGTTAAACATTTGTGTATCAAGTTAAATTATTCTGAATGATATCAGGTATCCGCAACTGTTTGTAACTACTTGATAACTTATTAATA
The DNA here is from genome assembly GCA_905147385.1 of Limenitis camilla. Taxonomy (NCBI): domain Eukaryota; kingdom Metazoa; phylum Arthropoda; class Insecta; order Lepidoptera; family Nymphalidae; genus Limenitis; species Limenitis camilla. Next base: position 11,716,600 of record LR990248.1, read on the forward strand.
TTCCACAAACGAGTCGAATGATTTTGCAAAACATTTTACTTACAAAATCAAACAACATCGACCGGATCTCGATCACCCGACACTTACTAGAAAGTTAAATTAATTAAAAAACAAGAACAACTTCCTCCATTCCTTCAAAATACTCGTAATAAGCTGAGTGTTATAATTAACATAATAAAATGAAACTCAATATACTTGGCAAGCTTTATTTTTGAGTATTCGTCGCTTATGATGTAATGTAATTATGTAAAAGGTATAAAACTGGAACTACACTACAGGCAGTAACAAGCACTACACTAAACTTAATACACTAAACGTTTATGTTAAAAATGGTAACATTCCTTTCCATATTCGACGGCTAAGTCTTTAAATGGCTAGTTTTTCCAAATACTTATATTAAAAAAGTATGCTGCAACTTTACAACATAATATTTCACTTTTATTATCACAGGTAGATGCGAGTCGGTCAAAATCTTAGAATAACAGTATAAACAGTAAAATAGTAAGTCTAGTAAAGCGATAATATATATAAATGTGCACTTTAATATGTAAATTTTCCAGTCTGTCAATATAAAGTTAATTGGAAGCGTCCTTATCCTATAAACTGGCTTTTTCATGGCAATCTTCGCAATTTTAAATTACGATAACTTTTGATGATCTATGTTGCATCTATATCGCGATTACTTTGAGTGGAGCAACATAACGCAATATGACAACATACATGCACTTTTACTATTGATAAATGTTGTTTAGAAAATTCATACCAACGAGGTAAATTAATAAAATATGACAAAGAGTATTTTCAGTAACAAAAAAGTTGTCAGGCATATCTTCTACAGTAAGTCGTTGTTACACGTTGATTTAAATTTAGGTATAACATATTAAATTAATTATAACAACAAATCATTATTTGTCATTGTATGTTGTCTACTAACAGTCGTAAATGTTGCTCTACTATATGTAACTGCGATGTGGATGCAACATAAGAATATTAAAATCGCCTACAACAATGTTGCAACTATAATAAGTAATAATGCCCTAACTTTATAGAATAATAATATCGAATAAGTAAAATATCATATGAATGTATCTCGCATTAATTCGAAGCTCGTCTGAGTGCAGATGTGTCGGAGGCAGAGAGGCGGAGAGGTTGTGAGGCAGCGAGGTCATGTGAGAGGAGCATTTAGAAGGGCACACTTCAGATTGTTTATTTGTACGCAGGTTGGGCAACCACACGTGTCGAAACCAGCTATTGAATGACCATCTTGAGATGAGATGAAAGGATGAGTGTAGCAACGGCTGCGGGCTGCTGCGGCTTGCACAACCGTTCAACGACCGCGTGCGCTCACTGCGACCTAGACCTTGGAATTGGGTCAAGGTCACTCTGGTAGCTTCTACCCTGAACGCTTTCCTGATTAGAAAGAAGGTGATACTGCACTGGACCCTGGATCAACTGAGTAGGGTGATACTGTTGCAGTTGCTGCTGCAACGCCTGACGTTGTTGCTCATAGAATTGTTGCTGGTACAACAGTTGCTCTGTTAATTGATCAGATTGATGATTGTGATTGTGTTGATTCTGGTGCTGACCATTATGAGTTTGATAATTCTTATTTAAATTGTTTCTCTGATCCACAAACTCATGTTCTAATTGGTGGCGTTGGAATATAGGCAGAAGATCTTCGTTCTGATAGAGTTGAGAGTGATCAACTTCTTCGGATCGCAGAATTTCAAAATTGTCTTTAGACTGGGTTGGGATAATTTGGTCTTTGGAGTCTGAGGTGTAGTCGCGGCGGTGCTGCGCGTGGACGGTGCCGTGGTGCAGGTCGGCGGGGGGCCCGGCACGGAGGTGCGGGGGGCGGTAGGTGGTGGCGTCGAGGCGCTGGAGGCGCGCGGGGGGCTTGCGGGGGCGGGGAGTTGGCGCCTCTCCCACTAGCGCCTTGTTGCGGCTCTGCAACAGGAAAGCTCGGTAGAGCGATCGGGATGGGTAATGGATGGATTGGATGATGATAGCATTGGTGATGCCTACTTCTATGACGAGCTTTACATCGTTCTTATAGACATAGTACCAGATGTACATATGCTGTTATAAAGATCATTTTATTGCATCGATTTTATATAAGTTGCCATGAAATCGCTATTTCATTAAAAATGTATAATGATACGTATGTGAAATTATTGCTAAGTATAACTAATTATAATCTTTAACACGTGTAGCTACATAACTATATTTGTGGTATGAATATATTTTAAATTTCTTAAATCGGTTACAGTTTTTGTATTTAATATTTCGTGGAAATTAATAAACTAGGTTCTTTCAATACCTGTATACAAAAATAAATACATTTTTGAGAAGAGCTTTACGAAAGAAATAACTATGTACCTATGTTTAGAATTTTTAAGAAAATTAATTGTACAGATATTATCAAAAGCTATTTAAAGAAAAGTGTATTCAAAGTCAATAATAGCCTTTTTTAGTCAGTGAATACAGATTTGTTTCGTCGTCTATATTATATACTGGTTGTGTGTTTGTTCTAAATGTAACTGGTACAAGTTTTCCCTTATTAACAATCACGGGACTCCTTAACTTTATTATTTAATCTAGTAAAATGTTAGTTAATAGAACACTTTTAGTTAGTCTTGAATAAAGAGAATCTCGTATCAGGGTTTCAAGTCTCAAGCATTGCTCGAGCTACTCATATAACTACGGGAGAATAAGATATTATCATGCCCTACATAACATATAGTTTTCATATCGACCACTTCCACCACAATTGTTATTGTTCGGATATTCTGTCTATGGGTGTTTACTAAATGCGCCTCGTAAACCTGTACCTGGGGCGCAAGACCAAATATCTTATTTAGTAAAGAATGCGAATAACGAACATGTTATATTTACGAATTTATAAAGCTTGTTTGATTGTTTGTTTGTTTGATCGCGCTAATCTCAGGAACTACTTATCCGATTTGAAAAATTCAGTGTTAGATAGGCCATTTATAGGGAAAAGCTATAGGCTATATATCATCACGCTACGACCCATAGGAGCGGAGCTACACGCGAATCGCGCGAGTCGACGAGTATGAGATAAACTTAATATTGTTCTTTGTTTCTTGTGTTCTAGTATGTTTCTATCTTGAGCTTAAATGCAGTAAAGTTATTAAAATTTCAATATAGCATATATCAGCTGCATGCAAAACTATTTATAAACATATTTTTAAAGTATTTAAACAAGTTATTTACTAGAACGTGTGAACTAATATTGACATGCAGCGACTGGTCACGATCTGTATGAGAGGTTAAATATTTAAACATTAAATAGAAAGGAAGTTGCGTATGTTTGTACAGTACTTCTATTACATTTGAAGGTCAGTTTTGTATCAATAGTAAGTGTTTATTACTTATCAGGTTTCGTTAACATTTAGATAGTCAAGCTAATCGTGAAGCTGTTGTAGATGTGCGATGTTGACCTCTTGCCTCCAGGTGGAGTATTTCTTAATTTAATTTTTACTCAATAATATATCCCACCATGGAAAATGTAGCCAAGGCGAAACCATATACTTCGCACTTTTAAAAAGTTATTAGATCTCATATGGAGCCGAGCTTCTAACTCTACACGTCCTCTCTACCTACCTCTATAAGCCCTCATATACGTGGTTTGACCTTTTCTTTATTGATTATTACTTTTCTGTTATACAACAGTTCTTGTAAGACAAGCTAATACTAGCTTACATATTAAATTTCAGTTTTCTAGGACTTCAGGAAGTACCCTAAGAATTTTGATGATCAGTGACGAAATCGGGGATTTTTAAATTTTAATGAGCCTACTACAGACATCGTATCTCGCGAATTTTGTAGATCTGGTATAATCCAAAACCAAAGTTATGAGGGTTCAAAAACAACGAAGTGCTTCGAGAAAAGGTAATAGTGCACTAGCGCTTCGCTTGGCTCGTCTTGGCGGTGGCGCGATAGTGCCCCCAGATCAAACAACTTAAAATCTAGTAACTACCGAAGAGTTTCACTATATACTACATCTAAGTACTGTATTATTGCATGAACGTATAAAAAAGTTATTTCCATATTATAAAAAAAAATTAAAATTTTATATTAAACCCTAGAGATTCCAGATAATGCAATACCTTTCTATCCTATTAACTTAATTCTCCAGATCTTAGTTGTTATACTTAAATTACTTGTCCTTATTTTTCATTAATATTTTTATTAGGTGATGGCACTTGGGATTTCTTCCTTTCCTCTTTTAAAAAATATTAAATATTTTTTACCTACTTTATACAAAAAAGCATTGAAATTGTATATGTAACAAAGTGGATAGTATATAAATAGCCAATTGACAAAGTTACGATGGAAAATCGAGTGTATGGGAACGGTGATTAAGTCGCGTTCACCTTCACTGCTCGATCTCGAATTAAACTAAGTAACCTAGAAAGAACATTACACTGCAATAACAATTTTTAAACAATATTCTTTATACAATTTTTTCTAACGACCCCTCATCTCCTCAAACATTAAGATGAAGCCATTTGTTCGGTAGCTGGAATCTGTCCAAAGCGTCCTCCTGCTCGTCCTACTTGTGCTACCAGCCCTCCCGTCCCCCCGTCCCCCCGTCCCCCCATCCTACCTCTTCGTACACGTACTGGTTCAGTAGAGTGGATTCAATTAATTGAACATGGAGCAGTCTCTTGCTCAATGAACACTAATGATCACTTTTTGCTGTAAAAGTGTCTGATTCGGCAACTCCCAATGTCGTTCGTTGATCATTACATTTACTCATAAAACTGCATGCATGCATTATCTACTAAGGTAATAATCTGGACCGAGCTTTATAGATTAGGAAAGAGCTTTATAGTACTATTTAAATAGGGTGTACTTAAGTTAATGCGCGCTCTAATATTCCCCATATTTCTGTATGGTGTATAAACATGGACGATACGAGCCAGAGAAAGGCAGAGGATAGATGCATTCAAAAGGTGGTGCTGAAGGCGCATGCTGAGGATACCCTGGACCGCCAAGCGCACCAATGCATCGATCCTCTCGCGGCTTCATGTCAAACCCTCCTCTCCACGATCTGTCTGCAGCGAATATTATCATACTTTGGATCGTTGTTGGAAAAACGGTGGGAAAACGATCCCAGGGACGGTTCCTAACCAGATGGAGCGACCAAGTGAGGGGCCCATCTTCAATTAAGTTTTGCTCGGTCGCCAGAGACGCGATGAACAGGCACCGGTGGAATCAGATAATCAAAATCTCAGCCTTGAGGGAGCGACCACAGAGAGATGTTGCATTAGAGATCAAACTCCATACAAAAGGATGGCATTAAAAGGAAAAAAAAATGGAATATAGTACAATATTGGGAAACGAAAGGAAGAACGTTAATTCAATTCGTCAATATTGATTTTTTTTATTCAAAGATAATATAAAATTTAAGTATAAGCTAAGATACACAACAAACAAAACAAACAAAGCTAAATTAAGCTACGCTTTTCAGTAGATGTTTCTCTCTGTTTTTTCGAAGGTTTAGAAAAATTATAAATTATAAGTGAAAGCTTATATGTTTGGATGTTTAGATATTTAGATGTTTGTTACTCAATCACACAGAAATGGCTGAACAGATTTAATTGTAATTTAGCACGTAGATACTTTATAACCTGGACTACCACATTGGCCACTTTTGATCCCCGAAAAAAGTTCCTGCGGAATGATAATAATAAAAGTTTACAGTTGTAAACGCCTGAATATTTTAATTAAGTATTATATTTTACTATTTTCTATAAAGTGGTTCTGTATAAAGTACACAGTTAATATGGAACCTACAACCTCCTATAGCCACTTAGTCTAGCATTACTCATATTTAAATAAATTATAGTAATCATTAGAATTAATGAACGCCGCGCGACGGCTCAATTAATGCGTTTCGGTTTACTAATTTATTGCCATCATTATGTTATATTAATATGATATGTAGAGTTGTGTGTATGTCCGACCGTGTCCTACTTGCTGATATACGATCACTGATAAGTTATAACGTTTACAATTCTAATAGGATTTAATATGTAGGTCATTATAACCTTACATCACTACACTACAGTGAGATTTTTTTTATATATATATAACCAACGTACAGTGATAGCCCAATGGTTAAAACATTGGTGTCTACTTGGGAGTTATATGCGATCCCCCACACATGCACACACCGACGACTTGCACAAGTTTTGTATGTTTTAAGCAATTAGATATCACTTGTAAACTTGAGAGTTTCCTAAAAGTTCCCTGTCGATGTGTGAACTCTGCCAACCCGCACTGAGCCAGCGTGGTGGACTATGGCCTAACCCCCTCTTCACTAGAGTTCTTTTTAAGAGGGGGTCTTCTCTGAAGGAGATCCGGCACATCAGTGGACCGTTAATGGGTTGTGATGATGATGAAGATGATGATATTCGGTAGCAACACTGTTTATAAGTTAGTGTTCGCGGGTGATTCAATTCATCTTATTTCGAGTAGACAATATATGTTTCGTTCCGATAAGATTAAATTAGTCTGTCAAATGATATCGCGCAATACATATTAGAATATTGAGACTACTGTAGTGTTGTTTGATGGCATGGTGCTAGGACTCCGTTATCGAGGAGCACGTGTGTAATGTACTGTATTATTTTCATATTCAATATTGAGGTGTAGTGGTGGATTGGAGAGTTAATATATTATAAAAGAACTCTTTAAAACTGCTTCTGGGTGTCAAGCCCCAGACACTGATCGGCTTCCATCTAGACATATTATGTCATTATTGTCGTTTGAGTGTTACTGCGCAATATAGCTCCCATACTCTTATTGTATATCTGACTACTTGATTACCACTCGCCTCTTTTTTTTAATGAATTTTCGTAAAAAAACAGTATAGCCTTCAAATGGCGTTTACCAATAAAATTGATCGATTGATGAACTGTTTCGAAGATAAATATGAAAGTTTTAAAATATGTATGTAAATGATTTTTATGTCTGTTTTATTGAAGGTAGAACCTCCCAAAAGGAGAAGTCAGACAAAATACATAACATTACCCTAAAAAATTCGAGATAACTTAACTTTCAAAATTATGTTTCTGTCTGAACGTATGTAGTATGATTAACATAATGAAGGACAGTACCTGTGGAGAGACTCCCAGCATCTTGAGGCTGGGCGGCACGTTGAGGGCGGCGCTGGTGGGCAGGGAGACGTGTCCGAAGTTGACGGTGAAGGCCTCGCACCACACCGCGAAGTGCCCGATGTCGAATACTGTTAACTCCTGCAGGGGAGGTGGAAACAATTATTATACTTCTCTAACTAATTACATAATATAAGCATATAAATATTTTACTTAAGTTGTTTACAAAAAAGATATCCAACAAAAAACAATTTAAGACATATAAGTTAAAGCTATTTTGTTTATATATAATAATACAATAACTATTATTGAAACCTAAACATAATTTGGGTTTAGAAAATTTAAATATTTAAATGTAACAATACTTACTCCAGGTAAGGTCAACACGATGGTCTTCTTGTCATATTTCCTCAGCGGAGCCTCCTTCCCGTTCTCATCAGGGATGCGGATGCCTTGAGGTGAGGGTTTATCTCCTCTCCCAACCCAGAACTTTGCATCTGTTCAAACACATCATATTGAATAATCAGTAAATTCCAATAGCTATCTGAGTTTCTGTCGCAGAATGCTACTCAAATCAATGCTCAACATCATAACTAACAGGATGCTACTCAAAGGAGTGTTGCCAACATTATAGTATATGCAATATGAAATTATCGCAAGATTTTAGAAATATATTTCTAAAACTATAACGATCTCATGTATATTTAGTACCAATATACATTTTTCATATTTACAAGGAAGAAGTTCAACGTCAGAACAAATTCCTTTGAAAAATGTCTGCAGCGGGAAGCTATTCTGCAATTGATTTATATTCTCCGACCTCCAAGAACATATTAACCCAAATTCCGTTTACCAAAGGAAAAGTGCTACCGTGATCATATCGACGATATCACCGATATTGCTTCGACTACAACATTTGGTAATTACGAATGGGTTTCAGGAAAATAGCTGATTCTTCAATTTCTTCTGAAAATGAAACTGAATAGAAGGAATTAATGTTTATTATTGTTGATTTTGTGGCCATTTATTTATTATAAAAAGTTTGAGACTTGAATAACTTTATATTCATGTTTTGCTGTATGGTTCGTGTATATCTTGAGTCTCTAGCAAGAACAGACATACCGCATGCCCATCACAACGATGATGAATGATGTGTGATAGATCATAGGATCCGGAATGACGCCTTGAAAAGTGTGCTAAAAGTGTGTATTAGCACATAAAAAATTGACACATTTTCAGCGTTAAATTAACATTATAAATAATATAGAGTTTAGGGAGTAGGAAGTTTTTTATTGAAAATTTCCTCCTATTTAAGAATCTTTTTTCTCGATTAGTAATAGCCTGTAAAATGTTAATAATGCTGTAATCTTTTGCATTTTTTTATTTGCTACTACACACTTTAAACACATTTGCCAGGGGTCCTTTCGGATACAATGAGCTATCACATATAATTTTAAAAGCAGTATCTCAATTATAGATCATTTTGAACTGGTCAACTGGTCTAGTCGACAAGTTCAAATAATTGTGAATTATAAGGTCACGTAACTCATCCAAGTTTTAATTTCTTTGAATTGTAAAAAAAGATATCCAATGAAATATGATAAACTAGTCCTCAATAAATATACGATTCCGTCTCTCCACGATTTCCTAAAGGAATTATGAGTCTAGAATGTTATAAGGCCAAGTATATCGTATCCCAATGGGATAAAGATTGGATAAAATATAAGATTGCCGGTCTTCTATACCCAGGAAGCCGGCAGGAGGCAATCAGCAGCTGAGGCTTATCGTAACGGCGCTGCTCTGTGTCACGGCTCACGAGTGTCTGATACCATCTTTAACTTACATGTTAAGCTTCTCGTTGATTTAGAGCTTTTTACCCCTAAACTGAAATTGCATCAGTTTTATCAATATCATATTTATATTATCAACTGTGACGTATGATTTTAGAAGATATGGACGGCGGTAAATCCAATCAGGCCAAAATAAAACAGGGCTCTAAAATTAGTTTAAAACTACTTCTCAATTTTTTTTTAAATCCTATCCTATAGGCCAACGTTTGACCGTGATCTACCTGACCGTTATCTAGAGAAATCTAAAAAATAATTCACTCAAAGTGCATTATTGTATTCCCAGTCAAATAAAAGAGTGATGGCAACATCTAACTTTTATTAGATTTCTTATTTCAATACATTGTATCGTGTCATATCAAGATTCGCTTTGAGAATTTTATATTGAATAATGTTACGTTAACGGTCGGGTGAACGGAACGGAATGGAGACAGTTCGCTACAGGCGCCAGGTTATGGCCTCCATCATGGTTAATGTTGTCAATTTACCCTGAAACATTCTAGATCGTATAAAGATATCGTTTGAAAGAAAAATGTGGCTTGAGGAATCCGGAGTAAGCTTCCAATTAATCTTCTTTATTATGTAATCATTAGTGAAAACTGATCACCGTTACAATGTTCATCAAAGCAACAACAACAAAGCAAGAAAGCGTTGTTGATGTGTAAAAGAAAGGTAAGGGAGGAAGGTGTCTGACCCTGATGGGACCTGACCGAAATAGTATATAACATGGTGCACAATAACGGAATTTTATTAAAATAACTATCACGTTTGATTTTAACTGCAAAACAATTCCATTTCAGTGCTGGTTTCCTGTTTTATTTCCTGAATAAAAAGTGACATTTCTATAATTCTATAGTGGTGTGGAAATTGCCTCTAAAACTGTCGTCAAATGAAAAAAGTATAAAAGTGTATTGTTATTTGACGAGAGTGCGGAGTGCGACCGGCAGCGGTGGCGGTTAAATTGCTATTAACTGCGGACACACCGACACACCGACCACTCGCTCCTCTCACGAGATAAACTTGCGTTCCTAGTTATAGCGATATTGTGTGGCAGAAAAAATTATTAAAAAAATATCTATTGCTACAAAAATTGCTAACTTTACGTGCTTGGAGTATATTGAGGGACAACACCTGACGGAATATTTGAAAGTTATTATCTGTTAAAGTGCAATAATTTAAGTTGTTTAAGATAACACCTCTCTTTTTCTGTTCGCGCGCAACGTTAAATGCACGGTTTCGCTGAGTCTCGGATTCAGTGCAATAAAATACAACATGAACCAGCGGCTTATTTCTACATCTCATCTCCAGTGCTGTTAAGCTGCCTTCCAAACAGGTAGTAGTTTACGCCAAACATACAGGCTGATTTATTTCAGGTACATAGTCAATACTGATTTTATTTAAAACAATAATGCCAGTTAAAAAATAATGAGGCCAGAAAAAGTTCATAAATCAAAGCGATAGTTCAATGTGGATTGATTAAGAAACAACAAAACTTGTAGAACGAATAAAAATTCTATCTGACTAAGTGCAAGTGAAATTAATGTTTTTTTTTTATAAAAAGCTACTCTTATAAATATGTTATTTTTTACAGCGTTAATGGAATAGTAGTATTTTATATGCATTTATACACGCGGAGGATACGATGGCGTAACTTTGTAGCTTTTATGTTATATTTTTAATTATATACGCTCTCAATAAAGCCATACACCTCACACGTGCGTCAGTAAAACAGAGCGCCGTTTTTATTCGTATCGCAGTTTGAGACACACTGTCCACTCTCTTTGATTACTGCCGCGAGACACTCTCGTAATAAACTATTGCATCGATATATCCTAGATATTTTAGGTGCCTAGTTGTTAGACATAAAGACTAATAATTCCTAAAATTCTTACCAGGTGCTTCACCATCGTACGAGAAGTTAGGTACGAGCAGGGTCTGAGCGTCCACGATCACGATGGGGTCCGAAGATACCCCGTGCACACCTCGCAGCGCTGCCACCTTCACTGGTTTGGGGTACTCCAAGTCACGAGGGATCTCCACTGAACCAAAGTTTATCTGTAACAAATTTAAATCATTAGATAATGTTAACATATCAATATAAAATTATTTTTTATCAACATTTAAGTTGCGATTACGCGAAAACGATATTACTTACTGCATGCACTAAGTACTATTTATAAATATTGTTTTTTACCAGAATTGAATAAATTACATCTTAATTCACAGAGCATATAGGGCTAAGAAATAATATTATAAAACATCTTTAAAGTATTTAGAATTGTAAAGCTTTCGAGCTGAGAACTACGATGCTAGAACAACTATATTACTAAAAGCGAAAATTAAAGTATAGGTAGAGACCCAAAAACAATTATTGAGCCCATTAAAATTAATAAGCTAGCCATCAATTCTATTTTATAATAAGAGCTCTATAATAATCTCTTTAATTTCTACAGTAGAGCTAAGGGCTACATTTATAGAAGATATAGAGTAACTAAAATTTTATTGTAGTCATAATTAACTGACACTCGTTATGAAATGAAAAAGATCAAATAAAAGTGTATAACAATTTAGAGTATGGAGAGTAAGTCCATCAGGCCACTTAAGTAAATCCTTTGAATACGCAAGTTCATAGAGCACATAGAGCAGTGTTTGCTATTAGACTCTACGTCCACACTCCACACTGCGACGCTTTGTTTGCTACAGACGGAACGCCGACCTATCTATAGATGCACGAGTATTGCTTCAATGGAAACTGGATATCATTGTATGTAGAGTTCAGACGTTTACCAACTATTGGACAACCCTTGTCATGATCATTTAGATGTTGAACGATCGTAACCTTTTATAACTAAGTTTCTATTACAATTTTGAAAGCAAATGTATCAAGGAACTAGATATGTGTATGTGTGTTTGTTTGGAAAGTAGCAGACAGTGTTTGTCCTCGAGTTTAATATGAGCTGTCGATTTATCATATTATTGTCTCCATCCCTGTCTCGATGGATAGTAACACCAGCCTAAACTACCCAAAACGTCTGATAACTTAATTTCTTAATTTAAATTCATTAATATTAAGAAATCTTTATTGACCATCAAGTTTGTAATTAAGTTACAATACTTTACTGTCGATATGCCACCGCCGATTTTCTTAGAAAGGCGTAGAATTATCAGATTTAAACAAATATCAAATAATGAGATTTGCAGTCTCTTAAAGCTGCGTAAAACATCAAACTTCTAAGTTCTTCTCGAACCATCTCAATCAACAATCAGTAAGTGAAACTGTAATCAGTTTCACTGAATGCCTCAGTGAAAGGAGGGCTAGTTTTCTATAGAACTTGTCCGTAAACTGCTACCCAGAACAGCAGTAAGACTTGAAATGTTTATTCAGTTATGGTTGTGTTTATACATGGGTCGTGTTTGTTGTCCCTCAGAGGACAGTCTCGCTGGAACTCTTTATGGGGTTTTGGAATATTTGCGTACATAGACTCACACATATTTCTTCTCTATGGGTGATATTTACTCTGTAGCCACAATCACCCGGTGTATGTTTCCCTTTTAACATTAAGTGACGAGTTTCGATATGTGTAACTAGCGAACCGCCCCGGCTTCGCACGATTTCTCTACTATTATATGCATGTATTATTATCCTAATAAATATAAACCTCCCTCTTTAAATACTCTATCTATTGCTGAAAACTGAATTAAAATTCATTGTGTAGTTTAAAAGATCTGAGCGGACAGACTGCGGAAGTGACTTCATTTTATACTATGTAAAGAAGAAATTAAAAAAACAACAAATAGAGTGAGCCACTTAAACAATAGAATTGAAAATATAATTTCTTGGTGATCTTATCCTGACTTCCCACTCTGATCATCCGTCACTCATCTCTTTTTGCTCATTATCATCCGTCATCGGTCATTCTTTATCTTTTACCATTTTTCATGCTTCATCCCTAATACCCTATCCTACATATTATATTACCTTTATTAAAGATGATCTTATCCCCAATCTCATTCCCCATCACATATCTGTCATCTCTATTCTATTTTTTAACTTTTACGGTTTCAGCTGAATGACATATTATTACTGTATTTGTAGTTGTACAAGGAATCGTTATACAGATTTTTTAACTAAAAATATTTATAATTAGACCAGTGCCGATGCCTTTGAAAATGGTAAAAATTATAGTAGGATAAAACCCATTGGAAAAGGAAGAGAATTAAAAGAAAGAACCGCCACCGATTTTTCGATTTTTCGACTGAAAATTAGGGTGCTTTTTCGACATTAGGACAAAGTAAGGTTAAAAAAACAATATTTTAAATCAAAAAATTACAGTGTATTTCGTATACATAAAAATGTAAGTTTTCCCCAATTTTCGTGAAAAAAAAATATTTTTGTTGAAGATAAAAATAAAAAACCCAAAAATTTGGTTATTTGAATTTTTCCCATAAATTTTGAGGTCATGTGAAAAAAGTGTAAATACAAAAGTTGTAGATCTTATTATTACTTACCTACAACTTTGCCATAAAACTTTTTTCCGTAGGACTTGTAGTTTTGCCGGAAATCGATATAAACGGTTTTTTACCCTTTTCCACTTCCTGATCTTAGATCGTCCGTAAATTATTTATTCTTTTATTTTTGTTATATTTTACAATAATTTTTTTTTTGTTTCAAAAATTATCGACATTGGTTTAAATAGATAAGTTAATTCTATAGATAGATAGAACCAGTGTTCATTTGTTTTTGTGCAATATTGAAGATGACACTGTATCCTGTATACATATGTATAGACAGAGAGCGGACAGCGTGTGGGATGGATTTATCTTTGTCCTCGTCATTTGCTTAGAAGCCTCAGCTCCTTACAGTGACAGTGTTTGTGTTGTTGTTGTTGTTGTTGTTGAGGGTCTTGTTTATTGCTTTTGACATATCAAGTAAGCGCAGCATACTATATGGAGGCACTTTAATTTTTAATTGTTGGGCTGTGTCTGCTATATTTGCCAAAAGCTATTCTATTGTAGGTCTAGCTTAAAATATAAGCTTAGCAATAGCATGTCAGAAAATTTTATTTAGAAATGTTTTAGGCCTGCATATTGTAGGGCAGATCGTCCAATAATTCATAAAAGAGAATAATTACGTTGTAAGTAATTATATAATAATTAATGACGCAATTTTAATGAGGTTATTTAACTGATAATGTAATTTGTGCATATTTTTATTTTAATGGAGCGTAAACATTGGCCTACAAAAGAGAAAACACAGTCACAGCAGATTCAAAATAGATTTTTATTAATGTTGCTGCCAACCCGCACTAAGGCTATGGCCTAACACTCTCCGCACTCTGAGGAGGAGGCCCGTCTTGAATCTTGTACTACTACATAAATCTGAAGAGTTTGTTTGTTTGTTTGCTTAAACGCACTAATCTCATCTAGGATCTACTAGTCCGATTTGAAAAATTCTTTCAGTGTTAGATAGTCCATTTATTGAGGAAGGCTATAGGCTATATATCATCACGCTACGACCAATAGGAGCGGAGCTACACGCGGACAAAGTCACGCGGGTCGACTAGTTATATAATAATCTGAAAGAGCAATATTATTTTAGTAAGTGCGCTAACTTTGTTGAGTAGGCCACAGTTGGTATAAAATATTCTTACGTTTAATACAGAATTTAGTTCCCATAACGTGTACATTAATTAAATAGCGGATGGCTAAGAGGATAAACCTAATAAATACTTTGTAAAGCCTTTGCGGTTGTCTGTTAAAATAAAACCTTTGTTTTTTGTGACCTTTTTTGCTTTCCAGCCAAGGTTGAAAATACTATAGGTACTACATAACTAATAAGTTAGAAAAAGGTACTCTTACTAATTGCGTATCTCAATGTAAGCCAGTGAGGAACAGTATCCTTATTTAATACCAAAATGAGTTTTCACTAAATGTAGAACGTTCTCGTGTGTATGCGTAAATGAATTATCCCATCCAACAACAACAACATTATACTGTAACAGAATATGCAGCAAACACTAATACTGGAATTTAACTATTGCACAGAGCAAACAGAAAGACAAACATTGTCAGTGTGCGCCACGTTATTTGCTAATTTGTGTCCCCTATGTTGAAAGTAGTTTGTTAACCATCTCTCTATTATTTGTAACAAAAATACTTCTATTTTACTGTCTTAAACCTGTTAATTTAATAACCCCTTTACATTTGCAATTAGCCGACCGCTCACATTTCGCTGAGGTGTATTCAAACTGTTCACTCACTCACTCGCACAACTATGGAACATATATGGTTAACAAGAAAAGACTTACTTTGCAAGTCCGACTACCACATAAAAGGCTTCTCTTTTGTTCGTGTTAATATACAGCCTATGACACTCACAAATAATGTGGGTTTATATTGGTAAAAGAATTTTCAAAATTAGTTCAGTAGATCCAGAGATTAGCCCCTACAACCTCACAAACTTTACCTCTTTATAATATAAGTATAGATTAGATTACGAGCAGAGATGTTAGCGACAAAATAATCAGCCGATATTTTTGTAACTTCTTGTATCCTTCTTCAACAACTTTCATTTCAAGTTACTAAAAAATTAATTCTGTCTTTGGAAGTTCTACTAACCCCATCCTACGTAATGATTTGCTTTATTGATAGATTTCATGTATCCTAAATTGACTATATTCATATCAAAAACTACCTTAAACTTTGTAATATCTTCAGCCTATCATAATAATAACCTAATAATTTAATATTTTAACCTAAAATCCATTAAAAATATAGAAAAATATAGTGTATAGAAAATGCAATCAAATAATCTTACCGAATATTCATCACACCACACAGAGAACCAGGACACGTCTTTCAAGGTCTTGTTATCAGGTAGAGAGAGGGTGATGCCCTCCCCTCGGTACCTCCTCAGGGGGCTGCCGCTGCCTCGCTCGTCCCGCAGGCGGGTAGCTCCTGCGGCGTTGGGGGTCTTCGAAGTGCCCACGTAGAAGTATGCAGCTGGGGATGAAAGTTATCAATTAGTTTTGTAACCCACGACTATAAGACAGATATAAAGTTTCCTCAATAATTACACAATTTATTTACCCGCAATCTTATTGCTTGAGTCTAGTATTACTTATCAGTATGTTATTTAAACCTACCCAAGAGCAGAGGATAAGAAATAAAGGGATGACAGATGTAGTATCAATGAGATGGATCAGAGGGATAAAGAGAAAGTTGATAAAACTGTTTGTATATCATAAGTTTGATGCGTTAAATGTAAAATGCGAATTGGCTTTTAATATAAGTAGTAATGAATATCTCATAATTCAGCAGAAGGAGGAGGAGGAGGGGGAGTCCTCGCGAGTATTTCGCACCTCGTTTACATTTCACAAGGTCTGGAACACTTTTATGTAGAAATTTGACTTTTAAATTTAGTTTTTCAGGAGAATTGCAATGAGCATTGGGCTTAGGATACCTCGATGATGAACGTGAAGGACGTTAAATCACACATACTAAGTCTAATACTGATTTTACTTACAGTATTATCCGTTGGAATTACAGTGAAAAATGATCTTTTTATTGACGCAGTAATGGATGTAGGTGCTGTTGTCTGTCTAGTCATATAATTGTTCTCTACTAATTATAATAAAAAAGATGATTGTATACTTATGTAATAGTAAACTAAAATTAAGCTTGATGGACAATAGTTGTGTTAATGTATTTTTACATTAATATTTATAAGTTATTAAACACAAGCACAGGATACTAAATAAAATATATTTAGTAAAGTGTATTGAAGTTAAAACAAGTTATTATAAGTTTCCTCTAGCGTGGAACTTGTAGCGTGAATGTGTTTAGTTTTGAATAGCAAACCCAACAACCAGCAACCAGCAGTGAACCAACAGTGCAGTAAATACTTCAGGATTGGTATTTTTAAAATCGTATGTAGCAGTACTATCCTTTTTTAACCAACTTCAAAAAGGAAGGAAATTCATATTTTTTTCTGAGTAATATTATGTTTTTTTTGTTGAGAGAAACATCAAGATTTGGAGTTGGTTTTTCTTATTAAAAAGACTTAAATGCTTTTGTCTATCATATTTGTTTGGCAGTATCTCTCAAACCATGAAACTCATAAAACTAATGTTACTATATTTTTATCTATTTCAATAATGTGTCAGAACCTGATATTATAATATTTAATATTATATATAATAATACCTAATTAAAAGTACATAAGCCAACAAAGCCTCCACTTAAGTTTTAATAGATCAAGAAATATCTTTCAATTACGATTAAAAAAACATAAAAATGAAAAAAGTATACAAAGACGAAACTGTACTTTTAACAAAATTATTTATTTTGTTTTGTTTTATTTATATATTTTAAATAAATAAATTAGAGCCCTTATAAAGGGCCCTTAAAAGGTATTTTGAGTGGCCTCAAAGGTATTCAAGGGCCACTGAAATGGCCAGTGAACGTCAAAGACTTTTGTAATTTTTTTAATAGAAATGAATATGGAAACAATCGTAAACCAGTAGTACGAGTATGTGCCGCGACTCCGCGTGCTATTTGTTCGGGATTTATTGAACTGAAACACGCGTGAGGTTGTTTTGTTTGTTGTAAAAAAGTACAACTATTCCAATTTGTAGCATTGCATCAACTTTTATTTGCCCACTGCCCAAAGCTTTTGCCCACGCACTCACGGTACTCCGCTGTAGTAATTTCAGATGTGCATGTATTAATTATTCATATTGCTCCTCCTCTTTAACGATTTATTTTAAAGATTACAACCTTACTTGGATAGCTTTTTGGGAAAGTAATTAAACTAAGTAGTAAAACTTCATGGTTCTTAAGATTCTAGCTGAAATAAATCAATTTTATCAAAGTAAAAAATGAAGTGAAGTGAAAATTTTTATTAAGTCCTTAGATTGTATAGAATTAAATTGAACAGAATATACAAGCTTCTATATCAATGCAATCGATACGACCTTAGGGGTGGGGTTTTCCTTGAGTCATGAAATAAAGTAAGAATTCCGATCTTATAGCACAAATAAAGAAAAAGTCAAAAATTATATTTATTTAGATTTTTTTGCATTTACTTAAATTAGGTGTATCCCTTAATATAGTTTATGCCAAACAATTAGTACACGAGTTCGACTCACGCTTGGCCGAATAATTTTTGTAAGTTAGAAAGTAATTATTAGAATATGTTATAAAAGAAAAAGATAAGTGTCGGCGAGCGGGCCGAGCTTAGTGCCCTCCGGTTGAGCTGAGGGAAGGCTTAGAGGGATTCATAACGAATTTGTTACAACTTTTTATTACTCTATCCGCTTCTACTCCCACTCACTATTACGGTCAATGTTACCCTTTATATGTTATACTATACTACTAATAAATATGCAAATAAAAAGAGTATTGTAATCCATACACAAACATAAGTAATTTCACTCACTAATTTTATACTAATATATAAAGCTGAAGAGTTTGTTTGCTTGAACGCGCTAATCTCAGGAACTACTGGTCCGATTTGAATAATTCTTTCAGTGTTAGATAGCCCATTTATCGAGGAAGGCTATAGGCTATATATCATTACGCTATGACCCATAGGAGCGGAGCATCACGCGGACGAAGTCACGCGGATCGACTAGTTTTAAATATCAAGTATATTAGTGTTTAATTTATTGCAGTTTTTTATCACAGAATAATAAGTAAAATTATAACAGTTCTTGTAGCTTCTAAGAAATTTTATCTTAAATATCGGTCTTTTTTGTACATTATCGTTCTTTCCAATAATAAAAACTATACCAAAACGAGAGAAAACTTTATATAAAATATGTTGTTTTAAAACATGTTTGTATTTTTTTGTTTGAAGGCGCTTAAGCATCTTCTATTAGTATTTTGTTTACATCGATATTTTCAAATTAATAATATTTGTTGAATGGAATGTCCGATTTAATAATTCAATAAGTGATCAACAAGTATTGAAACAGTAAATAATTATTTGGATAAGACTTATTTTGGTCAACATTTCTATCAACTTTTAAAATATAAAAAAGTAGTCACAGTAATTCATAATTACAATAGTTGGACATATGGTATCGCCAAGCTTTTTGTAGATCTTGATACGTATACAATATTGTAGAGCATTTTTTGTTCTATCATCAATAGTCTCCGCAGAGCATGTGGTGAAACACATTTTATTGCTTTTACACCTACAGTTATATTTTTCCCAGTAATAAATATAGCCTATGTTACTCAGGGAAAATTTAGCTGTATAATGGTAAAAGAATTTTTTTAATTGGTCTAGTAGTTTGAGAACACATAAATACAAATCTTTTCAAAACTCCTATTTATTTTCCTCATTAATGCAAATTTATTAAATGCACAACAAAGTGATTTGCTCTTAGTTGTGTACAACTTTCTATAGTTATACTATAGTTATAGTTGAAATGTTTCGGATAGAATATTTAAATGGTATGTTTCTGTGCTAGTTTAACTGTAATGTAATATTAGACCTTATTTCGTATGGAATATGGTCGTTTTTTAGTTTCCCAGTTTGACGTATAATTCGGTATCTGCCAATAATTGTCGGAGCTAATTGGGGCACTGCTCTGGTCTGAGTGCGAGGGTTGAGGGTTGAGGGTTGAGGGTGCTCTCATACATAATGTTGTACCATTTTATTTGTTTCGTTTTTATAGTTTGTCAATAGCTTCTCAAACTTCAGCCTTTCGGTATCGAATAATTATGCCCGAATACTTTTTTAATATTATATAATTTATGCACACAGTATACTCACTTTGTCACACGAGATAAATCTATCTTTCCATCAGTGAAATAACTTTTGAAGTATAAATTATTGGAATGTAATCTCCTTCGTAAACTCAATGTATACTTTATAAATCCACCTTGAGTGGTACTTGTATGTTTGGCAAAACTCTCTGGCTCTGCTTATTACGTTTGTTGTACTGCGATAGAGAAATAATATCTATAATATTCCAGTGAACCCTTTTAACTTTTGTCCTTAACCCTTTTATTACTCTCTTCCTTATCGATTTTGCCCGACTGAATGCGAATTCTAGGACAAAATTAGCTTTGCTGTTGGTATATTAATACATCGACATTCATAAAGATTAGTTTATCAAGTGCGAAAGAATACGATTTTGAGATTGCAAAATTTTTAACTTGCTTCTCACTCCATTTTATGGTTCTAGGTAAGTACCCCATAAGTTTGTATTTACTTAGAAAAGTTCCGACTCCAAGAGTCTTGACAAAAAGGATCCTATGTGGGTTATTATTCCTTTCCATGAGAATACGATGTGTTTGTAATCCATCCATCCCATGAATGTGCATAGTCCCAATAGGTTAAGCCCTTCATGTGATAGAGGTTTACAGAGACACGACACTCCGACACTCCCGACACTCCCGCCACTCCGCCACTCAGCAGCGACACCACTCTACGCTTTAAAATTCAATTTCCAGCCTCATAACGCTTCATCACTCCATATTAATGTTTAAATATAATATTTTATTTTTTACAATTTTTGTCTGTCTGTTTGTTCCGGCTAATCTCTGAAATAGCTGGACCGATTTTGACGGAGCGTTCACTGGTAGATAACTGATATAACAAGGAGTAACTTAGGCAACTTAACATGTCGCTACGACCCATAGGAGCGGAACAAAACGCAAAGGAACTCGCGTGAGTTGGCTAGTAGTAAATATGAAAAGTAGGTCTCATTAGAACGAGATTACTATCCTTTTTTTATTCAAATCTAGACGAAAAACCAGCATCACGATTGTTACGTATTTATTGAATTGCATAAATATTTACTAATGTAACAATCGAATGTTTTTTATACAAATGATTTCAGTCTAGATCTAGATCGAGGTTCTCAGACACAAAAACTAGTCGTTACGGTTTTAATGTTTCGGGTCAACAGTTCGCAACACTAAACCTGACAGTTTTCGATTTGATTATCAACTAACATTTTGCGTATATAGTATTTCTTTCGCCAGCAGTGATGGCCCAGTGGTTGAGACTTCAAGTCTTACTCGGGAGGTCCGAGGTTCGATCCTGGGCACACACCTCTGACTCTGAGTTATGTGTGTTTTAAACAATTAAATATCACTTGCTTTAACGGTGAAGGAAAACATCGTGAGGAAACCTGCACGAATGAGAGTTCCCAAAAAGTCCTCAAAGGTGTGTGAAGTCTGCCAACCCGCACTGGGCCAGCGTGGTGGATTATGGCCTAATACTTTCCTCATTCTGAGGAGGAGACCCGGCTCAGCAGTGGGTCATTGAAGAGTCGTGATGATGTATATAGTAATTCAAAGCTGTATCTATGTAAACCCTACCCATCTAAATACTCCTAGCTGATGATGGACAACAGTAATGCAAATAGATCAACTAATCCAAACTACGGCCTATAATTATCAAAGAATCCTAACTAATATTATAATTTCGAAAGTAACCGTAAAAAAACGTAGAAATACTTAATAAAAACTAAACAAACGAAACTGCGGTTTAATGTACTACTTACGCCATCTATTGACAGTTAGTTGCCGTCTGTCTGTTTGTTACACAATCAGGCTTAAATCAATGAACCGATTTTGATTAAATATGGCACAGAGATAAAGTAAAGCTTGAGGAAGGGCATAGGCTATGTTTGATTACGAAAAAAAATACTTAAGAATACAATAAAATAAATAGTATTCAAACGAGTGTGCTCGTGCGCCATCTATCGTCGTGGGGGTGAAGTGCATGTCGAGCTGTGTGGCCGTTATGTCTTTGGGAATTAGTCATATTTAAATTATGTTGGTGTTAAATCTAGTCCTGTTTGCACTCGGGCGAATCCGGGACGGGTTGACTAGTAAAGCTATAAATATTAATGCTATATTATAAATGTCAGTATATATAACAAAATACAATCAGATTCTCGTAACTCAAACAAAAAAAAATTACTAGTGGTAGCGAAGGCCTGCGAATTGCAACATGGTCTGCAACTACAATTAATTGATTTTCCGATGAATTATAATGAAACGATTACACAGAAACAATATTACTCAAGCTCAAACACCGGGACGACTTGCTCTACACTCTGCTCGCTGATAAGTGTTAATACTCACTGACAAGACAAGTCGTCAATGTGTATTAATATGTGAACACAAAGCTTAACCACTTTGTTAAAAAAATACCCGAATAAAAGTAGAATATACCATACGTTTGATATTAACACACACATTATGATAACAATTTAGTTTTGTATCCTGCTTTCAAGCCTGATCTCTTGAAAAATTGAAAAGAAAAATTATTCTATTTTACAAATTCGCTAGAAAATTAGTAACTACTGTTATAATGCAATGGTAGGGTCAGCATTTTTTGGCGTTATAAAACAGAAATATATTTTACAAAAATTAAATTCTTTTTAATAGACCAGTATAAAAATGCATTTTAATAAGGGGTGAGAGATTTTTGTATTTTTTCGTCCAAAACAGACCACAGTTAGGTGTGTCGCTACAAATACAAAAAGTGCAACAAAAGTAATTCAGGAAATTTCCACAACAACAGTAATATGGCGCGTTGTGTCACAGTGTAAATACTGCACGACAATGGAGATGCGCCGCTGTGTGGCCGACCCCGACACCGACGGGACGGAACGGAACGGAACGGGACGCGGGCCTTATTATAATAAAACACGCTTTTATTCATATCACTAACAGAACGCGTCCTTTTTTGGAATGAAAATTTAGCTAGTAGTTAATGTTTAAAATGAATAAACTTCAATATCGTTGAATCGAGAACCATATGTAAGTTATTATGGAAAGTCTTTATAATATCATCATGATATCAAAATAAGGATAGGCCTCTCTAAACATTTCACATTTTCCTTTGTATACAACCAAATAGTAGTGACATCTGTTGGAACTCTTACGAACTACTTGCTGCATTGAAAAGTTAGGTGAACTTCGTGTATAATAAAGGCGCGTCGATAACTATTTAATAAAATAAATGTTTAAATAACTGGTAAACAATAAATATATACAATGTAGAGATTTTTTAGGTATATATTGACCCTACTACCCCGCTAACACTATACTGAATTCCGAGGCTACAAATCAGGTATATTATATCAATGAAGAAAACAATAGAATATCTGAACTAACCAGCAAACAAACATACAATGTGTATTGTATATTGTAGTATAGATCAACAACTCAACAATAAAGCGGCGTCATAGTGTGGAATTCACGTGTTATCACTAATCTTATATCTTATACTAGTCTATAAAGCTGAAGAGTTTATTTGTTTGAACGCTAATCTCAGGAACTACTGGTCCGACTTGAAAAATTGTTTCAGTGTCAGATAGCCCATTTATCGAGGAAGGCTGTTCTTATGTATCATCACGCCTAGACCAATAGGAGCGGAGCTACACGCGGACAAATTTGCAAGGGTCGACTTATTATAAATCGCGTGATTCTTATTATTCACTCATTTTATATAACAAAACAATTACTTATTGTTGTATATCTTATAAATATCGTTACAATTTATCTTTTTTTTCTACAAACTCGGTAGTTCTATGTTACAAGATACTTTTATAAGCTCTGAAATATTACATCTATCAAAAATATGAGCTCAAAAACCTTGAATGTTTCATTCTTTCTTAAATGTTTCAAGAGTAACGAACACTGTCATATCATAAAAAATTGAAAAACTTTTGCGAACAGAGGTAGAAATATTGTTTTAGTAATTAGTTTGTGTGCTTGTTAAATTTAAAGTATTATATAATAAAAGAGTTTCCGCTTGCACTGAGCTGGCAACCCCGCGGGAAATTACTTCCTCTCTAACACCAACAACAGACTATCAGTAAAAAACATCATAATTCTGATTTACTCGGTTAACATTATCGTTTATTAGCTACATAGATTACTCATTCGGCTAAGAATAGATGTATCCGAATACCAAATATTCCGCTGTAGGTACTCTCAGCCAAAATAACTTACAGACTTTTCAAAACTAGATTTCTAATAAAAAAGGGGCCATTATTTTGTATTAATAACTCACAAGTGGTAGATTTTATGAAATAACTAGTCGACCAGACTTGAATTTAACAAAAAAACTTCATTTTCAGTTTATTGCTGTATAACTGTTAAGGCGTTATTTAAACATTTTATTATCAACTATGAAATTATTCGATCTTGAAAGTAGCATGTGTGTTAATCCAAGTTATAAAGTATCGGTGTGCCAAATGTTACCAAAATCGGTTTAACCGTTTTTATGTGATTGAGTAACAAACATACAAACTTTTAACATTTATAATATTAGTAAGAAGTAGATAGACATGATACTTGGATTTTTTATCAAATTTGAATGACTCCTACAAGAATAAGGCTACTGTTACACATGCTCTAAAATAGCATGCTAAAAGGCGTGCTATAACTATGCTTATTATGAGCATGCGTGTGAACTCCTTACATTTGCTAGCAATAAACATGCTAGTTTTAAGTATGCTCCTGAATAAGCATGCTCAAAGGGAACGCTCCAATACACATGCCATTTAATAGCATGCTTTCTGCCAATTCAAACAAAACTATGAAAAATCAAACAGCCATCTACATGGATCTGAATAAAATTATATTTTATCCGCACACTTTTCTCAGCTAGGAAGAGGAAAAAAAGGAACAGGCACCGCGTGCACCTGCAAACAAGATCGATACTAGCATGCTCATTAAGCAAACCTTTTTCCCCCCTTCCACCCCCGAATCAACTAGCATGCTTAAAATTAGCATGGCGTCCTATTATCCAGCATGCCACTAAATAATATGTTCAATAGTAGTAGCAGCATGTCCTGTACACACACGCTAGTAGGTAGCATTTGCTCAATAATAGCATGTTTTCGTGCTAGAAATAAACATGGGTAACAGTAGCCTTCTTTCAATTTATTACACTGAATCTAAAATTGTAAACATGAAGTTGACAGCCCTGTATGCCTACTGCCTATATGTACATATGCATTACAATATACAGACAGCTAAGCAGTAAGCGTATTCTTAAACATTACTTATAATAACTTTGCACCGCTGTGCTGCCAAGCAACTATAACCTATAATACGTAGGAAATAAGGTTGGGTATTGCGTGTAATGCTTCTATTACCTGAATTGTTTTTCATTTAGAGATATTGTGGGATAACAACACGTAAGCTGTGTGGGGGAGAGATGATTTTAGTGTGCATGTAAACATCGCGTTCGTCTGTCATTAGGCGGGACCGTCGTCGTCGCTCGTACATCTGTGACCGCAACACGGGGACCATACACATCTCTACGTTTTAATCGTTCATAAACGCTGTGATTAGTATTTACTTTTTAATAAAAAAAAGCTAATTTTTGTAATTCACATTTTTAGTGTTGATCTTAGATCGCTTCGGCTCGGTATCTTTCAATAAGGAAGATGTCATGCCTTGAGCTTGAGGCGATCTTTCCAGCTTTTATATCAAACTTTTTATTAAAATTGACACAAAAAACCAATTATTATAAAAAGTAAAGTCCTGCTAAGTTTCTTGCGCCAATTTCACCAAGATGTTGAGGTCCAATAAGCGAATGTTTAAGAAATGTTTAAATAAAAATGTTGATTTTAACTGAGGTAGGGCACAGCAGGAAATGTCCTGCTCAAATATGGAGCAGCCCGACTGGGGTAGTACCTCGACCTTACAGAAGGTCACAGCTAAATAACACTACTCTAAAGCAGTGTTGTGTTCCTGTTGGTGAGTAAGGTGACCAGAGCTCCTGGGGGGAATTGGGGAATCTCTTATCATCAGGTGAGCCGTACGCTTGTTTGCCGACCTACTGATATAAAAAAAAAGATCATGACCATTGCTCTTATTTTTGTCTGTGTTTTTGTAAATTATATTTGGGTCTAACTCTTAACGCAGGTTTTTCTCATGACTACTTGGCAGTTGGCTTATATTTTTTAAAATACGCTATAATTTATTTTAGTGAAAATATTATAAACCTATAAATGATTTGTTATCCCGAATATTTATGAACAGACCCCCATGTGAAGTTTTCATTTGGCAGAGTTTGGTTGTTGTTGGCAAATGAAGATTGTAAAAGTTCAGTTTCATTTGCACTAAAGCTACAAACACACACACAGTCAGGCTCATCATATTAAATTTTTGTCTTTGCCTTTTTTTCTTATTCTTGACTTGAACAATAAAGTGTGTATTTATATATAAATAGGTATTTAAGTGCTGATAAGAAGCCATTTTATAATAACAAAGCGAAGTGAGGCTCGTTGGTATAATAAAATTAATTTGCTCTGCATATAACACTTAAAATCTATTAACTATTTCTTAATGAAAACTTTACAAAATGTTTTACTGCAATTAGAACCTTATGCCATTATTCTTAAGGTTCATTTTATGTATAACAACATATAAGTAAAACAGCACATGTCAACTAATTAGCCATGTAGCACGAAGTTTGCTGCTGCTTGGTTACACGATGACCATAATATATTCGGAAAACCCCTCGACAATATTTTACTGATTGACTCATCTATTACTGGTGTAAATACTTGGCGAGCGAACTCAAAATTACTTAACAGTTCAGGGCCAACGCATCTCATTCAGCGTTCAGGCATAACACAGAAGAAGCCGTAAATTTAAAAAAAATTGAGTTGCGTCTGCAAAAATTATGATATAAATGACACATTGTATATTCATTACCTATTTTTTATAAAACGATAATTTTTATTGAGGCGACTATTAAATCAAAAAACTTCAATATCAGTGTCCACCGAGACAAGACCTAGCGTGAGTTCACTCTCAAATCAAATCAAATCAAAATTATTTATTTCAATTAGACTTTTTTGAAAAGTACTTTTGAAACGTCAAAAATTTGTCGGTCAGTTAGTTTGTCTGAAGCTACCACCAGCTCGGAATGCAGTTTTCTGTTGAGAAGAGCCGGCCAGAAACTCAACAGTCGCTCTTTTCAAAAAGCCATGTTTACATAGTCTGTTATACAAATCATTTAACTTGAGAGTCAACGTCACTTAGATTCTAAGCATTCTCATCATTTAAGTAATCCTGTACATTATAGTATGCTTTATATATTAATGACTTCTTGATCCGAGTTTTAAATTGTTGAAGTGGCAAGTCTAATATAGGCTGAGAGATCTCTTTGAAGAAGACCACGGAATACGGTTGAAACTATAGTTTTATATAAAAAAAAACAATACGTGAGATTTTACCCTTGATTAAGCTTTAAAAATTACTAATTACCACGTTTGTTTCTGTGATAAAACTTTTGTACTTGTGTAGTTCGTACAACTTCTGACAGATGTTTTGACTATTTTTTTTTTGTATTTAAAATTATATTAAAAATATTGAATCCATACCTATTATGGTGATATTTAGAGATATCTCACTCTGTGAATATTTCCACCGTACGCATTGAAAGATACATTCCTTAAAAGACTCTCAGATTCTGTAGGAACGACGGGTATGCAAATAGTTTGAATAGTTTAAAATGTAGGTGTGCTAGTGTAGAGCAGCGCCCCCAGCCCCGGCGCGGGAACTACACGTAACTCGCTATGTAAAGGTGAGGGAAGTATTAACATACATGCATAATATCAGTGTGAATTGTTACAACTGATTTAATGTATCTGTAATAGTGTCATTAAGATAAAGGATTCGCTTATAATATTAAGAATATTATCTTCTACGCCTGTGGACCCTGTTTGGGCGCCACACTAGTATCCCTGAGGCCCCAGGAAAGCATCCACATGGGTGTCGGAGTGTCTAGTGTATAGTATAATATAATACCAGTAGGTACTCACCGGGCCCCTCTCCGTCGTAGTGGAAGTCATGCAGGTAGATCGTACGCGAGTCCACGGCATAGACCCGGCCACGCACGGCGTGGTGCAGCTGCGACAGCGCGCCCACCTCCTTGCCCAGGTACCGCGCCTCGCCCCCCACATTATAACCTGCAACACAAAGTGCACATAAATATATAATACCATCTAGATTCAAACTACTAATAATAATAAAAAAAATACTATATATATGCATTAGTACAGTTTTTTTTAGGAACAAGTTTAAGTTTAGGTTATAAACTACTGTAGGTTATAATAACCTCTTTAATTTCGTTAAATGCTTGTGCTAGGAAAGGGCAGTAAAACACTGCATGATTGTGATATTAACCCACGACCTTACAATCACGAATCAAACACGATGAAGGATACATTTATTATATTTAATCAAAACATGATTTCACCAATTGCGATTTTGAGTTAAATCAACATTGACATAAATTGCAATAATGTTACGGTTAGTTTCCACGGCTTAAATATTTACCTAATACTTAGAATTCGGTTGTAAACGTAAAAAATAAACAATAATCACTTAGTTACAGTTTTCATGGAATTTAAGTATTGAGACACGACATTTTTCGTCCGTACGCTCGTCATAGAATGATATTGTCTAACTTTTAAAAATTTATTACTGTGTATAAATAGTATATAATGTTAACCTTTTTTATATTCTTGATCTATATTTATTGTTGTTGTTCATTTCTATTTAACTGATTAAAATTTTACAGGAAAATTAGAAATTATCAATTGAGTTTAAAATTTCTTATAAAGAGATTGCATCCAAACAGTATGACAGCTTGACTAGAATATACTCTGAGGGTTATACTGTAAACTCAGACCTTTAGAGTTACTGCTAGAATACTTGCGATGTAATAGTGAATACCTGTGAGTAATAATAACGTCGTGATGATGTTTTTATTTTGCAATCTCTAATTCTTTGATCGATGTTTATCATGTCCAACATTCAAGAAACTGAGAATGCTACTCATATCAATCCTAGAAACATTATAAATAATAAGATGCTATTCCAGTTAATAGTGTTGCCAACATCACAACTAACAGTACTACAGGAAGATCAGTTTTTAATAAATTTTATACAATATGTTGTGTAACACTGCTGCAAGCTTTGTATCCTATATTTTTATGTTTACGTCGAAATAGCTTTCTCCAAATAATAATTACAATTGTTATATCTTTTTGTACTGAAGTGCTTCTGTGAGATACAAATTCTTTCAACATACAAACAACATTCACTCTTCCTCACAATATAATTACCAAATATGCTCGAAACGGTTACGTCACCGGTCAACGTTAGGCTGTACACACAAATATAGCTTTTATTTTTTATACATAAGATCCACATAGATTTAGCAAGTGAGGAGAAAGTGTACAAGGACACACTCACTCTCACTCTCTCTTCCGGAGGCTGAGAATGTTGAGCGTTTAACATTGATCGATTGCTTTTTAAACCAAAGCTTTGAGATATTTCAAAATGAGTGCGATAAATCATCTGTAGAGTGTGGGCGAGGGCTCGCTGCTTAAGGAGGGTATACACTATCGTTTTAAATTAATTCTATGATCTTAATATTCGTAGTGATGAAGAAATGAGAGTTACATATCACATCTGATGATATTAATGGATATATGCTGGTAATTGTAAATTTTCTTAATTTTACTAAATTTTTATTATTTATGTTTAAAAAAGCCTGAACCAACGAAAAAAGATAAGTTATTATGTATCCCACCAAAAACATTCTCATGTAAAATGTTGCCAAGACAAGACATATACCTCACACTGTCAAAATGTTATCAGATATCTCATATTAAAGGGTTAGGGAGTAAAAGTTCCAAGTTTTATAATTATTTTGTTATTTATTTACTAATACTAGCCTATACACCAAGTCTCAGCTTTCTAGATGTTCAGGAACCCAAAGAATTTTGATGATCATCAGTGAGTCAGTGACGAAATCGGCGTTTTTTAGATATCAATAAAAACTAAAGTATAAGTGCTATGTAATTGAAACTTTGTATGTCTAATAAGTCTATAACTGACAGCATATCCTGAGAATTTTGTAGATCTGGTGTAATCCGAACCCAAGTTATGAGAGTTTGAAAAAACTACGAAGAGCCTCGAGAATAGGTAGTAGTGCCATTGCGAGTTGCGCTTTGCTGGGCTTGTTTTGGTGATAATCTTTAAACACATCTCAGAATAATAAATTAAATGTTGCCATTACACAAATATAGTTTTAACTTATTTGTAAAATTTCATTGAATTTTTGAATTAAATGTAATTTTTTTATTTGGTAATATAGTATTAACATGACATAAAATAATAATTTGTGGTAAGCTAAGTGGTAGAATATTTAAACTGTATATATGGGTTTCAATTGGATGAATTAAATAACTATTAATCACTTCATGTAAGTAATCTATTATCGTAGCCTTGTGCGCGCGTGAGTGTGAGTGAGTCGTGATGAAGTTCAGAGAGTGGATCTGGAGCGAGGTGATCAGAGGACATTTGAGACCGAGACATAGTCAAACAGCAGGGTATACTGCTATTACCTTACGTCACTTACATCACGGCATAGACTTAAACTAGGTCTACACTCGAAAAATCATGATTACACTTTTGCTATGGATGGAGCTTGTTATTTTACGTTAATACCCACTATAGATAATAAAATAAATTGACGTGTTCCTCAAGACCTAGCACCACAACATTGTAACGTATCGTTAAATACACCATCGATCGGGACAGATGTTATATTATCGAGTGGGATAACAAAAACTACTCCTGAACAACAGTCTGCATATAAGATGTAGAAAGGAACTGAGTCCTCATGTATTTTGTTGAATAAGTCACAACTGTACAGCATAACAGCAGTGGACACTTCGTAGTGCACACCTACCCACAATATTACACTAGTTGTTTGAGCCTTGTGCCTCATCGATTGTAAATGTATTATTGTTGCTTACATTAAGAGTTTCAGTTTATACTTTCTGCTTACTACTTCAATTTGTTTAAATCATTGCTTTTGTTATAATAAAATAGCTGTAAATATAATCATCAATGTTAAGAATCGTAATCTACACTATTACATAAAGAGGAAAGATTTGATTGTTTGTTTGTTACGAATAGGCTCGAAAAGTACTGAACCGATTTTGAAAATTCTTTCACCGATAGAAAGCTACATCCTTCCCGGATCTTATAGGCTATGTGGTGTTGCCATAAATATTATAATTAAAAGGATATGACCGTTTAAGTGCCATAACGTGGCCATTTTGTAAATTGAAGGGTTACTCAGGAACTACTACTCCGATGTTAAAAATTCTTTCACTGATAGAAAACTACACTATTCGTGAGTGACAAAAGTGATTTAGTGTTGCCATATACATTTTTTAATTAATAGAAAATGGTCATGTGTTGCTACTGATCCGATTTTAAAAATTCTTTCACTGACAGAAGTCAGTATTTCCGTCTCTTTTCCTCTTATATACTATCATTCTCTCTCATCCTCTCTCTTTAATTTTGTCCTCCCTCTTTTATTATCTGTCGCTTTCCTTTTCATTTTCTTAAAAATAGTAATTGACATTGAAGTAGAACAGCTAATATATAGTCAATGTATCCGATAGCGAACCTCATTCATTACCGGCCCACGGAGCCACTCACTCACTCACTCGCTCGTACGAGAGTCAGCTTCACTTGTTTATGAGACACATCATATAGAGTAATGGAACTCATCCATCGCACTATGTGAATATCGGATAATAAACTGATATTGTTCAGATAAAAAATAGCCTGTGTTGCTGAAAATTCCTGACAAATGCTTGATCGACATATTCGAGTACGAGCTTCCAATAAACTTGCCGTAATTAAAGAGGGGCTGACACAAGAATCACACTACTAATCTACCCGGCTTCCCATCCACAAACTAACGGTATGACGGCTTGGCTATAATATCCTCCCAGGGGGTTATACTTTTAGACTCAGAGCTTCAGCGTTACCCCTAGAATACTCGCGATGCAATTCATAATTATTCTGTCGTGATGGCGTATTTATTTTGCAATCCCTACTTGCACTCTCTTCCTCTTCCCTACTGGAACTAAAGTTATATATTGTCTACTTGAAGATAGAAGAAGAAGACACAAGAAGGATAATTTTTCACCAATAACACCTTCCATGTAATCCCAGTTATAAAGCAGTTGTTGAGTAAAACATTCAAATATACTCTGTCCATCATAGCTTGATCGATGACAGGTTGTCACTTTGACATAATTAGACCTGGATAAGGTCGATATAAATTATCGATATTACAACTAAAGTCACTGAATGTTTCAATCAAATCAAACTTAAAATGATTCACAGCCCAAATCGTCATCACCAGTCTGATTCGGACTCCCTAAAGTTGTCTTGTAGATTTATAATCAGTTCCCAATCTTCTTCTATAATTTTTCTTATCGACTCTATTAAATTAGTCGAACTATTAGTTGTCACCATTTGCCAATAATAATAATTGTCACTATACATTTCACAAGTTAATGAAAAAACCGCGAGACAAGTGTGTTATTTATAATTTAACCTAACATAACAATGTATGTCCTTTTGTAGAATGGTCTCAAACTATTGGAAGCGTTGAATTGATGAACGAACTATATATAGACAGCTAGCATCTTATAACAGTACATACGTAAGTATTGCGTCCATCCGTGAAAGTGCTCTCAAGAAAGTGACACGGCCTTAAACGATACTCCGAGTTGCCGACAGATACTTACAGGCTCTGCAATATACGCTCTATACACATGCACATACGGACGACAGTCGCGTGGCAGCGCGCGTGTGTCTGTTGGTATGAAGTAGATCTTGTTTCTGTTTTCGTTTTCCTCATGGATTACAAAATAAATAGTTTTTGTACTAGTTGTAGCACTCTACTACGATTGTGTGTTATACAAACAAATGTAGAACTGTTGTTCACACACACTCACACAGAGTATGTGTTAAAACTCAAACGAAAAGAGGAAAAATATTTAAAACAAAAACACTGACATAGACTAGTCAAGAAAAATAATAAAAAGCTGTGACAAAGAGGTCATACGAAAAAATATAAAATTCTATTAAATAATTCATAAAAGAAATAAAAATCATAAAAAAATCAATATTCTTTTCATTTACCGTTTTCGCACAAAATAAGTAACCGAAAAAAATATATATCGATTATTTCAATTTTGTGTTAACGATGATAGATAAAAGTCCTTTGGGCTTTTGGATTATAATATAAAAAATATTTTTAAAAGGATTTAAGTAAACGAAATAAAAAAATATTTAGATTTCGAAATCTACTCCAACTACTATATAATGTATTTTTGACTTATAATTCTAAAAATGACGATACTTCCACAACTTGTCATCACCTCCTTTCAACCCCTTACAACACTTTTTTCGCATTCAAAACTAGCCCATGTCCTTCCTCAGGCCCTAGACTATCTGTATACCAAATTTCATTTAAAACGGTTCAGAAGTTTTGACGTGAAAGCGCGACAGACACAGTTATATTCGCATACTACTCATATTATAAACGCGAAAGTTTGTAAGAATGTGTATGTTGGTTACTCTTTCACGCAAAAACTTCTGAATGGATATTGATGAAACTTTACAATAATATAGCTTACACATCAGAATAACATATAGGCTATAATTTATAATGCTATAGTTTGAATTATCCAAAATATAGCGGGTAAAGCCGTGAGGCGCAGCTAGTGTATAATATTAGTAAGAATGGAGAAAAAAGATACATTTTTAATGGAGTAAAACTTAAAACTTTTAAGGCATATAGAATAAGACAGAAATAAGTCTGGCTTACATCCGTAGTGAAGTGTCGTTTCATATACATAATATGTTAGAAGTAAT
Organism: Limenitis camilla; assembly: GCA_905147385.1. Taxonomy (NCBI): domain Eukaryota; kingdom Metazoa; phylum Arthropoda; class Insecta; order Lepidoptera; family Nymphalidae; genus Limenitis; species Limenitis camilla. The sequence goes on from LR990248.1 coordinate 11,750,354, forward strand.
AAACTGTACTAGTTACGAGTATCTCAAGTTAAACATATGATCATTCAGGTTTACTAAAATAATTATTAATCACTCGAGCTCGCTTCTAATCGTGAAAACAATATTAAAATCAATTCAGTAATTTCAGAGAAAAAAATTAAAAGAAAGAAAGAAAAGAAGAAAGTGATGTACGTGGTATGGCGAAAAACGAATAGATAGACAAAAATCTTATAAATCGCTGTCCAAGCTTTATTTACTTTCTCATATCGTCTTATTTTTATACACTTTACTTTTTTTTTACATGTAATGAACAAACACACGGGTTCTAGTGTATTTTTCTATTTATTTTTGGACCAATATTAAGTATCTAATGGCAATGTTCACTAAATAACAAATACTTTCAATTTAAACTGTATACATTTATGTAACAGAAACATTTCACTCAGTTTTTTTGCAGTAAGAATTGGGAATTGGGTTTTGCACTTTGATCTCTGATGAAAGTGTTGCCAGGTTTACGTCTCTATTGAAATACAGATAAAATACCGTTAATTCTGTTCAACTTTAAAGCGCTACAAGCGCAATTATTTCATGATTTTCAATCTTAAGTTTAGTTGTTTAATTTAAAAACGATGTTTATTTCTTATATCTTCTTAAAATACTAATAACAAATAATGTTGCTAGCTTAGAAAAAGTCTCTTTTATTAAATGGAAACACAAATAAATGGGTAAAAGAATAAAATAGTAAAACTGAAGAACATAATCAGTAAAATGAATTCTGTTCTCGTATTTTTAATAAACAAAAAGTTTCTTGAAGGTAATTTAAATTTTTTAATAAAAATTCTTGTATAACATGTTGTTCTAAGTATTAGTTGTAAACAGTTTAATATTGCATTAGTTGGACATTCTGCCTGTCTACTATTATTACAGAATATACCTACTATATATTTATATAATATCTAGTTTAGTATTTATAGTTTCTACTAAACTGCATATTAGGAATTTTACTACTAAATAATTTACAAAGAATAATATCTTGAATTTAAAAATAATCATATATTATTTAATCAAATGTGATATGGTATAAGTAATTAAATTGTTTTTTTTTATCACCGCTAGGGACCGCTCGGGAATAAAAAAAAATTTTTAAAGTCTCATTGAAATAAATTAATTGAGTCTAGTTAGTTATATGTCGATATGAAGAGAGAAGAAATAAATCTGTTTCTGGATCCAGATCTTGAACTAATTGTAATAATGAGAATTGTTTCCCAACTCTTTTGAAGAGAGTTTCTAAGCAACACAAACAATAAAGTATTAGCATGTTAGTTGACAATAACAGTATTTTACATAAGCGAAGTGTTTCAAATTCATTGGAATTTTATTCAGAAATTTCACATTCGCTCCGCCACGCAATCTACGCGTACCCAAAGGTAATTATTGTAATGACAGTCATTCCTAAATTTACTTTTTAAGTTTTGCAATACTATACTTAATGGTTATTGAGCATTGTGACACCCGACTAGGATGTCGGGATCGAATTGGAATAATTGAAAGGGCTTAAAGGTTGTAACTTCTTTATTCACTTTTATTAAATAATATTTTACATTTTCTATATAAGATAATCAGATATATGAACACCAAGGCTGGAACAGTTTTATTCATATAAAATTATATTGATTTTTAAATAATTTATTTTTTATTCTGAACTTGGTTGAGACAATTTTGTGTATTTGAGTACGAATTTACTCACTCTCTATGTATATGTCGGAGGTGTGTTAGGTTAGGTTAGCCTTGTGTTAGGTTAGGTTTATGTTAATCTAATCTTAGGTTTAGACGGTGAAACTAAGTAGTGGAGGTGAGTGTCTCGATTGAATAAAGGAATTCCTTAAGCCTACACCTTGGTCACAAGTCCAAGGCACTGCTTGGGTTCCTGTCATAATAGTTCCTTTCAGAATAGTACAAGATCGTAACGTTTAGTTATATCCTGACCATATTGCGCCCGTAACTTATATTATAGGCCATCCGTTGTGCACATACGATGCTTATTGAAAGATTGTATATCCATTCAATTTTTAATAGTTTCCGACATATATATAACTGTATGTCGACAAATAATTTGTTATCGTGCATAAATGCTCTTGTTATTGTTTTTGACGTCAAATAAGAGTTATTTTTTTAATTTTGCTTATTATTATTGAATTACTATGCATTTATTGATATGAAATATCTGTTGTTAACATTACTTTACAGCCACAGATCACAAGTGTGTTTACAGCCAAGCAATGTTCAACCTCTGAAAGTGCGAATATAACGTGTTATAACTCCGTGACATAAGCGAATACATTAATTTGTATATGTCTGTATTCAGGTACAATTAAACGTGTATTACGTATAGTATTATCTTAATATGTGCAATGTATAATCCGGCGGATTATTATGAAACAATCTGTCCGTCACATCGCAACACTTTCTCGCGCTCACTTTCTCGCATTCCTCTCTAGTCTCACTACTATTTCTACCACTACTGCTATTACTGCAACTATAGTAATAGTAGTAGTGGCAGCCTGTTAGATATGATATCATACATCATTTGAGTAACATTTGATCTTAGAAGTTGGTACAAACTGTGTATCATTCATTTGTGCCAACGTAACAAAATAAATTCCCCGCCATGACAGATAAGCTCGGGAGAAATATTCTATTCAACAAGCGGTCATACTGTTGATCTGCGTACAGTATATAATTCAGTTTATATACACAGTGCAACCCAAGTGGCTATGTAGGGGCGTGCCATTGTATTGACATCTATGTAAAGCGCCATCTAGTTTCACAATTAGTAATTAATAAGAAAAATCGTCTAATTGGCTGTAGTATTATTATATTATTTTTGCAAAAAAAAGTAATTTATAAAAGTTAGTGCAAATCCTCGAGAAAAAATCATACATACACACATAAATAAATACTAAAAGATATACATATTATATTAAATGATATATTTTAATAATTATGGAGCACAAAAAACTTGTATATTGCAAAGAAAAGATGAATAATATTGTATCGGTATGTCCGTATGTTCATAATAAAGACATCAACGCGCTCGCACACGCGCACACACGCACACACACACACACCACACATTTACAAAACAAATATTATTATATTTGGCTTAACACACTTAATGCGTGAGAAACTCATTTGAATTGTTAATCTTTTTTATATGTTTTTATATATTTAATGTATCATATTACATATCTATATCTATACTAATATTATAAAGAAGTAAGATTTGTATTTTTGTATTTTTGTATGTAACGAATAAACATAAAAACTACTGGACCGATTTCAAAAATTCTTTCACCATTAAGAAACTACATTATCCCTGAGTAACATAGGCTATATTTATTACAAGAAAAAATTAGAGATCCTTAGGAAATCTCACGAAAACCAACCCAAGGTGCAAAAAAATTAGCTATAAAATATCTTTCATCGCATGCGCTGCAAAAAGTATTGATGATAGAGCAAAAAAAGGTTCTACAATATTATAGAACGTATCAATATCTACAAAAAACTCCGCAAGACCATATGTTCAACTATTATAGTTACGTCACTATAACTACTTTTTTACATTTTAAAAGTTGATAAAAATGCCTATCAAAATCAGACCATGTTTTCTATTACTTTGTATTAATCCTTATCCAAATAAATTATTTCTTATTCAAGACAATACCTGTAAATTACTTTTTGAATTATTAAAATTGGACTTTCCATTCAAAAGATATTACGAAATTAAAAATATCAATATAAACAAAAAATACACGACGACGCGACGGGCCAGTATAGCGACGCAGCGCAGCGAGTAAAGCGGCAAGAGAGGGGGCACCGAAATGCGGGAGGGCCAATATATTTTTAAAAATAATATTCCACCCGCGCGAAGCCGGGGTGGGCCGCTAGTTTATTATATCTTTAGTGAAATGACACCATTTAAATTAGAGTTTCCAAAGTCTATCCTTGGTATAGATTTTATACCCACACACTTATTGACTTATTTTCTTACCCTAACTGATACTTATATATGAAATTTTATTTTATTTTTATTTATTTAGGAAACATACACATACACAATACATTTACAAAAAAATAACTTAAATATAACATAAACCAGCAGAGTTTCCACAGATAAATATAACATTAAACACAAAACACACTTAACATAAAAATTTAGAAATAAATTAAATTAAATACCTATGTTATGTGAAAAATTAGGTTATAAAGTAATTTAATAAAAAAAAGGATTAATAACATATATGAGTTACTCTGTCGCGTACGACAAAATCTGTCTGATCTCCTTCTTAAATTTAATTATTTTACATGCGGGTATATCTAAATCAGTAAATTTATCATTATAAGTCTGACAAGCTCGAAATATAAATAATTTTTTTGCATAATTCGTCTTTACGAGAAGTACATAAAATAATGATTTAGTTCTTGAATTAAAATTGGTAAAAATGGTGAGTCAACTAAGTTATTCAAAATTTTGAAAAGAAATATTTGGTCTCGAGCAATTCGTCTATTTTTTTTTTTTTTAAATTAGATAAAAACAAATATTATTTTAAAACTTGTATACATTATTGCTTACTTAGTTTAATATTGGATAAAGAGACGAGAGTCAGTCTTCCTCTATTCAATAGGTTTTTTTTTGATAACTAACAATTTGGATCACATACTACTAGTATCCCTTAACTAAGCTACCCCTCCAACTAAGCTAAATGCTTGTGTTATGTCAATCCAATATTCAAACAGTCCAATGACTGGGCACGTGGGAGAGCTACTGCCGTTACTATTGTAGTGTTTATCTTATGTACTATAACTAGCGACCCGCGGGTGCAATGTTATAGGCCGAAGCGCGACACCCGATGTACTATCTGTAGGCAAGCGCCGCTGGATCCCCGCCCGGTAATATCTTCGAAAACATTCCCTTAAATAACATGCTGTATAGGGCTATATTGATCTATATTAAATGCATAAGTATTTAAGGTACCTAATTGGATAAGGGTTAATGCTGTATTGTTTAAAATTGCTTCGTAAATAAGCCATTATTTCTAGTACAAAGTAAAGAATATAAAATGGTTATTGTAGGTTATCCCTAAGAGACAGACATATACCATCGTGGACTTTTTTAGATCTGTTTAAGGTGTACAATACTATAGTACAGTATTTTTATCTATCTCGTAGGGTTTTGCTAGCGTTTGCAATGTAAGCGCAAAAAATATGTTTTTTTACGACATCACATTAGAAACCTCTAAAATTATCAGTATTTCTCTACTGTATTATGCATTGTTATACATATAAACCTTCCTCTTGAATGACTCTATCTGTTAAAAAACCGCATCAAAATCTTATTTAGATCAGATTTTAAAGATCTAAGCATACATAGGGACAGGAGGACAGCGGGAAGCGACTTTGTTTTATACTATGTAGTGATATTTTATATATTCCAATCTGATGAATATTTTCAATGTAACTTAATATGATTATATATCAATTAATATAACATACTAGTCACCGATGACATCACTGAGCAGCGCGCGGTGTGTGGTGCGCAGGTGCTGGTGCTGGTGTAGTGTTGTGGGTTGTGGTGTATCATTACAAGTATATTTGAATACTAATTTGTTTCTTTAATATGAAATCTGATAATAGTTTTAATGGTACTATTTATCATGGTGTGGTCTACACGTGGCTTGGCATTATCTCATGGTATTATATTACAAGTTAACTATCTGTTTCATTACTCTCAATCTTTCTAACATTTGATATTTTATAAATTCGAAATAATAATGACGTAATTTTCCTAACAAACACGTAAGTATTGGGATTTCAGAAAAAAATATTACTTTCTGTGATCTCGAAAAATAAAATCTCTTGTCAAAATGTGAATACTATTTTCTTTTGCCCTTAATCCTTCAATTGTTTAATTAAGATACAATTATCAAATTTAGATTTCAAATCAGTAACTATGTATAACAAAAATGGTAATCAATTCCAGAAGTATTGTGCCATGGAAAGGGAACCATTGTGTGTTCATGACACGAATTACAGTTCCTTATTAAACTTATTTTAAATATTTATATAGTGTTATTTTTTTATATTGTGATTTACAAAATCAGACATCAGACGCAATTTAAATAAACAAATTCAATTTTATAGATATTAAGAGTGCGTATTGCTGTCTTATAACTATAATAACTAGGAATACCACACAATTTTATAAAAAAAAAAAAAATACAACCGAATTGATAACCTCCTTTTTTTTGAAGTCGGTTAATAATGAATTATTACCATATGTTTTTCAATACAGTATGCATATCGAAATCTCCCTAGCAAGTATTTACACAACAATCCACCATCCAAATATCCTAAAAATCTTTTTCATAAATTTTTTTATCCTATTTCCGACTGCCAAGTATCTTTGATGCGGTCTGGTCGAGCTACATTTGTGCCAGACCTACACCCTCCCTCTTCCATCCTAATAACCCGGACCCGAGTCCTCTGAAACCGCAGCATTTTTCTCTTCACTCTCACCTCACTCTATCTTCGAGGTGACAACGCATCGGCGGTTCAAGAAACACTCTCTAGTATTGCCGATGTCCATAGGCGAAGCTGGCCACTTACCATCAGGCGGACCATAAGAAACGCCAGGAGTTTAAAGTGTGAGCTTATCATTTATTAGCATCATACTTCAACTACAAATTGATCACGGAAATCGAACTCCCTCCATGTTTGATTGCAATTCTTGCTTCTAATTGACTCATGATTACGATCGTGTCGTTTCAGTCACGCCGCATGTAAGTCAGACTTCACTACTAAGAATAACGAAAACATTTTCATATTATTTAAAAAATGATAATTATTTTAGACTAAAATCAATTTAGCTACGTTTATTTAAAACTCCGTCATTTTCCTTGCTTGCCCTTTTTTATTTTAGGCATAAATCTTATTTCGGAGACGTTCCGTCTGTTTGTAGCTCACGAGTATGTAGAACACATATGAGTATAATGAAATATTGGCAGCGGAGGCATGTTGCAACTACTCATTGCTGGTTACTGGTTATTATGCTGATTCCCACGTCGTTGGGACACTCTGCACTCGACAATGTGCTTCACTTGCGCAACACACACACACACACACACACACGTTCATACACACACACTAGTACACGTAATCGTAATCGTTACGTAGTTTGATCTGTCCTTATTGTTCCTTAATTGCATGCACGATTCTGTGCTACACGTAATGTTGACATATCATGAGAATTTACAGTCCTGTTTGTTGTTTATATGAAAATGGAGGTTTGTCTGTCCGAAATCAATGAGATTTAATACCATTTTCACTCAGCATAGGAAGACCAAATCATCTTATAAAATGATATAATCTGTAATCAATGATATTAGGGTAGTTATATTAACCTACAGGAGATCATCTGTAGACATATTTAATAATTTCATGATGTAGTCATACTGACATTGCACCCCCCCCTTTTAGCCCCTTAAGGGATTATTTTCGAAAAAATATTTTACCTCTGTTTCATGACTTCCAATAAAGAACTTTCATACTGAATTTCATTTGAATAACTTCAAAAACGGCAAAGTTTCATACTAACTCTGCACCCCCGTTTTACCCTCTTAGGGGGTGAATTTTCAAAAATCCTTTTTAAGTGCTTCCCTGCGTTATAAAAGCAACCCTTGTGCAAAATTTCAAATTTCTAACCCTTATAGATTAGGCCCTGCGTTGATATGTCAGTCAGTCAGTCAGTCAGCTTTTCCTTTTATATATATAATAATAGACATAAAAACTCTATGATGTCTAATAATCAACAATGTCGTGTTAAAGATTTTATATGCACCTAAAATTGTTATACATTAGTGTTCGTTTATTATTTCAAGTACCCACATGTAGACAATATATAACCTTTAGTGCGATAAATTAGAGTCAGTCTCTCTGGTGTTGTCGCGCAGTGTACACGGCAGTGAGTATTATAGTGTCGTGGTTAAGGTCACCCTTCTTGAGGTCCACGTAAGTTAGCTTTATTATCTAGAGTAGTTAGTGTCCGGCTAGCGAAAGAGCGTTGTAATTATATACACATTAAGTAGCTGTTGTTGTTAAGATTGTAAGGAATTCAGTAAAGCAAGGCCAGGTAGAGGTCGCTAGTTGTTTATAATTATAACAATAGAGAGTATGTAAGGAATGTTCGAAGACAAGTGCGTGTCATTGTATGCCCTCGTGAGGACCTTCGTCCGAGCGCCGAATACAAGCTCTTTGAGACATTCCCCGAGTTCCCCGCCTTTCCCACATTCCCCGAGTGCTTCGAGCCGGGGACTTTTATTTTGACTCTAGTTCTACATTCGCTTTCAACAATTTGACGGTTTCATTTCGACAGATTTAAATCTACCGGAAATTGATAAAATAAAGTAATTAAACATACAAATTTTAGAAAAATTTATCCCACCAAAAACATTTTAAGTAATATGTAGTCAAGACCAGACCCTATACCTCGCCCTGGCAAACAGTGATCAGATCTCATTTAGAGCCAAGCTTCTACCTCTACACGCCCTCCCTACCTACCTCTGCAAGCCCTCACTTCACGAACCCTACCTTGCTCAATACATAATATGTGGATTGGCCAGTTCGCTGCAGTCTTATATATTTTATTACAGTCAATTTATTGCTGTTCATCAGTTATACAAGAGTTCTTGTAGTAACGAGAGGTACAATAAGAATCCAGATACAGAAAGCCCCCAGATAAAAATATAATATTCGTGAACATTAAAGCGAGATTAGATTAATTAATTCGTTAGTAAGTAAATTGTTATGAAACTAAAAAGCTTATGATAGCCTCAAGCTCAGCCTCGGCCTCAGCGGCGCGATCACATCGACTGATCACTGATGTAGGATAATGGTAAACACCGCTGCGGGTACCGTTGCCTCTGACCCACTGCCCGCCACCCGGCACCCGGCACCCGCCAGCGCGCACGAGGAATGCGCCGCGCGTGCACTGCTCGCTCGCCTCACCACGCTCGCCAGCGATACCGAGCGACTCCGCGATGGATACGCGACATCACCGTTACTTGCTGAGCTCTCTACTACATCTTGTCTGTATTTTTGTATTTGGTTCGAGATTTGTTCTACAATACAAGATTACTCTATTATTAAACTATAATATCTGTTAGATTGTAAATTTCATCCGTACAAAACCTGAATGAGTCGCTAGTTAAGTTTAGAATTTAATGATAGGCTCTGGGTTTTTATGTATAAATTACATATCAATTTTATGTTGCCTATAATATAAAATATATGATGAGCTTACGACGAGCTTTAAAATATTAAAGATGATCTCTTTACGATCTCATCGGAGTAACATAAACATATACTCGGTATTCACTTAATTTTATTTATAAAATACGTTTCTTCGTATTTATTTGTAAAGCTTCATGCCCTTAATGTGTTTGAAAAGGATCCTGAATTTTGTGAAGAGCTTTTATGTCCGATTTATCGGCTTGTCAACTTAAATCCTTATTCTTATTAACTCTTATAAATTCTTTAGCATGGTTTATGTGTCCTGCTTCTTATTCTTTACACACTTCTTTAGTCACTTTTTAGACTTTCAGCAAATTATACATTTATTTATATCGGAATTATTTCATACTTGATAAGAAAATATGAAAATAATTAATTAAAAATAAACCATTATTGATGCGATGTGTTATTATTGAATAATTTAATTAAATTTGAGTTTGATGAATAAGTAAGTAAGGCAAGTAACTGAGCGCCCCCCTGGTGGTAGGGGAGCCTCTCTCCGAATGGCTTGCGTCTACCAGCATGCGAATGCGACCGGTCGAGCCGCATGTGGGGCAGATATACCCCCTCGCTCTCCCATCCCATTATTGCTCCAGTGAACATCGGGTCACTCAGGGTCCACTGAAACCGCAATATTCTTCTCTTCGCTCCCCCTCCTTACTCTATCTTCGAGGCGGCAACGCATCGGCGATGGTGGATACTTTTAGATCGATCGTCTGCTCGTTTATTCCTTACCAATTAAAAAAAATATGATACTATCATAAAGAATACAGACCTCCTAATACCTGGACCTAGAACAGGTTCTAGTTTGAAGAAAAGAAAAAGGTAGAAAGAAGAGAAGATTCCTTTGAATGAATAGCAAGGTATAATAATATTGGGAACTAAAAACGTGTTGAGACTTGTAATTAGGTTTCAATTATATTAATTTCACTCTCAGTAGTGTCTCCCACATGTGAATAATGCGTGTGAACTATCTAGAGATTCAATTAGTTCTTACGTGATCGGTTTTCCTTTCTGTAGTTGTCGTGGGAACGCCGGGAAAGTTACTGTTGTGTAGAGTGTAGGGTCTCGAGTTGAGTGCTGAGTGTTCAATACTGAGGGTCGCTTCATTTATCTCCTCGAATATTTGTGATATATCATTTGTTATACTCGTATTGTTTGTTTTTAACCGTGTCGAAAGAGAGAGAAAAAATGTTGAATGTGATAGTAAGCAACCGAAGCGAATTGTAATACCCTCACGCTGATAAGTCTGACAGATATTTGACAAAATGATGTCGCTACAGATAATCCAGTTACCCAACCACCCATCCCTGTATTAATTATCAATATTGAATGTATAAGTGATGAGGAACATTGTCGCGTGTTGTCCAACCCTCGTTTCTCTCTCAGCGCCATCTTCCCTCGTAAACAAAGCGAACACAAAAACCGAAGCTGTCGAGAATGTTGGCGCCGGCGTCTGACCCGCAGCACAAAGTGCAGCAGGCAGCGGATTTTGACTATTCTTTAAGTTTGTTACTTGGTTTGTACAGTAGCGGCTTTAGGGGTGGACGAAGCCTAGCCTAGGTGGTTAAAGCCAATCCTACATAAATTCTGCTAGGAAATGAAGGAAACTGCTATGTTTAACTGAGGTAGGGCACAGTAGGAAACTTCCTGCTCAAATATGGAGCAGCCCGACTGGGGTAGTACCTCGACCTTACAGAAGATCACAGCTAAATAACACTACTCTAAAGCAGTGTTGTGTTCCTGTTGGTGAGTAAGGTGACCAGAGCTCCTGGGGGGAATTGGAGATAGGGTCGGCAACGCGCTTGCGATGCTTCTGGTGTTGCAGACGTCTATAAGCTCCGGTAATCGCTTACCATCAGGTGAGCCGTACTCTTGTTTGCCGACCTAGTTACATAAAAAAAATAATGTTATTTTAGTCTACTTGAATTTACGGAAGACATACAAATGATCAACATTTGAATATTCCTAGTCTGCAGGTATTAGTCGTGAAAAAAAATAGTGTTTCAATTGTAACACATTACAAGTGTTCATTAGGACTTTTATTTGCTAAATTACTATTTGTATTTAAATAATTCAGTGTTTAATCAATTCACTGAATTTTTACAGCGATAGATATATATCTTATAACTTTCAACAAATATTTATTACTAGCAATTTTCAAAAAAATATCAAACAAAGAAAATAAATAAACCTTGTGTTGCTGTTCTTCGAATTCCTGAATTGGAAAATCTTTACTATTCTTTGGTTGCATACTAGCTCAACGATTGTTAAATACTCTTTGAACCAAATAGCTCTTATCTCTCCCATTCAAAGACACATACGTATATACTATTAAACACTAATTGTATATTGTGTAGTAGAGTTTATACTCTGTATCTTAACACTTGCAACACCGAGCAGGCGACAGGCAGCAGCTAATATGATTTACATACGGCGACATTTGGCGCTCAGTTTAACATTCAAATATGCACCGACACCTACACGCCGACACACATACACAAAAACACATTAGCACTCTTACTTTATATAATAATAACGATAACATGTGAAATAGTTTCACTAGACACAACGTGAACATAAGTTATCTCAATTTGAATTTACTATAGACTGACCTTGAGAATACCAAAATTACACCAAAAATACATTTTAAACTTACTACTATAATGTACTCTTATATTCTATGCTACTGATAAAAAAAGTTCGTAAAATAACTGCTTTCGTATATAATATATCTTTTAATCATCTTTCACATTTCTAAAAACTGATACATAAACACCTTCCTCTATATTCTCTTCCTTAAGGCATTTCTATCCAATAAGTTATCAGATTATTGTCTGAGTTCACTTAACGGTAAATTATAATAATGATTTTCACGCAGATACTAATCACAAGCGCTCGTCTAAAGCTTTACTAACAATAAACCAGTAATCAAAACTTTTAGAGGAAATTCATTTAAAATATTCATGATAAATATAATATTTATGAGAAGTTTCCTTTTACTATCAAAATATAACGCCTCGGGCTTCAGTACGGGCTACACTCATATAATATCATTTTATGAGACACTTCTGAGGATTACGTACGTATTAAATATTATATATCTTCTTTATTTATATTTCATTATGTAATAAAAAAAAACTTCCGTTACTGACTACCTTATACTGCAACAACAACACACTTCACTCGATAAAAAAATGATTAAATCGCTCTAGAACCTAACAAACACTTTTTTGCTTTAACAATGTCCTTGAAATTAATTTCAAATTAAGATCCTGGGGATCCTCAGTTAAATATTTTGTAATGGCAATGAGAAACCATACAATATAATAGATAATAGTTCTCGTTCTAGACCATAGGAAAAAGGTTTTTAAAGAAACTGCACATAAAGACGAGACCTCACTCTTCTTATATAGATAGAATATCATAATCATCATTACAACCAGTTATTGTCCCACTGCTGAGCAGGATCTCCTCAGAATGAGGAGGGTGCTAGGCCATAGTCCACCACCCAGGCCCAGTACGGGTTGGCAGACTTCACACACCTTTGGGAACATGGAGAACTCTCAGGAGTGCAGGTTTCCTCACGATGTTTTCCTTCACCGTTATAGCAAGTAATATTTAATTGAATCAGGCGTTACTTTGCGGAAATTCATGATTTAAAAGGAATCAAAAGATTACCTTGCTATAATCCGCGGCAATCTGAACAACCAGAGTCGTATGGCACAACCCAGAAGAGCACCCACATAAAAGTGAGAGATCTTCTGGATTGGCCATACGAGTCTGGTTATTCCGCAAGGTAACTTTTTGATTCCTTTTAAATCAAGTGATGGTTAAGTGCTTAAAACGCACATAACTCCTGCAAGTCGTCGGTGTGTGTCTGTGTGGGGGAACGAACTTGGACCTCCCGAGTAAGACTTTCAAGTCTAAACCACTAGGCTATCACTGCGATACATAGATAGTGTATCGAAAACTTAATTTAATAGTTATCAAGATATTTGCAAAAAGATAGACATGTTTTGTATATATGTATGTATATATAATTGTTTGCAATACTGATGTGACCTTAACATTAAGTGTGGGGTCACAGACGCATTGTTCTGAGCCAGTCTATCATCTTACATCTGCAAAAAATCATTTAAGTATTCATTTTTTATTTCGATATTATGATTAATGTTAATATTATAAATGTAATAATATTATTGTTGGTTTGTTTTCCTTTCAGATTAAAACATAGAGACTTTATATATAAAAATAGCTTAAGAAATGTATGTTTTATCTTTTATGTTGATAAAACACATTCTTAGAAAACATTTGTACGAGTTGGTAGTAGTTTTATGTTTGAATTTAAGTTAACGGTTAAATTCTGCCTTTCTACAATGTTTTTGTTATACATATATATATTTTATATTATCATACACATATTAGAACTGTTTTAATCTATTAACAAAACAGGTTGAAGAGCTACCTTACAATGAATTAATGTTATGATCTGAAAGCTTTAGTAGTCACTATAACATTATGTAACGTATGGAAGATGAAAAACTTTTAAACTTTAAATAACTTCTTTATTATTTAAAGAGAATTTCAGCCTAAAGATTTCATTATAAAAACACAATACAAATGCACATTAACGGTTTGAAATCCAATGTTAATGCGCACGAGCTCGACTCCACTGATGACTGCAGTTTCCGCAACATTATAAAAAACTACATAAAAACAAATATTTCTCAAATAAGGAACTGAATTAATCTAGACGAATACAAAAACTATTGTTTATTATAATATGGCTAGCAAAGGGCTGTATCTTAAAATAATGTTCCTAGTAAATTTTATAATTTCAACTCAACAGCTTTTAGTACAGAACACTTTTCATTTAGTTTTCCAATTTTCATCATAGTGGGAAAAATCTATTTTACCTCATCGAAACGAGAGAGAGCTTAGATTTTAAATGAGCAATAATAGTAAAGTGTGAGTGGTGTGATGTGGTGTGTATTAGAGGATAGAAATTGGAAAGTATTTTGGAAGTTCTATGTGTAGAGGACTTTCACGCGGCGGCAGCGGCAGCGGCAGCGGTCAACTAATTGATCCGTTGAACCGGTACTTACAATTACGTAAACACCGGATAATTCAACGTTATTGAATGGCGGTGGTGAATGGTTAATTGCTTATTTTTTTAATAAAACTGGTATTTTTTCCCATATTAAATGAAAATAGACGGGCTAAGACTACGATCAAATAGATAGTAAGAAGGGTTGTCTTGGATAAAAAAAACTGAATACCCAGGGAAGCAAGGGCAGATATAACTATGAATATAATTTATAACGATCTTACAGAAGGACTGACATTATTACATTAACGTTGTTCACATAACATTTAACAATAATTATTTAATTGAATTCCATTTACATTACATTACGTGTTTAGTACTGTGACCCAAAATAACAAATAAAACTAAAGCAACAACATAAACATAAAAATGTAATTATGCAGTTCGTTGCGAAAACAAGCGAAGCAGAGACAGAGCAGAGCAGAGAGCGGCGACGCGTTCCCACGACCTCCTTTAATTGTTCAGCTCTTCATTTTGAGTTTGAGAATATACAGCCGGATTACAATTTAAAAAATACTTTGTCCTTTAAAAAATAAAAAAGTAATAATTAATGTATCGTTTTGGTCTTAAGCGATAACTGTCATGGAAATGTTGGTCTTTGATGTGTATTGTTGTTACGGCACAACACGTTCCTCAGAATTAAAATGGTTTAAAGACAACATTATTATGTTCATTCTTCTATTTGTGATGGTATTGACCATGGGCAAGATTGGTTACTCACCATAGACTACTTATTTGAGTAAGCGTACAGGATATGATTTTCACATTTTACTGACGTTAGTTTTCGGTTAAAATTACTTAATTTCTTGTATTATAATAAATTCCATACAAAGACAACCTAATTCATTAAATAATTTATAAAACTAAGTTTCGTTTTATTTTTGCATGTTTGTGTAGGCGATTCTGTATTTCATTAAAATAAAAAAATAAAGTTAAAAAAAACTATAACCCTACTGCGTAAAAACAGTAGGTTAAAAGGACGAAACAAGAAAATAATTCAGATAGAAATCTAAAAATGCATTGGTATAAAAATGGTCAAGGTAGAACCGTGGTCGCACGGTAGTGTACCTCTAATCATCTATAATTATATAGATTTAATTTTCTCAGTTTAATTTTTTTGGAGGTTAGAATTTGAGGTTTAAATTCAGTCATTAAAAAAAATCATAAAATTTTTATAGTCTATATCACCCGCGCTATTATTACGAATCTATTGACACCTCACTCATGAAAATTGGTTCAGTAGTTTAGGCACTAGGGTGGAACATACAAAAACATACATAAATAGACTGCCAAAATCACCACCCTTCCTTTTGGCTTCGCCGTAGTCGGGTAATAAGTAAATTTGAATTTATCAATCAAACTGTGATGTTAAGTGTGAAGGCTAACAGGAGGTTTACAACTTTTATCGTCAGAACTACAAACTAAAAGTCGCTTAACTGTGTCTGAATAAGAGGATAATGGTTCAAAACTTGGATCATGAGATGGTGGATGGAGGATGGAGGGGAGTAAACTTGGATATAATTAATGGCCGATAACATGTAACAAGTAGCTCGCGGTCAAATTTACTGCAAGTTTCCAAAACAAATCCAGTTGCACACTCAGAGTAAATGTATTCAATTTATTTAGTAGACTGTATCATAATGTTTTTTCTGAATGTTTTTAATATTCCATTTAATGTTATTTGTCTTAATAACAGCAATTAAATAGCACCTCAATTTGGAACCTATTAGTTTGGGCCGTTAGGGGCTTCTAATACTTACATGAAGTATTTCAGGGGTTGAGCAGAATCTCACCTAATCTCACGTGAACGAGACATACTGCATATAAATAAAAATCAGATCAGAAAAATATCAAAACTACTCACGTAATTAATGGCCGACTTTTATTGATAACATCAATAACGTTATAAGTTGCCATATTTAATTTAGACATTCTCAACAATTTATTAAATCATATGATTAAGATACATTTTTTTCGGTCGTGTCAATTCGGTAAAAAATACATATGATTGCACCTATTTTGCTATTTGAGACATCAATTATTCCTTAGTGAAGCGAAGGCGTCAGCGTAAAAGGAAATAGTTCATTGTTTTACTTATCCTTTGATCCTCTTACTATGGATCATTTGAACTTTTTGTGATAAGAACCGTGGACAAGCAGCGGATTCGGATGGTTACTTGATATTCTATTTAAGTATAGTATAGTATATCAGTGTGAGCGTGGTGCACCAGCAGCAGGTGGTGGTGAGGTGGTGGTGAGGTGGTGGTGAGGTGGTGGTGAGGTGGTGGGACTGCAAAGTTGTGATCAAATGTAGCGCAATAGTTCGGCGCCAGCGGAACGAACTACTTCGCGAGTAACGGATAGCGGGTAAGCGGGTAACGGCTCACATCTTAATTAATATCCGATCTGATCTGATCTGATCTACATACGCGAACCCACCAACAAGAGCGATAGCTTCGTGTATCCTATCGCAGAGACAACCTACAAGGTACTGAGTATGTCGTGCTTTAACCAGTTTCAGGTTGTATTCAATTGATAGAATCCAAAATTTGGATTACATCCGTTTTTTAAGGAAAAATTATCATCACTTTTTCGAGCCAGTCTTTATATTTTATTTTTGGGAGTATAAGCGGAGACCGGAGAGTTATTTATTGGAATGTTTACACCAATATTGAAGCTACAAAAAGTATATTGAACATAAAATTACGCTTTCATTACTAACTAATATTTGAAAAAGTCACTTCTTAAAAATTGAGAATATTTAAAAAATAAATCCTAAGTATACTAAGGATAGATTGTTCGTTCCAAAAAGGATATTATAAAAATGTTGAACAACCCCCATGTGTTTATAGTGACTGTTTTTAAAGCTGAAAGAAGTAATTATTTTAAAAAATGGTTGTCTAGTATTACAAAAAAAATATTTTTTTTATCGTACACAATTTTATTTTCATAATAATGTAATAATCTTTTTATATCGGAGGTAAACTATCGTAAGTGTTTAAAGTTTTATTTTAAGTATTATACATAAATGCGCTCTTACTCTAGACTACACAAATGAGTGAAACTGTATTTGGTTGGCTGTACTCACCTATGCACAAGAGCAGCGAGAGCGCCGCCGCAGTCGCCGACACTCGCATCGCGCCAGGTATCGTTCACTACGTACTGTACTGCGTGCTGCGTACTGCGTACTGTGTACTGTGTACTGTGTACCGTCGCGGCTCATGCGCAGGCGCCGGCGCGTCGCGAGAGACTGGCGAGCTGCTCACCCGGCGCGCGGCGCCCACCATCTCACGGCCCCAGGAGCCTCTACTGTTGGACATTCAACTAAACTCCTAATAAATCAAACGCTCTCATGATCCTCAATATAGATGATAAGTTACTTGTCAAACTGCCGCTACACTATCGACATGAGATTATAAATTTCATCTGCCTAGCTATCACGATTCATGAGATAGATAAATTATTTATTAACCTCCTTTTATTAGGACAATAATATACTATAATTGATTTTTAATATTCTTAATATTACGGCTATCTGTGGTCTTCCTCGTCAGTTCCACTTCACCAAATGATAATTTCTGAATGCAAATGCTTGAAACCCTTCTGAAAATATCAAAATTACTATATGTGTGCCTATTACTTTTGAGGAGTTCTCTCAATTCCTTAAAGACGCCATCATCAGAACTGAATTTTTAAAAAAACGTGACCAATTTGTAAGCATATCCTTTCAAATACAATAAGAAATTTCCAATTCGGTTCATAAATGACGGAGTTCTGGGGTAACAAACATAAAAAAAATAAACAATAAATAAAACCGAATTCATAACATCCTTTTTTTAAGTCGGTTGAAAATATTGAAACTAGATATTAACGTTGTAATGGGCACAGTTGACCAAAAATATAACATTCGAATTCTTCAAAAGTCTATAAGTACTATATACATGTCTGTTAACCTGGCTGGGCTTGCTGGCACCGACTTTAGAAATAACAATTATTATATATTATTGACTTAATAAAGAGAGAATAATAAATAACGGAATTATTTCTTACTTTTTAGTGCATTTTTAGTTTGAGTCGGTGTTTTAAACGTAGTTTTTTTATATATTTTTCTTTTTAGTTTCTGTAATAGGTTGTTCTGTAAATCAGGTAGACTGTATCATTTCGTTGCTTTTTATTGTCATGTATTGAATAGTAATTTTATTTTAAGTAGCTATGGGTAGGCCTACGAATGGTGCCGCGCGCCTTAAACTATATAGACCCCGAGAAACAGAAACGGAAAGAATGTTCATAAAATAAAAACCACAGGGTCAAACTATGTGAAATTTTTGTGGGGCCAAATAATAAATATTCTGCATCAAATTAAAGAAGAATCTCGTAAATCGGATCATAAATCTCAGCGTAATTAATATATATACATAAATAAAATATATATACCAATCGAATTGAGAACCTCCTCCTTTTTGAAGTCGGTTAAAAAGGATGACTCTCGGAACTCGTGTGACTTCATTGTTGTGTATTTAAAGATAGTTTGCTGAATATATAAATAACGAGCAGACTGCCCTCGCTTCGCTCCGGGTATTTAAAGCAATATTATAATTGATGTCCTCAATTTGTCTTTCTGTAATTTTGTAATTCTTCATTACATGAAAAAAAAGAGAGAGAGAAAAAGTTATAAAAAGAAAAATGATAGGAAGAAAAAAAAGCGACAGATAATATAAGAGAGAGCAAAAATAAAATTGAGTAGATAAAGTAGAGAACGAGAGAGAGAGAAAGAGACTATCAAAAGAAAGAAACCGAACAGAGACTGACCATTCTGAACAAAGATAAATATTAAAGAGAGAGAAAAGAGAGAGGATGAGAGAGAAGGATAGTATATAAGAGAAAAAGACAGAAATACTATAGACTTCCTCAGTGAAAGAATTTTTAAAATCGGATCAGTAGTAAGAAAACGGGCATGTCCTATTAATTAAAAAAAAGTATATGGCAACACTAAATCACCTTTGTCACTCACGAAAAGTATAGTTTTCTATCAGCGAAAGAATTTTTAAAATCGGGTTAGCAACAACAAAATGGCCATATTCCTTTAATTAAAAATATATGGCAACACTAAATCACATTTGTCATTGATGAAAAGTGCAGTTTTCTATCTGTAAAAAAAATAATTAAAATCGGATTAGTAGTTCCTGAGAAACAATTCAATTTAAAAAATGACCAGGTTATGACACGTAAATGGCCATATCTTTTTAGTTAGAATATTTATGGCAACACCACATAGCCTATGTTACTCGGAAAGGATGTAGCTTTCTATTGGTGAAAGAATTTTCAAAATCAGTTCAGTACTTTTCGAGCCTATTCGCAACAAACAAACATACAAACAATCAAATCTTTCCTCTTTATATAATAGTATAGATTAATTAGTGCTATTTTGCAAAAAAAATTTCTTTTCTTTGCTTGTTGATGCATTTCCTTTTAATCCTGCTCTTGGGTCGCAAGCCACAGGCTTGCCTATTATTGTTTTCTTTTGAGTGTAATTGTGCAGTTAAGCTACCGTATAGCTTTTAGGATTCTGAACGAAGGGCGAATATTAGAAATTACATAAATCGTGTTATTTGACTTGCAAACTTACGCGTATCTTTTTTCTCAGACCTTAGTATCGATAAATTTAAAGTAAGAGTTTCTTCGTTATGTGATAATCCCCGTTACGTCACTTCCTGAGGTGGGGGTTGGGGTGTCTCTGCCCAATAAAGTGTTCGCGTCGAGCGGAAATTAATCCGCAACTGCAGCAAACTTTGATCGAATTACTAACCCGCTACTAGTTTTTAATGTTAATATTATTCAATAGATTTAAATGTATAAAAAGGTCAAACTAAGACTAAAACGGAATAGTTGTAAACATTTGTTATAGAGAACGATCTGAACTCATTTTAAAGGACAAATAGACCTTGATATTATAATAGACCCTTAAGAGACCGACAAATACATGATATAGTCGACCCACCCTAGTTACGCTGGGCTAAAACATAATAGCTTCCGCGATACACGAACAAACAAACAGACAGAGAGATGGGCTATTTTAAAAATGATGTTTTGGCTTAAACCACCAGTATTGATCTTTCATAATTCACATTTATATATATATTTGTGCCTTCTCTATAAGGCCCATAAAAGAGAGAAAAGGGGAGTTTGAAAAAAAGGAGATGTAAAAAAGTAAAGCAAAACATATTTCCAAAACATTTGTAACATATTTCCAGCACTGGTGTTAAAAACATTGACAACATATTTCCAGCACTGGTTTCAAAAACATTGGCAACATATTTCCAGCACTGGTGTCAAAAACATTGGCAACATATTTCCAGCACTGGTGTTAAAAACATTGGCAACATATTTCCAGCACTGGTGTCAAAAACATTGGCAACATATTTCCAGCACTGGTGTCAAAAACATTGGCAACATATTTCCAGCACTGGTGTTAAAAACATTGGCTACATATTTCCAGCACTGGTGTTAAAAACATTGGCTACATATTTCCAGCACTGGTGTCAAAAACATTGGCTACATATTTCCAGCACTGGTGTCAAAAACATTGGCTACATATTTCCAGCACTGGTGTTAAAAACATTGGCTACATATTTCCAGCACTGGTGTCAAAAACATTGGCTACATATTTCCAGCACTGGTGTTAAAAACATTGGCTACATATTTCCAGCACTGGTGTCAAAAACATTGGCTACATATTTCCAGCACCAGTGTCAAAAACATTGGCTACATATTTCCAGCACTGGTGTCAAACATATTGGCTACATATTTCCAGCACTGGTGTCAAAAACATTGGCTACATATTTCCAGCACTGGTGTCAAAAACATTGGCTACATATTTCCAGCACTGGTGTCAAAAACATTGGCTACATATTTCCAGCACTGGTGTCAAAAAACATTTGCAACATATTACTAACAGGTGGGACCTACAATTGCAGACATAAAATATATACTAAACAGTCGTGTTGTGTATAATCGTTCCGCGCAATTATGTAAAAATGAATTGTATTGTAAAGGCAAGTGATTTGTTGAGATCTGTGAAGTAAAAAGCAGATTGCCACATTAGGAGAGAGGAGAGGCGCATTGCGACAATCAGTATCGACACGAACACACACACACACACAATACGAATAGCCTCTCAGCCGAAATAATCATCATAATTATTATGCAATATTTGTAACAGTAACAACCTCACTCGTTCACACTGAGACCAATCTTACAATAATGTTAACCACTACGTTATTCTACAAGTGCTATCTTATTTCCAGCTTTTTCTGGTTTTCTTCTCTGCAGCTCTTTTACAGTCCAGCGTGAGTCTTACTGTCACACAGATGGAACGAACGGATGTTTGAACTACTAGTATAGCTACGGGCACCTAAGTATAGGTTTAACCTTGAATGCGCAGAAGTCACTTTTAGTGGGCGAGAGCAGCGCGTATCAGTTCCCGCACGTTTGCTACCTATTAGCTAAAGTTAGCTGACAGACACAGACCTAAAGTTAGCTGTTAGTGTAGAAAAAAGGGTTTAACTCGATTTTCGGCAAAACTACAAGTACAGTCAACTTGTAGGTCATAAAAAGGACTACAACTTTTGAATTCACATTTTTAACATCCCCTTCATCCGACTATTATTTTTTTTACTTTTTACCATTTTCAAAGGCTTCAGCTTTGGCTTAATACAGGAACAGTAAGATATATATTTAGAACATTAAAAAGATTAATTGGAGACTAGGAATTATCTCATAAAACTTGAGAGTTATCTGTTATTTGAATACACTCGCATAAAAATAGCATCAAAAGTTTACCTCCAGTTTACTTAAACATGGATTAAGTATCGCATGAAGCAGCAGCTGCTAGTTACAGTGCCATTGCACAGTGTGCACAGTGCAGAGTGCAGAGTAAAGAGTGCAGTTGCCTAATGTACTCGTAGTTTGTTTTGTTGGAAGAAGTTGGAGAGTCACAGGCGTCAGGCAGAGGGAAATTAGTAGTGACTGACTGCTGTGTCATGACTAGTATAGGTTTATGAAACAATTCTCGACACACTTTCATTTCATTCCTTTATCAGTGCTTTTGTGTATTGCCGAGTCTACTATCCACATGGTTACCATTTCATGGCCCTATTAAATCCGCCTTGGGTTCTTAAGCATTCCGGTTGCGCTACATGTAAGCTTTACTCCCTCTTCTTGAATCGTTTTCGAGATTACTGAAACACTGCAGATTCTTTCTTTTTTTACTAACTGAAATAGATAAGAGAAATGAGATATTTAGATTAAGATTTAGATAAATAATGATTTCCCATTTCCTGCTGTATTCCGCATACATTGAGCAATGTCAATTTCCTGTAGTCAGTCGCTTAATCGCTTAAGTAGCGCTCACGCAATGTTTTAATATAAAAACATCCTACTATCTATACCTATACTCCTTATATCAAACTCAAACTCAAAATATTTTAGTTCAATTAGACAAATAACATATTATCACTAAAATACAATATGATCATCTGCTGCCGAACTAGTGTAAACTGTATTTCGGCATACAGCGCCATTCCCCATCACTATACAAAGCCAATTATGTTATTATATCTAAATTCTAAAATTACATTTATAGTATCTGAAGTTAGTAGTTAAGTTATAATATCTAAAATTACATTTATTATATCTAAAGTTAGTGAGTTATAATATCTGAAGTTACATTGTAAGTTCCTTATTATAAATTTTTTATACATAATTTTTTTTTTTTTTTTTTTGTATGATGTGAGTGTGTGTGCGGGTGTGTGTGAGTGTTTGTGTATGTGTATATTTGTTTATGCGTGTTTACACTTAGCGTTTATTTAATTAGCTATCCACTTGCAGAAGTTCCTCACATTCATTGTATGTAAGTTTAATTAAATAATCAAAAACATTTTTTTTACAAAGTATTTTATTTTGTGGATATATGTTTAACGTTTTATTTAATTTATTATACAGATAGACTTTTGTATAATAGTACTTTTGATACGTCAAAAATTGGTCGGTCAGTCAATTTGTCTGAAGCTACCACCAGCTCGGGAAGCAGTTTTCTGTTGAGAAGAGCCGGCCAGACACTCAACAGTCGCTCTTTTCAAAAAGCCATGTTTACATAAATTATTGATATACAAATCATTTAGCTTGAGAGTCAACGTCACTTAGATTCCAGGCATTCTCATCATTTAAGTAATCGTGTACATTGTAGTATGCTTTATATATTAATGACTTCTTGATACAAGTTTTAAATTGTTGAAGTGGCAAGTCTAATATAGGCTGTGGAATCTTATTATAGATGCGAACACCAAGTCCCATGAAGCTATTACTCACTTTGTGGAGACGATAGTAAGGCGTTACAAGTTTATTTCTGTTTATAGTATTAACATTATGTTTGTCATTGTGTTTTGAATACGAATCTATATTCTGGTAAATGTACAAAATATTACAATATATGTATTGTGATATCAGTAAACTCTATTTCATAATTGTTATTTTGCCAGCAAACCTTAAAGGTTATCCACTCACCACAGTCCACACAGAACCGGCCAACTATCTATTGTTGGTGCATAATCTACATATCGCTGTCATTTATTATGGCTTTTAAAAATATTGTTGTGACAATATTTATTTTTACATTCATTTTATATATTACTTGGATTTATGATGAGAAGGGAGGAGGAGAGGGGGAATATTGAAGAACACTACAAGGGGTGGTGATATTGAATGAACTATTGACAACTGTAGATACTGAACCGATAAATAATCAAATATGATCTCTTACATTTACGAGAGAAACCTAAGCAGTGCCTTGGACTTGTGACCAAGGTGTAGGCTTAAAGTCGTCTTTTATTCATATGAAAGTCTGTTTAAACCTAAGGTTAGATTAACACAAGCCTAACTTATGCGCGCACATATTCTTAGTAAATTGATTTTTATTCTCTTAAACTGTGAAGTTCCAATTAGTATATGCCACCACCCTAAACATCACAATCGATGATATTTGACTCTGCGATTCTTAAATTCTCAATTAATACATTGAACACAATTTATCACAGTTAGCCAGTGCCAGTGGTGCCTCATGTTATTGGGGCAATAACACGAGGACGGATAATGGCAGTGCCGCTATTGTGCCGGTCAGAGAAAGTGGCGTCACCACTCATCGCCGACGTGACCTCTACAGTCTACACATACCTGCAGCACGCGTCTGGGTCTACCACCATCAACCGTATCTTACCAAATACCCTAAACGAGTCGCAGTATTTCCCATAAATCTATATCGAAGTACTCATAAAATGATATAAACATAAAATTCTAGAGCTAATAGTGCAATTTTTAAAAGAATAAAAGAATTCTTTTAAAAATTGCACTATTAGCTCTCAATCAGCTAACGTCCCGGTGTATGTACATCAGTGTTGCTATATTTGACTACAGCTCGAAAAAGCTCGAGATTTCCCTAGAAGATATTGACTACATGGCGAAAACCTAAGCCTAAACCTAAGCCCTCACCCCTATGACCAAGCGTGGTATTTTAAAGACCCCCCTCTCAGAACGGGTCACGTAGTACGGGTACGTCCCCTAAGGATAGCAGAATATAATCTGCATGCAAAATGTGCAAAGTTTCCAATTGGAAACGCTTGCATATTATTACGTATAGAATACGTCACCGCGTAGGTACTAGGTACCCTAGTAATTAATGTCGAAACCGGTTAAGATCCACGACAGTAAAAGGTCAACTATACAGTACCTGGGGACCCGTGTTACCGCGCCTTGTTCGTTATTCCAATTTCCAATATCGTACGTTTCGCTCAAATCACTAGTTTTATCCTAATTATTATTATTGCCCATGGATGTCTCGAGAGAAGGTAATTCATAATATCAAGTCACAAATCACAAATCACAATCAATACACTGACCAGAGTCCAGTATGTCTGCTTGCAGATTTCACTGATCAAGGGTCATTGGGACATAACACGTGACTCCAGGAGTCCCAGAGGTCTGAGATGTGTGCAGGCACGCGCCAAGCATCTTCTGCGCCGATGTGCCAAATACTTATGAGCGCCTATACTTGAAGAGCAAAAAAAAATATAAAAAATAATTAATTCTTTTGAGCGCCTATATTTGAAAAAAAAAGAATTCTGTCTAGGCTCGCCTACATTAATATGGTTGACCCTCTCCAGTAGTTTGTATTGTGCGCCCCTGTCTACAATTATTGGCGCCTTTTTTTTTACTTTTTTTTTAATCAAATCATGTCATACATTTTTGTTGGTCTATTGCCCTCAGAAAGCTTCCTTTGTTGCCCTGGCGCCGTCGTGCGCCGCACCACACATGGACGGCGCGCGTGCGTGTGTGTGTGTGTGGCTGAGACAGTCCGTTAATATCTATTATTCGCTTAGGAGCATTCATTTATTAATTGTGCAAATTAAACTATCTGATACCAAACGTAACAAGTGAACTATAATGAATGTGTTATTAGCTATATGATATTTTCTAAGTATTAACATTACTTTAAGTGTAATTAATAATATTGCAAAAATATTAATTAACTTATCAGTATCCAGAAGCTATTTACTAGTTGGGCTCCGTTTGGGTTACGACATCATCGTTATCTGCTCATGCTGATTGTTGGTGCTGGTGGTTGGTACTGCTGCTGGTGCTGCTGCTGCCATTTCAATTAGAGACGCTAGTTTCTGGCCATTTTACACATTTTTATGCCTAATATTTTATCTAAAATTAATTTACAACATTTCATAGATTATTTTTGAGCTATAATAAAAATGGTGAAGATGTAGCTTTTAATTATTTTTTTTTTATTTATTGCGAGGATATATATTATGTAAATAAATGTGTAACATATACAGTTATAATGTTTTTTTTTCATATTTACAGTAATTAGTAAGTTATGTAAATATTAGAATTATGTATGATTATACTTAGAATTCTCTCTTTGTTTACAAGCAACATATTTAATATATAAGTAAACACATATTTAACTCTGGTAACACTAAACAAAAGTTCTAAGACTCGAAGGATATTGTGTGAGAAAAAGTGAAAGTTTTGCTCACTGATTGGTTTATTTTGAGGCAGTGATTTGAAATCAACCAATCAGAGAAACGACCTTGCTAAGTTTGTGAAACATCTTAGGGATGTCACGCATGTGCGATTATTGTTCATGTATAATTGTACGATAACATGGAGCTGGTGCCCTACATTAAATTATTCTTTGCATGACATGATTCCCTCTGAACTACACCGGTCGGTTAATATAAAATGCTTGTTAATGTTATTTTTCACTCCATTTGTTAGAAATTTGGTAAAATATACTATAGATTATGAAATCAGTTTAACTAATTTCTATTTCTTATTTTACATCTTGTGTATAATTGTTTTATTTAATTTTATTGTTTTAGGATGTTCCTGTATCGTAGCATCCATCGTCATTTTTGGCATGATTTACCACGCAGTCTCCTCCGTGTTATTTTTTCATTATACGTGACACTGGCAGAATGTTTTGTATATATTTCTACTAAAGACGAGACTGTATTACACCAAATACGTTTGTCTTTTCAATTATAGAATAAAAATAGCAAAAGAAATCAAAGTCACATATAGAAAAAAATACGCCACGTTCGATTATATGACATAAGGTTACAGAACTTTTAGTCAGTATTATTAATTGGTATGGGATTTTTCTATTTACACAATTATGTGTTCTTATTTTATCTGTGTATATAATTGTCGTCAAGATGTACTAATTTCTATTTTGTTGAAATACGATATTGCTGTCTATTGAGTACGATAATTGAGGATTGCGACTGGCAACCCTGCGAAGTCCGAACGCAATTTAAGTGACATGTCAAGTTGCAAGTACCGGAAGTGGACGTGCGCGAATTGAAAACTTTTACAAATGTTGTGATTGTGAACTTTATTTAAAAATATACTATCCTAGCACTTAAGATGTTTTCTATATGTTTATTATTATTAGTTGTGGTGTCACAAGGTATGCTAGTATTAATTACGTTAACATTTCTTTGAATATTATATATTTTCAAACAACTTTCTCTTTGATTTTGTTTTTTGTTTCACTCTTGTTATAAATAATTATTTCAGAGTGTTCAAGTCAAGACGACGAGTCAGGCCCGTATAAAGGGAAATCGATAGGAAAACTGAATTCATATCACCACCAGGTAAACATTTACACTTTCACTATTTAGTTTAGTATGTTGAGTGGCCCTGGACGGCATATGACTCACTCAGGAACTGTTCTACATGGAATTGTAACAATAATACTTTCAATTGTAATGTAATAATAGAATTCCACCCAATTTGTAAATTAGAAAACAGGTTTTACGTTGATATTGTGAATGTTTTGCATAATTACCTCAACTTTATACTTCAATATTAATTAATTTTATGTAACAAATATTTGAAGTAGTTATATTTTTATTCATTTTTAACTAATTTTAATATTATACTTTTGTTTTTTTTCTCTCTCTAATGCATGTGCCTATAGCATACAATTTCAATATAAGCCTGTATTTCTCTGTAAGTGAATACATTTTTTTTTTTTGAGAAATAAAAAATCTTAAACCATAAACCATAAGTAGGTAGTTATATTTATGGCTGTTTTTTCATAATTAATACCTTTTTTATATAACAATGAAGCCTTGAACTAAAAGTTCTTACAAGAAGTAAATTATTAAATGTGTGTGTAAATGTGATGTACAATTTTAATGCAAACCTAATTTAAAACCATAATCACAAATACCACAACTGCACTAAATGTAGCATATAACTAGAACTAATTGGCTGTTAATTTTTAGTAAGGTCTAAATTAATTTAATTTAAGATATAATAATGCAACATTGTAGGTATCAGGAGATGTTTATGCAGTAGATGATTGGACGCTGCTGTTAGTTGATTTTAACTATGATGGAACTGGAGACGATACATTTTTCTGGGCGGGAGACTCGGGCAGGCCTGGACCTCTTGGATTCATTGTGGCAGACGAGAATGGCAAGTAAGTTATATGGTATACAGCATTAGTTTTAGGATTTAGGAGTGCTCCTCATATTCAGAATATTGTTTATTTTAAGATCAATAATTGAATAAATTTAAAAAATTCACAACACAGTGTTAGCTACTGTAGAGTTGGATTCCTATACCTAAATGAGCAATAGAATACAGAATAATCCGACAAATATTTTCATGCCCATAGCGCCAAGGTCTGATATTTCCGGCCAAATACCACTGCTCCGTTAATCTAGTTGATGAAGTAATCATACAATTTAGTTTCTTAATTGAAGATCTAAAAATAATGTCTAAAGTTAGAAAATGTATATATTCATCCATATTGCCATAATCAGACTCATCTGTTTTAACAGTCTGCCCGTGAGGGACGGGATAGAATACAGCTCTCCTTTGCCGCTGGGATAGCATCTAGTAAGAGGCGAGTAACCCAGCCCCCCTGTCTAGTGGTAGGGGATCTTATCCCGACTGGCTCGCGACCAGTATCATGCGAATCGTTCCGGTTGTTTCGCATGTAATGCCCCCTCCCCCTTTCCCAATTCCTTTGATTGTGGTCATTTCTGTAGCCCCGGTAGAAACGGTTCACCGCTGGCCGCATGGTTCGTAGAGATCCCGATTTGGGAGGTTGTCCCGCCGCCATTGTTAAAAGCCCGTCATTGGACCGCCATGCTGCAGTGGGAACCTGGTGTGGAACGCGGCGATTGTACTCTGTTTATAACTTACTAGGGGCCCGTCCCGGCTTCGCACGGCTGGATAATTTTTTTTTAACATTTTGGCTCCCGCATTCTGTCGCTCCTCTATCGCCGCGTTACTCGCTGCGCTGCGAGGCACTCCACACCGCGCCGGCGGCCCGTCTGGGATTATTTTTTATTTATCTTGATATTTTTATTTCGTAATATCTTTTGACTGGAATGTCCGATTTCAATAATTCAAAAAGTAATTAACAGGTATTGAAACAGTCTTTATTACGAAATAATTTATTTGGATAAGAATTAATACAAAGTTATGGAAAACATGGTCTGATTTTGATAGGCATTTTTATCAACTTTTAAAATGTAATAAAGTAGTTATAGTGACATAACTACAATAGTTGGACATATGGTCTCGCGGAGTTTTCTGTACATATTGATACGTTCTATAATATTGTATAACATTTTTTTGTTCTATCATCAATACTTTTCGCAGCGCATGCGATGAAAGATATTTTATGGCTAATTTTTTTGCACCTTGTGTTGGTTTTAGTGAGAATTTCTGGGGATCTCTTGTAATAAATATAGCCTATGTTACTCAGGGATAATGTAGCTTTCTAATGGTGAAAGAATTTTTGAAATCGGTCCAGTAGTTTTTATGTTTATTCGTTACATACAAAAATACAAATCTTTCCTCTTTATAATATTAGTATAGACTAGCTGACGCGCCCTTGCTTCGCTGAGGTGATTATATGTAGTAAAAGGGAAAATCTTGTGTTTTAAACACTTGAGACGATTCGTTTTGATAAGAATTCATAATATGATTCAAAATTTGACCAATAAATATGGCCTAACGATTTAAATTATTCAAATATAAAAAAAATCTTTGTGACTGAAATATAAAAATTAGACATATGCTGTCACTGATTATTTTGTAAGTTACTATGCAAATCCGACTACCACGAAAAAGTCTTTTCATTTTCGGGTTAATACCTATGACACAAATAATGTGGATTTCTATTGGTAAAAGAATTTTCAAAATCGGTTGTTCAGTAAATCCACAAAAATTACCTGTTTATGAATGTAGTGTTGATAAGACTAAATGCCTACGTACCTAACTGCGTATAGCGCTCTATTTAACTATATATTGAACTAGTCTTGTGTATAATTAATATTAATTTTATTGATTTCAGAATGAGGTAATCTGGTTTAAGTTACAAGAACCTTACTTAAATTAAATAGATCAAGGATCTAACAGAAGTCTTTTAGAATTTACAATAGATTTACTGTATTTTACTCGTGACAATATGTAATATAACAAAAAGACTGCAATTCATCATACATCACCTACATTTAAAAAATACATAAATAGTAATATATATTTATAGTGAAATAATCAAATACAATAAAAAATTATTGTGTAATTATTAAAATATAAGTTAACACGTTTATTGTAGATATTTATTACCATAAGTATTTAAAAACCTAAACAAACATTGTTCTTTTCGTTTACAACATACGTTTATAATATCATCAAATAAGCGCGCGATTAGAACGATGAGCAAACCAAACCCATTTCAATCAACCAACCAACCAACTAACTAACCGAACAACCGTAATGCCGTACTTGCGCCAAGTGCCAACTGAAACATTGGTTTGTACGAGTACATCGGACATCGGTTCAAACGTCGTCAACTCGTCTGTGCGAAAAATACGTGTAACGACATCTACTCTTGAGTAACGTTTCGTTACTTTCATTGGAGCCAAGTACCCGTTACTCAGTACCGAATACATGCGGTTTGCCACAGCTCTAATAAATAAGCAATACTAGCCTTTCCTTTCCGAGAGCAGGTATGAACACTTTTTTCATGTAATTGTAAAATATCTCGGTATCCATCCATCCATCCTCTTTTACTCGCTGCATAAGACAGTTCTAAATCATACTTACCTGCAGTTTCAGCCACCCATGAATCCCACACAAATTTGCCTTTAAATATAATTAAAGGATTTATTTTCTTTGCATTTGCAACTAACGCCTAACGCCCGTTAGAACTTGGGGGGCCCCCTTCTTTCCAACCACTTTTGTCTTGAAAGGGTTTAGGCACACCGATGTTTCATCTAAATTCCAAATTAAATATGGCCGTCGCGTTGTTCTAAATCTAATTCCTTTATTTTTGACTCAGTTTAAAATATTCGTTTCTAATAAAAGGGTTAGTATTTTTTTCTAGCATATTCAAAAGGCTGACCTTGTTTGAGAGAAAGTCCATGAAGTTTGCGAAAATTTGTCTTTAAATGGGGTGGGTATGTTATTTAATCAATGTATGTTTAATCTCACTTCCGGTTCATAAGCAAGAACAGGAGGACGACCTAGTGTAGCACTTTTAACGCCTGTTTTTTTTATTAAAACGGTTGTGAAGTATGGCAATGGGTATTCTATAATGCTTAGCTGCTGCATATAATGTTAGTTCCTTTCTTTTTACTTTATTAATAGCTTCAGCAACATCTTCATGAGTGTAGGACGAAGAGATTTATTTTACGAATAAAGCTGTATCTGTAATTATTTGACTGATTTAATTATAATAAGATGTATTATTATGTACTTGTAGGTGATCTTATTAAGCTGTTGAAATGTAATTACCTATATATAGTTAGAATCTGTCAAGGTTATTCGGTAAACTGATGTTGATATTGTCAAAATACATATAATCATGTTTGTTTAAAAACTGACCAATGTTGTTAACGGTTGTATTAGGATAAAGATTACTCCGCATGACAACATTGAGAAATATTACGACAATTCGAGGAATTCGTAAGCGTGCAAAGGGGACGGGAATATCGATATACTATTGAACATCCCTATTTGTTGTAGGTATTTATTTTTCTGGCGGTTAAAAGGTTAAATATTACCACATTGTGTAACGTCTTGTATAGTGTGACAGCCTTATTGCCAATAATTCTTTAGTGAACACACATAATATTCAAACACGATTTTTCATAAATGTGATTATGACGCATATACGAATAACCACAACGCACCTTTCTTCTCTTCTTTCCCTTAAATGCAGTATTGACAACCTCAGTTTTTCTATGGACCTCTTTTTCTGAATTTTATAGGACCAACATCCTCGAACGCTACAACAACGCAGAGATCCGCCTGAAGCTACCCGACGGCAAGCGCGTGTCCCGCATCACTTGGTTTGCCGTGTACGACCTGGCCTCTCAGAACGCCTTCGGAGATGTGTATATACCGGAGGAGTTCGAAGCCCCGGCGCCGAGAGCGTTGACTCCTTTTGTGGCTTCACCGGGAGTCAAGCTGACCAGTCAGCCCATACAATTTGTGGATGCTTCAACATTTATGTGAGTTCAATATGTGACAAGAACTAATTTCTTGCACAAATATTCCTACTTTACGAGTACATCATTAAAATCGTTAAAATCCAATTGATTTGGAAAATTGTTGCTGTCAATTCTTTTTAAATTGAACCATGGTACGGATTGTTGTTAGATATTCATTTAAGATTTTTGTTACTGTGTTACAAACGAACAGGCTGAATGCTAAGATGAACCTTCCGGCTGAGTTAGGAGGTATCAGTGGTTCTAAAAACATTGCGAACATGTTCAAAGCTCAGTTTAAAGTGGACCCATGCGAATTCTTTGATTGCGTGGATGAGAACGAGGCTGGGGGCGTTAGTGGTACTGGTGAGCGTCCGGTCTGTTTCACAAGAAATGATATCATTAAAGCATTAAACAGTATGAAACGTGGGAAATCACCAGACGGGTCAAATTACAGGCCGATATCGCTGGCGACAATCACAGAGCAAAAGTCCTGGATAGTCTTCTTGATGCACAGTTAAATAACTCAGTCGAAATTCATGACGCACAGTTTGGATTCAAGCCTAAATTATCAACGGAGAGCGCAATACTGTGCCTCAAGCAGACTGTTCGGTACTACACCGATAGAAAAACGCCATTTAAAACGCTTGTTTTTTGGACCTGTCTAAAGCTTTTGATCTAGTATCTCATAAAATACTTTGGCAAAAGCTCAAGACAGAAACTAGTTTAAGATCCAATCAAATATCATTGCTTAAGTATTGGTACGATAACCAAATGTACATGGTTAGATAGGGAGAGTCACTTAGCGATTCATATAAATTGAAGTGTGGAGTAAGACAGGGAGGCCTCACGTCACCCAGGCTGTTCAATTTGTATGTGAACCAGTTGATGAGGCTGAGTGGAGTCGGAGTCGGATGTTCCATAGATGGCGTGGCTATGAACAATATTAGCTACGTGGACGACATGGTTCTGCTGAGCCCCTTAGTTAGCGGTCTTAAAAATTACTTAAAATCTGCTAGGACTCATTTACAATGTGAAGAAAAGTGAATTTATAGTTTTCTGGGGTAGAAACAAATTGATTAATTGTGATCCAGATATACGACTATGTGGCACTCCCCTGAAGCAGGTAACTGAGTTAAGATACCTTGGTCACATAGTAAATGAAAGCCTCAGTGACAACAGTGACATAGAACGAGAGCGTAGGGCTCTGTCGGTCCGAGGTAATATGCTGGCTCGCAGATTTACGCGTTGTACGACTCCAGTAAAGCTAGCCTTGTTTCGAGCATACTGCCAATCATTCTACACGTGTAGTTTGTGGACAGATTATACACTGCGGATGTGTTGAGGGCGGTGTTGAGGAAACCTCGACACTGTAGTGCATCGGCAATGTTCGCTAATGCTCATGTAGACGATTTCTTTTGTATTATACGAAAGCGTGTTGCCTCCATTATGAGCAGAATATCTAAAAGCACCAACACCCTCCTCAGCACATTGACTAGTAAGTTGGACAGTCACCTCTGGGAGCACTGGAATGGTGTACACGTAAACTTGGCCTAATTCTAGAATTTAGGATAATTTAGTTATCATTTAACATAGTTGTTAAGTACTAACATAGTGTAAGCATTTGTTACTAACCTATTTTATTTATTATTTTATTTTATTGTACCTATTTATTTTATTTCATTATATGTCTTTAATTTGAATTCAATGTTAATTTAATTTTTGATGTGAATATGGATTGACTAATTTGTTACAGCATCCCAGAGTTCCACTACGACAGCACTGGGGAAGAAGTGTTCTTCTGGACGGGCGTGGGGCCGCAACCTTCCTCCCGCGGCTTCAAGATACCCGACGAGGATGGATAGTCAGTATTCTTTTGCTTATATTACTACAGATGAAAGTATTAGTAGGTATTAGTTACCAATGAACTAACGCGTTAAACTTCTTGTATATAAGAATCGGCCAAGTGCGAGTGTGGAACTCGCACACTGAGGGTTCTATATTTTCAGACAAACCGTCGCAAAACTGTTGTCCCCCTACATCAACATAGGTTGGCGTCAGTTTACGTTGTAATAGAATATTTTATGGTTTTTACTGTCGTGTTATTTCATGACTAGGTCAACGATAAGTACACAATACGTTACGATTGCTATGCGAATATACAGCGTCTTATAAAATCTATCTATACATATAAAGAATATGTAGACTTGCAGTGTATGTACATTGCATGTTTATTAAAAAAATTAGCAGAGGGGTAATAGATAACCTATACCAAACATTTTTACAAAGTTCAGAAAATCTAGTGTTAACTTCGGAGTAACATTTAGCCTTTGTTTCATCGCAATCGGTTCACTCAATCAAAAGATATATTCATTTACAAATTTTATATATGTAGTTGAACCTGTCACACGTCCTGTAGATGGCGCCGCGAGTTTGGTAATTGTTGTTTGAATGACGTGTTTGTTAATTGATTCATAATATTAATCACTAATCTATATTTAGATTTTACTACAATATTTTACAATTATGTAAAATCTTTTTTTTTATTTTTAAATAAGAAGTTTTTTAAGGTTTGATACATGTTGTTTATTTTATTAATTTTCTTTTTGTTCTGTGATATAGATGGCGTTGTCGGTGTAAGATTTCGTTCTTATAATATGTATTATTTTATAGTTATCGGTTTTTACAATAATATTTTGTAACATTACACAAATTATAATTTCCTTTCTTTAATAATTTATGATACGATGACCTAGAATCATGAAATTTGGTATGAAGCAAGGTCTCATAGGGAACGTTCAAGTATTACGTAACGCAATTTTTGAAGATTTTAGATCCTCCCTCCCCCGCATGTAACGCACCGTAACGTTTTTCTGTACACCCCCCCTGCCCATCCCTAAACGTTACGTAACATTTAAGCGACCATTAAAGTCACAATGATGTTGAACAAAGTATAATATTTTTGTTATTGTATTAATTAATATAACAAAAGAAGAGATTTTTGAATTATGTTTTTATTTCTCCATAAATCAAATTCACAGACAACAGCAATGTGCTTCTGTGTAAACTCTAATGAATACTGACACATCCGTAATAAAATAAAAATCACGTACACACAGTCGAGGGATTCCCCGAAACATAAACGAAAGGGTTACCAACTTAGGAAACGAAAGTACAATACAATCGAGGGATTCCCCGTAAAATTTCCGGATTTGGAAGGTTCTAATTCACTAATATTTTTTTAAATAAAAAAAATGTTACGTAACGCGTTGCTTCAATAATCCCCCTCCCGCCCTTGTAACGCACCGTAACGTTTTACAAGACCCTCCCCTCCACCCAAATTGCGTTACGTAATACTTGAATGCTCCCATAGAACAAGTAAAAGAAAAACGGTAAATTTATTTCTTCATCACTAGAAATTTATTTTACAAGATTCTTTTGCAACATCAAGTTGAAATTAATATCAATATTCAAGTCTTTAGTCTCACGGAGCTGTAAACAATCAAACTTCCAAGTCAACGTAATGGAAAAGTACAGCCGCTTATATCTTTTGTGTTGTTATTTTGATTTCTCACAAAATCAAAATTCCCAAGGTTGGTCCTTTGGCCTAGGAACATGCTTTTTGGCAAAAAGTTCATCAATTGATGATAATTACAGCCTGGAACCAATCCGGTCGTACGCCGGTGAAGACGTGCACCTCACGCTACCGGGGGGGAAGACGGTGTTCGAAGTGGACTGGATCTCCATCTACGATGCGCGCGCCAAGCAGTCGCTGGCGGCCGTGCTGGTGCCCGACGCGCTCAACGTGCCGCCCGCGCACGTGCGCCTGCACCCGCACAAGTCAGTACGCTTCACTCACGAGATATCGACGCGTGCACATGTGATCACAGCTGAATAACAAGGTCGTGTCGTGTTGCAGGACGACGCTCCCGCACTGCCGGCAGCTGCACCGCGACTACCAGGTCTCGTGGGAGGTGTTCGGCTCGCAGATCACTATCCAGCTCGCCGCCGTGGTATCGTTACACTTTATAATATAATACACAACCTTAGACTGCTATTATATCCTTCACTTTGTATATCACCACGTAACTGGTGACTACGTCTCGTGTTAATAAAGAATATGAATTTGTTAGATAGATTTGAACGAGTACATGGCATTCGGTATCTCGGGGTCCAGGTCGCGGTCGCAGATGCTGGGCGCGGACGTAGCCGTAGCCTGGATGGACCATAAGCTGCAGCGCGGGCTCGCCACGGACTACAACATAACGGAGGTGGCGCCGGTGAGTGCTCCGTCCTATACTCCGAAGAGTGTCCCAAGTGGGTCATACCAGGGACTAAGAAAAGCCGTGTGCGTGTTGCAGTGCGTGCAGGTGCTGGGGCAGTGGCGCGGCGTGTGTCGCGACGAGCGTCTGGGCGGGCTCGACTCCAACCAGGTGTTCAGCGCGTCGCGGGACGCAGGCCTCACCGTCATAAGCTATCGGCGCTCCTTGCAGCCTGGTAACGTACTTATTTTACATCGTGACGAGATCGCAACTACGCTACTGTGAACTGTCTGCTCATCGTCCTTATGAGTGCAGGTGAGGAACTGGACCGCGAGTGGCCCCTGGATCGGTCAGTGTTCGTAGTGTGGGCACTGGGCGCGCTGGACCACGCGCAGGAACCCTCCTACCACCGCCTCTACCCTGCCGGAGACGTGCAGCTCGTGTTGACGCAACGCGACCAGAGCGACTGCACCGACTTCACCATGTAAGGCAACTCACATACAGGGAGAGGAAGAGAGATAAGAAACTCTGACACTAATGTTAAAACTGGTGCTTCGCAAAAAATACTTTTGATCTAATTAGATAAAGCACAAATATTAGAAAATCTCTCCGTGCGATGCTTACTACTTTCAACCTAATAAACTCTCTCTCTTTCTTGGTCTTGTCTCTTGGTCTTGTCTCAATTTATTTAGGGTCAGGCCTCCTTGTGCGTCTTTTTTTGTTGCGAATGCGCGTTACTAAAATTATTTGTTTCCTTACGACATTTTAGTCATCAGTTTTCTTTTAAAGCAATAAAAGTACATGTTTCTTTACTAAAAATGTTCCTACTTTAAAGTTTTCAATGACGTTGTGTTCGCTCTTTCTTATAGAAGAAGATCTTATAATCTCCCTCTCTCTCTCTACTGTAGTTTCTAGCTAGCATATTACGAGGGTGGTCTGAAAAGTTTCCGACCTCAACATGTAGATAGCAGTACTCTTAAATAAGAGCTAGTAAATTTCGTTGTTCGCAACGCAGATCAAAGATTTAGAGTTAGATTCTGTGTATGGGGACTCTGCAGCATCCGCCTTTGCTTCTAACGTGATTAAAACCGACCAAAAACGTGTTCAGAACAACGCTCTGTTGGCGCAGTTTAGGCGCAATAAATCCGAGTTTTGTCACCGATTAATTACTGTAGATGAAACTTGGATACACCATTATACGTCCGATACAAAAATACAGTCCGAGCAGTGGACTGCAAAGGGGGAACCGGCTCCAATAAAAGCAAAAACTGTTTTTTTGGCTTGCTTCGTCATGGTCATGGTTATAGAGATCTTAATCGATTATCTTCAAAAATAAAAAAAAAACCATTACAGGAGTATACTACGCATCATTACTTGACAAGCTGAAGTCAGAACATGTAGAGAAACGGCCACATTTGCAGAACAAGGCAATCTTGTTTCACCAAGACAACGCACGGTCTCACACTTCAGCGGTTGCCACGGCGAAAATCCACGAATATTACCGTTTGAACTGCTTGAGCATCTGCTTTACTCACCAGATCTAGCCCCAAGCGACTTCTTTTTGTTTCCCCATCTAAAAATTGCGATCGCAGGACAGAGATTTTCGTCAAATGCAATCACCTTTGTGAACAATTATTTTGCAGAGAAAAACGCCGAGTACTATCGCATCACTGGGAGAAGTCTGCACGAGTTACACAAGGAGATTATGTTAAAAAATAATATTTAAAAATCTGAAAAATGTCTTGTATCTTTGTTAGGTTGAAAACTTTTCAGACCATCCTCGTATATATAGTATAATAGTTCAATTTGTATTATTACTAGTCAATGCCAGTAACTGCAAAAACTTAAAATTTCCCAGCGCGACGCCACCAAAATTAGCAATATGGGAACGAGCGGAATTGTTCGACCCCTCGCTGCGAGTGTTCCGCATGACCATCGGACCCTCGGGGGGCAGGCGCGGGCTGGCGGGGCGCCCGGGCAGCGGGGGCGTTGGCCCTCACCTCGCCTGGTACGTCAACGGACAGCTGGCACCCGATCTGCAGCTCAGACGAGGATTGACCTATACTTTTAAGGTATTGTAAAAATAAATGCGCTCTCATACAAAATTAGAACCATTATGCATTATACACATAACTTGAGTATAAGTAAAGGTTTAATTCGTGTGCTCAAATTAATCTATATGAACCCTGAAGGTACAAGGCGGTGACGACCCGCACTCCGCGTCGCTGTACCATCCGCTGGTGATCACGTCGGAGCCGCACGGGGGCCTGGAGCGCCTCAGCGACGCGGCGCAGCTGCACGCACGGCTCCTGGCCGGCACCCGGCAGCAGCGTCGCGGCCGCCTGGCGCCCACGGCGGCGGGCGGGCTGTGCTTGGGCTCGCATGCGGCGGGCTGGGACATGCGGCGCGACGACACCTTCGACACGTTCCGCGCCTTCAACCGCACGCTCAAGTGGAGCTGCTCCGGGGAGCCTGCCACGCTTACCCTGGCGCCCAACTCCACCTGGCCCGACCGCGTCTACTACCATTCCTTCACGCACGCAGGTAATGCTCCACCACAGCTCACAGGACCCGCACATGCCACAGCATGGTCAACGGCACTAATATCTCGCATCTTGCAGACATGGGCGGACGCATCTTCGTAGTGGACCGTCACCGGCGCAACATCGCCCGCTCCGCAGCACCCGCGGCGCCTCTGCCCCCGCTCCTGGCGGCTCTCTGCGCGCTCTGTGTGCTGGCTCTCCCTCGCTGAGTGTGCATTTACAATGTATTGTTAAGATTGTCAAGTAAAGTGTAAATAAGATTGTGTTGAAGCGTAAGACTAAAATAACGCATTAGTTATAGTAGTAGTGGCTACCTGCTCCTCTCTCGAGAGAGTAAGGAACATAAGACGCCATATGTTCATTGTATTACCAACCTAGACAACTCAGCGAAGTGAATGCAGACTATATGTTTGTTATATTTAAATGTTGTGAAACATACATACATACGTACATTTATTGTTTTGTATATTATGTATTGACATCTCAAAGAACAAACCATTATATATATGTAGTATACACGCAGACCAGGAGTATGACTATTACTCCTGAGTGTTATACGTGAGTCTCAGTGTTTCAGTGTTAGTACAAGAATACTCGCAAGTCAATCATGGCACCATATTTATTTTTATCTTTTCATTTGCTCAACCGGATGATATTCAATTTGTGCCAACATCTAAAATTAAATGTTTATCATGATTAACAGTATTTAAAGTAGAATTTAACTAATTATTTATATAGTAACATTTTGCTCAACACATGATGCTTACTGTCCTTCGCTTTCTTTATTTATATAAACATCCTATGGTTCTATATTGTTATTATATTCTCTTTTGTCTGTGATCTAGATATTAAATTCCAACTTCTTTCATATTGAAAATATATATCACAATATAAAAATAATAAATAATTATTTTATTTATCTTGGCCAAAATTTATTCAAACAGAAACTTGAAAGACTTTTATGTCAACTTAATAATAATAATAATTAGTGCTAGACGTGATGAGTTCGCGTGATTAAGATCTCTCATATAACTTAATGTATGTAAATAAATAAAAGACTATCTACAATCAATAAATAATGTTTTATTTAACTAGAACATGACACAACATCCAATACACGGA
Organism: Limenitis camilla; assembly: GCA_905147385.1. Taxonomy (NCBI): domain Eukaryota; kingdom Metazoa; phylum Arthropoda; class Insecta; order Lepidoptera; family Nymphalidae; genus Limenitis; species Limenitis camilla. The sequence goes on from LR990248.1 coordinate 11,790,800, forward strand.
GTGGGAGTTACTTTCCTCACTCTGCTAATACAGAGACAATACTGCACTGCTGAGATTCTATGAGATACAAGACCTACTGGTTCATGAATAGAAGAGATAAATAATCATTGATTTACTAAGTACTTCCACTACTATTACTATTGTGTAGCATAAATAAGATTACAGAGCAAATAGTGTAGTTAGTTTTACATCAAACATCTTACTTTTAAATACAATTTATCGATTTGGTTATATTTGTATAATATGTAAAAAGAAAATTTTGCACTCACAGAGGAGTAAGGAATGAATACAGAAATCTAAGACATATGTTAATACTGCCAATAAACTTATCTTCTGCTCTTTTACAATAAGCCTTAAACCTAAAATATTAATAAACTGCTTGAACTATTCACCACGAGGCAACTAGGATACTACCAGTGCTCATTGAACTACGAGTTAGCAGAAAACGAGAGGGAAAGAGAGCAGGGAGGTGTTCAGGCTCGATGCAGGGCCAGGAAGGCGTGGAGCGTGCGCGGCAACGCCTCGGGGGGCACGGGCCGCTTAGAGGCGACGACAGCGCGCGCAGCCAGGCACCCCAGCGAGGTGTGCTCCAGCGGCTTTATGCGTGACTCGCGGTTCAACGCCACCAGCTCGCCGGCAGAGTCACCGAACTTGTTAGGCTGATCGAGGTGCGCGCCGCCGGCGAGGAGCGCGCTCACTAGCGTGGAAGAGAAGTTGTATGGGATCGCGGCCACGTGCAGCGCCGTGGAGCGCGCCTCGTTGCGCACGAGCGGGTCCGCGCCGCACCGCAGCAGCAGCGCCACCACCGCCACGCTCGGAAACACGGGCGGCACGGCGATCTCGTCCGCGAAATACGTGGAGCGCACGACGTTGAGGCGCGACACGCACAGGTGTAGCAGAGTGTCGCCAGTGTGAGCGCTGCGCACGTCCAGCGCCACTAGCCGACGCACGTGCTGCTCCACCTCGGCCAGCTCGCGCCGCGTGCTCGCCGTCACTAGTAGCAAGTGTAATAGATGCGAGGCGCAGCGCAGCGCCCGATCAAACGTCTCCGCTTGTTTCTTATGAACGGGCCGAAGAGCGAGCGCAGCGCGCGCCGCCGGTAGGTGCTCCGCCACCAGCTGGAATACGCGTACGACGTCTGCGTGGCGCAGTATGCCGACCGCGTGCTCCAGCCGTCCGCTGCTCGCGTCCAGCAGCAGCCGCGTCAGCGCCGATAGTGTATGGCAAGTATCTATAAACAAATGTTTTTCTTTTAGAACAATTCATAAACAATGTGGTGGTTGGCTTTAACACCATTACACCACAAGGGCTTCTGATAATTACACCTTATATCTGATTATTATATTAGATTAATTTGTTTGTGGCAATAAGAGGCAACCATTCACACAGTACACAATTGTAATGGTTCCACATGCTTGTAAGTGGACAAGTTTAATTGATGCGATGTCGCTGTTTACGCAAATACTCACTTATTTATATTAATGTAAGTTTAGTTGCAAATAAAAATTCGCTAAAAACACACACTTGTTTCTCTTCTACAAATTAATTTTGAAGTTATTTGGAAATACATAGACATTTGTTGGTCCAAACGAGCCGGATTTACGAGATTGGTAAATAAGAATATTGGAAGACAAGAAGTTGTTATTAGTGTATGCACATTTGGCGCGGTACATTATAATTACGAGTTAATATGAAGAAAGTGAAGTCAATGAAGATACATATTTATAACTAGTTGACGTGCCCTCGCTTCGCTGTGTTACAAACAATTGTTACTGCATATTAGTTATTGTGACATATAATTAAATCAAGACGAAGACGTGCCCTCGCTTCCGCTATGTTCCGAGGAATTATTGTTGACTATTTATTATTATGATGTGATAAATATTTAAATTCAATTCACGACGTGCTCTCGCTTCGCTGAGTTCTAACGAATTATTATTGGATATTTATTAATGTGAATAATTATTAAAAACAAGACGACGTACCCTCGTTTCGCCGTGTTTCAAGAAATTATTGCTGAATGTGTTTTATTGCTATATCTAAACCTATTTGATCAGCCCTCGCTTCTCTGGGTTTTCAAGAATTGAAGAAGTGTTTTTGTTTCTCTCTGTCATCTGGATGCAGAACTATACGGAACACTAAAATGTCTACAGAAACATCAGCGGAGCAGACAAGGTACTTAAATATTTTAGAAGATATTGCCTCAACTTTGAAAAATACTCAAATAAATTTAAAAAAAAGTCCGAAGGCCAGATTAACGGAAAGTTACATAACAATCTAGTCGGTTGTACTCCTCGTGAACAAAAGGGAATATTACCGTATTTTTAAATGAAGAACACTTCATTTATGAAGATTTGATTTTGTCGTTGAAATCGGATTTGATAGACTGGCTGCAGGGTTGTCAACGCAGTGCTGTTGTTGTTGATAAAAATGATAGTTCGAGAATTATGCAATGTGACGAAAGAATGTCATGCATCCAGCTTCCACGGATACAATTACCATGTTTTTCTGAAAAGTATGAAGAATTTCCTACATTTCAAGATTTGTTTATTTCATTGGTTCCACTAGCACTTCGTTATCAAATGTGCAAAAATTACATTATTTAAAGTCGAGTATAAGTGGCAAGGCTGAAGCATTATTAAGACATATTAATATTACTGAATCAAACTATGTACAGGCTTGGGAAATGTTAAAGAATCGCTATGGAAACAAAAGACATAATTACATCACTACTGAAGAGACTTTTTAATCGAAAAAAATTAACTAATCAAACTGCACAACAAGTAAAAGCACTTTTAGACACCTTCAAAGTTTAAAAATTTAGAAATATGTACTGATTCATGGGATCCTTTGATTGTGTTTTTGGTGGTTCAAAAGTTGGATGTACAAACACATAAAGAGTGGGAAGAGAATGCATACCAGCAGAAAGTTGATGAATTGCCAACATGGGATCAACTTCAGAAATTTTTAGAATCTAAATTTCGTACACTTGAACTTATATCACCGTCGACATCATCTACAAGGGATGATGTCGATACACACTCACGTAGCAACACACGAGAAACATCATAAAAATAATTTTCATAAGGGTCAAAATAGCAGTTTAGCACCTTTATGTTCCTTCTGTAATGGTCAACATTATATACTTAACTGTAAAGAATTGTCTAAGCTAAATATAGAAGAGAGACAACATACTGTGAAGAAGAATAAATTATGCTTCAACTGTCTTATACCTAATCACAACGTTTATCAATGCCGACAACTCACAACATGCAAAATATGTCGAAGAAGACATCATACACTGTTACATGAAACAAAGAAGAAAGAAGAAGATAGTGCAACTAACGCTAATAACAACACAGTAAACAGAGAGGTCGAGAAAATAATAGCTACGCACTACTCAAGAGAAGAAGAAGTTGGTCAAGAAGTATTACTCGCAACTGCATTGGTTGATGTCATATCAATATAGAAATTAAAATCATCAAAAGACAATATAGAAATTAAACTAGATAAAATAATCAAAATATTAGGTCTGTCATGGGATAGGAAAGATGATACATTTAAAATTAAGGTATACTTACCTGAGCTTCAAACTCCAATAACGAAGAGGTCCATTTTGTCAGATGTAGCTTGTCTGTTTGATCCATTCGGTTGGTTATCACCTGTGGTTATAAAGGCGAAAATCATGATACAGAAGCTGTGGCTTTGCAACATGGGCTGGGACGAAGCATTACCTGATGACCTGAAAGAAGAATGGATAGAATATAGAGGTGGACTTACCTGCTTACAAGAAATTGCCATTCCTCGTTGATTGAAATTGTCTCCAAACAATATAGATGTACAGCTGCACGGCTTCTCAGACGCTTCTTCTTCTTCCTATGCTGCAATACCTGAGTATCTACCTGAGAGTTAAGAATAAAGATAAGGAAGTATACGTTACCTTAATTGCATCTCGAACAAAGGTTGCACCAATAAAACAGTTGACGATTCCGACATTGGAACTTTGTGGTGCAGTTTTGTTAGCTGAACAGATTAACGATGTTGCTGGTTTATTTGATATTTCGAAGAATAAAATATTTGCATACACTGATTCCATGGTAGTTTTATCCTGGCTACAATCTCAACCTAACAGATGGCGAACATTTGTCGCAAACAGGGTAGCAGATATTCTGCGAATTTTAGACAATGATCAATGGAACCAAGTTCAATCAAACGAAAATCCCGCAGATATAGCAACAAGAGGGATCAACGCTTATGATTTGATAGAAAATGAGCTTTGGTGGAAAGGGCCAAAATGGTTGACGAATGAAAAAATAACGAAACAACAAAGAATAATTCCAAAAACGGAATTAGAATCGAAAACTTTATGTCACACGCATGTTGAAGAACCGCCAATTTGGGAAAGATTTTCATCGTTATCAAGAATGAAAAGAATTCTAACCTATTGTAAAAGGTGGAAGAAACAAAATTATATACAAAGAAAATCAGATATATTAACATGTGGAGAAATTTTAAACGGTTGTATTAGATATAACCAGGGATTTCCGGTGCAGTGCTTGAGTGAAGAGGGGGGAAAAAATGCTGCTGTTTCAGCCCGATATGTATTATACTATGATAGATATACAATGGAGAATTGTGTTCAAACTTGTCATGCGTATAACGTAGTGATATATAAATGAGCCTTTTTATAACCTTATGAAACTCACCGGTGTAGAGCAACGAGTCCTTCACGATGCGGATCTGCAGCGCCCAGCTCCACAGGTCGATGCAGCGCTGGTAACGGAAAGCGTCCGCGTACGCGGCGCCCCTACAGCCAAAAAACAAAGTTTAATATGAATATTATTAAAAAATATTATTTATGGTTCTCGGATTCGTAGTTCGTACCTGTACATGAGTCGGAAAACAGTGTCCTTGTGCGAGACGCCGAGCACTCGCGCGGCCACCAGTAGTGCCTGCATGCGCAGCGCATCCACGTCCTCCGCCAACGCCTCCAGCTCTTCCGCCGCGTTCCACTCGATACCCAGGGCCGCAGTCGCCGCCACCTCGTCGCTGGGCTGCGCCCACTGCTTGGACAGATAGCCGTCGGGAACGTGCCTGAGTGCGGTCGCGAGCCGCCACGAAGCCAATGCCGCGGCCACATCGTTGAACTCGTCGAGCTGTGTGGCACCGAGCAACTCATGAGCGTCGGCGGCACGTTCGGGAGAATACGGCACCACTGACAGCAGCAGCTCGGCCACGCGCTCGGCGCCCTTCAAGCAAGCCGTTCGCAGAGCGTCGTCGCCGCTGCGCGAACACAGATATGGCGACGCACCGTGATCGAGCAGCAGCTGCGCCGTCTCGAGCCTGTGCTCCTGTATTGCGTAATGTAACGCAGTTTTAAGCTGCGTGTCGCGAGCGTCGACAGCAGCGCCGCGTGATAACAAAAACGCGCACAGCGGCACTGACTGCACAGAGTTGATGAGACAGGTGCCACCATTGTGGTTGGGACGATGGATGTCAGCGCCGCGATCAACGAGGAAGCGCACCACATCGAAGTTCGTCATGAAGCAAGCGGAGCGCACCGGCGTAGAGCCACTGTCGGAGCCGGCGTCCAGGTCGGCGCCCGCGTCGGCGAGAGCGTACAGCACCTCCAAGCGGCCGGCGACGGCGGCGCACCAGAGCGGCGTGACGGAGTGCGTAGAGCGGTCGTGTGGCACTTCGTAGACACCGCGCTGCTCCAGGTCGGCGTCACACACGTGCACCAGGTACTCCACTAACTCGACGTTGCCGCGACGACAGGCCACGAACAGAGGCGCACATCCATCCTGTGTGCGACTACAAATCGCGCGCCTATCCGCTGGCCGCATTCTGCCAACATAAAATTTATATTTAAGAATTAAATAGCTTCAGACAGACCAACTGACTGACCTATATACTTCTTCTGACCCCCTATTTTTATGCATATATTTATTTTTTCGATAAAAGTAACAAACCTAAGTGTAATATCTGAAATCTATTTTTTTTAGGAAATGCATAGTTTATGTGATATGATTTGTGAATATTCAAAAATCACTCTTTTGATGGAAGTTGGGAATTTTTTTTTTTAATATTAATTGTTAAATAGAATATCCCTCATTTAATGTATTAAAAATTTTAACATGGATTATATTATTTTATCTAGTCCCATACTGTAAATCCTCTATAAAGATATTCTGAAACAGTTAGCTTATTGCCAACATTAAAACACCCAATGTTATTATATCATCCAAATGGATCATATAATTTTGTACTGAATTTCATAACATTCACATTCCTTCTGCGCAAAGGTTTTACTTGACAGACAGCCACATTCTTCTCTCTCTCTCACTCGATGCGTGGTATCTGTATGAATTTCAAAAAAAGAACAGTCGTCGAACGTCTTGCGCCGTAAAAAAAAATGTTATGCGATTCCCCGCCATTTTTCTTTGATATTTTTATTGTTTTGTTTACAAAAAATGAGAGATTACCTTCCAACATTAAAGAACATATTGAGTTTTAATAATTACCCTATACAAAATATTCATTGCAACTACCATAAATGATTGTTTCATCAATACTTAGTTTATTTGTATATACTCAGTAATGGATGATGTTACTCATAGGTCACTAGGAGTGGCTGTTTTAATGTTAGCAGTAAGCTTACTTTTTCAGAATCTTTTATAGAGGATTTAATCATGGGTGTAGATAAAGTCTAGTAAACAAATATTCATTCACACTCATGTGATACTATTATCACACAAACCCACATTCATGTTTTAATACCCCTTATTATACAACACTTGCATAAATAACTATTAGCTTGTATGTCACTAGAAAAATGGCACTTGTGATTTGGCTACCTAGCACAATAAAGTAATTTCTATAAAATGTGTATTATTTAAACATAATAATCTAGTCTAATATTTTTAGAAAATTTTAAAATTCATTAAGTATGATTAGGTTTTACCAAAACAATTAACTGAATCTGTTTTATCCCAATATTGTGGGACTAAATCTGTTTATATGACAACTAATTAAATAACATTAAATTATTTATCTAGGTATTTGAGCTTTAATTATTATCTTAAGGACTTCTGTTGTGTGTCATCGGCTTCAGCCGCTACAGATTTTGTTTGTATCCGAGCTTATGTTTGTACTTAGCTAACACTTTATATTAACACTCTAGGAGTGACACAATAAGTACTAAGTAAAGGTCAGTTCTATTAGAGACGCTGTTCTCTTCATTTATTGAAAAGAAGTTCATAAATCATATCTAAAAAAACTATGAATTTTCAGCAAAGATGAATTTCAAAAATACAATCAGTATTGTTATTATTATCGAAAGAAAAATATTCATATCTAGAAGTGTATATTTTTTAAAATCTGATTTCTAAAATACATTGAGCACAGGTAATTCTACCTAAAAAACTTATTTACTAAGTCACCTCACAAAAATAAATTTTCAAAAATTCATATCTTGTATATATAAGTGTTTAATTTTTGAAAAAACTGATTTAAAGAAATGTATAATACTAAAAAAAAACAAATTGAGTTTGAAAAAAATATTACAAAAAATTTTCAGTCCACTGTTTTAAAGAAGAGCCCAAAAATAATAATAAGCTTGATTAATTACTGTCATTAAACATTATCTATCAAGGCTAAACCATAATTTTCAAAGATGAATACAAAATATTAATTTCGGTACTTGTGTCCCACCCATTTAAAATTATTAAGCCTTTGTTTTTAAATCAACGAGAAACGAATTGGCGAAGAAACAAAGCAACCAACTACGTAGTAGGTACCTATATTATAATAATAGGAAATACGCTGTGGATAAAACTCATTGTCCATTTTAGTATAAGGTGCGAGTGCGGGTGTGCGGGTACCTCTCGAGCGCCGTGCGGAGCCGTGCCGAGAGGCGCGCGCCTGGAGCACTGTGCTTGCATTCCTGCATCAGCTCGTCGAACAGTGCATCGTACTGCTTCGCGTCCGAGAACCTCTCCTCCCACATCTTCCACACCGACAGAACACTTAACACTTAAAGTATATGTGCAAGAATCACAACAAACAAAGAACTACTTTTCAACATAAAAGACAGCTGACACTGACACACAGGTGACATTTTCTTCCATAATAGAAAAGCAAAGGTACTACATCGTACAGCCTTGCCTTTTGTTAAATTAAATTAATTCTTTATTCATATATGGCAGAAGCCATGTCTTCCATTAGAATTATTAAATTTTTGTAGTTTTAAGCTTAAATTTGTTTAAATCATTTATTTAATTTTATTTACTGAGTCGACTCATGTGGGAGATACATATGCCACATGCATAGATAATGTGTTCTGTCAGTGTCAAGTGAGTGAGAAATTAATTATTGACAATTTAAGTTCTGACCACTACGGTCAAAATATTTACTTTAATGGATACTATAGTTAATACTATAAATATTTACTTTAATGGATACATTGACACTGGCAAAATTACTGCTTCTAATAGCGGTACAAGGCCACAAAATAAGAAGAAGAAGAAGTACTATAGTTGAAGAAAGACTAGAAAGAAAGAGAAAATTATCTGCCGTCCTAAGACTGTTAGCAGAATAAATTGTTTTAAGGAAAGTGTTGCACAAAAAATAAGTGATTTGGGCACTAACTCGAAGAATCCAGATGAACTGTATAATAGACTGTTTCATTTAATTTTATCTCAGTTTAATAATAGCTTTAAAGAAAAAACCTTCTTTAAAAACTTGACACTTAAATTTAGTGATTGGGCAACTGTAGGCATATTTAGAAGTAGAGAAAAACTTTATGAACTATAAGGGGAGAAGCAGTTTAATCATGATCCAAAGTTTTTACAATATGTTAAAAAAATTTCAAAGACTTAGAATTGTTTGTATCCAGACAAAGGCGATATATATTAGAAATAAAATAATGAACTCGGACGATAAAATAGGAGCTACATGGGACGCTATTAATAGTATTACTGGAAGATCTGTAAATATTAATGAACAAGTTAAATTGAAAATTGACAATGTAATGATAAATTCTGGAAAAGAAGTGGCAAACGCTTTTGAAAAATATTTTACAGATATTCCGGTTAAAGTAACATCTAGCCTTAAATCTTCTCCCATCGATGCTATTGCATTGTTAAAAATTAATCACTTGGGTTGTAACAATAGTTTCAATTTTATTAAAACATTTAAAACTCTTAATTTAAAAAAAACTGGTGATTTATGGGATATATCTGTAAGATTACTTACTGAAATTATTTATAATATTGCTCCACATCTAGCTCTTATTTTCAACAAGTGTGTGGATACAGGATCGTTTTCCTAATTTAATGAAACACAGTAAAGTTATATTTCTTTTTAAAAAGGGTGACAAAAAAGATCCTGGTAACTACAGACCTATCTCTATATTACCATCACTAAGTAAAGTTTTTGAAAAAATTATACTAAGTCAACTTTTGGACATTTTGGCAAAAATAATATTTTTCATAGTGTTTTATGTATATCAAGCAATATGGTTTTACTAGGGGAGGTCGACAACGGATGCAGGAGTCGCGCTCCTCAAGCATATTTACGACGCATGGGAGAAATCACAAAATGCAATTGGTGTATTTTGTGATTTGTCCAAGGCTTTTGATCGTGTTCAACATGAAACGCTTTTAATAAAACTCAGTTATTATGGTATAAATGATAAATGACTTGATCTGATTGCTTCTTACCTTACCCAAAGGATCCAGAATATTGCTATTAATGGTGAAAAATCTTCTGGATCCTTCTTAAGAATGGGCGTTCCACAAAGTTCTATATTGGGTCCATTTTTATTCTTGATTTATATTAATGATCTGCCATACTACGTGAGGAATTTATGCGACATTGTACTTTTTGCTGATGACACTTCTCTTATATTCAAAGTTAAGAGAAACCAACACAGTTACGACGATGTAAACAGTGCATTGTCGCAGGTTCTTCAATGGTTTACGATTAATAATTTAGTACTAAACGCAAAAAAAGACTAAATATGTAGAATTTGCTTTACCGAATGTAAAAAAACAGCAATTCACCCTTTTATTAAATAATGAAAATTTGAATTTAACCGACTCAACGATTTTTTTAGGAATAACTTTAGACTCAAAACTTCAGTGGAACCATTTATCATCTTTGGCGGGAAGACTCAGCTCCGCAGCTTACGCAGTAAGAAAAGTAAGGCAATTAACTGATATTGATACAGCCAGACTCGTTTATTTTAGTTACTTTCACAGTATAATGTCCTACGGCATTTTGTTATGGGGCAGGGCCGCGGACATAGAATCCATTTTTATTCTTCAAAAAAGAGCAGTTCGGGGCCATTTACAGTCTAAGAGCTAGAGATTCCCTTCGAGATGTTTTTAATAAAATAGGTATTCTTACGGTGCCGTCACAATACATTTATTGTAACATTGTATACATTAGGCAGAACATTACCTTCTTTTCCAAACATAGTGACACTTACAGGATAAATACTAGAAATAAAAATAAACTTGTAACGCCATACTATCCTCTCCACAAAGTTAGTAATAGTTTCATGAGGCTTGGTGTTCGCATCTATAATAAGATCCCACAGACTATATTAGACTTGCCACTTCAGCGATTTAAAACTCGAATAAAAAGTTGTTTAGTAAATAAAGCTTACTACTCTGTACAAGATTATTTGAATGATGGCAAAGCTGGGATTCAAAATGATGTTGATGCTCAGCTGATTATACCTTTGTAAAACAGACTGATGTAAACAATGGCATTTTGAAAAGAGCAACTGTTGAGTTTCTTGCCAGTTCTTCTCATCAGGAAACTGCTTTCCGAACTGGTAGTAGCTTCAGGCAAACTGACTGACTGACCAACTTTTGACGTGTCAAAAGTACTTTTTAAAAAGTCTATTTGAATAAAATATTTTGAGTTTGAGTAGTTGTAGATGGCCTTGTATTCTTCTTCTTCTCTTGCCTATGGCTTTTCTACCGGTTTTGTTAGCAGTAATAGCCCTAAGTAAAAAAAAAGCGCCATCTTAGATGACCTTTTTACCCGACTATGGCGAAGCCGTAAGGAATGGTAATGATTTTAGCAATCTGTTTGTGAAAATATAACAGTGTAAATGAAGTAGATTAAGTTTTCAATGATTTTGTATGTTTTGAGAAGAGAAAAAAATAAAAATCACTTAAACAGTTTATCGACCATCGATATCTACATTTCAATATCGACATATCAAAAATAAATATCGATTTATTAAATAACAATATCGATATATTTCAATACATCGATATTTTAGCACTCAGCAGCCCTAACCAATAATAATAATGAGTCATAACTAAAACTCTGATCATAACAATGATTAATAACAAGTATTAAGAGCGAATAATCGTACACTGGTTCTTTCCAAGACTTCTCGTCTGGGCTTTAGGAAGCACGTTCAGTTTTTCTTTTTAAATTATCACATTCTGAAATAGATAAAATCAATGAAGTTCAACAAAGTATTACAAATATATTATCTTTGATAAATAAAAAGCAATTAAGGTAAGATGTAAACAATTTTTGATATTTTAAATAAATGGCATTTGTATTGCTTCAAGTTTTGTACAAGATTGTGGGCGAGTTAAAGTTATAAAATTATAATATGAGTTTGATTCAATTCAATGTTTTATAGATGGAGGATGACGATGAAAGAAGCGACACGAGATCACCGTCCAACTTCAACAATGAAGAAGCTCTACATGAGATTGAACTGTTAGCCAACAGCCTGACCAGCAACCATGTAGAGGAAATTGAGGCCGATGAGAAGTTTACAGCTCAGAATCTTTTACAGAACTTGATATCATATCTTTCCAAAGATTGTAACACAAATTTTCTGCGTGATTATTTAAAGCTCCTCGAAGTCAATAATGGAGAACATAATGATAAGCGTTTAAGCATAGCCACTGCTAAGGTTGGTACAGTACTAACACCCCATCCTTCCATATTCATATTTCTTCATATTGAAGATAAGTCATTATACCACTGGTTACAGTAAACAATCAATATGTTACAAATGACCCCGAATATTCTGTCATTTATAATAATAACATGTTGGGAAAGTTATTTCGTTTTTATCCAAGAGAAGACTTGTGTTTTTTTACATTAAATTTCACATAACGTCATTAGCTCAGTGCTTGAGGCGTTAGATCCACAGTCAGTAAGTTGTGGGTTCAAATCCCGGTCATTGGACTACTGACGTGGCCCACTCCTGACACAACCATTTTAACTTACTTGGAGGTGTTATGGAATACTAGTAAATATTGTGATCAATATTCCTAAAAATACTCCAAAAAAAAATTTAAGCTGCATAATCCATACAAATAAATAAAATTGGTGTCTCTATTTGTAATATTAAAATAACCGCTTTTTATTAAGTTGCAAACCTATGTAAACACGTTACATATACCAAAACAATTTTTGACTGTCTGGTCGTCTGTCTGTTTGTTCCGGGTAATCTCTGAAATGGCTGGACCGATTTTGACGAGACTTTCACTGGCAGATAGCTGATGTAACAAGGATTAACTTAGGCTATTTAACATCTCGCTACGAATCATAGGAGCAAAGCAACACGCAAACGAAGTCGCTCGGGTCGGCTAGTCGTTATATATTTCAGAAGCTGACATAGTGAAGCTTCATCGTGAAAAAATTTGATTGATTCCATTCAGTAGTTTTTGGTTTCTACCCTTTCAAATAGTGGAAAGCAGAATACCCGACTTTATTATACCAGAAATAGGTAAAATATGCCATTCAAGTAAGAAATAAAATATCTGTTATGTATGGAGAAAGACAGTTGCAAAACTAATGATGTCAAAAAAAATGATGCTATCTGTTTGGTGGGTGGGGCTAAACATATTGTTTTTTTTTAAACTTTACTCGACTACACATTGATCAATCACAAAGTGTCCTATCATGTATATAAAAGGTCTAAAATTCAATCAATATGATACAACAAGCCTCATGTAAGTTTGTTTGTTGTTTTGATGTTAAAACTTGGCAACTTGGCAACTAAAAAAACCGAAACCGAAATATGTAATGTAATGAACATTACATATTTCGGTTTCGGTTTTTTTAATTATTATTAAGATGGCCAAACATATAGTCTCAGAGTATAAAACGAAATGACTTTCCGAACGATATTGATATAGAAAAGAGAAAATAATATTAGATCTCCATATTGTTTGTCAAACTTAAAAAGTGTAATATTAATATACTTTTGTTCATGGACAGATAATGACAATTATCGAAACAGAAATGATAAAGGGGGCTGCGGAGACAGAGATACATGGCGAGGCAGGCATGGTGGTGGCGGCGTGGCTAGGCGCCGCCGTGCTGTGGGACGCGCCCCGGGTGCCGTCCGCACGCGACGCCCTGCTCGCGCTGCTGCCCCTCCTGACGCACGCCCAGGTACGTCAGTAACTAGTGTCAGATTATCTTTTACTTTTGAAAAGCAATTCTTTCATGAAAAGTTATTCCGAATGGACTCTACTATCTTCTATATATTCACGTATGATGCATATTCCAGACGATGTACCTAGCCACCATGTGGTGGACGCTTCTCCAGCCCAGCGCCCTGCTGCAGCTCAGCGATGCGATTCCCAGCACCGCGCTGGCGAGCTTGCTTCTGCGCGCCGCCATGACCCGCCTGCTACCCCGCACCGGAGAAGGACCCATTGTTCCGAATTGGGAAGCCGCCCCCGTCACGCCTGAAGATGTGGCAGAAGTATTTGAAGCATCTAAATGGGCGTTCACCACACTCCAGAAGCCGGAGAGCGCAAAGGTGATGCCATCAAAATTCTTAACAGTTTTTTTGTAGGATTCAGTTACAAACTAATAACCATAAATTGTAAATGGCGTCTTTTTAGAGCTTGTAATAAATAACCGTGCTTATTGGAGCAGATGCGCCTGAGCCACGGGGTGGCGATGCTGCTGCTGGTGCGCATGTGGGCCCGCATGCGCGCATGGTTGGGGCGGGGCGCCGAGCTGAACGTGCGCGGCCTAAGCGACGTCTGTTTGCAACTGGACGTGTTCCAGGTACCGTGTACGACGCCGTGATCGTTATCATCGCTTGATTCTACTATCAACCTTGTATTAACATTTTACACTAACATTCCACACAGGTGCAACTAGGTCTATTGAGATTTGGCATCCTATTCGACAACTCGGGGAGACCAGAGCTGGAGTCGGAGGTCTCTGTGGACACTGGACGAGATCATCGAGTGCGCGGACGTCGTGCAGAACTAGAAGCGTCTTCATCCACAGCAACAGTGCCACGAGAAATGGATTGTGATGAAGAAACACTCTTTAGTGTTTAATGTTAATATCTGTTAAATGTATCCTTTTTAAAGCTTTGTAAAACGGTGTTCGCCGAGGATTCACCGCGCGCGTATTCACTAGCTGAGGAAGAACTCTGAATGTGGTTTAAACTATGGTACCAAGTTACCATAACAAGTGTCACCGTTGTACAAAGCTTTAAAATGACTAATTACAATGTAAGTTGTATAATAAAAAAGTATCCTTTTATCAAACTGCTACAGATATCCCTCGTTTCTCTAAATGTGTAAATTTATCCATCTATTTTTTACGTATCTATTTAAATATATATGTAACAAATTTGTAGATTTGCCGTGTCTGTATTGCATTGCATGTAAATATAAAAAACGTTTTTACAATTTTTTTCTGTTTGTCGTTTGTGCACGACAAACTCAACTACCTACTGACTCCATTCAAGTGACGTTTATATTTAACTGTTGTGTTAACATTTAGTCTGTTGCATCTGAAACGGTTTATTTAATCAAAAGATATTTTCATTTAGTGTTTATTCAGGTACACTGAAGCATGTCACACGTCGTGTAGATGGCGCCACGTGTTTGTTAACTCATAATATTATTACTATTCTTTATTTTGATTTTAAGATACTATAAGTATATGTAGTAGATAAGATATTTTTTAATTTATTCCATAACTTAATTGCTTTTGTTCTACTATATAGATGGCGTCAGGCGTTGTATGTGTAAAGTTACGTTATTATAATCTGTATTATATTATATTTACGGGTTTTTACATCTTATTTTATAAAATATAAAAGGAAGGAAGGAAGAATAATTAATTATTAAATGAGGGGTTTTGGAAATATTAGTCACTGTAAGTTTCATCATTTTGTTTAAGGCTGCAGTTCGCGAGCGTGAGAATTTCTGATTGAACCCCCACATTGATATTTTCTACTCACACAGACACAACGAGCTGTATTAGTATACGCACCCTAGAAACGGATAAATCTACTTTGGGCGCTTCGCACAATTACATATTCATTACGCGTTTGTCTTCGTCGGATGCTTATGAACACGCAATGATTACCTACTTGCATCGCGAAGCCCGCGGGCTCGAAATAAAACTAGGTGAGACTAGCCGGCGGCGAAGGGTACGGTCTAAGTGTACGCTTTCTAGGAATTATAATAACTATTTAATTTTTAGGAAGACTATATTTATGAAATAAATAATTCTTTCATTCAAGATTATTTACAAGGTGTAATTGAATAAACTAAGAACCATAAACTAGTATGTTCAAAATCGATTGCACTGTTTTTAAATTTACGTCAATTTTTATTAAAAAAAACATTGTTTATGGCATGATAAATAAAAATTTATTATGTAAATATTATTTAGCAATCGCAAAGGTTAAATTATTATTACGTCACACCGTCTTTGCTCGTAGACACAGGTGAATTATTGCGGGGAGGGTCTAGCGGGGTACGTCACTGATAAAATATAATGAATCAATGTAGAGATATGAATCAATTAGAATAGTCATCATAACAAAACATATGAATCACTTTAACAATAGTTTTTAAAACAAATTATTATTTCCTGAATGTATTAATTAAAATAAAACCAGTGAAAGAATTTTTAAAATCGGATAAGTATTCAAAAATTGACATTTTCTTATTATTAAAAAATGTATATGGCAACACCTTAAAAATCACCTTTGTCCCTCACGAATAGTGTAGTTTTCTAACAGTGAAAGAATTATTAAAATCAGATCATAAATAACAAAATGGCCATATTCTACTAATTAAAAAATGTATATGGCAACACTGCATCATCTTTGTCACTCAGGAATAGTGTAGTTTTCTATCAGTAAAAGAATTTTTAAAATCAAATCTTTCCTCTTTATATAATAGTTTTTTTAATTGTCGATTGTCTATGTTCTGTGTAATATAAAAAATGTGGGATTCACACATGATTAAAACAAGTGAAGGGGGTTCAAACAAATTTTAATTAATTTTCCTATAAATTTACTTTTTTATCTTAGGGATAGTTAATAAAAAACTAAATAAAAATTTCTTTTATTAACCCTCACAAAGTATTCACTATTCGACAGCTGTTAAAATAAATTAAATTATGAGTGTACTTTGTGAGAACTTGGTGTCCATTATTGAAGGTTGAAGAATACAAATTAAAATTGTTTAATTGCATTTGTCGCCTCTAGATGGCGTTGATTACGGTCAACGTTGCATCACGCTGGATAGTTTTTTCTTAGATATGTAACTTTAATTATTTTCTTGTTTTGTATGCCTTTTAAATTAAATATAGGATCCAAAAGTTCGGTGTTTTAATTATACATGAGTTTGGTCCTTCGAACCGGATGGACTTGGTAAGACAGACATTTATAATATATTTTGCGTTTTTAATTTCAAGTTAAAGAAAAAAGACTTAAACAATATTTAGTGAAACTTAGAATATTTGCGAAATAAAAAGACTTAGTAAATTCAGTGTTCAACTTAGAATATTTTACTTAAATATTAATATAATAATTTTTTGTTTTAAAAAAGACTTAACGAAATAAAAATATCAAGATAAATAAAAAATAATCCCAGACGGGCCGCCGGCGCGGTGTGGGTGCCTCACAGCGCAGCGAGTAACGCGGCGATAGAGGGAGCGACAGAATGCGGGAGCCAAAATGTTAAAAAAAATTATCCACCCGTGCGAAGCCGGGACGGGCCCCTAGTCATTAATAGAGAAGCATCGCTATTTAAAATCAAGTGTTACAGGAGAAGCTGAACAACTGTTGAGACATTTTTCGTTAACGGCGGTAAACTATAAAAAAGCATGGAAAATCACTGGAAACCCGCTATGACAATAAAAGAATTACTGTAAATCACATCTTGGACCGATTACTTAACCAAAAAAAAATGAACTATACTCTACGTCTGCCAGAGTAGTGTAAAATTAATTTTTTTGTTCATTATTTTAATTTGTTAATTTTTTAAAAAAATTGTTACCACTTGTATAATTGTTGTTTAATTTTAGTTTGTTTTATCTAATAGTTTACTTTGCTTTGTTTTCGATGTAATTGCAAATAAAGGACTAAGTCGTCCTTGGGGGGCGAGATGTTTAATTGCATTTGTCGCCTCTAGATGGCGTTGATTACGGTCAACGTTGCATCACGCTGGCTAGTTTTTTCTTAGATATGTAACTTCAATTATTTTCTTGTTTTGTACGTCTTTTAAATTAAATATAGGATCCAAAAGTTCGGTGTTTTAATTATACAAAACTAAAAGTACTCGTCTACACTAGCGACCCACCCTCTAGTACAAACAATAGACGATATATCGCGGAGCCATCGAGCTCGTGAACTACAAACGGACGTGCTCTCACTTGGAATACTAAGACCGCACTGAATTATTTTTGCAGGCGTACTCTAATATATATATAACGCATTATGTAGGCTTCTTGCTTCATACTAAAATGTATGGGCAGCGGCAACGATTTCCGCTACAAAAATGGATGATCTTTAGGCTTAAATTATCGTTTTTTAGTTTGAATTAATGAAAATCTTGAACGGTGAATGTATTATTTAAGCCTTCTTCTCAAGATTTAAATAAAAATATTGTCAAATAATAGAACTAAATAGCATAGAAAGTTAAAATAGGAAAGACAGATTTCAATGTTTTTGATCAATGTTGACGATTTTTTTTGTGGGTTTTAGTGCGGTAGTCCAGCGCTTATAGCTGGGAGTCCCACGTAACCCATGTAAGGGGTATGCGTAAATGCATTTCCCACGTTAAAAAAACGGTTTATGTGAGTTAAACCTTAGGTTTATACAGAGAACCTAGGCAGTGGAGGCGAGTGTTGTAATTACTTAAAGAAGCTCCTTGAGCCTACACCTTGGTCACAACTCCATGGCACTGCTTGGGATCCTATCAGAATAGTACGGATTGTTTATAGCCAACTTTCTTCCTATATTACTCAACATAACCTATTAAGTACATACCAATCTGGTTTCAGGCCTGGTCACAGTACAGTAACGACTCTTATTAAAGTCTGTGATGATATACGATTTGGTATGGACAATAAGCAAGTTACTATCATAGCTTTACTCGACTTCTCAAACGCATTCAACACAGTTGACTATGACATACTTTTAGCAATTCTGGAACATCTTAACCTTTCTTCTAATTCGCTAAACTGGTTCAGGTCATATTTGTACAATCGCCAACAATGCATTCGTTTGAACAACGGCATTTCATCAACATGTGCTCTCCGAGTTGGTGTACCTCAAAGTGGAGTACTTTCCCCTCTTCTGTTTTCCGTGTTTATAAATACTTTAACCGAATTATTAAATGTCCCATACCATCTTTACGCTGATGACTTGCAGATTTATGTAAATTCTCCTGTAAATGACATTGCACGTGCTATTGACCTCATCAATTACAATCTCAGCATTATCAGTGCATGGAGCAAATCCTATGGGTTAACTTTAAATCCTGCCAAGTCTCAAGTTTCTATTCTCGGTAGCTCTAAGCTCATTTCTAATCATATTTTGCATTACAATATACCACCATTAATCTTTGAGAGCACCCCTTTAGTTTATGAAAATGTCGTTAAAAATCTTGGTATATTGTTGGACAATACCTTGTCATGGAAATTCCAAGTTTCTAATGTAAGTCGCAAAATTTTTGCTACTTTTGGATATTTAAAGAAGTGGAAGTACTTGTTGCCTATTAAGACCAAAATCTCTCTGGCTCAAACCCTTCTCCTCCCTATTATAGATTACGCTGACACCTGCTATTTAGATTTATCTCAAGTGTTACTTGATAAGTTAGAACGACTGCAGAATATGTGCATAAGATTCATATTTGGGCTGAAGAAATATGATCACGTCTCGGAATACCGGTCACAACTTGGTTGGCTCACTGTTAGTCATCGGCGTAATCTTCATGCACTCTCGCAACTATATTCTGTTCTCTTTTTGCCACAATCTCCATCATATCTTAGAGAACGGTTCGCCTTCTTAGCACCAAATTCTTCTCTCCATGTACAACTTCGATCACAAACCGACAATAAGCTAAGATTCCCTCCTTGTCACTCTGAGTTATATCAACATTCATTTACATTTAAATGCGTGGAATTATGGAATGTATTGCCACATGAAATACGTCAATCACAATCCTTTGGCATCTTCAAAACTCGTTTAAAAGACTATTATTTATCTATTCAAAACAGTTAATTTTTATTGATATTTCATTATTTCATTTATGTATTTCGGTACTTATTAATTATCTTAAGTTTCTTTTAGTATCAATATGTATGTATGTATATATTTATATGTGTATGTAAATTTATATATGTATATATTTATATATGTATGTATTTATATGTGTATGTACATGTATTAATAGTTTATGTATATATTATTTACTTATTCACTTTGCACTACCTTTATACTTTTTCATATATTCCCTAGGTAAGAGATCACTACTAGTGATAAGGCCGCCTTTGCATGCTGATATAGTTTTTAATTTAAATATGTATCATTGTAACTACTTTAATTTGTGTGCAATAAAGTATTTATCTATCTATCTATCTATCTATAACGTAATGTTTAGTTATATTCTGACCGTATTGCGTGCGTAGATTTTGAGATAGGCCATTCCTTAATTTTCCGACAAATATGGTTATTAAAAAAAATTGTTACTGATGTTTAATTTATGTTAAGTTTTTTATTATATAGAATTAACGCAAAACATCCACTGCTATATATCATTTTTTAGTTAGGTATCAAGCAATTTTAGAGCAATAAATAAAAATAATAATACAAAAATATAGTCTAACAGTCTTTATTGTTAACAATTATTATGTTAATCACAGATCAATCAAATATATATACAATGCAGACAAATGCAACTGTATCGATATGTACAGTCGCGGAATGAAAAGGTGTTCGTCATTTAACGTGCTGCGAGCACATGTTATCTTTTGAAAATTTATGACAGAACAGACATTTGCATAAAAAATTATGCTTAAGTTACTTGATAACCAAGTTCAAATTGATTCATATCAAGGTCGTTCACTATTTGTCTTGCCTAATAAGATTATTATCTTAAAGTGATTTGATGAACTAAAACCTGCTTGTTGTGCAGTGATACTTACGATTGAAGAAAGAGCAGCAATCATTGCCGAACATGAAGCTGGCTACAACACCAGCAACATATTGCGTCGTCTTGGTGTGAGATTGTGCACTCGTAGATCACCGTCACACTAACTCTGGTCGTTATCCTATTCTCAATGCTGCACAAACATTTTTTGTACTGCATGCATTAGTGCAATGCAAACTGATCTATGGTGACGAACTTCGTTCCGCGACTGCACTAATTATTATCAATTTAGATATATGTCGTTTGGTTATCACAGTGCCCGAACAGTACACAGGTGTTAAGTGTCACGCGAGCGGCAGGTCGAGGCCGAGGCGCACCAGCGGCAGAGACAGCGCCGCGCCGCACAGGGGCCGCTCGTACGCGCCGATGCACTCCCACCTGCAAGGTGCACCGATATGTTACGTTATAGGTACGCATTGTTGTCTGTCTGTTTGTCGGGTGCGTCACTCACCCGGCTGCGTGCAGAGCCGCGCGCGCCGCCGGCTGCAGCGTGCTCGCGGCCGCCTGCAGCGACTCCAGCCCCTGCGCCGCCGCCATGCGCCGCGCAGCCCCCGCCAGCGAGCGCGCCACTCCGCGTCCGCGCCATCTAATACACACCGATATATCTTATTACTTATTCAAATGCCACTAACTGGAATACAATGTGCCTGTACTTACTGTGGATGAACAGCCAGTGCATGGAGCCACCCGATGTTCTGCGGGCCCCAGTACTGCGACACACTCACTGTTCCCAACACCTATTAAATAATAAATAATAGGTTCACGTATTTCCCTAAACATTGTATACTCATATACTGTAGATTGACTGAAATTTGAGTAAATGTTTCGTCAGTAAAACGTAAAAAATTAATGATTCAAATTCACAATTAATTCAAAAAGCAACAATCAAAAAATAATAGATATATCTATATTTTAATTTTTCAGTGACAGTTCTTATGGCAACAAGTAGATTATTATATTTTTTGGAATTGACTTTGGAAGCAATGGAGAAGGAATATCAGGTGGACACCATGTATACCAAATTTTCTTCAGTATTTGACAAAATATCGCATAATTCACAACTAAACTAGACAATATTGGTTTACACGGCGACCTCTTGAGATAGTTGATTTCATATTCATTTTTTATGTAAATCTATTTATTGTCAAGCAGAATTAATCTTCACTATGTAATTTGTTATAGCTGGAAACTGTTTTGGCTTTAAAAATATCTATTTAAACTTTACTCATCTATACTATTACATAAAGAGGAAAGCTTTGATTGTTTGCATGTTTGTTTATTTGTTGCAAATAGGCTCGAAAAGTACCGAACCGATTTTGAAAATTCTTTCACCGATAGGAAGTTACATCCTTTCCGGGTAACATAGGCTATGTGGTGTTGCCATAAATACTCTAATTAAAAAGATATGGCCATTTAAGTGCCATAAGGTGGTCATTTTGTAAATTGAAGAGTTTCTCAGGAACTACAAATCCGATTTAAAAATTTTTTTCACTGTTAGAAAACTAACTATTTGCGAGTGACAAAGGTGATTTAGTGTTGCCATATACATTTTTAATTAATAGAACATGGCCATTTTGTCGCCACTGATCCGATTTTAAAAATTCTTTTACTGAGAGAAGTCTATAGTATTTCCGTCTCCGAGGAAGACCTCTTATAATACTCTCTCATCCTCTCTCTTTAATTTTTATTTTTATCTGTTCAGAATGATTAGCCTCTTTTCACTTTCTTTCTTTGAATTATCTCTCTCTCTCCATTACCTATTCAATTTTATTTTTGCTCTGTCCTCCCTCTTTTATCATCTGTCGCTTTTCTTTTATTTTTGTTTCTATTATTTTTCTTTTTATAACGTTTTCTTTCTCTCATTTTTCAAATAATTAAAAACTATACAATTACAGAGTGACAATTGTAAGGACATCAATTATAATATTGCTTTAAATACCTGGAGCAAAGCGAGGGCAGGCCACTAGTAAGAAATATACATGCTGTATATAATAAAATAAAATATATACAACTTGCATTATTATTATTATACACCAGTAGCCACCCTTGGGATGTGTACACTAGACATTAGACCCTGTGACAGACAGACAAAGCAGTTTGAAATATATTGGAGTGGCTATTGCTTACTTACTTTAACAAATAATTAATTTTAAGTCAGCAAGAAAATATTATATTGGTAAGATTATATTATGGCCAGCAATATATTGCATTTCTTTGTTTAATTACTTTCCCTTACTTGTGTATAAGATGAAACTTTTTCTTGTTGTAGTTGAACTCGGATTGGCACCGAGCCTGTGGTGGGGGACAGCAACAAGCCTCCACTCACCTCTGCCACTAAACCGAATATCTCATTTCGAATACTCTGAAAAAATATTAAAAAATAAATGATACAATAATTATACTTAATGTAGTATAGAAATTTTTTGGTAATGGCCCGCTGTGCAATGAGTCCTACTTAGTATGAGGAGGGGTTACGCCAAAGTCCACGACAAACTCTATCCTCCAGAGTAAGACATTCAAGTTACAAACTCTAAACACTGGGCTAGCACTTCTTCTACTATATTATAATTTCATAGAAATCTGTTCAGCTGTTTTTATGTGATTGACAACAAATATTCAAACATTAGAAGACAGTATAGTTTCTGAAAATGAGATGATTAAACTCATTTGAAATTTTATATTTAAATGTAGTTTTAACATTCTTTATTTATTTTCATAACAAGCGAAATGTAGATATAGAGGGTAACAAAATTAATCAGTTTTTGCATCTCTCAATGACTATCAGAGATCTCGATACCAAATAAAAAAACTCATGATGAAATTAAAAGGTGTTTATAAAATAAACATAATATGTACCTGTGCTTGCTTATCGGCTAATGCGTGGTGGACACACCCTACAATGACCGCCACCACCACAGCGGCCACCGGCACCAGCAGCAGGCATGCCGCCACTGACAGCCCACAGAAGATGAACAGAACGGCACCACCGAGGACACAGCACTCCAAAGTTAGCTGTTGTACAAGTGACAGTTACTGTTAAGCATTAAAAACTCATCTGGATATCAAACTAATCTCATACTTTATATACATAGTTATAATATAAGGTAGGGGTAGAGTACTGAGTAGGACTCACTTCCTGCAGGAAGAAGTACACGAACGCGTCCCAGAAGTAAGCAGAGAGGCCGCCGCGCACCAGCTCCATGCGCTGCGCCAGCTCCTGCTCCCCAGCGCCGGCGGGGCGCACCACGATCTCGCATCCACCCATCAAGATTTATCAAACATTCAAATGTTAAACTAAGCTTAAACAACTACAGTCTACAACAAGTCTACAA
This sequence comes from Limenitis camilla, assembly GCA_905147385.1. Lineage (NCBI taxonomy): Eukaryota > Metazoa > Arthropoda > Insecta > Lepidoptera > Nymphalidae > Limenitis > Limenitis camilla. The sequence continues at coordinate 11,814,609 of LR990248.1, forward strand.
TGAACAATAACAACTAGGACTGTTTATAAAATATCGAAATATCGATATTTTTATTTAGAATTATCGATATTTATTACTAATATTTTTTTTCGCGATAATTCGATATTGAAATTGATAGATATCGACACTCGATATTTTTTTTAAATAAGTATTTTTTCTCGCCAATTATTTAACTACATCATCGTAAACTTATATTATCGTTAATAGCTTTAGCATCTCTACTTCGTCTATGACATATATAATCTATCGTCAGGTGATTAGCATTTAGCAGCTCAAAAATCATCTAGATTCCATTCCGAATTGAATGACACCGCAATCTAATTTTTTTTTTTCAGTGACTGTAAATAAAAGTAAATCAAAAAGGCACATGTTGACGTACTAGACTATTACATTTCGAAACATTTGTTATTTACGTTTTTTAATAAATATATCGAATTGTAAACTGTATCGATATTTTTTGTCGATATATTAAACTCCGATATTGATATTTTTGAAAATATCTATATATCAAAAATCCGATATGCCCTAATGTGCTTATGTAGGACCAACAAGTGGTCAACGTTAACGACAAAACATTCTGCAACGTATAATGAAAAAATAACACGGATGAGACTGCGCGGAAGATCTTGCTAAAAAGGTAATGAGATTAAGTGACTATGAAAAAATGTCGATGGATGCTACGATATAGGAACAACCTAAAACAATAAAATTTAATAAAACAATTATACACAAGAAACTATAAAAATAAACACAAATTAGTAATGACAATAAAATAGAACCGTTGATAAAATATCGACACGTCGAAATATCGATCGAAATGTTACCGACTCCAATTCGTATTAAATAAACTAGATGGCGTTGACAGTATTCTACATCGCGATGGTTAAAAAAAAAGTTTTTCGGTAAGTAGTTTGGGTTTTCGTTCGTGGTTTAGTCTTCTCAGACGTAATAACAAAGCACCTACAAGTTATTTTAACATCTTAATAAACTTCAACTCACTATTTACAAGTTTCAAAGACTTGCTTTTATTTTTGATTAGAAATATGGTTTTTGTCGTTTAGATGTGAGAAATAAAAACCATTTATCATTTACACGTGAGTTTATTAATTACAACCTTCTGGATAGTGGTGTGCCGATCACAACGGTCGAATCACAAATAATCAAGTCACTATACTAATAATCAAGACACTATATATACACGCATAGAGTTTTAAGGAACCGCCACTGAACTGCGCGTGAGAGTTTTAGAAGTTTCTTTGGAAATTGCACGGCGTAAGCTATCGTGAAGGTGAGTCGCGCGCGACGCTCTCGCGCCGAACCAACTATCCGCCAAAGATGATATATAAAATCCGCCTTTTCGTGCGGTCGCGTGTTACTATACCGGCTCTTTCGCAACTATCTCTCTCTCGCGCATGCCAGCGTCCCATAAGAGCGCGCGAGATAGTTGATGACAGGTATCGCCACACCACCCACCCACGGAGAAAACATACCCACAAAAAATATATGTCGGAGCATAGTAAAAGATTATCGATTAATCGAATCGTTATCGTTGTCTATGGCGTTGGAGTGGGGTAGTAGTCACTTCGTTACACCGTTGTTTTGACAGTCCCTACCCTCGACCCTTTATATGCGATCGACAGTCTAACTGAAGTCTTAGTCGTGAGCGGTCTCTCAAGAAGTGAACATCATCTAAGTAGTGCTAGTGATAGTGATAGTGTCAAGTGCAGTGTAGTGTGGAAGTGCTTACAATGTAATTGCCACGTGGTCAAAGTCAAAGTCAAAATTTTTTATTCAATGTTGCAATTTACATTCTCTTATTGAACGTCGGAATCTACCACCCTTTCGGAAACGACCTAACCCAGACCTGAGAAGAATGGGCGCAAGAAACTCAGCGGGACTGTTTCTTTTGGATATTTTTTATCTTTGATTTTTTAAACGCCAATTTTTATAACAAGTATATTTATACATTGAGAAAGCCTGGAGCGAACGCATCATTCCCAAGGCGTGACATCTTCCAAAAAATCTTTAATGTTATAATAGCCTTTGTCACACAAACGTTTTTTAACTAACTTTTTAAATTTTCCTATAGAACAATTTTGAACGTTTTCGGGGATCCTGTTGTAAAAGCATACACATCGCCCAACAAAAGAATTACTAATTCTACTCAATCGAGTAGTAGGAGTAACAAGTTTGTGTTTGTTCCTAGTATTAATGTCATGCAAGTCACTATTTCTAATAAAATCATTAATATTTTTACGTACATACATAACATTTTCAAAAATATATTGTGAAGCAACAGTCAATATATTAATTTCTTTGAATTTATCTCTTAAAGATATTTTAGGGCCGAGACCATAGATTGCGCGAATAGCCTTCTTCTGCAGTATGAAAATCGTGTTTATGTCGGCTGCGTTACCCCAAAGTAGAATGCCGTAAGACATTATACTATGGAAGTAGCTAAAGTAAACTAAACGAGCCGTGTCTATATCAGTTAATTGGCGTATTTTCTTAACCGCGTATGCTGCAGAGCTGAGTCTATTGGCCAACCTCTCAATATGGGGGCCCCATTGAAAGAAGAAAGAAAGAAACAAACTTTATTGGCAAAACACAACATAAAATGAAATTGCAAATACAAACAACTTGAAAAATATATATATATATATAAAAATTAAAAAATAGCATCTAGAACTTAATCTACAATCTAATTTGCATTGCCAAAAGAAAACCACTCAGACTCTTAAGAGACCATATGGCCCTCAGCTGATTTTCAGTGGCCCTCTGTGCGACACATACAGAGTCAGTGTAAGCCGACGAATAATTTATAAATTAAATAAATAAATTAAAAAAATTAGAGGATGGTACGTATATAAACACTATTTGGTTATAACATAAAAGAATAATAGAGTACGTTAATTTACATATGTATTTAAATTATGATTAAGTATTAAAATATAAAAGATATATAAACAAATTTATATTAAAGTGGTAAAAAATATAAGCGAGTATATGTATTATTATAAGTATGATATGAAGGTACATGTATATGTTCATATAATATAGATATACATATTTATTTATATCGTTATTCGCATGAGATTCTAGAAGGCAAAAGCGAAACTGGCAGTTTATTTTTGTTTCTGTAAATCAAATAAATATGCCTTAAATTTTAATCTAAAATTATTGGTGGTCTTTAGATCACGTAATGGCGGTGGTAAATCATTCCAGCACTTTGCTGCGAAAAACCGAAAACTGCCCCGGAAGTTAGCCGATTTGTGCGGATGATAGTTTAGCATGTTATTTTCTATTGCCCGTGTACCGTAGGCTTTATTGTCGTCACTCGCCCATCGAAGCCTATTATAGAGATAAAGCGGATGTTTGTTCTTAATGACGCCGAATAACATAGTCGCAAAATGCAGATGTCTACGGTGTTCCATCTTCAAACATCTTCCATTGTTTAAATATGGTGTAACGTGACTACGTGGCGGTATTAGGAAGCAATAGCGGGCACATGCATTCTGGACTCTTTGAATGATATTCTTTGTACGCTTTAACAACCTTGGCCCTACAACAGTGTCAGCATAATTAAATGTAGATAGTATTAGACTATCACACAACGTTATACGTACAGCAGTACTTAAGGAGTCTCGTATACGATAAAGAATCTTTAGCCTGTAGAAACAATTCCGTACAGTATTAGAAATGTGTTTCTCAAAGCGGAGACTCTCATCCATGCAAACTCCTAAGTTTTTTGCTTCAGATACACGTTGCAATTGTTCTCCCTTAAGGTAAATATTAAAGTTTCTAGTAGATATTTTATTTACTTGCTTAGGAGTACCAAAAATCATGTATTTTGTCTTATTGGGATTAAGGACGAGTGAATTTGATTCCGACCAATTATCGATTCTACTTAGATCCTCTCCTAGTTTTTGCAGAGCTATATCAACTTGAGAAGGTTCAAAAGATACATATAACTGAAGGTCATCAGCATAGATATGATAATTGCAATTTTTTATGTGGGAGACTATATCCGAGGTGTATAAGATAAAGAGTAGAGGGCCTAGAATTGATCCCTGTGGAACTCCTCTTGTCACAGTGGAACATGTAGAGGTTATTGATTTCCCATCTATACCTTTAATCTCCACACTTTGCTTTCTATTAGTAAGGTAGCTTGAGAACCAGTCTATGGCGTTTTGACTAAAACCGTAGTATTTCAATTTACACAGGAGAAGCTCTATATTTATAGACTCAAATGCCCGTGAATAGTCTAGCAAAACAAGAATGGTCCCCTTACCCTTATCTTGAGCAGTAAGAATGTCATCTATGACAGCAGCTAGAGCTGTGGAAGTACTACGGCCCTTTCTAAACCCCGACTGGTTTTCAGGAAGCATATTATTTAATTCCAAATATTTAGTCATTTGACAACACACTACCTTTTCCAAAATTTTAGATAAGCATGGCAATATGCTTATTGGCCGAAGATCCTTTAAACTAATAGGATTGTTAGTTTTAGGAATAGGTCGAATGATGGATTCTTTCCAATGTTCAGGGAATGTATTGGACAATAGTGATTTGTTTATAATCTCTGTAATAATTTTAAGTGTCTTAGGAATGGTCAATAAAATCATATCTAAGGAAATTCCGTCTTTACCCGTAGCATTTGATTTTAAAGAATTTATAATTTTTAGTACCTCATTCTCATTCACCGGTTTAAAATCAAAAGTTGAATTCCTATACATTTGCGTATTAAAATAATTTACATCCGACAAAGATGCAGTAGGTTCACCTGGAACATCAAGAAAAAATGAGTTAATATCTTCTACATTATTAAAATTTTCCGACAGTGGTACATTATGATTGTTTTTAACCCTAACATGCTTTTTTAGGTGCTTCCACATTACATGAGAATTTTTAATGTTTTTGTTGATAAATGTATTGAGGTAGACCCTTTTTTCATTTTCAGTTGCTTCTAATACAAGCCTTTTCAGACTTTTGTAGTATTCTTTATGTATATTACTTTTAGATAGCCGCGCTCTAACATGTGCTTTATCACGTAGACTCATCATACATTTTATTGTGTACGTAATCCAGGGATAATGACGATCGTCTATACGCTTCAGCTTAACAGGAGCCAATATGTCAAATACCTCAAGAATAATAATGGAAAAATTAGCGACCAAATCATTAACGCTAATTATCTTGGAAAGGTCATCCTAATTAATATTTTCAAGATACGTGTTTAGTAATTCCATGTTAATATCTTTGAGGCATCTACTATATAGTTTCATTGGATGATATTTTTCTGATTTAACATCCAACATTGCAATTTAGAATCGACAGTGATGCCCAAAAATACGGTAGATTCCACCGGTTCCAACTCCTCTCCATTTATAAATACACCAGTCTCTATTTTCTTAACATTGGTTGTCGTAAATTTTATATATTTAGTTTTCTTACTATTTAACATTAGATTATTAGCACTGAACCAATGTACAATATCAGAGAGAGCATTGTTTACATCGTCATATTCAGTTTGATAGCGTTTCACTTTAAATATTAGTGAAGTGTCATCAGCAAACAATACTATCTTGTTCTTTTTTTCTACAAGGTTTGGCAGGTCGTTTATATAAATGAGGAAGAGAAATGGTCCAAGAATAGAACCCTGGGGGACCCCCATATCCAGACGAGCCCCAGGAGATCTCTTGCCATTCACGTCAACCCTTTGAACCCTATTGTTTAGATAGGAGTTCATAAGGTCGAGCGCAGTTCCTTTGATGCCATAGTGGCGCAGCTTTCTGACCAGAGTCGCATGTTGTACACAATCGAAGGCCTTAGATAAGTCACAGAATATTCCAAGTGCATTCTGTGATTCCTCCCAGGCCTCGAAGATATTCTTAATTAATTCGACACCGGCATCCGTTGTTGAACAACCCTTAGTAAAACCAAATTGTTTCACATGGAGAAGTCTCTGTGAATTAAAATGAATCAACATTTGGTTTAAAATTAATTTTTCAAAAATTTTACTAAGCGTTGGCAATACTGAGATGGGTCGAAAATTATTTGGATCAGTTATACATCCAGATTTAAATATAGGCGTTACTTTACTATGCTTCATCAGGTCAGAAGGTGGTTAAGTAAACACAATGTTAGGTTAGGTTAGCCTTAGGTTAGGTTAGCCTTGTGTTAGATTCGGTTTATGTGCGTTTAACCTTGGGTTTAAACAGAGAGCCTAGCAGTGGAGGCGAGTGTCGTGATCACTTAAAGGAATTCCTTAAGCCTACATCTTGGTCACAAGTCCAAGGCACTGCTTAGGTTTCTCTCGTAATTGTTAGAGATCATATTTGATAATTTATCGGTTCAGTAGTAGTATCTACGTTGCGTTTACCCAATATTCCATTCAATACCATCACCCCCTTTTAGTGTTCCCCAATATTCCCCATCTTCCTCCTTCCATTTCCATTCAGATCATTTTAAAATCCCCGACATCAGAAGTGGGATCACAAGCCCAAAAGTTCACGTTAAGGGTTCTTCGCGTATAATCCTGACAGTTAAATTAGTTTCAATGCGAGTAAAATTAGTTTTCGAAAAAAAGTTAAAGTGGGTAGTACAAAATAAAAATTCAGAAATAGCTAATATCACATTACATAGTTGCGAAAGTAGTTTACAATCTTAAAATCGTGATTATTATTTTGAAGTAGGTAGGCCTTCACTTTACATGTGGTCTATAAGCCCTTTCGGTAGTAAATTGTGGTGTTGACAGTTTTTACGCATTGTTATTGGAAATTACTGATCATATTAACGTTTTATTAGTGCGACAGAGAGCTTTTACGCTTTGTCGGAAAGATGTACTGGAAGCGTTGTCGCTTTGTTGTTATTGAGCCGTTGTAAGGTGGCTTTGTAGGCCCCGACGATTGGGGCTGAAAGCTGTTACGCTTTGCTACGAATTTGAGATGTTTTCTGTAAAGAGTGTTGAGAGCTCTTTGTTTCTTTGTGTGTTAATGATTGAAATTCTTATGTTTAGTGGAAAATAGTGCTGAAAGCTGTCACACTTTAACGAAGTTATTGGTCTATGAAACTAGTGTTACGTATTTTGAAACTGTGTAAAGGAAACGCGAGAGAGCGTTGATTATCAGAATGGCCGTGTCGGAGCATAGTAAAAGATTATCGATTAATCGAATCGTTATCGTTGTCTATGGCGTTGGAGTGGGGTAGTAGTCACTTCGTTGTTTTGACAGTATCTACCCTCGACCCTTTATATGCGATCGACAGTCTAACTGAAGTCTTAGTCGTGCGCGGTCTCTCAAGAAGTGAACATCATCTAAGTAGTGCTAGTGATAGTGTCAAGTGCAGTGTAGTGTGGAAGTGCTGTCCAACTAAGGTCACGTAAGTCCTTACAATGTAATTACCACGTGGTTAAGTAAACACAATGTTAGGTTAGGTTAGGTTTTTTTTTTTTATTAGTATGCTATTCGTTCCACAGACTCTAGGTCCGTGCCATTTTTTAACTTACACAATATTTGTTAACTTACATTATTTACAATAGTTTTATATACTCATTTTGACATATTACAGTTTCAACAATATACTATCTATTTTGTATGTTATCTTACTATCTACTTTTTAAGATCTAATTTTGTTTTAATTTTCGTGACAATTTTTCCAATAGCATTTTTAATTTTGTTCTTCTTAGGCTTTTGCTGACTGTTCTCTTGGTTGGGGCTTTGTTGGTTGATTACACGTTGTTCATGGGCTGCGAGTAGCTCGTTCATTACGTCTTCGTCTCTGTTTTTGATAGCCATCTTGAGATTGTAGTCCCTTATCTCACTATCTGTAGCCTGCTCGGACTTTTTAATGAGATAGGCTATGGCGTCACTACTATCATCTGAGTAGTAGGTGCAGGTTTTCGTGTGACGTGATATGGCTACGACTGCGTGGGGAACACTGTCGTGTAGTTTTATTTTTGTTGGGGACGTGCGTATCACAATGATCGTTTCGAAGGTGGCTCCTTGCGATTCATGGATGGTGTTTATTCTCGATCCCTCTCCTGTACCATAGCCTTCACTCTTGAATTTGTCTTTTTCGGCTTGTGTGTGGGTTAAGTAGAGGGTATTCACTGAGTCCCTGGGGATTTGCATTCCTCGATATCCTTTAATCGTCAGTGATTTAACCTGTGGCTTCGATGAATATATGCCATTATATATTTCGTTCAAAGCGTACGCTACGTCCATTGGGTTTCTGTGCGTGCAGAGTAGCTCTTCGCTTATTTTTACTAGCGAATCAGGACGACAATACTTTAACCGGAAAAGGTTATCCCTGTCTATGAATGGCAGTTGATTTAAGTCTCCGATCAGAAGGGTTTCGCTGGCGCCGGCAAGTTTGGACGCTAGCACTATTGCTCCGAAATGGTTCATTGCGTGTTCATCTACGATGATACGTTGGCATTCTTTTTTTTCCGTATCTCTGAAACCATTGACTAAAACTGAGGCCATAGGGCGCACTTTTCTCTTTGCGGCCTGTCCCAGACGGGATATCAACTTTTCCTTTAGGTCGGATGCTGCTTCTATAGTTGTTGTAATGACTACGTCCTTTTTCAGATCGAAGTTTCTTGTTATCCATCTTGTTTTACCCCCTTCCGGGCACACCATTTACCCATTTGAAGTTTATGATATCCCACTCTTCCAACTGTCCATTGTCGTTTCCTGCGATGGTCTTCATTCTTTCCAGGATTTTGTCGCTTAACATTATCCTGGTGCATCGTGCGATTACGACGATCGGATCGTTTGGTGGAGTTTTAAACTTCTCCCTGCTTGTAACCTTGGCCCCTTCCTCGTCTAGGTCCACGAAGCCTCCCGTGTTGCTGTACGCGGCCATGTGGGTTGCCGACTCGTTGCCCATTAGGATTTGGCCTGTGTCGCTGTTGTAGATGGCTGCTTCCGCTTCCTCGAGTCTGGTGTTTAATAAGCCTAAGTTACCGAAGAGATATGCCTGCATGATGTTTTTGCATGTTATTTCGGCTACTTCTTTCTCGGCTTTAATTATGGCTTGAAATTCAAGGAAAGAGTTGATGATATGGTCGAGAGGTCTTGTTGTTCTTCTTAAGGTTGGGGGTTTTACTTGGCCTTTATCCGCCCGTGTCCTGTTCTGCTTTGGGATATCCTTTGTTCCCGTTTGGACTGAGGCGTGTTGTTGTGTAAAGGGGTAGTTTGTTTTACTTAGATCTATTTTTCCTGTTATTGCGTCATGGATTGTGTCCAGTATGGCGAAGGACTTTGCATCAGCTTGTGGCTTTGATCGGTTCTGTTTTCCCGCGGTTATGTTTTCTATTTTCTGCTGAAGTCTTTCTGATCCACTTTGTTTCGGTGTCGTTGTCATGGTGTCCTGATTTATTGAGGAAACTGGGTTAATGGGATTTGTGACTTTGGGTTTTTCCGGTCTAAGAAACTCGAGGTTTTGGCCTCGGTTTTCGTACACTACTATCTCATGATGTTCTGAGGCTTTTATGCATCCATAATAGTCGTTCACATTTCCCTTTTCGTATCCCACTGCTATGGCATCAACACTGATCAGTCTTGATGTGTTCTGTACAGAGCTTGCGTTTGCGAGATTTACTAGCATAGAACTTGCCTGGGTGAAAGGGCTTACTAACGAGTCCCATTCGAATAGTGCGATCGTTTTGTTTCTGCGTCGCACTATTTTACAGCTTTTGTTGAGTATTGCTGTCTTAGGGAGTTCGTTGTAAGTTCTTCTTCTCATTTTGTTTCTGGAAGTACTTCCGTTTAAGAGGGCGGCAAGCCCTGGGGATATTTCTACCCAGCCGCTGGTTGCTGAGTTACAGAAGCCGATACCGAGCTTCTCTGAATCCTCATCTATGTATAGTGCTACACTGCGTATTCGTATTCCCGGTTCTCCTTTCTCACCTTGGCTTAAGAATTCTTCTATTTTGGTGTCCGATACTGTTGACGTGGAGCTATGGAGATCTACTGTTTGAGTTGTTTGTGATGGGGGGTTTTGATTGGTTGGTGTTGTATTGGAGTTTTTGTCGTTTGCTTGTTTGAGAATTTTTTTTATGTATTTCAGTAGGAGTGGTCTTTTATAATTGTTTTGAATTATATTTTGTATATTAGAGATTTTAAGTTCTGTGTCTATTTGCATTTCTATTGAGAGTTTTAGTGTTTGAAAACGAGGGCAGTCTAGTAGTAAATGTTCTACCGATTCGCTTATTTCGCTGTTACATTCGCAACCGGGGCTGCTTTTCAGCTTAAATCGGTACAAGTAATCAGCGATTCCGCCATGTCCTGTGAAGGCTTGTGTTAGCATTTGGGTCAGTTCTATCTTTCTCACCACGCTGTATGCTATGCTTACATCGGGGAAAAAGATTTTAGTGACCCTTCCTTTCTCAGAGGCGCTGTATCTGTCTTGCCATTTGCGTACAGATTCCTCTCGAATTTTCCTTTTCACGTGAGACAGCGGGATCTTTGCGTAGTCGGGTTGTTTCCCTTCTAGTGCCGCTTTTTTGGCCAGTTCGTCTGCTCTCTCGTTTCCGGCTGTGCCTATGTGTGCTCTAACCCAAAAAAATCGTATCTTCCTTCCGTCTGCAGTTATTCTCTTGATGCTTTGTTTTATGGCCTGTACTATCGGGTGGCAGAGATGCGCATTACCCAGCAGCTCGAGTGATGATTTGGAGTCACTCATTATGTTTATTTCTGGTTCATTACTTCTTTCTGCTAGTTTTGCTGCTCTGTACAAGGCGTAAAGCTCCGCTTGGAAAACACTGCAGGCTGGGTCCAATTTGAAGAGGGAGTGTGATATCTCTTTTTCTTCTTTCCACCATGAAAGGGCGGCTCCTACCATTCCTTCTATTTTGCTACCATCTGTATATATTTTGGGGCCGGTGATTTTATATGTGGCTAAGGTTTCAGAGTCTTCATTTTCTAGGGATTGGTACTCGGTCGATATGAACCATGATGGATCTGGTTTTTCAAGATAATGAATGTTATGCTCAAGTTCCCTCTTTGGTGGTAAAAAATCTCTGGATATATTCTTTTTCGTTCTATATAAACTTGCAGCTTCTTGGATTCTCAAGTCCAGTGGGAGGAGTCCCGATAGTACCAACGCTGACGTGAGTGAGACGGTGCGATACGCTTTACATATCTTTTGCGCAAAACCTCTCTGGAGAGCATCCAATTGCTTGCGAATCATTTGAGTTCTGTTGCTGGGGCCCACACACTGGACGCGTAAAGCACTATTGGTTCAATTACTGCTACATATATTGTCCTTACTATTTCCGAATTTAGTCCCCAAGTCACCTTAGCTGCGCACGCTAGTTGTTTATATATGTCGGCTGTTTTCTTGCATATGGCTGCCACGTGCGATTTAAAGGTAAGTTTGTTATCAATTGTGAGGCCTAAAAGTTTGATTGCATTTACATAGTTTAGGTTTTTACCTGCCATTTGGAGTACTGGTTTATCGAACTTTAGCTTTTTTGTGAATACCATAGCTTGAGTTTTGTGGGCTGCGAAGTTTAATTTGTTCTGTTTTCCCCAGTTCACGACTGCCATCAAGGTGTTATTGGCCACTTCTTCCATTGCGCTTCCGTTGTGACCTGAGAACACCAGAACGCAGTCGTCTGCGAATGCTTGGCTGTATACATTTTCTTCTGCAAGCTTGTTGAGCAGGGGGTCGAGTAGGATGTTCCAGAAAGTTGGTCCTCCGATTGAGCCTTGGACGCAACCTTTCGAAGTTTCCATTTCATATTCTGCTCCTGCATAGTTGACTTTTACCGACCGGTTTTGTAGGTATGAGTTCACCATTTCATACAAATTTATTGGGCATTTTCTTTTTATTAACTGATTTCTAAGGGCTGGCCACCATGCGTTGTCGAAAGCTCCCTCTATGTCCAACGAGATAAGTAATACGGCTTTCTTTTCTTCTACTTCGCTTCTTACATATTTCATTAGGTCATAGAGAGCGTCTTCTGTTCCTCTTTGTGGTATAAACCCGTACTGAGTTTTATTAAGAGTTGGGAGGATATGCCATCGTACCCTATCTACCATCAGTTTTTCTATGATCTTTCCTAGTACTGGTAGTAGACCGATTGGCCTATACGATTTTGGGTGGGTGTAGTCGTCCTTTCCTGGCTTTCGCAATATGATGACGTATGCGCGTTTCCATTGTTCCGGGAAATACTTTAGTGACAGACATTTGTTTGCAATTGCCGTGAATATCTTTCTTTCACATTGGATTGCTCTCGTGCAGATATCGGCGGTGAGTCCGTCTTCTCCAGGTGCTTTTTTGGGATTGAATGTTTTTATGACTCGGTCGATCTCTGATTCTGTAAACGGAGGATCGTCGTTGGCCAGGTTTGCCAGTACCGTGGTGTTTTTTCCCTCTGTTAATTTCCGAATTCGCGCGTGGTATGGGGCATCTGAGGATGTGTGATCCTCTGGGTAAAAGGTTTTGGCCAGAAGTTCGGCTGATTTTTCTGGGCTGAGGGTATTATGGTGGTTGTCCCTTAGGAGTTCGTCTGCGTACCTCTTTGATGTTTTCCTGATGACACGGTACACTCCGTCCCACATGCTTTCTCTTTCTTGAGATGTGCAGAATTCCTTCCAGCTCTCGGTTTGGGCTCTTGTTGCCATTTCGGATGTTTATGTTTATTTACAATGAATATAAAATTAGTCAAACCAATATAATGTTATCTTAAAATGTAAATTACAAATATTTACAGGTTTTATAGGAGCATTATAATATTTTTTTTTTTTTTCTTATTATATAATGTACTTAAATCTACAATTGTTTACTTTAATCAATATGTACAGTTAGTCAAATCCGGGTTAGGTGTTATTAAAATGTTTGAGGCGTCCCAAAATATGCTCTACATATCTGACGAACGATTTTAGGACGCTTTCTTTCTTCATTATTTCAGTAAGGACAAAAGGAGAGACACAAGCGGCATCGCAACATATAACGTGATCCAGCCGTTGTGACTCGAACCTAGGGCATTCTTCCAATAAATGTATCAGAGTCTGTATACTTGTATCGTCACAGGGACAAAGTTCATCGTCTGTGATTCCGAATCGATGTAAATATTGCTTGTGGTACGCATGCCCTGTGAGATATTGTGTCATGAAAAATGAAGTTCTAGTACGGGAAAATAGAATTTTGATGTCCTTGAGAGAAGGCAAGAGAGACTTAGTCCACTTCCCCTGCTCAGATGATCTATAGATTTCGTCCCATTCATTGTATACTCCCGAGCGTATGGAGTGTTTAACAAAACTAATAGGGAAATCCCGGTAATCGGGAGACCGGTGTAGTGCTGCGCCGCTCTTTGCGGCAACATTAGCGGTCTCATTACCGGGAATCCCGATGTGGCTTTTGACCCATGCAAACTCTATTGACTTAGTCGGATGATTGTAGATGTGATGAATGGTGTGATGTATGTCTGATATTATTGGGTGAGTGTTACTTCGGTTTTGTAAGGCTTTGAGTGACGAAAGTGAGTCGGAGAGAACAATGTAATTTGTGTGAACCTTGGATGAGTGATTGAGTACCCATGAACAGGCCCTGTCTATAGCTAAAAGTTCCGCCTGAAAGACGGAGCAACTGTCGTGCAACTTCAGCTTCTTGATGACCGCTGGTCTGTCGCCATCAAGACAGACGAAGGCCGCTCCGACAGAAGTATCCTCCAGTTTGCTTCCATCGGTATAAATTTGAACTGTATGCATGTGTGAAGATTGGCAGTGCTGTCGAATTTGATCCTCATTAATGAATTGTAGATGAGAGGGTGATATGCGAGTAGACGGATGTAGTAGAGTGTAAGGAGAAACTCGTGACTCCAGAGTCACATCGGTTGGGAGATATTTGGTGACACCTGTTAGTTTGGTTTGCTCGATTTCGTGGACCTCTCTGATCTTTAGGTCTAGCGGTACGAACTGGGCGAGAGCAATGGACGCAACGGTCGATATCGTCCTGAAGCCCCGAATTGCCTTAATGGCGAAAGAGCGCTGTATACCAAGCAGCTTTCTCTTTATGTTCTTTCTGCAGGCCGCGTGTCCCCATATACCGGCGGCGTAGGATCACCTACGACTACCGATCATCAGATCGGCTCTATGACTTGGCGGTATATTGTTCGGACATTGTCCGGGTGAGCCCCCCATGTCGGCCCGCAGAAAAGACACAATTTATTAAAGATCTTAGTGGCCTTATTGATTATGTAATTGACGTGACTATTAAATAAAAGATCTTCATCTATAATGACTCCAAGATACTTAATCTCCTTCTCGAAAGATAATTTCTGTCCAGCCATGATGATATTGGCAGATTTTGCCACAGAGGAGAAGGATATAAGCTGTGTCTTATGAGGACCAAATTCTAATTTGACCCCTTTTCCCCACTCTACGATGGAGTTGAGAGCGGAGTTAGTGATATCTTGCAGTTCACTTATTGACTTAGCCTGGGCGATCAACATAACATCGTCGGCGAAGGCTTGGAGTTTACATCCGTTAGGTAGTTTGGTCAAAAGAAGCTCATCCAGAATAAAATTCCACATAATTGGTCCGCACGTGGACCCCTGGATGCACCCCTTTGACATCTTTTTGGAGACGCGAATGTCGGCATGATCTAAAACGACCTCTCTGTCCTGTAAATAGTTTTGAATAAGCCCGTAGATGTTGTTGGGACACTTCGTTTTTCTTAATCGGTCGAGCAGTGCAGGCCACCAAGCGTTATCGAACGCTGCTTTGATGTCTAAAGAGACAGACAAGACTTGATGACCACTGGCTCGGGCCTCGCGAATAGCACTGAGCGCAGAGTCAATCGCCGTGGTCGTACTTGTCTGCTCCCGGAATCCAAATTGCTTGGGGTGCAAATTGTTGGTAGATCCAGCAATGAAAGTAATTCTATTGGTAAATAACTTCTCTAATACCTTACCAAAGACTGGGATCAATCTTATGGGTCTGTGTGATTCTAACTGTGTGTAATCAGATTTATTAGGTTTCGGAATAATTTTTATGTATGCCCTCTTCCACTGCTTAGGGAAGTACTGAAGCGCGAGACACCGATTAGCGATATCTGTGATAAGCTGGGGATAATGATGAACGAACTGTGTGCAGATATCTGCTGTCAGGCCGTCCATGCCAGGGGCCTTTTTTGCGTTCATCCTTTCTATGATCTCCAGCACTTCCGCTGCAGTGAATGGAGGGTCGTCTGTAGAGTTGGGTGTGTCGTGTGTTTGGAGTCTAAGTTCATGGTGTCTTGGGAGGGTATCTGTAGTGTCATCCGGGTAAAAGTGGTTAAGTAAAGCCAGTGCAGTTTCGCGGTTGTCGTGGGTATAGCTGCCCGCCACCTTAAAAGTGGTGGGTGGCCGTCGAGGATTAGAGTCCTTGAGCAACCTGTTTGTCAGAGACCAAACGTTCTCTTTTGTTTGGAGTTCACAGAACTCCCGGAAACTAGCGCAAGACTTTTCCCTCAACTCGTCCGCATATTCCTTTTTCTTTTCATGTAAACAGTGTACAAGTGTCTCAATGTCTTGATTTCTTCGTTTGGCGGCGTGTAACTTCCTATGGAGATCGATAACCTCTCTCTTCCGATGCTCGAGGCCATCGCTCCACCAGAGCGGTTGGCCCTTGGTGGTACCCGATCTAGTTGGCATGGAAGACTGGCAAGCTGTGTGTATGATATTAGTGATAGTTTCAATAAGTTTATCAAGTTCGGATGATGTGAGTGAATGGATGTCGGTGTCGAGTATATTGCATGATGCCATTTGTGTACTGAGAGAAACTTTAAATTCAGTCCAGTTAGCTTTGCTGGTTTTATACCTATGAGTGGATGTATTAAGAGACTTGTGTAAGTTGCCATGTTGAGGATGAGTGTAGTGTAGACGAACTCCACTGCGTTGTGTTGAGATGATGGACATGCATGAATGTTGACTTGCCAGTCTGTGATATGATGTTCAATGGATGACGATGCCAAAGTGATGTCAATTATTGAAGTGCGTAATTGACCGTGGGTGACTGTCTCGAAAGTCGGCGTGGACCCAACGTTGCATACGTACAGATCGTTGGCGTAAGCTAAATCTACAATATCATTACCTCGAGTATTGTTCTTGGCACTTTCCCATAGATGGTGCCATCCATTAAAATTACCTCCAAGGATGCAAGGAATAGCAGAAGTGTCCTGAAGAAAGTTGTCGATTTGATGAAGGGTGTTAATGTCGTTATCGTTCGGTTCTATGTATACTAAAGCTATGTACAGGTGATTATGGCCGAAGCTGGTCCGAACCACACACAAGTTGGTGGTGGAATATTGCGAAATGCCGAGGAGTGCTAAGTTGTTCTTGGCGAAGATGCATGCCTTAACACGACCACCGCCAGAGTATTGAAATAAGTTCAGTCCACCGAATGATTTCACAATACCACTAGAACCCGTGTATGGCTCGGATACAAGTGCGATATCATAAGAACTGGATTTGAAATAGTTAATGAATTCGTGGAGACTATTGTGAGATCTATCTGTGTTGCACTGTATGATTTTTAATTTATTATTGCTCTGATCCATAATCAACTAGATTCTGTACTTTATTTCTCATTCCCCGCAATATCGGGCAGTTGTTAGATGTCGCTTTATATTCCGCTGGATGTTTAGTGGTATTAAATTTCCCGTTATGTAACAGACAATTGTAACACTTGATTTTATCAGAGTAGCCCCTGTGTGGACAATCAGATTCTACATGAGTCTGTTCGGAACAATGGGCACACCTCTTGGATTCTGCTCTGCAATGCTTTTGCACGTAGCCGAAATGGAGACAGGAGTGGCACTGTAGGAAAGGACAGAAGACTTCCACGTGTACCCTCTGATAATCTATTCCCAGCCGACCATTTTTATTAGCAAAGTGCCAAATCTTTGGAGTCATAATGAACGCAGCATTGTATAAATTTGCGTTTCGGTTAGCCCTTTTAAACTTGAAGACCAAATCGTTAGGAGATTTTACGAGTTCCTTGAGACCTTCGTTCTGCTGTATTATAATATCCACTAAGTCTTCAGTGGGTATGTCACTGCATATTCCCTTCAAGAGGATCATGGGTCTCAAACTTCTGGCTGTTTCAGCACTGACCTCAGCCGTTTTAGAGCTCTGGATGCGCAACAGCGCGTCGTCGCGTTGTTGGGTGTTGTCAAATTCAACGCGCATTTTACCCTTCGACAAAGGTTGTACCCGGGCGGGTGTATACTGAGCGTCTTTGAAACTTATAGTATTTCGCAGGGCGGTAATAGTCTCCTGCCTAGAGGTAGTGGGTGCTAACACAGTTATGACAAGTGCCGGTCGCGAAATGGGTTTGGACACTGCCTGCTCTTGCGGGTTAGATTGAACTAAGTTGGCGTTAGAGCGACCAGCCATCTGCGCATAGCTCATACCGCTGGAAGTAGTAGCCGATGAGATCGGGCGGGCGGAAACAGTCGCGGGGGGATGTTTTTTCGCAAACTTGCCCAATTCCTCTCTGACGCAAGAGGCCACTTCCTTCCTGAGAATTTTCATCGACTCGTCTGAGATGTTCGTATAAGGTAGTTGGGTAGATAGAATTGCTTGGTCGATGGTCTTGGTGGTGGTAGAGTCAACACTATTAATGTTAAAGGCGGGAGGAGGCGGAATCGGGGTCGCATTCACAGGTTCGACAACTTCTTTGCAGGTTGGAGCTGGGTCGTTGGAAGAATTGAATCCTAACAAGCTTTTGATGAAAATATTCGCACATTTTGAGATCTCTGCACTACAAGTAGAGATATATAATTTATTTATCCTAGCCAAGTTTTTGCCTTCATGAACTGTCACCGATATCGTATGAGTAAGCAAATTAATAGCGTTAATGAATGAATCGTTATCAGTGACAGTCTCAGCTGTAATTGGTGGAGGTCGTTTTTCCTCGTGTTTGGGCATGTTGAAAACTGTGTATAGAAACGACAGAAATCATCTACTAAACTAAATAACTAAACACGGATATCGCACACCTAAATTAGTACGATACGATTTTTTTCGCTCTTATTGAAAGATATCTTTACAAATATGGTGTCGTTGAATAGGTAATAAGAATAGCTATTCAACGGTGTATAAACGAGAAGAATCGGATAAACTAATGTGACTATTGTCTAAGAAAAACTGTATTTTTGAACGAAAATTTGTCAAAATTGAACAAATTTATTAAAAATGTTCAATATTTTTACTATAAAACTGTGATGAAAAACTACTTTAAAATATAGAGAGATAGTGTACGTATTAGAAAACGTAAAAATTTAATGTAAAAATGGCACTTTCGGAAGTGATAACGACTATTGTTTAGTTAAAATGTTAAGTTTTTACAGAATTTTCATATATTTTACTGATAAAAAGAAATTTTACTTATATCAAATTAGATAATTTATATTAGGTAATGTGCAGAAGGTTGTTTTCAATTGATATAAAAAATTTTGGAACAAAAGCTCGAAGGAATCTACGTTAGTTTTCAAAATTTTGTATATGTCGGTTAGGTTAGGTTAGGTTTGGAGTGCCGTACTACCAAAGCCCACTCCAACGACGAGCGCTGCACTCATACCTCCCACGAGCGCAGTCCCTGAGCAGGCACAACCGCCACCACCGCTAACTGAGGAGGGCAGCTGGACCACGGTGGTGAGGAAAGGGAAGGGCAAGGGCAAAAAGACCCCGGCCCCCAAAGCGGCACCCGCTCCCGCGGCCAAGCCTCGTAAGAAGGCTAAGCCACCGACGCCGAAGCTCTCAGCCCCAAGCACGTCTGCAGTGGTGATCACACTGCAGGCGGAGGCGGCCGAGAAGGGGGTGACCTACGCTCAGATCATGGAGCGGGCGGAACAGGCGGTCTCCCTGGAGGAGATGGGCATCGGAGCGGGCATACGCGTTCGGCAGGCAAAGACCGGCGCTCGGTTGCTGGAGTTGCCGAAAGGGCAGACACCCGAGCAAGCGGATTTGCTTGCCGGAAGGTTGCGCGTGGTTTTGGACGGGGTCGCCAGGGTCGTCAGGCCCACTAAGATGGCGGACTTGCGGGTGACGGACCTGGATGACTCCGTCACCAAGGCCAAGCTCACGGCCGCCATGGTTAAGGCGGGCGGCTGTACAGCTGAATCTGTCCGGGTCGGGGACATAACGTCCGGCCCGTGGGGTATGCTGGCGGCTCGTGTATCGTGCCCGGTGTCAGCAGCCAAAAAATTGGCTGACGCTGGAAGGGTCCTGGTCGGGTGGAGCTCGGCCAGGGTTAGGATTCTGGAGGAGCGGCCCTTGCGCTGCTATAAATGCATGGGCCTGGGGCACACAAAGTCCCTCTGCTCTTCCAGGGTTGAACGTGGTGGCCTGTGCTACAGGTGTGGTGGCGACGGTCACCGTTCAACCACGTGCACGGCCGAGTTTCGCTGTTCTGTCTGTGCCGATCTTGGACGGCCTTCTGGTCACAAGATGGGAGGAAGAGCCTGCAAACCCTTCCCTCCCAAGGAGAAAGCGGCCAGCAGATCACAGGCAGCAGCGGGGGTTGGGCGCCAGTCTAATAGGCGCGAGGAGGTTGATATGTCGTCTTAATGGACCGGATACGACATATCAGCTTTCTCCAGGGGAACGTTAACCACTCCGCCGGCGCGCAGGATCTTCTGCTGCAGTCAATGGCGGAGTGGTCTGTGGATGTGGCAGTGGCGGCAGAGCCGTACTACGTTCCTCCCAACCCCCGCTGGGCGGGAGACCTGGACGGCTCCGTAGCGGTCGTGGTAGGGACCAACAACGGCCCCACCCTCGTTCCTATTGAAAAGGGTTCGGGGTACGTCGTGGTGGGATGGGGAGAGTTCGTGGTTGTGGGGACGTACTTCTCCCCTAATCGCGTCCTGGCGGAGTTCGAGACGTACCTCGAATCCGTCAGGGCTGCGGTCTGCAGACAGGCGCCGAGACCAACAATACTTCTCGGCGACCTGAATGCCAAGTCCCAGGCGTGGGGCAATCCCGCCACGGACGCCAGGGGGAGGGCCGTACAAGTGTGGGCCCTGCTCTCCAATTTATCCCTCCTCAACAGGGGGACCGCGCAAACTTGCGTCCGGCATAACGGGGGATCTGTGGTTGACGTGTCGTTTGCCACCCCCGCTGTCGCGCGCAGGGTGATAAATTGGAGAGTGGAGGAAGAGGTGGAGACCTTATCGGACCACCTCTACATAAGGTTCGAGGTCTCCACCCTCTCCGGGCCAACGGAACCTCGGAGGGGCCTAAGCAAGCTCCCACGATGGGCGCTCGGCCGGCTAGACAAAGAGCTGGCCGAGGAAGCTGCCATCGTGCAGCGCTGGGGTTCCGCTGGAAGGTGGGAGGGCGCCGGTGTCGAGGAGCTGGTGGGTCGCATGCACACGGCGTTGCAGGAGGTGTGCAATGCGGCCATGCCCCGTGTGGGGCGGAGGCCGTCGCGTCGCCAGGTCTACTGGTGGTCGCCCGAAATTGCGGATCTTCGGGCGGCATGTATCAGGGCGCGGCGGGCCTACACTCGGTGCCGGAGGCGGAACGGCCTCGACCCGACGTTAGAAGAGGAGCTGCGGGGCGCTTACAAAGAAGCGCGGAAGACCCTGCAGCTCGCCATCAGTCGGGCGAAGGCGGTGGCCCGCGAGGAATTGCTTGCGGGCCTAGATCGTGACCCGTGGGGGCGTCCGTACCGCAGTGTACGCGACAAGATCTGTGCACACGGCGCCCCCGTCACGGAGACGATGCCGCCTGGGCCGCTCCGCCGGCTCATGGGGGAGCTTTTCCCATCCCCCGCGGCAGATTTTGTCCCCCCCTGGATGACACCTCCGTCAGATGAAGAGGAGGCGACGGCTGTTCCCCCTATAACAGAGGGGGAAATGGAAGTGGCCGTCGACCGTCTTCGGGGGAGGAGAACGGCACCGGGACCCGATGGTGTTCCTGGGCGAGTGTTGCTGATCGCCCTGAAACACCTCGGGCCGATGCTCCGGGAACTGTTCAACGCGTGTCTCAGGACTGGGCAGTTCCCGAAGCAATGGAAGGAAGGGAAATTGTGTCTGTTGCCGAAGAAGGGCCGTCCACCGGGGTCGCCTTCGGCATACAGGCCAATTGTGCTGCTGAGTGAGACGGGGAAGTTGCTGGAGAAAATTCTCGCAGCACGTCTCGCTCAGCACCTGGAGACGGAGGGTCCCGATCTAGCTCCCTGCCAGTTCGGGTTCAGGGCGGGCCGTTCCACCTTGGACGCCCTATCCGAGCTGAAGAGGGTGGCCACAGAGGCGGTGGAGGAGGGGGACGTTGTCCTGGCCGTCTCCCTCGATGTGGCCAACGCTTTCAACAGCCTCCCACACACCACCTTGAGGGAGGCACTCCGCTATCATGGAGTGCCGTTCTACCTCAGGAGGCTGTTGGAAGCATACTTGGACGATCGGGACGTCCTCTGGGAGGGGGCCGACGGGCGAATGGCTCGGCATCGGGTGGGCTGCGGGGTTCCACAGGGCTCGGTTCTGGGTCCCGCCCTGTGGAACGTCGGCTTCGACTGGCTGCTTCGAACGCCCCTCCTCGCCGGCATGAGGGTGCTCTGTTACGCTGACGACACCCTGGTGACGGCGAGGGGGAAGGACTTCCGCGAGGCAGCCCGCCTAGCCGAAGTCGGAGCCACGCTCGTGGTGGACCGAATCGGAATGTTGGGTCTGAGGGTCTCCATCAGCAAAACGGAGGCCCTCTTGTTCCACGGTCCACGGAGAGGCCCCCCACGGGGAGCGTCCATCTCCGTCCAAGGTTCGGTGGTGGAAGTGAGGGCCCAGATGAAATACCTGGGCCTCACCCTGGACGGCAGATGGAGCTTCGGGCCGCACTTCGAGGCGCTCGCTCCCAGGCTCGTGAAAGCCGCCGCGGCGTTGGGAACGCTACTACCCAACGTCGGGGGACCGGGCTCGCCGTGCCGGCGCCTCTATGCCGGCATCGTGCGAAGCATGGCGCTGTACGGTGCTCCCATATGGGTGGACGCTCTCACCGAGCGCAACATGGCCCAGCTGCGGAGAGCGCAGAGGGTCATCTCGGTGAGAGCTATACGGGGGTACCGTACAGTGTCGTGGACGGCGGCGACACTTCTCGCGGGCGATCCGCCTTGGGCTCTTCAGGCGGAGGTTCACGCGGAAGTGTACCGGTTCCGAGCGAGCCTACGGATGACCGGTGTGCGGCCCAGAGAGGAGGAGGTTGGACGAATCAGGGCTCTAGCCCAACGAGCCTTGATTCAAAGGTGGAAGGAGGATTTGAGGTCCCCCAGTGCAGGCCTGGCGACGGTCGAGGCGATCCGCCCTCACATCGTGCGCTGGGTCGAAAGGCAGCACGGCGTCCTGTCCTATCGGCTGACGCAAATGCTTACCGGGCACGGTTGCTTCGGTAAGTATTTGTGCCAAATTGCCAGACGGGAGGTGACGCCGGCCTGTCACGAGTGTGGTGCGGCGGAAGACACTTCGCATCATACTCTGGCAGAATGCCCTGGATGGGGACCTCAACGCCACAGCCTGGCGGCGGTCCTAGGTGGAGACCTCTCTCTCCCGAGCGTGATTCATTCCATGCTCGAGAGTGAGAGATGCTGGTCGGCCATGGTCGACTTCTGCGAGGCTGTAATCTCGCAGAAGGAGACCGCGGAGCGGGAACGCGAGGGTGACGCCTCTGCAGACCCGCGCCGCCGAGCTCGATCGGGGAGGCGTAGGCGACAATTCGCCCACCTCCTCCCACCACCCTGAACGGAACCGTCAGGCAAGGGGGTAACCACTCTCGGTGTACCCTGAGAGCCCCCTGGCGTGCAGGCCCGCTATAAGAGCGGGCCGACCGGCTGAGGCGTCACAGTCGTGTGCGTAAGCGTTCCTGTGGCGCCTCCCTACAGCGGAGGTATGGTACCGTTGGTTTTAGTGGGTATGCCTTGAACCGCCGCTCGCCCAATGGCGGACGGCATCAAGGAGAGCCCCACATAACCTCCCGCTCGTCGGCGGGGGGTATGCATAAGGCGCATTTCGCAAAAAAAAAAGGTTTGGAGTGCCGTTCTACCTCAGGAGGCTGTTGGAAGCATATCTGGACGATCGGGACGTCCTCTGGGAGGGGGCCGACGGGCGAATGGCTCGGCATCGGGTGGGCTGCGGCGTTCCGCAGGGCTCGCACTTCGAGGCGCTCGCTCCCAGGCTCGTGAAGGCCGCTGCGGCGTTGGGAACGCTACTACCCAACGTCGGGGGACCGGGCTTGCCGTGCCGGCGCCTCTATGCCGGCATCGTGCGAAGCATGGCGCTGTACGGTGCTCCCATATGGGTGGACGCTCTCACCGAGCGCAACATGGCCCAGCTGCGGAGAGCGCAGAGGGTCATCTCGGTGAGAGCTATACGGGGGTACCGTACAGTGTCGTGGACGGCGGCGACACTTCTCGCGGGCGATCCGCCTTGGGCTCTTCAGGCGGAGGTTCACGCGGAAGTGTACCGGTTCCGAGCGAGCCTACGAACGACCGGTGTGCGGCCCAGAGAGGAGGAGGTTGGACGAATCAGGGCTCTAGCCCAACGAGCCCTGATTCAAAGGTGGAAGGAGGATTTGAGGTCCCCCAGTGCAGGCCTGGCGACTGTCGAGGCGATCCGCCCTCACATCGTGCGCTGGGTCGAAAGGCAGCACGGCGTCCTGTCCTATCGGCTGACGCAAATGCTTACCGGGCACGGTTGCTTCGGTAAGTATTTGTGCCAAATTGCCAGACGGGAGGTGACGCCGGCCTGTCACGAGTGTGGTGCAGCGGAAGACACGTCGCATCATACTCTGGCAGAATGCCCTGGATGGGGACCTCAACGCCACAGCCTGGCAGCGGTCCTAGGTGGAGACCTCTCTCTCCCGAGCGTGATTCATTCCATGCTCGAGAGTGAGAGATGCTGGTCGGCCATGGTCGACTTCTGCGAGGCTGTAATCTCGCAGAAGGAGGCCGCGGAGCGGGAACGCGAGGGTGACGCCTCTGCAGACCTGCGCCGCCGAGCTCGATCGGGGAGGCGTAGGCGACAATTCGCCCACCTCCTCCCACCACCCTGAATGGAGCCGTCAGGCAAGGGGGTAACCACTCTCGGTGTACCCTGAGAGCCCCCTGGCGTGCAGGCCCGCTATAAGAGCGGGCCGACCCGCTGAGGCGTCACAGTCGTGTGCGTAAGCGTTCCTGTGGCGCCTCCCTACAGCGGAGGTATGGTACCGTTGGTTTTAGTGGGTATGCCTTGAACCGCCGCTCGCCCAATGGCGGACGGCATCAAGGAGAGCCCCACATAACCTTCCGCTCGTCGGCGGGGGGTATGCATAAGGCGCATTTCCAACGCTGAAGTGTGCTTCCCTAGTGTGTGTGTGCTTATACGCAGAGGCCTCCCTTCCCCAGCTCCCTCCCCTCTGGGTTGTAGGTAGAGCGGGGCACACTAGGTGTTTGTAGTTGTGATTCTACAAAGTATTGCTATGTCTGGTTCGAAGGATGTGGCAGCATCGGCTGCGGTGGTTGCACCCGCAAAGATTGCGGGGGGCGCTACAAACGACCTTGGCTTGCTTAGGGACTGTCGAGTTTCTATTGAAAGGTTGCCGGACGCAGATGAGCTCTCGGACTGCAGTGTCAGAACTGTAGCCTCGGGAGCGAGCGACCGGTTTTGGCGTAAGAGGCCGGCGGCTGATATGGTCATCAGCTCGTCGGATGAAGAGACTGACCAGATGAATAAGACGACAAATAAGGAGCTCATTGTGAGCAAGAAATCTAAAACGGGGCGACATCTCGCCAAGGCGAAGGCCGCCCCTAAGGACGGAGACGCAGATTAAGCAATTCAAGCTGGCCCTGCAAAATCGCAAAAATAAGAAGGAGAGCAGGAATTCTGACACGGAATCCACAGCCTCCGACGCCGGCTTTCGATCTGCCGGCAGACCCGTTTTCTCTCGGGTCGGAGGAGTTGCGGCAGAGCGCCGCCCAGATCTCTACTACTATATGTGAGGTCGCGCGGCGTTCCAAAAATCTTAAGGGCGGCTTCATGAGGAGGCTTTACGATTGCTCGGCCGCCCTTACGAAAGTTGTGGAGGCACTTACCTCCAAAACAGAAACAGAGGAGGCCCGCCGGGTCCGTGAAGACAATGGGCGCCTTCGGCGTGAGGTGGACCACCTCAAAGCCGATCTGAAAGCCCACCGGCGGGAATATGCTGAATTGCGCACGGAGTTGGCCAACACACCCAAGGCCGTTCCCCCCACTCAGGTTCAGGACAACTCGGCAATCGACGCACTTAGAGCATCTCTTATTATGATGTTCGACGCGCGGTTGTCGGGGATCGAGGAGCGTCTACCTCCTGCCAAGGTGCTCCGCCCACCACTAGCCGCAGACAAACGAGGTCCACTCGTAGTAGGAAGGTCAAGCCGCCGACGCCGAAGCTCTCAGCCCCCAGCACGTCTGCGGTGGTGATCACACTGCAGCCGGAGGCGGCCGAGAAGGGTGTGACCTACGCTCAGATCATGGAGCGGGCGGAACAGGCGGTCTCCCTGGAGGAGATGGGCATCGGAGCGGGCATACGCATTCGGCAAGCAAAGACCGGCGCTCGGTTGCTGGAGTTGCCGAAGGGGCAGACACCCGAGCAGGCGGAGTTGCTTGCCGGAAAGCTGCGCGTGGTGTTGGACGGGGTCGCAAGGGTCGTCAGGCCCACTAAGATGGTGGACCTGCGGTTGACGGACCTGGATGACTCCGTCACCAAGGCCAAGCTCACGGCCGCCATGGTGAAGGCGGGCGGCTGTGCAGCGGAATCCGTCCGGGTTGGTGACATTACGTCTGGTCCGTGGGGTATGCTGGCGGCTCGAGTATCGTGCCCGGTGTCAGCGGCCAAAAAGCTGTCTGACGCCGGAAGGGTCCTGGTCGGGTGGAGCTCGGCAAGAGTCAGGATCCTGGAGGAGCGGCCCTTGCGCTGCTATAAATGCATGGGTCTGGGACACACAAAGGCCCTTTGCTCTTCCGGGATTGAACGTGGTGGCCTGTGTTATAGGTGTGGTGGCGAAGGTCACAGGTCACCCACGTGCATGGCCGAGTTTCGCTGCGCGGTTTGCGCCGATCTCGGACGGCCGTCCGGGCACAAGATGGGAGGAAGAGGCTGCAAGCCCTTCGCTCCCAAGGAGAAAGCGGCCAAATCTCAGGCCGCAGCGGGGGTTGGGCGCCAGTCAAAAAGGCGCGAGGAGGTTGATATGTCGTCTTAATGGACCGGATACGACATATCAACTTTCTCCAGGGGAACGTAAACCACTCCGCTGGCGCGCAGGATCTACTGCTGCAGTCAATGGCGGAGTGGTCGGTGGATATGGTAGTGGCGGCAGAGCCGTACTACGTTCCCTCCAACCCACGCTGGGCGGGTGACCTGGACGGATCCGTAGCGGTCGTGGTAGGGACCAACAACGGCCCCCCCCTCGTTCCTATCGAAAAGGGTTCGGGGTACGTCGTGGTGGGATGGGGAGAGTTCGCGGTTGTGGGGACGTACTTCTCCCCTAATCGCGTCCTGGCGGAGTTCGAAACGTACCTCGAATCCGTCAGGGCCGCGGTCTGCAGACAGGCGCCGAGACAAACAATACTTCTCGGCGACCTGAATGCCAAGTCCCAGGCGTGGGGCAATCCCGCCACGTACGCTAGGGGGAGGGCCGTACAAGTGTGGGCCCTGCTCTCCAATTTATCCCTCCTCAACAGGGGGACCGCGCACACCTGCGTCCGGCATAACGGGGGATCGGTGGTGGAGACCTTGTCGGACCATCTCTACATAAGGTTCGAGGTCTCCACCCTCTCCGGGCCAACGGAACCTCGGAGGGGACTAAGCAAGCTCCCACGATGGGCGCTCGGCCGGCTGAACAAAGAGCTGGCCGAGGAAGCTGCCAACGTGCAGCGCTGGGGTTCCGCGGGAAGGTGGGAGGGCGCCGGTGTCGAAGAGCTGGCGGGTCGCATGCACACGGCGTTGCAGGAGGTGTGCAATGCGGCCATGCCCCGTATGGGGCGGAGGCCGTCGCGTCGCCAGGTCTACTGGTGGTCGCCCGAAATTGCGGATCTTCGGGCGGCATGTATCAGGGCGCGGCGGGCCTACACTCGGTGCCGGAGGTGGAACGGCCTCGACCCGACGTTGGAAGAGGAGCTGCGGGGCGCTTACAAAGAAGCGCGGAAGACCCTGCAGCTCGCTATCAGTCGGGCGAAGGCGGTGACCCGCGAGGAATTGCTTGCGGGCCTAGATCGTGACCCGTGAGGGTCTCGCTCAGCACCTGGAGACGGAGGGTCCCGATCTAGCTCCCTGCCAGTTCGGGTTCAGGGCGGGCCGTTCCACCTTGGACGCCCTGTCCGAGCTGAAGAGGGTGGCCACAGAGGCGGTGGAGGAGGGGGACGTTGTCCTGGCCGTCTCCCTCGATGTGGCCAACGCTTTCAACAGCCTCCCACACACCACCTTGAGGGAGGCACTCCGCTATCATGGAGTGCCGTTCTACCTCAGGAGGCTGTTGGAAGCATACCTGGACGATCGGGACGTCCTCTGGGAGGGGGCCGACGGGCGAATGGCTCGGCATCGGGTGGGCTGCGGCGTTCCGCAGGGCTGGGTTCTGGGTCCCGCCCTGTGGAACGTCGGCTTCAACTGGCTGCTCCGAACTCCCCTCCTCGCCGTAAGGTTAGGTTAGGTTAGGTTAGGTTATGTTGGGTCTGAGGGTCTCTATCAGCAAGACTGCGATGAAGAAGTTCGCCGACTCCGAGTGGACAACGCTCGCCTGCGCAGAGAGCTCGAGAATGCGAAAGCCGAGTCCCTAGCGTACAGGAGAGAGTACGAGGAGATGAGGGCTAAGAGCTCCCCTAAGCAAGTCGCACCCCCGTCGTCTGGCGTGGCAGCGAATGCAGCGGAGGAACTCAAAGCATCGATCGCCTCGATGTTGGAAACTCGCCTGTCCAGGATCGAGGAGCGGCTGCTCATGACGACGAACGTACAACCGCCACTCGCGGTTGGTAGAAGGAGGCAGGTGGTGCTGGCTCCGTCAGCTGCATCCACATCCGCAGCACCTCAGCCCGACACTGCGTCAGCAGCCCCTCTTCAAAAGAGGGGGAAAAAGAAGAGCCCCCACCAAGTGGCGGCCACTGCACTGGAGGCTCCGCCGACTACGGTGGAACCGGCACAAGCTCAGTTGGCGAGTGCGCCTTTAGCGGAGCTAGAAGACGATAGCTGGGCGACGGTCGCTCGGCGTGGTCGCAAGAGGGCAAAAAATCCCCCGTCCCAGAAGGTGGTGCCGACTGAGGCGCCGACAAAGAAGAGGCTCGTGACTCCTCGTACGTCGGCCGTCGTCTTGAAGCTGCATCCCGAGGCGGCGGAGAAGGGAGTCACCTATGCCCATATCTTGGAAAGAGCCGCGATGAGTGTTGACCTAGCGGAGTTGGGCATAGGTGCCGGCATGAGGATCCGCCAGGCCAAGACCGGGGCTCGGGTGCTGGAGTTGCCGAAGGGGCAGACACCCGAGCAGGCGGAGACCTTGGCGGAGAGACTGCGCACGGTCCTGGATGGTGTGGTGCAGGTGACACGACCAACAAAAGTCGTGAACCTCCGGGTGGACGGGCTCGACGACTCGGCCACCAAAGAGAAGATGGTTGCCGCGGTCGTACGAGCGAGCGGCTGTGCTGCAGAAGCGGTGCGCGTCGGAGAGATGTGGACCGGCCGCGCAGGAATGAAGGGGGTGCGCATCTCTTGCCCCGTGGACACAGCAAAAGTGCTGTCCAAGGCGGGGAGGATCCTGGTCGGCTGGAGCTCCGCCAGGGTCCAAATACTGGATGACCTACCCATGCGCTGCTATAAGTGCATGGGCCTAGGTCATACCAAAGCCCTCTGCCCTTCGCCGAAAAACCGAGCAGACCTATGCTACCGGTGCGGCCAAGAGGGGCACAAGGCCGCTCTGTGCACAGCCGCAATGCGCTGCGCAATCTGCGCGGACGCAGGGAAGCCGTCGGGCCACAGAATGGGGGGCAAGAACTGCAAGCCCCCCCGCCAAGGAAAGAAAGCGGCCGCTCCGTTGTAGACGGAGTCGTTAGACAGAGGGGAGCAACTCCTAGTATCCTGGGAGCCCCTCTGAGCGTGCCGGCCCGCGTGGATCGGGCCGACCGCCGAGGCGTCACGGTTGTTTGCGAAAGCGTTCCCGTGGCGTCTCACTAAGGCGGAGGAGGGTACCGTTGGTTTTAGTGGGTATGCCTTGAACCGCCGCTCGCCCAATGGCGGACGGCATCAAGGAGAGCCCCACATAACCTCCCGCACGTCGGCGGGGGGTATGCATAAGGCGCATTTCCAACGCAAAAAAAAAAAAAAAAAGGTTAGGTTAGGTTAGGTTAGGTTAGGTTAGGTTAGGTTAGGTTAGGTTAGGTTAGGTTAGGTTAGGTTAGGTTAGGTTCCAACGCTTTCAACAGCCTCCCACACACCACCTTGAGGGAGGCACTCCGCTATCATGGAGTGCCGTTCTACCTCAGGAGGCTGTTGGAAGCATACTTGGACGATCGGGACGTCCTCTGGGAGGGGGCCGACGGGCGAATGGCTCGGCATCGGGTGGGCTGCGGGGTTCCGCAGGGCTCGGTTCTGGGTCCCGCCCTGTGGAACGTCGGCTTCGACTGGCTGCTTCGAACGCCCCTCCTCGCCGGCATGAGGGTGCTCTGTTACGCTGACGACACCCTGGTGACGGCGAGGGCGAAGGACTTCCGCGAGGCAGCCCGCCTAGCCGAAGTCGGAGCCACGCTCGTGGTGGACCGAATCGGAATGTTGGGTCTGAGGGTCTCCATCAGCAAAACGGAGGCCCTCTTGTTCCACGGTCCACGGAGAGGCCCCCCACGGGGAGCGTCCATCTCCGTCCAAGGTTCGGTGGTGGAAGTGAGGGCCCAGATGAAATACCTGGGCCTCACCCTGGACGGCAGATGGAGCTTCAGGCCGCACTTCGAGGCGCTCGCTCCAAGGCTCGTGAAGGCCGCCGCGGCGTTGGGAACGCTACTACCCAACGTCGGGGGACCGGGCTCGCCATGCCGGCGCCTCTATGCCGGCATCGTGCGAAGCATGGCACTGTACGGTGCTCCCATATGGGTGGACGCTCTCACCGAGCGCAACATGGCCCAGCTGCGGAGAGCGCAGAGGGTCATCTCGGTGAGAGCTATACGGGGGTACCGTACAGTGTCGTGGACGGCGGCGACACTTCTCGCGGGCGATCCGCCTTGGGCTCTTCAGGCGGAGGTTCACGCGGAAGTGTACCGGTTCCGAGCGAGTCTACGGACGACCGGTGTGCGGCCCAGAGAGGAGGAGGTTGGACGAATCAGGGCTCTAGCCCAACGAGCCCTGATTCAAAGGTGGAAGGAGGATTTGAGGTCCCCCAGTGCAGGCCTGGCGACGGTGGCGGCGATCCGCCCTCACATCGTGCGCTGGGTCGAAAGGCAGCACGGCGTCCTGTCCTATCGGCTGACGCAAATGCTTACCGGGCACGGTTGCTTCGGTAAGTATTTGTGCCAAATTGCCAGACGGGAGGTGACGCCGGCCTGTCACGAGTGTGGTGCGGCGGAAGACACGTCGCATCATACTCTGGCAGAATGCCCTGGATGGGGACCTCAACGCCACAGCCTGGCGGCGGTCCTAGGTGGAGACCTCTCTCTCCCGAGCGTGATTCATTCCATGCTCGAGAGTGAGAGATGCTGGTCGGCCATGGTCGACTTCTGCGAGGCTGTAATCTCGCAGAAGGAGGCCGCGGAGCGGGAACGCGAGGGTGACGCCTCTGCAGACCCGCGCCGCCGAGCTCGATCTGGGAGGCGTAGGCGACAATTCGCCCACCTCCTCCCACCACCCTGAATGGAGCCGTCAGGCAAGGGGGTAACCACTCTCGGTGTACCCTGAGAGCCCCCTGGCGTGCAGGCCCGCTATAAGAGCGGGCCGACCCGCTGAGGCGTCACAGTCGTGTGCGTAAGCGTTCCTGTGGCGCCTCCCTACAGCGGAGGTATGGTACCGTTGGTTTTAGTGGGTATGCCTTGAACCGCCGCTCGCCCAATGGCGGACGGCATCAAGGAGAGCCCCACATAACCTCCCGCTCGTCGGCGGGGGGTATGCATAAGGCGCATTTCCAACGCAAAAAAAAAAAAAAAAAAAAAAAAAAAAAAAAAAAAAAAAAAAAAAAAAAAAAAAGTTAGGTTAGGTTAGGTTAGGTTAGGTTAGGTTAGGTTAGGTTAGGTTAGGTTAGGTTAGGTTAGGTTAGGTTGGGGGTTCAGGTAGCACATACGTCCACGTCGTTTCCCCCGGGCCCCGTCCTGACCACCGTAACGGAGTGGCAGGCGGGTGGCTGAAGTGTGCTTCCCTAGTGTGTGTGTGCTTATACGCAGAGGCCTCCCTTCCCCAGCTCCCTCCCCTCTGGGTTGTAGGTAGAGCGGGGCACACTAGGTGTTGGTAATTGTGATTCTGCAAAGAGTTACAATGTCTGGTTCGAAGGATGTGGCAGCATCGGCTGCGGTGGTTGCACCCGCAAAGATTGCGGGGGGCGCTACAAACGACCTTGGCTTGCTTGCGGACTGTCGAGTTTCTATTGAAAGGTTGCCGGACGCAGATGAGTTTTCGGACTGCAGTATCAGAACTGCAGCCTCGGGAGCGAGCGACCGGTTTTGGCGTAAGAGGCCGGCGGCTGATATGGTCATCAGCTCGTCGGATGAAGAGACTGACCAGATGAATAAGACGACAAATAAGGAGCTCATTGTGAGCAAGAAATCTAAAACGGGGCGACATCTCGCCAAGGCGAAGGCCGCCCCTAAGGACGGAGACGCAGAGGCCAGGATTGAGCGATTCAAGCTGGCCCTGCAAAATCGCAAAAATAAGAAGGAGAGCAGGAATTCTGACACGGATTCCACAGCAACTCCGACGCCGGCTTTCGATCTGCCGGCAGACCCGTTTTCTCTCGGGTCGGAGGAGTTGCGGCTGAGCGCCGCCCAGATCTCTACTACTATATGTGAGGTCGCGCGGCGTTCGAAAAATCTTAAGGGTGGCTTCATGAGGAGGCTTTACGATTGCTCGGCCGCCCTTACTAAAGTTGTGGAGGCACTCGCCTCCAAAACCGAAACGGAGGAGGCCCGCCGGGTCCGTGAAGACAACGGGCGACTTCGGCGTGAGGTGGACCACCTCAAAGCCGAACTGAAAGCCCACCGGCGGGAATATGCTGAATTACGCACGGAGTTGGCCAACACACCCAAGGCCGTTCCCCCCACTCAGGTTCAGGACAACTCGGCAATCGACGCACTTAGAGCGTTTCTTATTATGATGTTCGACGCGCGGTTGTCGGGGATCGAGGAGCGTCTACCTCCTGCCAAGGTGCTCCGCCCACCACTAGCCGCAGACAAACGAGGTCCACTCCCTGCCGCGTCTGAGTCTGCGGCTAGACTGATGCCTCCCCCTGCGGCCGCTAGACCGCTGGGAGGAAACAAAAAGCAAGGAGGCAAAAATCCCCCACCAGCGAAGGCAACTCCTGCACCTGTCGCTGGTCCATCGGGGATGAACAAGAAGGGACCGCTAAAGGCCACTCCACCGACGAGCGCTGCACTCATTCCAACCACGAGTGCAGTCCCTCCAGTGCCCGTCGTAGCACTTGAGCAGGCACGACCGCCACCACCGCTAACTGAGGAGGGCAGCTGGACCGAGGTGGTGAAGAAAGGGAAGGGCAAGGGCAAGAAGACCCCGGCGCCCAAAGCGGCTCCCGCTCCCGCGGCAAAGCCGCGTAGGAAGGTCAAGCCGCCGAAGCTCTCAGCCCCCAGCACGTCTGCAGTTGTGATCACACTGCAGCCGGAGGCGGCCGAGAAGGGGGTGACCTACGCTCAGATAATGGAGCGGGCGGAACAGGCGGTCTCCCTGGAGGAGATGGGCATCGGAGCGGGCATACGCATTCGGCAAGCAAAGACCGGCGCTCGGTTGCTGGAGTTGCCGAAAGGGCAGACACCCGAGCAGGCGGAGTTGCTTGCCGGAAAGCTGCGCGTGGTGTTGGACGGGGTCGCAAGGGTCGTCAGGCCCACTAAGATGGTGGACCTGCGGGTGACGGACCTGGATGACTCCGTCACCAAGGCCAAGCTCACGGCCGCCGTGGTGAAGGCGGGCGGCTGTGCAGCGGAATCCGTCCGGGTCGGTGACATTACGTCTGGTCCGTGGGGTATGCTGGCGGCTAGAGTATCGTGCCCGGTGTCAGCGGCCAAAAAGCTGTCTGACGCCGGAAGGGTCCTGGTCGGGTGGAGCTCGGCAAGAGTCAGGATCCTGGAGGAGCGGCCCTTGCGCTGCTATAAATGCATGGGTCTGGGACACACAAAGTCCCTTTGCTCTTCCGGGATTGAACGTGGTGGCCTGTGTTATAGGTGTGGTGGCGAAGGTCACAGGTCACCCACGTGCACGGCCGAGTTTCGCTGCGCGGTTTGCGCCGATCTCGGACGGCCGTCCGGGCACAAGATGGGAGGAAGAGGCTGCAAGCCCTTCGCTCCCAAGGAGAAAGCGGCCAAATCTCAGGCCGCAGCGGGGGTTGGGCGCCAGTCAAAAAGGCGCGAGGAGGTTGATATGTCGTCTTAATGGACCGGATACGACATATCAACTTTCTCCAGGGGAACGTAAACCACTCCGCCGGCGCGCAGGATCTACTGCTGCAGTCAATGGCGGAGTGGACGGTGGATATGGTAGTGGCGGCAGAGCCGTACTACGTTCCCTCCAACCCACGCTGGGCGGGTGACCTGGACGGATCCGTAGCGGTCGTGGTAGGGACCAACAACGGCCCCCCCCTCGTTCCTATCGAAAAGGGTTCGGGGTACGTCGTGGTGGGATGGGGAGAGTTCGTGGTTGTGGGGACGTACTTCTCCCCTAATCGCGTCCTGGCGGAGTTCGAAACGTACCTCGAATCCGTCAGGGCCGCGGTCTGCAGACAGGCGCCGAGACAAACAATACTTCTCGGCGACCTGAATGCCAAGTCCCAGGCGTGGGGCAATCCCGCCACGGACGCCAGAGGGAGGGCCGTACAAGTGTGGGCCCTGCTCTCCAATTTATCCCTCCTCAACAGGGGGACCGCGCACACCTGCGTCCGGCATAACGGGGGATCGGTGGTTGATGTGTCGTTCGCCACCCCCGCTGTCGCGCGCAGGGTGCTAAATTGGAGAGTGGTGGAAGGGGTGGAGACCTTGTCGGACCATCTCTACATAAGGTTCGAGGTCTCCACCCTCTCCGGGCCAACGGAACCTCGGAGGGGGCTAAGCAAGCTCCCACGATGGGCGCTCGGCCGGCTGGACAAAGAGCTGGCCGAGGAAGCTGCCATCGTGCAGCGCTGGGGTTCCGCGGGAAGGTGGGAGGGCGCCGGTGTCGAAGAGCTGGCGGGTCGCATGCACACGGCGTTGCAGGAGGTGTGCAATGCGGCCATGCCCCGTGTGGGGCGGAGGCCGTCGCGTCGTCAGGTCTACTGGTGGTCGCCCGAAATTGCGGATCTTCGGGCGGCATGTATCAGGGCGCGGCGGGCCTACACTCGGTGCCGGAGGCGGAACGGCCTCGACCCGACGTTGGAAGAGGAGCTGCGGGGCGCTTATAAAGAAGCGCGGAAGACCCTGCAGCTCGCTATCAGTCGGGCGAAGGCGGTGGCCCGCGAGGAATTGCTTGCGGGCCTAGATCGTGACCCGTGGGGGCGTCCGTACCGCGGTGTGCGCGACAAGATCTGTGCACACGGCGCCCCCGTCACGGAGACGATGCCGCCTGGGCCGCTCCGCCGGCTCGTGGGGGAGCTTTTCCCATCCCCCGCGGCAGATTTTGTCCCCCCCTGGATGACGCCTCCGTCAGACGAAGAGGAGGCGACGGCTGTTCCCCCTATAACAGAGGGGGAAATGGAAGTGGCCGTCGACCGTCTCCGGGGGAGGAGAACGGCACCGGGGCCCGATGGTGTGCCAGGGCGATTGTTGCTGATCGCCCTGAAACACCTCGGGCCGATGCTCCGGGAACTGTTCAACGCGTGTCTCAGGACTGGGCAGTTCCCGAAGCAATGGAAGGAAGGCAAATTGTGTCTGTTGCCGAAGAAGGGCCGTCCACCGGGGTCACCTTCGGCGTACAGGCCAATTGTGCTGCTGAGTGAGACGGGGAAGTTGCTGGAGAAAATTCTCGCAGCACGTCTCGCTCAGCACCTGGAGACGGAGGGTCCCGATCTAGCTCCCTGCCAGTTCGGGTTCAGGGCGGGCCGTTCCACCTTGGACGCCCTGTCCGAGCTGAAGAGGGTGGCCACAGAGGCGGTGGAGGAGGGGGACGTTGTCCTGGCCGTCTCCCTCGATGTGGCCAACGCTTTCAACAGCCTCCCACACACCACCTTGAGGGAGGCACTCCGCTATCATGGAGTGCCGTTCTACCTCAGGAGGCTGTTGGAAGCATACTTGGACGATCGGGACGTCCTCTGGGAGGGGGCCGACGGGCGAATGGCTCGGCATCGGGTGGGCTGCGGGGTTCCGCAGGGCTCGGTTCTGGGTCCCGCCCTGTGGAACGTCGGCTTCGACTGGCTGCTTCGAACGCCCCTCCTCGCCGGCATGAGGGTGCTCTGTTACGCTGACGACACCCTGGTGACGGCGAGGGGGAAGGACTTCCGCGAGGCAGCCCGCCTAGCCGAAGTCGGAGCCACGCTCGTGGTGGACCGAATCGGAATGTTGGGTCTGAGGGTCTCCATCAGCAAAACGGAGGCCCTCTTGTTCCACGGTCCACGGAGAGGCCCCCCACGGGGAGCGTCCATCTCCGTCCAAGGTTCGGTGGTGGAAGTGAGGGCCCAGATGAAATACCTGGGCCTCACCCTGGACGGCAGATGGAACTTCGGGCCGCACTTCGAGGCGCTCGCTCCCAGGCTCGTGAAGGCCGCCGCGGCGTTGGGAACGCTACTACCCAACGTCGGGGGACCGGGCTCGCCGTGCCGGCGCCTCTATGCCGGCATCGTGCGAAGCATGGCACTGTACGGTGCTCCCATATGGGTGGACGCTCTCACCGAGTGCAACATGGCCCAGCTGCGGAGAGCGCAGAGGGTCATCTCGGTGAGAGCTATACGGGGGTACCGTACAGTGTCATGGACGGCGGCGACACTTCTCGCGAGCGATCCGCCTTGGGCTCTTCAGGCGGAGGTTCACGCGGAAGTGTACCGGTTCCGAGCGAGCCTACGGACGACCGGTGTGCGGCCCAGAGAGGAGGAGGTTGGACGAATCAGGGCTCTAGCCCAACGAGCCCTGATTCAAAGGTGGAAGGAGGATTTGAGGTCCCCCAGTGCAGGCCTGGCGACGGTCGAGGCGATCCGCCCTCACATCGTGCGCTGGGTCGAAAGGCAGCACGGCGTCCTGTCCTATCGGCTGACGCAAATGCTTACCGGGCACGGTTGCTTCGGTAAGTATTTGTGCCAAATTGCCAGACGGGAGGTGACGCCGGCCTGTCACGAGTGTGGTGCGGCGGAAGACACGTCGCATCATACTCTGGCAGAATGCCCTGGATGGGGACCTCAACGCCACAGCCTGGCGGCGGTCCTAGGTGGAGACCTCTCTCTCCCGAGCGTGATTCATTCCATGCTCGAGAGTGAGAGATGCTGGTCGGCCATGGTCGACTTCTGCGAGGCTGTAATCTCGCAGAAGGAGGCCGCGGAGCGGGAACGCGAGGGTGACGCCTCTGCAGACCCGCGCCGCCGAGCTCGATCTGGGAGGCGTAGGCGACAATTCGCCCACCTCCTCCCACCACCCTGAATGGAGCCGTCAGGCAAGGGGGTAACCACTCTCGGTGTACCCTGAGAGCCCCCTGGCGTGCAGGCCCGCTATAAGAGCGGGCCGACCCGCTGAGGCGTCACAGTCGTGTGCGTAAGCGTTCCCGTGGCGCCTCCCTACAGCGGAGGTATGGTACCGTTGGTTTTAGTGGGTATGCCTTGAACCGCCGCTCGCCCAATGGCGGACGGCATCAAGGAGAGCCCCACATAACCTCCCGCTCGTCGGCGGGGGGTATGCATAAGGCGCATTTCCAACGCAAAAAAAAAAAAAAAAAAAAAAAAAAAAGGTTAGGTTAGGTTAGGTTTTTTTTTTTTTTTTTTTTTTTATTAAAGTGAATTTGTTCACAATGTGAAGTTTTGTTGTCACGTAAGGTTAATGATGAAGCTTGAGTAATTGAGATTTTTTTTTGAGTCCCGAATTTTCTAGTTAAGTCCAGTGCCGCGATTTGATACAGCAAAGTCCTTCAAGTAGAAAAATGAGTGTCAACTAAATTTTGACAGGATGAGATAATGTTTATTTACAGAATGGATACAAAATGAGGCAAACGATAATAGAATGATATCTTAGAATGTAAATCATAAATATTTACAGGTTTAGTAAGAGCATGGTGTTATTAGTAATTTTTTTTTTTTTTTTTTTTTTTCTTTTTGCCTTTGTTGTTATTTATATTGTGTTTAGCTATTATTATTTTGTTCCTTATAATCTACTTAAACCTACAATTGTTTATCTAAATTAATATGTACAGTTAATATTAGTCAAATCCGGGTTAGGTTCCATTAAAATGTTTAAGGCGGCCCAAAATCTGCTCTACATACCTGACGAACGATTTTAGGGCGCTTTCTTTCTCCATAATTTCAGTCAGGACAAAGGGAGAGACACAAGCGGCATCGCAACATATAGCATGATCGAGCCGTTGTGACTCGAATCTAGGGCATTCCTCCAATAAATGTGTCAGAGTCTGAACAGTTGTATCATCACAGGGACAAAGTTCATCGTCCGTGATCCCGAAACGATGTAAATATTGCTTGTGGTATGCATGCCCTGTGAGATATTGTGTCATGTAGAATGAAATTTTAATTCGAGAGAACAGATTTTTAATGTCTCTAAGCGAAGGCAGAAGAGACTTAGTCCACATACCCTGCTCAGATGATTTGTAGATTTCCTCCCATTCAGTGTATATTCCCGAGCGGATGGAGTGTTTCACAAAACTAATGGGGAAATCCCGATAATCAGGAGACCGGTGAAGTGCTGCACCGCTCTTCGCAGCAACATCAGCGGACTCATTACCGGGAATCCCAATATGGCTCTTGACCCACGCAAACTCTATAGATTTTGTCGGATGATTGTAGATACGATGAATGGTGCGATGTATGTCTGATATTATTGGGTGTGTGTTGCTCCGGTTTTGTATGGCTTTGAGTGATGAAAGAGAGTCGGAGAGAATAATGTAGTTTGTGTGATGTTTGGATGAGTGATTAAGTGCCCATAAACAGGCCCTGTCTATGGCTAAAAGTTCTGCCTGGAAGACAGAGCAACTATCGTGCAACTTAAGCTTCTTGATGGCCGCTGGTCTATCGCCATCAAGACAGACGAAAGCCGCTCCGACAGAAGTGTCCTCCAGTTTGCTTCCGTCTGTGTAAATTTGTACTGTATGAGTGTGTGATAATTGGCAATGCTGTTGAATCTGTTCCTCACTAGTGAATTGTAGGTGAGAGGGTGATATGCGTGTAGATGGATGCAGTAAAGTGTAAGGAGAAACTCGAGACTCCAGAGTCACATCAGATGGAAGATATTTAGTGACACCTATGAGTTTTGTTTGTTCAATTTCATGGACCTCTCGGATCTTAAGGTCCAGCGGCTCGAACTGGGCGAGTGCAATGGACGCGACAGTCGATATAGTCCTGAAGCCCCGAATGGCTTTAATGGCGAAAGAGCGCTGCATGCTAAGTAGCTTCCTCTTTATGTTCTTTCTGCAGGCCGCATGTCCCCATATACCGGCGGCGTAAGTGATGATAGGTTCTATTACTTGACGGTATATCGTTCGGACGTTGTCCGGGTGAGCCCCCCATGTCGGCCTGCAGAAAAGACACAATTTATTAAATATCTTGGTGGCTTTTTTAATTGTATAGTTGACATGGCTATTGAATAACAGATCTTCGTCTATAATAACTCCAAGATATTTGATTTCCTTTTCGAAGGATAATTTTTGTCCGGCCATGATGATATTAGCCGACTTTGCCACAGAAGTGAAAGCTATTAGCTGTGTCTTGTTGGGGCCAAATTCCAACTTGACACCTTTGCCCCACTCGACGATGGTGTTGAGAGCGGAGTTGGTAATATCCTGCAGTTCACCGATTGTTTTAGCTTGGGCGATTAACATGACATCGTCAGCGAAGGCTTGGAGCTTACATCCGTTCGGTAGATTGATCAGAAGAAGTTCATCCAGGATGAAGTTCCACATGATTGGGCCGCATGCGGACCCCTGGATGCAGCCCTTTGACATCCTTTTGGTGACGCGAATGTCGGCATGATCTAAAACAACCTCTCTGTCCTGTAAATAATTTTGAATTAGCCCATAAATGTTATTGGGGCATTTTGTTTTTCTAAGTCGGTGGAGCAGCGCAGGCCACCAAGCGTTGTCGAACGCTGCTCTGATATCTAAAGAGACAGACAAGACTTTGTGACCACTGGCTCGGGCCTCACGAATAGCACTGAGCGCAGAGTCGATTGCCATAGTCGTGCTTGTCTGCTCTCGAAAACCAAATTGCTTAGGGTGCAAATTTTTGGTAGATCCCGCAATAAAAGTGATTCTATTAGTAAAAAGCTTCTCTAATACTTTCCCAAAAACTGGAATCAATCCTATGGGTCTGTGTGATTCTAACTGTGTATAATCAGATTTATTAGGTTTCGGAATAATTTTGATGTATGCCCTCTTCCACTGCTTGGGGAAGTACTGAAGCGAGAGACAGCGGTTAGCGATATCTGTGATAAGTTGGGGATAATGATGAACAAACTGTGTGCAGATATCAGCTGTCAAGCCATCCATGCCAGGAGCTTTTTTGGCGTTCATTCTTTCCAAGATCTCCAGCACTTCTGCCGCAGTGAACAGAGGGTCGTCTGTAGAGTTGGGTGTATCTTTTGTTTCGAGTCTAAGTTCATGGTGCCTTGGGAGGGTATCCGAAGTGTCTTCCGGGTAAAAGTGATTGAGTAATGCATGCGCAGTTTCGAGATTGTCGTGG
The DNA here is from genome assembly GCA_905147385.1 of Limenitis camilla. Taxonomy (NCBI): domain Eukaryota; kingdom Metazoa; phylum Arthropoda; class Insecta; order Lepidoptera; family Nymphalidae; genus Limenitis; species Limenitis camilla. The sequence goes on from LR990248.1 coordinate 11,854,580, forward strand.
GTATAGCTGCCCGCCACCTTGAAAGTAGTAGGAGGTCGTCGAGGGTTAGCATCCTTGAGCAACCTATTAGTCAGAGACCAAACGTTCTCTTTAGTCTGAAGTTCGCAAAACTCTCGGAAACTATCGCAAGACTTCCTCCGTAACTCTTCCGCATATTCCCTTTTCTTTTCTTGTAAATCGTGTGCAAGTGCTTCAATGTCTTGATTTCTTCGTTTGGCGGCATGTAGCTTCCTATGAAGGTCGATAACCTCCCTCTTCCGATTCTCGAGGTCGTCGCTCCACCAGAGCGGTTGGCCCTTGGAGGTACCCGATCTGATCGGCATGGAAGACTGGCAAGCTGTGTGTATGATGTTTGTGATAGTGTCAATGATTTTATCAAGATCAGATGATGCGAGTGAATGGATGTCAGTGTCGAGTAAATTGGATGATGCCATTTGTGTGCAAAGAGAAGCTTTAAATTCTGTCCAGTTAGCTTTACTGGTTTTGTATCTATGGGTGGATGTATTGAGAGATTTCTGTACGTTACCATATTGAGGGTGAGTGTAGACAAACTCCACTGCGTTATGCTGCGATGATGGACATGCATGAATGTTGACTTGCCAGTCTGTGATATGCTGATAAATAGATGACGACGCAAGTGTGATATCTATTATTGATGTGCGTACTTGACCATGAGTGACTGTCTCGAAAGTGGGTGTGGAGCCAACGTTGCATACGTACAAATCATTGGCGTAGGCTAAATCGACAATATCGTTGCCCCGAGTGTTATTTTTTATGCTTCCCCATAATTGGTGCCACCCATTAAAATCACCCCCAAGGATGCAAGGAGCGGCAGAAGTGTCTTGAAGAAAGGTGTCAATGTGGTGAAGGGTGTTTATGTCGTCATCATTCGGTTCAATATAAACTGAAGCTATGTATAAATGATTATGGCCGAAACTGGTCCGAACCACACACAAATTGGTGGTAGAATATTGCGAAATATCGAGGAGTGATAAGTTGTTTTTGGCGACAATGCATGCCTTAACACGACCACCGCCAGTGTATTGAAATATATTCAACCCTCCGAATGATTTCACAATGTCACCAGAGCCCGTGTATGGCTCGGATACCAGTGCAACATCATAAGAACTAGATTTGAAAAAGTGAATGAATTCATGGAGACTATTGTGAGATCTATCTGTGTTACACTGTATGATTTTTAATTTATTATTGTTCTGATCCATAATCGACTAGATTTTGTATTTTGTTTCTCATTGCCCGCAGTATCGGGCAGTTGTTTGATGTCGCTTTATGTTCTGCTGGGTGTTTAGTTGTGTTGAATTTTACGTTATGTAACAAACAATTGAAGCACTTGATCTTATCAGAGAAGCCTCTGTGTGGACAGTCCGATTCGACATGAGACTGATCGGAACAATGGGCACACCTCTTCGATTCTGCCTTGCAGTGTTTTTGCACGTGGCCAAACTGGAGACAGGAGTGGCACTGTAGGAAAGGACAAAAGTCCTCCACATGTACCCTCTGATAATCAATTCCCAGCCGGCCATTTTTATTAGCAAATTGCCAGATCTTAGGAGTCACAATGAACGCGGCATTATATAGATTGGCGTTGCGGTTAGCCCGTTTGAACTTGAAGACTAGATCGTCAGGAGATTTTACAAGTTCTTTAAGACCTTCATTCTGATTTACAATAATGTCGACCAAGTCTTCAGTGGGTATGTCGCTGCATATCCCCTTCAATAGGATCATGGGTCTCAAACTTCTGGCTGTCTCAGCACTGACTTCAGCCGTTTTCGAGCTTTGGATGCGTTTCAGCGCGTCGTCGCGTTGTTGGGTGTTATCAAATTCAACCCGCATTTTACCCTTCGACAGAGGTTGTACCCGGGCGGGCGTATACTGAGCGTCTTTAAAACTTATAGTTTTTCGCAGGGCGGTGATAGTCTCCTGCCTAGAGGTAGTGGGTACTAAAGTAGTTATGACGAGTGCCGGTCGCGAAATGGGTTTGCATACTGCCTGCTCTGGCGGGTTGGATTGAGCCGGGTTGGTGTTAGAGCGACCAGCCATCTGCGCGTAGCTCATACCGCTGGAAGTAGTCGCCGAAGAGATCGGGCGGGCGGAAACAGTCGCAGGAGGATGTTTTCTCGCAAACTTACCCAACTCCTCTCTGACACAAGAAGCCATTTCCTTCTTGAGAGTTTTCATAGACTCATCCGAGATGTTCACATAAGGAAGTGGACCAGACAGAACAGTTTGATCCATGGTCTTGGTTGATGCAGCGTCAACATTATTAATGTTGAAGGCGGGAGGAGGTGGAATTGGGGTCGCATTCAATGGTTCAGCGGCTTCATTGCTGGCTGGAGCAGAGTCATCGGAAGAACTGAGTCCCGACAAGCTTTTGATAAAAATGTTCGCACATTTTGAGATCTCTGCACTACATGTAGAGATGTATACTTTGTTTATCCTTGCCAAGTTTTTACCTTCATGAACTGTCACCGATATCGTATGAGTAAGCAAGTTAATAGCGTTAATGAACGATTCGTTATCAGTGACAGTTTCAGCTGTAATTGGTGGAGGTCGTTTTCCCTCATGTTTGGGCATCTTGGCAACTGTGTATAAAAACAACAGAAAGCATCTACTGATCTAAATAACTAAACTCTAAATTCGCAAAAGTTTAACCAATAAAAAAAAAGCAAAACAGTATAATATAAAACGTACAATAGATAATAGTAGACTGAGTTTTACAATTGAGTAACCGAATTAAAAGATACTATTTGATGTATTCTTTAACGATTCCAAGAAGAAATTTAGTGAAAAAGCATTTTTGTATATTATTAATATTGTCAAGGTCACGGATTTCTACGTAAGTAATCGCCGTAGGGTGGGTGGGAGGGCGATTTTTTCGCTGATGGAGATGAAATTTTTCAGCGTGTTATACCTCGCTGGATAGGTATTCGTGAGGGCTATCCAACGGTATCGAAAATAGTCAAATCCGATGAGAGGTTTTCGAAAAATCCCTTAAGAAATGTATTTTCGACTGTGATGTTAGCAGATGTTACGCTATATTATCGATAAATTCGCACAGAAGCGAATCAAAACCTCTCTTATAATGTCCGGGTATGTTTTTGCTACGATTATAAATCGTTTCGATGGGGGCTTTATGGGGGAAAAAATCGAAATTTCGATGAAAAACTACCAAAAAATGACTAATTTTACTTTAAATTTGAATAAACCAATTTTTTATTAAAAAACTACTATATAAAACTTAAAAACAACTATTGATATTGATAATACTAATTGTTATTGACAAGAAAACAAAAAAATTTTGAAGAAATTCGAGTATATGATGTCTAAATTATTTGATTTTCAATATATTCAAACGAAATGTTTAGATCTACCATATAACCTCGGTTTGACAGTTATTTTTATAATTTAAATTTTTATTATCCAAATCGATAGGCGATAATGTACCGATCAATAGTTACTATGGGCACGGAGGTGTCTGACGAACAGTTTATGAGAAATTTCGTAAAAACAAGATTTTTATTGATTTCATACAAAATTATATGAAAACTGAAAAAATTTCGCTGATGGAGATGAAATTTTTTCAGCGTGTTATACCTCGCTGGATAGGTATTCGTGAGGGCTATCCAACGGTATCGAAAATAGTCAAATCCGATGAGAGGTTTTCGAAAAATCCCTTAAGAAATGTATTTTCGACTGTGATGTTAGCAGATGTTACGCTATATTATCGATAAATTCGCACAGAAGCGAATCAAAACCTCTCTTATAATGTCCGGGTATGTTTTTGCTACGATTATAAATCGTTTCGATGGGGGCTTTATGGGGGAAAAAATCGAAATTTCGATGAAAAACTACCAAAAAATGACTAATTTTACTTTAAATTTGAATAAACCAATTTTTTATTAAAAAACTACTATATAAAACTTAAAAACAACTATTGATATTGATAATACTAATTGTTATTGACAAGAAAACAAAAAAATTTTGAAGAAATTCGAGTATATGATGTCTAAATTATTTGATTTTCAATATATTCAAACGAAATGTTTAGATCTACCATATAACCTCGGTTTGACAGTTATTTTTATAATTTAAATTTTTATTATCCAAATCGATAGGCGATAATGTACCGATCAATAGTTACTATGGGCACGGAGGTGTCTGACGAACAGTTTATGAGAAATTTCGTAAAAACAAGATTTTTATTGATTTCATACAAAATTATATGAAAACTGAAAAAATTTCGCTGATGGAGATGAAATTTTTTCAGCGTGTTATACCTCGCTGGATAGGTATTCGTGAGGGCTATCCAACGGTATCGAAAATAGTCAAATCCGATGAGAGGTTTTCGAAAAATCCCTTAAGAAATGTATTTTCGACTGTGATGTTAGCAGATGTTACGCTATATTATCGATAAATTCGCACAGAAGCGAATCAAAACCTCTCTTATAATGTCCGGGTATGTTTTTGCTACGATTATAAATCGTTTCGATGGGGGCTTTATGGGGGAAAAAATCGAAATTTCGATGAAAAACTACCAAAAAATGACTAATTTTACTTTAAATTTGAATAAACCAATTTTTTATTAAAAAACTACTATATAAAACTTAAAAACAACTATTGATATTGATAATACTAATTGTTATTGACAAGAAAACAAAAAAATTTTGAAGAAATTCGAGTATATGATGTCTAAATTATTTGATTTTCAATATATTCAAACGAAATGTTTAGATCTACCATATAACCTCGGTTTGACAGTTATTTTTATAATTTAAATTTTTATTATCCAAATCGATAGGCGATAATGTACCGATCAATAGTTACTATGGGCACGGAGGTGTCTGACGAACAGTTTATGAGAAATTTCGTAAAAACAAGATTTTTATTGATTTCATACAAAATTATATGAAAACTGAAAAAATTTCGCTGATGGAGATGAAATTTTTTCAGCGTGTTATACCTCGCTGGATAGGTATTCGTGAGGGCTATCCAACGGTATCGAAAATAGTCAAATCCGATGAGAGGTTTTCGAAAAATCCCTTAAGAAATGTATTTTCGACTGTGATGTTAGCAGATGTTACGCTATATTATCGATAAATTCGCACAGAAGCGAATCAAAACCTCTCTTATAATGTCCGGGTATGTTTTTGCTACGATTATAAATCGTTTCGATGGGGGCTTTATGGGGGAAAAAATCGAAATTTCGATGAAAAACTACCAAAAAATGACTAATTTTACTTTAAATTTGAATAAACCAATTTTTTATTAAAAAACTACTATATAAAACTTAAAAACAACTATTGATATTGATAATACTAATTGTTATTGACAAGAAAACAAAAAAATTTTGAAGAAATTCGAGTATATGATGTCTAAATTATTTGATTTTCAATATATTCAAACGAAATGTTTAGATCTACCATATAACCTCGGTTTGACAGTTATTTTTATAATTTAAATTTTTATTATCCAAATCGATAGGCGATAATGTACCGATCAATAGTTACTATGGGCACGGAGGTGTCTGACGAACAGTTTATGAGAAATTTCGTAAAAACAAGATTTTTATTGATTTCATACAAAATTATATGAAAACTGAAAAAATTTCGCTGATGGAGATGAAATTTTTTCAGCGTGTTATACCTCGCTGGATAGGTATTCGTGAGGGCTATCCAACGGTATCGAAAATAGTCAAATCCGATGAGAGGTTTTCGAAAAATCCCTTAAGAAATGTATTTTCGACTGTGATGTTAGCAGATGTTACGCTATATTATCGATAAATTCGCACAGAAGCGAATCAAAACCTCTCTTATAATGTCCGGGTATGTTTTTGCTACGATTATAAATCGTTTCGATGGGGGCTTTATGGGGGAAAAAATCGAAATTTCGATGAAAAACTACCAAAAAATGACTAATTTTACTTTAAATTTGAATAAACCAATTTTTTATTAAAAAACTACTATATAAAACTTAAAAACAACTATTGATATTGATAATACTAATTGTTATTGACAAGAAAACAAAAAAATTTTGAAGAAATTCGAGTATATGATGTCTAAATTATTTGATTTTCAATATATTCAAACGAAATGTTTAGATCTACCATATAACCTCGGTTTGACAGTTATTTTTATAATTTAAATTTTTATTATCCAAATCGATAGGCGATAATGTACCGATCAATAGTTACTATGGGCACGGAGGTGTCTGACGAACAGTTTATGAGAAATTTCGTAAAAACAAGATTTTTATTGATTTCATACAAAATTATATGAAAACTGAAAAAATTTCGCTGATGGAGATGAAATTTTTTCAGCGTGTTATACCTCGCTGGATAGGTATTCGTGAGGGCTATCCAACGGTATCGAAAATAGTCAAATCCGATGAGAGGTTTTCGAAAAATCCCTTAAGAAATGTATTTTCGACTGTGATGTTAGCAGATGTTACGCTATATTATCGATAAATTCGCACAGAAGCGAATCAAAACCTCTCTTATAATGTCCGGGTATGTTTTTGCTACGATTATAAATCGTTTCGATGGGGGCTTTATGGGGGAAAAAATCGAAATTTCGATGAAAAACTACCAAAAAATGACTAATTTTACTTTAAATTTGAATAAACCAATTTTTTATTAAAAAACTACTATATAAAACTTAAAAACAACTATTGATATTGATAATACTAATTGTTATTGACAAGAAAACAAAAAAATTTTGAAGAAATTCGAGTATATGATGTCTAAATTATTTGATTTTCAATATATTCAAACGAAATGTTTAGATCTACCATATAACCTCGGTTTGACAGTTATTTTTATAATTTAAATTTTTATTATCCAAATCGATAGGCGATAATGTACCGATCAATAGTTACTATGGGCACGGAGGTGTCTGACGAACAGTTTATGAGAAATTTCGTAAAAACAAGATTTTTATTGATTTCATACAAAATTATATGAAAACTGAAAAAATTTCGCTGATGGAGATGAAATTTTTTCAGCGTGTTATACCTCGCTGGATAGGTATTCGTGAGGGCTATCCAACGGTATCGAAAATAGTCAAATCCGATGAGAGGTTTTCGAAAAATCCCTTAAGAAATGTATTTTCGACTGTGATGTTAGCAGATGTTACGCTATATTATCGATAAATTCGCACAGAAGCGAATCAAAACCTCTCTTATAATGTCCGGGTATGTTTTTGCTACGATTATAAATCGTTTCGATGGGGGCTTTATGGGGGAAAAAATCGAAATTTCGATGAAAAACTACCAAAAAATGACTAATTTTACTTTAAATTTGAATAAACCAATTTTTTATTAAAAAACTACTATATAAAACTTAAAAACAACTATTGATATTGATAATACTAATTGTTATTGACAAGAAAACAAAAAAATTTTGAAGAAATTCGAGTATATGATGTCTAAATTATTTGATTTTCAATATATTCAAACGAAATGTTTAGATCTACCATATAACCTCGGTTTGACAGTTATTTTTATAATTTAAATTTTTATTATCCAAATCGATAGGCGATAATGTACCGATCAATAGTTACTATGGGCACGGAGGTGTCTGACGAACAGTTTATGAGAAATTTCGTAAAAACAAGATTTTTATTGATTTCATACAAAATTATATGAAAACTGAAAAAATTTCGCTGATGGAGATGAAATTTTTTCAGCGTGTTATACCTCGCTGGATAGGTATTCGTGAGGGCTATCCAACGGTATCGAAAATAGTCAAATCCGATGAGAGGTTTTCGAAAAATCCCTTAAGAAATGTATTTTCGACTGTGATGTTAGCAGATGTTACGCTATATTATCGATAAATTCGCACAGAAGCGAATCAAAACCTCTCTTATAATGTCCGGGTATGTTTTTGCTACGATTATAAATCGTTTCGATGGGGGCTTTATGGGGGAAAAAATCGAAATTTCGATGAAAAACTACCAAAAAATGACTAATTTTACTTTAAATTTGAATAAACCAATTTTTTATTAAAAAACTACTATATAAAACTTAAAAACAACTATTGATATTGATAATACTAATTGTTATTGACAAGAAAACAAAAAAATTTTGAAGAAATTCGAGTATATGATGTCTAAATTATTTGATTTTCAATATATTCAAACGAAATGTTTAGATCTACCATATAACCTCGGTTTGACAGTTATTTTTATAATTTAAATTTTTATTATCCAAATCGATAGGCGATAATGTACCGATCAATAGTTACTATGGGCACGGAGGTGTCTGACGAACAGTTTATGAGAAATTTCGTAAAAACAAGATTTTTATTGATTTCATACAAAATTATATGAAAACTGAAAAAATTTCGCTGATGGAGATGAAATTTTTTCAGCGTGTTATACCTCGCTGGATAGGTATTCGTGAGGGCTATCCAACGGTATCGAAAATAGTCAAATCCGATGAGAGGTTTTCGAAAAATCCCTTAAGAAATGTATTTTCGACTGTGATGTTAGCAGATGTTACGCTATATTATCGATAAATTCGCACAGAAGCGAATCAAAACCTCTCTTATAATGTCCGGGTATGTTTTTGCTACGATTATAAATCGTTTCGATGGGGGCTTTATGGGGGAAAAAATCGAAATTTCGATGAAAAACTACCAAAAAATGACTAATTTTACTTTAAATTTGAATAAACCAATTTTTTATTAAAAAACTACTATATAAAACTTAAAAACAACTATTGATATTGATAATACTAATTGTTATTGACAAGAAAACAAAAAAATTTTGAAGAAATTCGAGTATATGATGTCTAAATTATTTGATTTTCAATATATTCAAACGAAATGTTTAGATCTACCATATAACCTCGGTTTGACAGTTATTTTTATAATTTAAATTTTTATTATCCAAATCGATAGGCGATAATGTACCGATCAATAGTTACTATGGGCACGGAGGTGTCTGACGAACAGTTTATGAGAAATTTCGTAAAAACAAGATTTTTATTGATTTCATACAAAATTATATGAAAACTGAAAAAATTTCGCTGATGGAGATGAAATTTTTTCAGCGTGTTATACCTCGCTGGATAGGTATTCGTGAGGGCTATCCAACGGTATCGAAAATAGTCAAATCCGATGAGAGGTTTTCGAAAAATCCCTTAAGAAATGTATTTTCGACTGTGATGTTAGCAGATGTTACGCTATATTATCGATAAATTCGCACAGAAGCGAATCAAAACCTCTCTTATAATGTCCGGGTATGTTTTTGCTACGATTATAAATCGTTTCGATGGGGGCTTTATGGGGGAAAAAATCGAAATTTCGATGAAAAACTACCAAAAAATGACTAATTTTACTTTAAATTTGAATAAACCAATTTTTTATTAAAAAACTACTATATAAAACTTAAAAACAACTATTGATATTGATAATACTAATTGTTATTGACAAGAAAACAAAAAAATTTTGAAGAAATTCGAGTATATGATGTCTAAATTATTTGATTTTCAATATATTCAAACGAAATGTTTAGATCTACCATATAACCTCGGTTTGACAGTTATTTTTATAATTTAAATTTTTATTATCCAAATCGATAGGCGATAATGTACCGATCAATAGTTACTATGGGCACGGAGGTGTCTGACGAACAGTTTATGAGAAATTTCGTAAAAACAAGATTTTTATTGATTTCATACAAAATTATATGAAAACTGAAAAAATTTCGCTGATGGAGATGAAATTTTTTCAGCGTGTTATACCTCGCTGGATAGGTATTCGTGAGGGCTATCCAACGGTATCGAAAATAGTCAAATCCGATGAGAGGTTTTCGAAAAATCCCTTAAGAAATGTATTTTCGACTGTGATGTTAGCAGATGTTACGCTATATTATCGATAAATTCGCACAGAAGCGAATCAAAACCTCTCTTATAATGTCCGGGTATGTTTTTGCTACGATTATAAATCGTTTCGATGGGGGCTTTATGGGGGAAAAAATCGAAATTTCGATGAAAAACTACCAAAAAATGACTAATTTTACTTTAAATTTGAATAAACCAATTTTTTATTAAAAAACTACTATATAAAACTTAAAAACAACTATTGATATTGATAATACTAATTGTTATTGACAAGAAAACAAAAAAATTTTGAAGAAATTCGAGTATATGATGTCTAAATTATTTGATTTTCAATATATTCAAACGAAATGTTTAGATCTACCATATAACCTCGGTTTGACAGTTATTTTTATAATTTAAATTTTTATTATCCAAATCGATAGGCGATAATGTACCGATCAATAGTTACTATGGGCACGGAGGTGTCTGACGAACAGTTTATGAGAAATTTCGTAAAAACAAGATTTTTATTGATTTCATACAAAATTATATGAAAACTGAAAAAATTTCGCTGATGGAGATGAAATTTTTTCAGCGTGTTATACCTCGCTGGATAGGTATTCGTGAGGGCTATCCAACGGTATCGAAAATAGTCAAATCCGATGAGAGGTTTTCGAAAAATCCCTTAAGAAATGTATTTTCGACTGTGATGTTAGCAGATGTTACGCTATATTATCGATAAATTCGCACAGAAGCGAATCAAAACCTCTCTTATAATGTCCGGGTATGTTTTTGCTACGATTATAAATCGTTTCGATGGGGGCTTTATGGGGGAAAAAATCGAAATTTCGATGAAAAACTACCAAAAAATGACTAATTTTACTTTAAATTTGAATAAACCAATTTTTTATTAAAAAACTACTATATAAAACTTAAAAACAACTATTGATATTGATAATACTAATTGTTATTGACAAGAAAACAAAAAAATTTTGAAGAAATTCGAGTATATGATGTCTAAATTATTTGATTTTCAATATATTCAAACGAAATGTTTAGATCTACCATATAACCTCGGTTTGACAGTTATTTTTATAATTTAAATTTTTATTATCCAAATCGATAGGCGATAATGTACCGATCAATAGTTACTATGGGCACGGAGGTGTCTGACGAACAGTTTATGAGAAATTTCGTAAAAACAAGATTTTTATTGATTTCATACAAAATTATATGAAAACTGAAAAAATTTCGCTGATGGAGATGAAATTTTTTCAGCGTGTTATACCTCGCTGGATAGGTATTCGTGAGGGCTATCCAACGGTATCGAAAATAGTCAAATCCGATGAGAGGTTTTCGAAAAATCCCTTAAGAAATGTATTTTCGACTGTGATGTTAGCAGATGTTACGCTATATTATCGATAAATTCGCACAGAAGCGAATCAAAACCTCTCTTATAATGTCCGGGTATGTTTTTGCTACGATTATAAATCGTTTCGATGGGGGCTTTATGGGGGAAAAAATCGAAATTTCGATGAAAAACTACCAAAAAATGACTAATTTTACTTTAAATTTGAATAAACCAATTTTTTATTAAAAAACTACTATATAAAACTTAAAAACAACTATTGATATTGATAATACTAATTGTTATTGACAAGAAAACAAAAAAATTTTGAAGAAATTCGAGTATATGATGTCTAAATTATTTGATTTTCAATATATTCAAACGAAATGTTTAGATCTACCATATAACCTCGGTTTGACAGTTATTTTTATAATTTAAATTTTTATTATCCAAATCGATAGGCGATAATGTACCGATCAATAGTTACTATGGGCACGGAGGTGTCTGACGAACAGTTTATGAGAAATTTCGTAAAAACAAGATTTTTATTGATTTCATACAAAATTATATGAAAACTGAAAAAATTTCGCTGATGGAGATGAAATTTTTTCAGCGTGTTATACCTCGCTGGATAGGTATTCGTGAGGGCTATCCAACGGTATCGAAAATAGTCAAATCCGATGAGAGGTTTTCGAAAAATCCCTTAAGAAATGTATTTTCGACTGTGATGTTAGCAGATGTTACGCTATATTATCGATAAATTCGCACAGAAGCGAATCAAAACCTCTCTTATAATGTCCGGGTATGTTTTTGCTACGATTATAAATCGTTTCGATGGGGGCTTTATGGGGGAAAAAATCGAAATTTCGATGAAAAACTACCAAAAAATGACTAATTTTACTTTAAATTTGAATAAACCAATTTTTTATTAAAAAACTACTATATAAAACTTAAAAACAACTATTGATATTGATAATACTAATTGTTATTGACAAGAAAACAAAAAAATTTTGAAGAAATTCGAGTATATGATGTCTAAATTATTTGATTTTCAATATATTCAAACGAAATGTTTAGATCTACCATATAACCTCGGTTTGACAGTTATTTTTATAATTTAAATTTTTATTATCCAAATCGATAGGCGATAATGTACCGATCAATAGTTACTATGGGCACGGAGGTGTCTGACGAACAGTTTATGAGAAATTTCGTAAAAACAAGATTTTTATTGATTTCATACAAAATTATATGAAAACTGAAAAAATTTCGCTGATGGAGATGAAATTTTTTCAGCGTGTTATACCTCGCTGGATAGGTATTCGTGAGGGCTATCCAACGGTATCGAAAATAGTCAAATCCGATGAGAGGTTTTCGAAAAATCCCTTAAGAAATGTATTTTCGACTGTGATGTTAGCAGATGTTACGCTATATTATCGATAAATTCGCACAGAAGCGAATCAAAACCTCTCTTATAATGTCCGGGTATGTTTTTGCTACGATTATAAATCGTTTCGATGGGGGCTTTATGGGGGAAAAAATCGAAATTTCGATGAAAAACTACCAAAAAATGACTAATTTTACTTTAAATTTGAATAAACCAATTTTTTATTAAAAAACTACTATATAAAACTTAAAAACAACTATTGATATTGATAATACTAATTGTTATTGACAAGAAAACAAAAAAATTTTGAAGAAATTCGAGTATATGATGTCTAAATTATTTGATTTTCAATATATTCAAACGAAATGTTTAGATCTACCATATAACCTCGGTTTGACAGTTATTTTTATAATTTAAATTTTTATTATCCAAATCGATAGGCGATAATGTACCGATCAATAGTTACTATGGGCACGGAGGTGTCTGACGAACAGTTTATGAGAAATTTCGTAAAAACAAGATTTTTATTGATTTCATACAAAATTATATGAAAACTGAAAAAATTTCGCTGATGGAGATGAAATTTTTTCAGCGTGTTATACCTCGCTGGATAGGTATTCGTGAGGGCTATCCAACGGTATCGAAAATAGTCAAATCCGATGAGAGGTTTTCGAAAAATCCCTTAAGAAATGTATTTTCGACTGTGATGTTAGCAGATGTTACGCTATATTATCGATAAATTCGCACAGAAGCGAATCAAAACCTCTCTTATAATGTCCGGGTATGTTTTTGCTACGATTATAAATCGTTTCGATGGGGGCTTTATGGGGGAAAAAATCGAAATTTCGATGAAAAACTACCAAAAAATGACTAATTTTACTTTAAATTTGAATAAACCAATTTTTTATTAAAAAACTACTATATAAAACTTAAAAACAACTATTGATATTGATAATACTAATTGTTATTGACAAGAAAACAAAAAAATTTTGAAGAAATTCGAGTATATGATGTCTAAATTATTTGATTTTCAATATATTCAAACGAAATGTTTAGATCTACCATATAACCTCGGTTTGACAGTTATTTTTATAATTTAAATTTTTATTATCCAAATCGATAGGCGATAATGTACCGATCAATAGTTACTATGGGCACGGAGGTGTCTGACGAACAGTTTATGAGAAATTTCGTAAAAACAAGATTTTTATTGATTTCATACAAAATTATATGAAAACTGAAAAAATTTCGCTGATGGAGATGAAATTTTTTCAGCGTGTTATACCTCGCTGGATAGGTATTCGTGAGGGCTATCCAACGGTATCGAAAATAGTCAAATCCGATGAGAGGTTTTCGAAAAATCCCTTAAGAAATGTATTTTCGACTGTGATGTTAGCAGATGTTACGCTATATTATCGATAAATTCGCACAGAAGCGAATCAAAACCTCTCTTATAATGTCCGGGTATGTTTTTGCTACGATTATAAATCGTTTCGATGGGGGCTTTATGGGGGAAAAAATCGAAATTTCGATGAAAAACTACCAAAAAATGACTAATTTTACTTTAAATTTGAATAAACCAATTTTTTATTAAAAAACTACTATATAAAACTTAAAAACAACTATTGATATTGATAATACTAATTGTTATTGACAAGAAAACAAAAAAATTTTGAAGAAATTCGAGTATATGATGTCTAAATTATTTGATTTTCAATATATTCAAACGAAATGTTTAGATCTACCATATAACCTCGGTTTGACAGTTATTTTTATAATTTAAATTTTTATTATCCAAATCGATAGGCGATAATGTACCGATCAATAGTTACTATGGGCACGGAGGTGTCTGACGAACAGTTTATGAGAAATTTCGTAAAAACAAGATTTTTATTGATTTCATACAAAATTATATGAAAACTGAAAAAATTTCGCTGATGGAGATGAAATTTTTTCAGCGTGTTATACCTCGCTGGATAGGTATTCGTGAGGGCTATCCAACGGTATCGAAAATAGTCAAATCCGATGAGAGGTTTTCGAAAAATCCCTTAAGAAATGTATTTTCGACTGTGATGTTAGCAGATGTTACGCTATATTATCGATAAATTCGCACAGAAGCGAATCAAAACCTCTCTTATAATGTCCGGGTATGTTTTTGCTACGATTATAAATCGTTTCGATGGGGGCTTTATGGGGGAAAAAATCGAAATTTCGATGAAAAACTACCAAAAAATGACTAATTTTACTTTAAATTTGAATAAACCAATTTTTTATTAAAAAACTACTATATAAAACTTAAAAACAACTATTGATATTGATAATACTAATTGTTATTGACAAGAAAACAAAAAAATTTTGAAGAAATTCGAGTATATGATGTCTAAATTATTTGATTTTCAATATATTCAAACGAAATGTTTAGATCTACCATATAACCTCGGTTTGACAGTTATTTTTATAATTTAAATTTTTATTATCCAAATCGATAGGCGATAATGTACCGATCAATAGTTACTATGGGCACGGAGGTGTCTGACGAACAGTTTATGAGAAATTTCGTAAAAACAAGATTTTTATTGATTTCATACAAAATTATATGAAAACTGAAAAAATTTCGCTGATGGAGATGAAATTTTTTCAGCGTGTTATACCTCGCTGGATAGGTATTCGTGAGGGCTATCCAACGGTATCGAAAATAGTCAAATCCGATGAGAGGTTTTCGAAAAATCCCTTAAGAAATGTATTTTCGACTGTGATGTTAGCAGATGTTACGCTATATTATCGATAAATTCGCACAGAAGCGAATCAAAACCTCTCTTATAATGTCCGGGTATGTTTTTGCTACGATTATAAATCGTTTCGATGGGGGCTTTATGGGGGAAAAAATCGAAATTTCGATGAAAAACTACCAAAAAATGACTAATTTTACTTTAAATTTGAATAAACCAATTTTTTATTAAAAAACTACTATATAAAACTTAAAAACAACTATTGATATTGATAATACTAATTGTTATTGACAAGAAAACAAAAAAATTTTGAAGAAATTCGAGTATATGATGTCTAAATTATTTGATTTTCAATATATTCAAACGAAATGTTTAGATCTACCATATAACCTCGGTTTGACAGTTATTTTTATAATTTAAATTTTTATTATCCAAATCGATAGGCGATAATGTACCGATCAATAGTTACTATGGGCACGGAGGTGTCTGACGAACAGTTTATGAGAAATTTCGTAAAAACAAGATTTTTATTGATTTCATACAAAATTATATGAAAACTGAAAAAATTTCGCTGATGGAGATGAAATTTTTTCAGCGTGTTATACCTCGCTGGATAGGTATTCGTGAGGGCTATCCAACGGTATCGAAAATAGTCAAATCCGATGAGAGGTTTTCGAAAAATCCCTTAAGAAATGTATTTTCGACTGTGATGTTAGCAGATGTTACGCTATATTATCGATAAATTCGCACAGAAGCGAATCAAAACCTCTCTTATAATGTCCGGGTATGTTTTTGCTACGATTATAAATCGTTTCGATGGGGGCTTTATGGGGGAAAAAAATCGAAATTTCGATGAAAAACTACCAAAAAATGACTAATTTTACTTTAAATTTGAATAAACCAATTTTTTATTAAAAAACTACTATATAAAACTTAAAAACAACTATTGATATTGATAATACTAATTGTTATTGACAAGAAAACAAAAAAATTTTGAAGAAATTCGAGTATATGATGTCTAAATTATTTGATTTTCAATATATTCAAACGAAATGTTTAGATCTACCATATAACCTCGGTTTGACAGTTATTTTTATAATTTAAATTTTTATTATCCAAATCGATAGGCGATAATGTACCGATCAATAGTTACTATGGGCACGGAGGTGTCTGACGAACAGTTTATGAAAAATTTCGTAAAAACAAGATTTTTATTGATTTCATACAAAATTATATGAAAACTGAAAAAATTTCGCTGATGGAGATGAAATTTTTTCAGCGTGTTATACCTCGCTGGATAGGTATTCGTGAGGGCTATCCAACGGTATCGAAAATAGTCAAATCCGATGAGAGGTTTTCGAAAAATCCCTTAAGAAATGTATTTTCGACTGTGATGTTAGCAGATGTTACGCTATATTATCGATAAATTCGCACAGAAGCGAATCAAAACCTCTCTTATAATGTCCGGGTATGTTTTTGCTACGATTATAAATCGTTTCGATGGGGGCTTTATGGGGGAAAAAATCGAAATTTCGATGAAAAACTACCAAAAAATGACTAATTTTACTTTAAATTTGAATAAACCAATTTTTTATTAAAAAACTACTATATAAAACTTAAAAACAACTATTGATATTGATAATACTAATTGTTATTGACAAGAAAACAAAAAAATTTTGAAGAAATTCGAGTATATGATGTCTAAATTATTTGATTTTCAATATATTCAAACGAAATGTTTAGATCTACCATATAACCTCGGTTTGACAGTTATTTTTATAATTTAAATTTTTATTATCCAAATCGATAGGCGATAATGTACCGATCAATAGTTACTATGGGCACGGAGGTGTCTGACGAACAGTTTATGAGAAATTTCGTAAAAACAAGATTTTTATTGATTTCATACAAAATTATATGAAAACTGAAAAAATTTCGCTGATGGAGATGAAATTTTTTCAGCGTGTTATACCTCGCTGGATAGGTATTCGTGAGGGCTATCCAACGGTATCGAAAATAGTCAAATCCGATGAGAGGTTTTCGAAAAATCCCTTAAGAAATGTATTTTCGACTGTGATGTTAGCAGATGTTACGCTATATTATCGATAAATTCGCACAGAAGCGAATCAAAACCTCTCTTATAATGTCCGGGTATGTTTTTGCTACGATTATAAATCGTTTCGATGGGGGCTTTATGGGGGAAAAAATCGAAATTTCGATGAAAAACTACCAAAAAATGACTAATTTTACTTTAAATTTGAATAAACCAATTTTTTATTAAAAAACTACTATATAAAACTTAAAAACAACTATTGATATTGATAATACTAATTGTTATTGACAAGAAAACAAAAAAATTTTGAAGAAATTCGAGTATATGATGTCTAAATTATTTGATTTTCAATATATTCAAACGAAATGTTTAGATCTACCATATAACCTCGGTTTGACAGTTATTTTTATAATTTAAATTTTTATTATCCAAATCGATAGGCGATAATGTACCGATCAATAGTTACTATGGGCACGGAGGTGTCTGACGAACAGTTTATGAGAAATTTCGTAAAAACAAGATTTTTATTGATTTCATACAAAATTATATGAAAACTGAAAAAATTTCGCTGATGGAGATGAAATTTTTTCAGCGTGTTATACCTCGCTGGATAGGTATTCGTGAGGGCTATCCAACGGTATCGAAAATAGTCAAATCCGATGAGAGGTTTTCGAAAAATCCCTTAAGAAATGTATTTTCGACTGTGATGTTAGCAGATGTTACGCTATATTATCGATAAATTCGCACAGAAGCGAATCAAAACCTCTCTTATAATGTCCGGGTATGTTTTTGCTACGATTATAAATCGTTTCGATGGGGGCTTTATGGGGGAAAAAATCGAAATTTCGATGAAAAACTACCAAAAAATGACTAATTTTACTTTAAATTTGAATAAACCAATTTTTTATTAAAAAACTACTATATAAAACTTAAAAACAACTATTGATATTGATAATACTAATTGTTATTGACAAGAAAACAAAAAAATTTTGAAGAAATTCGAGTATATGATGTCTAAATTATTTGATTTTCAATATATTCAAACGAAATGTTTAGATCTACCATATAACCTCGGTTTGACAGTTATTTTTATAATTTAAATTTTTATTATCCAAATCGATAGGCGATAATGTACCGATCAATAGTTACTATGGGCACGGAGGTGTCTGACGAACAGTTTATGAGAAATTTCGTAAAAACAAGATTTTTATTGATTTCATACAAAATTATATGAAAACTGAAAAAATTTCGCTGATGGAGATGAAATTTTTTCAGCGTGTTATACCTCGCTGGATAGGTATTCGTGAGGGCTATCCAACGGTATCGAAAATAGTCAAATCCGATGAGAGGTTTTCGAAAAATCCCTTAAGAAATGTATTTTCGACTGTGATGTTAGCAGATGTTACGCTATATTATCGATAAATTCGCACAGAAGCGAATCAAAACCTCTCTTATAATGTCCGGGTATGTTTTTGCTACGATTATAAATCGTTTCGATGGGGGCTTTATGGGGGAAAAAATCGAAATTTCGATGAAAAACTACCAAAAAATGACTAATTTTACTTTAAATTTGAATAAACCAATTTTTTATTAAAAAACTACTATATAAAACTTAAAAACAACTATTGATATTGATAATACTAATTGTTATTGACAAGAAAACAAAAAAATTTTGAAGAAATTCGAGTATATGATGTCTAAATTATTTGATTTTCAATATATTCAAACGAAATGTTTAGATCTACCATATAACCTCGGTTTGACAGTTATTTTTATAATTTAAATTTTTATTATCCAAATCGATAGGCGATAATGTACCGATCAATAGTTACTATGGGCACGGAGGTGTCTGACGAACAGTTTATGAGAAATTTCGTAAAAACAAGATTTTTATTGATTTCATACAAAATTATATGAAAACTGAAAAAATTTCGCTGATGGAGATGAAATTTTTTCAGCGTGTTATACCTCGCTGGATAGGTATTCGTGAGGGCTATCCAACGGTATCGAAAATAGTCAAATCCGATGAGAGGTTTTCGAAAAATCCCTTAAGAAATGTATTTTCGACTGTGATGTTAGCAGATGTTACGCTATATTATCGATAAATTCGCACAGAAGCGAATCAAAACCTCTCTTATAATGTCCGGGTATGTTTTTGCTACGATTATAAATCGTTTCGATGGGGGCTTTATGGGGGAAAAAATCGAAATTTCGATGAAAAACTACCAAAAAATGACTAATTTTACTTTAAATTTGAATAAACCAATTTTTTTATTAAAAAACTACTATATAAAACTTAAAAACAACTATTGATATTGATAATACTAATTGTTATTGACAAGAAAACAAAAAAATTTTGAAGAAATTCGAGTATATGATGTCTAAATTATTTGATTTTCAATATATTCAAACGAAATGTTTAGATCTACCATATAACCTCGGTTTGACAGTTATTTTTATAATTTAAATTTTTATTATCCAAATCGATAGGCGATAATGTACCGATCAATAGTTACTATGGGCACGGAGGTGTCTGACGAACAGTTTATGAGAAATTTCGTAAAAACAAGATTTTTATTGATTTCATACAAAATTATATGAAAACTGAAAAAATTTCGCTGATGGAGATGAAATTTTTTCAGCGTGTTATACCTCGCTGGATAGGTATTCGTGAGGGCTATCCAACGGTATCGAAAATAGTCAAATCCGATGAGAGGTTTTCGAAAAATCCCTTAAGAAATGTATTTTCGACTGTGATGTTAGCAGATGTTACGCTATATTATCGATAAATTCGCACAGAAGCGAATCAAAACCTCTCTTATAATGTCCGGGTATGTTTTTGCTACGATTATAAATCGTTTCGATGGGTTATGGGGGAAAAAATCGAAATTTCGATGAAAAACTACCAAAAAATGACTAATTTTACTTTAAATTTGAATAAACCAATTTTTTATTAAAAAACTACTATATAAAACTTAAAAACAACTATTGATATTGATAATACTAATTGTTATTGACCAAGAAAAACAAAAAAATTTTGAAGAAATTCGAGTATATGATGTCTAAATTATTTGATTTTCAATATATTCAAACGAAATGTTTAGATCTACCATATAACCTCGGTTTGACAGTTATTTTTATAATTTAAATTTTTATTATCCAAATCGATAGGCGATAATGTACCGATCAATAGTTACTATGGGCACGGAGGTGTCTGACGACAGTTTATGAGAAATTTCGTAAAAACAAGATTTTTATTGATTTCATACAAAATTATATGAAAACTGAAAAAATTTCGCTGATGGAGATGAAATTTTTTCAGCGTGTTATACCTCGCTGGATAGGTATTCGTGAGGGCTATCCAACGGTAATCGAAAATAGTCAAATCCGATGAGAGGGTTTTCGAAAAATCCCTTAAGAAATGTATTTTCGACTGTGATGTTAGCAGATGTTACGCTATATATCGATAAATTCGCACAGAAGCGAATCAAAACCTCTCTTATAATGTCCGGGTATGTTTTTGCTACGATTATAAATCGTTTCGATGGGGGCTTTATGGGGGAAAAAATCGAAATTTCGATGAAAAACTACCAAAAAAATGACTAATTTTACTTTAAATTTGAATAAACCAATTTTTTATTAAAAAACTACTATATAAAACTTAAAAACAACTATTGATATTGATAATACTAATTGTTATTGACAAGAAAAACAAAAAAATTTTGAAGAAATTCGAGTATATGATGTCTAAATTATTTGATTTTCAATATATTCAAACGAAATGTTTAGATCTACCATATAACCTCGGTTTGACAGTTATTTTTATAATTTAAATTTTTATTATCCAAATCGATAGGCGATAATGTACCGATCAATAGTTACTATGGGCACGGAGGTGTCTGACGAACAGTTTATGAGAAATTTCGTAAAAACAAGATTTTTATTGATTTCATACAAAATTATATGAAAACTGAAAAAATTTCGCTGATGGAGATGAAATTTTTTCAGCGTGTTATACCTCGCTGGATAGGTATTCGTGAGGGCTATCCAACGGTATCGAAAATAGTCAAATCCGATGAGAGGTTTTCGAAAAAAATCCCTTAAGAAATGTATTTTCGACTGTGATGTTAGCAGATGTTACGCTATATTATCGATAAATTCGCACAGAAGCGAATCAAAACCTCTCTTATAATGTCCGGGTATGTTTTTGCTACGATTATAAATCGTTTCGATGGGGGCTTTATGGGGGAAAAAATCGAAATTTCGATGAAAAACTACCAAAAAATGACTAATTTTACTTTAAATTTGAATAAACCAATTTTTTATTAAAAAACTACTATATAAAACTTAAAAACAACTATTGATATTGATAATACTAATTGTTATTGACAAGAAAACAAAAAAATTTTGAAGAAATTCGAGTATATGATGTCTAAATTATTTGATTTTCAATATATTCAAACGAAATGTTTAGATCTACCATATAACCTCGGTTTGACAGTTATTTTTATAATTTAAATTTTTATTATCCAAATCGATAGGCGATAATGTACCGATCAATAGTTACTATGGGCACGGAGGTGTCTGACGAACAGTTTATGAGAAATTTCGTAAAAACAAGATTTTTATTGATTTCATACAAAATTATATGAAAACTGAAAAAATTTCGCTGATGGAGATGAAATTTTTTCAGCGTGTTATACCTCGCTGGATAGGTATTCGTGAGGGCTATCCAACGGTATCGAAAATAGTCAAATCCGATGAGAGGTTTTCGAAAAATCCCTTAAGAAATGTATTTTCGACTGTGATGTTAGCAGATGTTACGCTATATTATCGATAAATTCGCACAGAAGCGAATCAAAACCTCTCTTATAATGTCCGGGTATGTTTTTGCTACGATTATAAATCGTTTCGATGGGGGCTTTATGGGGGAAAAAATCGAAATTTCGATGAAAAACTACCAAAAAATGACTAATTTTACTTTAAATTTGAATAAACCAATTTTTTATTAAAAAACTACTATATAAAACTTAAAAACACAACTATTGATATTGATAATACTAATTGTTATTGACAAGAAAACAAAAAAATTTTGAAGAAATTTCGAGTATATGATGTCTAAATTATTTGATTTTCAATATATTCAAACGAAATGTTTAGATCTACCATATAACCTCGGTTTGACAGTTATTTTTATAATTTAAATTTTTATTATCCAAATCGATAGGCGATAATGTACCGATCAATAGTTACTATGGGCACGGAGGTGTCTGACGAACAGTTTATGAGAAATTTCGTAAAACAAGATTTTTATTGATTTCATACAAAATTATATGAAAACTGAAAAAATTTCGCTGATGGAGATGAAATTTTTTCAGCGTGTTATACCTCGCTGGATAGGTATTCGTGAGGGCTATCCAACGGTAT
The DNA here is from genome assembly GCA_905147385.1 of Limenitis camilla. Lineage (NCBI taxonomy): Eukaryota > Metazoa > Arthropoda > Insecta > Lepidoptera > Nymphalidae > Limenitis > Limenitis camilla. Next base: position 11,877,364 of record LR990248.1, read on the forward strand.
CGAAAATAGTCAAATCCGATGAGAGGTTTTCGAAAAATCCCTTAAGAAATGTATTTTCGACTGTGATGTTAGCAGATGTTACGCTATATTATCGATAAATTCGCACAGAAGCGAATCAAAACCTCTCTTATAATGTCCGGGTATGTTTTTGCTACGATTATAAATCGTTTCGATGGGGGGCTTTATGGGGGAAAAAATCGAAATTTCGATGAAAAACTACCAAAAAATGACTAATTTTACTTTAAATTTGAATAAACCAATTTTTTATTAAAAAACTACTATATAAAACTTAAAAACAACTATTGATATTGATAATACTAATTGTTATTGACAGAAAACAAAAAAATTTTGAAGAAATTCGAGTATATGATGTCTAAATTATTTGATTTTCAATATATTCAACGAAATGTTTAGATCTACCATATAACCTCGGTTTGACAGTTATTTTTATAATTAAATTTTTATTATCCAAATCGATAGGCGATAATGTACCGATCAATAGTTACTATGGGCACGGAGGTGTCTGGCGAACAGTTTATGAGAAATTTCGTAAAAACAAGATTTTTATTGATTTCATACAAAATTATATGAAAACTGAAAATATTTCGCTGATGGAGATGAAATTTTTTCAGCGTGTTATACCTCGCTGGATAGGTATTCGTGAGGGCTATCCAACGGTATCGAAAATAGTCAAATCCGATGAGAGGTTTTCGAAAAATCCCTTAAGAAATGTATTTTCGACTGTGATGTTAGCAGATGTTACGCTATATTATCGATAAATTCGCACAGAAGCGAATCAAAACCTCTCTTATAATGTCCGGGTATGTTTTTGCTACGATTATAAATCGTTTCGATGGGGGCTTTATGGGGGAAAAAATCGAAATTTCGATGAAAAAACTACCAAAAAATGACTAATTTTACTTTAAATTTGAATAAACCAATTTTTTATTAAAAAACTACTATATAAAACTTAAAAACAACTATTGATATTGATAATACTAATTGTTATTGACAAGAAAACAAAAAAAATTTTGAAGAAATTCGAGTATATGATGTCTAAATTATTTGATTTTCAATATATTCAAACGAAATGTTTAGATCTACCATATAACCTCGGTTTGACAGTTATTTTTATAATTTAAATTTTTATTATCCAAATCGATAGGCGATAATGTACCGATCAATAGTTACTATGGGCACGGAGGTGTCTGACGAACAGTTTATGAGAAATTTCGTAAAAAACAAGATTTTTATTGATTTCATACAAAATTATATGAAAACTGAAAAAATTTCGCTGATGGAGATGAAATTTTTTCAGCGTGTTATACCTCGCTGGATAGGTATTCGTGAGGGCTATCCAACGGTATCGAAAATAGTCAAATCCGATGAGAGGTTTTCGAAAAATCCCCTTAAGAAATGTATTTTCGACTGTGATGTTAGCAGATGTTACGCTATATTATCGATAAATTCGCACAGAAGCGAATCAAAACCTCTCTTATAATGTCCGGGTATGTTTTTGCTACGATTATAAATCGTTTCGATGGGGGCTTTATGGGGGAAAAAATCGAAATTTCGATGAAAAACTACCAAAAAATGACTAATTTTACTTTAAATTTGAATAAACCAATTTTTTATTAAAAAACTACTATATAAAACTTAAAAACAACTATTGATATTGATAATACTAATTGTTATTGACAAGAAAACAAAAAAAATTTTGAAGAAATTCGAGTATATGATGTCTAAATTATTTGATTTTCAATATATTCAAACGAAATGTTTAGATCTACCATATAACCTCGGTTTGACAGTTATTTTATAATTTAAAATTTTTATTATCCAAATCGATAGGCGATAATGTACCGATCAATAGTTACTATGGGCACGGAGGTGTCTGACGAACAGTTTATGAGAAATTTCGTAAAAACAAGATTTTTATTGATTTCATACAAAATTATATGAAAACTGAAAAAATTTCGCTGATGGAGATGAAATTTTTTTCAGCGTGTTATACCTCGCTGGATAGGTATTCGTGAGGCTATCCAACGGTATCGAAAATAGTCAAATCCGATGAGAGGTTTTCGAAAAATCCCTTAAGAAATGTATTTTCGACTGTGATGTTAGCAGATGTTACGCTATATTATCGATAAATTCGCACAGAAGCGAATCAAAACCCTCTCTTATAATGTCCGGGTATGTTTTTGCTACGATTATGAAATCGTTTCGATGGGGGGCTTTATGGGGGAAAAAATCGAAATTTCGATGAAAAACTACCAAAAAATGACTAATTTTACTTTAAATTTGAATAAACCAATTTTTTATTAAAAAACTACTATATAAAACTTAAAAACAACTATTGATATTGATAATACTAATTGTTATTGACAAGAAAACAAAAAAATTTTGAAGAAATTCGAGTATATGATGTCTAAATTATTTGATTTTCAATATATTCAAACGAAATGTTTAGATCTACCATATAACCTCGGTTTGACAGTTATTTTTATAATTTAAATTTTTATTATCCAAATCGATAGGCGATAATGTACCGATCAATAGTTACTATGGGCACGGAGGTGTCTGACGAACAGTTTATGAGAAATTTCGTAAAAACAAGATTTTTATTGATTTCATACAAAATTATATGAAAACTGAAAAAATTTCGCTGATGGAGATGAAATTTTTTCAGCGTGTTATACCTCGCTGGGATAGGTATTCGTGAGGGCTATCCAACGGTATCGAAAATAGTCAAATCCGATGAGAGGTTTTCGAAAAATCCCTTAAGAAATGTATTTTCGACTGTGATGTTAGCAGATGTTACGCTATATTATCGATAAATTCGCACAGAAGCGAATCAAAACCTCTCTTATAATGTCCGGGTATGTTTTTGCTACGATTATAAATCGTTTCGATGGGGGCTTTATGGGGGAAAAAATCGAAATTTCGATGAAAAACTACCAAAAAATGACTAATTTTACTTTAAATTTGAATAAACCAATTTTTTATTAAAAAACTACTATATAAAACTTAAAAACAACTATTGATATTGATAATACTAATTGTTATTGACAAGAAAACAAAAAAATTTTGAAGAAATTCGAGTATATGATGTCTAAATTATTTGATTTTCAATATATTCAAACGAAATGTTTAGATCTACCATATAACCTCGGTTTGACAGTTATTTTTATAATTTAAATTTTTATTATCCAAATCGATAGGCGATAATGTACCGATCAATAGTTACTATGGGCACGGAGGTGTCTGACGAACAGTTTATGAGAAATTTCGTAAAAACAAGATTTTTATTGATTTCATACAAAATTATATGAAAACTGAAAAAATTCGCTGACTGGAGATGAAATTTTTTCAGCGTGTTATACCTCGCTGGATAGGTATTCGTGAGGGCTATCCAACGGTATCGAAAATAGTCAAATCCGATGAGAGGTTTTCGAAAAATCCCTTAAGAAATGTATTTTCGACTGTGATGTTAGCAGATGTTACGCTATATTATCGATAAATTCGCACAGAAGCGAATCAAAACCTCTCTTATAATGTCCGGGTATGTTTTTGCTACGATTATAAATCGTTTCGATGGGGGCTTTATGGGGGAAAAAAATCGAAATTTCGATGAAAAACTACCAAAAAAATGACTAATTTTACTTTAAATTTGAATAAACCAATTTTTTATTAAAAAACTACTATATAAAACTTAAAAACAACTATTGATATTGATAATACTAATTGTTATTGACAAGAAAACAAAAAAATTTTGAAGAAATTCGAGTATATGATGTCTAAATTATTTGATTTTCAATATATTCAAACGAAATGTTTAGATCTACCATATAACCTCGGTTTGACAGTTATTTTTATAATTTAAATTTTTATTATCCAAATCGATAGGCGATAATGTACCGATCAATAGTTACTATGGGCACGGAGGTGTCTGACGAACAGTTTATGAGAAATTCGTAAAAACAAGATTTTTATTGATTTCATACAAAATTATATGAAAACTGAAAAAATTTCGCTGATGGAGATGAAATTTTTTCAGCGTGTTATACCTCGCTGGATAGGTATTCGTGAGGGCTATCCAACGGTATCGAAAATAGTCAAATCCGATGAGAGGTTTTCGAAAAATCCCTTAAGAAATGTATTTTCGACTGTGATGTTAGCAGATGTTACGCTATATTATCGATAAATTCGCACAGAAGCGAATCAAAACTCTCTTATAATGTCCGGGTATGTTTTTGCTACGATTATAAATCGTTTCGATGGGGGCTTTATGGGGGAAAAAATCGAAATTTCGATGAAAAAACTACCAAAAAATGACTAATTTTACTTTAAATTTGAATAAACCAATTTTTTATTAAAAAACTACTATATAAAACTTAAAAACAACTATTGATATTGATAATACTAATTGTTATTGACAAGAAAACAAAAAAATTTTGAAGAAATTCGAGTATATGATGTCTAAATTATTTGATTTTCAATATATTCAAACGAAATGTTTAGATCTACCATATAACCTCGGTTTGACAGTTATTTTTATAATTTAAATTTTTATTATCCAAATCGATAGGCGATAATGTACCGATCAATAGTTACTATGGGCACGGAGGTGTCTGACGAACAGTTTATGAGAAATTTCGTAAAAACAAGATTTTTATTGATTTCATACAAAATTATATGAAAACTGAAAAAATTTCGCCTGATGGAGATGAAATTTTTTCAGCGTGTTATACCTCGCTGGATAGGTATTCGTGAGGGCTATCCAACGGTATCGAAAATAGTCAAATCCGATGAGAGGTTTTCGAAAAATCCCTTAAGAAATGTATTTTCGACTGTGATGTTAGCAGATGTTACGCTATATTATCGATAAATTCGCACAGAAGCGAATCAAAACCTCTCTTATAATGTCCGGGTATGTTTTTGCTACGATTATAAATCGTTTCGATGGGGGCTTTATGGGGGAAAAAAATCGAAATTTCGATGAAAAACTACCAAAAAATGACTAATTTTACTTTAAATTTGAATAAACCAATTTTTTATTAAAAAACTACTATATAAAACTTAAAAACAACTATTGATATTGATAATACTAATTGTTATTGACAAGAAAACAAAAAAAATTTTGAAGAAATTCGAGTATATGATGTCTAAATTATTTGATTTTCAATATATTCAAACGAAATGTTTAGATCTACCATATAACCTCGGTTTGACAGTTATTTTTATAATTTAAATTTTTATTATCCAAATCGATAGGCGATAATGTACCGATCAATAGTTACTATGGGCACGGAGGTGTCTGACGAACAGTTTATGAGAAATTTCGTAAAAACAAGATTTTTATTGATTTCATACAAAATTATATGAAAAACTGAAAAAATTTCGCTGATGGAGATGAAATTTTTTCAGCGTGTTATACCTCGCTGGATAGGTATTCGTGAGGGCTATCCAACGGTATCGAAAATAGTCAAATCCGATGAGAGGTTTTCGAAAAATCCCTTAAGAAATGTATTTTCGACTGTGATGTTAGCAGATGTTACGCTATATTATCGATAAATTCGCACAGAAGCGAATCAAAACCTCTCTTATAATGTCCGGGTATGTTTTTGCTACGATTATAAATCGTTTCGATGGGGGCTTTATGGGGGAAAAAATCGGAAATTTCGATGAAAAACTACCAAAAAATGACTAATTTTACTTTAAATTTGAATAAACCAATTTTTTATTAAAAAACTACTATATAAAACTTAAAACCAACTATTGATATTGATAATACTAATTGTTATTGACAAGAAAACAAAAAAATTTTGAAGAAATTCGAGTATATGATGTCTAAATTATTTGATTTTCAATATATTCAAACGAAATGTTTAGATCTACCATATAACCTCGTTTGACAGTTATTTTTATAATTTAAATTTTTATTATCCAAATCGATAGGCGATAATGTACCGATCAATAGTTACTATGGGCACGGAGGTGTCTGACGAACAGTTTATGAGAAATTTCGTAAAACAAGATTTTTATTGATTTCATACAAAATTATATGAAAACTGAAAAAATTTCGCTGATGGAGATGAAATTTTTTCAGCGTGTTATACCTCGCTGGATAGGTATTCGTGAGGGCTATCCAACGGTATCGAAAATAGTCAAATCCGATGAGAGGTTTTCGAAAAATCCCTTAAGAAATGTATTTTCGACTGTGATGTTAGCAGATGTTACGCTATATTATCGATAAATTCGCACAGAAGCGAATCAAAACCTCTCTTATAATGTCCGGGTATGTTTTTGCTACGATTATAAATCGTTTCGATGGGGGCTTTATGGGGGAAAAAATCGAAATTTCGATGAAAAACTACCAAAAAATGACTAATTTTACTTTAAATTTGAATAAACCAATTTTTTATTAAAAAAACTACTATATAAAACTTAAAAACAACTATTGATATTGATAATACTAATTGTTATTGACAAGAAAACAAAAAAATTTTGAAGAAAATTCGAGTATATGATGTCTAAATTATTTGATTTTCAATATATTCAAACGAAATGTTTAGATCTACCATATAACCTCGGTTTGACAGTTATTTTTATAATTTAAATTTTTATTATCCAAATCGATAGGCGATAATGTACCGATCAATAGTTACTATGGGCACGGAGGTGTCTGACGAACAGTTTATGAGAAATTCGTAAAAACAAGATTTTTATTGATTTCATACAAAATTATATGAAAACTGAAAAATTTCGCTGATGGAGATGAAATTTTTTCAGCGTGTTATACCTCGCTGGATAGGTATTCGTGAGGGCTATCCCAACGGTATCGAAAATAGTCAAATCCGATGAGAGGTTTTCGAAAAATCCCTTAAGAAATGTATTTTCGACTGTGATGTTAGCAGATGTTACGCTATATTATCGATAAATTCGCACAGAAGCGAATCAAAACCTCTCTTATAATGTCCGGGTATGTTTTTGCTACGATTATAAATCGTTTCGATGGGGGCTTTATGGGGGAAAAAATCGAAATTTCGATGAAAAACTACCAAAAAATGACTAATTTTACTTTAAATTTGAATAAACCAATTTTTTATTAAAAAACTACTATATAAAACTTAAAACAACTATTGATATTGATAATACTAATTGTTATTGACAAGAAAACAAAAAAATTTTGAAGAAATTCGAGTATATGATGTCTAAATTATTTGATTTTCAATATATTCAAACGAAATGTTTAGATCTACCATATAACCTCGGTTTGACAGTTATTTTTATAATTTAAATTTTTATTATCCAAATCGATAGGCGATAATGTACCGATCAATAGTTACTATGGGCACGGAGGTGTCTGACGAACAGTTTATGAGAAATTTCGTAAAAACAAGATTTTTATTGATTTCATACAAAATTATATGAAAACTGAAAAAATTTCGCTGATGGAGATGAAATTTTTTCAGCGTGTTATACCTCGCTGGATAGGTATTCGTGAGGGCTATCCAACGGTATCGAAAATAGTCAAATCCGATGAGAGGTTTTTCGAAAAATCCCTTAAGAAATGTATTTTCGACTGTGATGTTAGCAGATGTTACCGCTATATTATCGATAAATTCGCACAGAAGCGAATCAAAACCTCTCTTATAATGTCCGGGTATGTTTTTGCTACGATTATAAATCGTTTTCGATGGGGGCTTTATGGGGAAAAAATCGAAATTTCGATGAAAAACTACCAAAAAATGACTAATTTTACTTTAAATTTGAATAAACCAATTTTTTATTAAAAAACTACTATATAAAACTTAAAAACAACTATTGATATTGATAATACTAATTGTTATTGACAAGAAAACAAAAAAAATTTTGAAGAAATTCGAGTATATGATGTCTAAATTATTTGATTTTCAATATATTCAAACGAAATGTTTAGATCTACCATATAACCCTCGGTTTGACAGTTATTTTTATAATTTAAATTTTTATTATCCAAATCGATAGGCGATAATGTACCGATCAATAGTTACTATGGGCACGGAGGTGTCTGACGAACAGTTTATGAGAAATTTCGTAAAAACAAGATTTTTATTGATTTCATACAAAATTATATGAAACTGAAAAAATTTCGCTGATGGAGATGAAATTTTTTCAGCGTGTTATACCTCGCTGGATAGGTATTCGTGAGGGCTATCCAACGGTATCGAAAATAGTCAAATCCGATGAGAGGTTTTCGAAAAATCCCTTAAGAAATGTATTTTCGACTGTGATGTTAGCAGATGTTACGCTATATTATCGATAAATTCGCACAGAAAGCGAATCAAAACCTCTCTTATAATGTCCGGGTATGTTTTTGCTACGATTATAAATCGTTTCGATGGGGGCTTTATGGGGGAAAAAATCGAAATTTCGATGAAAAACTACCAAAAAATGACTAATTTTACTTTAAATTTGAATAAACCAATTTTTTATTAAAAAACTACTATATAAAACTTAAAAACAACTATTGATATTGATAATACTAATTGTTATTGACAAGAAAACAAAAAAATTTTGAAGAAATTCGAGTATATGATGTCTAAAATTATTTGATTTTCAATATATTCAAACGAAATGTTTAGATCTACCATATAACCTCGGTTTGACAGTTATTTTATAATTTAAATTTTTATTATCCAAATCGATAGGCGATAATGTACCGATCAATAGTTACTATGGCACGGAGGTGTCTGAACGAACAGTTTTATGAGAAATTTCGTAAAAACAAGATTTTTATTGATTTCATACAAAATTATATGAAAACTGAAAAAATTTCGCTGATGGAGATGAAATTTTTTTCAGCGTGTGTATAACCTCGCTGGATAGGTATTCGTGAGGGCTATCCAACGGTATCGAAAATAGTCAAATCCGATGAGAGGGTTTTCGAAAAAATCCCTTAAGAAATGTATTTTCGACTGTGATGTTAGCAGATGTTACGCTATATTATCGATAAATTCGCACAGAAGCGAATCAAAACCTCTCTTATAATGTCGCGGGTATGTTTTTGCTACGATTATAAATCGTTTCGATGGGGGCTTTATGGGGGAAAAAATCGAAATTCGATGAAAAACTACCAAAAAAATGACTAATTTTACTTTAAATTTGAATAAACCAATTTTTTATTAAAAAACTACTATATAAAACTTAAAACAACTATTGATATTGATAATACTAATTGTAATGACAAGAAAACAAAAAAATTTTGAAGAATTCGAGTATATGATGTCTAAATTATTTGATTTTCAATATATTCAAACGAAATGTTTAGATCTACCATATAACCTCGGTTTGACAGTTATTTTTATAATTTAAATTTTTATTATCCAAATCGATAGGCGATAATGTACCGATCAATAGTTACTATGGGGCACGGAGGTGTCTGACGAACAGTTTATGAGAAATTTCGTAAAAACAAGATTTTTATTGGATTTCATACAAAATTATATGAAAACTGAAAAAATTTCGCTGATGGAGATG